>OU745257.1:20005000-21420000 GCA_916618015.1 Xestia c-nigrum | reverse complement strand
GGAATAAGGTTGCATCGAATTATTTAAAAGTTTCGGCTCGTTCGGTATTCATGTGTGATAATAACAACAACTTTGATTGGTCTGATGCTGATCACCGATCTGTCTGTGAACTCATGATCAAGACTGAGGTTAAGTTATTTGATCTATGGACACACTGAACACGTGTCCCTCTGGCTTCTAATAAGCACTGTCTACTACATTCTATCCGTTTCAGATTTTAACTTGCCTCTGTGGAATATTGCAGAAACTTATATCTGCAATTAGCATTAACGCTGGGGTTGGCTTCTAGCTCTTCTAAATACTAGTAGCTTACATGGAGCGACTGCCTATCTGACCTCCACCCACAACCCAGTTGATACTGGGTAATACGATACTTGGTAGACTAACTGTCACTTTCGAGCCACTGACTACCTGATGTAAGGACTGTCAAAGATCTAGACACACGGCACCAATTGCAGCCAGGACCAACGGCTTAACGTGCTCCTTAAAGTATGGAGGACAGGAAACTCAAAAAAGGTATTTAAAACCCACGAGTTCTACTGGAATATTCCAGAAAGTACATTAACAAAAAGATGAAAGTATGACGAAACATAATTTTCACTACCTAGCACTTCAAGCTTAAATGTCGTGAATTGTGATGAAGGCCCAGTTTTACCGTTTACGTGAAGGCATTCACCTAAAGCAGCGGCCTTTGAACCTTGTTACCTTGAAATTAAAACTTCCTTACTTAAGGAGAAGATGCTTAATGTTTAATGACTAGTAAAGTTGAACTTGTCTTTTAAGACTGGCCTATAGGGATAAATAAATCGTGCAGTAATTCAGGAACTGCGAACCTTTTTACCAAGTTTTAGGGTTGATACGGGATTGACTGCGTAAAAGAATAAATCTTTGTACTGTGACAATGAACTGTGGTGAACACATCCCCTGGGTGTAGTTGGTTTTGCTGGACACTAACCTGGACATAGCAAAATCGTAACATTGCAGTAGCTGAATAAATTGATGACCAGTCTAACCAACCAAATTGAGAGTCTAGAATCGGATACAGACGAATGGCAGATATAAGATTGAAAGATGAAATAAACCCGGAATTCGAGGCGTATCCGTAACCATTTAAATAGATTTGCTCCGGCACAAAACTTTCAGTTTCAACTTTGGAAGTGACGAAAGCAAGGCGAAGTTTTTAGCTTGTTTCTTCAACTTCATAACTCGAAAAGTCGAAACAGATAATAAATATTTTAGTCAGGAACTCCTCGCTGCAACTTATTGCTAACAAAAGATATTTTGATCTGTGTTGGTATCTGGCACAGATCTCATAATGTCAAAAGTGAATGCTACAACAATGAATAACCTAGATACGATATAGAAAGCACTAAGTTCCCAGCGGTTGCAATAGGTCGTGCTCGTTATTTTGATGCAGAATCTTTAAAAGAGATGGTTAAATATCCGACTAGGAGTTCGTGGCTAAATAAAGACAGCCGATCGGATCAGTATTCAAGGTTAATCCGCGCTTGCATAGGCCGGTTAATGGATTGGCGATCATTGTTTACACCGAGTTTAAAAGCACGTTAACCCATTCTGTCATTTGTAGATCGTTGACAGTCGTTACAGGTAGTCAGTGGCCCAAAAATTTGACAGTCAGTTTTACCAAGGGATATCGCAATACGCAGTGCTAACTGGTTGTGGAGGTCAGATAGTCAGGTGCTCCATCTCAAATATGGTATTCAGCTGTATCCGGTTAGACTGGACGCCGACCCTAACATAGTTGGGAAAACGCTCGGCAGATTTGATGATGGTTTATATCCGACTTAGGTATGAATTCAGCCAAATGAGTGATTAGGTAAAGTTATTGATAATGTATGTATGTTCAATTGCCAGGGAAACCCTCCTTCGTTGTCACCACAAGATGTTTCCTATTTTTCTTTGGTATTATTATTGTATGTAATAGTGTAGAAATAATTTAATTAATAAGCGATCCATAGACGACTTGTATTTCAATCGAACGCAATATAAAACCGCAGAATATTTTATCTCGTCGGAAAATCCAGCGTTTAAATCTTGTCGGAATGGATATGTGGAATAGTTCAACCTTGGTAAATATGTCGATCAGAATACAATGGAAACGTAGGAAATGTAGAAAGTAGGTAAAAAAAAAAAAACAAGAATTACAAACAAATATTATGTTAAGGTAAATTCAAATATTCTAACGTTTTATTTGCAATTTCCAGGTAAGTGTCAGGATTTAGGGACTACGCACACTTATACAGCTCTATTCAGCTTATGCCCATAGAAACCAACAATTTTGTTCGAAAAATCAAATGACCGACAATTCAAAATCGTTGTCGCGGCTACAACACGTATGTAGTTATATAATTATAATCATTAAAATCATAAATACAGGGTGTATTTCACCTCATCACAAAGCCGTTAACCAAGCATTCTGTATATCAAACTAAGTAACTTTACGCAAAAAATATTGCTGGGAAACTACTTTTTTTTTTGATGTTATAAATCATGTTTTGTGTTATAACTCAATGTAACGCACTCAAAACATTGTGCGGATGCATGGATTTAATAGTACGGAGGTCGTAGAGATATTTTAAGTAAAAATCATGCGATAAAAATTGGTATTAAAAAAAAAACTTATCAAAATCTAGCAACTTTGACCCCCAATATCTCCGTAACTAGAAGATTCCCAGGTATAGTGTAGAACAAAAAAATGATCAGAATGACGAGGAGAACAAGTCCCTTTCGTATTCGTTAAGAGGTGTTTTACACCCTTTATAATACTACCCTCAAATTCATGTAATTGTATTGTATGACTTTCATGAAATAGGCTGCCGCAGAGCTTCCATCTTAAGTATTTGAATTTGAAACTAGTTTGATTATCAAAGTGGTTTCAAATTTTAATAAAATTACCAAAACATAAGTTTATGTTTTGGTAATTTACTTAAAAACATTAGGCAAGTTTGAAATTTTGAATAACCATGACCTTTCCTAATGTTTAATCATTTGTTTGTTTTTTGTTGTTTTGTTTGTTTCATTATGTATGTAAGTCCGTAAGATATATCTATGGGTTAAAGTTTCCTGAAAATAAATTGATGTTTTGGTTGTTGTTAATAGCTTTCAAGTTTTTCATCAAGGCTATCTTTATATTTGATTATACTAAAAAAAAAAAACAAGAAACAATATCCCTTATGAATAATTATTTAAATCAGTTGGTACTAAAGTCCCATTTTACCAGTTATGGTAAACAAGTTTGATGTATTTATCAAGTTTTTTACGTAGCCATCCAATTACTAAAAAAATATATTAATTTGCTGCCTACGTAAAAACTACGTAATTCCTACGTAAAAAAAGATATGTTAATTCTAATAAATAAATCAAACTTGCTTTTTTAGGGGTTTTTTTGTAGTCATCAATTATATTATTATAACCAGCATCGGTTATCAAATCTACGCAGATCCGGCCACTTTGTTTACAACGCCTGATCAGTTCTACCTCAGAGTATCAGATACTGGATTGCAATGTTGCGATGACGTCAATCGAATCCTGATTGACGTCAGCAATACCTAAGACCGGTCTACGGATCAGAGATGTCTGGTTTCCATTAATATGCGAACTTTCCGGTTATTCTCGTATCGAACTTAGGCCTGTTTATAAAACCTTGAACTAGATAGTGCATTTTAACATTTACATTTTAAGGACGGGAACAAAGTGTATCATATGTGTAAGAAGTATACGAGAGAACTGGAGTATTAACTGTGCAGCAACTGTTCATCTTAAATACCGTATTGCGCAGGCATTCTTCTCTTCCCTATGATCCTGGTATTTTAGATGGCAAGCGACGTAAACACGCAGTTTGTCCTACTACTCAGTTCCACACCACTTTCTCCCGTCGGCATTTTGGTTTTCTTGCAAACTATTTGTACAACAAAATTAATAAAAGCTTGTCAGTTTACTCACTCCCGTATAAACATTGAAAGATTAAAGTTTCAAACTGGTTGCAAAAGTTGGACTATGACACTACTGAGCAGTTACTTGTTGTACCCTCGTAATATGTCATTATCATTTTCTAGTTCATGACGGTATCACCCGACACATTTACGCCCACACTAGCATCCTACCTCTCCTCACACACTTCATTTACACACATCACCTGCACACTTCACAGGACACTTTACTTCGCACCCATTACACTACACCATACTAATTTTAATTAGTTTGCGTTAATTAAGTTAGTCTGCCTTTTTCCCTTCTGCATTAAATCATTTGTCTATGTATTCAAATTAGCTATTATATTATAAGTAAATACATTTAATTCGAGGTGAGAGCCTGGGGATCCGTCACACAGGGTATCCTAGTATGGACGCCAGTCTCTCACAAAGGAACATAATATTATGCATTTTGTTAAGAAGTCATTGTTACAACTTATTTAAGAACACTACCTTTGTGAAGAGAAAAAATAAAGACATTGTATTGTATTGTATTGTATTGTATATTACCCAGTACTAACTGGGTTGTGGAGGTCAGATAGGTATTCGCTCCATGTAAAATATTGGTATTCAGCTGCATCCGGTTAGGAAGCCGACCCCAACATAGTTGGGAAAAAGGCTAGGAAGATGATGATGATATCTCTTAAAAAAAGTGGCAGTCTATCTACAGGGTGTAAACCACCTCATCATCCTTTATACTAATATTATAAAGCAGAAGAGTTTGTTTGTTTGGTTGAACGCACTAATCTCAGGAACTACCGACTCGAATTGAAAAATCTTTTTGTGTTGGATAGTCCATTTATCGAGGAAGGCTATAGGCTATATAACATCACGCTATGACCCAAAGAAGCCGAGCAGCAATAAGAAATTACAAACAAAAACGGGGGAAAATTTATTCCCTTTGTGAGCTCTTTCCCTCTTAAGTGACGCAGACGAAGTTGCGTGGGTCAGCTAGTCAGTGATAAAGATAAAGAAAATCTGAAAAATGTATTTGATAAGCCACCGAGACGATCTCGATTTCGGATCTACTTTGAAAGTTCGGAAATAAAAAACGCTTTGTAAGCGCAACATGTCTTGAATCTTAGGACAAGACAAAGCTTGATCGTTCCCGACTTTTTTTAATAAGCCTTTTCTATCCTACTGATGGGCAAAGGCCTCCTCCAGTCCTTTCCAACTATATCGGTGTTTTGCCTTCTCTGGCCTATTGGCCATTGGCTGATTTCCACTTTTTGAAAAGTGGAAATCAGAAGAGGTATTTTCCATTCCGTGACTCTGCGATAATTCGCAACATGCTAGCGTAATAAAACTACCGTCAGCATATCCATTGTGATGGTGTCGTATGGGCCATTGTTGACATACCATAAGAAAAAAGTGCTAAGTTAATTTCAAAGTGTTTTGTACTAACGCGATTGCGTCAATCTCATCGATCCTAGTTCCGTGTTTACGTGAAAAATAAACATGACTAAAAAACATCAATGAAATTATCACAGGGCTGGTTAATTTAACACTTACCTAACCGTAAACAAATAACACGTTTATAGTTACAGAAGTTCCTCTGTAGAGATGAAATTTATGCTTTTCTCATTATTTAGAGTTCTATGAAATCTTCTGTTTATAAACAGTTCCGTGATTGATTGAAAAACTGACTGTGCCAGAAAATTTCTGGTTGTAGGAAGTACTATAAATAATAATAAATATTGCAGGACATTACACACAGCACCATCTAATGCCACACTAAGCAAGGTTTGACTTGTGTCGTGGGTACCAGACAGCTGATATACTACATGTATACTTTTTGTTTGTAAATACATACTTATTATACATATATAACATCCATGACTCGGAAACAAAGGTCCATGCTCATCTCACAAACATTTGCTCCTACCGGGATTCGAACCCGCGACCCTAAGAACGTAAGGCAGCCTCACTACCGCTGCGCCATTCGGGTCGTCGAACTATCAATGAGAGAAGAGGCGTACATAATCTTCAAAGAATGTAAAAGTTCTTTAAAAAGAGCATCCGGTTTAAGTTTGAATGCGGACTAAACTATCGTTAGGTACATAATCAATTAACCTTGGATTTGGTCTAATAAGTAACCCCGATTATATTGACCGTGGTTTCGACGAGACGGAGAATTATATGGTCAAACGCCCTTTTATGTAGTCGTGTCGTGGTCAAGCGCCGTAAACTTGTAGCTATTGCAAATATGTGAGTACCACCTAAGGTGCCACCTTCGTCGAGGTAATCTGGTCCGGAGTTACGGACAAGCATTAAACTCCGTTTTAGTTTACCAACGGGTTTTGGTATAATCAGCCTTGTCCATGGTTTTTATTAATACATCGTTACCAAATCTTTATTTTGATCATAAAATCATAACAAGGAAATCATAGATTAAATCAGTTGTTTAGACGATAAGACTTTTATTTAATTTTTGTTTTTCACAAGGCATATTATGACATATAATATAACAATGGGTTCGAAACAATATTTCCGTCAAAAATTTTCAGTTTATCACACATTAAGCGCTCATAAAAATAAAAGAATGGAATGCGTACATGAAATGTGTATTTAAGTTATTATTTTGTAATTATTACGTCATTTATTATTAAATTAACATACGGACACGGATATACAAATGAATGCGTAAATTAATCTCAAAATCTTATTTTAAACCAGTTTTGCCACTAACCCAACATTAACAAGATACATACAGTTTAGATAACTACATGGACAAGGCGAAAATAATGGTAGCAGACCAAATATGTAGTATACAGGGTGTATTTCACCTCATCACAAAGCCGTTAACCAAGCACTGCATATCAAACTAAGTAACTTTACACAATAAATATTGCTGGAAAACAACTTTTTTTTTGAGGTTATAATCATGTTTTTTGGTATAAATCAATGTAACACACTCAAAACATTGTGCGGATGGATGGATTGAATAGTACGAGGGTCGTAGAGGTATTTAAAGTCATGCTATAAAAAGTGGTATTTAAAAAAAAGCTTATCAAAATCTTGCAACTTTGACCCCCAATATCTCCGTAACTAGAAGGTGACCAGGTATAGTGTAGAACAAAAAAATGATCAGAATGACGAGTAGAACAAGTGCCCTTCGTATTCGTTAAGAGGTGTTTTACACCCTTTATAATCAAACGTAGCTAAGAACAAAAACACAAAATCAAAATCGGCTGATACGTTAGAGAGCTACGATGTATCTCTGCCCCCATAATCGGGACTTGGGGCACCTCCCCGTTAGGTTAGTTACGTTCCTTTAAACCAGAGATTACCATCTAACGTGTTTGACAATTTGACGGTGACATATATAAATGGGGCAATGGGGGTTTACAATTAGGTACACCTCTTCTTAACCTTTCGGGCATTACAAGCGTGATGTTATGTTTGAAGGAGGCCTTTGCCAAAGAGGAAGAACCAAAAGAATAACAAAAAAATTACATGGAAATACCTGGAAATTACTTTACAGTTGACAATTATAAAAGTCAACATAGTGGGTTATTCCCAAACTACTCCAATAACACTGTTTTAGGCTTTCACGGTTTAAAACTAAACTTATATTGTCACTTACGGGATATCTTCCGTGATTATGCGTGATTATGCGCGATCATGGCGCTTGCAACAGCGTCGAAATATCGGGAGTACAACTCAATAAATAATCACGGAAAATATCCCGTAAGTGACAATATAAGTTTACTCCAATAACAGTTCCCAAACTACTTGCATGAAAAATATTGTCAATTCTGATCCTGGTAATGAGTAAGAATTATACCATGTTTTCGGCAAATGTTCTTTGTTTGTGTGTCAAAGTTATTAGCAAGATGCTAAGTTCCGTATAAAAACCATTAGCTGGTGATAAACGTTTCTCCAATTCCAAGAAAATGACATCAGTATTAACAAGATCTGCTAAATACTAATCTTGTTTAGAGCTGTGCTTTTAAACAACAAGGCATTTCGTATGGGTTTTTTACTTGTATTTCGGTATTTCTATTTCATTCTATTTATATTTCAGTACTATTCCTACGCCATTTGACGACTCGAATGGCGTAGTGGTAGTGAGGCTGCCTTACGTTCATAGGGTCCTGGGTTGGAATCCAGGTTGGAGCAAATTAAAATGTGTGATGAGCATGGACATTTTTGTTTCCGAGTCATGGATGTTTTCGTGTACAATAACTATGTATTTACAAACATAAGTATATATGTAGTTTATCAACTATCTGGTGTTCACGACACAAGCCTTGCTTAGTGTGGCACTAGATGGCGCTGTGTGTTTAATGTCCAGCGATATTTATTATTTATTTATTATTCCTATCGGTTTTTTTTATGTGTTGTTAGTGCGTAACCTGGTGTCCGAATTCTTTCGGCGTCCATGGGCCTCTGACATGCTGATAATATTGTTGTGACTATCGATACTGCCTATCAGATAAATCGATCCAATTCAATTCTTGATTTTTGTTTTATTCAAATTGTTAAAGAAAGACTTATAAAGAATAACGGTAAAGCGATATAGGTATTTGCAGACAACTGATAAATTAACAGTCACACATATCCTCTCTCCAAGAATAAAGAGAAATGGTCAACCATCTAATTGAAAGATCACATAGGGTTTCCGATCGTTCAATTGTACGAGATTCCAATCAATTAGAATTTGTTCGAGAGTTAATTTCGCAAACAGTTCGCGTACAAACCATAATGAACAATATGTGCAAAAGTTTAAAGACGCATTTACAACATCAAGAATCAAGCGCTACATTACACATGTTATTGGTGCAAATGAAAATAGGAACGTACATTGATAGAAACGCAGTAAGATCGGTTTCAAATAATAAGTCAGCTTGTTCGAAGCAATTACAGTGCAATTTAGATTGGAATCAATCGGTGTTATTACTCGTTGATGCTATTTCTTTTTGAATGGCCATAAAAAGTTTGTAGGTGTAATAAAAAATAAACGTGATGATTCATGAATTTTACGACGACTAGTGTTTACCGACAAATATTTTGATATAGAAGATTGCAAGACGACTTTCAAGAACGACCAGGATCATTGATCAGATTGACCTAACTTTGTCATTGAACATACTATGCACTACAAACACAATTCATCGAGAAATCTTCCCGTAGCAAAGAAAACTGAAGAAAAAGAAGAAAAGCTTGCTACTCCTCACTCAGGAAAATAAAGTAGCAAGTTTACTGTGAGAAGCAGGTCATGTTGACGTAATATACCAATGATAGCGAACTTGGTTACGCATAAAACGACCGGGTTCGCCCTCTGTAGGTCCAAATCCCTTATCGTGCCAAATATTGGAAGGTCAACATGTGGAGCCAATATTTGCGCAGATGTTTGTGTCGATTTGGACTTGTATAAGGGTGCCGTTTACCCCACAACGGGGTTATAGGATCAGTCGGATTACGCAGTCATAGGTCTGGAAATCCTTTGATGTCTAAATCTCTGAAATGGACTGTAAAACTGGGGCTTAGAATCGGTATTAATTTTACAAAGACCTTTAAATTTTGATGTACGAAAAAATGGAGTGTTACACAATGCACGTAGAAGATAATAATGAAATACACCTTTGTATTCAGCATCGACAGAGAGGATGTAAGTAATATTATCAATGAAGCAGACATTGTTTACGTAAATGATAATTGATACAACAACAATACAAACTTGTTTAATCTCTGTCAGGGTTATCCTACAAATATCTAAAGATAACTTAGACGGCAGACAGTCTGGACAGATCGTTGATGTCATCAGCTTATGGACCCTTTCTGGTTGTTTCCGACTAAACCAAATATCGTCAAGGTCGACCTAGATATACTTCAGCAGATGCCTTTGACTGTATCGGAACTAAAATCTCATTGAAGGCCTGAACATTTGGAAGAACGCCAAAAACATGAACGCTGAGGATGCAATAGCGGGCGAAATGAAAATTGTTGGATAACGGAATCTGGCAACAGAACTGTAGCAGCTTTAGAAAAGACTTGATATAACAAAAGAGTCTGATTCCGTGTTCGCTTTCTGCAAAGCGCACTGGATTACCCTTGAGCAGGAAGACACCTTTGAGTTTCGTATACCCGTTGAGAAACATATGTATAAATATGTCAACAGAAAAGCGGTGAAGATTTTTACTGACATTGTTAAGTTAGAGCATACATTAAGGATTTTAATTCACTCCTTGGAAAAACCACAGCTGACAAAAAAATTCAGAAAAATTTAACAGCACCCAAGAATTTTTGGCGGTTTCGACAATTTGATGCCGTGGGTCCAGCCAATCAAAAACAAGCAAGTCTAATCTAATTTGAAGAATTAAAAATGGTTTTGTACTGTTACCTTGTGTTTTCTCACTCTCCAGTAAAGTTGCAATTTTTGACTTTCACAAGTACTATCAAAATCTCTTGATTGTATAAGATTGGCAGCTTTGTCACATTAATAACATCCTAAATAATATTTACTGCATATTACAAAGTAAGATCTAGAACTGAAATTATTATGTCTAAGAACGTAATAAGAAAACGATTACCTAACCTCACACGTCCAGTTTCATTAAATGCACTATTGTTTCGCGTAATTGCAATGAACTGCCTTAGTTCTATTCATTGTTATTTATATCGGAACATGACTTGAGATATTTTCCTTATTTTATGTTAGTTATTTTCAAAGATTTGTTTACATTGTCTTCACTGTCATTCCTGGACTTATAAATGTTTTGGTTATAATTTTCACTTGCATCATTTCATTCATAACACTTATATTTATGTTATTAAGTCTTACATAATTTCAAGATACATAAAGATTATGAGCTGATCTTTGTTTTTGTTTACTTATTATGATATCGGAAATGGTTACTGAGCTGTGATGTGATTTATTAATAACATGTTTATTCAGTAGTTAACGTGTTAGGCCCGTTGTACACACACGGTTTTTCGCCGTGAAAATCTACGGTTAATTCGCCGTGTGTAGGCACGGTCGTCAGTGTTGTATGGATCACTATGGAAGCTTGTAGACGTGCACGGCGGCGCCACGGCACGGCGCCGCCACTGTATACTGAGCCGTGCTTGGCCGATGTCTCGCCCCGTGGTTTTGCCGTGTCATGTACAAGCTCTTACGTTTTTTCAACTGAACGGCTAACACGCCGTACGGTTGAACAACCGTGACGTGGACAAGAGGCCTGTTGTAATAATAAAATTCTACTTTACCGATCATCTATGTATATTATTGTTACGAGCTGGGTATGAGATAAATTAATTACTACCGATTAAACAACACAATAACTTTATTAATCACAAAACAATCAAAACTTAATCACAAATACACTACTGTTTACTATTCACTTAGATATCGCACTTGTAGTTCACTTGGATTCGCTTCGTTGTGTCGCTAAAACAAGACTGCCGGTCGCGGCCCTGAGCGCTCTATTTATACTCGCCAACAGACACACCAGAATAACGACGAACATTCGAGAGGGTCATAAAAAAACACTAACAAAAAAATAGCAGGTAGATAGGTACCTACTGAAAACAAGTACCTACCTAACCTACCTAACCTACTTGTACAAAACAAGCAAATATGAACCGTATGCCCTAGGCATACGGTCGAAATTCTAATGTCTTTGTATAAATAGGTCGCGAGTTTGTACCTACCTAACTTTAAAACTAATAATAATAGAATTCTCTCGAACTTCTAACGTACACACATTGTAATCACTGGCTTTCTCGAATGTTCTAGTAGGTCCGATGTAACACTGCCCCCTCCTTAGACATGCTCGTCCCGAGCATCATTTGTCCCGTAGTATCGCGCCAACCGGTCTACATGCACAATCTTAGGCGCACCTCGTGGACCCTTCTGTATTCGGTAGGTGACATCGTTGATCCTAGTCACGACTCGGTATGGCCCATCCCATTTTGCTTGTAACTTCGGAGACTTCCCCTTGCTCCGCACTGGGTTATGCAACCACACCAGTGAACCCTCGTCGAAACCCCTACCGTTTGCCTTCCGATCATAACGGGTCTTCATCTTCTCAGACATCTGTTGGCCGGACTGTCGGATATGCTCATAAACATCGTTCAACTTATTACGCAAGTCATTCGCGTAATCTGTTACGCTACATGGAGCATCAGGGGGAGTTCCAGTGATTAAATCAGCAGGTAACCGTAGTTCCCTTCCAAAGTTCGCGAAGGCTGGTGTCACAGTCGTGCTTTCGTGGACTGCACTTCGGTAAGACAGAAGAAACGGCTGTATGTGCTTGTCCCAATCCCTTTGCCGGCTTTCCACAACTTTCGCCAGATATCTCTCCAACGTTTGGTTGAATCGTTCCACCATTCCATCGGATTGTGGGTGGTAAGAGGTGGTTCTGGTTTTATGGGTACCCATTAACCGACAAGTCTCTTGAAATACTTGCGATTCAAAATTTCTTCCTTGATCGCTGTGTATTTCTAAGGGTACCCCAAAACGACAGAAGACTTCCTGAACTAATTTATCTGCGACAGTTGTTGCTTCTTGGTTAGGAATGGCGAAGACTTCCGGCCACTTTGTAAAGTAATCCATGACCACCAGGAAGTACCTGTTTCCGCTCTCACTTACTGGAAATGGTCCCGCAACGTCTAGTGCTATCCGTTCCCAAGGGGCTCCAACGTTGAACACTTTTAATGCACCTCTGCTGCGTGTACGGGGTCCTTTCACGGCCGCAGAACTGGTACATTTACGGCACCAGTCCTCCACATCATCTCGACAGTGGATCCAGTAGAAGCGTTCTCGAATTTTTAGTAGAGTCCTTTTTACCCCCATATGTCCTCCAGAACATCCATCATGGTAGAGCCGTAGAACATCCGGTACCTTAGCTTTCGGAACAACCATTTGTAGATGACAGCTGTCCCCTCTAGCGTTTTCCCATTTACGGCACAAGACTCCATCCTGGATCACCAAGCTGTTCCATTGCGCCCAATAACTCTTCGTGATGGAACTCATTGCAGCCACATCACTCCACTTGGGTTTAGGAACACCAGCTTTGATCCACTCGAAGATCGGTTTGATATCCGAGTCATTGTGCTGAGCCTCCTGTATAGTTACCTTCCATTCATCGCTAAGATCCGTTCTTAGCATCCTCACAGGCACCACTTCCTTAGGCTCCTGTCTGGAACTACGCTGACAATCTTCAGGCAATGGTCTTCTTGACAGTTCGTCTGTGTTCTTGTGGTTTCTCCACTGTTGCTGACCAGTCTTCTTAGCCGCTTTTCCCTGCTGAGATTGATCTTCTCTAAGTGCGCTTCGCTTTTTACAATTCGACCGAAGGTGACCCCTTTCTCCACAAGTGTAACACCTAGGGCTGTATCGTCGCGGACGCTGACGTTCAGGTGATGCCACAACTTGCTTTGGACAACTTGGCCGAAGATGATCCCTTTCTCTAGCTGTGTAGCAGCTAGGTCTGTAACCTTGCGCACGGTCGTGTACAGGTGATGCCACTACCTCCCTGACGTAGTGTGTTCGGTGGTCTTGCCTCACTGCCTCTACTTCCAAGGCATGGGCTAAGGCGTCCTTCAAGGTCTCATGATGCCCAAGTCTCACGACAGCTCTAACTTCTGAGTCACCTATTCCATCAACGAAGGCTTGTACTAGATTTCCATCGATCAGTGCAGGGGCAGACCGGTATGCTTTTCGAACCAGCTTCTCAACTTCCAGAGCCCACTGCTGTAGGTTCTCGGTACTACGTTGTACACGGTCCTTCAACTTAGCACGAAATACGTGCTCCAGGTGCGCGTCACCGTATCTGAACTCCAACGCCTCCAGCAGCTGCTCGTAGGTTACATCCTTGCCGAGTGCCTCGAGAATAGTTAAAGCCTGGTCTCGGAGGCCCAAGGTGAGCGCGGTCATGGCTTGTGGTTTTGTCCATCCATTCGCCTTCATGACGGCCTCAAACTGTATTTTGTAAGCCGACCACGAAGATGTGCCATCGAACGGAGGCGCCTTAAAACCACGCGAAGAAGGTGCAGCAACCACCGAAGCTACAGTTCCACCTTCAGTCTTCAGTTCGCTCAAAGCCTTCTGCACCCCAGCAATCTTAACTTCGGCCTCCGAGATGCGATTCTCATGCTGGTGGACCTGATCTTTCATCAACTTGATGTCCTTGCCGAAAGTTGCATGTAGATCCTTTATGAGGAGCATCTGCTCGTCTTGGCGGCGGACCTGCTCCTCTTTGTCTCGCTGCAACTGCTCTTCCAATCGGCGAGCCTGCTCCTCTTGACGGCGAGCCTGCTCCTCTTGACGGCGAGCCTGCTCCTCTTGACGGCGAGCCTGCTCCTCTTGACGGCGAGCCTGCTCCTCTTTGTCTCGCTGCAACTGCTCCTCCAACCGGCGAGCTTGCTCCTCTTGACGGCGAGCTTGATCCTGCAGCAGCGCCATTAAAGCTGACAAGTCTGGCGCCACTGATCCTGAAGAAACTCCAGATGGGCCAGCGACTGGCTCTGACGTAGGCTGGACACCACCCGGTGTCTGTGTCGGAGAATCTCCAAACCGCCTTTGGTCCATATCCTGCTGTCGCTGACTTCTGGTACGGATACCCTCCGTGTCGTCCTTTGGTAGAATTGGCATAATTTATCTCTCACTTCTGACACCAATTTGTTACGAGCTGGGTATGAGATAAATTAATTACTACCGATTAAACAACACAATAACTTTATTAATCACAAAACAATCAAAACTTAATCACAAATACACTACTGTTTACTATTCACTTAGATATCGCACTTGTAGTTCACTTGGA
Organism: Xestia c-nigrum; assembly: GCA_916618015.1. Classification (NCBI taxonomy): domain Eukaryota; kingdom Metazoa; phylum Arthropoda; class Insecta; order Lepidoptera; family Noctuidae; genus Xestia; species Xestia c-nigrum. The sequence goes on along the minus strand of OU745257.1, from coordinate 21,405,236 downwards.
TTCGCTTCGTTGTGTCGCTAAAACAAGACTGCCGGTCGCGGCCCTGAGCGCTCTATTTATACTCGCCAACAGACACACCAGAATAACGACGAACATTCGAGAGGGTCATAAAAAAACACTAACAAAAAAATAGCAGGTAGATAGGTACCTACTGAAAACAAGTACCTACCTAACCTACCTAACCTACTTGTACAAAACAAGCAAATATGAACCGTATGCCCTAGGCATACGGTCGAAATTCTAATGTCTTTGTATAAATAGGTCGCGAGTTTGTACCTACCTAACTTTAAAACTAATAATAATAGAATTCTCTCGAACTTCTAACGTACACACATTGTAATCACTGGCTTTCTCGAATGTTCTAGTAGGTCCGATGTAACATTATCAAGTTTAGTGACAACACTAACTAAAAGGTACATCTCTAGTAAGTCTATGTTTTTGTTTTTACTCTGTGGAATCTCTTAAATAAAACTACGCTGTGTTAAATTTACTTTTGCCGTTTTTAATTAATCTCAACAGGTTATGGGCCCAGTCCACCTGATTTCGGTTTAAATACAACGAAATTACAAGTAATAATTAAAATACAAAGTAAATTCAGTGAAAAACAGTAGTTCCGTATAAACATAACCTAAGTCAACACGAGGTGCTTCGAGACGTGACACAATTTTCTTCATCAGCAAAATGTCTTCTACAAATAATATGGCACTGATTGAAAAGCTGACCGGAAGGGAAAACTATCCAACGTGGAGATTTGCCGTCCAAACATTTCTTGAACACGAGGATTTATGGCATTGTGTCACAGCTGAAGAAGGCGTCGATGTCAAACAAGATTTGAAAGCTAAGTCCAAAATTGTTTTATTGGTACATCCCATCAACTATGTACACATCCAAGAGGCCAAAACTGCCAAAGAAGTGTGGACTAACCTATCTAAAGCTTTCGATGACAAAGGTTTGACACGTAGAGTTGGCTTATTAAGAGATCTGATTACCACAACGCTAGAAACATGTCAAGGCATCGAAGACTATGTTAGCAAAATAATGTCGACCGCACACAAACTACGAAACATTGGGTTTAATGTTAATGACGAATGGTTGGGAACCTTGCTACTGGCTGGTTTACCCGAGGTCTATCAGCCAATGATTATGGCTCTTGAAAGCTCTGGTGTGGCAATAACATCGGATTCTGTAAAAACTAAACTGCTTCAAGATGTGAGAAGCACTGAAACAAATGCTTTATATGTTAATAAAAACAAGGGAAATCGGTCGCAGTCTGCCAAACAAGCTTCAGAGAAAACCAGTACAGGCAAAGGTCCTAGATGTTTCGTGTGCAATAAATATGGGCACATAAGTAAAAATTGTCGAAATAAGAAGTCAAAGGAAAAGTCTGAACAAGGTACCAACTATGTTGCTGTATTTTCTGCAACTACATGCAATGAGAAAGGTTGGTACATAGACTCTGGAGCGTCTATGCATATGACCATGCACAGTGACTGGCTATATGATAAAATCCCACCTCCGATTAGTACTATAAAGGTGGCGAATGATGAAAAACTTTTGGTAGAAGCTTGCGGAAAGCTAAATTTAAATGTTGCTGATAGCAATGGGAAGATAAATACAATCCAAGTGCAGAATGTTCTTTATGTTCCTGGTCTGGCCACTAATCTTCTCTCGGTTACTCAGATGATCAAAAATGGATGTCATATACAGTTTAATGAGAAAGGTTGCAAGATTTTAAACAGAAATAAAGAACAAGTGGCTACTGCAAAGATGATAAATAATATGTACCGGCTTAATACTTACAGTACACCAGCATACATATCTGCATCAAAAGACAATGACTGTTACTTGTGGCATCAAAGAATGGCTCATTTAAATTTTGAAGATTTGAGTAAACTAACAGAATCTGCAGGAATTAAGTTAGAAAATAAAGAAAAGTTCTTATGTATTTCATGTCAAGAAGGGAAACAATCAAGAAAACCTTTTCCTTCTCAAGGATCTCGAGCACAAGCAAAGCTAGAAGTCATTCACTCTGATATTTGTGGGCCTATGGAGGTACCATCTCTTGGAGGAGCTCGCTACTATGTCACCTTCATCGATGATTTTACCAGGAAGGTATTTGTATACATATTAAATAAGAAATCTGATGTGTTTGAAAAATTTAAAGAATTTAAAGCATTGGTGGAGAACCAACTAGATTTAAAAATAAAGACTCTCCGTACAGATAATGGCAATGAATACTTGAGCAATGAATTTCGCAATTTTCTCAAGAAGTCTGGAATTTCACATCAAACTACTACTCCCTACACCCCACAACAAAACGGTCTAGCGGAGCGTATGAATAGAACTCTTTTAGAACGAGCAAGATGCATGCTACTGAATGCTCAATTACAAAAACAGTATTGGGCAGAAGCAATTACAACTGCTGCCTATATCACAAATAGATGTCCAACACGAGTGATAGAATTTTCAACACCTGAAGAGAAGTGGAGTGGTAGAAGGCCGGACATCACTAATTTGAAAGTCTTTGGCTGTGAAGCCATGGTGCATGTGCCAAAAGAAAAATCGAAAAAGTGGGACTCAAAGGCAAACAAGATGATTTTTATTGGCTACAATGAACAGACGAAAGGATATAGGCTTTTAGATCCAAAGACAAAGAAAGTGTTAATTAGCAGAGATGTCATCTTCATTGAAAGTTCAGTTAAAAGGAACTATGCATTACTGCCATTGTCAGAGTCAGTCTCAGAACCCAAGACCAATGATGATAGTTCTATCAACAATGAGACTAAATTAGAAAATACATCTGAAGATAGTGAATTGCAGTCTGAAACCAGTGATGAATCTTTTAAGTCAGATGAAGGATCAATTTATGAACCAGACCAAACAATTGATCCAACAGAACTTACACGAAATGTAACAACAAGATCTAAACAAAGAATGTGTAAAATGGATGCTAAAACATATTCATGTGTTAATGAAGTTTCAGAACAGGATGATGTTCCAGAAAGTTACACAGCAGCAATATCCTCACACAATGTGAATGCTGAACATTGGAAACAGTCAATTCAAGATGAGTTAAAAGCACATGAAGAAAATAATACTTGGAACCTTATTGAAAAACCGCAAGGAGTGCGATTAATTGATTGTAAATGGGTATTTAGAATAAAAGAAAACCCATCTGGTCCAATCTTTAAATCAAGACTGTGTGCTAAAGGATGTGGACAAAAACAAGGCATTGATTACACTGAAGTTTACTCTCCTACGGTGAGATATGATTCAATCAGAGTTGTACTGTCAGAAGCTGTCCGAAATGAGTTAAAAATTATCCAATTTGATGTGAAAACTGCATTCTTATATGGAGATGTAAAGGAAGTTATTTACATGAAGCCACCAGAAGGTTTGGAGGTCCAATCGAATTTGGTATGTAAACTTAATCGTTCACTTTATGGTTTAAAGCAAGCACCAAGGTGTTGGAACCAGAAATTTGATCATACACTAAAGAAATTTGGGTTTACTAATAGTCATAGCGATAAATGTGTCTATATTGGAAATGTAAACAAAAATAAAATTTACTTGTTGTTGTATGTTGACGATGGGCTTCTAATATCTAATTCAGAAGACTCACTAAACAAAGTGTTGAGTGACTTAAAGGATAATTTTGAAATCAAACAGTGTGACCCAAAGAACTTTGTAGGGTTACAAATAGAAAGATTTGAAAAGTTTGATCCTCACACTACTCTGGAGAAAGCAACTGAAGCCCCAGACAAAACTATTCCCTACAGAGAGGCTGTGGGCTCACTCATGCACCTGGCTGTGGTAAGCCGTCCAGATATCATGTATGGAGTCAGTCTGGTGAGTAGATATTTGAACTGTTACGATCAGACCCATTGGAATGTTGTCAAGAAAATATTAAGATATCTGAAAGGAACAAAGGACTATGGTTTATGCTACACACCTACAAAGTCTAACCTAGAAGGTTATAGTGACGCAGACTATGCCAAAGACACGAGCACACGCAGGTCTTTAACTGGCTATGTATTTATGAAAAATGGAGCTGCAGTAACATGGGCAACACAACGCCAACAAAGTGTAGCCTTGTCTACAACGGAAGCAGAGTTCATGGCTGCTTGTTCTGCAACTAAAGAAGCTATATGGTTAAAGGGATTGTTAATGGACATAAACGAATTTAATCAGAACTCTATCTGTCTAAATATTGACAATCAAAGTGCAATCTGTTTAATTAAGAATGTAGATTATCACAAACGATGTAAGCATATAGATATAAGGTATAATTTTATCAAAGAAAAGTATTCAGAGAAACAAATAGATCTCAAATATGTGAATACCAAAGAGCAATATGCAGACATATTTACTAAAGCTTTACCTAAAGAACAATTTCAATATCTTAGAAATAAAATTGGTGTTAAGCAAGCATCTCTCAAGTAGTATTTTTTTTTGTTGTAATTGCTATTCTTAGCTAAAGGTTGTCTGTTAGTCTATATATTTTTCTCATATAAGATGTATGTAAAGTTAAAATTTGGTGAGAGTGTTGTAATAATAAAATTCTACTTTACCGATCATCTATGTATATTATCAAGTTTAGTGACAACACTAACTAAAAGGTACATCTCTAGTAAGTCTATGTTTTTGTTTTTACTCTGTGGAATCTCTTAAATAAAACTACGCTGTGTTAAATTTACTTTTGCCGTTTTTAATTAATCTCAACAAGGCCTTTTAGGATGCTGATACGATGAGCCTTAAAATAAACATAATACTTTAGTAATCTACTCGTCTGAGAGTTATCATACATAACCTGCAACATTATGTTGCAACTTTTCCAGCTCATGAATACATTAACCAAAGATTGAAATCCCTAGATCCTCTCATTAATCGACGCGGAAAGACGAATCAAATGATTAAAGCCTCGAGATAAACGAATAAATCAAAATCCAATTGAGCTTGAAGGAAGGACTTCTGATTCTGACCCGAAACTGACAAACGAAGGTTTATTTAAATCACGCTAGTTGACCTTGATTAACTCTTTTACATAATCTCTGAAGGTCAAAGTCACATTGTATATTCTATTAAACTTTATGATAACATCGTTGTAATTCGAAATTTAATATTTTATATCGACTTGGTATAATAGAAACTGTGATAAAATGTAAAAACAGGTTTGTTGTTTGTAAATGTAATCTGTGTTTTGCTTTCGTTATTTATAATTATTTATTTAACCCGTTTATGGGTCACAAATAATTGAATAGAAATATATTTTATCTTTCTAGGTTAATGTTATATTGCATTCGATATCTTTAAGATAGTTAAAGTAAAAATAGTCAAATTAAAATGTTGAAGGCTGATGAATGATGATGGAGGAGCTTTTTCCTAATAACAGCCGCTCTGGTCGATCTTAAGGTTAAGCCGCATTTGCCTAGGTTGGTTCGTAGATGGAATACATAATGAGTTTCCTCCGTGCATCGGAAAGCACGATTTTAAACAATCGTTATACGTAGTCAGTAGCTCAAAAGTCTAGCAACCAGTTTTACCAAGGGGTATCGTATTACCCAGTGCTAACTGGGTTGTGGAGGTCAGATAGGCAGTAGCTCCATGTAAAAACTGGTATTCAGCTGCATTCTCCAAAGGCTAGGCAGATGATGAAGTTAACGAATTATCAACTATGTATTCAGTTTTTTATTCAAGGGCAGACAATGGAATAATATAATAAACAGCAGGTTTTTAGAATCTCGATGGGTCATTTGCCCCTATAATGGTCGCTATTTATAAACCCAATAAACAGCTTTAAAGGCACCTCGAAAATCCGGATTCTACGTCATGTCTAAAAATACCAGGACACGTGTAATTTATGAATATCAATGACGGGAAGAATACGTGCCTCTCGGCTAAGCTTAGGGTGTTTACACGGTGTTGTTCACCGGTTGTATGCCAAATCTAATGTAAAATATAAATAAATATAAACATAATGTAAAAAAATATAATGGCGGTTCTACTTATATACGTCCTTAGTATACGTAGAACGCTGGCTGCCGGCGTCGACCTGCCAGCGCTTATCGGCACCGGTCGGCGCAGGCAGTCTCTACAACTTTGTGCCGATCCAGCGCCAATAAGCCGACGATATCTGACGGCGCGAACTTGTTGGTGACGTTCGGCGCTAGTCGGAGCCGGTGGCCGTGTATATGCACTTAGCCTGGCGTAATTTTATTTTTTCTTTGTTTCATTAACATCTATTCTCCCAAAAGGGTCAAAGTACTACCGACCAGTTTTCAACCTTATCCCTTTTTTTTTAGGATGGGAAATCATCAAATGACTTCTCCCACTCTGGGCGGAGGGGGAGTGTCAGACTCTTACTGACTGAAACCCATCCATGTTCCTTACTCGCCCTTTATGTTCCGGGGCCGCGGTAGGTATCTCTTTCGAACAGGCCCGCAACCCCGGTCAACCTTATCCCTTGAGGGTGGAAAGTGACAGACAGAGAAAGTGTCAGTGCACTCAGTCCCACCGATAATTCAGTTTCAAGTTTTTTTTCAATCTCTAATTCATACCTTACTACATTTAAATAAACACATTGGTGCCCTCGTAATGATTGACACAATTGCATACAAGTATTGACGAAACAACAACGTGAACTTTCGCTTCGGACATCACCAGAATAACATTAGACATGCTCAAGAAACGCGATTAGAATACAAACGTGAGATTCTTATAACAAACGTACTCTTGTTCTCGTACGTGACGGTTTTAGCCGACGTAGCGTAGCGATAGCTGTAGTCCATCGCGATAACACGCTTACGTACGTTAGTTAAAGTTATGTAAGTAAACAATGTCATAGGAACGTCGATATATTTTTCTATGAACTATTAAAGGATTTTTTTTTTTTAATCTTTCTTTCAAAGGTACGTCAGCCTCATCATATCCTAATCTAACTATTAAACGTTGTTTGATAAGCATTTTGTTGCCATCGGTACTGTTTTTTTTTTTATCGGAAATACATTATGACGTAAATATAAATGATTAAGGTCACTATTCATTTGAAACATAAAACCGGCCAAGTGCGAGTCGGACTAGCCCATAAAGGTTCCGTACCATCTTAGTAAGAGAGCCCCTTTTAATTTATGTTAGTTATAACGGCAACAGAAATACACATTCTGTGAAATTTTCAACTGTTTACCTATAACCGCTGTATGTTTTACGTATATTTTATTGCATGTTCGTAGTTTAGTTTATAAGTTTATCCTCTTTTGCAAAAGCTCGCTTTCAAAATTAGGTTTGCTGTAAGAAAACCCAACTCTGGGTTAAGCTCGCCTTTGCACACAAGCTATATTATTGCAATTAATAAGTATTTTTGTTGTTTTATGTGCAATATAAAGCATAAGAATATAAAGGATCATGAGATACTGATACAGCCCGCTGACAGACAGACAGACGGACAGCGGAGGCTTAGTAATAGGGTCCCGTAGGTTAATAATAATAATAAAGCTTTGTTTATTTCGGTACAAAAGTATGTTTACAATTTAAAGTATTAGTAAATTTCTTAAACTACGTTAGTTTGTAGTAATAATATGTTTGTTATAATAATATTTTCTTTGCTGTTTCCTTTTACACGAACCCCTTTTGGGTAAAAGCCTCCTCTAATTCCTTCCGGGAAGATTCCAACCAGTCTTTACCTGCTATTTCTTTAATATCGTCAGCCCAACGTTTAAGTGGTCTGTCTTTGTTTCTTTTTCCAGCAGGTCCTGCCCATTTAGTAGCTTGTAAAGACCATCTCTTGTCTGTGTACCTTGACAAATGACCAGCCCCGTAGGTTACTTTTCGAAAACGAAACCCTAAAAAGGAGCGTAGCACAACGGCGTAGCAAAAACCACTGGCGTAGCACTTTCGTAGCCGCGTAGGCCGTCGTAGTCGAGTTTGATAAACCCTTTAGTAACTTTCCGTAACCAATAGGTCCTCAACTTGTAAGTCGTTACCAAACTTGGGACATTACAAACTTATTCAATGCCGATATTTTACTTAGCGTTACTTATACTAAGTCTCTTCGCATTTATAACTTGGCCATAAACAACTTACTGGGAACCATTAATTTCTATGTACATAAATCTTTAGAATTATAGAGTTACTGTGCCAAAATGTTGTCTGTCTTTTTACCAACCCGAAAATACACGAAGGAGAGCCTTTAAAACAGAGAAAGGCACGTACGTTCCTATCATATTTTTAACGAGTACAGTTAAAGCCAGCAAGCGTAAAATGTATTCACAGCTATGTCCGCAATTAAAATGAAAATCACAAATCCGTGTTGGGTATATTAACGTAGCTTTTAGGTTATGTAAAAGGTTAGATAAGCCGTTCACATGTCAGTAACTACGGTTATGTAAACATTTTGAGGGCCGGACACTGCCTGGCCGGCCCTCAAATGGTTTATCCCTTCGTCGAACGTAGATTTACGTGAGCACAATGGTTTTTTAATTGTGTCTACGATTATGGCATTTTTTTAGTATCGGTAAAGGATTTTTTTATCAACATACTAGCTGACCCACGCAACTTCGTCTGCGTCAAATAAGAGAGAAAAAGCTCACAAAGGGAATAAAATTTCCTCCGAATCTGTAACATTTCTCATTGCTGCTCCGCTTCTATTGGTCATAGCGTGATGTTATATAGCCTATAGCCTTCCTCGATAAATGGACTACCAAACGCAAAAATATTTTTTCAATTCGCGCCGGTACTTCCTGAGATTAGCGCGTTCAACCAAACAAACAAACAAACTCTTCTGCTTTATAATATTATAGTACCTATACTCGTAGATTATAATGACAACTTATTTTGAACGCATCAATATCATTTGCATAAATGGCATAGCCTTTTCCCAACTATGTTAGGGTCGGCTTCTAGTCTAACCGGTATGCAGGTGAATAGCGGTAAGACTGGTTGTCAGATAACCTGTAATATTAGTTTAATGGAGGCGGGTCTAACACGTCACATATATTTTAAGTGGACTGTTTACAGTAAAAATTGTTTAATATTATTGTTATCATAGCTACCGCATACTTCATCTTTTAAAACACTTAGGCATTGTTTATAAATTATATTATTTTATAATTATGTTCCACGCTTTTTTTCTTTACAAAATAAGCATGCTGTAGGCCTGTAGGTACTTTAGAATGAATTATGTTTGAATATAAATTGTGTAAGGCTTTATTAGTTGTTCATGTAAAAACAATTAATTGCAAAATGGTAAAATATTAAAATTGCTCAAAGGTCAGAGGTGGTAAACCTGAGGTCGTGTTCTAACCAAGCAAGTTAAGTTGTGCGAACACAGAGGGCGTTTTCTAGTTTCCCAAACAAATGAACGCGAACATTGTGTGTTTGCGCAACGGATTGCTTTGCTTAGAGCACGGTGGGGCCTGATGATATTAATATGCTTATTCCACAAAAAAAACGTACATATTTAATAACCAATTACGTACAACTAAAGCCAGATATCATGACAAAAAATACAAGGTTAAAACGTAAAACAAACTAGTAGATATTTTTGTTCGCAAACACCACATTTTCAGACGGCCGTAATGCTGGATATAGGCACTAGCTTCACCCAAATAGTCGGCGAGTCAGACAGGCAGTCTAGACAAGTCACCTTATCCGAAATGTTGTTTGGATGACGTAAAAAAGTTTATGAGTCGCCTAGTCTATTCTCGCCTGCCGCCGACTATCGGCATTCTGTCCTCATGACCTTTTTATCTCTGGACTATAAATCTTTTTGTTACCCCTGGTACTTGGAACATTTTAAAAAGGGTTTAATTTTTTTTTGCTTGCCTATATCCGCCATATTTTTTTTTTCATCATAATAGCCTATTTTACTCAATAGCTGGTATCAAATATCAGTAAAAACGAGTTTTTATGAGACAAAATCTTCTAAAGCATTACATTTCCGTATACAAACAGTGTTTTATGCGTAGTTGCGATTCTGTAAATCAAATTAAATGAAAGAAATTGGGCAAGTCAAAAAACTATTGTTGCGAACTGAGAACCAGTACTATCTGCAAGGGCTGGCGAAGAACTGCCCTGGACAGGACTAATTGGAGGGAAATAGAGGAGGCCTATGTCGCAAGACAGCCTGACCTGGTAGCTGATTAGTTTTAAGTTAATGTAGTATTACTTGTTTATGTTTTAAGTCAGAGTAAAATAAAGGCTATTTTTATTTATTTTACTATCTGCAAGCTGGGAATATTGAAGTAAGGCTTCGAATTTGACCAAACTTTTGTCAATCTGCGAAAGCAGCACCGTATCTCTAAAAAGTTATTTGTGCATCATCGTTATCATCAGCTTACAACGTTTCCACTGTTGGGACACGGCCTCCTCTCAATGAGAGGGAATGGGCTATAATCCACCACGTGGGCCCACGTGGTGGATTATAGCCCATTCCCGGATTGTATGGATTGGTAGATATCACATGTCTCCGAGTTTTTGGTTCTAGGATATACAGGGTGTAAAAGACCTCTTCACGAAGCCGTCAACCAAGCATTCTGTACACCAAACTAAGTAACACTGCGCAAAAATAATTGCTGGGAAACGAAATTTTTTTTTGGACCTAAAAAATAATCGGATTTTTGTAGCGCGCAATGGTTGGCGCGCTATCGACTGTTCCAATGTGTGCGTTGTGCCTACACGCCACACTGCACACAGCCAGGCGGCGCGGCTCCGCCCACCGCGCATTACTAACGCTATTCAGTGTTAGTATAAGGTAAATTAACTTCGATTTAACTCATCATCATCATTTCAGCCGAAAGACGTCCACTGCTGGACCTAGACCTCCCCCAAGTGTCGCCACATTGACCGGTCCCGTGCGACTCGCATCCAAGGGATTCCCGCAACCTTCACCAGGAGGTGGAGGTCTTCCAACGCATCGTCTTTCGGTTCGCGGTCGCCACTCTAGAACTTTTCAGCCCCATCGGCCAACCGTTCTACGAGCAATGTGTGCCCACTGCCACTTAAGTTTGTTTGTTTTCGATTCAACTACTCACAAGAAAAGATACTTGTTTGACAGTAGGTACATGTGCATCGCTTTATTGTCATCTACTTAACTGATCTAGCGACAGTGGACACTGCACGTGAAAACAGACGTATGTTCTAATCTTCTACCTACTTCTACTGCTCGAGTGGCCTCCATCGTATTTCTTTAGGCCTTACGATATCTCAACGGAACATGTACTTACGAATTTCTGCGATTAATACTGATAGCCGGCATTCGGCCGACGTTTCAGCCGGCGTTCGAGAACGAGACTGCAATCGGCCAAAACACACTCGCTCACAATTACTCACAAACACAATGTACTTACAGTAGCAGCACTCCTCTACCTATCACCTCTCTAACTTAATCACCATCACACAACACGAAACACGCACGATTATGCTAAATGCCATGCGCAATGCGAAATGTCTACAAACAAACAGAAAAAAAGAAACATGGACGTAGATAAAAAGTTGCGCAATAAAAATACACATGCACACTCGATGGTGCCAGACACGGAACTAATAATACATTTTGAATTTTTTTGTGGGATAGGTTTTAGGTACGCTAGCGTGCGCGGCTCGGCCGGCGGTGTCCTTTGATGCTTTGATGTACGCCGAAATCAAACGAGTACACCGCCGCCGCGCTGCTACTTACGGAGCTATTTTTTACGAATTAACAAACTTAGCGTTTGACCACTTTTCAATCTTAACGCTCAAGGCTTAAGGGTCAAAACTGGTTAATCGCCGTCTGTGTCAATTGTTTGTAGATAGTGTCGTTCGAGTTTGATTTATCATTGCAATTCTGTTAATAAAATTTAAAATTATTATGTAAACTTTTATAAACATTTATTAAACCACTCATCATCAACGTTTAATGTAAAACATCTGAAACCAAAAACCAAGTTCAACCGTGGTGACGGTTGTACAGGCGCCAGTAGGTAAACTTACCCGAATCTGTAAAATTTTGCCTATCGAACGTAACATGATGTGCTGGCGTCTGTACCTTTAGGCTTGTAGGTAGGTATTATACGGCCGCTCGAGTTCAAACGTTACCGCGACACGTGGTGCGGGCGGCCGCGCAACGTGCCCCCGGGAAGGTACGTAGGTACTGCAGTACTACATGCGTAAAAATACTTTATTTAAACTAGGTACTTACCTACTGACCATCACTGTCGCTGTTATCCAGGATCGGTGCCCTCTCGCCTCTCGACACTCACGAGCTCTGGTTCAAACTGCCGACCACCCACGCGGAGACAGACGCGCGCTCGCGTCAGCGTGTTTTCATGAACCCTCTCTAGGATTCCTTCTCGCTCTGACCGCTGCTTCAGTTCATCAAAAACATCAATGATTTTTTGACGCATCTCAGCAGCGGTCTCGCAGGGGCGGTCAAACACCCTATCCTTCACGTAACCCCACAAAAAGAAATCCAGAGGGGTTAAATCAGGTGATCGTGCAGGCCAAGCATGAGGTCCGTACCTCCCAATCCACTGGTCTCCGAACAGCCGTGTCAACTCTTCACGTACCGGTCTCACGATGTGCGGGGGTGCACCGTCGTGCTGGTACCACACGTCTCGCCGGCGCTGCAGAGGCATGTCATCCAGTGTTTCGGTCAGGTAGCCCCTTACATGATCGAGGTAGGCAGCTCCGTCCATGCGGTGTGGCAGGAAAACAGGGCCCAGAATCTGGTTTCCAACAATGTCTGCCCAAACATTGTGTTTCCATCTAGTCTGGAAGCCCGTTTCCTGCATTTGGTGCGGATTCACGGAGCACCAATAGTGTGAATTACGACGATTCCACATGCCGTTGTTGGTGAACGTGCTCTCGTCCGTGAACACAATGTTCTTTACGAATCCTCGATCCTGCCTAAGGAGCCACCTGCAGTAATCCATGCGGCGTATTGCGTCGCCCGGCACGAGTGCTTGCACACGATGGACTTTGTAAGGTCTCTGCCTATCCCTCTTCAACACCTTGTGCACAGTGGAATGCGACACTGAGTGCCGAGCGCGATGGCCATGCTATGGCACTACTAAATAAAAAATAATCCTTAAAATCTTCATGAAATTAGGTACTTACATTCTTTGTCGGAAACTACACACACACCACATCGCACACAACTACATACACAACGTCGGATTGTAGGTCCCGACTCCCGAGGCGGTATCTTTAAACTTCTTCGGCCAAATTGTCACATTCCATTTTGAACTTAACCACTAACATTTTGTGGTTTAAAATCATTTAGAGAAATCCGAAATTTTTTCCAGTGAACCTTGAACCTAATCTTGTAGCGATAAAGTTGAAAATCTATTAATGAATTTTACACTCGTCTTCGGCGCCCGCGCCGCTGTACCTAATGCTAGGACGTGTGTTGGTGTAGTTAGAATTCCTACTTCCTTGCAATTTTATGATTGACGCAAATTTGGACATTTTTCCCCAAGTGTTTGAGTTTGTTGCTTTCATGAAGTAGCTAGTAAAGGTACTTGTAAAGGGTTCTAAAATGCAAGCACAATAATTTTGATCCTTTAACTAAAAAAAACATACTTTCCGAGTATTAATTGCTTAACATTTTCACTAAGGTGTAAATTATTCAGTAAATGCTGTTCAGTTTATTTAAAAACCTGCTTTAAAGTGATTTAATTTGAAGTAAGTTAAAAAGTATGAGTGTTAGTGATATTACAAAGAAGCTCCATGTACAGTCAGCAAAACAGTTACGTTTACAGGCTAGCAATCTTCTTACTACTATTAAAACTGGAGAAGGGATATACCTAATCAATCTGTTTGCAATTTCATCAAAATCCTTTCAGTAGTTTCTGCGTGAAAGTATAACAAAAAACGATCTGTACAGACGTTTACATTCATAATAGTCGTACGAAGATTGCCAGCCTGCTTGGCAAACTGTTTTGTTGATTGTACAACAAAAAGATGACGGTCTGAAACACTTTTTTGTATTAGAACATGTCACAGTGACAGCAATTTTTAGATAATCAGACTGTTATCTTCTCGTTGAACATGGACCTAAGGTATTCCTGCTTACCTACCAAGCACCTGTGGAAAGACGTATCGAACACGTTTTAATGTATGAGTGATTACTTTCAATTTTTTCTAGGAATTTCAAAACTTATCATTTGGCAGTGTTCAATGATAACATAACATCACGCCTGTAATCCTCGAAGGCTTAGGCAGGGATGTACCGAATAGTACACTCACATTTCAAACGTTATGTTGCCCGACAAATCCGTTTTTATAAAAAAATCTGTATTCAAAAAAAATAGTAGGTAATAACATTTCTACTTGAATCTGCAGTTTTTAAATTATTTGTTGTGGGTTCTTCGATATTGCAATTCGGTATCTCAAAAATCCGCGGAGTAAACTTGTGTTTAAAATCGCAAAACAACCAACCCATAATCCACGTTTTTAAAAAAACATCTGAAATCAAAAACCGTTTAATGCAAACAAATAAAATATCCTTTAATCGATCAGCTGAGTACGCCGCGCGGGTAGGTTACCTACCTAACACGGCCGCTCACATTCATGCGTTGAACTCAAATTACTCGAGGTCACGCGCCCTGCGGGCACAGCTGAGCCGTGCGCTTGTGTGCGTGAGACGACCGCGGCGTTGTCAATGTGTGTGTGCGCTTGGCTTGCGCTTACATTGCATTTCGTCAACTTCAAACGCATAATTTGTTAAAAAAAAAAAAAAAATTTTGGTAATGTTTGTTTGGAAGAAAAATTTGTGATGACGCCTAGAATTTGATGATGCAAAAAAGTTGAAAAAAAAATGACACTTTGACCCCCAATATCTCCGGAACCTGTGATTTCCCAGGTATTGACTAGAAGTAAAAAATGATCCCATTGATGGGCAGAATATGAGGTTTTCGTTTTCGTTAAGAGGTCTTTTACACCCTTTATTTTATGCTTAAAAAACATTGTATTTATTGAAAGGCCTAAGTTACATAACTGCACGTGCACGGTGATGTCAAGGTTAGCAAGAACCACTATCAACTATTTCCGAGTTATAATTTCGATTAGATACGACAAATCGTCATGTTTTATACATATAACCGAGTTTATGTTACATAATATCATTACTATCTCTCTGTATGCAAATAATATTATGACTATATTTATATTTTCACAGACACAAATTGTTTGTTTTGTGCGATATTGTAATAATTTTACTTTGAAATGAATCTAGTTTTATACTGAATGTCTCATCATTCAGCAATTTTATTCCCTGAAGTTATAAGTATTTAAACGATATTTGTTTGTTTGTACTCTTAATTTGGTGTAGAGTTGGTTGTTTTGATAAGACTGCGGTTCTACTAGACATTTTATTGAAGACCATAGATCATTTAATGGAATTGAACAAAACATGACTGCTATACTTACAATGTAACAATCATAAAACGTCATAATTAACATTAATGCTTCTTAAACATTGAACTACAATTGTTAACTATCATCGATCGTTCTCAGAAGATCCATTGGCCAGATCCATGATGGATCTATTGAGAATTGTTACTCATTGGATACCGATTCATAATCGTCATAAAACATATTTTTAACTTCCACTTGTCATTTTGTCCCATTAAATTAATGCTCGTATATTGATGGCCCTATAGTCAAGGTCCATCGTCAATAATTTTACTATGTGGAACCTTGACACAGCTAGAAGGTAGATCTCGTAGAATATCTGGAAGACGAGCTGGACAAAACGGCCGGTGGTCCACCGACAATCGAAAGAACTGGAAACCAAGGAGATAGGTTTTATGGTACGATGGGGGATGGGCGTTTTGGCACCCGATAACATCCATTCATAATTGGTTTTCGGGAACCAGCTTCCATACATTTTTGCCCATCCTCCTTTATGTGTAGAATAAAGAATAATGGTAAAACTTACCTTGGCACACAAATAGAGTGATATATCCCGTAGTTCCGTAACACATGAATGAACTCCGGGAGTGTCCGGCAGGCGCCCATGATACTAAACGCTGCTAGTGAACAATTCCATATCATTAATGTTCGCCGTAACTCGAATCTGTGGGCAAGAGAAAAAAAGAATTAGTTAGGACTAAAACAAACTGGGAAGAGAGATAGATATAATTACAGGGAAAAGAGTAATAGGAATGAATCTGGCGTTGAAGATAACAAACAAATGACGGTAGGGCTAACTCCCCAGGGTATTGTCATTTGGAGGGCTGTTCTTTGAATGCCCACACGGCCATGTTGGACACTTTAGACCGTCGTTTTGAAGTACCATAATTTATCTAACCTTTTCCCAACTACGCTGGGGTCGGATTCCAGTCTAACCGGAAGCAGCTGAATACCAATTTTGTATTTTACATGGAGCGACTACCTGACATTTTGAAAAAACCATATATAAACACTAATTGTTGAGTAAAAAAATAACCAAAAGGTATATTAATAAGCCTTGGAGGTAAATGTAAGCTGATTTTGTTAAAGGGAACTGCCTGAATTTCCTTAATGGAAAATTCATTCAGGATATTACGTAGATACGTAAACACTAGCCTTGAACTTCATCCAAGTTCAAATGTGTTATCTTACAGGTACTTAAGATAAGGTCAAGTGAAACATGAAGTTGCAGATTCTGATACAATACTAATTGCTATCTAATTACGACTAATTTGCAGTACTAAGTATCTGGTGTCAAATAATTATACCTTTGCACTTACAGGTTTAATAATTTGATAGTGAAACTTTGATCCCTATTGTATATAAGTATTTACAGCAATAGATGTGGTGCAGTAGCATTCCTAGGATGATGAAATCGGGGAAACCGCATCCTAATGCATAACAAACCAATGAATTTGGAAAAAAAGACATTGTTCAGTGGTTAGTTAAAAAACCGGGAGAGTTGGAAGGGAATGGGGAAGACCCAACGGTGGGACAGAGCAGGTTTATTAGAAAAAGAGTAATCACAATCTCTCTTTGACCATGTAAATGATGGTTACTGAATTATGTAAATACTTAGCTGTTTTTTTTTCAGATAGCAATTAGGCGATTCCGATAGCAATGTGAATTAGAATAATAATGATCGACATAGTCTAATGTCATTAATATTCATAATAGTAAAAGAATCAGTTATATAAAACTACACGTGACACTGATAATGGAAAGCCGGTAAGTATAAGACACGCATGCTGTCATAAATGTGCCATTTGATAATGCCAGATAATATATGTATATAATACCATAAATCCTGGCATTAATAGGGTTCACAGAATCGCAGTTATTGGTCACTGAATAATAATGAAATAAATAAAACCATATAGGAATTCCCTAATTTTTAATCTCTTGACAGATAATAATATGAAAAAATAATTATTGTTATAAGCCGACTGCGACAAAACCCAAAAGGAGGGTTACGTGTTTGATTTAAATTGTGTGCTGACAATTTCTAGTTTTTGTACATGTGCAATTTCATGCGTACAAATGACGCAAATTGCACAATAATGACAACATTAACTTCGTTTGATTTTGTCAAAATTTGCAATGTTTAAAGACAAATTTACACATTATACTCATTATTAATGCATTTGCATTACAAACATTTACCATTAAGTTTTCGTAGTCAATTTTTTTACTGACTAACAGTGCGCGACCGACCGTCAACACAAAAGTATTTGAAGCTTTAGGCTGGAAACAGTGCTCGACCGACGGTCAGCTGACCGTCGCCGCGTCGGTCGGCGTAGATGTCTATGCAAGTCTATGAATGCGCACACAGCTACGCTGGCGGTACGCAGAAAGTTTTGGTTTTTTTCCTTTAGCTATAGTTTTGTACAATAACCACTTTAATACTGATCATTTTGATTGAAAGAAAGTCATAAACAAAGTTGTCACAAAAAATTGAATTTACACGAGAGTAAAGGCACGAGGCACATTTTCTATTAAAAGTCGTCACAAAGGACATTGCCCATTTCAGACAGGACGTAATTGCGAGAATTCTGTCTGCGTGTTTGTTGTCGTAAAACTACAAAGGAGCCTCGGAAACATTGCTGACATAATAATCATATAATAACGAAGGCTTTGTTGCCTCAAAATGAAACCTTATTTAATTTTACAGGATAGTTAAATGACAGACATTGTTCCACCTACGAGTTTTATAATGTACCTACACTGGTTGAATTAATTGGTGAGTAATATGATAATAGGCTTTAACTATTTAATTATTATGTGTAAATCATAGAGTGCAAGGTGACTTGATCAGAATTCTCTCCCTATTTTTAATTATTGTAGCTACTTAACTTTTTAACCTTTTGTTGAAGTTGTAAACAGGTATTATTTTTTAGTGTTAAACAAAACTTAATTAAAAAATTATAAATTATGATAATTCATGTAATTATGTTCATATTTAATTCTAATAGTCATTGTTTTTCCATATTGAGTACCTACTTACTTAGCAAAAGATTATTAATAATTCATCGCTATCATTATATTAGCCCGAAGACGTTCACTATTGGACATAATAATTATACGCCCCTAAGCGACGCCACCACAATTAATTGGGTCAACACCAATGGCGCCTATATTGTTACTAATTTCAGTTAACTAATTAATTAAAATTTAAAACAACACATTATACTGCACACAAGTGGTTCGATTTGATACGGTTGGTAATAAATTTGCAGCTGTGAAAGGTTATTCCGAATACATCGATCGCTTTCTGTGGATATGTCCATGAATAAACTATAGACCGTGAATTCAGTGCCTATTTGTATGCTTAAACCCTAGTCTAGACTAAACAAAAACTAGTTTAAAAAGCGATTAGAGCTTTCTTCTACTATTTACTTGAATTTTTTTTTGTCATTTACCAACGTCACATACACGTAGATGATCGATCAGTCTTCCTGCATCAACATTCTCATGAATCGTTCCCTTTACGTCGGGTCTGAGAGTTTATTGTTTTTGCAAATACGCTTTCTATTACCAATACGCAATGGATGGATGGCGCTGTGTGTAATGTCCAGCGATATTTATTTTATTTTATTTATTTTAATTCATTTGGGGTCAGTGCAGTATGTCTTCTTCTTCCTTAATTAAAAACAGTCTTCCTTCATAGACAATTTAATCTTGCCTATAATTTTCGATTTATTAGATCATGTCCCTGAAAAATTACAGTGGCTGTATTTTTTCTCGATCAGATTGACAGACCAGGGCCACAGATCGTAAAAAAAATTGAAAACCGTCGACATTTTTAATTTCTCAGTATTATTATTTTGATACTCGTTATCGTCAATACATGACCACGCAAAATATGTTAATACGTAATAATAAATTTCCTATTGATGTCTGTGGCTAGGTTAGACATCATAATTTTGGTGATTTAAACTATCAATGACTTAGTACTAACGATGTGAGATTCAAAAACGTTGGCCCGAAAATGAGCATTCGCGTCTTGCATCAAATTTACATAGAAACTTTTCTTGCAAAATGGATAGAAAATTACTGTTATTATATTTAATTTTATAACATATACGTATTGTTATATCATGTATGTATGGATTGTTAAGGTAATTTAATGACACCACGTTGTTTAATGTCGAGCAGCTTTAAGAAAACCGTAGGCCCGCAAATTTTATGAACCATCAAATTAATGTTGACTACTTTCAATGCAATGTTACAGGGAGCAGAAGACTACAATTAATTTAATAAATGCACAAAAACAATGCTGGAAATTCAATCAAAGAAAAATCTAAACTTGGCATTGCCAAATCGGTTCGGCTATTTTTTGGTAAATGATTCAGAAAGAGTAAAATTTGTTTTTTGTTAACTCGGAAAACTGAAAATGGTACTGAAGATGTTGATATTATGCGGTGTAAACAGTTTATTAAATGTACTTTATATTTATAATGAAGTGTACCCAAATATTCTTCCCCCAAGAACATTAATAACTTACAACAACATAAAAAGTACATTTGGGCCGAAAATTTTATAATGATGCTGGAAAAACCGGGAGGCGTAATAAATGTTAACGTACTTTTTGTGATAGAGAGGCTTCCGATGATAGCGATGACGTTAACGATGATTAGATCGTTTTTGCCGAAACATACTGAAATTAAACCTTAATTTTATACTTGTTGTGCGATCAAAAAGTTTAAAAATATCTCTCAAGGACACAGTTTAATTGCTACATTTTTCCACAAGCAAATTCATTAATGTTTACTTCCTCAATCGACGAGCACAGTAAATGAATAAAGTACTGGCAACAATCGTTTTGTTTACAAAGTTAACTTTTACTTTACTTAACGGTCTAGCATTTCGCACGCTTCTAACACAACCTTCCTTTTTCCAAAAGTTTTTATCAGACTTTATCGGTAATGAAGAAAGCGAGAGTATTTTTTTTTTCTGTTTTTTGGGTCTGCGTTTGACTTTGATCTTGCCTGATGGAAAGTAATGGATAAAATCTACGGTAAAAGGAGTACCCAGAAGATTACTTTCACTTTGGAGGCAGAACAGTCTAGAAGAAAAGTAACGCACAGAGTTCCATCATACTTTAGTCGTGTTCATAAACATTGTGGATAGAGAAACGCTATACATATTTTCATTATATGATACAGACTTACACCAACTTGAATAACCACTTTCTCGAAAGCAAATCAAGATCAAACCAATAAATCACACTACGACGATAAAAAGTAATTAAAACAAGAGTCAAGCCGCTAATGAATAAAACGTAATGTCAATATGTCAGAATGTATTTGACATATTGACGTATTAAGTTCGATAGCACCTAATTCCCTTGGATGCTTATCATCAAATAGTACATATAATTAAAATATAATTAATTATACAAAGTGATTAGTGGTATTGGCTATTGAACTGTCTATGATTGATGACTTGGCCGATGACAGTACGCATGTTGGGGGTCATCGTAACTATTTCGATAAGATAAACAGGTAAACATTTTTGAATTTCTTACATAGAGAGGTAAAGTTCGGACTGGTGGGGGAGAGGTTGTGCCCTATAATTCATTATCTGTTAGCGAATTAGCCACTATTATTCAATCGCTTCAGACCGATTCGGTCGGGGTCCACAGATGTGATATCATGAGACTCAAACCTAACTGGCGAAATGTGAGTATACTATTAGGGCCTTACCTAACCCTTCGGGGATTACAGGCGTGATGTTATGTTTTTATACTTATTATGTTAAAAAAATAATCCGTCGCGTGAAATTGTACGTCCGTATCTGGGCAGTCCCCTTTGTCATTATCAGTTCATCTGACTAAGGTCCATGTGTGTCTGGGAACCTATATATTCTGTAATTTAATCAAAATAAATACACACTACCTTAAGAATATGCTTGATTTACAATTTATTTTGGTAGGTATTACGTTTGTATGAAATTCGCATGCTCCGCAGGCCTCTTAAAACACATTTTTTTAGGGGATCATGTCCTTTAAACACCTGTTTTTAGGTAATCAGACCGTCGTCTTTTTGGTGAACATGGACCTTAAAGTCTTAGCTCACACGTATTATATGTGTCACAGTCAACACTATTTGGACAATAACTAACATTTCTTCAGGTTTTGTTCGTAACCCTTTGAAAAACATAATGTAATTCTAAGGACTAGGTAATTACGACTATGGCGTTCTAAAACAACATATTTTTAATTCATAAAACGCATTTCAACTTAATAAGGGTTTTGACTGCCACCAGTCAAAAGTGGTTTTCACTAATCAGTAACATAATTATGCTTTTCGGTCCAGAATGGCGTCACCTCATTTCTACTCGACTGCGGCGAATCTCAAAAGGAGGGTTATACTTCTGATCCTGATCCGCGGCGATGCCGATATGATGTTGTAAGTGTGCGTTGCAGTGGTTGCAGTTTGTAACTTTAAAAGAATAAGGGCCAGTTTCACCGGTTGCGGATAAAGTATCGGTTAGCCTATTAGGAACTTATCTGCCAGATAAACTAACACTTTTGGTTTCACAGGTGTCGAATAACGATATCTGGTAGATAAAGTATTACTTATAACCAGCCTTTAAGTGGTAGATAGTACTAACTATCAGATAACTAACCGACACTTTATCCGGAACCGGTGAAACTGGCCCTAAAAGAATAAATGGTGAACGGTCCGAGTTGCTGATGCGGATTATCATTTCTAAATACGTCTGTACATTATTGAGTTTAAAGTTAAGTAGGTACATTATTTTTTTATGTTTTATTCAGGGTTAAAACAGTACGGACCTATCAAAATCCGATCACTTCATTGGTGAATGTTGTTACTGCATTGTATATATTTAAATTAGCATTTAAAATCAGAAGTTTGAAATGCGGAATAAATTTGTTGTTTCTGTTTACATTTAACTGAAAATAAAACTTGATTTTGAACCTTTAACAAAACATTTTCAAAAAATATTTTATCGCAATATACAGGATTAAATTTAATAAGCCAACGAAACTCCGCAGACGAAGGCATAGTGTATAGTGTATGTAAGTATGAAAAACAAAATAAATAAACTGTTTTTAGGGTAGAATAGAATAGAATATTCTTTATTATGTACACCATACAAATTATAGATACCAAGAAGTATAGGAAAACTACATATATATATTATTCGTGTCATCGTGTTTAGGTATCGAAACACATCACATCTTTACAAAAAAGTTATGAATAATGTTTTGCTGGCTTATTTCGCAGATCTCCTATTCTACAAAATTGATAATATAATTTATGTATGTTCATAATATTAAGTAAACAAACCGAAGTCGAGGTTATCCTTTGTTATTTATTCCAATGAAAGTGATATTGATTGATGCTCTCCTCCCTTTCTGATTTGGCAACTCTTCAAAACTTTGCCGGTTGATTTCATGTATTAAAATAATCTTATAGAATAATCTAGGTAAGCAGTTCTATTGCATTAATGTTTATTGCTTGAGCTATTGTGCCTCTGAGAAAAATAAGCAATTTTCCAAGTCAAATTGCAAACCAGAGATAATGAAACACTAATTAGTTTTCACTAATAGGAAATTATTGAGTGTGCAACTGTGCATACCTATGGGAAATAATGCTATAGTTTATTTAAAATGCGATACTGGAAATTATTTGGGTAGATAATTAAAAATTTTGCGTCTCATTTTTATAAAGCGATCATTCATATGACCGTACATCAAATAAAGATCAGCGTTGCGGGACCACCGCTGTGACAGATGCCGTGCAGTTAAAGTGGATTCATTGATTGTAGGCACATTATACCAACTATTTATTTAGATTCCAAACTAAGCACTATAAATAAACTATGGTACGATGTCAAATGAGGTCAACTAAACAATTACCGGCCATTCACAAAAAGAAAGAAAATTTTAAAAGTACGAATTTCGATTGCGTTTTTTTCAATTTCGGCAATTTCGCACAATCATTCGCATTTTTGGTAAAAAAAAAAAAACGGTGTAAAGCGAACGAGAGTCTTGAGACTTACTTTCACATTTAGATGCAGAATCGTGCAGTCAGTTAAGAACTTGAGAAAATGTAAAGTGCAATGAGTCTGTATGACGAGAATAGCCTGGATAGTCTTACTTATTAATCTAGTTGCGCCTAATTGATCCTCCGGTAGATTTACAACTGCTCGACGTTGTAAAACGCCTGTAAACGCATGTACGAATAGCTACCATTGCTAAAAACAAATAAAGGGTGTAAAAAGACTCTTTAACAAAGCCCAAAGGAACTTGTTCTCCCCGCCTTTGCGATCGTTTTTTTTTTTGTTTTAGATCTAGTCCATACCTGGGAACCTTCTAGTTACGGAGGATATTGAGGGTCGAACTTCCAACTTTTCTACCAGTTTTTTTTTTAAACATGTTTTAAATGTAAGATTTTAAACACTTCCACTATTCAATTCATCCACCAGCAGAATATTTGAGTGCGGTACTTTACAGCCTTGTATTACATAATAATATATTATGTAATTTTGGTTAAATAATCCTATAAAATAAATTTAAAATTACAAAGTAATATTATTACTTTGACACGTGGTACCTACAAATATGGCCTGAAGTTATGAACCGACGAAATAAGGAAAATAATTTTATTATGCCGTTAATAATTTTATCATTATCATATCATTAACTAATGACAGCTGTTTATGCATGAATGATTTATGCGTATTTACCGGTAAAAGGTAAAACTAAAAATATTCAGAAGATAAAAGAAATTGTATTCAAGCTGTCTGTCTCTGCTGGCTATCTCATCCAAAACGGGCTAAAACACATCACTGAATTTTATTTAGGAATCATTTTTATTTTCATGCGTGTTTTGTATTTCGAAAGATTCCAGCTTTAAGCGTACAAAGGCCAGTTACAGGCACTTTTGAACTGTCGAAACAAAGATCAAAATTAAATGGAGTTACAGTCCCAGTCACGAGACATAAAAACTGTGCAAGTACTGTAGTTGCCCATTCCCTAGCGTAGATCTCTATAGACAAGAACGGGCAAGAAACTCCATGGACACTCTTTTAAATCAAAATTAAATATTGTTACAAAATCTTGGTTATACATCATTCATGTTGTGAAAACAATGTAGCAAGATGTGCACGTTAAAAGTGTCCATAGTCAAAACAAATGAACACTATTCAAAAATAAAATAATTCATTCAAATAAGCCATGGCAACTAAGAGATGACCAGTCACGCAAAATATTACTCATGTATTTCATTTTCCTAATTACTCTTACTAGCACTAACTAATAACTATTAAAATGACGAGTAAGCACTAAACACTTATTATATAATAATAAATATGATAATATAATAAAAATTATGTCTTTTTATTGTCATATGACAATAAAAAGACATAATTTATTATATACTTTCAATATTCTTTTGTTAAGTAGACGTGAGTCAAAAGGTCAGCCAGCCAAGTTATTGTACTTGAACTTGCTAGTATTACAATTGTAATCAGTTACAAAACAAAGTGTTAAGAACGTTTAAGATAATAATAACATATCCCTATTGATAACCGTTGAGCGGTGACACATATAAATAATACGACAGTTACTATGATGCATCGATGTTGTGTGTGCAAATCTTTTTATCTACGAACGGAATAATTCTGTAAAATAAGGACTTTTTAGGGATCCGTTGCCAAAAACTGGAACCCTTATAGATTCGCCCTGTCTGTCTATCCGTCAGTACGTCACATGGCTGTCGTTTTACTCCGAAACTGTTCAGTTAGCACCACACAGTTGAAACTAATTTTATTTGAGTTTTTACATAGAATATTGTAAAGTTTTAAAATTGACAAATTTTACCATTTTTTAGTTTTTACATTCATGTTAGGTATAGAATTTGTTCTCATGGAATAGTAACCTGCAGTATTATAGACAATGGCAAAATAACGATCTTATACGACCAAAACAGAATAATTTATTCCGACGAAAATACAACATTCACCCAAAAAAAGCAAATCAAAAAGCGGTCGCGCCAAAAATATCTGCAAAAAATCCAATAAACTTTGAAGTCCAAGATGGGTCATCGACTTGAAACCAGTAGTTATCTCGTTTTGTTTTTTACATTTAAGTTTTATCATCTTGGCTCATAACTGGTGCCTCTACCGTACTTCCTGATCTCCTTGTGACAAGGTTCTCGTAGTAGGAAAACTTCGTAATTGCCCCTCTTATAGTACACTAGCTGACCCACGCAACTTCGTCTGCGTTACAAAAGAGAGAAAAACGAAATCCCCGTTTTTGCAACATTTTTCATTCCTGCTCCACTCCTCATGACCGTAGCGTGATGTTATGTAGCCAAAAGCCTTCCTCGATAAATGGACTATCCATCACTAAAAGATTTTTTTTAATCTGAACCAGTAGTTCCTGAGATTAGCGCGTTCAACCAAACAAACAAACTCTTCTGCTTTATAATATTAGTATAGATAAATGGTAATATTAAGGAAAATTCTAGTTGAATGGTTTATTTATGAAACAGACTACTATTAGAGTTTCATGTATTTCATACAGCAAATAGCGCATGTTTATAAAAAAATTAAATTAAGTACACTATAAAATAATTAGCAGGTCTAAATATTTGTATAATGAGTTGATTATACCAGGGGGTCTAAATGAATCACGTTTAACCATTTAAATTCTAAAAGTGGACTTTACACTTACAACAATAAAGTCCATTTTAGGTACCTATTTACATTTTTTAAGGTGATTCGTATTATGTTCTGCTAAATCCGCCATTTTAGGCCTGCAGTCCCCTTTCAAATTATTTTCAGAAGGGTTTAGAAACTATTACTTTAGGAAAAGACACTTTCATACCGATGAAGAAATTGTAGAGAAGGTTCTGATTGGCCGTGCGGCTTTATAGACGAAATAATATTGTTAAAAACAAACGTTTTCCGCATATAGTTTCCGGACCATTTGCCCAACCTACTATATTAATTTCTGTCATTTTAAGTACTTGCATACGAAGAAATTTGGCTATTTGTCTTTTCGACAACTATTAGACGAAAAGAAAATTATAGTTGAAAATATTAATTTCATTATTATAAAACTTAAGAAGACGGGTATTTATCGCGAATTTACCTTTAATTTCATTATAATAACGAAGATATACACACTATACATCATCATTTTGTGTCATCTCCGTCCACGGGGAATGCTTATATTCAACCAATACCTAACACGTCGCCCAACTAGCTTTAAAAGAATATAACAATCGGGGAAATAGGTGTTTTAGAGTACTGATATGTTGTTCAAAATATTTTGAGCCGAGTTCATCCACGATATAGATTTTTTTTAAATTACAAATCCCTGTAAAAAAATCCACAAAAGAATATTCAAATTAATTAAATACTTTAACTTAAAATTTCGTGGACCAATTTGGCACAAATTCATTTAAAAACCATAATTATGTCTACACTAATATTATAAAGAGGAAAACTTTGTTTGTTTGTTTGTTTGGTTGCAATGAATAGGCTTAAAAACTACTGGACCGTTTTTAAAAATTCTTTCACCATTCGAAAGCTACATTATCCACGAGTAACATAGGATATATTTTATCCCCGTACTCCCACGGGAACGGGAATTACGCGGGTGAAACCGCGGGACGTCCGCTAGTACCTAATAAAAGTGATCTGAGAAAGAAAATAGTCATTTCAAACATGACGGAACCTTAGTTTGCACACTGCGCAGGCTATCCTAGATAAGATATCATAATTATTTAAAACTTTAAATCAATTTTGCCAGTCTTGATTTGAATAAAATAATCAACCACAATCCATGGGATTACTGAAAATGCAATAGTCAAATGTGACACAAAACGCACTAGTATAAGCTTCCTAAGTATGACTGTATCCACAGGCAAGAAATAACCAAGTTTAGTTTTTTTTTATCATTTATGGCATCAATATAGCCCAGCGCTACCGTACTATTAAGGTCCATGTTCACCAAAAGATAAGTCTGATTATTTAAAAACAACTGTCACTGTGAAATGTTCCATACAAAAATGGGTTTAAAACAGCTGTTTTTAGATAAACAAACCGTTATCTTTTTGGTGAACATGGACCTAAGTGTTTCGGTAGCTTGAAAAAGAAAATTTAAATATATGCTAGGTAATTCTATGTGAAGGTATTTGCTACGGAAAAAGTATTAGAATGTAGAGAAAAAACGAGACATTTCATGTCTTTGTTCGCGTAACTAAGATCATTTGGAAATTTCCTTACAATATGTTGCTAGCTTCATAATAATTTGTCTATCTTTGATAAGAGTTTATAAAAAATATATATAGAAAGTTGTGAGTTTGTGAGTCATGTAAAAACCTAATGACATACTTTTGTCCACGTGTTTATCTGATATGAATCATAAAAATAATATAATTATGCTAATGAATAAATAATCAGAAGTAGCAGTATTGTCATCAGCCACATGTTACATTCATCCTACTTCCTACTAATATTATAAATGCGAACGTTTGTGAGTATGGATGTATGTATGGATGTTTGTTACTCTTTCACGCAAAAACTACTGAACGGATTTGGATGAAATATTGCACACAGATGGTTTATAACCTGGATTAACACATAGGATACTTTTTATCCCGGTAGTAAGATCCCGTGGGACAATTTCAAACATCACGCGGGCGAAGCCGCTGGCAGAAGCTAGTATTTTATAAATCGCATATTTAGGATTCTGCGTCAATGTCATTCATAATTTATTTCAATGAGACCTTTAAACAGGCATTGTTTAGAAAATCAGGAATTTATTTAAACTAAATATGCTATGTAGGAGAATGGACCAGATTGCTAGAAACAACAAAAATTTTTTGCTTATTAAGGACTAGCTTCTGCGCGCTAGCCCGCGACTTCGTTCCCGTGATTTTCCCGCTTGCAACATTTCTTATTGCTGCTCCGCTCCTATTGGTCATAGCGTGATGTTATATAGCCTATAGCCTTCCTCGATAATTGGACTATCCAACGCAAAAATAATTTTTCAATTCAAGCCGGTACTTCCTGAGATTAGCGCGTTCAACCAAACAAACAAACAAACAAACTCTTCTGCTTTATAATATTAGTATAGAAGTATAGATTAACCTAAAAACTAATTTGGTTATGGAAACAGACATGTCAGACAAGTCTTGAGTGGACTCAAGTCAAGAGCATGCGCAACCATGCTGATGTGCATGGTGTGTGCTTTTGGTGTTGACGTCTTTTTAAATTTCGTTTTGTATACCTAATTGTTAATTGACTGCAATTTAATTGTGTTTTAGGGCTTGCGCAGACGACGGACTTATTGTGCGTGACGGACAAAAAGTCTGCGACAAATTTTGCGTGTTTAATTGTATTTCACTACGTTTTTGTCCACTATAAGGATCTACTGATGGAAAGGCTCCTACTTATCGCCTTTTAGTCGACCAAAAAAATCAAATAAGTAGTCAAATACATTAATCACGCAAAATTTGTCACAGACTTTTTGTCCGTCACGCACAATAAGTCCGTCGTCTGCACAGGCCCTTATGTTGACATTGTTTTGATTTTATTAATATTTTAATTTATGTAATAATTTGCATGCCGTAAGGTAGACTGTAGCCGATCTCATCAATTATATACCACATCTTATACCTGTACCTACATTCAAAGCAAATAAAGATCTAATTCTGAGATCGTGATCGATAATATTATAATTGTAGTCTAAGGACGCACTCAGGCTCGGTGATCTTCGCGAGGTGGCAGATAAAGACTGGGAATAGATAGATAAGTGTCTGAAGACTGCAGAAGTGGCAACCAGCAGACCATCTGCTATAAACTGAGGACCGACATTTTAGTTGTGGGCCTGTTCGAAAGAGATACCGCGGCCCCGGAATATAAAGGGCGAGGAAGGAACATGGATGGGTTTTAGTCAGTAAAAGTCTGACACTCCCTCCCGCTCCGCCCAGTGGGAGAAGTCATTTGATGATTTCCCATCCTAAAAAAAAAAGTCTCTCTTCCCTATTGTCAGTCCCTGGAGAAGAAGACTCCATCTGCCTATCAATTATGTTCGGTCAGCTTCCAGTACCCGGATGCAGCCGAATATCAGTATTTAAGATAAAGCGAGTGCCTGTCTAACCTCGACAACCAAGTTAGTACTGGATAATATGACTACCCGACCCCTTGGTTGGACTAGTTGTCAGACTTGCGGGTCACTGACCACCAGTAACGCGGACACACGTCACAGATCTACAAACGAAAACCGGGCCAAGCTTAAGGGGGATGCTCCAAGGTAGCCTGCGCAATTCAAAATTGCTTACGTTTTTTGCAATTTGCAGGGCAGTGCTAAGTTGTATGTTGATAAACGTATTGGTCGCGACTGTAAGACGTATTAATTTACAAATTTAATTTCCAAGTTCGTAAGAGTCGATGAACGAATTTTTCACGGTCAAAGTCCTTCTTTGAGTTTTACGAACTTGGAGGATTGTATTGATGATTTTAATTCTGTAACTTAATACGTCTTACAGTCGCGACCGATATGTTTATCAACATAAAACTTAGCACTGCCCTGGAAATTGCAAAAAACGTAAAAAAATTTGAATTTCGCGGGTCAGCCTGACGTTTTCACCTAAAGTAACGTGATTTCCGAGGCACGGAGGAAACTCGATATTATTATGTAATGGGTGGCTCTTCACAGACCAACCCGAGCGACTGTCCCTAGATTAGAAGAATATAGGGCCAAAATTCAAAGTCCTGCAGTGAATCAGCATAGCGGTTACATCACTCACGTGAAAAGCGCCGACCTCCGTTATCACAAAGATAGGTATTATCAACGCATGATGCCAAGTGGTACGATACTGATAATGGCAATGTGCCATTACGGACTGTGGGACGTGGATGCAATAAACGTTTATCTCGATTTACTTGTTATTTTATCGATTTTACATACATATTAATTTTTAAAGCTAGCTTAGCTGACTGTTCCGGTTTTGGTCGGATGGCGTGTGTTGTCGGGTTTTATCGTTAATACTGTTGTCGTCAATCCATATGTAAGCCAAGAAGTACTGTGTGTTTATATTGATGTTTCTGTAATACCTTATGTGGCCTGTCAGAAGCCACCGACAAATTCGTTGAAGTGGCAGAGTTCTGGTCAAAGCATAATTAAAGGACTCGTCAACACGACAAAGGAGAGTGTTTCTGTGACAAATAAATCGATTTTCTATCTGTCTGTTTATATTACATTTATAAAGAAAAACTTTTATTTTCCACAACATACAAACACATGGACATTTTCAATGGAAAGTGCGGATTTTCTACCAATCTCTATATTTTTCTTATTATTTTGGACACTTATTTTTCAGTCCCCAAAGTGGCAAAGTTTTCTCACCAGAAAACACAAAAAGCGCGAAAGAATTCGTTCAGTTTTTATTAAACCTATTTTTTTCCTTTCGGCGGCAATGGCTTTCATGAAAAAATTTGCCATGCAAAAAAGATTTTCCTCCGGGTTTTCCTATTTTTACCAGCAGTTTAGTGTTATAAAGAACTTTCTAAATTATATAACTAGGCTACCCACAATTAACAATGTAACACACAAGGATTAACCTTTAAACGAAAGTTGTAGATTTTTTCGACTGTTGTTAAGATTTTATTTATCTTTTGCTATCTTATCGCTTTACTTTTGATAATATATATGGAATTTTAAGATATTTATATATGGTTTTACGGAAGGAACGCGGTACTGACTTGAAAAATGTACCGTCTGAACAAAACAAACATGCGGACAGACGTCTTGGGGACTGCCGATGCCGATAGAGAACTAAGGTCCGTGTTCACCGAAACGATAACAGTCTGATTATCTAAAAACAGCTGTCACTGTGACATTTTCCCATACAAAAATGTGTTTTAAACAACTGTTATTAGATAATCAGACTGTCATATTTTTGGTGAACATGGACCCAAGTACTTAATCCAAATAAAGTTTATCTGACTAACCGTTCTATGAAAGCGTTCGGTGACGCTGACGCGAGTTGGATCATTTTCATAAAAATATGAGTTCCAGAATACTATGTACGTAATAACATTAAATTTTAATCAGTATATTAGGAGAAACACAATTTAAAAAAAAATCTTAAGTGTTAACATATTATTAGACGTGACTGAACATCGCATCCAGGCTGTGCAAATATTATTGAACTCCAGTAATATTCGAGATACCGTTGAACTCGAAAACAAATATTGCACCTTCGTATATTTCATAAAAAGTTTTATTTATTAAAGCTATGTACCAGTGGCAAACAGAGCAAGTCTGGTTTTTGTAACAACTATCAGGGGAAGAACAGTTAAAAATAAATTATTTCGTAATTTATTAAAATGTAGATTTTTTCATATTAAAAATCTTCACATTGCATGATATAAGATTGAAATGTTCAGATATAGGTCAATCTATTTCTCGGAAGTTTGCCAAAGATATCTTTCTACACAATTGAAATATTCATTTGAATTTATACGCTCATACAAAAAAAAGGTAGGTTTAAAAAAGTCTAGAAAACTTGAAACTCTTTCCTTTCACTTCCGTCCATGTGTCAACAGTGTGATGAAATATGAAGTTTATCGCTACAATGTTAGGGTTCACATTTGTTTACAAACAAGAGCCTCGCGTGATGTGGTATGTTCACCCACATCAGTCGTCAGGTCTGAGGCAAACATGTAAACAGTGACAGTTAAGATAAACTGAGAAAGTGATTATTTTTGAGATAAGTAAACTTAAGCATCACTAGGAAATATATTTCTTTCAAGATACAAGGGTATACAAGTGGAATAAAAACCTGAGTGGACCCACAAGCACCACTTATTAGATTTACGAGTATTTTTCTCGAGTCACGTTTCGAGTATTGGTTTTTAATTATGCACACTTGGCGATCCTTAGCCATGTACAGTCAACAAAACAGTTAGGTATGCAGGCTAGCAATCTTCTTACTACTATTATAAGTGGAAAAGTTTTATAATCATCTGTTTGCAATTTCATCCAAATCCTTTCAGTAGTTTCTGCGTGAAAGAATAACAAAAATCGATCTGTACAGACTTTTACATTTATAATAGTCGTAAGAAGATTGCTAGCCTGCATACCTAACTGTATTGCTGACTGTACATCTAAACTTAATATTTTAAAGAGGAAAGATTTGGTTATTGGTTGTGTGTTTGTTACGACTTATAACTCTAAAACTACACGAGCAATTTGAAAAATTCTTCCATGATTAGAAAGCCACTTCTTTACTGAGTAACATAGGGTATATTTTATCCCCGTACTCCCACGGGAACGGGAACTACGCGGGTGAAACCGCGTGACGTCCGGTAGTAGTAGACAAGTTGAACAGTGGTAGCTTTTCTCTATGTAGGTACTAAGGTCCATGTTCACCGAAAAGATAACCGTCTGATTATCTAAAGACAGCTGTCACTGTGACATGTTCCCACATACAAAAGCTGTTTTAGGAACTTAAGTACTTAATCAGACTGTCATCTTTTTGGTGAACATGGACCTTATAAGTATAACGAAACTACGATGAGTTAGTAGAGCAATGATCGATTGTTCCAGTTTATCTTCTTAATCAATAATAGGTATTTTTTTGTGTATCGATGGCAATAAATTAAATAACAAGCGTCCATCAATTCATGTAGCATGCAGAATTGCAGAAAACATGGCAAACAGAACACGTGTCACAACACACAAGCTAGCGATAAAACAGCGAGGAAAAAACATTCTTTAACTATTCAATGCTACTTTTATTATTTATTTTTATAACTATCAAGCAAATCGTGAACTTTGGCAATATGATGTCCAATTACGTGACACTGAGACAGTATCACTGACTTTCGTTCGCAGGCCAAAGTCCAACTCAGTGGACTTTGATCCGCGAAATCTTGAAAGTCAGTGATAATTGAACTTTGGTTGTTGAATTACTTAATTCTTTTGGTCAACGTGTTACATTATCAAGTCGCATAGGCCAGAAG
Organism: Xestia c-nigrum; assembly: GCA_916618015.1. NCBI lineage: Eukaryota > Metazoa > Arthropoda > Insecta > Lepidoptera > Noctuidae > Xestia > Xestia c-nigrum. The sequence continues at coordinate 21,371,795 of OU745257.1, read as the reverse complement.
TGCAGATATTATGATTTATGTACAACCGCCGGCAGATCATGTTACCACAAACTGTTTAATTTCTCCAAATTATTTTAAACCTTAAAATGTTGAAGTAACAGATCAAAATCGAATGAGAAATTACATGAACTCACGCATTGGGTTTGTCAGAAAGCACAGACCGCCACCTGCTACGATCCTTGCATACATTATTTCCCTTTTCACATTCAAATATCAGCATTAAAACCAACAAACTTTTAACTAGGTACCTACATCAATAGAAAAACACAGTCAAATACTAAGTGCACTGTCATATAATTTTATATGCAAGAAAATGCCCACTTAACCAACCAATTGGCCTAGTCGCAACTATTTATTTCCGATGACATATACAATTTGTTCTATGTATTCATAGTTTATAGCCACACACAGTCTTTATTATTAGCCGTCTATGGGTATTCCCCAGAATTGTCACCGCGTTCAATAGAACTGAAAAAGGCTTAGGCTAGGAATAGGAAATTGAAATAAGCAGTTACCTTTGTGCTCTTCTATGTTAATATAATATTGTCATTTGAAGTATTTTGTGTGTACATAATAAATATTTTTTTTTGCTTTTTAATAAAGCAAAAAAATTAATACGTTTGCATTGAAATCTGGCCGTGAAGATTTTGTGGAAAAAAATCTTTTAAGCAGCAGGTCTTCTCTTATTTGTAAAACTACGAACTTTGACATTATTTTTACAAATTAGCAAGCTACTGAGTTATGCAAACTGTTATCTCGAGTGGGATATTATTTAAACGGCATTGAACACCAACGACACACATCTACATTTTTTATACATCCTGGATAACACGAAATACCTATTATAATAATGTGATAGTGTACGAGCCGTTTAGATTATTTTTTTGTGAGTACAGCCACGTTTTTAGTTAGCAACTGTCCAAATAACAACTTAAGTATTAAATGTTTAATATATAATTCAGAAAACGTCAGAAAACATGATCGTATTCACATGACATAAAGATTAAGCAGCGTATAAAGGTATAAATCAATCACTGTACCGTGTCAGCCCCAAAGGAGACAACCCTTACCTGACTCAAATGTTTCATCCCCACATGAGCGATTACCGAAAAAAATCGGAGGAAGCAGAAAAAAATAAATGCGAAATGTTCTCTTCAAAATATAGGTAACAAGAGTTTGTGGTACTTATACCTCTACTAAAAACCCAGCCACCGCTACGTGAACGCATGTGAAGTCGGTTAAAATGTAGCCTATGTTATTCCGGCCATAATAACGAATCGATTAACACCTTATTAATCAAAATCCGACGAATAGTTTAGGCGCTACGAAGGAACATACTTAAATACATACATGCCTGGACTGCTAAACTCATAACCATTCCTTTTGGCTTTGCCGTAGTTGGTTAAAAATAAATTGCGATCAGAAGGTCTGCAAATTACAGTAAAGAGAAAATACTGTGAAATACGTCGGTGGCATTTCACTCTAGGTACGCAAATGATAAAGTTACTCGCCTTGATTTAACGGTCCTCGCCTTCGGGGTCGATGGCCGAAAATTAAGTGTAGGCAAGTACCTAGTGGAAAAAATTCATCGACGCATACAGCCAGAATAACCTTTAATAAAGGAGTATTTTAATTTTATTTTATCTTATCTAACACGCTATGGCTGGTCGTGACTTTGGTGGCTTTTTACACGGAAATAACACAGTGCAGACATTATAAATGAGGTCCCCATTACAGTTTCAACGAACAAAATTAAGGGACAAAAACGAGAAAGGAGGATCGCAAACCTAAAACCTCCTCGGGTGCTGTGCTGTTGACCGACTGACCTAGATATTACTACACAGTAAAATAAAAATAAAATAACGACGCAAACGCAAAAATATGAGGGTTCTCAACCAAGGATCCTGAACCGCCAGTATTCAGCACAGAAACAAGTGTTATAAACCCGAAAAATCAATAACAAAACCACAACAGCTAAATACTTTAGCAAGTCAGCATTATTCGCAATTTTCTGCTAAATTATAAACTTTTGGATACTGTTCAACGATCCTCCATTCCAAATAAATTTCACAAAAGCGGGTAGCCGGAAAATGGTTGCGGTTCCCCCCTCCCCCTGACCTTGACGGGGTTTATCTCGATGTTCTCGGCAGCTGGAGTTTATTTCGATACAACGAGCATCCAAATAGGAAGGAGGGTTTTTAGATTTCGCAAGAAATTCGTCCCAAAACCGGATTTGAAATAAAATCTGTCAGAGCAAGACTCTTCCAAAGAGAATAATATTATGATCCATTTCATAAATCTGAAATGTAACATATTACGTAAGGATTTTAGTAAAAAGCATTCACAAGGCTTATGTAACTCAGTCAAGTGAGATAAAATACTTTATCTTAAAGAATAATAAAATACAGACGTTCTAGTTTCATATTCAAATGATTCTCTCACATAACGAATCGACATGATTTCACGTTACATCGTAGTTTTCCTTTTCATTGTTAAAGCAAAGAAAAACTGGAAAACTTGGCAATTACTAGAACTAGTGTGTAAGTTATATAAACATAAATCTAATATTGACTATGTTCATTACCTCACTACAATGTTTATTCATTTGATTTTGTCCCTGAGGCTATGAATGAAGAACAAATAAATATGGTTCAACAACAAATTCATTACCTATTGATTCTATCTCTTTCCGTCTCGTCGTTTGGAAGCAGGACAAAAAAAAGGTCCAGCTTCAATATAGTTAATTGATGTAATACCTACTCGTTAACGAAAAGGTTTTGAATGTCAATATCGTTGGACAAACTGGCCCTGGGTTGGGGTTAGTGACCTTATTGACTCAGTAATCCGCGTTGGAAGTTCTAAAGCCGATTAGACGATTAAATATCAACTGTTTGGCGACACTGAGGGTAATAGTCAATTTTAGAATTATCTAGATCATTTATTTTTCTGTATAAATCCGTGATAAAGGTACCTATTTTTGTCTTTTTCTTTTGAATTACTTTTTCAAGGTCGAAGTCATTCCTAGACCTTTATTAAAGCGACTAGATTAGCTAAATTTGCAACTCTATATAGTACAAATTGAGTGGTTTCGATGGATTTAGAAAAAATCTATTGATTGGACTAAAAATCCAAAACACTATAATGCTAATATATTGCTCGTAGAATTATTTGCCAAAAAATCAGAATGATCGCATGCATTTTAGTGCCTAGGTATGTTATATTGGTTGAAATATTTTTTTCGAGATAAGTTCGTGATTTCTTTTTATCGAGCCAAGTTAATTGTATTATGTTTTCAAAACAGTATCATGCTAGCATATATCCTGAAGAATATCATATATTTTTCTGGGCATGTTAGCAGTAAATCACTTACTTTTAGTAATTATAAAACTCGCGTTTAGCTCATATAATCGCCTTAAGTAAATTAAGGCGATTATAAGAGCTAAACGCGAGTTTTATAATTACTAAAACACACTAAAACACTATCTTACTAGCATCATCATCTTGCTATCATATACTTTTAGTAATTGTAAAACTCATCATATACTTTTAGTAATTATAAAACTAATCATATACTTTTAGTAATTATAAAACTCGCGTTTAGCTCATATAATCGCCTTAAGTAAATTGTATTAAGTTTTCAAAACACTATCTTACTAGCACATATCCTGAAGAATATCATACATTTATCTGGTTTTGTTTTTAGCAGTGGATCATATACTTTTAGTCATTATAAAACTCGCGTTTAGGTCATGTAATCACGTAAAGTTACGAGGATTGTATTGGTGATTTTGATGATAATAATAAATTGTCATAGACCGTACGTCTTAAAGCTGCGAATCATATTTTAATCAACATACAAGCTAGCACTGGCCTGGAAATTGCAAAAAACGAAAAGAAAAGAAGAAAAATTGAAATTCCCGGGCTATCTTGGGACATTCACCTTAAGCCGTTGTTGGTCCCAGCTATCATGTAGATCTTTGACAGTCAATAACAGGGATAACAGTGGGCCGAAAGTCTGACAACTAGTCTTACCAAAGGGTAATGTAACCCAGTGCTAACTGGGTTGTGGAGGTCAGATTGGCAGTCAAAAGAAATACTGGTATACAACCACATCCGCTTGATTGGAAGCTGATCATAATTGAGAACAGACTAGGCAGATGATGATTAAAATTGAGTAACAAAATATTTCTTATAACATTTTTTGCTGCAGTAATAAATAAATTAGTGAAGTCACTGTGGAAATATTTTATATAAGTTAGATATGGTTCACAAAAAAAAAAAATACAATAAGTAAAAACTTACACGCGTAAGTGGACATTATTTACAGGCCCGAATCGTAGAGTTCAGAGATCACTCATTTACGTAATGGCGTCAATTTGCTATTTCATTATTTTCGCAAATGTATGAGTACTTTTATATTTTTTCTTTTACATTTTAAGATATAATAATGAATCATTTATTTCAATGATAACATCGTATACAATGTACAATTGTAACACAAAAAAAAATATTTTTGCATTTTTATAAAAAATGGAAAAACTTAATCGTTCCTTGTAAATTATGTAAACAATTTACGTAAATCGCAAATGAGTGATAAAGCTAAAATTCTTTGCCTAGGTATTACAATAATGGGCAGTTCTCCAAAAACACTACCCGGTTAACGACATGAATAAAACATTTTAGGTTATTAAAAACGAACCAGTAAATGTCACTTCCAGTCTTTAATTCTGAAAATGAAAGAATCGTTTAAAATATCTAAACGTGAACATAACCAAAATTATGGTTAGATCATCATCAGTCTGTATGACGCTTATTTCCTATTCACCAATAATTTACCTGCCTTCTTCAAACTCACCAAGTAAGCAAGAATAGCATAAAAGAAAAACATACAGCCAGAAATAACCCCAATCGACATTCAAACTAATTTCAACAACGACCATAGAGTAAACAAACTTCGCCGAGCCTAAAACGAAAACGAAACGAAATAGTAAGACACTAACAACTAATGGATTCACGAGAAAACCATAAAGCACACGAATAAACTCACTCAACTACAGAATTACTGACAATTAAAAAAAACGGTATCAACGAACGTTACCATTGTAAAAAAAAATGTTACGCAATATGGAACTGATGAAAAATAGAGACCGTCGAATAAACGAGCAAGGTATACGCTACATTAAAAAATTAGATAATGACGTCTTTAAACAAAAAAGCACATTTTTTGCACAATCCTCTTGACTCGCACACTCCATTCTCGAGTATATAAATCTGTTGGCATTGTTTACATCGTAAATCCATTTGCTAAGCATTTTATACACAAAAGAAGGTGAGAAATGTACTCTAAAAGGTATTCGAAGTAACCAACCAAAATAGGAGTGGAGCGGTAAAATTAAATAATTAGATTTTCAAGGTCTGGATCTAAAGTAGGTCTACAAAAGCAATTATTCTAACTCAGCCAAATCATCCAATTACAGAGCAATGAGGCTTACTTTCATCAGATTACGCCACATGTACGGTGTACCATTAAACTGGAGTATCTCGACGTAAAGTTAACGTAATCTACGTAATTGAACATTGAACGCACCGAGTTATGCCACCGAAGCCTCGGGATTACACTGAAATAGACGACTTACACCTTGACCTACATGCTACCTTGTTTTATAGTAATATCATCGGTAATCGATGTGTAGAATAAACTGTTTTAACTGACACTGTCATAACGTTCTATAGTCGGACGTTTGTATTGACCTACAGGTCAATAAAAATACAGCATGACTTGAATACTTTCTTCAACAGAATGTTACTCAATATTCTCGGCGTCATAGTGACAGCCTCGGACCACATATGATGTCATACATACACTGTAAGTGACACCAGTATTCAATTCGCTGTGTTAAAACTTTCACTTAATTGCTGACGAAGTAACAAACGAAAGCGATACTTTAAAAAGAATGGACCGAAAATGAATACGTTGTTGTATAAAATCATGAAAATGGGCAATATGAATGAGTGGAAAATGCAGTGTGAAAACGGTTTTATTCATGAAAGCGTGCCAAACTGTGTTACGTAACGTTGCAGATCAGATGCGGAGTTTCATTCATGAGATTCACCCCCCTCGGGTCTGCTCACCCATCCCACCGGAGCCGTCGAACCGGCACGTCCCGGTCACCCACGCTCAGCAAAATATCATCGCGTTTGTAAACATACATGGAATTAGATAATCAAATTTACTTATTACGAAAACGAATATTTTGTTTGACGTAATCCCCAAAGCACGCTCCCAATCGTGTATGTTCAAAGCGAATGTACTTTTTGGCATTTTTATTAAACCTAAGTCAGGTCTTTGAAATGCAACGGCAAAAATGAATGTTAAGTTTGTTTTATTTTTACTTTTCATTTTAAAACCAGCAAGTTCTTACTACGAGTTCTTATGGCAATACGTAATGGTCAGCAGTACATTTCCATTTCCACTGATAAATATGGATTTCCCCATAATTACAAGGCCTGATGGACCGGTTGACGATCGCTCCATTATGAGGATATATAGGTAGATCCTCATTTACCTAACCCATTAGCCGTCTCTTCCTAACTAAACTATGAATACCATGATACAACACGTGAGGACTTCCACGACGAAAATTCATATTTAGGCATGAATAAATTAATATTTGCACGTAACGTGGTCGCGAGAAAGTTGTAAAAATATAACTTACCTACCTACGAATACGATTGAATAGGAGTTGTACGTCAACAATTTATCAATATAATAATGACGTAGATACGAGTACTTAGTTTAGCAAATTAATGTTGGTTTCAAACGATGTTTAACTCAGTTTTATTTAACTCTGTATTGACGTATTGAATATGCATACTGTATTAAGTATGTATAAGAAAATAAAATTTGCAAATAATTTAATTAACATTTTTAATGCTAAAACAGTAATATTCATACATCCTAATTAATTCGTGTTTACTTACAGTATTAGTTAATCCCCTGACTTTGTCTCATTATCATAATGAGCAAATGTGCCAATAATCTTGTTGATGCTCTTAAATTTCCAAGATATGAAGGTTATGTCCCTTAATTAAAAATTCTGACGCAAACTAAGAGACTTATTAATGTACGATTCACTTCAAACAATCGAGATTTTCATATCATGTTGAACTTGGCTAAGGCTTTTGACTCAGTCTCGGTCCCACAACTGTTAAACAAAATCGACAAATATCATTGTGAGGCCTGCTTAATTAGAACTAATACACTTATTACTTCACAAACAGTTTGCTGAGCCACAATAAATAAAACGACCATTATTGATCCTGTCATAACATATGGGGTACCACACGGTGGTATACTAGGTCCGCCGATATTTTTTGTGAAGAGAGAAGACGCAGTTCGTAATAAATGCATCATTTCCAACTTCTCCCGGAGAAAGGTTCCTGATATTGACATGACAATTTAACATTTAACCTTCCTGAGTTTTTTATTTATTATTATCTCTCATAATGTCAATAGTTGGTCACCCATAGATAAGAAACATGCGATGATTTGATGCATATTATCCACGTATGGTAATTAGCAGATTAAAGGTTAAACCTTTACATCAAACTTTATATCACCACTTTGTTACCGTGCCGTGCCAGTACATTTACCTGATAACTGTGTTCACGTGATGGAAACATACTTGTTTACATACAGCTTTACTGTTCTCGAATATTTACTGTTTAGAAATAGATATTAATGTAGAAGCTAGGAGATAAGCAAGGGTGAACCACAATTGAATTCGTTAGGATCACCTTACTGGGTTGAAAAAAGGGCCTAATCTCCTCAGTAGTATGGTCACTTATGCGCGAACGAAGTATGACGATAACACATCTGACGAATTAAATATGTAGTTGTAATAAACATATTGTTCAGTTAATAAGTCCATGTGTTGTTGATAAGATAAACATTTAACACGTGGCTGTATAGTAACAGCCGCACGCGTCGGTCGCCAAGTTGCTTCGTGGATGTGTTATCTTACCACCCATTAACCATTACATAAAGAGTGTTTTCCGTGCCTCGGAAAGCGCGATTTCGGCTGTCATTTGTCTTAAATATTAACCAGCCGTTACAGGTAGTCAGTGGACCGAAAACCTGACCACCAGTTTTAGCCAGGGGTTAACTACACCAGTACCACCACTTACTGGGTTGTGGAGATAGGCAGCCATTCCATATACACTACTCTGGTATTCAGCTGCATCTGATTAGACTGGAAGTCTTTTCCAAAATAGTTGGGAAAAGGCTAGAGAGATGATGAATGTTGTTGAGATGCATAATGTGATCGGTTGTTGTTTTTATCGCTTGTAACACTGTCAACGTTAATGATAACTCATTATTATGACATTGTCCACAAAACCGTTCAAGCTTACAGATTTTTTTATCTTTACCTCTCGAAAAATACAGTCTCAGTATCACGAAAAACGTGACTATCGAGATAATAATATTTTTGTGATCATTTATCGTCGGTATCGTACTCTAGACAGCTGAATAGATTAAAGGTGTCCATTTCTTTTTAATCTATGCAGGCCAATTGGTAATTAGTATTATCAATTATGATAATTTGCTGGACACTTGACTTAAAAGACGCCACCTGTTTTCTATTAAGTCTCGTCTAGATAATGTATAGGCTATCTCATTCCAGATTATGCACCTGCGCAGGTAATTATTATTTTGATTTCCTGTTAAGATTTCAATATCACATTTACAACAGAGTCGCTTGCGTTTCTTTATTACTCATGCTTCATTGTTATTATAGATAGATGATCAATTGATTGTGTAACCGCTAGTACTACATTGTATTGTATTCTAGTTTCTAGTATTAAGTTAGTTGACGCTTTTGTTTTTATTGAATGGTTTCTATAGATTGATTTAAGTTTATGACTAAGTATAGAATAAGTACTAGCTCTTGTCCTGTTTGCAGGATAATAAGGCAATCATCTTTGTTGTTCTTATAGTAGGAAACAAAATACAAAAAGAACACCTGTTTAGTCACTTACAACTGTATTGTAATATAAAATAAACAGGATTTATTGACTATATTAAAAACGAACTGTTTAAAATTATTTTAACATTACTTTTTTCTCTTGTTACGATCTTTCTTTTAGAATGTAGGTTTCTAGGATTAAATTTTAAGATTCAATGACCATCATTGAAACTACCTACTACAAATTTATGTGGTTCCCTACAATCATCACTTATCCCAAGTCTCATCAACTTAAAAAGGAAATGAAGGAAGTAGGACGCAACGAAGACACATCCAATATCGTAACCCTTTACACCCGGGATGAAACGAGCGTGCGTTTAACTTTTAAAAAATTCTGGCGCCAAACCGTTTACTTTTTGCGAACGCAACCGGCATCGATCTATCGTGAGTATTCGTGAGGGTGTCTCGCACGCGCTAACAAAATCGCGAGGTCCGTGCGGGCGGCCACTGTCCTGCGAGCCTTAGTGGGAGATGGCGGCGTTTTTTGACCCCCGCAGCGTCACGGGTAAGTACTTGTTACGTGTACTATTTGTTTAGTAATGCGTTATGTTTTTAAGTAAATTCAAAGTTAAATAAACACTTATTAATTAAGTTATTTTAGTTTGATTAATTTCATTGTAATTTGGTTACAATTTCGTCGTAAAATTTGACTGCTACGATCGTGTGGCTTCGGTTGCACGTGCAAGAAATAATTCAAAACTTGGAGACCGTTATTTATTGATTGTGCTTGAATTAAATTTTAAAAAGTGTGTATGTTCTTGTTTTTAGGACGAGACTTGAATGACGATCAAGTTTTGCAAATCTTGGGTGATGGAAATCATTCCGAAATTGAGGATTTTGATGAAGATGATGACAATTTTCAATCTAATGTCCTGGAAGATCTCAATTTCGAGGAAATATTCTCTGGCATAGAAACCGAAGAAGAACCTGAGTCGGATCCTGGACCAAACCCTCACCCTGTCACTCCTGCACCTTCAACAGCTGAACGCCGCCATAGACCTACGCAACCAGCTCCTCGGAAACGGGTTTGGAAACAGATACCTTTCCAAGATTCTTCCCACGATTATCCTTCGCTGCCAGTATCTCCTGTTTACTCAGGAAAGACATTTTGCCCTTGTTAGATTTTCGTCTAAATATAGCAGACGGATTATCAAGTATTCCATCCAAAGAACGCCGAACGAGTGATATTGAAAATTATCCGCTAGAGGAAAATGATTTTCCAATTCGAAGACACTACAGGCCAGCAAACAAACCTTCTGAGGCAAAAAGATATGACGGTTACGATCATTTTCCGGTGTTTGACGAAATAAAAGCACCAAGAATGTGTCGACATGAAACTTGTGGCAGCCGCACGAAGATACGATGCGAAAAATGTGATACATACTTGTGCATTTCACGTGGAAAAGACTGTTTTAAGTCTTATCACCAAAAACCATAATTTTCATAGTTCCTTACCGTGTTTAAATAATATTAATTAGTTAAGTTTTAGAAGTTTTCTTGTTTTGTTAAAAAAATTAAAGAATTATTATGACTTTTGTTACCAAAGCTGTTTTTTTAAGAATTAAGGATTAGATAGTAAGTTTAATAATGTGGACTGATTCTAGAATAACTGACTAAAGTAATAAGCTCCCAAACATTTATATATTAGTTTCATTTTCTATCCAACTATCAAGATAAACGTTCTATTTAAATTACCCTCACGATCGTGAGTAGTCAAATTGTACCTAAAACTCACGATCGTGAGGGTTAACTCCTGGGTTAACTATAAACCTGAGATTTTTTTTCAATATTTTTTCTTAGCTTCTAAGGTTGTACCGGATGCTATAAAAACCATGACATAGACGTTTTCGGAATAAAAATCCATCGGGTGTAAAGGGCTACTATTATCAAGACTGGAACTAAACTATCTGCCGAATTGTTCTAAAAAGTGTGACTCATCTTTTACCGTAATTCGGTTGACCAAATAGCTCATAGTTTATTTATAAAACTGTTGGCTGCATGACATTACTTTAGCTCTATGATTCATGGATGTAAAGTAAAGAAAGAATGCAATTGCAAGTTGTTACAGATACTGCAGAAATCTTCATCACTCGGAGAGAGAGAGGGAGAGAGTGGGGATTGCTTAGCACAGCGTTCACTTATTACAACACACATAAAAACCCAATAATTTACTTCTAGTGAATGTTTAGGAAGTCGTAATCATCATTAAATGCCGATTATTATATTATATAAGTATTTATCTAGTGACTTTTAACACATGATAAAAAAAGTAATTTATGCATGCTTTAAATGTTGTATGTAATAAAAGTTTATTACCTTTTTAAACAATTTTATGAACACATCCAAGTTCATAAGTTCAACCTATGAACTTGGATGTGTTCATAAAATTGTTTAAAAAGGTAATTACATAGTAATTTTTTTATATTTCAGGTCAAGGTGGCGAAGACCGTCATATTTTATGGCAAATTGGATTTGACAAACACCCTATGGCAGATGTGTGTTTTAGATATTAATGATGACAAGATTCCTTAGTTATCAGTTACTTCTACAAACATCAATGAAACTAATGATAACATGAAAATAATAGCGATTTTTTAAAAGGTGAGACTATGACGGACTTTCCCGAGTTTATTGGGGCAAGTCCGTCATATGCATGATTTGTTTGTAAATTGATGGATATTTGCAGCAGTCATAGTCAGAAGATATTCGAAAATAAAAGTTAATCAAATACCTACATGCTTTAAGTTCTGTGACATAAGCTAGCAATCACAATCTATAGCGGTAAAATCATAAAGTGGGGTAAGGCCGGTATAATTGTAAGGGCAGGGATTGTCAACATTTAAATCAGTACAATAAATTATATTTGAAAATTTTACTGTAGGGGTAAGTAAGTATGTTTAATTGGTGAAATGTAATGTGAACTTTGATGTTTTGGTAAATATTTAGATAATACAAACCAGGCGCATGACGTTAAAAAAAAAGATTATTTTTAAGGTAGAACTAAGATGGACTTTCCCGTGTAACATTAGTAACCTGAAGTTTATCTGCATTTTTCAAAATGTTATACTGTAACAAAAACAGCCTAATTTAATGATTCATGTATTAGTTTGTGTTATTGTTTACTGGTTAAAATAACAAAAATGCCAATATATTCATAAAATCGACTTTTATTAAATTTTCTTATAGAAAACTTACTAAAAGTTTTCTTTTTTGTTTTTGTCTATAAGAAGAATCCGAGCTTGAGATCATGATAAAACATATGTAAATGGGTATTTCTCGCAAATTTACGAGAGAGAAAGAAAGATATCATGAGGTATAAAATACTAGACAGTTTTACGCCAACATTGAATTTATATTTTAAGTGTATTGTACAACAAATATTTCAGTAAAATAGATTTAAACTTGATTTGAATATAATACAAAAGTAATTTGTAATACCTACAAGCTTGCCACTTAAGTATGTAAAAATCTGTAGCTAATCACATTTCACGTTAGGTTAAACGTCACCACTAGTAACTTGTGTTTCAACTTCTAAAAAAATACAGAGACCGATTTTTGATATTGAACGCTACACAACGCCGTCGATAATTTAAAGGTAAGATGACTCTCTATTACCGACCGAGCTACCAACATCGTAGCTATTCAGAAACAGCTTAGAGGGACGTTGAATGGTGTTTCCCCGTAGATGAACTTTACCACTTTGACCTTAGGTATAATTTAATACTACTAAAATAAAAAAGGTTCGAAATATTCATGAAGGAATTCATGCATTTTACTTTTAAATATTTTTTATATGACGAAAGAGAGTTTTAATTAATTTAACTTAAATTTGAATACACTACGACCATATTTTTGATTTCTTTAAAAAGAAATAGGCTATTTGATTAAGGAGTGATTAAGTGTGCGGAGTTAAAAATCTTTAATTATGTGAAAACAATCAAGAATAGAAAATAGTTTTGTCAGCAAGTGATAACAGTAGATAGTCTTATTAATTATGGATGATATAACATTTTCTATCAAATCTTTGTGTATGTATAATGTTTACAAAATTATCTAGTACTAAGTGCTATGATAAATCAATCTTCAGGAAGTATTGGATAGGTCATTTACAAGTAAATGAGAAATAGTTAACAAACTTGTGAGAACTACATTCAAAGTTGTTAAAGAACTGTTGATTTTTGGTGATTAGCGTTCAGAATAATATTTTTAACAATGATGTCAGCTGGCTAACATAAATTCATTGGTAATTGTATCCAAAATAAATTATTTCATGCAGTGAAATAACTTTGGTAAAAAATATTTAAAGTAGTGGGAATTTTTAATGGACTAATTTCAAAGGAATTCATGCACAAAGCACAAATTAATCGTTTTCGATCCACATGTACGTTACTGAGCTTTATCAAAGCGTTCACAACATTAAAGTTACGAAAAGGACTAAATCCTGATAAGAAAATAAAAAATCAGCAGCCTGTGTATGAACTACACAAGGCAGCATGCTATCTTGTAAGAGATTACGTTAGTTCCTGTATTACGTCAATTAATTTACATTAGTGGGCCAGTAGACCACTGAACTTGGCACAGAGGAATCCGCCCCTAAGGCTACCCACTGACCCACATCGTTACTTACCTGGGTCTGTTCTGCATGTAGTATTGACCGCCGAAAATAAACGCCATGTACACCCCAACATAATAAAACGCCACAGTCCAATTTTCGGTCATCCATTTCCGATAGTCAGAATGGATAAATTCGTTTTCGAATTCGAAAATGTACGAGTAATTCGGCGTTACATCGAACGCGTATGCCATTACCGGGGACTCCATCTTTCGAATAGTTCAGTCCGTTTACCGGTCACGAGACACGGGCGCGCACAGTCCTCAAACTTTTATAATGTTGCACTGATCATCACACGAGACTTTTAACCTAAAATTGAATAACAGGATACCACTGTATCGTTATATCACAGATGACTAAAAATGTTCGTAGGGGCGGCCAGGCGTGCTGCCACTGAGACACTAATTTCGATAATGGTCACGAAATGTCCTCAGTTTTACTATTTATTCGCAGTGACGAGGCGTCGGCTCAAGCCCGAACTTCTTTGACTCGTCACAGCGGCAAGAGGAAAAGATGAATGAACTCGTTTCACGCCACGCCGTTTGTCGCTGTCGCTGTCGCCTTCATTTTCTATTTGACAGACGAACCCGCCCGCCGCGCTGCGCAATGTTACCAGGTTATAATTAAAATAACATACCAACTTCTACTTGGAAGTTTTTTTGCGCACTTTATTTTTGGTTTAAAGAAACGAATATTTCTTACTTAATATGAACCATTTATGATTGTGTTTTTTTTTTACAAAGAGCTGTGGGATGCAATGTCATCCTCAACTCGAAAAATGCTAAGGTCGGGGTCAAGATGGGCCAATCGAGAAATACATTTTTAAATTAAAAATACTCACAACATGCATTTATTGAAAACCAAAACTATTCCTCATAAAATATTTATGCGCAAAGCTATTGATCATGGCTTTGTGCATTTGGATTAGGATAACGCAATATTTTGGATAAAATAACAGTCTGAATATTTGAGGTAAAAAACTACTTGTTTTAAAAATAAATCATGTACAAAAATAAAACCGACTTCAAAAACACAAAAAAAAACGTAAAAAATAACACTAGCTTTGGAAGTCGGTGACAAAAAACTAAATCATTCAAACAAAGGTTATTTTTACTAACCGACTTCTAAAAAAGGAGGAGGTTCTCAATTCGGATGTTTCTATATTTTTTACGTTTGTCCACGCATACCGCCGTCGCTTGCCAACCGATAAAAAAAAAAAATTGTTGGTAAGGGTATATTTTAGATCCCAAATAGGTGACTATGGGACCATTTGATCCCATAGTCACCAATTCGGGATCTGATGATAGAATTTTGGTGAAAACGAGGGAACTCTTCAAATTGCATAGGCACAAATGAAGCGTTTTGGGTAGTTTCCGGAGGAGTACTTTCTCGGACTGGTCTTACTTCAATTTGGTGACGATCTGATAAAGATCTTCGGAGATAGGCAACGGAACTCTTCATTAAATGATAGCAAATGGACTGGGATTGCTGAAATCTCATGCCAGTCTGTGGTTTACACCATTTCATAATGATGTTAAGCGTACGTTAACCTCTAAAAAGTGAAAAATAAAAAACTTTTTTCCAAAAATATAACCGACTTCTAAAAACACAAAAAAGTGAAAATAACTTTAGCTTCAGAAGTTTATGACAAAAAAAAACTAAAACAACCAAAGAAAGTTGTGTTTTTAGAATTCTGTTTTATTTTTTCACTTTTTTTATGTTACGGTTTTATTTTTGCAAAAATTAGATTATTTATCACTTTTTAGTGGTTCACATGTGCTTACCATGAAGTTATGCTATGAATTGGTGTAAACAATACATAGACACGAGATTTCAGCAATCCCAGCCCATTTGCTATCATTTATTAATGCGTTCCATTGCCTATCTCCGAAGTTCTTCATCAGATCTTCACCAAATTAAAATGGGGCAATTCTGAGAAAGTAGGTAACTCTTCCAATAACTACCCAAATCGCTTCAAGTGTGATTTTATTTGAAGAGCTTTCTAGGATCCCGTCATCCCTCCGACCTCCTTTTTGAAGTCGGTTATAAGTGCAACAAATCAGTACCTATTCATTACGCACGTTAATAAACCCAAGAAACGTAGTTTGTCGTGCAATCTGTTTCATGTCGTAGGACCTTTGCAGTCTCGACGATTACGATTAACAAGATAATTAATGCTTTTCGAAAAATTGGTTAAGTAAACAACTATAACTAACTATTGGTCTGCTGGTGTCTGTTGTCTTGGTGGCATTGGTAAACTTTAACTATTGGTCTAGAGGTGATTTTTAGTAATTCTTAAGTTTAGTTTGTGTCTTGTTTAGTGGTGTGATACCAATATTCTTTTCTATTGTTCCGTCTGTTCTATCCCAATTCCAACTCGTCTTACTTGGAGTGGCTTTTCCTTATAATCGTAAATTTTAGGACATTGAACAATGTTGTGTTACTATACAATAATAAACTAACTGTAGCCCTTCATGAAACATGACAAGGGTATTATTATACTCTGTAATTCCAGACTACAATATGCTAGCCTCATTGGTCGAGTTATCGCAAGAGCGACTGCTGAGCAGATGTTCTGGGTCCGATGTCGGGGTCGGGCAAAGTGTTATTGGGCTTTTCCTTCAGGAATTTATCACTAGCAGCTACGGAGTCTGAATATGGGCTCGGTTGATAGCAATAGGCTCGCCCCCAGTATAATATGGGACTTAAAACACGACTGGTGAAATGTGGGTGTATTATTAGGGACA
Source organism: Xestia c-nigrum (assembly GCA_916618015.1). Lineage (NCBI taxonomy): Eukaryota > Metazoa > Arthropoda > Insecta > Lepidoptera > Noctuidae > Xestia > Xestia c-nigrum. Next base: position 21,355,410 of record OU745257.1, on the reverse strand, counting down.
TCTCTGCGAAGCCTTCAGAGATTACGGGCATGACGTTATGTTATGTAAAGCAAGTCAAGAAACAATCAAACCACTTTATTTGTATAAGCCTTCCTTTATTATATTTCAATGGCATGAAATGATATGACAGTAAGTAAACACATGTTTTTCCACTTTTTATTTATTTCGTACAATTTCCATTTTCTAACAACTACAAGTACACATATTTTGGTAAAGACATGGTAACACTATTTTGCGATGCGTTCACAAAATAAGGCAGCATTTAGATGCGTTCCCAAAATGAAACAGTGAATATTTTTTTATCAGGAAATATTATTTGATAAATATTATCTGAAGATTTCTGGTAATGAAGCATTAGGTACTTTATTTATAATATATCAAAGAAAATAAATAAATATAAGCTACAGTTGTCAGCACAGTTTATCCCGCGTATTTTTTAAAGTTAGGGATAAAACTCAAAAATGATTTAAATTATCAAGTGACCAATTAAATACACTGAATAATTATTATGAAGTACATTGTGAAAATTTAAACATTTGAAAGATGTTACTGACCACCAGCTCGGCAAATGTGATCATATTCGTCAACCTTCTGAACAGTTCTTTAAAAATGGGTAATTTAGGATTAGGCAAGTTATCTTTTTCCAAACCCACTACTGTCCTATTATAAAAGGTGTACATATAGAAAGCAGGGTCTTCTCCGATGTTCAGAACTTTGTGGAACATTCCTGAGATGACTTGGACGCGGTTTCCTTTGGTCAATTTGAAGGATTGTCCGATTTTTTTCTTGGTGACTTCTGGCTCGAATATTACGACCCCGTCAAGGATCGTTAGCGTAACATTTTGCAGCTCGACTGGGATGTACTTTTCTTGTTCGTATCCTGCGAACATACAAGCCGTTTGAAATGAATAGAATGGGTCAATTGGTATTTATAGGCGAGAATGAGTCAGCGCAGACGCGACAAATAAAGACTAGTTTAGCAGCGCACTGCAAAAGATTATTCTGGATCTGATCTTGTAAGACGATGCCTGCTTTGTCGGAGGAGTTGATTTTAATTTAGAAATCAAGGTAATAATGTCGTGAAGAAAGTTTTGAGGTATACAGTCAACCAAGCATTCTGTACATCAAACTATATAAGCAACTTGACGCAAAAAATATTGGATAACGACTTTTTTTGGGGTGAAAAATCAAGGTTTGTGGTAGAACTCAATGTTTCGCACTAAAAACATTGTGCTTGATGGAATGGATTGAATAGTACGGGGTTCGTGGAGGTGTTTAAAAATCGTACAAAAAAACTTGTGTTTAAAAAAAAAACTAGTCAAAAAGTTGTAACTTTGACCCCCAATATCTCCGTAACTAGAAGGTTCCCAGGTATGGGTTCGAGATATGGGGTCAAAGTTACTACTTTTTTTTTAAATTAAGTTTTTTTTGTAAGATTTTAACTTTTAACACCTTCACGGCTCCCGTACACGCCCCGTATCCATCCATCAGCACAATGTTTTAAGTGCGTTACATTGAGCTCTACCACAAAACATGATCATAAGCTTAAAAAAAAAAGTTGTTTCCCAGCAAAAATTTTTGCGTAAAGTTACTTAGTTTGATGTACAGAATGCTTGGTTGACGGCTTTGTGATGAGGTGGTTTACACCCTGTATAATTTTACATGGAGCGACTGCATATCTGACCTCCACAACCCAATTAAGTAGTGGGCAATACTGTACCGCTTAATAAGGCTTGGTTTCTCAGGCTTTTGGATTTCTGGCTGCCTATAACGACTGTCAAACCACATTAAAGGAACAACAAGATCCAATAACCTGCTTTGCGAGGTATGGAAGGACTGATGATCACCCACCAGTAGATCAAACTTGGCAAGCTTGCCTACCGTCGATCGAAGTCATCGTTTTCATCATCATCTGCCTAGCCTTTTCCTATGTTGGGGTTGAAAGAAAGAAAAGAAATAAAGAAAGATATAGAAAGAAAGAAAATACATTTATTTGGCACACGCCACAAGTGCAGACAGTATAAAAAAACAAACAAAATCAATAAAAAAATGGAAACCAAAAACAATAATAAAAAACTTAAAACAAAACAAAAATAAAAATAAACAGTGTGACACTGTGTGCCCTCACGGCTGCGGCAAATAGGCCCACCAAAATGCCGGACATGAACTAGTACCCGACGCTGGTTTTCAACTGGACCTGGATTAGGCTAAACGGGACGCAGCTGAACATGAATCTTTTACGGTGAGCGGCTGCCTATCTGACCTCCACAACCACTACTAGTTGGTATTGGGTAAAGCGATACCCCTTGGTAATACTTGTTGTCACTTTTTGGGGCACTGTCAGATATCTACAAATGATAGCTGAGGCCAACGGCTTATGCTTTCCGAGGCACGAAAGAAACTCGGTATGTAAAGGGTGTTCACCCATCCACAGAGCAACCTAACCAAGCATGGCTTAACCTAGAGATCAGCCCGAACGGCTGTTACTTAGACACGACCTCCTTGTACGTGTATCTACCTCAATACATACTTAATTAACAATCAAAATACTTGATATTAAAAGCAGAGGCATGGCGATTACTGTACTCGTACTTTAATTCAATAACAATGCTTGTATGTTACACATAATTTTCTTACGTATTGTTTTTACAGTTTTCAGGTCAGACATTAGATATTTACAAAATTCATGAATTAATTTGTAAGTTGTCATGAAGTGATGCATGTGTATGTACTTAAAGAAAATAAATTAAGCGGGCCCGCAGTTGTAATTAGAGGCGAGTGCAAAAATCTGACGGTATTTCGTCTGATGACCGTTTTCATCAAGACTAAGGTGACACCTAAATGCCTGCCTAATGCCTGTTTTCTCCAACACTAACTGATACCTAACTCAATGCCTAGTGCCCGTTTTCACCAACAATAGGTAACAACAATATCTTATTGATGTTCAGCAGTCGCGCGACCTCTAGACTAACGAGGCAGTCAAAAAAAGGCAGTCATGATACCTAGGCTACGTATGTGAATCAAAATTTAATACATGAGAGGATCTCTAGTAATTCATTATACTAAAAGGGATTACGGTGAGATGATTTGGGCACTAGGTACCTAGGTTTGGATGAGATTGACAAGCAAAAGGGGTTTTGTCGCTATCAGCTTCACTTACTCTCAAAAATAATTACCTGGAAAATCAGCATAGAACACAACATCACTGTGCTCACTCCAAGAATGTACATCACTCCTTATTTCATCTAGATTCTTCCTCCAATGAACAGCATCGTCTAACAACGGCATCAGGTAAGGAACCTTACTAAATGGTGACCACGACACTTTGAGCATGTCCACTTTGGGATCAAACATTCTTTGGACAAATCTCCCATTCATTGAGCACCAGATATCGACGTAAACTGATATATTGCTGGAGAAAACCTTCGATGGATTATTCAACATAGCTTGCATCGCTTTATCCAGATTATTCTTTAAACATTGCGCGTATTGCAACAACATGTCGCCGTGTCTTGACCATCGGTCGTTGAGCGTGTACATTTCAGGATCGATGTACATTTCTTCGTTTCTCTCGTTGTCCACTACTTTGACGATCACGGAGCTGATGTCCCATGTGTGGACCATCATGTCCCAGGAGTAGCCGTAGAGGCCGTTTGTCCAGTTGTTGTAGCCCTAAAACCAAATGTGCACGTAAAGTTAAAAGCCGAAATACGTCCACTGCTGGACATAGCCCCAAGTGTCGCCACATTGTCCGTGCGAGTCCACATATTTCCGTGCGAGTCGCATCCAGTGGACCCCGCAACCTTCACCAGGTCATTGGTCAACCTAGTGAGATCAATCTGTAATAGTGAGAAAAAAAAATACATATGTCCAACCCAGTCCTACCTAATTACCATCCTATTTATATTGATCAACTTCGGTCTTATACAGTGTATAACTCCAAAGTCAAGGCATTGATTGGAAATGGGGCCAACTAATTTACGACGCGATTTTATAAAACTATGAATAAGTCAACTATGAATAATCCAATGGGTTGCGAATTGGCAACTTATTCATAATCCCCTACAGAAATTCACATTCCCTCTTATATAAAAACTAACGCTCAGCGATAGTTTCGAGATTTCAGAACGAGGTTAAATATTAAACCGACGAGTGGCCATTCTAGGTCAAATATGAAAAGGCTCTTTAATTTTTCAAGAGCGCTCCCACGTTCGCCGCCCACGGATTATAACTCTATGCAACGAAATGCCCCTTTTTCAGTTCCCTTTTTACCTTTTATGCCATAAAGTTATACGAGTTTAATTTAAATTTCTACCTTTGACGTTTGCGTTGGTCTTGGTGTGTCTTGGTCACAAGTATGTTTATTATATATGCAGTAAACTGAATAGTCTAAAATAAACTGTGCAACGCTATTATTTCCTTTGAAATATTAGAAAAAATAAATAAAAATGAAGTGTCTGTTTGTAATTTCAAAATAATAGCTTTTGCTGAATGTTTATATGAAACACCGGTGGTATACGATACTACAAAAACATTTATGTCAGTCTGTTTGTTCTGCTATAACGGCGGGACCGATTTCGACGGCACTTTAATTGGAAGATGGGCAGCTATACGAAGAAACTTAAGCTCAAGGATTAGGATGACGTGCAAAAAATAAAACCCATGAAGTTGTTAACAAAATCTGATTTAAATTGGGAAGAAATATTTTTATAATCATTTTTGCGGGCGAAGGTCGCGGGCATAACTAGTCTCCAATACATCGAAATACTTCTTGCAAGGAACAAACCACTTATAACCAAACACATAGAAATGGAACTATTTGAGCATCTAATGAAGCATTGTTACTCAATTTATGTACCTTTGTTATAAAATGCGAATACGGCAGGAACGCTTGAATGAAAACGTAAATTACGATGAGGTAAATTGTAACTTTGTTTTTATTTTCATCTTCAATGAAATTCTTGCTCATCGCTTCTTCAAGATTTTCTGGTTCATTTTCAGAAGGTTTATCCTCTTTTCCAGCATTTTCTTCTTCGTCCTGATCAAATGGAGCATCTGAATATGTTATTTTATTGCTAACATCAGTTATGTCTTCAATTTTAGAATTTTCACATGGTTCTTTAATAGTTTCTTCGTTAACTTCGATATTTTCCTTAGCAATGACATCCAAATGTTCATCAAATCGATCGCCATTATCTTTAGAACAATGGCAAAGAGATTCTTTTCTGTATTCTTTAATTTTTTTGCAGAAATTTTGCTTCAGAGTTTTAAAATATTCTCTCAAGCACGATTCAAAGGTTTTGGGCCAGTCAAAGGGGTAGAATAAGGGCATTGTCGCCAAACACACCCAAGGAAACATGCCTGAAAGAAACACGAAAGTTACAATAGGAACAAAGCAAGTTTGTAGTTGATATTTTCTAATTAGTTAAAAATATTTACGGCTTTAATTGGCCTTCTCATAAGACTACGTAAATATTAATTGTTTGTTGAGAATGCTTGATTAAATTAGTCATTTGTGGTGACCGTATTTTTAAAGATGTACCGAAGTACACATAAATTATAAAGGGCATCCGCTGTTCGTAACTAATCCATCCCATCCACTATACAACGTGTAACAAAAAGGGTACAGTCATATGAAAGAGTGTGCTATAGACCATCAAACTGAACAACTTTGTCAATGGGACCACCATCGTAATCGTATAAAAATAATCAGCTGTTTCATAAATTCGGTCGAGTAGGTATTGGAATTTAGTATGGGGTCGTCGAAATTTTTTTCGCAAAATAATTACGACGGTGCACGGTGGTTCCATTGAGAAAGTTGTTCAGTTACCTAGGTTGTATGGTGTGTATCCATTTTATCCATTGATGTATCCAACCTTGTTTGTTATAGGCATGGTGGGATACAATAAATATAAATGGAAACAAGGAGGGACATATATAGCTTTGCTACTTTTTAGGTTATTGCGTAACAAGACTTCAAACTCAGGTATATTAAAAGAAATAAACCTGTGTGTGCCCGACAATTATGTATTGCGAAGGCGACGGCCACGTCTATTGGCGGTTCCCAGTAGTAGGACTAATCTACTGAGTAAAGCCCCTATAACGCGTACCTTGCGTATACTTAATGACGTAGCAGACAGCATTGATCTTTTTACTTGTTCTCTGGATGAGCTCACAAAAGCCACTATGTACAGAATATGTTATGATAAATAATAAAAATGTAATTATAGCCACACTATTGAATTAGGACAATCCTGTTATGATAGTGGTGATGAGTGAATAAATAAATAAATAAAATAAATACATAAAATGTAACAAACCTATCCGAAAAAGCCGGCTGTTCATGAGATGGAACATGGCGCAGAACAGCATGGCCACATTCCTGGTGGTGCTCAACATCACCCACAGCGCCACCGTCAGGTCAAACATGAACACGAACCAGTGCACCACCAGGTAGTCGGTTTGAGGGACTGTCAGGAAGTATCTGTGAATGGAAACGTAGGTACAGACAGCATCTGTATCGCAGTACATATGAAGTTCCTCTGTGCCAAAAAATAGCGCGTTTCCTCTCTATCTCACCTCGTTCTTGGATATAAAAGGTGGTAAGATTATTGTTTATGAAAATCTCGACGTCACAGTTGCTTAAGACCGTGTTGCTCTACCTCTAACAGTTTCAGAGTTTAATATTTGAACAGATCTCAAGCTCAACAGATCATCATAAACGTAAAGACTATTGTAGAATTTAACTTCTCAGTAGTTTAAAAAAGGCAGTACATAATTATGTAATCAGGTATCTTTAAAACGATACGTATGCTATCACTAAGTTCCTCATATGAGCATAATTAATTACTCACTATGAAAATAATTCCAGCAATGTTAATGATAGCAACTGAACCCTCAGTCACTCGCGGAGTGCTACACTTACTTAAAAGGGTCAAAGACCCAATGCTCGCTGAGATTCTGCACGGAGTAACCGGTCAGCCACTCCGCAGTGCCCTTCTTCATGCCAGCCATGAAGTACAGGATGAAGAACTGGTACTTCAATATGAAGTAGTTCCAGTATGGCACTGTTGACTTCTTCTTGCTTGGATCGAGGTAAGTGTCCAGTGACCTGTGGACAGGCATGTATACAGGGGGTTATAGTTGGGATTTATCCCCTCCCCGAAATCTCACAGACAATAAGGAGGATTGGTTCGCTTGGTGGAAACTGACCCTAGTGATCTGAATCTCGGAGCTCGGGCAACGGGAACGATATATATGTACAGAGTGGAGATAGGCTTTAATTTGGGTGTGATACGGCATGTTAAGTGGAAGCAAGCATTTATGTGTACGTGTGAGTCTATGTGAAATATATAAGGTGTTCAAAAATGTACTGCAAGAAACTTGAGGAGTGGTTTGGAATCGCAAATAAAAAATAATCACGAAACTATTTTATATAAGTAACGATAATATATATATTTATTTTTGTAATTATATACAGGGTGTATTTCACCTCATCACAAAGCCGTTAACCAAGCATTCTGTATATCAAACTAAGTAACTTTACGCAAAAAATATTGCTGGGAAACAACTTTTTTTTTTGAGGTTATAAATCATGTTTTGTGGTATAGTCAATGTAACACACTCAAAGCATTGTGCGGATGGATGGATTGAATAGTACGGGGGTCGTAGAGATATTTAAAGTAATAATCATGCGAAAAAAAGTGGTATTTAAAAAAAAACTTGTCAAAATCTTGCAACTTTGACCCCCAATATCTCCGTAACTAGAAGGTTCCCAGGTATAGTGTAGAACAAAAAAATGATCAGAATGACGAGGAGAACAGGTGCTTTTCGTATTCGTTAAGAGGTGTTTTACACCCTTTATAGTTTTAGATGTAGTATGTAAATATTCAAATTCAAATTCAAATTCATTTATTTTGTGAACACAGGGTACATACATATAGAAGATGTTATAATGAATAAGATCCGAGCTGTGCCCCGCTAAAAGGCATACAAAATATTAAAGGATCAGAACATAATACAAAAAAAATCGTCACCAAAAAAAAAACATTACATTAAACAATTCAAAAGTACAATCACAAATAATTACAGATAAAGTCAAAATTGGATAAAATGACAAATTAAATAAAGGAAAAGAAACGAAAAATACAAAATAAAAATGTCAATAGGTACTAGCAATTAATTAATACAACAATAATCAAGATTAACAAAATAATTTATCATAAATCATAATTTGTACATAATAAAAGTAAGTAACAATCCCTTTTAAAGATATGCAATATTTTCACTACCCACAAAATTATTGAATATGCGCACTTGACTGTACTATGCATGCAGACTTTGGACTAGTAATTTTATTTATATAAAAACCAAAAATGCTTGAAAAAAGTTTTTTTTCTATATATTTGTTTTTTGATACCGAGTACGCACACTAACGAACGTACATAATTCTTGCAATTAATTTTTAACACCTTGTATAGAATCTTCTGAAAACATTGCCTTATTTTAAAGTCAGTGGCGGATTATCCCCAAGGTAAACCAGGCACCTGACTAGGGGCACGAAGTTTCAAAAGGGCGCGCGTCTTACCAATAACAATCAGCATGCGTACAGCTTAGCAGCAGTGCGACCAGTCCAAACAGATAGCTGTGGTTGTTCCAGAAGCTCTTCTCGATGAGGAACAGGTACCAGTAGCAGGCGGTGAACACCGGCGCCGCGACGAGGAACTTGTATCCCAGCATTATGCATAGCGCTCCTGGAAGTTATTATTGCTGAGATTTAGCCGGGCTTCCGCTCATTATAGACAAGACTGTCTTTAGACAGACTATTTTTCTACTTGTGCGAGCGAGACAGACTATTAATTATTTTTACAGACCATCAGTTACAGTTCCTGCCTTTTAGCAGAATCTTTTGAAAAAGGCTAGGAAAAGCTGTAATCACTGGACTGGAGTTTGTATAATGCTGCTTCTTAAACACCACATTTTGTATAGGTAATAAACGCAACGGAAATAAATATTGCTTTTCTACTTCATTTTTATATTATTTTTAATTTGATAATTGAATTATTAATAATTGTGTAATATTTTATGATTTCGATGTTATTGTATTGTGATTTTTATATTTATTTTAATTTTACTTTGTATATTCTAAGCTATTAGTGGACATTTGTCTGAAGTAAACGTTTAATAATAATAATTTATCGTGCGTGGTGTCAGAGTTTTAAGCCGCCCATGGGCCTCTGACTTGGCTTAACATTGGCCCTCACCGAAGCAAATGATAAGTTATACAACAGAGAAATGACACTAGAAAACAGAGGTACCCACCTCTGTTTGACACTCGAAATCCAACTAATCATTGTTCTTATATGAAAGGAAATAGGAGTCTCTTTCTGAATAGATCTTGTTGTTCTGCTTACCTAGCCACAGTGCAGCATACACGAGCGCCATGTAAGGCATGCCAACAGACGTCAGTATTGGCAACAGCGGAAAATGGCAGGTCTTGGGATCTCCCCAGCGTTTGAGCATTGAGGCCCCGCCGCGCTCGTCCGGGATATCGAATAACATCGCCAGACCTGTTGGTTTTTGAGATGATATAGGATGTATTATATATATTCTTCCCACTGCTGGGACACATATATGCCTTCTCTGTGTAGGAAGGACCGAAACAGTGGGGCGTAATCAACCACGCCGGTGTTATGTGGGTTGGTGGTAGAAGTCTTATTTTTGGAATTGGTTTCTTCACGATGATTTTGTTCAAATATTTTTTGAGCAGAGGTGATGAAATATTTAGATAGGTACGTACTAGCACCGAAGGCATCTTAGAAGCCGATTCCAACCCGGCTTCTCTTCGGGAACAAGCTACTCTACGAGTAGGTGTCTACTAGGTACACATCGGGTTCGACCCTACGACATACAACTGTGACACTGGGCAATCACTGTCCCGGGCGAACACTGGGTTGAAAGATGGAATCACCAAGTAACACCAATGTGGGTATAAAACGGAGGGACATTTTAACATTGAAACTTTTAAAATAAAATATCTTACCGAACAAAATCCTCGTGACAGCCAAGCTTGACGAATCCTTCGGTGCGTACATGTAGTCAACTACTTTATTAAAAGTTGCATCTTTGATTTTGAACCCAAACTGCTTACTAAACTTGTCATCAGCCTTTTGATAGACCGCTTGGAGTGTCTCCTTTGCTTTCATTTTGTACGTCCTGCAAGCTGTAATACACGACGCGACGATGTGATTCAAACTCAGTTTGTCGACAAAGTACTTGCTACCGAGTACTAAGTAAGTTGCTAGACCTAGTACTGAGTAAGTACCTACTAGGTATTTAGTGTTTCTTTGAGTCATCAGAAGTGTCGTAACCTAGTGTCGGACTTTCATGGTGCACATAAGCCCCTTGACTTGGCTTATCACGCCTCCGAGCCGTCAAGAATTATCTCTGGTTTCCTCACGATTTTTTCCTTTTTCGAAAGCAAGTGATCACTGAGTTAAAAATACACGCATAAAAATGAAAAAAACAGAGTTGCGTCACTTGGGTTCGAACTCAAGTGAGTAACATAATGTCGTTGTCCTTTTAAATGCTCGTATAAAATTAAAAGCAACGATAGAGAATCGTACTTATGACGCTTCGCTTGCCAGTTCATGCCAACTTGGGTTTTTTGTGTTTGTAGGCTAGATTCGAGCTATTACTAGGCGACATCTAAATTAATGTCTTAACACCAGAACGCTCTTAGAACTTCAACGCTTAGCTGACCGCTGAAAGTTAATAATTCAATAAGGCGTCTGGCAGGATATCAATTTCGCTGGGCAGCGTCTAGTCTTAGTCAGACCAACACTTCAGCTATCACGCTCATTCTTATGCTACTCAAGCATACAGAAGTTAAGTTGGACAGGTGGGACTCAAGTTAACTGCGTCATGAGTTCAGGAATACTTATTGTCAATAATATTGACATTGGTGATCATGACGCATTAACTGCGCATATCGCCAGAATGTTTAATTTTGCACGTAAACGCTAAACCGCTGAATTGTTTTTGAACATTTTGATATTGAATGTGATGTTTTATTTGTTTCCGTGTATGTTATGTTCCGGGGCCGCGGTATCTCTTTCGAACAGGCCCGCAACCCCGGCAGGGCCCGCAAACCCGGCAGCAAATCCTAATGAACCCTTTTGTAAGATTGTATTGTTAGATTTTCATGCTTCTGGATGACAGTGACTGCCTATAAAGACTGTCAAAGATATAAAAGACAAGTCAGCTCCAGATCGACAGCTTACTGATGACGACTAAAATGACTTACCAATTTCTTTAAAATAATTACAAACACTGGCGAGAAAGCTTTCTCAACGAAGTCAAATTCCCGACTGAAGACAAACAGTGGAACACGAAATAAGAAGTTTACTGAACATGGCAGTATCCTGAAGACATGCTCCATTTATTTAATGAATTATGTCAAATTAATTATGAGCAGATATGAGTTAAAAGCGGTGTGAACGTGTGTGGGTTCGATTATGGAAATATTGTTTGTGAGTAAGACTTACCAGGTAAGGGGTCGTCCTTTAATCAAGTGATGTTTTTACAAGTGGGGGAATTACTATTACTTCACGTGTTAACGTGTATATTTTAAGTGAAAACTTCTAGGTATAGGAGCGTTGAGCACTTTTAAAATCATGGAACTCGCGTGACCGTCACCTAACGCTTCGTAGCACTCGTAGCCGATCCGCTACGGCGTAGCACCACTTAGGCATGGGCGGGGCACAACCCGTAGCAGATATAGATGACTTAGTTTTCACTTTTATTGGCAGTCCTTTAATTAAAATTAAGTAATATAACAATCCGATGAACTATATGTTTTGATTTAATTGGAGAAAGTTTGTAAGTGCAATCGAGGCGGAATTCACACTAGAGCCGCTGGCTAGATTGTTATGGATCCCAGGACTGAAGTAACACATTCCCACTTGTATCAAAAGATGATATTCAATACTTTCAGGTAAGTAGTTTTATTTTATAAAATAAAAGAACGAAAAGAATTTTGGTTTTGGAATTATTAGATTAAAACTATAATTATGCTGCGTTTTTTCCGCGGTTTTCTTCCGCAAAGAAAACCGCGCAAAGAAGCAAAGGTATGAAGCCGCTTAACATTTTTGATGATTTATGGTAGGACGGTGCAGTTGGCACTTTTTTTTTCTATTTATTTAAAGGGGCTTTTTCAATTTGAAAATGTCGCCCCTGTAGTTAGCACTTGTAATTAGAAAACACTAACGATTTGATATGTTAATATCTCCATCTGCAGGACACCGGAATTCACAAAATATTGTGTTTTAGTGAAGATCTGCCCGTGACTTCTTGAGAGATCTGCTCGTCATGCGAAGGTTTTTTCCGATGGAAACTGGATTTTGATTGCCTTGTCATTGAAATGCCTTTACGTTTTGTACATAAAAATAACTTTTAATGATCTTGACGTCATCGTGCAAAAACCATAATCATAAAATAAATCATAATCATAAAATCTTTATTTTTCTAGACATCATGAATTACAGCGCTGGTTAACATTATTTAAAATGTTAGATAGAGAGAGGTGTTTGATGTAGGAAGATCTTATGGTACCTACAGATCACCTCTCCGGCTTAGATTTAACATTTTTATATTTAATGCACACAATTAAGTCAAGAATTGAATTTAAATCAAATCAAAATCAAAAAGATAAAACATTTCATCATCATCATCTTCATCAGCCTATAATGTTCCCACTGCTGGGACACGGCCTCCTCTCAATGAGAGGGAATAGGCTATAATCTACCACGCAGCCCAGTGCGGATTGGTAGATGTGACGATTTTTTGGTTCTAGGACAGCCGCGGCCGGTTTCCTCACGATGTTTTCCGTCACCGTTTTTAGAGCAGCGGTGATGAAATAAATTACACAAAGTAATGCGCCTGTCTGGGTTCGAACCCACGACTTACTGCTCGTAAGTCGGGGCCGCCACCACTAGGCCACCGCTGCTCTCGAACATTTACACATAGATAAAAGTATGAAATTGACATAAAAACAGCAGATTACCGAAATACTACCTATGTTATTACATTCTAATAGTTCAAAATTTGAACAAAAAAAAGAGAAAAAAAGAGAAATATGTAGTAGGTCTAAGTAGGTATATAATACAAAAAATAGATTATACAAAAAAAAAATTGACCAAGAGGATGAATATAAAGAAATGGGCTGATGAAAGTGCATTGATACAATGCGTGAGTAGATGTGTGGTAAATTTTCTGTGGAGACGTATAATAGCCAGGAGCGCAATTTTAACGGAGGTTTCAATGTGTTGTTGGAAGCTGAGTCGGTGGTCTATAATTATACCAAGATGTTTGATAGATTCTGTTTTACGTATATCTAATATTGTACAACAACAATCGCTGATTGAATTACATGAGTGGGCTTTCAAGGTGAGTTTGGTTGATCCTGTAGTCTAAAGGATATGTCATGTATTTCGTTTTATCGACATTTAGGGTAACCCATTAGCATATAACCATTTATACACTGTATTGAAGCCTTGTTTAGAGCATAATGTTGAACCTCAACCCACGTATCTGCATCGAATACAAGAGCAGTTTTATGTAAACTAGGAATAATGTTGGCCAGAGGATTCTGTCCTGCGGAACGCCATACTGATTAGGTAATTCTTCACTGGTCCAATTATTTATTTTAGTAATTTGCGTTCGGTCGGACAAATAGTTCGTGAAAAGTTGAAGAGACTTCGCACACCCATAAATAAACGCCGGAGGTGGACATCCATGGCAGTTTACGCGGTCACCACGTCCAATCAAGAATTTCTCGTCATCATCGGCTATCCTTTTAACGATGTAGGTACATACCTACAAAATTATACTGGCATTAAAAAAGCAAAATTCGAAGACATGTGACATCTACCAACCCACACTGGGCCCACGTGGTGTATTAAAGCCCATTCCCTCTCATTGAGAGGAGGTCGAGTCCCAGCAGTGGGACCATTATAGGCTGATGATGATGACGCATCTGCCTGGATTCGAACCGACTACATTAAAGCACAGGCCACACCGCCAGCTATTAGCGGGCGGGCGGGCTAGGCGGGCGAACATCGTTTCACCTCTTTACATACTTCGGTTCACACCGCGAGCTACCGACTAACCTAACGAGCTAAGCTAACGAAATAGGGCCTGCGCAGACGACTGCGACAAATTTTGCGTGATTCATGTATTTGACTTTTTTTGTCGACTAAAAGGCGACCAGTAGGAGCTTTTCTATCAGTAGATCCTTATAGTGGACAAAAACGTAGTGAAACAAAATTAATCACGCAAAATTTGTCGCAGACTTTTTGTCCGTCACGCTCAATAAGTCCGTCGTCTGCGCAGGCCCATATATCCGACGATTCCAGCGAAGCTACTCGTTCACCTCGTTGACGCGCCCGCGATTCGCTAGCTTAGCTCGCCCGCCAGCCCGCTCGCTCGGTTCATTCGCCCGTCCTCCCCGTTTCGGGAAGACTAGTCTACGCTCGTCTTTCGAATAGCAGTGTTTCCGTTTGTGAACGATGAATATGTCATATATCGACGAAAGTTCTGATGATGATTTAACTACAAATATTTAAAAAAAAGATATTACTGTTGACATAACGCTACCCTCTCGCTCTCCCATCCGCGCCCCCCGCTTAGCCCGCTCCGCGCGCTCCGCCCGTCGCTCGTCTGTCCGTAGTTTTCGGTGTGCACCCCATAGTTTAGCTCGCCAATATTTCGCGTAGTTTGTATAGTTTCCTTCGTTCGCTTCGCCCACCCGCCTAACCCGCCCGCCCGCTAGCTGGCGGTGTGGCCTGCGCTTTACGCTGGGCCGCCCACCGCTGCTCTCCAATCCCATGGAAAGTGAACACTTCAAATGAAACAACAATTATTTGCTGAAATATTTATTTTTCCGTTACAATATTCGTTACAGGCTTCTGTTTCTAATAGACATTTATTATTGTCAATCATAATATTCATAATCATTCCATAATTTTCAACAAACAACTAATTTCTAAAACTATTTTTTTCATCAACATTTATCTAAATAAGACATTTAAAATTGGGTTGTTATCAAAAGGGCGAACGAAGCGAGATTTCGAGTATTTTCGGCCGAAGTGGAGTAATTGACGCAGATGCATAAACGTGCTTTGTTTACAACCAAATACCTATACAATAAATTCATCTACATAGAACAGAAATTCGAGAAACAAAATCTTTAACTGACGTCAATGCAACGTCTCAAATGCGCTACCCAATTAGTAGACTTAGCTGTATTCACATTACCAGTGGGTAGCACCAAGCAATCAATGACAACTTACCAGTTTTCACCCTTATGCATTGAGAAATAAGGTTCAAATTGGCCGAGCAGTGACGGCGGTAGTACATAAAGAGATGTTGGATCTTTCTGATCGGTGTCAACAATGTTGTCGCCGAAACTAAACGACACCTAAATAAACGCTTTAGGACTCGACCGAACGAAATGAAACACCCTAAACAAGAGATGGTGAAAACACAAGGCCATGCCATTATTACCTATAGATTAGTTACTTATCGATCGAAGTGATGAATCTCCTTTGACTATTAATTATGTATCTTTTTAATAACATAAAAAAACAATACATTAAAAACGCCTCTGCACTTTTGTGCTTGAAGTGTTAAATAAATAAATAATAGCAATTAGGTATTTAAAAACTTCACGCTTCACCTTCCGGGCGAATAGATCAACTAAAAATAACCGAATACGTTGTGTTTAATTAGGTAATTAACAATTTGTTAGGTACATTCTTGTGTTAAAACAAAAGACTAAAACAATTAGTAGTAATGTTTTTGTTTACACAAAATTTTGGTAGGTAACGAATTTATCGTTAAGTAACCGGATCGGAGTTAATAATTTTCAAAGAAAATAATTATCTTGATTATTACGAAACCTGCTTTAAAGTCTAATGTAAGCAGGTGAAACCTACAAGGAACTAAATACATTCGTCAAAACCTACTTAAAACATAAACATTTTCAGACAAAGTTGATATAATTATTTTTTGCTGCAAAAAGTAATGGTTAGAGTACCTCAAGTTGAAAACATAGATTGTGAGAAGAAAAAAAAAAAAACTTTTATTAGATTATAAGCAAATATATTAGATTGCAAGCAAATTAACTTCTAATCTAAATCTTCATGGTACAAAAGTCATGGACAAAACTGTAGGCGACTAAACAATTAAAAATAAAACTTATTCCACATAAAATTTTGATTGTAAGCTAATGAACTTCTAATCTATATCTTCATGGTATAAAACTCAGGGTTAAAACTGTAGGTGATAAAACAAAATCATAAAAAAATTAAAATAAAATATTTATTCCACATAAAATCAAATTAACAAAGGAACATTAAATTATAATATTTTTAAATAATTTTGTAAAACTTAAATGACTTGATGAGAATTGTAGATTAACACTATTTTTACATTGGATTGGTTAAACGCATACATTAGTGAAACAATGATACTTAAGCTTACAGCTAACATGTTTACAATGTGAATCATAAAATACAAGAATGTCTCTTCAGGTGGACAGAATTGTGATATTTAGGTACTTGAGTGCAATAGACGCTATTACTAAACTAATATCAGACGCTTAACCCAAGTAAATGGCTCATTCGAATTCTGTTTAAGTTTCATTCTTATTTCATTCCACACCAATAAAATATCACTATGTTCCTAATTCAAAAGACAAGTGAATGATGCCGTATGGAAAGAAAAAATGAACAAAAAGTAAAGCGTCTGATACGGCTATGGGGTGATGATCAAAAATCAATCAGAAAAAAAACGTGTTTAGTGAATAATCTGCATAATTATACATAAAGTATTAACAAGTTTACCAGTAAACTAGGAACTAAATACATAACTCTGAAGAGACTGTAAACTTATACCATTACGTAGGAACTTCTACACATACCCATACATCTTGTTTGTAATTTCGTTTATGAAATAATCTCATCACTGTTACATAATCACAGTTCGAACTAAAGTATATATTTTTACTATTACAACGTATTTTATATTTAGGGTATTTTATCTATACATTTAACTGAATAGCGTTACAAGTGATTTAAATAAAGATTTTAATGAAGTGTAATCAAGTAAAATAAATGCTCTAGATTTTAACCAGTGCAATATAATTTAAGGTTCAGAAGAATAGTGTTATAAGCGTTTTGTATAAATATATTACAATAATTCCTACTGGTGTTAGCAACTGGAACTATTGTTGGAGGCTAAAAATCTGGTTCTGTTATTTAGACTGTTAGTAATACCAGAACGTTGTTTAACTGAGACGGTGTCTGAGGTATTGGAGTTAGTGGAGTGTCTAGGAGTCACCGTTACCGTTAGCTAGGGCAAGCCAATGAGACAAGCAGAAATCTTAAGGGCCCGCTACATGGCCACGTCCTTAACTTTAGGCCACAGAAGCTACAATTAGGAAAAGGTTGGTTTTCAAGGTAGTGGTCGGTCATGCGACAAGACGGCGTCGTGGCCGCGTATTAGGTTCTAAGGCCAAGCCAAGGTTTTAGGCTTGAATGAAATTATCGCCACTGAGAGATGTTTTAGTCCATAAGCGGGAGAATGCCATTTCCCGTACCACGCAGCTACCTCAGGCAATGTCTCTTAAGGCACGGTCAAACTGGTACAGACAGATTGCAGACTGAACTCCGGATACCGGACTTCAACAATCTTAAACATGTTTTAGGCTTTCACGGTTTAAAACTAAACTTATATTGTCACTTACGGGAAATATCGGGAGCTCAACATAGTAAATAATCACGGAAGATATCCCGTAAGTGACAATATAAGTTCAACAATCTTTTTTATACGCATTTGGCCGTAAATCGGACACCGGATTTCAACAGTTTCTATTTATACTAAGCCCCCGTACCCGCTATGTCGTGACGACAAATAATCGTATCGTGGCTTGAGGACGACGCGATTACTGTCGTTCACGATTTTTGCCAAATAAAAACCAACAATAAATTCATCGTCACAACATAGTGGGAACGTGGTTAAGTTAGGCATGTGTTTGGCTGCAAGTCGCCTGATGCGAACTTATGATAAAGCATGCCTAGAAGTAATGTACTGAAGTATTTTGTAAAGTTTGCAGCCATTCCGTACAGTTTTGACAGAACCCTTTTGCAGTAGACCTGTAGTTATTCTCAAAAGCTTCACATAACAATTATAATATTTGACATAGAATACTGATTACACGTCGCATACAAACTAAAACAATAACTTATAAAAACAGATAAAATTTAACGAACAATGCATCGAAGTTCTTATGACACACGAGATCACTATCCGTTCACATTTATTATTAGATTTATTAATTAATTAAATATCTTTATAACGACATCACATGGATTGCAATATGACGACGAATATATTTGTTTTTGTACCGAATATACTTAAGTATCTTGTTTCTTTTGATGATAAAATACTAAAAAGTAGATGGAAGATATTATTTTTTGGGCAGTTCCGTAATCAAACTCAAAGCATTTATTTCAACTAGACCATTACGGCACTTTTGAATGTCAAAAAATATAAATAAAATCAAAGCTACAGTCACAGTCACAAGGCATAATAACTTGAGAAAGTACTGCAGTTGATGCGACTTCTAGTTTCTTCCATATATATTAGTAAAATCTTGTATACAAGTACAAGATAGCCACATGTGTGGGTTTACCTAAGTCAGTGGGACACGTTTTTGATATCCGTATGTCATATTGCAACTTAATGATACATTTAATGAAAACCTATGCGTTACCAAATAATATTTGGCATGAGATATGTATAATTAATGAAAATCCTCTATAAAACGTAATAACGACCAAAAAGTCTAAAAAACGGAATGTGATTACACATAAAACGATTATATCAAACAGTATAATGTTATCTTAAAGTAAAATTAAGATCTAAAATAGTATTCGACATTTTATTGTACGTCAGATATATGAAGGTACCGCAATTCTTTTGTTAACTCAGTAATTATATATTTTATGAGGTTATTTTTAAATGATAATGTTAATAAAAACCTTTAAACATTTTTATATGATTTTTTAAATAATTTGTTAATAGCCAACTACAATGCACTTATATTATTGTCGCTCCTCGCATGTCAGAAATAAATAATTTAAAATAATTGTCACAATATGACAATATATTGTTGCAATTTGATGATATAACATTGATATTGTTATTTAAACTTTACTACATTATAAATAAGATTTAGTTTTGTTAACGTTGGTAAGGAGGCGTCTATACAGCGGCCCTAATCTCGCCCTAATTTTCTACAAACGCTTTTAATTTATGTCTCGATTCTTTGGCGACTGTGGAATCAAGATTAAATGTAGTCGTTCGTTTATTTGAAAATGGTTTAAAATCAACCCGAGTTATGTTTTTCTACAGTCGCCGAATCATCAGAAAATTGGACGCGAATACATAGTGACATATCATTGTCACAAATAGTTGTGCTAACCTAATAATAACTGGTATACACAATGACCCATAGCTTAACACATCATGATAAATGAATTTTCCACCAGACTTTTTCATATTGTGTGGGATTATGGTCTCGTAGGATATCGCCCTATTTTGCCACAGTGTTGCAGCGACCTATTTCATTAACTGTTAGCGAAGTAGACACAATAGTTAAACAATCGCTTCAGACCGATTCGGTCGCGGTCCACAGATGACTTTTTACGATTACTTGGGTGCGAATCAGGCCACTGCAGACGAGACAAAAGTTCCTAGGACTTGGTGAAGTCGGTGGTGAGCGCTTCTCTTCCCACAGTTTGATGATGTAGCATGGTCCATTGTGTATAGTAGCAGTAATACATGGGCGCCACAGTGTGCGGCGTGGTGTTCAGTGGTCGTAGATGACGCCGCCGGCTCCGGGCAGGGTGGACTTGCCCATCAGGTAGATGTCTACTGCTCTGGCTGCCTGTCGACCTTCCGATATCGCCCACACTACTAGAGATTGGCCGCGGCGGCAATCTGTGAATAAATAGTAACATTAAATACAGTTTGAAAACAGTTTCAGTCTCCCGAAGCCGTTAACCAAGCATTGTGTAGATCATATATAAGGTCCATGTTCATCGAAGAGATAACAGTCTGATTATCTAAAAACCGCTGTCACTGTGACATGTTCCCATACAAAAATGTGTTTTAAACAGCTGTTTTTAGATAATCAGATCGTCATATTTTTGGTGAACATGTGCCTAAGTCACTTTACGCAAATATTATGCTGCACTTATAATATGCTGGGATACAACTTTTTTTTTGGGAGAAAAATCACGTTTTACGCACTCAATGTATCGAACTCAAAACATTGAGCTGGTGGATGATTGAATAATACAGGGGTCGTGGAGGCGGTTGAAGTAAAAATCTTACATTAAAACAATGTTAAAAAGATAAAAGTGAAACTTACACACCCTTTAGCCATCAAATGTCTCATGAGTATGTAGTAAATAAAAATTATAGAATAGAATGTGCTGCAGTATGGTTCTACTTTCTTGGAAAATTAAATGATAAGTTTTACTATTTATAAATAAGTAAAAAATAAATATCGCTGGACATTACACACAGCGCCATCTAGTGCCACACTAAGCAAGGCTTGTGTCGTGGTCACCAGGCAGTTGATATACTACAAATATACTTTTTGTTTGTAAATACATACTTATTATACATTTAAACATCCATGAAACAACTCGGAAACAAATGTTTGCTCCTACCGGGATTCGAACCCGGGACCCTAAGAACGTAAGGCAGCCTCACTACCGTTGCGCCATTCGGGTCGTTTATGTATTTGGTAATTTATACATACCACCAGCAGCGAAGACATTGCTAACAGGTGTCTTGTAAATGTCCTTCTTTTCAGTTTCCACGTTGCTTCGAGCGTCCAAGGGGAGATCTAAAACAAAAATAACTTCTTTATTCGCATACATATCTAACAACCTAACACAATCATTTAAATTCTTCTATTAACATTTTCACTAGCTAACTCTTATTAGGGTGTTAGCTGATTCACCCTGTTCCCCGTACTAGTATAAACTGTATTACGGTGGAACAGTTTTCCTCGGTCGCGGCAACAGGTAAGTTATTACATTAGATTAGTGGCACTTAAGGCGATTACATGAGCGAGTTTTATAATTACTAAAAGTATATGATTCACTGCACTATAAACAAGACCAGAAACATTTATGATATTCTTAAGGATATACGCTAGCATGATACTGTTTTGAAAACATAATACAATTAATAATTACATAATTCGACTCGATAAAAAGAAATCACGAACTTATCTCTAAAAATATCTTTCATACAATAAAAAACATACTAATATACATGCGATCATTCTGATTTTTTGGCAAATAATTCTACAAGCAATATATTAGCATGATACTGTTTCAGTTTTTTAATCAAATTAATAGTTTTTTTGTAAATCGATCGAAACCACTCATTTCGCGCTATTTGGCCCGCAGTGGCTGACGTAACAAGCACTTTGTAGTGCAAGCTGATTAGAACTTTATTCTAACAGCATTTCAAACGAAGTTTGAACCACCACAAATAGAGTTAATAATTTAGCTCGTCTAAGCGCCTTAAGTTAATATGGTATAGTAACAAAACAGAGAAGTTACTAGTGTTAAATATAAAGGGTATAAAGGGCATTCAATAATTGATCAGCTATTTTTTAAATTTTGTCCGAAAACAAAACCATCAGATAAGTGGTTGCAAGAGCATACCATCAGTTGCTACCTCTGACTGTATATTTAGTTTACAGACGTTTAGGAAACGTTCGTAAACTAAATATCATACGTCTTTGAAATTTTTTGTTTGGTTTCCTGTGAATCAAGTGACAGTTAAGTGAAAATGATAGGATATTTAAAGCTAACTTTGTTTATAGTAACAGCGATACCTTCAAGACGTTGGCATATTAACTGACAGGTATACGTAATCAAGTTAGAGAAAACGAGTCGTTACCCGTAGTCCCGGTGGGTGGATCCATTACCGGATCCATGAGTAATTTTAATTACCCCTGGTTCCATGGCATTAGGGATCGTTACCTGGACTTCTGAATATATCGATAGAAAATACAAATCCACAATAACAGCATATCATATCCCACCGGGACAATGGGTAAACGACTAGAGAAAGAACGGGTTTAGAACGCGGAGGCAATGTTCTCGTGATATCTCGTAGTACTGACCCAGCTGGTTGGCGACGTATCGCTCGGGCCCCAGGAAGCCCATAGCGAGCAGCACGAGGTCGGCCGGGAACACTTGCTGCGTGCCCTCCAGCTCCTTCATCTATGTTATCGTGATATCTCGTAGTACTGACCCAGCTGGTTGGCGACGTATCGCTCGGGCCCCAGGAAGCCCATAGCGAGCAGCACGAGGTCGGCCGGGAACACTTGCTGCGTGCCCTCCAGCTCCTTCATCTCCCAGCGCCCCCCCGCACCACGCGTCCACTCCACCTCCACAGCCGACACGCCGCACACGTTGCCTTCACCTGTGTCCACACCAAATTATTACTTTTATTTATTTACAAGCTGACCCGCGCAACTTCGTCTGCGTCACATAAGAGAAAGAGAGGGTTATAGAGAGTGGGTCGTAAGCACCTATAATACAATTTTCAAAGAGCACATCACACACATCCTTCCGCATAATGAAAATGCGCGCCCGGTACATGATCATTATTTTGCTGCGGAGTTATTTAAAACGGTGTGTCTCCTAAGATATGCATTGAAGTCAATTTACGTACCCAAGGGTACGTACATCTTCATACTTAGACACTCGATGACAGTCATACTCCAGCTAGGTCTGCAGTTCTCATCAAGGTGCATTAAATGAGCCGCAACACGATATAGCTGCTGTAAACCGTTGCGGACCTCTTACAACTGCTTACCATTTAAAATTTCAAACTCTACGTCCCTACGCTATGACGCCGTGTCTTAAAGTGCACAACCTCTTCAAAGCTTAGAAATCTTCAAATGCGGTATTAATATTGTACGGTGACTTTCGAGACATTCCAATTTTAAAGAGTATTTGCAATTTTGCACCAAATTTTTATGAGAGTTCAAAATTTTGGAATAAAATCGGATTGGGCTTTGAAACATGTATCAAAACAACTTGTAGTTTATATAAAAATGTCGAAGGAGTATTGATACAAATTCGAAACAAATCACCTACAAAATTACTTTCTACCCGTTTTTAACCCCGTTAGGGGATGAATTTCAATGCAATATGAAACGCGTGCATCAATTCTGTTATTATTGTTGATTGCAAAGTTTGAAGTAGATTGGACCGAATCACATTTTCCCATACAATCTTTGCCCCCCCTTTTCACCCCCTTAGGGGTATAATTTCAAAATTCTTTCTTATCGTATGCCTACGTTATACAAAAAATACACCCTCAAGTTTCAGGTTTCTACAATCTGCGGTTTAGGCTGTGCGTTGATCCATCAGATAGTCCTTCAGGACAAAGCATTTTTTATTTGTAGATAGTAGGATTTGTACTCGTTTGTAATGTATTTGTATCTTTTCCGGCTTTGTCTTATGTAAAATAAAAAATAATGATTGGCATCAAAAAAATGTTTTGTGTAAAATAGCAATTTTTTGGCTAACTACACTGGTCAGCAAATAAACTGAGCCACCCGCTACCTAGGAACTCTGATTCGATTTTCTCAAAAAGTATAAAACTTACAAAGTTATCAAAGTTATACCTACAAAAGTGCGTTTCATGGTGATTAAAATGACTACAAATTAATTCGAAAGTACCGTCAACTCACATTGTAATCAAGCAACAAACACAATGCTAACGATTTGCTCTGTTTTCACCAGAGTTTGAAATTAGCGTTCTTTTTCTCTACAATGAGGGTAGTCGGATATTTCTTATCATTACTTTAGTTTTTGTCCATCGTTTGCTCAGACGCGTGTGTTTTTGATACTTTTTTCGATTAATAATGGATACAACACCTCAGGAAGCAGCTCAAGCTTAGCATTACTTTAAGCAGGCATTGCGCAACGTGAAGTCGCTCGAAGGCTTCGAATCAGCACATCTTCGGTGCAACGAGTTTACAGACGATACCTAGAGACTGGAGCATCCGATTGCCGTCCAGGTACGGGCAGACCTAGGGCTACATCAGCAGCAGATGATCGTTATATCCACCTTACTGTTCTGCGGAATCGCCACCTCAACGCAGTTCAAGTCCAACAAAGTCTGCGTGACGAACGCCAAGTGGTCATAAGTTCAGATACCGTCAGAAGGACACAGAACGTTGTTGCTGAACGGAACCTGATCCAAAAAGAGCTGCAACAGGCCCAGCATTAACGGTAGCACACCGTCGAGCACGACTTGAATTTGCTCGAGAGCATAGGGATTGGACATTAGAGCAGTGGAGTAATGTACTCTTCACTGATGAGACCAGGGTGAGTCTACATGGAAGTGATCGACGTCAGAGAGTATATCGTCGCCCTGGAGAACGTTATTCTCAGTGTTGCATCGAGGAAACTGTTGCTTATGGAGGAGGATCTGTAATGGTCTGGGGCGGCATCTCGTTAACAGCACATACAGCGTTAGTTTTCAACGAACCGACGGGCCGTACACGAGGACTGACTTCTCATCGCTACATTACTTAAATCCTCGCAGACCATGTGGTACCTTACGCAGGATATATCGGACAGGATATGCAATTGATGCATGATAATGCACGGCCTCATGTTGCTCATGTGGTGACCCAGTATCTACGCGACGTCAGCATTCGTATGATGGACTGGCCAGCTCGAAGCCTGGACTTGAATCCGATAGAACACTTATGGGATGAGCTGAAACGTCGGGTTTGAGCCCGGGTACCTGCTCCAACAAGGCTTCCAGAGCTGCGAATCGAAATTGAAGAGGAGTGGAATACAATTCCTCAAGATTTTATAGTCAGGCTCGTAAGGTCGATGAATACAAGGATGCTTGATGATGATGGGTTGGTTTGGAAGAACTTCTTGATTAGTTTCGGAAAGAAGATCGATTGGCATAAAAAAAATGTTTTAAGTAAAATGGCAATTTTCTTTTTTTATTAAACCTGTGAATGGGGATAAACATTTTGTGAAAAAATTAGGGATTGTTACCTAAAACCACTTTTGTGTAGCTGCAGCTCCCCTTACTGCCCGGTTTACCGTTTCCACCCTGTATTACCAACTACCATGGGGTCTCAACTAGAACAAATTATAAATAGTCTTGAAAAAAAAACAATAGATGGCAGCATAGGTAGCAGTAATGAAATTAACAATCACTAAAATGCGTTATACGGTAGATTTTGGAAGAAATAAGATTAGCAAAAATCAAAAGTTCCTTGTCTAACGCTAATCTATCGATTTACGCTCATTTATCACGTTATTTCAACAAAATAGATAAAGAAAGCCTTTTACATTATTCGTACCCGCAGATTGATAAAGTTGTCAAAAGTCAGCCATCTGTAGATCATCTTCTTTAGACCTGTTTGCAGTAGATGGCGTTTTACTCAATTTGTCACATTCAATATTACCACAATCGTAACTGAATTACGTTTAGTTGTTTCATTTTAATTCAATTTAAACTTTAAAACAACATAAATGTATTACTGTTTATAGAAATTTAATAAATCTTTTAACATTTCCAAGCTAAATAATTACATATTTTTCTCATTTTTATTAAACCCGGAACTACATAACACGAAACGTTCTAGAAGTAGGTAGTTACTCTGTCTGTCAATGTCAATTCTTGACTCTCCATCTCATCATCCGACATCACGAGCGAAAGGGATAGACGCTGTGGTGAGCAGTAAGGAGCTAGTGCGTGTACACATATGCACTAATCTGTGTCCTGACGCTGAGTGAGACATACATGTATGCGTGATTTCATTGAAGAATTGACAGCGCGGGCGGTCGTGTGATTCATGTTTGAATGACAACATGAACTCAAACAAATAGGTATTAGAACTTAGGATTATCATTGTGTGAAACGTAATAAATATGCACCCAATTTACCGAGTTGTTATTATGAATGGTCAAGCTCCTACCTTAATACTTACCTGCGACTTTGCCTACGTGACAATGAGTTCTCTTACTAAAGTGTGAACATTATTATACGTTGAATAATGTAGGTAGATATTGTTATTATCAACAAATCATTTCATTGATTCGATTTTTTTTTATTTGACTGTGAGGCTTGTTATTGGTTCATCAAATAAAAAAACGTGTTATTTTGTAAACTGTTTATTGGCTGTTTATTTACAATAGCGGGCAATAGTGCGATAAGCGTTTACAATAATCTCTTAGCATACAGTTATCAACAATAGATTGTGTAACCGCAGGGACTAGGCGGGTCACCAGGTAGTTAATATAGGCACTACACAAATACTTTTTGTTTGTAAATACATACTTATCGTACATATTAACATCCATGACTCGGAAACAAAATAATGCATATCTAATCTAATAATGCTTATCACACAAACATTTGCTCCTACCGGGATTCGAACCCTGGGACTCTAAGAACGTAAGGCAGTCTCACTACCGCTACGCCGTTCGTATCGTCGTTTAATTAGGTTTACACGAAAAAGAAATTACGATTCAGAAAAAGTCTTAGTTGCAGGAATATTTTCTTTATTAGCATTTAAAAACTCCTTTTACTCTGCACCTGTTTTTGCGAGCGATACTTGGCCATAGGCTGGTCTTTTCGCCCATACGTTTATCCTTATTTGCCTCTGTAACACAAAAGATTATTCTGTAAGAAATCAAATCTATCCAAAATATACTACAATGCCGTAGCAAAATTACTAACTACAATTTAATTTAGTAGTAGGTACTCGTAGTCGCTTCCGCCACTCGTCGGGCCGAGTTTGTGAGTGTCGGAAGCGAGTCTATTGCAAATATTGCCAAAACTTTTTTATTCGTTCATAATAGAAAACGCCGACTTAGAAATGATCACTATCACTGCGTTTTATAAAACAAAGTCTCCGCCGCATCTGTCTTTTTGTCTGTCTGTCCGTGGCTAACTCAAAAACTGAGGCACGTATTTTCATGCGGTTTTTACAAACAGACAGAGTGAGATATGAGGAAGGTGTTTACACATTTCGTGATCAAGTCGTCAATAGTATCAATTTTCGGGAGCTTTCATGGCGTACACTGGCTAACCCTTGTTACATTTTACAAAAATATGTTAAAAAGACTTATAAAAAGCGAGAGAAAAGTCCGTAATAACATAATCAAGTATATCTATGTATGTATAATAACACGATAGAGTTTACCATAGGAGATATATTAAGTATATCTCCTATGATAAACTCTTAAGTAACCGTTTTTATCTTAAAAATATGACCTACTTTGCCAAACCGTTTTCCGTATTAATCCTTATCCAAAATATAAGTATGTGCATTACCTTGATAATTGAATTTATATTAAAAATGGCCTTTAAAGCATATCATTTAGTTGAAGTTATCACATAATTAAAATTACTCGAGACTGAAAATATCATTCTAAGCGAAACGAATGCGATGGCGCGATGGCGCCGCGCAGTCCAACAGTTGGACTTTATAATATAACTAGCTGACCCGCACAACTTTGTCTGCGTCACATAAGAGAGAAAAACGATAGGAAAAAAAATCCCCGTTTTTGCAACATTTTTCATTCCTGCTGCGCTCCTTATAATTGTAGCGTGATGTTATATAGCCTAAAGCCTTCCTCGATAAATGGACTATCCAACACAAAAATATTTTTTCAATTCGAACCAGTACTTCCTGAGATTAGCGCGTTCAACCAAACAAACAAACAAACTCTTCTGCTTTATAATATTAGTATAGAAGTATAGATTTTCATGATGTTATTGCGTCAAAAGTAAGTAGGTAGTTATAATTACTACCTGCTTTAAATTTTATCAAAACATGCTGCCACAAACTTTTGTCCTACACAAAAGTTTTAACGCAACTGTTATTATAAGTACCTACAGCAGCTTTAGTTGGCCCGGCTTCAGCGTTGTACACAAACAAAAGAAAGTCATTTTTTATATAAAGATGTAGGCAGTCGGTACTTTATAATTCTAAAATGCGCGTGAAACATTAGAATAGGCATGACGACAGTATCAAAAAATTGCAAATCTATTGAGTCCGTCAGTAAAAGTTTTTAAAAATAATGGACACATATTTTTTGTTTTTGTAAATCAATGAATATTCACAAAGATAAAACGCATCGAAACTCGGGAGTGGGAGCTCGTGACGTCAGAACTATCTAAAAATTATACCTAGGCGTGACGTATTGAGAATGTTAAAAGCGTCGTATCTTCTAGAAAAATACGGGTCAAATATTTTTTTAAAACTACCTGACGCACAAATTTTTTTTTCGTCAAACCTACTGTTGATAAAAGTCACGTCATGTGCCCTCATGAATTTTACAAAGTAAAATAAAAGATTCTACTTACCCTTAATTTCTTGAATTGTTGAAGATCACTTCACTGACGCAACAAGTCCAATTTTAAACGCCGCCCGTAAATCACTATCAAATCGGAATCCAAAGTCCAAAGACAGGTTCAGTAAAATTAGAGACAAATTCAAAATTCAACACGAACTATCAATAGAGAAATATCGGATTCCATAGTTCAAGCCATACTCGTACCTACGATAGCAAACAAAACCACGCGCGGGCCAAAACCAAGGATGTGTGCACCCACACACACGCGTTGCGTGCCTCTCGTCCTCCCCACTGACCGGGGAGCCAACTTGCAGCGAATTGCAATGCGATTTACAATTAAAACGGGCGCGCGAAATTTTCTATGCAGACCTTTGTTAATCATGAATAATCTATTGGATGTATCTGTTCAAACGAAAGTTATTTTGAAATTTTTAATAACTAATCTATCCCTGTATGGTATCCCTTTTTTCGTGTTCATACTATATAGGTACCTACGTTACTTATTTGCGCCCAAAGATGATACGCTCATAGCTTCCAAACCAATATTTCTTTCCAATTCTGCTTCCATACAGGGCTAGATAATGACAAGACCAGTAATTGATACAATTTTTGGATGGGAAATCAAAACCCATCCATGTTCCTTTCTCGCCCTTTATGTTCCGGGGCCGCGGTATAATTTTCTGTTCGCAGAGTTTCAACTTTGCCTTTTTATTTACATATATCTTACAGTCTCGAACGATATTTTCATCAACATACAAACTAGCACTGACCTGCAAATATTGCAAAAAACGTAAGAAAATTTGAATTTCGCGGGCTACCCTTTTTTTTTTTTTTTTTTTTAAGGATGGGAAATCATCAAATGACCCCCCCCCACTCTGGGCGGAGCGGGAGGGAGTGTCAGACTCTTACTGACTAAAAACCATCCATGTTCCTTCCTCGCCTTTTACGTTCCGGGGTCGCGGTATCTCTTTCGAACAGGCCCGCAACCCTCGCGGGCTACCCTTGAGCATCCTTAAGTAATGAAATACTCAAAAACACATGAAGCGTGAATATTGCGAACTCACTAACACAAAGGAATATGTTTCGCCGACATTTTTTGTTGTATTGTTATTATCTACTCGTCCTTGAACGCACGGCGATGGTAAGAATCTGTATAAAACAGCGCCATCTAGTAAATGGAATGCCACATAGTATCGAAACAACCCAGTATCGAGGTGAACTCCAAGATGGCGTTGTAAAACTCCAATCTGTGGCAATTATACGATACGCTGGAGCTGCCATCTGTTGATTTAATGAAGGAAAGAGTATAACCGGAGCGATAACCTGACTTAGGGAGGTGTCATTTCTTTGTATGGGATTGGGTATCTGTACGAAGTATTATAATATCTGTGCAACTACTTATACCGAGGAATACCTATTTTGGGCGTATTCACTTCAAAATACAAATTTCAAGACAATTGAGAAATTACATTTACCTGTATTAGAGCAAGTTGAAGTATTTACAGCAACTTTTAAAGGTTTCCACTTCAATGGATTTCATTCTATTGGTATATGAAGTTAATTAATTTTAAACACAAAACCCTCTTTTTTACGTCTCTGGATGATTTAAAAAAAATGCTGAAACAGGTTTTTCTTTATTTTTAATAATAAGTATTTACTCTGAGTTTCATGAATCTAGAACAATCTATTTTTTTTATACAAGCTTTCCTCCCCCTTTTCACCCCCTTTTTCTAAAATTTTCCATAACTTCTATAGCCTAAATGTTATTCTGAGTTTATTTAAATAGATTAGAGAAGTTTTCATCAAAATCCGTGCAGCAGTTTTTACGTGATGCGCGGTAAAACAAACAAACAAACACGAATTAAAAAAATGGTTTTAATATGTTCAGTTACTTATTTTATGTCACCCTGATCGATTTTTTTTTTAATCTTCAATGTACAGATTTTTTGGTCTCAACGATTTTATTATAAGTATAGATTTACTTATACTATGAAGAGGAAAGGTTTAATTTTTAACCCCCGACAACGGGATGTTATAAGTTAAACGTGTCTGTGTGTGTCTGTCTATCTGTGGCATCGTAGCGCCTGAACGGCTGAACCGATTTGGATTTTTTTTTTCGTGTGATAGGCGAATTAATGGAGAGAATTCTTAGTTATGTTTGATAAAAATCAGTCCCAGATGGCCGCCGCCACAAAATGGCAGATTACATATTTATTCAACAACTCCCTCAATATGGGTATCAAATAAAAGGGCTTGACTAGTAGAATACTATACACTGTGATAAATTAAATTATTTTATATTTAACTTTTAGTACATTGTGTCGGAGGTTTTTTTTAATTTAATTTAATTACATTTGTTTGTTACGATTTCACTCAAGCAACTACTTAATTTTATAGATTTTAGCTAAGAATAAACGGTAACGGCTCTTGGCCCACATAAACGGGAGTCGTTCCAACCCAACAAAAATAATACAATACAAATATGGACTTTATGTATTCCTCTTTAGATATACTTTACATTCGCATGACGGCAGAAAGCCGTCGTAAATTATAACTTAAAGATAAATATTATAAAACTTAAGAAGACGGGTATTTATCGCGAATTTACCTTTAATTTAATCCCGACGTTTCGACCGGATTGCACCAGCCGTGGTCGCGGGGAGACTGAAGTACTGGAGGTACCGCGACAGCAAAGTGAAGGCGTTTATTCAACTACCCTCACTCATCTTCATAAATGTTAATTAGGGCCGGTTCACACTAGGACAGCACACTACACTAACAGTGTCCGTATATTGAGGCGATTTCACTTGACGAGTACACTTAGTGATTACTGGATTCCAAGCTGAAGAGAGTTTGAAGCCGTCTTCGCGATTGAAATTAGGGTACTTCTTGATTTCAATCGCTTCCCGAACCATTCTCTTATAATAGTGCTTCTCATGGGCAAGGATTCCCCGTCTTCTTAAGTTTTATAATGTGTTCTGATCGTGAATGGGTAATGATAAATACTCAAAGCCCATTTTTGAGCCGTTTTTTTTCTTTTTGCCGGGTGGGAGCGGAGTCGTGTAACTGGCTAAAGACCTTTAGAGTAATGACTTACCATCATCCAAGAACTCCTTGGTTAGTGTGGAGAACTTCCTCGGGTCGTTGCCGAATTTAACTTTCACTTCCTCGTGTCCATAGTCCACCCTAAGGAAGAAAATTGCAACATTGAATTACAATATTATTTAATTTAATGAAAATGATAAAAATAGTGTTTTAGATTAGACAGTAGTTATTTGATTTAGAATATAATCAATAATTCTCATTTGATTTTTATATTTACAGGACGCTTGACAAAGCCGCTACCCAAGTACATTGTACATTAAAGGAACACAGCGCAAAAACATTGCAGTAAAACGATTATTTTTTAAATGTACTCTTAAAAAATCACGGTTTCCCGTAAGACTCAATGTAAAGCATTGAATATTTTTAAATATCGCTGGACATTACACACAGCGCCATCTAGTGCCACACTAAGAGAGGCTTGTGTCGTGGTCACCAGACAGTTGATATACTACATAAATACTTCTTGTTTGTAAATACATACTTATTATACATATAAACATCCATGACTCGGAATCAAATGTCCATGCTCATCACACAAACATTTGCTCCTACCGGGATTCGAACCCGGGACCCTAAGAACGTAAGGCAGCCTTACTACCGCTGCACCAATCGGGTCGTCATCAGTGTCTACAGTGGTGAAATGTCTAAACAGCTAAAGAGTATCTTAAATTCAATAAAATAACTCGGTATCTACAAACCTGAATACCCTAGGCCACTGAGGCCAAGGGTTGTCCTGTCCGCGGGTCGGCTTGGGTTCAGGCAGGATCTCGAACGTCGTGATAGACTTAGCGCCTTGGCGCAGAGATGTGGCAATGCAGTCGCATCTAGGGACAAACGTATGTTTATGAAATTGGATTTTTGAAGTGAAACTTCTTCAGGCGCGTGAGTACTTTTTGGGTGAACAAAAATCATGGAACTCGCGTGATGATGGTCACCCTAAAGCATCGTAGCACTCGTAGCCGATCCCCTACGGCGTAGCACCACTTAGACGTGCACGGGGCACAACCCGTAGCATTATAAAATATAAATAAATAATAAACAGCGCTGGACACTAACACACATCGCAATCTAGTGTCACACTAAGCAAGGCTTGTATCGTGGACACCAGATAGTTGATATACTATATATATACTTTTTTGTTTGTAAATACATACTTATTATACATATAAACATCCATGACTGGGAAACCAATGTCCATGCTCATTGCGCAAACATTTGCTCCTACCGGGATTCGAACCCAGGACCCTATGAACGTAAAGCAGCTTCACTACCACTACGCCATTCGAGTCGTCAATATAGATTCGATCGTATAGTTTAGATTACTTAGATCCATGTTCACCGAAAAGATAACAGTCTGATTATCTTAAACCAGCTGTCACTGTGACATGTTCCCATACAAAAATGCGTTTAAAACAGCTGTTTTAGATAATCAGGCTGTCATCTTTTTGGTGAACATAGACCTTAGTTTTCACGTCTTTAACCAGCCCTGATCTACCCGAGCATAACAGTTAGGCTTATCATTATCACCTGTACTGCTGCGGGAAAATCTCTCATCTCATGAATTATTTCGTAAACCTACCTAACAGTGGCGAGGGGTCTATACAACTCAAAACCTACTAGCTTCCCTTAGGCATAACCACTGCACTGGAGTCTACTATTGCTAAAAGTAAAACAATGTAGGTAATTCAGTTAGCACGTGATTGCCCAAACATGACTAAAACTACAAATGGTTAGATGTTTGGTTTTTCAAGCATTATTAAAAATATGCAATGGTCCCTGTTACAAAAATGCACCCTTCACTACTGCTGCCTAACCTAATTCCAAAAGGAAAGTTGTACGGGTCATCCACCGTACAGTACGTTTACCTGGGTCATC
This sequence comes from Xestia c-nigrum, assembly GCA_916618015.1. NCBI lineage: Eukaryota > Metazoa > Arthropoda > Insecta > Lepidoptera > Noctuidae > Xestia > Xestia c-nigrum. Next base: position 21,321,928 of record OU745257.1, on the reverse strand, counting down.
ATTATTGCGCCACACGCTCAGTATGACTCCATCATTTATATTATTGCACTTACACCGCAATAGTTCAGTACGTAATTCGGCGACATACCGTGCGCGTGACTCATAATCCCATATCGTTCACCATTCATCCTAGTATAAATTAATCTTAATCTTATATTTGTGGAAACAGTCAATACAGTGAATTTATTAACCTTAAACTGACTTTCACCTCTTATCTCATCCGTTATCTCTATCTTAACCCAACCCCGAACAAAAGTATTGAAGTTACATACCCAGTATCACCTCCACCGATCACCAGCACATTCTTGTCCTTAGCCATGAGCTCGGGATTATCTTTCGTCTGGTGATGAGGAGTGGCTCCCATCTGCTTCTTCTGCCAGTTCTCCAGGAACTCCATCGCGTAGTGGATGCCGTTCAGCTGACGACCCTTGAGAGGTAGGTCGCGGGGCCAGGTCGCACCCATACACAGGACTAGGGCGTTATATCTGGGGAAAAAAAAAATTAAATTAGCAAATTATCTGTTTTATTTTTTTCATTTATAGAGAACCTTGTTTACTTAAATCCAGTTACATCGCTATTTTACACTGTTTCTTGAGGAGAACCAAATAACGTGATATTTACCGAGATCTCCCTCTTTCCCACGTGAAATTAGTTAAACGCCTCACGTAATTAAAAGATGCCCCTTTACGCAGAAAACTCCGATTTTTCCGAACATTCCCGAAGTTATTCTCCATGAGCAAATAAGGTCCATGTTCACCGAGAATATAACAGTCTGATTATCTAAAAACAGCTGTCAATGTGAAAGGTTCCCATACAAAAATGTATTTTAAACAGCTGTTTTTAGATAATCGCCCGTCAATTTTTTGGTGAACATAGACTTAAGTGAGTAAGTACACTCACTCGTTAGCGAGATCGCTGGCGGATATGTCCTTCCCGACGTCGACGTTGCACTTGAAGGCGATGCCCTCGGCCGCCATCAGTCTCACGCGGCGCGCGACTACTTCCTTGCTGAGCTTCATGGTGGGGATGCCGTACTGCAGCAGTCCGCCCGGACGGTCGTTGCGCTCGAACACAGTCACTGTGTAACCCGCCTGGAATCATCATCATCATCAGCCTATAATGTTCCCACTGCTGGGACACGGCCTCCTCTCTATGAGAGGGAAGACCCGCCTGGAATGCCAATTGGTAATTAGTAAATGATGCTTTATTAAACAAACGGGTATGTATCGCTTATTTTAATAATAATAATAATAATAAATTTCGCTGGACATTAACACACAGCGCCATCTAGTGCCGCACTAAGCAAGGCTTGTGTCGTGGACACCAGATAGTTGATATATACAGGGTGTTAGTGTGAACACCGTTGTCACTCAAACTATGGGTAATTGACATAAATAAAAAAAATATAGGACCGAGTAAAAAAACACGATAAGGGATTTTCTATAAAAAAAAAAAAATTATCCAACGATGTCCCCGAATTTTGTTTATAAGCTCTTTTTTATCTGTGAAAACTTTTAATTGGCCTTACTTTTTTTAATCTTAATAGTGTGTAAATTTTTAGCTGTAAGTTTTCCTAAAACTGTAAAATAAAATAAAATAAAATATCCATGACTCGGAAACAAATGCCCATGCTTATCACACAAACATTTGCTCCAACCGAGATTCGAACCCAGGACCCTAAGAACGTAAGGCGGCCGCACTACCACTAAACCATTCGGGTCGTTAACAAAGCCCGACGTTTCGATAAATACCCGTTTCCATATGTTTTATTATGTGTTCTGATTGTTACAGTTTAAAAAAAGAGAACGCTTTTACTGGTATACTACAACATAGTGTTACGTGAAGGAGTTAGGTATTTAATTCTATAGTTTTCAAAAAGGTGTGTGCAATGTTTCAGCTCAATCTGTTGGGGTCTGACATTCAGTTGCAAGATTTGACCCACACATACTAACTCACAAGGCAAGTTGAATAAAAGCTTATAATAATCTTTTGTTGCATGAAAATGTAATTACATAATTTACTTAGAAAACGAGCATGTAATAACCATATAAACGACAAATCAGAAATGATCATGGAGGAAGGAATGTTTATTTCGTTGGATAATAAGTTGCGTATTGAGGGAATCCAGAAAAAGTTTCTTAGATATCTTGATTACAAAGCGCACCAAGTATCTATAGATTATGAGCACCGTTGCAAGAAGTACCATTTCCTACCTCTTGATTACAGGCGGCTCATCAACGATGTTTGTTTTTTGATTAACATAGCGAATGGCTCGATTGACTGCTCTGAGCTTGTTACAAAACTAGCATTTCGCACTAACCTTATGGGGTTGCGTCGGAGGCCTCTTCTGAGTGTGCCTTCTGCCTCCACTAATTACAGGCGTAATACTTATCTTATAAGAAGCGCTCGCTGCTTTAATGAAATGTCTAACGAGCTTGACATTGACTTATTTTGCACTAAGACGAGCGTAGCAAGAAAACTTTTAGACAAATCATTTTTTGCGAATGAAGCACCTGCTAGTGGTACTCAAACATACATGTAGTAAAAAAAAAAAAAAATGTGAAAAACCGTAACTTTAACTTGTAGGCATTAGTTAATCGTATTTTTTAATATATATCTGTGGAAGCTTGTTATTAGCAACTTGATTATATACATTTTTACCTATTATAAAAAGTAAGCTTTCTTAAAATAAATAAAATAAAATAAATAATAAATTGTTTACCTTATTTAACTGATGTGCGCACGCTAACCCGGCCGGTCCAGAGCCAACAACGGCTACAGTCTTTCCATTCCTGTGTGAAGGTATCTGCAAAACAAACCAGTTTTTATATTATGTACTCACCAACTTATAAGTAAACCACCGATACGGCTCGAGCAAGCGTCATGAGCAATACTTCTAAAGATACTGTTACATCGGACCTACTAGAACATTCCAGAAAGCCAGTGATTACAATGTGTGTACGTTAGAAGTTCGAGAGCATTGTATTATTATTAGTTTTAAAGTTAGGTAGGTAGAAACTCGCGACCTATTTATAAAAAGACTTTAGAATTTCGACCGTACGCCTAGGGCACACGGTTCATATTTGTTTGTATAAGTCGCTAGTAATAATAATTACCTACCTGCTATTCTTTTGTTAGTGTTTTTTATGACCCTCTAGAATATTCGTGGTTATTCTGGTGTTTCTGTTGGCGAGTATAAATACACCGCTCAGGCCCGCGACAGTCAGTCTTGTATTGGCTACACAGCGAAGCGAATCGAAGTGAACTTGAAGTGCGATATCAAAATCAAAATCAAAATCAAAGCATTTATTTCAAGTAGGCCAGTTACAGGCGCTTTTGAATTGTCGAAACAAAGATGATAATTAAATGTAGCTACAGTCCCAGTCACAAGACATAAAAACTGTGAAAGTACTGTAGTTGCCCATTCCCTAGCGTAGATCTCTATGGAGAAGAACGGGCAAGAAACTCCATGGACACTCTTTTAAATCATAATGTTGTTACAAAATCTTGGTTACATCATTCCTGTTGAGATGGTGCATTATGTGAGAACAATGTAGCAAGATGTGCACGATAAAAGTGTCCATAGTTAAAACTAACAATATTAATTAAAAAATAAAAACAAAAGCCGTGGCAACCAAGAGCTGACCAGTCCCAACCGACAGCGCCCGTTCACGAACATGACGCATGTATCAGCACCATTCAACTCAACCATTTTGAAGGGAACTAAATGACCCGACACACGCGCCACCATCAGCGGGACATTTGAGTGAGCATGACATACTCTTAACCGCCAGGGCACATTCAAGTCAGAAAATAAAAAATAAAATCGTAGGTTTCCAGCGAATGATAGCATTCTAGTACATGGCACTCACACAATATGGGATATGAGGTTATATAATACTAAAGATATTGAATTTATACAATGCAAAGATAGTTGTACAATCTTCAGCAGCTCCAACAATACCATTTAATGCTATCCATTTATGCGCCCCTGTCCTTGTGGAGCAGGACCGGCATTGAGCCAAGCATTTTTATCAGCGATATAATCGTCCAATTTGTAATATGCTTGCTTACACAGTGTGCGTTTAATGCAAGTTTTAAATTTGGTTTCATTTAGTTCAAGAATGCTTTGTGGAATTTTATTATAGCATTTCAAACAGTACCCCATGAAAGACGAGTCTACTTTAGCGAGTCTGAAGCCAGGCTGAACTAATTGGTCTCTATTTCTAGTACTGTAATTGTGTCTGTCACCTCTTTTACCAAAAAGATGCAGATTTTTTCTGAAATACATTATGTTTTCGTAGATGTATTGACAATATACAGTCATGATGTTAATTTCCTTAAACAGTTCCCTTAGAGAATCGCGCCTACGAAGATTGTATATGGCTCTGATAGCTCTTTTCTGCAGAATAAATATAGACTCAATATCAGCAGCCCGTCCCCACAGCATAATGCCGTAAGACATTATGCTGTGGAAGTAACTAAAATAGACTAGTCTAGCGGTATCTACATCAGTGAATTGACGGATTTTTCTAATGGCATATGCTGCTGAACTTAAGCGCCCCGCAAGAGATGTTAAATGAGAACCCCATTGAAGCCTTGAATCAAACGTAAGCCCCAGGAAAACCGTTTTATCTACGAATTCGAGTTTCTCTTTATTCAATATTATCTCACAATCACTACTTTTAACATTCGGTAAAGCAAATCTTATGCATTTCGTTTTTTTTTCATTTAATACCAAGTTGTTTGCTGTGAACCAATTATGGACTTCAAGTAAGGCATTATTCACGTCATTTAGATTTTGGGCTCGTCTATTTATCTTAAAAATTAAGGAAGTGTCATCGGCAAATAATATATAATTTTGAGGTTGGTTTTTCAGTAAATAGGGTAGATCATTTATATATACTAAAAAGAGGAAAGGACCCAATATTGAGCCTTGCGGAACCCCCATTTTTACTTTCAAGCCCTGTGAATTAACACCATTTATTTGAACATATTGCAGTCTATCACTTAAATAAGATTTTACCAAACTAAGTGCAAGTTTACCTAGTCCGTAATGCTCAAGTTTCAAAAGCAATGTGTCGTGATTTACACAATCAAATGCTTTGGAGAGGTCACAAAATATTCCTACAGCGTCTTGGGAGTCTTCCCACGCCATGAATATGTGCTTTAATAAGGTTACACCGGCGTCAGTTGTACAACGTCCCTTGGTGAAGCCATACTGTTGATCGTGTAAGATTCTGTTGGTGTTGAAATGATTGAGCATTTGATTAAGCATTATCTTTTCGAACACCTTACTAAAAACCGGCAACACGGATACAGGTCTATAATTATTAGTATCTTTACTATCCCCGGATTTGAAAAGCGGTATGACTTTACTGTATTTCATTAAATCAGGGAAAACTCCTTGGTCTACGCACAAATTAAAAATTAAAGCTAAGTATGGAGCTATCGTCTCAAGTATGGAAGTACAAACTTTGATAGACATTCCCCATAGATCTTCGGTCAGTTTGATTTTTATTTGCCGGAAAGCTTTAATAACCGTCATCGGGTTTATATGTTTAAATTTAAATTCAGCCTGGCATCCAGATACATTCGCTTTTAATAAACCAATTGAGACTTCAGAAGAGGAATTTAGAGCCTCCGTAGTTTTTAACGGTATATTGGTGAAGAAATTTACAAATTCCTGAGCTACTTCCTGATTGGAGCTTTTAGGCCCACATACTGTATCTAATGTATAGTTAGTATTACGTACTTTCTTCCTGTTAGTCTCGCTATTTATGACTTTCCAAACTGTCTTAATTTTATTTTCTGCTGTTTTAATCTTGTTGCTAATGTGCAGGGCTTTGGCAACCTTGCATGAATTTCTAAAAATTTTTGAATACTGAGCAACATAGTTGTTAAAAGTTTCAGTGTTTACATAAGGCTTAAGGCCATAAAGCTCAAATAGTGTTTCCCTACTTTTTCAGTTGCCCAATCACTAAATATAAATTTAGGGCAAATGCTTTTAGTCTTCTTTTCAAAATTTTTATTGAATTCAGTGTGAACAATTGAAAAGAAATGATCATAGAATTGATTTATATTAATATCGTCATGGCTCATAACACTTAACTTGTTCTGTAGGGAAATATTGTACCTATTTAATTTACTAGAAGTTATAGGTCTAAATTTAATATCAACTTTTTGCAATGGTGTATTACACCTGAAAGTTACAGTTTGTCCGCTATGGTCAGACGGCAGACTATTTACTACGGCTCTATCTAAGTATTCACAATCGCAGAAAACATTATCTATACAAGTAGCAGAAGAAGGCGTGACTCGAGTGGGTTCTATAAAAACGTTAGTCAAGTCAAAAGACTTAAAAAGATTTAATAACCGACTGCTATTTGAATTATCTTCTAAAATATTGATGTTGAAGTCACCACAAATAATTGTAGATTTATTACTGGTTGTAAGTTTTGCCAGGACATCTTCCATTATTGATTCAAATATGGAAAAGTTTTGATAGTTTGGGGGTCTGTACACACACACAATTACATGCTTATCTAGCTCAACACAAGACAGTTCGACGCAATGTTCAACCGAAAGACCTACTATGTCAGCACGTTGCTTATATTTAACACAATTTTTCAGTAATATTAGGGAACCTCCACGCAGCATAGATTTACGGTTAAAGCAGCTACCCACCATATAATTCTCATAATTAATAAGCATTTGGTAATCTTTTAACCAATGTTCAGTAAAGCAAACAATGTCAAACATACTTTTCTCTAAATACAATTCAATTTCTAATAATTTGGAAGAAATGCCTTGGATATTTTGGTGGAATAATTTTAAAGAGTTCTGCTGAGGCCCTTTTTTACGACCTAATGGAGTGCAAGAAGATACCTTGCTGTTGGTAGGATTAACAATATTGTTAATGGTACCTTCTATTGTCTCACTTCCTAGTTTAAATTAATATTAAGATCTGGAGAGAGCCCCGAGACTCCCGATCCATCGCCAGACAACATGATCCTATCATAACTAAGAGCTAATTGAGAAGTTTCCACGGTGACATATGGATTCTCCTCCGTACAAAGTTTGTAAACATCAATAGCACTAATGCTATATTTATTTAAGGTCACCTGTTCATTAGTAATAGTACTAATAGTCGCAGTATCAATAATAGAACTAAACTTAGACATACTACTTATGTCTGTGTGAATATTAAAAGCTAATAGCCGAGCTATTTTGTGTCTACAACTAATAGGTAGATACACTTTACCCCGCGTTGATCTGAGTTTATCAATAAAAGTGTTAATATCAAGAAATATAAGTTTGTCACTATAGTGACCTACTAAAAAATGCATGTGTTTATTTAGCATGTAAATATAATTGTTTTTTCTGTTTCCAAAATTTTCAAAATATGGAAAAGCACACAAAATGACTTTTTTACAATTTAACTTTAACAACTCTGAAACATAGTTAGTGATGTCTTCCTTTTTAACCCTTGAACTATTCCCAACACATATAGTAATGGTGGTACTAGGATCACAAACACTTTTTGTTACAGATGCCATAACCTGTTTGTAGGTTGACCCTGGCATACAATTGTTTTGGGTATCTAAGCGAATAGTGATCAGTAGTGTATTTGTGATTATGGTTAAGTTGTTTTGTGATTAATACAGTTATTTTGTTGTTTAATCGGTAGTAATTTATTTATCTCATAACCAGCTCGTAACAATACTTTTGCCCTGCGGTGCAACAGGAACATTATAATTAGTGTACAGCAGTCCACTGCTGGACATAGGCTTCCTCTATCACAAGCCACTCAACTCAATTGTCATCCAATAGCTACCGTGTACCTGCTCGTATTGTGACTGTACGCTCACTTGTGCTCCACCGCGACATTTGCAAGTACGCCGTCTCTCTCAGATTAACTTTTTTACATTTTTTGTGTAGTAAGCCTATGGTCGGGCCTACGCTGTCCTCCCATACTTACTAATGCAATGTAACATAATATTATTGTAACACCAAATGATTTGAAAAGAGTAACCATGGAGTTTCTTGCCGGTTCTTCTCCATGGAATCGACCAACGCGAACCGTGCACCTTTTCGACGTTTTATAAGTGCCCATCGAGGCCTATGTGGATAAAATATTTTGATTGATTGATCTCCCAACACGTTTATCACAACGGTTATCGGGTCTACGGCTAATATGTTGCTTCCTTATTCTATAAGCTAAGTCGACAGTAACATTCTGGTCCCTGTTCGATCTTTCTAGAAACTCTCATATTCGAGTAGATAAATGAGACACATACATCAGGTTTTATCCAGCCGCTCTCGAAGGCGTGGTCGATGATGGCGCACTCGATGTTCTTGATGGTGACGGGCGGCTCGGAGATACCCAACACACACGCGCCCTCGCACGGAGCCGGACATACGCGACCCGTGAACTCTGCAGGGAAACGGTAACAGAACAACTTCAACAACGAACAGAAGGGCACGTCGCACTACATACAGAGACACGCATACCTGGGAAGTTATTAGTCTGCAGCAGCTGATTGAGCGCCTGGTGCCAGTCTCCCTTGAAGATGAGATCGTTCCACTTGGGGATAATGTTCCCGAGCGGACAGCCGTGCGCGCTCTGACAGAAGGGCACGCCGCACTCCATGCAGCGCGCAGCTTGCACGCGCAGTCCGCGCCGCACGTGTCCCGTGTTGTAGATTTCGTCCCAGTCGCGCAGTCGCTTCTCGGCTGGGCGGTACATTGTGGTCTCGCGAGGGTACTTTATGAAGCCCCTGAAATTTAAAATTAGGGTTAAATTGACCATATTAATCAGTTCTTGTATCTCTCGCTCCGCTCAGGATTCTACTCGAGAATCCCTTGCTAAGCTCGGGATTCAACTCTTGAATCCCTTGCTACGCTCGGGATTCCACTCTAGAATCTTTCGTTGCTCTCGGGATCCACCTTAGTCCCTCGAATTAGATTCCCTTTTTTTCACTTGTTGTAACTATGATCTACTATTTTACCGTTGCCACTCGAGAATGGGCGTTTTATTCATCGATAACAGTGAATAAAACGCTATTTTATACACCGAGTGAATTAAGACATTTGGAACCCTTGTTCCTATAACATCCTACACTATACTAAATAAGAACAAATAAAACATGCCGTACAAGAATTTAACACTGAACTTCAAATATTGTTCTAATTTCAATTTAACATGGACCGACTGCCTATCTGACCTCCACAACCCACCCAGTTTTGGGTGCGTAATGTGGTAACCCTTGGTAAGACCCTTGTTAAACTTTCGGGCCACTGACTGGCTTCCTGTTACGACTGTCAAAGAACTACAAATGACGGCTATAATGAGACCTTTACGTACTTTCCGACACACGGAGGAAAACTCGGTATGTAATGAATTAGTGGTCACCCATCCACAGACCGAACTTGGTGAGCGTGGCTTAAGCTTTAAGATCGACCCGAGTGGCTATTATTATTAACCCATTAGAAATATAAGTTCTATACTTTAATACATTTTCTGGCAGTGTGAAAAAAGCATCTCGGTTCTTGTATCCCTCGCTCCGCTCAGGATTCTTTTCTAGAATAATCTACTCATCATCTGCCTAGCCTTTTCCCAACTTCGTTGAGGTCGTTTCCCAGTCTAACCAGATGCAGCTGAATACCAGTATTTTACATGGAGCGACTACCTATCTGAGCTCCACAACCCAATTAGTACTGACTTATGATACCACTTCGTAAGACTGGTTGTCAGACTTTTTGGGCCACTGACTACCTGTAACGACTGTCAAAGATCTACAAATGATAGCCGGGCGAGCACACTGCTTAAATCTACTTTTTGTATATTATTTAAAATAACACAAAATTCACATATGCCCGAAAACTGACCTAGTCTTATCCAGAATCTTCTCCAAATTCTTAGTTTCCAACTCCACATCTCGTACGGTCTCCTCAATATCTAGTACCCCGTTCTCGGCCTTCCCGTTGGTCTCCAACTTGGGCTGTGCGGGCTGTTTGACCGCCATAGACTTGAGAGCGCGTTGGTACTCGAATGGGAATACTTTGATGAACTTCTTGGCTGGTTCGGGCCATGTCTTCAGGAACTCTTCGGCGATTAATGAGCTGCAAGGTGTATTAGGAAAAGTTCATTATGTTTAAGATTATAGATATTATTATGTTAGTTACGCTTATTTTTTACGTGTTTGTTTGAATAAAAATAATCAGCTTTTCTTTTTCTTAGTAGTGACGGCCAAAATATATACATGCTTTGATAAAATGTGTATTTTCAAAAAGGAAGGAGGTCGAGTCATAGAGAAAAATGGAAGACATGCTGCGCTGAACCCAAATAATTATGACAATCGTTGCTTTGATCATTACATATTAATTGTTACGTATTTATGACTGTAACAGTAAACTCTACCTATAAAAAATGACATGTTTCAGAACTTCATTTTTCTTGAGTAACTCACCCAGTGTAAAGATGGAACTCTTCCAACAACTGTTGCACATAGTCGAGGTCTTCTTGCAGCTCCAAAGGCAACAGTTCCACCATCTCGTGGTTGCACTTGCCGGAGAATGAGCCGTCGATGTCGTACACGTAAGCGATACCACCTGCGAATAGACGATTAAGTTTTAGAAAGAGAAAATGGATTTCTTTGACTAGCAGTGGGACTTGTAGGAGGCAAGACACTTTAATTGTTATTCGAAACAAAGGACGAGGTATCCATTTTTTTCCAAGTTGTATGTTACAACAGAGTGGTATGAGTAACAATTTAAATCTTCTCTTATGTTCGCGTAAGTTTACGCGTCAACAATGTTATAACTGGCACTTTGAGAGAAAGAGAGCATTGCATCACTTTTATCTCTTTTCCTGTCGATTAGACTGAAAGGGTTATGGCCACAAATGTACGGACTCTGACCCTGGACTCAATAGATATAAATAGTACATCTCTTTGAGTCAAAATTATCGATGTTTTACGCGACTATGGTCAATTGTTCTATAGTAGGAGATGTATAGCTAAACTATACTGTCACATACTTATATCTTCCGTAATTATTAATTCTTTTGAGCTCCCGATACTTCAACGCTGTTGCAAGTGCAACCCGCGACCATGATGCTTGCAACAGCGTCGAAATATCGAGGGGGATAAAGTTTGGTTTTTAAAACAAGTGTTTTGTTGTGTGTTCTGTGTAGCCATAAGAATATAATATGCATACCGCTCATGCCGGCCGCGAAGTTCCTCCCGGTGAGCCCCAGTATGAGCGCAGTCCCGGCCGTCATGTACTCACACCCGTGGTCGCCCACTCCCTCCACTACGGCCACGCACCCACTGTTGCGCACGCAGAAACGTTCCGACGCTATACCTCTGTCGACAAATGTCATTCTAATGTTAATACGGGTATTAATTACGCGTAATAGTAGCGTTTTACCTGCAAATAAAACGCTTGTTGTGTCCGGAGACTCATTCGGGGTCATATAGACATTATTTGAGTCAAGCATCTTCCGTTTCCGTGTCACATCCATACAGGTATATGCAAATATCGCCTTTTGACAATACGATGATGACGTATTTCCGTCTTCGTTCACCAGGTGGCTGCAGCGCGCCAAAAGTTCATTGTGGCCTCAAAAACCTAAAAACTTGAGAACCAATTAAACCAGGCAGACTTTAAAATTATGACCCCGAATGAGTCTCCGGACACAACAAGCGTTTTATTTGCAGGTAAAACGCTACTATTGTGTCCTTCGGCCTCATTCGGGGTCATATAGACATTATTTGAGGCTTTGTTTGTTATCGCCTGGTGAACGGGACGCCAATGTGTTATAAAATGAATTAGATCAAGCAACTATTATAATGAGACCAATGAGTCTAGAAATAAAACACATTTTTTTTTTTTTTTTTACTAAATATATTGCAAACAAAAACTATAGTTAGTTAACACTTAACAGAATAAACTGAACATTTGTACATACCATTTATCATCTTCTTGCCAACTTACCATAATCATGTAACATTATCAATCACCTCATTTAGTATAAATAAAATTACTTCTGTAATTGAATCAGAGATAATTAATTAATTGGCTGAAACAGATGAATCAAGGAGCTTCCCTGTGCTGGAACCACTTCCCTCCTGTAATGTTTTTTAAAAGTATTACTGGATCTCCAATTAGCTCGTGCCATTATCTCGTCAAGAGGTTCGTTATCCAACCAACTTCGGGAAGCAACCGCAGAACGAAAACTACCCGGAGTAGCCTGAATTCCTGCCTCCTTCCAAATCGACTTAACCCAACCAGCCAATATAGTTTTAGTAGCTGGCTTAGCTTTTCCACAAACTGTAATAAATAATCTATCACTAGAACAAAGCAAACGACGAGGTTTTCCAATTTCTATGAGTTTTTTAAGCCAAACCACAGGGTCAAGAGCCTCATTTTCAACATTACCTAATAATCTCCAACCTGACTGTATGTGAGTTTCCGAATCAGTTTTGGATCCAAAATGCGGCCAAAACATTATGTTATTTTCACCTACTATACATCTATCTGGAGATACACTTAGCAATGTTAAGTCATGTACCCTACGCCCTGAACACAACAACAAAAGCACTGCACTAATTCTTGAAATGTCGAATAGGCTTTGATCTTGAAGAGGTCGACTGCCCAACCAACCTACAAGAGTCCGAGGATCCCAAACAGTGGGTGGACACTTTTTCGGTTGCTGCAACGCTATAGCTTTGATCATTTGCTTTACTAAAATGTTTGAACTCAAACGGGCCTCGATTTTTGTATTGCATAAAGTAGACACAACCGATTTATGAAGTAAAATTGTACGATACGATAATTTTTCTTTTAGGTGTAAATCGGCTAAATATCTTGCCAGTTCACTACCTGAAGGATCGGAAAAATTAACACCAGACTTGGAACACCAATTTAACCATCTCTGCCATGCTGGCCTATATGTATTCAAAGTTGAAGACCTCCAACCTTGTTTTAGCAGACACTTTTGTTCTGCAGACCAGTCACCTAAGGATTCAGACCACCCCCACATCTCCATACTTCTAAGACCAGCTCCTTCACTCGAGGTGGTGGCTCTCCGGTCCTCGTGTCCACTAGCACCTTCGATAATCGATGAATCGTGAACGGAGGCGCGGTCGCTCTGGTCTTCAGGTCTGCTCTCCAGAACGCTCGAGACCACCTCGGTGCAACTATTAGGAATACACCTCGAGCCTGATTGAGATGCATTAGGACCCGGGGTAACAAACTCGGAGGAGGGAAGACCCACGCTAGACGAAAATCCCATTTGAATGCAAACGCGTTGTGTCTCCATGCTCGCTGGTCTCGTTGATCTAGACTGACATAGCAAGGCACTACGTGAGCTGTGTTGGAAACAAAAAGATCTGTCTGGGGAACACCCCACTTTGCAAAGACAATGCTGGTGAACTCGGGGAGCAGATGCCATTCCTGTAACGCCGAATGACGAGATAGACCGTCTGCGACATTGTTGTACCTGCCTGGTATGTGATGGGGGATTACATGAATGTCGTACTTCTGAAGTAAATGGAATATCCGATATATTAACTCCATCAGGATTCTCGACTTGTTTCCCCCTTCCTTCCTCAAGTACGCCACCACCGCCTTGTTGTCGCACTGCAGTAAGAGAGATGTATGACTCAGAGACGGAGCGAACTCTAACAAACATTTTAGAATAGTTAGCATCTCTTTGTGATTCGAATGAAGCCGCTCTTCTTCTTTTGTCCACATGCCCGATAAATGAAGACCATTCAACTCCGCCCCCCAACCTGAATCGGCTGCATCCGTGGTCAAAAAGTTTTTCACTGGTGGTGGATGAAGTCTGGACCTTTCTAGACAATGAACTTTCCACCAATTCAACTCTTCCAGTACTTCCGCAGGCAAGAGGTAAGTCGACTGACATGGCATTTTCAGGACCAGGTTGCAATAAGCCAGAAGATGGCGAAAATTCAAACGACCCATCGGAACTACTAGACGAGCAAAATTTAGAACTCCTATGATACTCTGTATTTCTCGAAGAGCCGCCTTCCGCCGGCGGAGCAGCTTCGACAAAACTATTTGCATGCTTTGAATTTTGTTTTCTGGTAAAAATTTTTGATTTTGCCACGGATCCCACATCAACCCTAAATACTCTATTGTTTTCTGAGGAACAAGAATCGACTTCTCCTTGTTTACCTGCCAACCCAACTGGCTGAGAGTTCGAAGAACAATGTCCACGTGTCTTATCAGTGTCGTTCTGTCCTGTGCTACTATAAGATAATCGTCGAGAAAAACCACTATTCGTATGCCTAGATTCCTGAAAATCTCGGCGGTCCAGTTTGTCAACGATGCAAAGACTTTGGGCGCTGTCGCCAGGCCAAATGGCAAACAAGTCATTTGCAGTAACCGATTTCGATATAATAAGCGGAGAAAACAACGATGTACTGGAGCAACATTGACGTGGTTGTAGGCTTGCCTGAGGTCTATTTTGACCATCCAATCCTTGTCCTGAATAAAATCGGGAACCCGATTTACCGAAATCAAACGAAACTTGGTTACGATCAAATAATTGTTTAAACTTTTTAAATTGAAAATGGGACGGTAGGTTCCGTCGCCCTTGAGAATCAGAAAGAAATTTGATACGAAACTGGGAGTCAGAGGGGCATATTCTAAAATGCCTTGTTTCAATAAATTTTGAATGACTGTGTCCATCTCCGGAGATGGTAGAGTGAGATTGCAACGTTTCACCTGCCTTGGCGGGACCAGAGGCGGTTTCTTTTGAAATGGCATACGATAACCCTTCACTATTTTTATTAATGGTTCTGGTGCCCCCAATCTCTTCCACTCTGTTACATAATTTTTTAGGCAACCCCCCCGAAATTCCTGATCCGAGTCAGAACTTTTTATTAAATTTACCAGAGCCTTTGCCTCGTGGTACATTGTTTTGCGGTTCATTTCGCCGAAAACTACTGGGCTGGTGAAAGCGTTGTCCAGTGTGCTGTCCCCTTGATTGAGGACGAAAAAATCTACTATTATTAAAGGGGGGCATTGCTTGATAGTTATAAAAAGATTCTACCCTCTGAGGAGGAAGAAATCTCTGGTTCATCGTCAGTGCAGGAGCGCGACTGGACGATTGATATCCACTAGGTCCAGGGTGCGCCGCCTGGGGTCTAGTGGTTTTCTTTTCTTGCCCGGAAAACATATTTTTATTTGGATAAAAAATTTTGTTTACACCGCCATTATTCTTAATAAATTCACTAAAAGGTACTTTCTCAAACAAAAATTCACTAGACGGCGGAATTTTCTTTAAACATGGCTTAAATGATTTATCCCTTAATTGATTAATAAACACTTCGCGTCTTTGTTCAATTATATCAGCCCTACGACCACAAACTAGTTGTACACAATCTCGTGAAACTTTTTGATAATCGGCAGAAAAAACCTCTTTTAATTTGAATGCTAACTGCTCTGCATCCATATTACTAGTATCCTTTGCCCAGTCCACTATCTGTCGGAAACCCTGTTGCATAGCCTCGCTTTGCATTATCAAAGCCCGAGTTACAGAGCCAAGAAATTTATCCATTGAGGGTAGATGACTAACTTTTTCTAAAGACTTGATTTCATCGTTAACTTCAAGGTCAACATACCCTGGACGAGCATTATATATTTTTTGTGTTTCCACATATCTAACATTATTCCAGTTTTCATTAAGGAAATATTGTATGGAATTTAACACTTCTAACTGATTAGAAGGAGTGGCAATGACAGCTGGCTCCTTTAATTGCGTTGCCAAGTCAAAATCAAATGATTGAACCGGTGCAGGATCTGCGACGGGTTCAGACAACCTCTCCGAATCTGGTTGTTCCTGGGCCATATTTAGGTTATCACCATAATACATCGGGTTATCACAATCATAATTTCCATTCTCAGAATACGTCATATTATGAGGGTAGCAATATAAATTTTTCAAATCACTGACCTGTTTTGCAAGCTTTTTGATTACCTTGCTTTGCCCTCGATGACGCTTACTTCTCTTCCTCTTACTCGCCTTCTTCCTCTTACGGGATTTATCAACCTGTTCAACCTCTGAAGCTGATGATTCAGAGGAACTTGAGGAACTCGACGAACTCGATGACGAAACAGAATCTTTACGACTACGCGTCTGTAATCTATCCGCCATTTTAAGAAAACTAAATTGAACACTATTTTGTTTTAAAAACTATGCATATACCAAAATTAAAATAACTTGTGATATTATAATTATAAAATTAAATATTTTTGAAATATCGAACGTTAACAACGTTAACTTTTTAAAGATGTGAACCGTCCGAAAAACAGGACGCCAATGAACTTTTGGCGCGCTGCAGCCACCTGGTGAACGAAGACGGAAATACGTCATCATCGTATTGTCAAAAGGCGATATTTGCATATACCTGTATGGATGTGACACGGAAACGGAAGATGCTTGACTCAAATAATGTCTATATGACCCCGAATGAGGCCGAAGGACACAATAAAGAATTATGGAAGAAAGCGACAAACTGCCGCATAATAAAAAAAATAATAATAATAACACAAATGCGGTGTTGTGTTATGTGTTGTCCTGTCGGGCTAATAAATGCTTTTTCTTACTTACTATCTTTCTTTCTTTCTGAGCAGACTTCAAATTAATTGGGATGAGGGCAAGAGAATGATGACTTTTTTCGTATTATGAAAACGTGGTAGAAATTGCACAGAACAGAGGTTTTGAGGGAGAAAGGCGGAGCCTTTGACCAGCAGTAGGACACAATAAAAAAAATGGAAATATGTAATTTCTCTCATTATGTCCCTGTCTCTATCTCAATGAGAGGTTTTCTTTTTGAGATATTAAAAAAAAATTGTTTCCATGAACTCGATAGATGGCGTTGATCAGACTACGTAACTAGGTGCCAAAACCAAAACGCTTGAAATAAAAAACACACGTCACATTACGCTCGTTGAATGACACTTTCGTTTGCATAAGCTTCCGAATATTATCATTAGATCCAAATGAAATTATGTAACGTTCTGTTCCTTGCACTAACGTAGTCAGGCCAACGCCATCTATCCGGCGACTAGGGAAGATTTGATAAAGGAAATCCCTCATTTTTTTTAAGTCAGACCGGTATTTCTGCTTTTCTAATATTCACTTGAATACTATTCCTACAAGGGTGAAAAATAGTCATTATCGATAGATAAGAAGATAGAAAGATAGACGTTTCGAGCTGTTGGGCATTTAGCTACTAAGACCTTCTGATCAGGAGGGAACGAAATGTACGGTTCCTGGCAGTATGAGTTTAGAATATCTGTTATATTTTACCTGAAATATGCGCGTCCGGAGGTAGCTCCATATAGACACACATTTCCTACGATGACGTTGACGTGAGACTCGAAAGGTGACGCCTTTGGTGGGAAGATGATTACTTTGCCACCAGACAAACCCTTACCTGAAAGAATACGAAATAACACATAAATGATGGCCGAAAATAGTGGGTTCCTGAAGACGGCAGTCATAACCGAGGCAAAGAGCAGGTCAAAGATACGCTGGCGTGACGATCTGGACTCTTTCTTAACGGATTGGTCGGAGAAGGCAAATTATAAATAAAATTGGAAACCAATGATCCCCATGGCTTTTGCCCAGCAGTAAATTAGAGCAAGCTGATATAAAAAAAACACATTTAAAGTTGTAAATAAATAAGTTTATGTTAAAAATGCATGGTACAACACCACATCTTTTGATTATACCTCCAAATCTCAAAAGAATCGAACACTTTCTCACACCGAAGCGAGATTAATTTATTTGATTAAATAATAAAATCAAAATCACATTTATTTCAAGTAGGCCAGGCACTTTTAAATTGTCGAAATAAAATGTGGCTAAAGTTTTAATCTCAAGACATAAAATTTTTACTGTAAAAATACTTTTATTAAGTGCAGTCTAGTGCAGTACAGTCCGATGATTTAGTAGGATCAGTAGGATGAAAGGTTGTGTTGTGTACTCACCAACATAGTCGTTAGCATCGCCTTCTAGTGTGACAGTGATGCCCTTAGACAGGAACGCACAGAAGCTCTGTCCGGCCGAACCCGTCAGCGATATGTTCACCGTCTTGCCGTCTGGGAGACCGTCGTCGCCGTATTTCCTGTTTATCAAATCAAGTTACATTCATTTGTTTAATGTCTTCTCAAGTAAAAAAAAACGCTACCATTTCAGAGATATTCTAAATATTGTATGTATAATTGGCAAGGATGCATTGTACCATTTCTCTTCTAAAGATTATTGACGAGAAAGTGAATTGTCTTTTTTAAACTTTCACGATCAGAGCACATTATAAAACATAAATGAATACGGGTATACGGGTAAATACCCGTATTTATATGTTTTATAATGAGAAAGTGAATGTCTGGCTAAGCACTGTCCATAACCACTTATTCAGAATAGACGTCATAGATAATACAAGAATTGACGTCTTTCGACAAAAATTATAACTTTGGGAATAAAATTCAAATTATTTCTCGTAAGTGCCACTCTAAGGTCACAACGAGGTATAAACGGAAGTCTTGTTACGTCTATGAAATGGAATACTTGAACTTACATAGCGATATGGTAAGAGAGCGTAGATGTGAAGGCGCGATCCTCGTTGGTGATCTTCATGTTGATGTCCACATGTTGTTCAGTTCCGTCCCAGATGCTGCTGCACTGAGCGATCAGCTGGTTGTCTAGACGCTTCTCCAGTTGGAAGTCCTGGATCACGAGGGGAGAATTGAAGCTGGTAATTACGGCGAGGTAACAAGATGATTTTCTTGATTATAGCACAATTATAGTTATGATATACATCTGCTATTGCTGTTTGTAATAATTAGAGAATAGAAAAGCTTAACATTTGTTATAGAGTTAAATAATACACATATACCCATCCTTTGATTTTTCGGATTCTTGTGCGTTTTTTGATAATTATCACTTGCTCTGGTTAAGAAAACCAACATGCCAGAGAGATATCTCTCGACGCCATGTAAAGCCAAGTCAGAGAGCCATGGGCGGCATAAAACACACGATAAGATAAATTTGACAGTTATTCTCGATAAAATGAGTTTTAATGGAGTCAAAAACTCATTTTATAGAGAAAGACTGTCAAATTTATCTTACCGAGTCCTATAGATTCCTACGTACTTGTACTGCAGGTTAGCACTAACCACCCGATAAAGAAGACAGAGTTAAATAATCTAACTGAACAGTTGGTTGGCTATAAATTGAGAAATTTGGTGGTACATCGTATTACTCAGTACTAACTGGGTTGCGGAGGTCAGATAGGCAGTCGCTCCATGTAAAATACTGGTATTCAGCTGCATCCGGTTAGACTGGAAGCCGACCACAACATAGTTGGGAAAAGGCTAAGCAGATGATGATCATATTGTATTGTACAACGGGCTGATGTCCGCAACTCCACGTCAAAGCGCGTATTTTGCGTACGGTGCGGGTTGGTAGATTTCACATGTCTTCGAATGTTTGGTTCTAGGACATGCCGGTTTCCTCACAATGTTTTCCTTCACCGTTTTTGAGAGTAGTGGTGATGAAATAAATTACACAAAGTAATGTGCCTGCCTGGGTTCGAACTTCAAACCCACGACTTACTATTCGTAAGTCGGGGCCGCCACCACTGGGCCACCGCTGCTCGATGATGATCATAAATTCTTATTTCTTGCGCTGGCAAACACAGTAAGTACTACGTTATAAGGTGGCTCACCTGTGACTTGGATCCTCCAATGATATTAACACCAGGTCTCATGTGCAGCGCGTTCTTGAGTATCAGACTAAGGTTCAACATGCGCGCCTTAGGGTTGTCGTTGTTCTCGCGAACTTTCAGCAAGTCTGTGCGACCGATCAGGTCTTGGAACCGACGGACTCCGACTTCAGCCATGTGTTGGCGGACCTGGAAAAAGGAGTGGGTTATTTAAGAACGAGACGAAAGTGGTTTCGTAATTTCATACTGGACTTAGTGAACTTGAACTAGGAGAATAATATTATATTTCTGGCAGAGTTTTGCTCATAAAGGCCAATCTCAGCGGGACTACCCATCGACAAACAGGTGCACTTTTCTTTGACTCTCAGGCTGAGACTACATTAGGCCGCGACGCGACCTGCGACACATGAGCGATGAGCGACAAGTAGGTAAATGAATGCTCACGTATATGCCTAGACTGTACATCAAATATTACTAGCGATCTTTGATTTTTTTTTATACGATCGGAACAACATTACTGTAATCACGGCATCGGCTACACCAACATAGCGAAATTGAAGCGAATTTATTAGAAAATACGGCGGAATCTCGCTTGTAATGTAGCCATACCATGTTATTCTCGTTTCGCTCTTCCAGTCGCATCGCAAATCGCTGCCTAGTGTTGCCTCAGCCTCATAGTTTGACGGGTCAGCAATCCATCGTTAAATCAAGCTAGATCAGACCCCGTATTCACAAACGTTCGACTAGTTTCCGATTCGACAACTCGTATATCTGTCTTCTTCTGGCATTTCGAAAATGACCGAGATAGACATACGAGTTCCCGAATCGAAGCGTTGTGAATACGGGGGCAGGTGCGACACCAACGCGCAGTGAAGTGAATATTGTGAAAGTGGCATTACACCACAAAACTAGTGGTCACCTCTTCAGCCAACATGAACAAGTAGTTGATGACATGTTCTGGTTTGCCGGCGAACTTCTTGCGCAGTACGGGGTCCTGTGTCGCGATACCCACGGGACATGTGTTCAGGTGACATTTTCTCATCATCGTGCAACCTGAATGAGATAACATGAGATATAGTACAAGAGAGAGAAGACTTATAATAGGTCCCGTATGCCAGTTACTAGAAATAGTTTCTTTATAAATAAAATTAGTAGTGATAAAATTAGTAGTGGACATTAACTTTTAAATATTTTTGTAGGGTTAGTTAGATCAGGTTAGAAAATACCTGAAACCTGTGATAACGATTACTAGCAAAAAAAAAGAAAATAAGTATTAGTAGAGAAGATGACTTCTTGACGTCTTTTTTAATTTGGTGTAGCAACACCAAATTAAAAAAAAAATATGATAAGAACAGGAGAATTATGTCTCTAGGGTTCATATTAGTTCGGATATTTTCTCAGCAAGAGATTGAGGGCCAGTTTCACCGGTTGCGGATAAAGTGTCGGTTAGCCTATTAGGAACTTATCTGCCAGATAAACTAACACTTTTGGTTTCACAGGTGTCGGATAGCGATATCTGGTAGATATAGTATTAGTTATAACCAGCCTTTAAGTGGTAGATAGTATTAACTATCAGATAACTAACCGACACTTTATCGGGAACCGGTGAAACTGGCCCTAAATACTATAGTGGGAAGGGTAGTGAAGACAAACATACAAAAACTAGTTTCAAGTAGTTACACACTTACCAAGAGCAATAAGTGGTGCGGTACTGAACCCGAACTCATCAGCACCGAGTAAGGCAGCGACCATCACATCGAACCCTGTCCTGATTTGTCCGTCAGCTTGTACTACCACTCTGAAAGTTATTATATAACATTCTCAAGTCAACAAGATGAGCTAACACAACTGGTAGTGGTGGAGCTTTGCATGGAATAAAAATATTCGTATTAGCTTTGATCGGAGTATGGCGTGTAGATAATGGTTCTAAGTAATTGTACCTATGTTAAATAAATAAATATCGCTGGACATTAACACACAGCGCCATCTAGTGCTACGCTAAGCAAAGCTTGTGTCGTGGACACTAGATAGTTGACATGTGCTTGCTTGTGCTTGGAAACTTGAAGAAGGATTTTTTGTTTATAAAATGTAGAGTGAAGGTATTATGAAATCAACTTAGATGTTGAGGTTGATTTCAATATTGATAGTCTGACGGGAAATTATTACTTCATGTCGTTTTGCATCGATGTAACGCATATTGTCTTTCTAGTAATTTACTTTTATGTCTAGTAATGAATGGTTTTCTTGATATCTTTGTTCGCTCTAACCTGGACCGCAGATCGTTGAGCACGAGTACTTGATGTGTCTCAGCGACGCCGAGCTCCCACGGGAGGCCGGCGCTCTTGATGCCGGTCCACGAGCTGGCGCCCGTGCCGCCGTCGTGACCCGAGATCACGATGTGTTCCGCTTTACCCTGCAATCAAACCAAATACCAAACACTACGATATTAATAACATTCCGCGAGAACCTACTGCCAAAAAAATCGATTTGCAGTTTGGCAGACGTTTTATGTAAGTAAAACTATGTATACAGGGTGTAAACCACCTCATCACAAAGCCGTTAACCAAGCATTCTGTACATCAAACTAAGTAAGTTTACGCAAAAAATATTGCTGGGAAACAACTTTTTTTTTTGAGGTTATAAATCATGTTTTGTGGTAGAACTCATTGTAACGCACTTAAAACATTGTGCTATATATATATATATATATATATATAACTTTGACCCCCCATATTTCAGTAACTAGAAGGTTCCCAGGTATGGTGTAGAGCTAAAAAAATGATCCCAATGATGAGGAGAACAAGTGCCTTTCGGCTTCGTGAAGAGGTGTTTTATACCCTTTAGTATGGCTTTAATAAATTTAAAAAATAGTCCCTCTTTCAGACTAGAATTCGAGTGCGTGTATAAACTTATACCGTGAACAAGAGCCTTCAATTTACGATTGCACCACGATATAATTGAATGGCATGATAAGCCGAATAATAAAGCGTCTGCTCCTGATAAAACAATTTACAATGTAAAAGGTAAAGTCATCAAAAATTTTCAGATTTTTATGTCACGTATACCACTTTTATGTCAATTTAAACATGCGAAAGTAGCCTTAAAATGGCGTACCATTCTGAACACATTTGTAACGCTAGATGTCGCTAGCCAGCCGTTATGCCGAGCCGGCTGTTAAGCCCGCCATGCCTAGCCGCTACGTCACTTCCCCACCACGGGAGCCTGCCCCGCCAAATTGCGAGCCGGGGGAGGTGAAGTAGCCGCCAGCCAGCCATGTTTATAAAAGCCCGGAGCAATGATTTTGTGTACTCACTTATTGATAATAATTGTAAGGGAAAACTCTGCCCGAACAAAAGTTTTAATCAGTTGCTGCTTATTATTTACCACTGTCGTTATACATTTAAACTTGAAAAAACGTACCTTAGCCACACCGGAAGCCACAACACCCACACCGACTTCGGACACCAGTTTGACGGAGATCCTCGCTTTAGGATTGGCAGCCTTCAAGTCATAGATGAGCTCCGCCAAGTCCTCGATGGAGTAGATGTCGTGGTGAGGAGGTGGAGAGATCAGACCCACGCCCGCCACGGAGCAACGGGTCTTGGCTATGTCTTCTGTTACTTTGTAACCTGGTGAATAGTCGATATTAATATGGATTAGTAAGGATTCAGGACAGTTAGATTATATCACATTATTATTGACTTGTGACTTATGGATTCAGCGATACTAGAGGTTGTCTGTTGTAACTAGGGTCGTATTTTTTCCCTTCATTGATCAAAAAGTTAATCATTCGTACCATCAGCACACATGGAATGATCACGAAAAACCAATAGATGAAGCTGCGGTCTTTCTTACAGTGCCATTGCAGTCAGATCAGCCTAAAATGATGACTGACTTTGGTAGAACAGCTAAAACAGAGATATTTTAACCGTGCAAGGAATATCGTTGCCCATGACCTATCAGGAAAATCAGTACAACTAGGTGGAATGCCTTTTATTAGTCCGGCCAACGCTGTATCGTGTTGAACTCTAATATTTTCGGATGACGTCCCAAATGTCATTTAAATATCTATTGCAAGTGCCAGTTAAGATCGCAATAGCCATCATTACCCTTTCCCTAATATATCTTCGTACGAACCAAAACAAATGAACCATGCATCGTATATCATTAGAAAAAATGTTGAAGATCACGATAAATGACGATTCAAGACTTGAACAGACTTATTTCTGGATTTCAAAGATAAGAACTTTAATAAATGTAGGTGGGTCAATACGCTATTGCGATCTTAACTGGCAGTTACTGTAACTTAATCTGAATACTATTAGATGATATGTTACCGGGCAGCTCCCCGCCCTCTCCCGGCTTGGCTCCCTGCGCCATCTTGATCTGCAGATCGTCTGCGTGCGCCAAGTACGACGCCGTCACACCGAACCGACCTGACGCCACCTGCTTGATGGCCGAGCGACGGTTGAACTCGGGGTCCTGCAACAACCAATGTTACAAACATTACTTTATATTTGCTATTTTAGAACTCAAAATAAGTTTAGCACTTTAGCAAGAATTATATTTTTCTTCTTTTGTCGGTGCACCTCTTCTCAGCACCTCTTCTCAGCAAGCAAAATTCATACAATCACTTCAATAGGCTTGTTAACTGAAAAAATTTTTTAGTCCGTCACTTAGATTATCAAAAAATATTTGACCCGTATTTTTTCTTTCGTTACATAAACCAAAATTCAAAAGACACGACGCTTTTAAAATTTTCAATACGTCACTGTTTGGTATCATTTTAGTGAGTTCTGACGTTACGAGCCCCGCACTCCCGAATTTTCAAGCGTTTTATCTTTGTAAATATTCGTTCATTTACAAAAACAAAAAATACGTGTCCATTATTTTCCAATACTATAATTGACGGACTAAATAGATTTGCAATTTATTGATGGTGGAAACTAACGTATTATAAACAGTCCTCCGCCGCGTCTGTCTGTCTCGATATCCGCGATAAACTCAAAAACTACCACACCGATTTTCATGCTGTGTTCACTAATGGATAGAGTAGTTCTAGAGGAAGGTTTTAGTCATTTGTACGCGGACATCGGCTAGTTTAGTATAAGAAATGGTTACCTGGTTCAGATATCTATCAGCATTTTCACCGCCCTCTCCGGTGTTGGATTTTCCACCAATACGGTTCATTGCGATGGCTAGCGTTGAGTGCGCTTCCAGAGATATTGAACCAAATGACATTGCACCTGGAAACAATATACACAGAGTTTAGGCAATTGGAGTGGCTGAGATGGCCATTTAACATTCACTTTTAATACAGGGTGTTAACCACCTCATCACAAATCCAGCCAGAAACAACTTTTTTTTAGAGGTTATAAATCATGTTTTGTGGTAGAACTCAATATAAGGCATTTAAAACATTGTGCTGATGGATGGATTGAATAGTACGGGGGTCGTGAAGGTGTTAAAAGTCAAAATCTTACAAAAAAAACTTGTATTAAAAAAAAAACTTGTCAAAAAGTTGTAACTTTGACCCCTCAAATCTCCGTAACTAGAAGGTTCCCAGGTATGGTGTAGAACAAAAAAATGATTGCAATGATAGGGACTAGGGAGAACAAGTGCCTTTGGGTTTCGTGAAGAGGTGTTTTACACCGTTTATAGTAATGGTTACACAGTAATACAGTACCTGTAGCAAATCGCTTGACAATTTCAGCAGCGGTCTCGACCTCACTCAGTGGGATAGGTTCGTCCAACTTGACGAGCTCCAACTGACCTCGCAGGGTGCACGCCCTCACTGACTCCAGAGCGCTCTCCCTGTTCAATTACAGAAATATTCATTATTATCTGCCTATTCATATTCCCACTGCTGGGACATAGGCCTAATCTCTTCTCTCTATGAGAGGGAATCGGCAATAACCCACCACGCAGACCCAGTGCGGATTAGTAGATTTCATGTCTTCGAAGGTTTCACGATGTTTTCCTTTACCGTTTTGAGAGCAGTGATGATGAAATAAATTACACAAAGTAATGCACCTGTCTAGGTTCGAACCCACGAGTTACTGTTCGTAAGCCGGGGCCGCCGCCACTGGGCTACCGATGCTCCTAGAGATATAGTATTATATTTTAAAACAAAGGGAATTTAGTTACAGTAGGGCAATTATTATTTAATAGCTAGTACATTATAATGCAAGGTAAGGTTGAAATGGAACTGGGGTGGTCACATCCGCTGTATATCGGAGGGACAATGGGCATAAATGACCACTCAGTGGATACTAAATAGCAGAAACCGACAACGCAGCAGGTCCAGAGGAAGATGGCGGGATAAAAGGATTGGCTTACAATTTCATTAGTTCGCGAAAATCTCAAGGAGAGGGCCTTTGCCTTGCAGTGAGACAATATAAATCAAAAATCAAAATCAAACCATTTATTTCAAGTAGGCCAGTTCTGGCATTTTGAATTGTCGAAACAAAGATGAAAATTAAATGTAGCTACAGTCCCAGTCACAAGACATCACTGTGAGAGTACTGTAATTGCCCATTCCCTAGCGTAGATCTCTATGGACAAGAGGCTTTTAATAAAGGTGTTAGTAGGAAAAATGATATTTACCTGTATTTATCGTAAGCCGACGAGCTCTTATTGACCGCGGCTTCCTGCAAGTTCGCGATGGACATCGGATCGTTGATGTGTTTCTCACCGCCCGCGCGCCAGTGGTAGTTACCGGGGTTTCTGAAACAGTATAAATCTTCCTGAGCATATTTTGTTCTTTCAAAATAATGTATTACGTTATAGATGTATCTTAGTAACGGGTATTTTCCTTCTATATCCGATGGTTAGTATCTAACATGGTGTCAAGAGTTTTTAGGCCGCCCATGAGCTTCTGACTTCGCTTAACATCATCATCTGCCTAGCCTTTTCCCAACTATGTTGGGGCCGGCTTCCAGTCTAACCGGATGCAGCTGAACACCAGTATTTTACATGGAGCGACTGCCCATATGACCTCCACAACCCAGTTAATACTGGGTAATACGATACCACTTGGTAAGACTGGTTGTCAGACTTTTTGGGGCAGTGACTAACTGTAATAACTGTCAAAGATGGACAAATGACAGCCGGGACCAACAGCTTAACGTGTTTTACATGCCGTCAAGAAATATCTCAGGCATGCTGGTTAACTTACGATGTTTTCCTTCACCGAAGTAAGTGATAATTATACAATACGCACTGAATGCGAATGCCTTGGGTTCGAACTCGTGACCTATGACTTGGCATTCCGTCAGTAACACCACTAGGCTATCACTACTTTTCGAGTTATGTCGGAAACACGGTTACGTGGCGTGGCGCGCCAGAAGCATATCGGTTTCATACATTTAGTATGGTTAGAGACATATTTGTGTGTCGTGTCGTGTCGTGGCGCTGACTGCTCACCAGATTGTGCCGAGCGGTGGCGGGGTTATGGCTCGACACGACACACCACGTTACTGTGTTTCCGGCTTTACAGGGCGTTTTCGATATTTACCTCAAAACCAATGCGTCCTTTACGTCGCCATAAGTTAACGCATGTCTGTCAAATATTTCCTTTGATAAAATCTCAAAGTTAACACCACCTGAAATTAAAACAAAATATTAATAAAATTGTAAACAAATTAAAATTTGCATCATTGTTGTTTTTGTCGGCGTGCACACGATATATTTCAATTTTAGTGATTTTTTTATTCATTGACTGATTTTGAACTATGATAGAATGTTTATGGCCATAAACTTCCTAAAAAACCGCCCAAGTGCGAGTCGGACTGGCGCATGAAGGGCTCTTGTACCATTGTAGTAGGGGAGTCCGCAGAAATACACATTCTGTGAACATTTCAACCGTCTACCTATTACAGATCATGAGATACAGCCCGGTGACAGACAAACGGACGGATAACGAAGGTTTGATAATATAATCCCGTTCAGACCCCATATTCACAACGCTTCCATTCGATTTCGATTCGGTAAGTCGTATGTCTATCTCGCTCGTTTTCGTTATACCAAAAGGGAAAGACATACGACTTGCAGAATCGAAATTCATTCCAAGCGTTTGTGAATATGGGGGCTGGTACGGAACTAAATTAAAAACAAAACGTCTTGTTAGTCTACTATGTAGTATATTATAGTCGTTTGTTATCTTATCTCATCATCATCATCTGCCTAGTTTTTTCCCAACTATGTGTTCCAGACTAACCGGATGCAGCTAAATACCAGTATTTTACAAGGAGCGACTACCGATTTGATATCTTAGCTATTGTAATAAAAAAAAACTCACCAATCCTAGACTGTGTGCCTCTAAAGCACTTATCAATGACCTCTTCACATAATCCAACCGCTTCAAAGATCTGCGCGCTCTTGTAAGACTGTAGGGTACTGATGCCCATCTTAGCCATGACCTTAGCCAGGCCAGTCTCGATAGCGCCCTGGTACGCCTTGTAGATGTCTTCGTCAGTGAGGTTGGGGTCCAGAATGTTGTCTGTGCGGAGAGAGAAGGCAAGCTCGAAGGCTAGGTAGGGGCAGATAGCGTCGGCGCCGTAACCTGGAGAAGAAAATATTAATATTAAGGTTCGTGACGAGAACGTATGTAAGTAGTTGTCCAATGAATGAGTCACACCAACAAATCAAAATATTACTATAAAAGTTCTAAGTTGCATTTATTGTGCACACTCGTGAAAATAATAATAGTTTTTGTTTCATCAAAATTGGACTGGGATTTTCAAAGTTACAGCGTTGGAATTTTTTTAAAGAGCTCCTTCGCGAGCTTCTGCAATGACGTCACGCTGCGATTTTCGTGTCCGATTGCAGGTGATACGGAGTGTTTACGTTGTAAAGTGGTTTGCACTTATTATTTCAAGTATGTGTTTCAATATTATATGTTTTTTTTATTTGAGGAAGGTTTAAAATCCTATGATGTGTTAAATGTCTGTACTGTGATGTAATATCCACAGATGTGTATGTAATATACTATTTGACTACAGTAGACATCTAGACACTACGTAGAGCGCCGTGTACCTGAAGGGAAGCTGGCAGGAATCGGCTTCTTAGGCGCCTTCGGGCCTGGCAGAGTCACAGTTAGCAGTAGAAACTTAGGATGTCTTACCTAATAGAACGCACATGTGATGAACCTCCCTGGCTTCAGCAGTTTCAAGAATGATGCCAACCTTCATGCGCTGACGAGTCTCGATCAAGTGATGGTGGACGGCTCCTGTAAGTAGTTACATTAATGTTAGTTGCTATTTAAATTGATTGTTTTTAAAAAAAACAGTCCTTCACTTGGCGCTATATTTATTTATTATTTATTTATAGAGTGTGAAACGGCAGTTTCAGATCGTAAAAACGGTCATTGACCCACGTACATTTATTTACGTTCTTAACTTTGAAATCCAAAAATAAGCTTGTTCAAGTTTTGAACATCAACATTTATTCGAATGAAAAACGATAAATGGTTTATTTGTTCTGGTTCGCACGATGACCTTAGCACTTTCCCCGTTATACAACGTGTAACGTTAAATGCGCAAAACCTTACGACACTCCTAATGATTTTAAATTTCGACCTAATACAGAAAAAAAAACATTTAAAAATATATGCTATGTTTAAGTTTTCCTTACAATTAGAGTTATTGGCAAGAACTATTTATATCCCGCGTATGAGAAAATTTAAATTGGACGACAACCACTTGTGTTTGTTTGTTTACCTATTTTGGCGGGTTTGCGCACGTGATAGCTTGACCTATGAAATAAAATAAACATCGCTGGACATTAATACACAGCACCATGTAGTGACACACTAAGCAAGGCTTGCTACATGCTCTTTTGTTTGTAAATACATTCTTATTATATATATAGATAAGGCAACATTTATAATTACTTTTTTTTTTAATGCGACCTAATTAAAAACTGATTTAATTGATTCCGCTCGTGATTCTGATCAAACTAATTTCAGGTTTTGCGCATTTAACGTTACAAGTTGTATTTAAATGGCGGTGGTTCACATCTTCACATATAGGACGACACAATAACTGTCGTTCATGATTTTTGCGAACTAAAAACCAACGATAAATTAATCGTCAAGTGGGAACGGGGTCTTAGGGAATGGGCAATGACCGGTATTGAGATTTTAACTGGCAGCAATATTAAAGCTGTATATTACCTAGCGCCAGCAACATGCTGACAGGCACGCGACTAGGTCCGGCCGCGCGGTCACTGAGTACGATGAGCTGGTACCCGCTGGACGCCGCGCCGTACGCTTCTGCAGAGATGCGACTCAGTGCCGGCTCCATGCCCGACGGACCCTCCAGGTAGTCGAACGAGCAGTCGATCACCTTCGTCTACGAATGAGAATATACTCTTCAAATCTACACTGACATTCTAGATAGCCAAGAGGGGGAGGTGCTATAATAGTAGTTTATGCAACTGTGCATAATGAAGGGCATTACAACACGAGTGTGGGTTTAAGAAACGAGCCGAAGGCGAGTTTCTTAATAGCATCACACGAGTGTTGTAATGCCTAATTATGTATAGTTGCATACACTACTTTATCTACCCAAATATCATAAGGGCTCTATGATGGGTTCAGGAACCATAGGGAAATGACCTGCATTGTTACTTGGCCCTTGATTTTTGTGCCAACAAGTTATTAGTTACATTCGTCGCTGCATTTACGATATCTGGCGGAGTATTCATGTCAATTTCTGAGTCACTATCACTCATTTTCGACAGAAATAAAGAATGGGTTACTGGAAATAAAAAGCTAACGAACAAATGACAGCTCGAAATGGCGGCGTTTCGAATATCTGTCATTTTTTTTTAAATCATAGGCAAACGAACAAAGTCACTATTCTTGTGTCACTCGAGATCGAAAATGTCGTGCGATTTATAATTAGAATCATACTGAATTGGGGTTTTTTTTTTTTTTGTTTTTATCGATATCTGATTTAATGTAGGTGGTACTAGAATAGCACACTCACTTGAATTTGACACCTGTTCCAAATTTAAAACTCATAACGCAACTGTTTACAGTTGCGTTATGAGTTCATTACAGTACCGTTCATTTCTGCAGGTTGGTAATGCTGGTCATTGCCTATGGTTTTTGAACTCATTAGAGAGGGTTTATGATATTTGGGTAGATAAAATCATTTACATGTCGCCAGTCATGTCCATGCTGGTTAAATGTAAAATGTATACTTCTACATAATTATACTAATATTATAAATATTATAAAGAAGATTATTTTTTTTTGTATGTAACAAATAAACTTACAAAATTACTTGACCGATTTGAAAAATTATTTCATCAATGGATTATCAGCGAGTAACATTAACATAGGCTATACAGGGTGTAAACCACCTCATCACAAAGCCGTTAACCAAGCATTCTGTACATCAAACTAAGTAACTTTACGCAAAAATTATTGCTGGGAAACAACTTTTTTTTGAGGTTATAAATCATGTTTTGTGGTAGCACTCAATGAAACACATTGTGCTGATGGATGGATTAAATAGTACGGGGGTCGTGGAGGTGTTAAAAGTCAACATCTTACAAAAAAAAACGTGTAAGTACATATTTAAAAAAAACTTGTCCATTTTTTTTAACTTTGACCCTCCATATCTCCGTAACCAGAAGGTTCCCAGGTATGCTGTAGAACAAAAAAATGATCGCAACGATAGGGAGAACCAGTGTCTTTCGGCTTCGTGAAGAGGTGTTTTACACCCTTTATTTGATCCTCATACGGGAACACGGGAACGGTGAAACCGCGCGAAGTTCGTTAGAAATCGCATCTAAGTTGTGTTTACCTTCCATCCCCGATGAGTAGTATGCTTCAGTGCATGCAGGTCCGGCAGAGACAGGATGGGCTGCGGCAAGAACAGTCGGTGAACGAACTCCGCGCTGGGCTGCAGGATGTTAGGTGCCGGCCCGATCGGACACAGCAGTGACATTACAATCTTCTCCCTGTAACGTAACATTAATTATGTAGGCAATGTTATCATTTCTTGCTCGGTGCTTGGACAAGATTCACGTACACATGCCGAACTACTTCTTTGATAATCCGATGTTTCTTCTAAAAAGGTTAAATGAGAACCAACTTAAACTCCGCACATTGACTGCGTTTAGAAGTAGTTGTATTTAAAAAAGTAATTTATATGTAAAGAAATTAATAAAGAATAAAAATATGTACAAGTATCAAAACGGTTACAGGGCGTCAAAAATTCCTCCACATCGCTGTCAACAAGAAAAGTGCCAGAAGGCTGGCAACATTCCCACGTCGGATGGCAATATTTTTATTAGTTTAATTAAAGGACAACAATGGTCAGAATGAGATTTAACCTGAATGGGTCAATAGGTGGGTTGGTGACTTGCGCGAACAGCTGCTTGAAGTATTCGTAAGGCATCGGCTGGAACTGTGAGAGACAAGCGAGCGGCGCGTCGTTACCCATGCTGCCGAGAGCTTCTTTTCTGTAATCAAAATAGCAACAATGGTTAGCTTTTACTGACAAACTGGCTGCCAGCGATTATCTTTTTACCGTGAAACATAAACCACACGAGGAAGTATTGGTTTTGCTAGCATTAACCGAACATCGAAAGTTTGAATAGTAATCCCATTGAATATCAAACATTGGTGTCGTAACTAACTGACTGAAGTAACCACGAGATATTTAGGAACCTCGAACACTACGTCAGCCACGAACCACAATATTTAGCCGGATGGGCCGCTATCAATTGACCAAACTGTTGGGCCATCTGGTCGTGTGACCAAACTTTCCTCCTGGTCAGAGCTGCTGCGGCCAAAAGTCACGGTCGTTGCCGTATAGTGCGCAAGGTCCCACAGTTAGACAAAATAGGTTAGAACTTACTTGTTCTGAATCATAGGCAGCAGTAGCATGTGGATCGACTCGATAGTGTATCCAAACAACGGCAGGCGCCTGTCTGCCAGACCTGTGATGATGCTGCCGTTGGTGCCGTTTGTGCCGTTAGAGACGACGGCAGGCGTGCCGTTCTCTGTGGCGACAGACTTGTGGATGTCTTCCATTGTTATCTGAAATTGTTAGTTAAGATATTGTGGTAAGTACATGGTGTTAAGACTTGGCTTGATGTCAACAGCTGACTATAAAAGATATTTGAGCCACATTTTGAAATCTGCTTGAGCCGATTAAAAATATTGTTGTGTCCATACAATAAAAATCAAATAATTTGGGACTTATAAAACGTCGAAAAAGGTGCACGGTTCGCGTTGGTCGTTTCCTTTTTAAATAATTTGATATAACAATATTATTGTTACAGCATTAGTACTTAAGTACGTTTGCGTCATCATTATCTTGCCCGTACTATACAAAAAACATAAAATAAGATAAATATTTAACAAAAGTTAACAAGCTGGGAATCTATCAATAAAGTGAATAGTCCGACATCGTCGAGGTATAGCAACCAAAACGAGATGAATTAAGCAATTTTCTTTGTGACCGGCTCAAGCCAATTCCGCGTCGATAAGACTAGACACTCTCTTATGGAGTCAAAGTGACAATGATGTGGGCAACTGAGATAAAACTGTCATTCCATAATCAGCTGTGGAAGTTTGCTACAACATCTAACAATTTGTAGAAAGCTTATCAAAAAATAAATCTTCTGAGAACGTGTAAAGCTGTAAACACGACACCCGTATTGGTCCTCTCAGTCGTGGAGATTAACGCTAAATATTGCTGCACAAAAATACGAAAAACAGTAACTCAATGTGTTAGAAGAAGCTGCTGAAGTTAACAACATGCATGTGGAAATGGCGTACGTGTTTTGCTCGCACATTTGATTTTAATATTAAAACTCAAGAGATAGAAGGTTAATTAAATTTATCAAAATCTAATTGTTTGTGTTGATCGTCAAACAAAAAATAAACTTTTTTGAAAAATTCAATTGTCCAAAAAAATCTATTAAACTATTATAGTCAAAAAAGCTAGATCAAGTTTAAAATCAGCAGATCAGTTGAAACCACAGAACAGATAAAAGAGGTTGAATGGCCTTGTGAGCGGGGCAGGCACGCCGCTCATATAAGTAAACGCTCATACATATGTCAACCGACAAACTGTCACGCTCTTATTGTGACCACTTACGAAGCGTGAGTGAGTGCACGTCAAGCACTGACAATCAATAGCAAGCTCGCGATCTAAGTACTCATTCACATTGACTCGTGGGCGCGGTCACGAAATATCAAACATAAATATGGCGTAATATCCAAGTGTTCACGTACACAACGCACGTGCGGTCTAAGTACTAAGTAGCGGGCCAGCTAGCAACTGCAATATCAAACGCGTGAGATGTTTGTGTGTGGTCACGTCGAACTAGCGGCGGAGCGCGCGATTCACTTGCGATCTCAGGTAAGTTCAACTAGTATGAACTTGTCGCTAGAAACGGACTCGCGCAACGCCTGTCGGCCAATGTGAACACGAACTCGGCATCTCTCCGCGCCCGCACCCGCGCGTTCCTACGTGAACAAGTACTAAGTGTGACTAGTTTATTTGTGTGCGTAATGCACGTACGTACGGGTTTTGCTTGTAGTGGAGTTAAAGAGTGAGAGACACGCGTTCTAATACAAACCAGGAACTATTTACTTTCTAACCACTTTTATCTGTTTTATGGTTGAAACGACCAGACGTGCGAGCAAATCAACGACGTCATCACGCTACGACAATGCTAGTTGTCTTTGGCCTAAAAGGTCTCGCGACAGAATAAAGGCAAAACAGGGCGCAATACCCCGCCCTTCTTCCTGTACAGTTCTTAACAGCAATTTAGAAATTCGTCACTCCCCATGCGTGTAACCAAACTCACCATCTGATCAAATGTTTATAATGTATTCCCCACGTACGGTAATGCATAGAAAAGAGAAATAAATGTTAACAATTTGGATGTGTTCCTAGAATGTATTTAAAGTGGAACCACCAGGGTAGCCCGCGATTTATCTTACGTTTTTTTTTGCAATTTGCAGGCCAGTAAAAATAGGCTTGTTAACTGAAAAAATCGAATTAGTCCGTCACTTAGATTATCAAAAAACATTTGACCTGTTTTTTTTTTCTTTTGTCATTTAAACCAAAATTGACGAAGATACGACGCTTTTAAAATTCCCAATACGTCACTGTTCGGTATCATTCGTAGTGAGTACTGACGTCACGAGCCCCCACTCCCGAGTTTTTATGCGTTTTATCTTTGTCAATATTCGTTGATTTACAAAAACAAAAAATACGTGTCCATTATTTTCCAATACTCTAACTGACGGAGTAAATAGATTTGCAATTAATTGATGGTGGAAGCAAGCCTATTGCAAAAAAACGTGGTACGTGTGGTATGTTGATGAAATATGATTCGCGGTTGTAACACGAATGTAGATATAGAATTATAATCATCAATACAACCTTCTAAGTTCATGTTACCGGATTGAAAGACTTTTTCATGAAATATTCATTCAATCGGGTTGCAAATTGCAAAAAAACGTAAGTAAGTTTGAATTCCACGGGCTACCATGGAGTTTTCACATGTGTTTGTGATAGGTACATACACAAATAATGATACAATACATATGGTTTATGAATTTTATTTTCAGGGAGTGCACCTCCACCTCTTAAAGCATTGGCTATGAGGTGGTGGAAGGCCCACAGTACCCAATTTCGGGCTATAAAAATATTCAATATTTTATACCAAACAAATTCTGTAAAATTTTGTTGTTTTTACCTTATCCCGAAGCCATTCAGAGTGCGGTCGGCTTCGAGCAATTTCTATCTTCAGTTCAGCATCCTGAACCAACTTCTTTTCTTGGGTATCGACCAGCAACATACGACCGGGTTTTAGACGACTCTGGAAGATTAAAAATATGGTTGATAAGTATCAAAATTTAAACTGAGAATAAAACACCGTACTTAACTTACCCTTAGTCTGGCATGAAATTATGGCTGAATCTAAATGTTTGGGTCATATGACTATCTATACTACCATACCCCACATTTCAGCTCGGCCCACTACACCTCTTTATTTCGGATGAGAAATAATCAAATGCCCCCGCTCTGGGCGGAGCGGAAGGGAGTGTCAGACTTTTACTGAAAACCCATCCATGTTCCTTCTTAGCCCTTTGTGTTCAAGCGGCAGTAGCCCTTTCGAACAGTCCCACAGCCCCAGACAGACCCACTACATCCCTTACCTCCGCTCAAAAGCCATACACGGGAAAACAAATACAGGAAATGTACAGGAAATGGTTGAACTCACCTTCAGGATAACCTTGTCAGGGTCTACATCATAGACACCAACTTCGGAAGCCATGACGAGTATATTCTCGCTAGTGACGTAGAATCGTGAGGGTCGCAGACCGTTTCTGTCCAGAATGGCACCTGGAAAGGTAAATTTTAGTTTGAGAGACAAAAATGTTTACAGTTCATGTATTGTTGTTCCTGAAAGTTACTTGAATGTCAACCCAATGAGGGATTTTCTTATTCAAGTCTTCCCTAGTCGCTGGATAGATGGCGCTGGTCTGACTACGTTACTGCAAGGAACAGAACGTCACATATTATCACTTGGACCTAATGATTATATTCGGAAGCTTATGCAAACGAAAGTGTCAGTCAACAAGCATATGTGACGTGTGTTTTTTCAAGCGTTTTGGCTTTGGCACCCAGTAACGTAGTCGGATCAACGCCATCTATCGAGTTCATGGAAACAATTTTTTTTATTGTCAAAATTAAAACCTCTCATTTAATTCTACAAAAGAATACAACCTGTTTTACTAAATGCTTCGAGTTTCTTTAGAACCTGCCTGCAAAATCTGTCAACCAGTCTAACCAAGGGTGTCATAATTATTGCCCAATACAAATTGGGTTCTAAACGTCAAATAGGCAGACGCTCCATGTAAAATACTGATATTCAGCTGCATCTTAGACTAGAAACCGACGCCTATAGACCATCACAATGAACATCTTTCTCCATGGAACTACCATTATAATTGTAAAAAAATAATCAGCTGTCTGTCATTTCGTCGAGTAGGTATTGGAATTTTGTATGGGGCCACTGATTATATTTTTTCGCGATTACTATGGTGGTCCTATGGAGAAAGTTGTTCAGTTTGATGGTCTGTACTCTTGAATTTGACCAGGATGCATAGTGATGATGCCTTTAAAAATGTTTTTAAAAAAATTAAAGAAGAACCGACCTTTCGTCTCTTATTTTTTAGTATTTCCTAGGTCTATTGTCATGGAAGAAGAAGTTCAAAAAAGTTCTGGATCACTTACCAATGTACCGCCCATCAGTAAAGGAGACCAGCGCAGGTCCATCCCAGGGCTCCATACAAGACGAAGCCCACTGGTAATAATCCCTCTTCTCCTTAGGCATGGTGACGTCATTCTGCCAAGCTTCGGGCACCATGGTCATCACAGCTTCGGGCAAGGAACGTTGACCAGCGTGCAAGAGGAATTCTAGCACGCAATCGGCTGAACCAGAATCGGAGAGATTCGGTTCCACGACTGGGTAGAGTTTCTTGAGATCTGAAGACGAGATGGTGATTTTAGAAGAGTGGTCACGATATCAATATCACCCACATTTTACCAGTTATGTTTTGATTCCTATGTAATAGAAGCGAGACAATAGGGAATATGCAAGAAATACAAAACTTTGTTTATTTATTAAAAATGCCTTGTATTGGCGCTTAAAAACATTATGGTACACTTGTCTAAGTTTCTAAAACATCACTTATTTTACATTTAGTTATTGTTTTATGTGGCATGTTTTTGGTGAAATAGAACGCACTCTCAAAACACGTCGTCCTTGATAAAGGCGGTAGTGACATCAAAATCTATGTATTCACTACGATTTTATTATAATATCGTTATCTCAAGTTTTGCTTGAATAAAGCACAAACAATAAGTAACATAAAAAAATAGATGTAAACAAGGTAGATTGTGATAAATGACGTCACACTATGGCCAGATATAGACAATCACGGACATTTGAACTGTCATAGAAAATTGCAGGAGTTTAATATTATTTTTGAGCGAAAAGTTAGTGTATTTTATTGATTTAAGTGAAGAAAAAATTACATGCATGGTCTCTACGGGCACAAATCCAGACTCCGTGTCTGCTACTGGAAAATACCTAATGGAAAAACCCAATAACACTTTGCCGGACCCAGGAATTGAACTCAGGACGTTGTTGCTCAGCAGTCACACTTGCGACCACTGACTAACGAGGCAGTCAATATATCAATATTATTCAACTCGATTTCAATTATTAAGAGTCAGCCATAACTTACAAGTTCATTTAAGTGTCAAATATTCGATCGAAGAACGAGCAGCGAAACATAGAAATATAGTAAAATTTAAAAGGAACAACAAGATTTAGGTAACATTCCTACCTTCTCCGAAGAGTTCGCTCTTCATGACACCTTCTCGTGCCTTCATAAGGTTGACATTACCTCGCAGCGTGTTGATCTCGCCATTGTGGGCGAGGACTCTGTAAGACAACACCAAACAGCAGGTTAATAAGGATACCCTCCTTTTTGTACAGAGCAGTTTTAGTTTAGTATGAGGTTTCAACAGATGATTGATCAGTGAGTTGCCATAGCTGACCTGCCCGTTTAGCATGACCACCGGAGAATCGAGAGAAACTCGACAAATCTTTTGTTCATTTGTCATTGAATCGATAAAATGACAGATGAACAAAAGGTCTGTCGACTCTCTGTCGTGTCTACGTTGGTCATGCTACGCGGGCTGGAAGTCTTTAAATAAATACAAGTTGGTCGAAGCAAGGGAAGCCTGTTAAGGTGGAAATTCGTAGTTGACTCTGCCTAGTGTAAATGTGGTGTTGGTCCACAAACGATTGGTTTGGTCACTTGATATCGTGTCCTGCCTGTCCTGTTGTTTGCACATCACAGGAAGTGATAAACGCTACTGAAAGTGCCAACTCGTCGCCAGTTTTTGGGTTTTTTGTTTTGTTTGAATTGTCATTATGGACTTGTTTTGTTCTACTACACGCTTTTAATAATAATTAATTATTGTACTTAATTGCACCAAACAAGACATAAAACTAAAAAAAGGAATATTATTCAGATTATTTCCCAAGTCCCGATTAAGGGGGCAGAGATACTTCCGTATGTTCAGTTGACGATATTTCGAGAATTTACAATATCGCTAGAGAGATTACAATTTAACGTGTTTGTTACAATTTTACGGTGACAATACAAACCTCAGAGGATGAGCTCTCTCCCAACTGGGGAACGTGTTGGTAGAGAATCTGGTGTGCACCAACGCCAAGTAAGTGGTGAAGGCTGGGTTGGTCAGATCCTTGAAGTACTCCTGCATAGAAAATAATTGAGAATGAGCTCATATGCCTGTTACTATCAAAAGCTTTTAGACTACCGTTTTCTCAATCCCATATAATTAGAGAGAGCAGTCATCCAGTGCATACATTTAGCATTTTTGACATTAATCTCAGCACTGAAAGTTCAAAATCCAAGAGCACGCTAAACTACGTTACGGCATTATTCAACCGTGTATCCACCGCCGAAGTTTCTACAAATAAGGATAAAAAAGCTGCAAGTTTCCACTCACCCATAGCTGCTGAGAAGTTAACAGCCCCTTGTAGACGACAGTCTTCAAAGCAAGACTGCAGATGTAGAACCTGGCGCCGGGCACCACCAGCTCATGGGACGCGCGCTTGCGCAGCACGAATATCTGAAAACACGCGTAAAACTCCACATACGGAAAATACAGCACACGGTGGGATGCCTGTATGGAAAAGATGGTCCAGAAATGTAATCCATAAAATGTAGTTTCTTTATATTAATATTTCTATAAATAAGTCGCAAAACCAAACATCTCGTGATGTGATAATTAACATACAAAATTGCTATACGTACGAGTATGACATTATTATTTCAAGATATTTTGATAGTTTATTTTGTTCCCAACTTTAGAATACAAGCATCCCGTAGGGGTTATGAAAGGGTATGTAAAATTTACGTTTGGCACGAAGTTTTCGCGTCCGGCCGGTCAGTGCGCACGCAACGATCTGAAAAAACACCTATCAGAGTTCCTTACGTTCTAGATCCGCGCTTACTACCACTCATTTCAAGAGGATGAATTTGCAACGGGCAACATTGCAAGTTCATACTCTGCATACCCTCTCTCGCTCTTGTGTGTAGCTCCGTCTCGTTCTTACCTGTCTGGCTAGTTGTTCGTCGTCGGTATCTCCGGTAACAAACACTTGACGCATAAATGGCTCCGAATTACGAGCCACCTGACCTGAAAGCGAGCCAAAAGAGCCCATTACTAACTTCACCAAGGGGATGTGTCAACTTTATACTAGCAGATCTATATCCTATATTTTTATAAGATAAGTTTATAGAACACTTTAATGGCAGAGAAATCGAATGGTATCTGGAAATGTCATAAATGTTTAATGCATTTGGTACTGTATGTAATTTGAACTGAACAGATGGCTACATTTATGACAAACTTGAATGACGGTAGTGACCACATTACCATTTAAGCGTTATTTAATGACAAAGGCTGCATTTGTTGAGATATTTAACTCAAGATTCAACAAAAAGTGAATGAGGCTGGCTATGATTTAAACAAATAACACATAAGAATAATGTTTCTTTAATGAATCTTAAGTTAAAGTTACAAATAATTCTATTTAATTATTTTTATCAAAATCTTCGTATGATCCAAGCATCAAAATCAATATGTATTCCAAACTGTTGTTACTTATAATTGGGAATTTCGCTTATTTACTGTTCTATATCCTTCGATGCTTGTGACAGTACGTACCATTACTATGTATTTGCAATAATTTTCCAAGCGTATCCACACACATTTGCAATGCAAATCATAAACATCGTATCCATGCAAAATCATAGCCTTTTAAATTAATGAGTCCATTCTAAAAGCGAACGTAGTGGATACGTTATGGAAAATTGAATAAGAACCAACTATGCGTAAAAGAATCACTGAAACAATGTAAAAAAGTACTAAAACAAGGCTGTCACACAAATTGTCTGTGCCTTACTCAGAAAATCAATTTGCACTACTGCTTTTAGTAATTCTAAAACACATAGTACCTTATCTGATGTCAAAACGCACAAACCGTTTGGTCAAGCATCGCATGACCGCATTCAGCCGCGTTTAAACGACCCGACATTACTACG
The DNA here is from genome assembly GCA_916618015.1 of Xestia c-nigrum. NCBI lineage: Eukaryota > Metazoa > Arthropoda > Insecta > Lepidoptera > Noctuidae > Xestia > Xestia c-nigrum. Next base: position 21,280,969 of record OU745257.1, on the reverse strand, counting down.
ACCTGCAATGATAGTCGCAAACAAAAATCGCAACGTCGAAATTGGCCTTATATCGAGCGACAAATATCGGTGGATATCGTCAGTGAATGACAGGACGATATAATACATGATAATATCTTTTTAGCCTATTAAACGTCAGGTTTACTGAGAGCCTTTTTATTTCCCATTTTAGAACGAAGCAAGAGTTTATTTAAAATATTTCATGTTCATACAAACAGTGATTATTGCAAAGATGGCGAGATGATATCGTCTCGTCGAGGAATACAGTGGTCTAGAATGGCCCAAGCAAGATAGACAGATGGAGAACAAAAAAACAGATTTTGATTATAGAAATTGAAAATTATACTGATGTAACGACCATTTATATTCTTTATTTATACAAGAGGAACAAACAACGAGATTGAGACACAAATGTACAATAGTATGCTTTCAGAATAAATCTCCCATCTGATCTAGTAAACAACAGCTCATAACAAAATCAATACGAGCCGTCGCTCCCCGGCCAACCAATAAGTCTAATATGCTTTAAATTAAATCACTGATTCAACTCAACTAGTCGAACACTCCCATTGGCTACAATTACTACGTCGCCATGTTTATTTTCTAGGCAGGGTCCTGACTTTATGCTCTATTAGAAACACGCCTCGTTATTACGCATAAGTTCATCAAAAAAGGGTCTCAGTACTTATTCTAAAATGTTATGGTTCCCTGTTCTGAGATCTAATTTGCTGTCAAGATCATGGATCTTCTTATGGAGAAGACTAACAGACTAATGCAACTATTGATTTTTCCAAGTCACATTTACCAAGTGTTCTGAAATTAGGCTAGCTCAATTGAAGTGGATCTGTTCATTTACTTAATTTATTATATTATATCACAATTTACAGAACAAGTCAATTAGTTTAATTATAAAATTGGAACAGTTATAAGATATTAAGGTAGTACTTAGCTTGCCTTACTTTTACAACAAGTCAAGGCAAATAATTAAAAGTTAGGCTGGAAGCTACTCCGTTTCACTTCTGGTTAATTAAAACTTGGAAATGAAACTCTGGCACATAAATGTACAGAAATTATGCTTTTAGCGTTAACATTGGATAAACGTGGACTGAATTTTTATTTCTTCCCTTCAAAAGTTGGTTTTTCAAACACTCATGAAAGTAACTAAGTAAATTATAATACTTGACAATCATGGTAGTTTATGGTCAAAGTATTTAAGTATCTGTTTCAAGAAAATTGGACTGCATCAATAGCAATATAATAGTAAGCATGCATTAAACAAAGGCCCTGGCACAAAATTCCTTAACCAAATATGAATTTGAATCTTTTCCCAAATTCATGCATGAATTATCCATTTAGATTATGAACAATGATTTCTATGAATGTTAAAACACTGAAAATACTGACAAACAAACTGCTTTTTTTTTCAAAACTCCTAACAGACAAGTTACAATGAAATATGAACCCTAAAAATATGACGTGTAGATTTCTATTGTCTTACCGATGGTGGAATTGTTGGTAGGGACCGTGCGCCAGCATAGCACAGTCAGTCCGAGGCTCTCTGCAAGCTCCCCGAACTTCTTCTCGATGTCCTGGTGGTGAAGCTTGTCCAGGAAGAAGATGCCAGTGGCATATCTGCCGAACGGAGGTAAGTCGATCTGGTGCGTATCTCTGTGGATAAGAGAAAAGAGTTAAAGATACAGGGTGTAAACCACCTCATCACAAAGCCGTTAACCAAGCATTCTGTACATCAAACTAAGTAACTTTACGCAAAAATTATTGCTGGGAAACAACTTTTTTTTTTGGGGTTATAAATCATGTTTTGTGGTAGAACTCAATGTTACGCACTTAAAACATTGTACTGATGGATGGATTGAATAGTACGGGGGTCGTGGAGGTGTTAGAAGTCTAAATGTTATAAAGAAAAGTTGTATTTAAAAAAAAAATTGTCAAAAAGTTGTAACTTTGACCCCCCATATCTCCGTAACTAGAAGGTTCCCAGGTATGGTGTAGAACAAAAAAATGATCGCAATGATGGGGAGAATAAGTGCCTTTCGTCTTCGTGAAGAGGTGTTTTACACCCTTTATAATTTATTTCGAAAAAAACTTGAGTGATCGTTTACAGTACCTATGTAGGACTTATAAATAAATGGAAAGTTGCTACATGTTTTGCCATTTAAAGTATGGCGTACATGTTTTTGGCTTGAACCACAGGCATTCTTTTTTTAAAGTATGTAGATTTTAAGCTCATAAGGCAAATTGGATAAACACGTTCAACGTTTGGTCTCCCTTACAAGGTTGTACTTGTACGGTCAGATAAATTAATTGTTTATCCACGGTCATTTTATACTAAACTATCAACAGACAGTAAAAGTGGATACTCACTACGTTTAGTAATTATTTTTCCAGACTTTAAAAGACCAACGCAATGTAAAGGAATATATTAACGAAATTATGGTGCAAGATTAATGTTTTTAAAGACATATTTTGGTAAAACTTCCGATAAAGATGGTGTTTAAAGTAAACAAGCCACCATAGGGTCAAAGTTTATATTTTATCGTAAAACCATGCTTTAACGCGTGATATTTTTATGTCAAAATGCGTCCATAACTTTATCATGTGGTGAAAACGATAGCAGTGCGCAATTGCGCATTAAACAATGTACCTATGCACGTATTATTTCTTGTAGCAAGTATATCTGCAAAGTGTAAACAGCTGTTCTTAGTAGCTAACTAGTAAGTAACTATGTCCTAAAATCTTGTTAGCAGGAACGGTAAACAAGCATTTGAAGTTTTAAGTACCAATTAGGCAGCTTCAATTATGAAACAATGTCGGGAATCCTGAAGGAGTATAAACTTCTATGTCTAAATATGTTATGTCTTACAGTATTGACGTCGTTCAAATTAGACAAGACAAGAAAAGGTGCGCAGAACTCGCAACCAGGCAGCGTGTACGACCATGTATGAGCGTGGACGAGGCAAAAGGATGCAAGGATAGCAAGTGGCGTATGATTTCTGCCTTCCACCATGGAGAAAAGTCGTTTATGTATGTAAACCAGCAAAAAACCACCAACATTTACCAAATTAATAACAAACAACTTCATTATAATTTCGGCTCTGTAATATCGCCTAACAACATGTCTACTAGATAGCTGATGATAAGCCCATTATTACCCATGATTAGACCTCCACGGAGGCTGCTACCACATGCGGTAATATCTGTTATCTCGTAAAGGTCACAGGGACAACTGCGCGCGCATCGACGTCACATTCAGACCGCAATATTGACCAACAAGCTGCGAACGCGATATATGAGAGAGAAATTGCAAATCTAGGCATCTGCGTCATGTATGTGCACTAATTGGTATTGATAGTTTCGGGGTGTGTCAGGGTTGTTGAGTTTTTATTGGCAGCGTTGGATTTCATTGATTTTTGTTCAGACTACGGCGCAGATTTTGATGTGGACGGGTTTTGTATTTTTAGTTATTTTATTAAGTCTATGACCAGTGTGTGTTCCCGGTGATTACATACGGGACCGAAACGTGGTCGCTCACAATGGGCCTTTGTGGGGGAGGCCTATGTCCAGCAGTGGACGTTTTTCGGCTGAAATGATGATGATGATGATTGGCAAAACCTAGACTAATAGTGCCAGTGAAAATGATTTACTTAGTAGGCACTTTGCCGAAGTTCAGAACACAAATCTGAGTTTTAAACCTTCGCTTTCATTAACAATCACAAATGATCTTCGAACAATAATGTGGAAAGGTATTAGGTCACCGAAAGGAATAATATAAAATAGTAACTGTTATTCTTGAGAACAAAAACAAACAGATTGTATTCCTAGACTAAACACAATTAGAAGATAGTCTGTCAGACAGTTCGATATACACTGAATTGAATAATATCAATAATCTCACGCATTCCAATGCCTTTTCCATGTAAGTAGAAGAAACAAGAAATTTCTGGCTTATGTCTACGTGAAGGATATCTCAAAATAATGCAAGTGAATTGGTCTAAACAATTATAAGGAAAAGGGTCATTCATTGTTCACACTGCAATTTCCAACAAAATTGATAAGTTTAGGCAAGACGGACAGAAATGTAACAGAACTTGCTAGAGGAAAAAATGGGCGTCCTATCTTGAAGATTCTCGAATATTGAAACCACCTTATTAAATCGTCAGGACAGGAGTAGTAAAGGGTCAATTTTTTAAGAGGTAAGCCGGTTTACGTTTCTGTGATTATATAATTTGTCTTTAGAACGCTGACTGTGCCATTTTTCAAAAGGAATCCGATAGGAATCGGGTTGAATAGACCCTTCGCCACTGCAGGACAGCATCATTAAAGAATCAGTAAACATTGCTAATGACCACTTATTATTTAGTTTATCAGTCAAAGTGGTTTTGTTAGAGTTGATTTTGTGTAAGAAAAGAAGCACGAAACAACCTATTGTACTTTACAATCAAAGCGGTAAAATTTCTCTTTCACAGTCTCCATCAATCAGTTCAATATAAATTCGTTTATTGTTGATTGATATACTCTATGATTGATATTGATGGCACTTTGAATAGGCCATTAATAATAATAGGTTGCAGTGCAATGGCTTATAAAGTTGTGGTAAAAGTGGTTCATTCAGCAGGAAGAATTTCGTGGGAGTTTTGCGGTTGCGGTCAATCGCAGCGGCAAAGCAGAATATAGCGACAGTGGCGGTTGGCCAATTTTTATCAACTTAAAAACCAGTCGTGTCCCTGCGGTATAACGAAGTTAATAGTCCAGTCCAGGCCCCTTATTCACAACCATTCGACTCGCTTCCGAACCGAATCGAACGTCTTAGATGTCGAAGATGTCATCCAAACGCTATTCACAAATCCGCAATCGAATAATTTTGACATTTCAATTCGACAAGAAGACTCGAATCTTTCCGACAGCTGTTTGCTGTCGGGAGTCATATCGAACAAAATTTAAATGAAGAAATAAACCATATTTCCAGATTATTTCAGTAAAATAAAAAATACCAAACTTTTTAAACACTGCCTGAAGTAAGTAAATTAAGTTTAATTGTAGTCCGGTGTTGTTTGTGAGTTATTAGTTGTTTTATTGACCGTATTTCATTGATGGATCCGCATTTAAATAAATTCAATGTGTTTACAAAATGTTTAATTCGTTCTAGATTTTAGTTAACAAGCAAGAATTGTATACCACTGATATTAAACACTTTTTTAGTAATTTTTCCTTATAAGAAAAAATAAAATTTTACTTAAAAAAAAAACACCGTTTCCGCTTTGCCAGTTTGACAGACGGCTGTTTACAAAGCTGGTATTATTCGAAATAAAGTTTATTTGAAAATTTATATTATTTTATTTCAATAAAATCATTTTGTTTCGTTTGCTGTCTATTAAGTAACTACCTGTATATTTACTTATATAAACAGAACGAAATATTCAAATAAACCAATTTTATTTACTACTTTTTATTTTCTACCACGATCATCTATTTACTACCATTTTATAGCGATCCCCATAAACACAATCTCAATCGGATAGAAAAAAACGCATCCGTTCGGATCTGTGAATAGTGTTTTGACAGTTCTTCGGTTCGGAAATGAGATAGTCGAATACGATTCCTTACCGACACGGAAACGTATCGAATGGTTGTGAATAAGGGGCCAGACAGCCCAGTCTAAATAAATCTACAGCACGATCGAAATATTCGCGCAAGTTTACAATATTTAATAATACCTAATAATAATAAATGTTTGTTACATTTTCACGCAAAAACTACTGAACGGATTTGGATGAAGTTTTGCACACAGATAGTTTATAACCTGGATTAAAACATAGGATAGTATTTATTCCGGTAGTAATATCCCATGAGACAATATTATCTAACATCACGCAGGCGAAGCCGCTGGCAGAAGCTAGTAAGGCTGGCTCTGGTTGCGTAAATCAAGGAAAATTTTATCGTACGTCGAGCATCCTTTAGACTAGGTATTTGAGTGGCAGGATGTCAACGGAGGAGTCCGCCAACACTTTTTGATTTAGTTTGGCACACCGAGCAGCACCTTGCAGCCCTTCTTGTCTCATGTAACTTGTTAATCGTCATGATAAATGATAATGCATTCGGAGAACGGAACGGAACGGAGAACTTAATTGCAGAATCAAGTGCATCCATTGATTCATGTAATTTAATTAAAGAAACTGCGTCGCAGAATTAATTGATTTTATGAAGACAGGGTGTAGTTGTTTGAAATACTCGTAACAAATCATGAGACGTGCAGTGCAGTGGTAGTAATAATATGAAAATCTTTCTGATTCATAACTACTCATTAAGTAATTCAAAACCCGACTGAATAAACTGTACTTAAATCAAAAACAAGCACATTTTAAATTACAGAAAAGTTCACTCGCGCCTCCAAGACGAATCTAATGACGTATAATTTATCGAAACTGTACTTAAATCAAAAACAAGCACATTTTAAATTACAGAAAAGTTCACTCGCGCCTCCAAGACGAATCTAATGACGTATAATTTATCGAAATCCGTTCATAACAGTTACGGGGAACAAAGAAATTAGCATACATAGAGGTTAAACACAAAACTCTTTTTGAGCTTCGCCTCAGTCTAGTCGGGTCAAAAATAAAGGGGAAAGTCCCCAAAACCGAAAAAGCTCGGAAAATTTCAAAAACATGCGTGACATTCGGCGAATCGAGAGTATAACCACAACACCTACTCGTTACAGGTAAACGGTGCCATAAAACAAGCCAACTCAGTGTATGCGCATAATAAAATAGCTGATGGCAAATAAACCACGAGTGCGACTGAATTTAATCCAAATACCTAAGACTCGTTTGTGTATCTTTGAATGTAATGTTGGCGGAAACTGGCGATTGGTCCTAAATTAGCGAACCAATATTGGAAATACAAACATTATTTTAAGCATTCACGGTTTAAAACTAAACTTGTATTGTCACTTTCGGGATTACTAGCTGACCCGCGCAACTTCGTCTGCGTCACAGAAGAGAGAAAAACGAAAAAAAAAAACGTTTTTGTAACATTTTTCATTCCTGCTCCGCTCCTAATAATCGTAGCGTGATGTTATATAGCCTAAAGCCTTCCTCGATAAATGGACTATCCAACACAAAAAGAATTTTTCAATTCGAACCAGTAGTTCCTGAGATTAGCGCGTTCAACCAAACAAACAAACTCTTCTGCTTTATAATATTACTAGCTGACCCGCGCAACTTCGTCTGCGTCACATGAGAGAAAAACGAAAGGAAAAAAATCCCTGTTTTTGCACCATTTTCCATTCCTGCTCCGCTCCTAATAATCGTAACGTGATGTTATATAGCCTAAAGCCTTCCTCGATAAATGGACTATCCAACACAAAGATAATTTTTCAATTCGAACCAGTAGTTCCTGAGATTAGCGCGTTCAACCAAACAAACAAACAAACAAACTCTTCTGCTTTATAATATTAGTATAGATAAGTATAGTTTTTGCGCTCCCGATATTTCGACCCTGTTGCAAGCGCCATGACCAGTCAGTCAATCCGTGATCTATCGAAATATTGGAAATTAGTCCTAAATTGAAACATGCAGCTAACCAATCTTATTACCTTCTATGTTGTCATCAACTAGCTCTTGCCTGCAACCTTCGTTCGCGTAAAATTATCACACAACATTACTTTCCCTTTTTTAATTGGATTTTGTTACTAATAACAAGGGTTCTTTTTGTATGGAACCCCAATTATTTTTCTAAAATAAAAGTTGCCTTAGTAACTCCTTATAGCATCAGCTATTTGCCAGTGGAAGTCTCGTTAAGTCACAGGAGTGGAAAGATTTCATATCTTCCGAACTATGACCTCTTTGAGATCTAATCAGTGTTAGCCAAAAAACTTCTTCACGCAAAAACCGTCATGTCATGGCTCTTCTGAAATTACACAATTCGCTACAATTTTTTTTTTTTTATTTTTTTTTATTTTGCCAGCTCATCACTTATCAATCAAGACAGCAGGTAGAGGATCTATCTATATCTCTCTCAACCCATCCATCCTATCTATTATTCCTCTATACTTGAAGCTTTCAAATAATGAATGCCTAAACTTCATGGATGAACATTTTCCAATACGTTATGGAATGTTCAAGTAAGATATGCGTATTTTGCGACCCAGATCGTCGGCTGAACAGTGAACAGACTGTATTTATGGCTCCAGGAATTCCGGCCGGAGTTCGTCGAATTCTTTCGGGAGCTGTTGGTGACAGGAAGCGTTATTACTTAGGTCTTGAATGAAAGTTATTAGTCTGGGACATGACCGGAATCTAGAGCATTCTGACTACACTGAGAATAGCTCTTTTCTTGACACACGATCAGACGAGATACAAAATGAAGATGCAGTGTTCGGAGACTGTATCTACCAGACTTGTATTCTTATTTTTTATTGCACACAAAAAAAACAACAAATATACATAATACTTGCAATAATATAGCTTATGTACAAAGGCGAGCTTAACCCAGAGTTGGGTTTTCTTACAGCAAACCTAATTTTGAAAGCGAGATTTGCAAAAGAGGATATACTTACGTATCTTTGTTTTTTACTAACGTATTTAGAGACATAAGAATCGCATGTGACTAAAAGAGTGGTTGGTATAAATGTGAGATGGAGAGGGAGAGGAAGACCAAAGAAACGATGGATGGGTTGTATGAGGAATGATATGAAAAATGAAGGAGTAAATGATAGCCAGAGACAGCCAATGGTTGACAGAGAAGAATAAAAAAAAGAAACGTTTTGCGCTGACCCTAATTAACACGGAACAAGGGCAGGAAGAAGATGATGATGTAGAAGTAGAAACAAACTACTATAACTTTCAAGATCAATAACAATTTGTACTTGATTAGTCATCTAGCTGCCGATTCTCTATTACACGAGTATACAAATACAATCTAATCAAGAAAGTGAGAGGACTATTATGATACGAGAACAACTCATTAGTCAATAATAAACAACAACATGCAAGAAATAATGTAAACACAACGGCACTGCCCATATTTTTCTATATTAGTTACATTGAAGTATTGCACAATAATATTTCTAGTCTATGATAATCGTACGATGATTGTTTACAAAACATATAGAACTTATAGATACTGCTATAGCATTCTAGAATGCCTTGCCTCTATGTCATATAAGACCGGATTATTGCCAAAAGGAACGACGTGGGTAGAAAGAGAAAACATTGTTACAGAAAATTATCCGGGATAGCTCTTCAAGCGACACGTACGTTCCCTTAAGTGCCTAAAGGAGGGAGGGTAGTTTGCCCCAACACTTATCTAAATGGACGCTCAAATTGCAAAGTCCGATGTAGTAGAGATAAAGCATTTTGAGAAAGCTAGAAAAATAGAAGTAGATAACTGTTGATCGGGGCTTCTTTTGCATACAATCATGCAAGTGGATTTAAAACGTTATTTTTAGTGCGTCTACAGCCCTACGCACCTTTAAATGAAAAGTTTCATTCTGTTGTCTAAGCTGCCTTGTTGCTGTGCAATGGTCAAAGAGAGAGGTCCCGGCTGTCATTTGCAGATCGTTGACAGTTGTTACAGGTAGTCAGTGGCTCAAAAAGTCTGACAACCAGTTTTACCAAGGGGTAAAATACACCGTACTAACTGGGTTTTGGAGGTCAGATAGGCAGTCGCTCCATGTAAAATACTGGTATGCAGCTGCATCCGATAACCGGTTAAAATGGAAGCCGACATGGTTAGGAAAAGACTATTAGGCAGATGATTATGATGAGAGAAAGACGAGTCAGTCAGTTACGGAAATGTTTCTGTGTTTTCTTCCTTATCTAAGTAGGTGTGTTACGTACGTATTAGAAGCATAACAATTATCATCTTTGTAAGGAGATAAATAAACATGTTTCTTAAACACAAATACTTCTGATGATATCGACTTTAAAACAATCTAAATGTCACAATAATGTGTGCAGCTAGATAACCAAGGTGAGGCATTATCATGCGTACGATTCGGTGACGAACGTCAGCATCCGTTTGATGATAATGCACGCGTGCAATGAGGATAGATGACACGACATGATAAGGGCGGAACAATGCTTTCTCGGTTCCATTAGGGCTTGGTTAGGGAAGAAAGAGATAAGTGGGCAGCTATAAATGAAATGTAGTGGCGCATAGTTTGGCAGCGGTTTCCCAGAAAGGTTGCTGGGCAACCACATAGGATCTGACCGTCCAAACCTAACATTGCGAATAGAACATCATTATAACAATCATTCAACGCGAAGCAATATCTCAAGTGTTCAACAATACACACAAAACAGATCGCATAGCGGGCGTGAACAAATTGCATCACCTTACCATACAAACATCATCAATTCAGCATCATGATGTACGGAATCAGAGCACGTGACCGCGCACATGGCGTGATCGATGCTCGCCATAGGAGACGCCGCAGGAACAGTTGGAAAACTGCCAAGATGGCGGCCAAATCGGGATATTTACAATCATACTTAGTGTCGCCGCGGACGCTGAACTTAGTCTGTGCAGTAATTGTGTGATTAATTGCCGAAATTCGCCCGTTACATCACCATGAAAATAAGCTGTTCTGATTTTTGCAGTTTTCAATCTTATGGGGAATCACAGTTGCATTTTCTCTTGCAAATGAATAAAGAAATGTACAAGTAGTAGATTTATTGAGGAAACAATAAACATAGCCACAAATGGGAATGTGAAAAGCATTTGAATTAGTTCTCATCATTGGTACTTGGGGCAACGATGTATTGTTAACCGGACGTAAAATTATTCTCCCATTGATTTATAAGATGAGGCATGGATGAAGCTTGCTAAATATCAATAAAAGTCAATCAAATCGTTGAAAATTCTAGTACAATTTACAACAGAGTAGAGACAAAACAAGAATCGTAGAAGATGTTTTATTTGAACAACTGCACGAACAAGTATAATACGTCAGCTTCATAATTTGTTTGATAAACATAGTTTGCAGCTATAACCTTCAAAGCAAAATGTTTTAAAATAATACGGATGGCAGAAAAAACTTCTGCGAAAATTGGCACAGTGGTCAAGAAAGGGTTAAAAGTGTAGGACAAATCAAAGGCACTTTGATCATCCAAGTTATTGGGCATTATTGCTAACTAGCTTCTGCCAGCGGCTTCACCCGCGTGAATCTTACTACCGGGATAAAAAGTCCATTCTATGTGTTAATCCCGGTTATAATCTATCTGTGTCAATTTTCTTCCAAATTCGTTCAGTAGTTTTTGCGTGAAAGAGTAACAAACATCCATTCATCCATCCATACTCATAAATTTTCGCGTTTATAATATTAGTAGGAAGTAGGATTGTAAGTTTCGATCGAAGTTGAATTTGTAAATTCGTAAGTCGGGTATTCCGACCTGCATGCCGTTGGATTGAAATATGACCCTAGCATACAGTAGCAAAGTGGCTGATGACATGTTTGCAACTCTGAATGATAAGTCTCATCTTGCAATGAATCACCAATGGATTTCCACCTATTGCTTTATGTGGAATTTTAATTGATAAAAGCTCCACTACAACTTCACCTGTTTATGCAAAGATAACTACTACTACAGTGACTTTCAGTGACGCAACTGAAGTTCATGCGAGTCAATGAAATCGATACAACATCGTGTACAGGTTATCGCAGTCCGGTGAGCGTGAACGACCGACAGCTGACCCAGATTGGACCTGTTCCATAATCAATAACAGAAAATATTTTATAATAAGCGTAATTTTATTGTAAGAGAAAGGAAAAGTGAACTGCATTGGAAAGTATTGGCAAAAGCTTGCAGAGAGAAACTTTGAGGATTAAGTTGAAAATTCTGTGAACAACACTCCATCCAGACAAGATATAAAAGACAGCAACAGCTAAAGAAGAGATAACTTGCTACGAAGATAAGGTATTTTTCAATGAACAAACAAAAGCCTTTGTCGAGCTACTAAAGCAAGCATAAAAAGCAGACACTCATTAAAACTTGTCCAAGCGCAAAATTACAAGCAAACGCTGGAACCAACGAAGCAAATCCCACTTAATTGCGAAGCATTTTATTAAATGTCACGGAAGATATAATAGGATCGTGTTCCAGGGCGGTAAAGGTCAGAGTTGAATTGAAACGTGCCAAGATTGCATGTGGAAAATTTTAAGATGCGGTATTAAATATGACGAGTACAAGGGTGCTGTATTCAATAGCTGAAATGAAGTATGATTAAGTGAATATTCGAATAGAGTGAGAGTATAGAAATGTAGATGTAGATTGAGATGTTGTAGAATATGAAAAGGAAAAACTAGGCATCAATAAATATTCACATCAAAGGGATATAGGTATGACTGAAACACACTTGCATATCACAGGAGTTGATTGACGCTACTGAAAGTACCAATCGGCAATCTTGTCTCCAAATGGGCTGACTCAATTTCAATGGTCACCGACACGATAAGTAGACGACTGTAGAACACATTACTGAAAATCATATTCCAAGGATAAGGAAACACGAAGTTGAAATTCCATTAAAAGCAACGCCGATGCAGTTAGCTGAGACAACTCTAAATTGAACATGACATCTATTTATAGATGGAACTGTGTTTAGCTGCACTAGTCTGCCACCTACGTGCGAACGGAAAGATTCCGCATTTCTTACTGTTTACAAAAAGCTTCCTAATATAAAACAAATGACGATTAGCTTGAAAATACGACGAAAAATATTCTCCTTGAGGTCGGCGCTACACGTGTTTTTTTCCCCCATTCTCCTTGGACAGCCAAATATTATTATAAGTATAGCAGAGTAATATGAGATAGCTGTTGTCCAAGAAATAGTTGCTAGGCGATGGATCTAAGAGCTTTATTGATCGCCCTATAAATAGTCCAAATTAATATCAAAAGTAAGAAGCGTGTGGGACGAACATCAATTCTATTTGCCGTCAAACGTGAATTTCGCCAACATGTAGGTACAACCTGTCATTCATGGTATTTATGATTCTTTGTTTTATGATGACTCGGTTTTGTTCTACATAAACGTTGACTGATTCGACGAACGCAACACTTTTTTTGAAGACAGCTCAGATTTTAGATGCGTAACATTTCTTTCAATAATTTAGCGTTGCCTACAATTGCTAAGATTGCTTGAAGAGCTTTTTATAACTAAAAACGTTATCTCGACAAAAGACTCTCCTGTTCAACGAAAGAGCAATATTATTATGTTTTCAATTTTAAACTGCTTTTAACTTTCAAGACTGAAATGAAATTGCTTTTATACCCGACAAGCGAGGAGAAATGTTTGAAGTCTTTTCATTTTATAGACCGTTGAAGAATTTAATAAAAGCACCGTTTCTTAGTGCTTCAGACTAGCTAGTTATTCAAGGTAATGTACTCGGGATCAAAGTCCTGACAAGCAATTTGCACAGCATACCGTCAGCAATCTAGAATCAATTTGTGCGGGCGTTGTTTTTCTACAGACTACGAACTGTCATCAGGTTTAATGTTCAAATAATCGTACCTTACGCCAACTATGCTATAAGTCTGATACCCATTTAGTTGTCATTCAGTACACCTGCTGGTGTTACGGTTTCGGTAATTATAGAAGCTATCATGGATCTAAAAGATAATAACTTTATTAACAGTGTTACTATATTTGCTGGCAAGGCTCCAAAAACACTAAAATATCATGAACATGATCGAATAAGTGTGGATAACAAAATTCTTTTTAATAAAACTATTAAACGACGTGAAAGATATTAATGTTATTGGCCAGCTACTGCAATTCTAAATAACTACAGATCGTTTTCAGTCACAACTGGCATCCAGATTTTTCATACATGAGCATTTTCATTTTATGCAATTTTTTTTATTTCATTCAAGCTTCTAATGACATTCAGTCGCCAGAATTTTTGAATGAAGATACGAAACTGCAATTATTTTACTAACACTAACGATTGGCAACAATACATAACATTACACAAGATTTGTTAGCCAAAATCCTCGTAGTTGCGTTTCGGTAACGTCATTCATTGACTATCTTTTTGTCTCAACAAAAAAATTGAGGTCTTCATCATGAGATGCCTAGCCTTTTCCCAACTATGCTGGGGTGAGCTTCCAGTCTAACCGGATGCAGCTGAATACCAGTGCTTTATAATAATAATAATAAAAAGTTTTATTTAAAATGGGATTGCAAAGTTTACAAAATATGTTGCATTTATAAAAATTTTAGGTTACATGGAGCAACTGCCTATCTAACTTCCACAACCCAGTTAGTACTGGGTAATACGATTTCTTTTGGTTAGACTGTTTGTCAGACTTTCGGACCACTAAAGACCACCTGTAAAGACTGTTAAAGATCTACAAATGTTAGCCGGAACACTGGAGTGCTTTCACAGACACGGAAGATACTCGGTATGTACCTAATGGGTGGTCGGTAGTCACATTATTTATTCAATGATCTTGAACAGTAATTGCATCTCATTGTATTCGTATATTTTGTACTTCAGTCTTCTCGGTTTTATCAGACTTCCATATTGTTTGACTTGAATAGCTATCTTCTCATTATTTATTACTTTCTTTATCTGTTATTTGGTCTACGTATTTTTTCTGTATTGCGTCTGTGTTTAGTAAAAGGATGATGTCAACTTGTAAAATAATAGCAAAAAAAAAAGAGACGCCTGTAATTTTTTTACCGTGGATCATTATTTCTAGTCGTGTTCTTCGTTTTAGTGTAAACAAAACTAGAATCAGATTTATTATTAGTACTTTGTCTGAATACTAAATACCTACCTTACATGCGATGTGCAAAAAGTTTTTGTTAGAAAACATTACCGGACCCTATCATGACGTCCTAAAAAATAAATAATAAAAAACCCTCAGTTTCAGAGAGGCATTACAGCAATCAGGGACCGTACAACCCCGAATATAAGTTAATTCTTTCGAAAGGGTTACATGTTGTGCGGCTTCAGTCACGGAAAGGGTTACCTCTTGGTAGTGGTAGCCCTTTCATAACACTAACGTTAGGGTAACCCTCTCAATAAGTTAACTAATACAAGATGTTACCGGCTCCTGTATGGTTTCCAATTGAAGAAGATAACCCCTTGAAAGGGTTTTGTCGGGGTAACCAAAGGGTTTTAAATCAAATAATTTTAAATTACGTTGAAGTTGAGGAAAAGGTATTGTTGACCTTGGAAGTTTGGAATCATATAGAATCGTTCATTAAGTGTTTCTTACTCGGTTTGATAGGACGGTGATTTCTTCTTTGATCGACTTAAAAAAAGAGGAGGTTCTCAATTCGTGGGAACCTTTTAATTTATTTTTTATTTTTGTTATGTATGTTCCCCGATTACTCGAAGATATCGGAACCGATTTGGATTATTTTTATTTTGTTTAAAACGGTATACTTCACAGGTGGTCCCATAATCATCAAGTCTGGATCTGATGATGGAATCCTGGAGAAATAGTGCGAAATCTTCAAATTGTATAGGCACACATAAAGCGATTTGGGTAGTTTTCGAAAGAGTACTTTTTCAGAGTGGTCCCACTTCAATTTGGTGAAGATCTGATGATGAACTTCGAAGATAGGCAACGGAACTCCTCAATAAATGATAGCAAATGGACTGGGATTGCTGAAATCTCATGGCTATCTATTGTTTACACCAGTTCATAACATAACATCACGCCAGTACGCTGTGAAGGGTGAACCACTAAAAAGAGAAAAATGTTTTTTTTTTTAACACACGATAATCCTAAAATCCGGCAACCCGCTTTATTTCCGAGAGGGTGACCGCCAGTCCCAGGGTGGTGTTGGGTTTATCGTCCACCAGTCCCTTGTGAACAACGTGGTGAAGATCGAGAGTGTGTCGACCAGGGTGGCGTACCTTATACTCAGAATATCCTCAAGATATTCGCTGAAGGTTATACAGGTCTACGCCCCGACCTCGGCACACCCCGACGACGAAGTGGAGACCATGTATGAGGATATCTCTAAAGCCATGCATGGTTTCAAAACTCACTTCAACGTTGTAATGGGGGACTTCAACGCGAAACTGGGCAAACGAGACGGGGATGAGCTGCAGGTGGGGCAATTTGGAGTTGGACGTCGGAACCACCGGGGCCACCAACTGGCTAGTTTTATGGAGAAGGAGGGCCTCTATATGATGAACTCCTTCTTCAAAAAGCGTGAGCACAGGAAGTGGACCTGGCAGAGCCCAGATGGTGCAACAAAAAACGAGATCGACTTCTTCATGTCAACCAAGAAGCAAATGTTCAATGATGTCTCTGTGATCAATTTGGTGAAAACCGGGAGCGATCACCACATGGTAAGAGGCACATTGAACATCAATATCAAGCTAGAGAGGTCTCGACTGATGAAGTCTACGCTCCGTCCAGCACAGATCCAAATCCAAAACCCCGAGAGCTTTCAGCTCGAACTCCGGAATGGTTTCGAGTGCCTAGGCGGCTCAGTGGACGAGTACAACAATGGGTTCGTGGAAACTGTCCATACGACCGGGTCTAAGTTCTTCAAGACACGTCGTACAGATCAGAAAAAGAGGTTCTCCGATCAAACTCTCGAGCTCATGGAGGAGCGGCGTAAGATGATCCTGCAGTCTTCAGATGAGGCCGCTTTAATACCGCGCGTATTAAAGACGCGATCGAGCGGAACAAAGGCTCCAAAGTATTTTCAAGAGATCTGGCTATTGGGCAGAGCCAGCTCACGAAACTGAAGACCGACGATGGCAGGATCTTATCCGCCAAACCGGAGCTACTGAGGGAGATCGAGAGCTTCTATGGACAGTTGTACACGTCAACCAGCAAACCCATTGTCGACCTAGCAAACGACCCAAGAGCTAGACTAACCCGACACTATACCGAAGACATCCCGGACGTCAGCCTGTACGAGATTAGGATGGCTCTGAAACAACTCAAAAACAACAAGGCACCGGGGGCTGACGGAATTACTGCCGAACTCCTGAAGGCGGGTGGAAAACCGGTACTTAAGACCCTTCAGAAGCTGTTCAATTCCGTCATACTCGAGGGGAAAACGCCACAGGCATGATGCAGGGGTGTGGTGGTGCTCTTCTTCAAGAAGGGTGACAATGCCCGGTTGAAGAATTATAGGCCCACTTCTAAGCCATGTCTACAAGAGTCATCACAAATCGTCTCGCGCGCAGGTTTGACGATTTCCAGCCACCCGAACAACCCGGTTTCCGAAAAGGCTTTAGCACCATGGACCACATACATACGCTTCGGCAGGTTATACAGAAGACCGAAGAGTATAACTTGCCTCTCTGCTTAGCGTTTGTGGACTACCAAAAAGCCTTTGATTCGATCGAAACCTGGGCTGTACTGCAGTCTCTACAACGGTGCCAAATTGACTATCGGTACATCGAGGTGTTGAAGTGTTTGTACAAAAACGCCACCATGTCAGTCCGACTTCAGGACCAAGCCTCGGAACCTATCCTTCTGCAGCGAGGTGTAAGACAGGGAGACGTCATATCTCCGAAACTGTTCACCTCTGCACTGTGGGATGTCTTCAAGTTTCTGGACTGGAGAGGGCTAGGGATCAACGTCAATGGCGAGTACATCACTCACCTTCGGTTTGCCGACGATATTGTGGTCATGGCTGAGACCATGGAGGACCTCAGTACAATGCTCGATGACCTCAGTAGAGCCTCCAAAAGAGTGGTCTAAAAATGAACATGGACAAGACAAAGGTCATGTTGAATGCCCATGTCACACCCATTCCTATCAAGATCGGAGACTCGACACTCGAAATTGTAGACGATTATGTATACCTAGGACAAACGGTCCAGTTAGGTAGGTCTAACTTCGAGAAAGAGGTCAATCGTTGAATCCGACTCGGCTGGGCAGCGTTCGGGAAGCTGCGCGGTATCTTCTCGTCCAACTTACCGCAGTGTCTCAAGACGAAAGTCTATGATCAGTGTGTGTTGCCAGTGATTACATAGGGGACCGAAACGTGGTCGCTCACAATGGGCCTTATCAAAAGGCTTAAAGTCACCCAAAGGGCAATAGAGAGGGCTATGCTCGGAGTTTCCTTGCGTGATCGAATCAGAAATGAAGACATCCGCAAGAGAACCAAGGTCACCGACGTAGCCCGAAGAATTGCTAAACTTAAGTGGCAGTGGGCAGGGCACATTGCTCGCAGAACGGATGGCCGATGGGGCCGAAAAGTTTTGGAGTGGCGACCGCGAACCGGAAGACGATGCGTTGGAAGACCTTCCACTAGGTGGACCGATGACCTGGTGAAGGTTGCGGGAATCCGGTGGATGCGAGTAGCAAGGGACCGGTCAATGTGGCGACACTTGGGGGAGGCCTATGTCCAGCAGTGGACCTCTTTCGGCTGAGATGATGATGATGATGATGTTGTATTTTATTTTCCGCTTGTTGCCGGCTCGAGGGCAAAACGCAGACTGAATGTTCAGGCTCGGTTTCTCATCACAATTAAATTATGAATTTTATAATGAATGTTCCACACACACATACACAAACACGTCAAACTTATAACACCCCGTCGTTTTTGCGGCGTCCGAGCGCGGTCCGCGCGCCGCTAGCGAGCGGACCGCGTGCTTGCGAGCCGTCTGCGCGCTGGCTGCGCGCCGACCGCGCGTTGTAATGAATAATTATAATTGCATAAGTTGATAAAAAATGCTATGCAATAGCTTTACCGCGGCAGTCCCCAAGTGCCACACGTCTTTTTAAAAATAAATATGTTCATGTCGCCTCGGTTTTTTAAATCTTACAGTTTGAGTCAGCTCCTATCCTTTCCCTTCGGGCACTAAATAATGAGTGAGACGATCGAATGATATTTTAGTCTGATAGCGCTAGGTTTTGAGGTTTCAAAAATATTAAAGTTGTTTTGTTTTTCGCATATAGTTTCCGGACCATTTGCCTAACCTACTATATTAATTTGTGTCATTTTAGGTACTTTAGTTAGGGAGAAATTTGGCTATTTATCTTTTCGATCACTGTTAGAGGAAAAGAAAATGATAGTTGATTTCGTTATAATGACGTAGTAGTACCTAACTGATACGATTAGAGTGAATATCCCAGAATTCCTAAATAGCGGACTGGCCACAGAAAAAAAAACAAAACAGGCGGAAAAGCGGCAATCCGAACTCGATTTGTTTTTCGATTGACTCATGATTTTATTTTTATGTTTCTTATATTCGCAATGAAAAGCACAGTGTTTACTTATTTAGTCCCTCGCTGTCGAAAATGTTACAAACGGGGTTTGCAGGCTATCCTAGATAAGATATCATAATTATTTTAAACTTTTAATTAGTTTTGATTCGAATAAAAATAATCAATCAACCACAAATCATCGAGATACTGAAAATGCAATCGTCAGATGTGACACAAAACGCAATAATAAGCTTCACAGGTACGACTGTAGCCACAGGCAAGAAATAAGCAACTTGAAAATTTTTGAAACTTTGGCATCAAAATAGCCCAGCGCTATCGGACTATTTATGATTCCGTAAAAAAGACAAGATTGTATCCATGTAACAACAATCCCGACTTTACCAGGAAAAAAAAAATGAACTTTAAAAACTCTGCAATAATAACTATAATCGCATATGTAAGGAGTCGCTACTCATCGCTAGGGCCTAGACTGCGTGTTGCGACTTGACGCATTCCTGCCGAATGTATGCAGTTTAGTACTTTAAAGAAAAGACGTGAGAGATAAAATTACAATACTGGTAGTCCGAATGGGTAACCCCTTCAACGGCTTTACAGTCGTTGAAGGGGTAACCCGTTCAAAACGACTTACCATGAAAAAGTATAACCCACCAAGAATGGGTTTTCGAATATACAGGTAATCATATCGAAAGGGTTTGGAAGAGGTTATCCATTGATGAGGGTTTTCGTAAAAAATGGTAACCAATATGAAATGGTTTTTAAAACAACACTTTGTCAAAACCCTATCAAAAACCCTTTCAATGGGTAACCAAAATGGTCCCTGACAGCAATATCGATTACCTACTCGATTGTTATGAATGGCAATCAGTCGTAACATCCACGACCCACTGATCATCGAGATAACGATACGTTATCTTATCAGCGAGTACATTTGTTTCCTACACAACTACTTGTAATTCCATCATAATACAATAGATAAATGCGATAATCCGACCATCGAGATTCTAATCTTTTAATTATGTAGATTTGCTCTCATAGTAACTGAAAGATATCTTTCAGGAGGTATAAACCTTGATATATTGTAAAGTAGGGAAGCAGAGGCCGCATAATTTGGAAGTCAGTTACCAGTAAATGCGTTAGAGCTGGCTCACCAGAGTGAAACAAATGAAACTGACTAGCAATAAAATAATTATCAGCACTAATTTGGACAGGATCGATGAACTTTAATCAGCACCAAACAGAAGCAAACTATAACACTATCGCGGCTAATCATAGATGCAGGCCACGGGCAACCACAGATAACTAATGGAAATAAAATAAAAGATAGCGGAATCCCCCACGAGCTCAACACGTGGTGACTGTGTGCAAACATAGTGGTTTTTATCTACAACAATAAATTTTGTTTTATAGGTACTATAATCTGTTATTGAATATCATCCCGCTTTAAATACGAGTACGTGGGAAAATGTAGGTATTTTGTAGGCTTAGTATAAACATTTCGATGTATGCGGAACACAGGACAGGGTAAGGCCTGGTTTCCACCAAAACCAAGAGGAAATGTGTAAGATTCGACTAATCACAGGAAAGACGAGACACTTGATGTAGACTTTAACCACTGCGCTCTCTTCCGCTTTGATGGAAACCGGGCCTGATGCTGGTGTGGCGAGTGTGGCTGGCGGTGATTCGGGGAGGCATAGTGTTGTTCGGTGTCTAAGGGGCCAACAATACGGCAAGCCCATAAGGCTAACAGACTGTTCAGAAACCCTAACATCGTGAAGACTAGGAGGTTGTACAGGTAAAACAAGCTATTTGGGCTAAATTGCGAGTACAGCCACTATTCGTCTTACAGCTACTCGTAGTACGATGATGGCAATGAAGCACTGCAAATGGCCATTGCTGGGAAGATCATTTTCTCGGATAAAAATATGCCATAAAATCAAGGCGTACTAAGAAATCTAAGGGATGATGGAATTAGAAATGACAATTTTTTACAAGTAATTGTGTATCATAGTGCTACGCCAGCAAAACTTGAGTTTATTTTACAAAAGAGCCAACATAGGCATGGTTTTGGTTTTTAGGTGACGGTGTAATTCCTCTTTGAAGTTTTTACAAACTGCCAAAACGAAACTGGGAAGTGGGAAGTGAATGTACAGAAATTGATACGAATATTTAATAAGAGCTAACATTGTATTTAAAGCTAGCACGATGGAAACAGATTAACTAACTATGAAAATAATATAAGCAGTCACGAAGCGATTGTTATCGAAAACTTTCTTGCAATCAATGTTAATAATTGTACCATAAATAAGGTTAGTGACTCTTAACCTAATCTGTAGCGCTTAGTTCCACATCTAGACCTAATCTAGTTAAATTTACTAATCAGGTAGGTAACCCTAGCCACGAAGGCAGTGCGTGATCGTGTCGTGTTGTGGTACCTAATCTTTTATCAAGGCCTCAGTAATATAATCTTTATACGCACCTAGATCTTGAAAGAGCGTGGAAATAAATAAATAATCTTTAACATGTGTAACATTCTAACATTCAGAAATTATAGGGAATTGGTTGGTCTTTTACGAGGCAAGTTTCAACTGGATTATTTAAAAAGAACATTAGAAAAACTGATTAGTCATAGTTATTTATTGGTAAGAATTTTACAGACCCACACCACAGCCCACACAGTAAAATCTTACGTCTTTTAGAATTTACAGAAGGTCTATTATACATATTAGTAATACGGAAAATTAGGATGCTTATGTTTAAGCAAAACATGATTACCCCAAGTAAATTGATTCCCGAATATTAATGAACAACTTTTTACTTAATCTCTTGTGTCGTATCCACTCTCGAACAAATTCGACACATTGCAATGACGTACTTACGCAAGGAGAAACATCGGTGCTCCCTGTATCGATCTCACAAGGGAGCGCTAATGGGCTCGTCGATCATGTCTGAAGTCTGAACAGAAATTAATGACGGAGCACCGCGTCGACTGACGTAACGCCAGACGTAACCCCAGACAGTGACGTAGAGTTTTTGGGAAAATTCTCGAACAAATTAAAATAACTGTGTGAAGTGAAGACTCTGAACTGCAAACAATATTGTAACTAACCAGTATTGGTTTTAGAGAGGCTAAAATAGAGGGTAGGCATATTTATGAATTTGAACACGCTAAGTTGTTCTGATAACATACGTAGCCTTCTAGTTCAAATTATAATGATATTATGACCAAGCGAAGACTCATCGGACAATAGACTATTGAGCTAGTTCAGAGCGAGCATTGTAGCCATAAATTCATGGTAAACTATCTAGTCACTGATAGTCACGATTTCTAGAACATGAATGATAACTATAGTAATGCAAAATATTGTTTCAGTCAACTACATAATATTATGTTTGCTACCATGCCGCATCAATCAGATCACGTCCAACTTGTAGTTAAGTATATTCAGTTCAGATTTTCATGCTTTAAAATGCAATATAGCGATAAAAAATGTGAAACTCGAGTATTTGCCACGTAAAGTATAATAACCCTTACAGTAATATGATCGCCGAAACATCAGTAAGATCTGAAGATACACATTACAATGCCAATACCTACTAAACTAACAGAAGGGAATTCGTCTGCGTATATTTATGATACTGGTAACCTTATGAAAGTAATAATATACCTACTCGCCGAAACAGCAAAGAATTTTGAACACGATACCTAATTGAAAGATGACCAGAACAATAAAAAACTAGTTACAAGGGATTAAGGAAATATGATATTTCAGTAAGTGCAATTACACTGGATAATGTATCACGATAATCATAAAGTGTATAATGGTTACAATAAAGTTTACAAGGCCGTGGAGATTACAATTGCATGCTGTTACATTCCTAAGTTGTATAACAATAAAGATAAGGATGATCACTTATTGTTAAATATCACTGTTTATTCACGTGATCATATACTACTCTATAAACAAACTACTGACACAATTACAAATCCAAATATGGGAAAATATGGAGTCGATAAAAAACACTGTAACAACCTTGAGCATTTTATAGCGCACAATAAAAAAAGCAATGAAGAAAGAAACAATCAAAACCATATCATCCAAAAACATTGACACGTTATGACGGAACACGCAAACAAGTCTACACATAATCAAAATGTAAGCTAACAGAATTTCATCATTTGATTACTTTGTCGCGTGTATATTTCCAGGGATGCCGCAAGGAAGTTGATTTACTGCATGAACCGTTGACAAAAAGTTCACGGAATAGGTTCCGTAAACATTTTTATCTTCAGAATGTCGCCATGTCGTATTGTTGCAGGGAGGTATGTACTGTTGACAGTATGATCCCTTGTGTGAACTTTGAAATACGTTTATTGAACAATGAAAGCCCGATCGACAAACAACTTCACATCCAGAGCATTGTGTGAGGTCATTCTTAGAACTGCCGTGTTTATTTGCTTCCTTGCATTTACCTCGATTTTTATCGTATTGGATTGGAAGTTCTTTATCATCATTTATCGTTTTATACTTTGACGACCCGAATGGCGTAGTGGTAGTGAGGCTGCCTAACATTCTTAGGGTCCTGGGTTCGAATCGGTAGGAGCAAATGTTTGTGTGATGAGCATAGGCATTGTATTTACAAACAAAAAAGTATATATGTAGTATGTCAACTATCTGGTGTCCACGACACAAGTCTTGCTTACTGTGGCACTAGGTGGCACTGTGTTAATGTCCAGCGATATTTATCAGTCTCCTGCCCTTATCCCAACTTATTTTGGGTCGGCGCAGCATTTCTTCTTCTTCCATTCTTCCGTAAAACTCGTAATCTCATCAGACCTCCTTTCGTGCTCTCATCATACTTCACAGTGTCCATCCATCGTTTCTTTGGTTTTCCTTTACTCATAAGACTAATGATACTAATCTACATTCAAACTCAACAGTTTCCTCCGGATCACATGTCCATAACACTATAACCGATTATATACCACACGAATTCTTTACTAGTTCTTTATAATGGTTATTATTAAGTAATGCATGATCTTCCTTATCAACATTTACATCATTTGCGTTGATTTTGTACGTCACAAATAGCAATTTGTTACTAACACAGTAACAGAGTATGTTTATTAAAATAATAATGGTGGTATGATGCTCAAGTGCTAGTTACTAGAACGTCGCCGTCAACGTAGCCTACAATAATCAATATTTATGTTATACCTACAATAACCAGTTTCCTTTAGGTTATTTTTACAATATTGTTTGTGTCTAGCTCTAGTTGACAGTGGAAATATAAACTGCCTTTGACTAGTGGCAAGGACTTGAATTAATCTAATCAAGCTTGTTTTAGGTTTTGCAAAAACAAGAAATCTTCGTACAGCAGTCCTATGTTCGACCTATTTCTAGCAAAAAATTACGTTTCGAGAGTGCTTATCGAGGGTTTAATTTTTGTTAATAAAATACCTGGACTAGCCATACATGGTAACTGAGTAATAAAAATAGAAGCAGCTGTTCTAACACTTATTTGCAAAGAAACTATTACCACAAGAGCTGTAGTTGTCAATCAAATTATAATTGCCATCTTTGAAGAAAACGTACAGTCACACACACACACACAGGAACAGGTACAATCTAAGACATAAAGAGGTGCCACGGTAGCAGAGTAGAAATTCTCTGTTATAGGTACACAATTACAACAAGTCTGACCTTGTCATTACTACGCAGTAAACACTAGGCTATGTACTCACACATGAACTGGTCTAATAGGCACTAATTCTTTGACTACAAGTTAACATACGACTCACGTTACTTTCAAATGTAAATGAGAAACAAATACACGATACAGAACAACTACTTACTGAAGAAACTGAATATTTTGATGATGAAATGAATTCATGCGTAGGGAAGACATGGACTTTAAGAGACTCTTAATAGGTTGGTAACTGGAGCAACTCCCTAATGAGATTGAAATCGTCACATGGATTCAAAACAAACGATTTTAAAGCCTATTTTTGCTAGTACTGACTCATGTCATGACCATGATGCTATCTAGCCCTGTCTGGCAGATTTTGTTTTAGATAAGTATCAAAAATATTGGAAAGTTAAGTATGATGGATAAAATTATCGATTGAATGATTCAAAAAATTGATTTTGTAGTAAACAATATGTAATAATAACTTGATTATGAATGGAACTTTTCGGAATGGAACTTTTATGAAAAAGTGGAATTTGAACAGGTAAATGTAAAAGGTTGAACAGGTGAATTACCACAGCATTGGCTACAACATATTCACGTTACAATCTGACGTGATTATGTTGAATCGCTAATCTAAGAAAGCTAGCAAAAATATTGAATGTTCAAAGAAACGTCACCAAAATAAAGAGCTTGGAAGACCTTCGCGAGCGTTAATCGATGCTGTTGACAAGGATACCTGACATATTCTAGGTAGAGCAAATATTATTATAATACATGGAGCCATACGAATACCAGATCGATTTGGTTCAAGCCAAGCAGAATTAGGATAGCATTACGTAATTGTCAGACTAGTGCTTGCTGACGTATCTATTCCAAATTTACTCGAGTCTAAATCGCTAGGTTTTGAAGCCAGTGCTAATGTCTAACGAGTATTCAGGAATGTGGCTTCCGAAAATCTATATCGGTATTCCATTAGCTATTGTTTGTTGCCCCTACTTTGTTCTTCATAAAAATGTTAGTTTTCAATAATCGGCATGCAAAAACGAGAAGCCTCGATGGTGATTGGGAACGAGTGGAGCTAGAAATAATTCTACATGTTATGATGGATAATTAATAGTTCGTCCCTCGATAAGCACGTAAAGCCGTTGGCCCCGGCTGTCATTTGTCTTGTAACCAGTCTTACCAAGAGGCATTACTCAAAACTAACTGGCTTGTGGCGGACACAGGCAGCCGCTCCATGTAAAATACAGGTATTCAGCTGCATCCGGTTAGACTGACCCCAATATAATTGAGAAAAAGCTAGGAAGGTGATGATGTTTTTAATAGATAATGATTAATAGATAATACCAAATTAGGGAAGTGAACAGATAAAATACACAAACAATCGATAGCAGCACTTCACTCCACACCACTTTAAGATAAGCTTGTAGCGCCGTGTGAAGAATTTCAAGACCGTATTTGCTAATTCCATTATCCATATTTGCACACGAAGATATCTATAATTTTTACAATGTTATCCAGTTTCATCTAGAGTCCGAGTTGATGTTTTAGGGTTAATGTAATCTAAAGTAAATATTATTAATATGTTGGTATCAGGCGCTGGACGCATGATCGGATTATTTGTTTGGATGTCAATTTTGTGGTGATAGTAAGAATTTTACGTCAATGGACGTGGCCGATGTAGCTATCGTTTTGCTATATTTAGAACAATTATGTTTTGTTTATTATTGAAATGTTCTTTGCTCACGATATTTCGTGTCGTTGTTTAAATTGTTCTAATCGGAGCGTGTGATTCACTTATTTTTTTACTTCCAAGTCTATCTGTATTCGGAGATATGATTTTGATTAGCAAGACAGAAAATAATTGATCAAATAACACAGTTTTCGTATATTAAGTGATTCGAGTTCTTAGAGCTTCAGAATCTCTTTGAAGTGCTAATTGGAAAACCGCAAATCAATTTAGAAGAGGTTTGATCACAAATTCTCGGTATTAATCATATTTGTTTGAAAAAAAATGCTATTGATTTTGATACGACTTTCAATACGAAGCCAAAGGTTAAGGGATAATTTATTTACCGCAAATGAGATTATTTTTGTAAAGGAAGATGGTTTGAATTGAATTTTGCGAAAGCTGTTTGATAACGGGCTCTTTGGGACATAATATCGAACAGTGACTTAATTAATTTAACAGGAAATACGCCTTCAAAAAAGTCTCCAAATATGAAAAACAAATCGACGAACCAACTTTAGCAAAATACCAATACAAACAAAGTTACGCAAATCTGATACAATACAATAGTTAATTAATATAGTACTCGCCATCTCATCGACATCATGCGACAATGGAAAAATGAATTTCGTTGTACTGTTCAAAAAGCGAAGCAACCAACGGCACCGTCTAGAAATGATTGCTCTATTTCCGTTTCCACAGCGAGACTTCGTTTTCCAACTGTCAACTGAGCTATCATAAAGAGATACAGAGACAACTGCGCCGCAACTTACGAGCTCAGAAAGCGTCCTTGAAAATGCGGTTCTATGGAGATAACAGCTGAATAGTAATGTAATGGTTGAACAGTCGGGTAATGTAATGGCGTGTTACTTGTTAAATTATTGGCTCTTTTTCAAGGTTGAGTTATCAGGGTTGGTAATGGAATCGTGTGATTATGTAACGTTGCGGATAACAACTTTATACTATACGCTACTATGTAGTACTGCTTTGCGGTTTAAACCGCTGGAATTCTTTTTCGGCCTGGAAAATTGATTTGTTGTTCAAACTTCATTTTTGCTGCGTTAAAAGCATAAAAAGCGTTCCAGAAAAATTCCAAGCAATAGCTACAGGGCGACTCGTTTTTGCATACTATACCGTGATATACACGAAATGCACAAGTAAATTCAAGCAAGGGTAATTTCCAGCCTTAATGAACAGATGTTTACTGTTCGAAATAATGAAAGCGTCACCAAATAATGATACAAGATACCGTTTGGAAATACATACGTTCTCACGCCCTTTAGTTATCATAAATTAATATTGAGAAAGTATTTAGAAGGAAGGAAACAATATACACATAATTAAGCTCTTTCCCGAGATAACATTCAAGGTCTTGCAGCAAGGCTGTCCTATATTAGAACACAAATACTGATATCTAATGGTGAGGGGAAGTGTTGACTTGCAACCGAGAATCGATATGTTTATTCAAGAACACGATATTAATTTCTAATTACCATATCAGTTCAAGGAAGTTGAATGAAAAGATTGTTACTAGGCTTTTAAAATGCGCTGTCTTCTTCCTAGCGCTATTCCACATAGCGTGGGGTCGGCTGTCCTAATTTTCCGGCGCCAGGACAATTTGTCCTGGGTTGTTGGGTCGGGCAGTTCTTCTTCCAATAGGAGCTTCGTCATACTAGTCATCAACGTAGCCAGAGGACGTCCTCTACCTCTCTTATATGTATAAAATCTTATATTCTAGTTGCATTGCTTTACATTCATATTCCTACATACTCCTCGTCTCTTTGCGTCACGTGGTCATACCATCTGAGACTGTTATTTCAATTCTTCCCGTTAGATTGAATCTGATATTCTGAATAATTCCATTATGCAGTCATTTATTCTGCGAGACCACTAAGCTGTTGACTTATGCTCGCTTCAGAAGTGTTTGCTTTTTGATTAATTCATTACATTAGTACCCATCGGTGTAAACATTTTGTAGCTGTTGTAGCAGATATATTACATAAGCTGCTACTAGTTTTTCAAACCAAACAAATAACCTTGGTCAACAACATTTTGAGGTTATTTTGCCAATGAAACCATGAACCCGAAACACGTTAGAGAATGGATAACCAGCATCATACATGAGACGGTTAGGTGTTAGATAGCTCAAAACAGTATTTACTTAGAATTGAGAAGTTGTAAATAACTAGTAATCATGTGAACACTAACCAATGTCGGCAATATTGACATGCAGATTGTTCATTGTCTACGGCACAGATTCGGGTCATAAAACCATCTTTGGAATCCTCATAAAACATACAATCCAAATAAAACAATGGTTATAGGATTTATTGAAACTTTTTATTTGACATCAAAAATAATTTTATTATAGAAGTTGTCGCGTTTCATTCCACGCAACCGTCAAATCATACGGGTCGCGCTCAGTCATTGTAAAGATACACTTAAAAATCCATAACTTTATCAAGAGTATATTTACGCAAACAATTCAGTCATGTGTGTGTATGGGATACGGCAACGTATTAATTAAGATGTATCACCTTAAAATTAGAATTAATAAATATAAGCAATTCATTTTCCATGTTGCCATGTTAAGTGAAACGAATTGTCAATTTTGCATATTTGTGAATTTCCGTTTTTAGACGTCAGTCTGGGTCCAACATCCGCGCACGCTTCACGTGAGAACCCGGACTCCCGGCGTTGTTCGGTTTTTTTTAAATTTAAGATGGCGGAGTAAAAATTTTCCACGCGTCCATGTGCGCAATATTTCTTTTTCGTTGTAATTTTTAACGCAATTCTGCGATGGACTACGGCCTGTAGCCACGAGGATGTCGGTTAAATCGATTTCGTCACCTCCGTAAATGTGGCGCAAGCAAATCAACGCTGCGAGAACTTAGCGCGTGGCTTCATCGATGACCGCGTGTCCACGGTAACCTCACGACCGGCTGAAGGAGGTCGAGAAGACGCGGACGTAGCGATATCTTCGCTCAGCTCAGCGTGCCAGCGTCCTTGGGAGGCGTCCCGTCCGTAGGGCTCCGCATTAGCGTGAGTGTCTGCCACCATCCATGTGTGGTAGGCGACCCCAAGGACTATTCGTCGTGCCTGCTTCGCTTCCCGCACCCGCCTTCTACACCAGCCTCCGCGCGCCCAGGCGCGAGGCCACGACGATCGCTATCGAGCACGTGCTCTGGCGATCGCCCGGTCCCCCAGCCCCGCGGAGAACCGCGAGAGCTTCGGCGACGTTCTACGGCGTAGGGAGTGCGATCATGGTACCATGAGTAAGTTCACCTTTTTATATAATCTGGCCAGAGAAAAACTAGAGTCAGTGCGCGTTTAACTTCAGGGGCCCGCTGCCCTATTCCTACTTCAGAATACTTAGTAGTAAGGTGTAAACGACTTTGTACAGCCTTCGATAACTTATGTAAATAACTTGTGTTAATATATTACCATTGTTATTGTTCTGGTTGAACTTCCTAGTTTTATTCTGAACAAACCTCCCATAGTCTTTCCAAAGCAAGAGGTCCTTGAACCAATAGTTTGATGCATACTCCGAGAGCTTGAAGACCTTTTTATTTGTAATCCTAAAATCATCGTGTGTTTACCTTCTACTTACTTACAACCTTAAACCACAACCTTTTTTTTTTTGCACCTCAACTACAACACTTTAACTATAACAATTTTTTTTTTTTTTTTTTTTTTTTTTTTTTTTTTTTTCTCACACACGACAATGCTTCTTGGCTGGCTGTTGGAAAGCCGGCGATACTGCCGGGCGGTACTCTGGCTGCGGGCACTGGGGCTGACTGGAACATAAAATTGTTAAATGTTTTTCAGACTTATTGGGCGGAAAAGCACTAGATTATTATAGACAGATTAGAGACTCAGTAGTCACTTTGGAGGATTTGCAAAATAAGTTTAGAACATTCTTCTCATCTTTTGACAATGATTTCACCTTGGAGAAACAAATTAGAGATCACAAGCAAAGCGTAGGTCAACCATTGCATATCTACGTGCTAGACATGCAAACCTTAAACTCAAGACTTACTTCACCATTGTCAGAAATTACCCTTATAGAAATTATAAAACATAATTTATTGCCAACCTATGCACAACTCTTAGCTGTCAATGACATACAGACCATTGACAGATTAATTTCACTAGGCAAGCGTTACGAAGCATACGCTGTATCCACACTAGGGCTTTCAATACCGGTATTCCGGGATCCCGTAATACCGTGATCACGGATTTTATTTTGGCCTTTTACAATACCGGTATTGGACTCCCCAATACCGTGATTACGGTATTACAAACATTAGATCTGAAAATTATGTGATCTTATTCTCACACTTTCTCCAGCGCAATACATAGTTATTAATAATGTTACTAAAATGATTGCTAGTTACTTGGCTAGTTAAGCTATACTTAACTTACTTACATTTCTACAAATATTGATACCTATGTTGATTCTTGATTTATTTTATTACTTGTTTAGTTTTAGATTGTTTGATTGTTTTTTTATAACTTAATTATTATGAATGTTACTAAAATGATTACCAAATGATTGCTAGCTAGTTAAAGTATACTTTACTAACTTACATTTCTACAAATAATAATACCTATGTTGATTTTTACATGAGACAGACATTTAGATAATATTTAAAAAAAAATGATATTGTACAAACAAAGTCTATGTGAAATGCCTTCATGCAAAAAGAGTAGATAAAGTTTAAGTTTTATTTATTTAACAATTAATGTACACACTACATACAGAAAAGAAGAAAGGAATAGAAAATAGGTACAAAGGTGATGCTTATTTCTAAAGAAATCTCTTCCAGCATACCTGCGAAAGGAGAGTAGATGAAAAGAGATGTAGACATAGTGTGTAAAAGATGAGAAAATAGAATACATACAAACAAACCATAAACCTAAGAATATACTTACATACATACAAGACAAAAATATATAACACAACTATATACTACAATATAATATACAACCTTATTTTTTGTTTATACTAAACCCGAAAAGGGGTCATTGTACTCATCATTTTGAACAACTTTTTCTATGGGACGAACCCTGAAATCGCGAAAAAAAAATCAGCTGTTCCCTACATTTATGTTCGCATAACTCGTCAAAATGTAGGGAACAGCTGATTTTTTTTTCGCGATTTCAGGGTTCGTCCCATAGAAAAAGTTGTTCAAAATGATGAGTACAATGACCGCTTTTCGGGTTTAGTATAAACAAAAAATAACCCTTGTATAATACAAATAAAATACCTATGCAACTATTACGAATTGGACAGATAGTGTTCTTTTACTCTTCTTTTGAAGACTGCAATAGTATGGCAGTCTCTAATATCAGGCGGAAGAGAATTCCACAACCGCACAGCGTGAACAGTAAAGGAGTAGGAATAGAAATCGGTAGAGTTGGGAGGGGATTTAAGAAGGTTCCTAAGATGCGACCGCCAAGGTGCATCAGAGGGACGGGAGTAGAAAAAGCGTTCCCGCAAATAGGATGGTGTTTTAGGGTTATGGACCATGTTAAAAAGCAGACACAATATCCGAGAGTTCCTGCGAAGTCGGATTGGGAGTCACTTGAGTATCTTGCGAAAGTTGGAGACATGGTCATACTTCCTAAGGTTAAAAACAAAACGAATACAGATATTTTGCAAACGCTCAAGTTTATTTAAAAGCTCTTCGGTGGCATCCAAATAACAGGCATCGGCGTAGTCAATCATGGGCTGAATTAGCGTTTTCCATTCATTATGTTCGTAATTCCTAGTCCTAACTAAATAATCAACCAATACCAAATTATTATATAAGAAAGCTATCTATAAAACGTATTTCATTTATTATTTTCCATAAATAAGAACAATAAAGACTGATTTGAAAATATGAAAAGGCTTGTTATATTGGTTTTATTAATGTCCTAATTGAACTTGCGTTCAATTATGATTGAAATTATGATTCCGAAGAAAACGCGTTAAGTACTGGTTAGTAAGCGTCGACCAAATACAAATAGGTAGATGACTAATCACGCGAGACGCGTCACGTGATCACAGGGACTCGTGCGGCGCGGCGGCGCCGCCACCGTGCCACCGCTCCGACTTTTTGACGCAAAGTACCTACGTCAACACGCTAACAGGTGCACAGGAGAAATGTGGATTGTGGTCGCATGATCGGTGGGTGGCGCGCGCGCAGGCTGCGGCGCGGGCGGAGGTGCAAGGGTGGGGTGGGAGCGAGACGAAAACACGCCGTGTCCTATTTATTGTTGTTGTCCTTATAGGTTGTAGCTGGGTTTATTTTATTCTATGTTTTGTTTAGCCTACACAAACACTGATTTATACTTTCCAACACAATGTAATACTTAATTTTTGTATATATGTATACCTATATATATATATTTTTTTTTTCTATATTCGTACTCGTAAATACACATTCAATTAATTTACTCGTTATCTATTTATTCTTATTAACCGTTTGTTTATTTGTTTATACATTGTTTGAAACCGTTTATTCTGTAACGTACCCTCCCAAGGTTCATTGGAAGACCAGCGTCAGACAGCTTCTACACCTGTCTGGCATGAATGCTGAAATGGACCTTTTTGGCGCAGCCGTGAGGCACACAGCACATTACTACTAAGTCCAACTTATTGTTTTGTATCTTTTTTATTTATTATTGTGTGTGTGCTTTATTAACTGACGTCAAATAAATATTTTTCTTTCTTTCTTTCTTTCTTTCAATACCGGACTACCGGTATTGATACCGGGATCACGGTATTGACTTTTCCAATTCCGGTATTGATACCGGTATTGAAAATTCCGGTATTTGAAAGCCCTAATCCACACCATGTAACTCTGTCACAAAACCTAATAAGGGTCCGAAACAAGTAACCGTCCTGAACACTCAATATAAGAAAAAGGAAAAAACACCGGTTACATGCCAGAAATGTAAGAAGTCAGGTCATACATATAAACAATGCAGATCAGTACCTGGCATTGTTTGCTTTAAGTGTGGGGCAAAAGGGGTACTAACTACCCGCTGTCCAAAGTGCGAGTCTCTAATCTGTCTATAATAATCTAGTGCTTTTCCGCCCAATAAGTCTGAAAAACATTTAACAATTTTATGTTCCGGTACGTCTCTAGTGCGCATGCAGTCATCAATTCGCAAGAAAAAATCCACTATACTTGAGTCGCCGGTGAACTTTAAATTCCATGATCTGAAATTGTCATCGCGTACTACATAAGTTATGACATTCGAGTCGACTGCTGGTACCGTTTGACTATGTGAAGGTTGGTAAGTGTGTTTTGTGTCCTGGGATGCGGTTGACATTGATTGCTGAAATGCATCTTTTTGTCTACGCGTTACATTTCGAGAGACATCGTCTGAATCGGATTTGTCGTGCACATCATCCTCTGTATCTTCAAATTTTTCTGGTGGGTCAGCCATTGTGACGACACAACAGAAATTATTATTAAATTTAAACGGTTAGTACCTGAACGGTGCTTGCTGAGGAAGTAGTGAGAGCAATCCAAATAAAGTTACTGTTGTCAGTACATGAATATAAAATATTTCCCAAAAAAAAATCAAAATGTCATGTTTTCAACTGTAAAATGTTGCTTCACCAAAACAAATAAACTCACAAAAATGCGAAGCACTCACTGTTCAGATGCTACCTAAAAGTTTTCAATACAAATTGTGTTGGGGAATGTTAACGCAACAAGTTTTGACTATAAAAAAACAATCACCAGAAATACTCCAAACAAATCCCATAGTATAATGTTATAATAA
Organism: Xestia c-nigrum; assembly: GCA_916618015.1. Taxonomy (NCBI): domain Eukaryota; kingdom Metazoa; phylum Arthropoda; class Insecta; order Lepidoptera; family Noctuidae; genus Xestia; species Xestia c-nigrum. The sequence continues at coordinate 21,246,589 of OU745257.1, read as the reverse complement.
ATGTTCGGGCGCCATTGTCGTGTGTGAGAAAAAAAAAAAAAAAAAAAAAAAAAAAAAATAATAATTGTTATAGTTAAAGTGTTGTAGTTGAGGTGCAAAAAAAAAAAGGTTGTGGTTTAAGGTTGTAAGTAAGTAGAAGGTAAACACACGATGATTTTAGGATTACAAATAAAAAGGTCTTCAAGCTCTCGGAGTATGCATCAAACTATTGGTTCAAGGACCTCTTGCTTTGGAAAGACTATGGGAGGTTTGTTCAGAATAAAACTAGGAAGTTCAACCAGAACAATAACAATGGTAATATATTAACACAAGTTATTTACATAAGTTATCGAAGGCTGTACAAAGTCGTTTACACCTTACTACTAAGTATTCTGAAGTAGGAATAGGGCAGCGGGCCCCTGAAGTTAAACGCGCACTGACTCTAGTTTTTCTCTGGCCAGATTATATAAAAAGGTGAACTTACTCATGGTACCATGATCGCACTCCCTACGCCGTAGAACGTCGCCGAAGCTCTCGCGGTTCTCCGCGGGGCTGGGGGACCGGGCGATCGCCAGAGCACGTGCTCGATAGCGATCGTCGTGGCCTCGCGCCTGGGCGCGCGGAGGCTGGTGTAGAAGGCGGGTGCGGGAAGCGAAGCAGGCACGACGAATAGTCCTTGGGGTCGCCTACCACACATGGATGGTGGCAGACACTCACGCTAATGCGGAGCCCTACGGACGGGACGCCTCCCAAGGACGCTGGCACGCTGAGCTGAGCGAAGATATCGCTACGTCCGCGTCTTCTCGACCTCCTTCAGCCGGTCGTGAGGTTACCGTGGACACGCGGTCATCGATGAAGCCACGCGCTAAGTTCTCGCAGCGTTGATTTGCTTGCGCCACATTTACGGAGGTGACGAAATCGATTTAACCGACATCCTCGTGGCTACAGGCCGTAGTCCATCGCAGAATTGCGTTAAAAATTACAACGAAAAAGAAATATTGCGCACATGGACGCGTGGAAAATTTTTACTCCGCCATCTTAAATTTAAAAAAACCGAACAACGCCGGGAGTCCGGGTTCTCACGTGAAGCGTGCGCGGATGTTGGACCCAGACTGACGTCTAAAAACGGAAATTCACAAATATGCAAAATTGACAATTCGTTTCACTTAACATGGCAACATGGAAAATGAATTGCTTATATTTATTAATTCTAATTTTAAGGTGATACATCTTAATTAATACGTTGCCGTATCCCATACACACACATGACTGAATTGTTTGCGTAAATATACTCTTGATAAAGTTATGGATTTTTAAGTGTATCTTTACAATGACTGAGCGCGACCCGTATGATTTGACGGTTGCGTGGAATGAAACGCGACAACTTCTATAATAAAATTATTTTTGATGTCAAATAAAAAGTTTCAATAAATCCTATAACCATTGTTTTATTTGGATTGTATGTTTTATGAGGATTCCAAAGATGGTTTTATGACCCGAATCTGTGCCGTAGACAATGAACAATCTGCATGTCAATATTGCCGACATTGGTTAGTGTTCACATGATTACTAGTTATTTACAACTTCTCAATTCTAAGTAAATACTGTTTTGAGCTATCTAACACCTAACCGTCTCATGTATGATGCTGGTTATCCATTCTCTAACGTGTTTCGGGTTCATGGTTTCATTGGCAAAATAACCTCAAAATGTTGTTGACCAAGGTTATTTGTTTGGTTTGAAAAACTAGTAGCAGCTTATGTAATATATCTGCTACACTGTCGATAACGATAACAAGCATCAGAAAACACCCATACGGTCTTTTGTAGTGCAGTTCTGGCGTAAGATACAATTTTCAGACTTGGAGACGAACGAATAAAATGAAGGTAAGAAAAATATTTTTTGTAGACATCGACTGACACCGTAAGTGCTACAAGTTTTGTCAATATGCTATTTGTGCTATTGAAGCAATTAATAAATCAGCAGTAGCAGTAGTTAACAAGCTGGTTTACGATATTAAGGCAAAGCTGAGTCACAAGAAAGCAAATACTCCATGCAACGTTATCGATAAACTCCTGGCCAGTAGTTCCCAGCACTACTGCATAGATAAATCAAGCAACTGCGCAGCTCTGCCTCAGAACGGCAGCCATTATCTATTTGTTAGCGAATAGGTGACTGGGTCAGGCAAATTGACTGTTGATATTACGGACAGATCTCGTGTCCGGAGGGGTCTATTATACCTCGTGCGATGACTATTATGTAATTGACGTCTTTGAACTGCAGTACGCGAGGGGCAATGGCAAATTGCGATCTAGATATAAAAATAGGCATGGGACCATGTGGGACCGTTTTTGCAGAATTGGCTAAAGGAATAGAAGCAAGGAAGATAGGAGCTTCAGGCTCAATTTTAGCCGTTAACTAACTGGATACACGAGTCGCGCGCTGTCTTTGTTGAACCGTAAAATATCTGGGTTTCCAATTTAAGTTCTGTATTAGTGTATTTGATCCATCTTCTTATTGCTTTAATGTCATAATGATATGGAACTCGTAAAGAGTTCCATATCATTATTTCTGTCTTCTCTTCTCCACTTTACTATAAACTTTCTCGTGAGCACTGAAGTATTAATACTACTGTTTCTTGCTCGCAGTCATCAAAAATGTAACGACACAAAGCACGGTTTCTGAAGGTCTGATCAGATTTTACATTACTCACAATCCATCGTTGAGCGTAATTAGTCTGTGAATATTTAATTACCGACTGGTACTGCCGCACTTAAAGAGGACTGTGAGGTAGAAGCTCTTACCGAGCAAGTTATGTATACTGCCAACCCGCAAAGGGTACCGTCTCATGGCTAGATGTAACGTTAGACGTAATCCTGTTACTTTGTCCTTTGACTCTGATCAATGAAGTCCTTGTAGTTTTACCTTACATAAATTGTCTTCAAAGAACTCCAATGTCGTGTTTCAGAGCTTGATTAGGTCGTTCAACTACGAAGCGTTTCATATTTCTATAAGGACGTTAACGGGATGCTTTTCGGAGATATTACACGTTATTGAGTTTTCCATCACCCTGTTATCGGCGTTAGAACCACTGTATACACTTCTTTGTCTAGGCCCTTAGAATTTTTTTTTTTTATATCTTAAATTTTTGTGTGGTTAGTGCATATCCCGGTGTCAGTTTTTATACCGCCCAGGCTTAGCTTTACATGCCTTCGAGATATCACTCCCAGGTGTGCTGGTTTTTTTCTTATGTTTTTTTCCTTCACCGAGTCCGAAATATTTGAGGTCTTGTATGACTTGCCAAATTGACGGTCACACTACTAGGATATCACTGCTATCCGCATTTAACTACTGCTATTTCATCATTGGTATTTGTCAGCATATGAATATATTTTTTGGTAATAACTAGGGATGCATCCGATACCGATATATCGGCGATATTTCGGGTTTGCCGATATATCGGTATCGGTGATATTTTTATGGCAGATTCAACGATAATTTTTAAATTTCGCGCTTTAAAAATGACGTCTTACTTTAGTTTCCAAATGAGTTCTGTCGCATCTGAGAGACTATTTAGACTTGCGGAATCGCCTTTGCCCGCAAAACTTAAGAATACTTTGTTTTTTAATTTTAATAAAAATCTTATAAATGTTAATTTTGATTACTAAAACTATTAATTAATTGTGTTTTATTTATTACCTTCCTTTTTTAATGCAATAAGTGTACCGGTAACGCCGATATTTTTATAAGAGTATCGGTATCGGTATCGTATCGGCAAAAAGGCGTATCGAGGCATCCCTAGTAATAACTCTTCCAAGAACTTTACAGGCGCCTTACAGAGGTTTAGACAGGATTCATTCTATAATCAATGGGTCTTTGTGACGCAAAATATATGTAGGGGCAATGGACTTGTTTATGATTGAATCGTTATACCCAGTTCTTTTCTATTTTTATCTTGTTTTTCCTGAATTTGTCATTCAAATTCTAGTATTTGCGCAGTCCCCAACCTCGGTCTCTTGAATTATTTTACATGAGATGGATAAATTCTTTGTGTATCTAACGGTAGTCGTAAATAAACTATACTCAGTGTTGAGTGAAATACATTATTCAAAGTACCTACCAAATAAAATGGCTGGTATTTTTGAAACACTTAAAAACATGGGAAATAAGCTTTAAATGTTTACTATGTAAGTGCAGTTTCACACTTTGTTTTCTTTTTAGTCGTGTTTGTATAGTTTGAGTTATGCAAATGACCGTGGCCTTTAAAACTGTTTGAAATTATTGCACTTGAATGTACTGAGAGTAATTGAACTGGTTATATTCTATGCTTACATAATTTATTATTGATTGATCTGTGACCCGATTGGCGTAGTGGTAGTGACGCTGCCTTATGTTCTTAGGGTCCTGGGTTCGAATCCCGGTAGGAGCAAATAAATGTTTGTGTGATGAGCACGGACATTTCCGAGTCATGGATGTTTATATGTATAATAAGTATGTATTTACAAACAAAAAAGTATAAATGTTGTATATCAACTATCTAGTGTCCACGACACAAGCTTTGCTTAGTGTGGTGCTAGGTGCGCTGTGTGTTAGTGTCCAGCGATATTTATATTTATTTAATAAGATTTATTGTTTCACAAGAGTATAATATTATCTTTTATCGCGCCAGTTAAGGCTTGTTACAAAAGACATATTTACATAATATTGTGTTGTGCTAACATATTGATTTTTTGTTGCATTGGTTATTTTACTACCGCGCAAAACGAGGATATTGGCGTAATTAAAAGAGCGTCACACTTCATAGGTGCTTAACAAACGTAAGTATGCTTAACTGAAACAATTTTATAGCATGGCAGCAATAAAACGGTCGGTCGGTCGGTTTTATTTTTTGTAAAAAAGTATTTTTTATTCACTTTTTAGTAGTTCACATGCGCTTACCCCTTCCCATCGTACTGGCGTGATGTTATGTTATGAACTGGTCAAATCAAATCAAAACATTTATTTGCTAGAATATGGTACATAAGGTGTTACGGTAGGTTTGTTTCAGCATATCCTGCCATAACATGGCGTGCAAATTATATTTTCACAGTCAGTGATATCAATTACTCCAACATGCAACTTTCAGATTCTATTGACTTGTCTTCTAAATATTCCTTAATAGAGTAATATTTTTTAATAAGCAGCAAATTGAAAAGTATCTTTTTAAACAATGTCAGTGGTAGGTCTTGTAAATTATTAGGTAAATGATTGTAAATAATAATCGCCATGCAGTATACATTTTTCATAAATAATTTAAGTTTAATTCGTGGCAACCGAAGTCTGTCTTTATGCCGTGTTCGGCCATTTGGCCTGTCAGTGTTCGTTTCGAATAAATTGTAATTTCGCTTAACAAAAACGCAAATTTCAAAAACATATAAACACGGCAAAGGTAGAACTTTAAGTTTTAAAAAGATTGGCTTACAGCTGTCTAAAAAGTGAGCTCCACAAATTGCTCGAATACATTTTTTTTGAGCTTTAAAAGCTCTGTCAAAATCCACTGAGTTACCCCATATTATAATCCCGTATCTAAGTAAGGATGATACATAGCCATGGTAGGCCAGCATTGCAGTATCACGGTTTACCGTTTGTCTAATTCTTTTTAAGACAAATATAAAACGATCTATTTTTGCAAGAATTTTTTCTATGTGTGCTTTCCAATTGCAGTTTTTGTCGATCGTTATACCCAAAAATACACAATTATCGATAGTTGTCAAGTTACAATCATTATAATTAATGTCAAGTTTGTTTATGTTTGAATTGTATGTCTGAAACTGTATGATGTTCGTTTTCGTCATATTTATTTTTAAGTTATTTTTGTCAAGCCAACCGATTGCATTGTCCAAAGCCTGGACAATTTCATTCTCTAAATTTTTGTCAGTGTCACTCTTAGTGTAAACAATAGACAGACATGAGATTTCAGCAATCCCAGTCCATTTGCTATCATTTATTGAGGAGTTCCGTTGCCTATCTCCGAAGTTCTTCATCAGATCTTCACCAAATTGAAGGGGACCACTCCGACAAAGTATTCTTTCGAAAACTACCCAAATCACTTCATGTGAGTCTATAAAATTTAAAGAGTTTCCTCGATTTCGCCAAGATTCCATAATCAGATCCCGACTTGGTGACTATGGGACCATTAGGAAAGTATACCCTTTCCAACAAAAAAAGATTTTTTAAATCTGTTGGCAAGCGACGGAGTTATGTGCGAACAAACATAAAAAAAGAAATAGAAACATCGGAATTGAGAACCTCCTCCTTTTTTAGAAGTCGGTTAAAATAGAGTATAGTTATAGTTGTTAACAAATCAAGGACTTATAACGTTTGGTTGATCCCTCGCTTTCCGAAATTTATCCGTTTTAAGGAATTTTAAATTATCCCGAAATTATAAAGGGAGGCAATATACTCGTACTTCACATTTATAATCCATCACTATTGATTGATAGGGAAGCTGTTTCATACTTGAATCATCACCAATCCTTTCAGTTTTTCTCACGACGATATAATTTCGAGTTTCGACTCCCTTTGCATCAAGGACTGTCGAATCCTTTGCCAAAAGACACAACTAAGCGCCCAAGATTGCATAAACATAATATTTTGCCATTTTCCCAGTAATTTTCCCACGCTGGAAAACGTTTGCTCCAGTTTGTCAAGTCGTATCGATTTTCCTACCAGCTGGCTGAATGCCAAATGTAAGGCAGTAAGCACGATTGTTCTGATACTAACTGGCAACTTGCCAAATGCCACAAAGTTTAGACTTTTAATCAATTAAAACTATGCTGAAGTAGCGTGTTGTGGTTTTTCGTCAACTCTTTTCGTTGACGTTTTGGGAAACTATTTTGTTATGGAAATGTTTCAATTAAATTCTAGACGAACACGTCACTGACTAAAATAAATTAGTCTTGCACTGTTGTGTATACTGTTTAAGTTTGGTGTGTTATATATTTATTTATTTAAGCCTCTATAATTCCTTAGTAAAACTAATACATGTTTTGTTTTTTTTTTTTTTTTTACATAATATAAATTTAACTTTAACTAAGGACCTCTCGACGAGTATAGGCCTCCTCCATCTCACTCCACTTTTTCCTATCAGGGGCTGTTTTCATCCAGTCTTTGTTTGCGAATTTTATAAGTTCGTCTTCCCATCTTTCCAGGGGGCGAAATCTTTTTCTTTTTCCGGAGGGGCCAGCCCACATAGTAGCTTTTCTAGTCCATCTCTCTTTATCCTGACGTGCAATGTGACCAGCCCACTTCCATTTAAGTTTCTTGCAGTGAGTTAACGCATCAATAACTTTTGTTCTTTCTCTTATTTCGCTGTGTCGTTTTTTGTCTCTGAGTTTCAAGTTAAGAATGGTGTGTTATATCGGATTCTAATGTCTTCATGAAAACGCTTTTGAATCTTGGTTTTCTTTCTAAGGCGCTTAGGTTTAGACGTATTTTCTTTGATCAACGACTGTGTAAACACACCTCATTGTACGAAGAACATTATTCTGATTCCGGTAACGACCGATAATAACCATTCGTCTCAGTACTTACTAAACTAGTACATTAGTGACGCATTGTTTTGACCACGTTAAGATTTAGGTCTTCGCCTAAAATAACAACTCCAGCTGCCAGCACGAGTATCTTATGTAATTGGTCCTTCATAATGCGTGGTAGTCTTTGGGGAATGCCGATAGAAGTAAAAACTATAGTAGACGATCGATTACGAGAGCTAGGAAAGGCGTACGTGACGGTAACACGAGTTCCATGATTTTTGTTCACTCAAAAAGTGCTCAACGCGCATAAAGAAGTTTTTAATTCTAAATTCTACTTATTTTTAACTGGTTTGGCATAAATAAATCAGAAAAACACTTGTAGCGGGTTATCGCGATTACGGTGTACCAGTGGATTGTGAAGTAGGTAGCAGAAGAATAGCCAAATCTGCGCTATACTGTGATAATCCGCAGCAGCACGCAGAAGTAGCCACGGCAGTACAGACGCTGATTAAGACATGGGATGTGTTACTACAATAGAGGTATGAGAAACAGCGAAAGTTTCTCATCTTCCACTGAAAAAAGGAGGATCCTTCGATATCAGACGTGTTGCAGATGCCGCCGCTACGATACCACCGAGGCTTGTAGAACTTTATATCATAGAATCTTACCTAAGCTGAGCGCTGTAGAACTGATGCGGGATGGCGGTTAGCACTCCCGCGCCGTCCCCTGTGTCGTTGTCGCAGGCGCACGCACCACGGTGCTCCATGCGTTTTGCGAGCGTCTCTGCATCTCGGACGATCTACGGAAAATTTGATTTTGAGTATCGTATGTCTGGCTTATCTAATTCCGAGCTGTGAGATTGCTATAAGAGTACGAGAAGATGAAAGAAACCGTTAAAGATGATATAGCTAGAAAAGGTAGGCTAGTTATTATTACGCTATTTCAGTAGTCAAAGTATCTCTGCTATACCAAGCATGATTGTGACTATCTCTGGCATATCGAGAGATGGCAGTAACCTAGCTATACTGAACTGCTGCTAGCTAGTGGACTAGGGATTGCCTTGAAAGACGAACATAAAACGAACACAGACTACTCGTACCAGACTTTAATTTTTTAAGATGTATGGATAGGAAACACCCATATTTAAGATAATTACTTCTATAGTTGCTACCAGTTACGATCGCAATAGCTCAGCTTAACTTAGCTTTCCAAAATATCTCTTCGAACATGCCAAAACATGTGAACCATGTATCGTTTTAAATAGAGAAAAAGAGAGAGACTTGAACAGGCTTACTTTTGACTTTAATAAATGTAGGTCTATCAAAAATGTACGTCTAAGACCGTTATCAGCAACTATAGAACTCGTGAATTATAAGAATAGCTAGGCCACGAGGAGATTTAACTGAAATAGGATTTTTATTTGGGTTTAAATTATAAGTGTCATGAACTCACGAATCAAGGTTCATTTTCAAAATTATATTTATTGTTAAATTTTACACATGATAAGCGAAGACGTCATTATCATAACACATGATGATTGTATTTGATCTTCTCTTATGACTACCACGCTCAAAATAAATGTTGACAACCAATAGGAGTAGGTACCTATTTCAATCGAAATACTATACTTGATTAAAATTTTAAATCTCCAACGGGACAGATGCTTACTTACAGATTAAGATTGGATCAAACCTGAACAGCCTAGACGGCTTAATTCATTTAATTAAAGACTAGTATTGACATAAGCCTTTGAGCTAACATTTGGAAAGTAGGAAGTAAAATCCAGTCACAGAAAGACGTCTCGGTAGTCGGCAGTCAGAAAGACGGTTGATCAATAATGGTATCATAATTTAGAAGACACTGGTTTAATTTCAGGAATTGTAAGTAACAACGATGTATAGTTTGCCAAGAATAACTCCGTAAAACTCAGTCTTCCTTAGAGAAGTGTCCAAATAATATGCAGATAAAATTGCAAGTTTCTCCATAAAACGATGGCGTAGCATTTTGACATGGTTAATGTATGCTTGCCAAATGCAATTCAGTTAACATAAAATTCTGCTTCTACAGGATCGCGGAGTAAAAAACCAGTACAAATTATGTCATAGGTATTTTGGTAAGCACCTGGCGTTTAAGAGCGTAGACGGGCTGCATTTTTCCATACAAATGTATTCCCCTATTCTCTTCCTGGATAATGCCTCTAGAGTAATCGTTTTTATTTCTAAAAATCTAGGTCTTTTGAAGGCATGCCCCTGTCATTTTTTTTTTTCAAAAAAAATATTTAAAAAATAAATATGAGTTACCAAAAACCTAAAAAAATACCCCGTTTTTACCTACGTAATCAGACGACTACCAAAGAAAATTGAAAAGTTTTTAAAACAAAAACAAGTAATAGGGGCATAGATCTATTCTTCCTTTATATTTTGATACCAAATATAATTTAATTGGCTTAGGTTTCGAGGAGAAAACAGGAGAATACGAAACGTCGATCAGTCAAGGATTTTTGCAGGTAAAATCGTTCTTAGCTGCAGTTGTCTCTATCGCACTCTACGGGGGGAGACGAGAGGCGAGGGAGACGGCAATAGTTTCTTCAAATACCTATTTTTCAATTCCCGTGCAGCCCGTCTACGCTCTTAAACCACAGAACATTTCCAACCCTCTATGACTTATCTACCCAGAGCATAAGCTGCCCAATTAGCATCGGTTGGCTTCAAAGGGACATCAATGTATTGATCCATAGATTCACCGGACAATGGCAAGCGCAGACGGCTCTCGTCGCAAATTAATTAGCGCTACTAGGCAACAGGAGATAGGGGCGCTACCCCATGCGGGATTCAATTTCGGCTTAGAGCGTTGTTAGGACTTATGGAGACTGCCTCTCAAGTGTGAGCAATATTGACTGAGAGTAAGGCGACGGGAATTGTGTAGTATACAATTCCGTAACAGTAAATTCAACGTGACTGGAGTCACGTTGTTTTCCGCCAGGGTTTGTTAAAATGATTTCCTAATAAATTACAAATTGAAAGGGAATTGTTTCGAAACTTCAGTGTTATAAATGTAACAGGAAAGGTTAAAGAAAGAAAAAGAACTTTCTGGAGTTGAAGCAATTATGACGCTTCAATGGTTTCGCAAGAAAAATTGCGAGTAAAACTAAGAAATGGAAAAGTTTTACACAAAATTGGTTTCGAAAAGAAATGGAAACGGAATAACAAGTTACGAAACATATTTCTAGAGATATGCTTCAACGTTTCAGGGTTTTCGATGGTTTAGTTTGTATGAAAACCGTACTTGAGAATTAACAATAACAAGGACCGGAAGAAAATGTCTTTTCAAAATAACTATTATATATTTCTGGAGTTGAATCTTTCCTAAAGATTCGAAGGTTTTGCAAGAAAAGTACTTGGTAGCTAAAAAGGGACCGTGAAGACGTAAAGGTTTTCTTAGCAAAAACGTTTCGAGACTTGAAACTTCGGTAGTTGTAGTTGCCGCGCAAGAGTGAGTTTTACTTACTTTATGAGTACGTTTTCCGTCGATAGCAACTACGAATCCAACTCCACAGGCTTCGTGCTCGTTCTGAGGGTCGTACAAGCCTTGCTTGGGCGGCCCTTCCCACTCCATACCTGCAATAAGATGTTCAGACTTTAAGAGCTATAAGTATACAGTTTGGCAAAATAGGGTAAGTATGGAAAAAAATGAGGGCGTTGTTAGCGAGTTTCTGGCAACCCTGAGCAGTGTCAAGCCAATGACATTGCCGAGTTTGACAGAAAACGCGGTATTGCCAGGTGGAAAATTTGTAGTTCAAACTGTCACCGCGTCAGAGTCCTTTTTGCCATGCTAAGTTTTGAGAATTGATATACTTTTTGTTGTAAAAATGGTTCACAAACGCTGCCAAGAAATGTGGGAATATTTAACAGGATAATGTATTATATTTAACATTACGTGACCTTTTCAGTTATTATTCATTCATTCATTAAAATTTGAATTTAAATTGCTGTTCTCGTGACATTTTATTTATGAATTCGATGCGTATTGAGTTTTCCTGGATCAATCCTGGATGTTTAGCCCCGAAAATAGGCATAGCTTCTCAAATTGCTAAAGATTTTCCGAAGTGAAAACTTCTAGGCGCGTTGAGCACTCTTTGAGTGAACAAAAATCATTGAATTCTCGGGACTGTCACCAAAAGCTTCGTAGCACTCGTAGCCAAGTAGGCTACGAATTTTCATTTCTATCGGCAGTCCCCAAAGACCATAGATAATAATACAAGACCAAAGACTGTCCCGCAAGTTTTTTTTTTTCAAAGGCTTAGGCATTTTCTCTGTTCTTTTCGTGCATAAATTAACAACGGTAGAGCCATAGTGCAATTCATTCAGAGAACAAACTATGGCATGCGAACACGTGTAATGGTCATGTTCAAAGTTTTCCAAGGCTCAAATAAAAAAAGCATTTCGCCTTGTCCTAGAAATAGCAGGTTCATTGACATTACTACTATAAACAAGTACTGCACGAGCCGGTTGGCCTAGCGTGTTTATTATCGTCGAGTTTTCTTTGCGATAAAACTAGATTCTAGCACGTGTAAAGAAAATTTTTGGAAGGCCAGGTCATACTAATTTTGTTAGGGAATATTCCTTTTGATGCGTTTGATTGGAATCTCAATATACAGGGTGAATTTTAATAAATGCGACATAATGAAATTGGAGCTTCACTTACAGTAACATAGTAATTATAAACTGTTTTTTCTACAATCTAAATTGTTAAAAAAAATACGCGATTATCGTTTTCAAAAGGTCCATTGATTTTATTATCTTTACTTATTTAAGTACGAATTATCGGTATTCCAGTAATATGCAAAATAAATAAGAAAACTTAAGCCAAAATTAGGTAAATGACCGCTATATTGAGCACTGCGATGAGTCGTACGAGATTTTTTGATACTTTTATTATTTTAACGGTTTTCGTAACACTGATCAATTATTTTTTAATTTTACATTTGATATTTTATACATTTTCTTGACAACACGTATTATTGTATATTTAAATTTGTCGCATCTATTCACCCTGTAGAATCGAGATTTGGGTGAGGACCAAATTTTTGACGGATACATACACGTTGTGGTGTCCGACTCATAAGTGACAAAATATTGCGTACAAAACATGCCTTAAAATAATTTTGGATATTTGCTAATAATATCTTAATATGTTATGAACAGTCTCATACATCAAATAATTTAACTTCAAGCTTAATTTCTTCAAAATAAAATATATACCAAGCTCGGTGTCTTTTTACGCAGTGTAAAATACGCATGTCCTAGCTTGACTACCTAAGAATATTTTGCCGTGGTTTTTTTTTAACGTAAGCTAGCATTTATAGTTTAACATTATTAGAGCCCTATAAACACCAGTAATCGTTTTTATAAATAATATTACAATAACCATAGTTTTTTTTAATTTTTACAAGTAATTTTACATACATCCCAAATTTCTTTCCGTTGTAATACTCCTGTTGTGCGACACCATAATTTCGAAACCAATAAACATGTTTGGAAGTTTCTTGAATATTTAGTATGGCAATATTGGCTTCAAGCTGGCAACAAAATTTCGGATACAAACAGCCATGATTTTTTACTGCCATTTGAGATTGTGTTTGTATCGTCAGCGCGTGTCGTTAAGATTTCCGGACTTTAGGTGAGTAAATTTGTAATATTTTTACGATTTTCTAAAAAATGACATATATATTAATTAAATCCCCTTTAGCTTTATTGTTAAAAGGGATGCATAAGTGTTCGATTAATGGGTAAATTTATGAGTTGTTGCATCTTTAAGGTAAGATCGTAAGTAATTTTCATTCCGTTGTGCGATTTGTGACACGAAATTGTGCGACGTGTTACAAGGGAAATTTGTAAAGCTGTGTTTACAATCATTCTAATCTCGTTAGCTACCTATGTAATTAAAAGATTCTTAAATACTTAGATTATTGTTTAAATATTTAAAAATATTTGAAACTTGGATTCTATTTGAAACTTTTGGTTTTGTAATTTAATTTATTTGGATTGTACCTACTACTTATTAAATATTTCTCGAAATATAATGTTTTTTTTTTATTTATTCCACTTACCTACCTAAAATCTTACGACTATTTACACACACCCTAATAATTCTATTGTGCTACATTTATTTTCCAGTGTGACACATTCCGTTGTGATTTCCGTTGTGCGATTACGTCAAAAATTTGGTCCTGACCCATTTATGCCTGAGCAGGATTCTATATCTCCCCGGCCATTTCAGGCAGTATTGGCAAAAAAAAAACCAGCTGGTGTCAATACCCTTTTCAAAGAACGCGCCTACACGTACCTACATAATTCTTAGTTTCGACGAAAGCAAACAAGATTTACCTAATTCTATTTCAACAAGGGTACATAAGTGGTACTCATTTAAAGGAGTATAATATATAATACATGGTACCTACATGTATTTTGTATAATTTGGTTACTCCTTAGTTTATTTACTTATATTATTAATGGTTAGATGACGTACCTACATAAACTTGGGAAAATTCCATGGCTGTTTTTGTATTTGTGTTTACCTGTACCTGTAGGTAGGTACCTACATTCCCTTTAATTCTCTAATTTATTGTTCTCAGCATATCATACCTAATTAGCCTGAAACATTTCTTCTGCTAGACCAGAGCTCACTTTTATCATTGTGAGAGGTCATAACTCATAATCCAATATGCTTGAGGGTATTTTTTTTTTTTTGGTTCTGGGTTCCTCACGATTTTCTCAACGTTTTGGGAACAGTGACTCAACAAAACTATGCAAAGTATCAAGCTACCAGGGTCCGCAGTCATGTGCGAATAATAGGCCTTATTAGTCTTTAAGGTCCATGTTCACCGAAGAGATAACCATCTGATTATCTAAAAACAGCTGTCAATGTCACATGTTCCCATACAAAAAATGTGTTTTAAACAGCTGTTTTTAGATAATCGTCCGTCATCTTTTTGGTGAACATAGACCTAAATGCTTGATTTACGAAGGGATTTCAGGCGGTTTGTGAACAAAGAAGAAGACACCATTACTTAGTTCAACATCATCTTCATCAGTCATCACAAGTTATTAATAGGATACGAAACATCTGAGTAAAATTCCACAAACGCGTACCTAAGTAAATCGCAATTACTGTATTAGGAAAATGTATAGGGAAAAGTATCTAATTAATACTGCAATTGACTGCATAATGAAACCAGCAGTCTTGCGTAACAGGCTACGGAGTAAGTTTATGGAAAATGGACAAAGACTGCCTTAGAGGCTTCGACTTTTTTATTCATTTTTGCAATGTACACAATATTTTTTTTTTTTTTTTTTTTTTTTTTTTTTTAAACCCCTTTTTTTACTGCAATCTGTCCCAGATTGAGGACAATCAGCTGTACTTTGGATATCTCGCAGTTAGACTTGCCGGGTATGCATCCAGCGATGCACCCTCTCTTAGGCTCAACTTGATGTTATTGTGTCCTGTCCTGTGGTATTCTTTTCTTCAGTCGCCTCACATGAGGTTTCCTGGACATAAGCAGTCTTGCTAGGTTGTTAGGATGCTTGGTTAGTCTGTACTGATATCTTTTGGTTTGCCTAAACGCCTCTTCTTCGATTGTAGTGACTTGGAGATCTCTGTGCAGGATATTGTTTGTAACGTACCAGGGGGCCTTTGTAATTAGCCTCAAGACTTTGGACTGGAACCTTTGGAGAATTCCCAAGTTTGATTTTGAGGCAGTCCCCCAAAGTTGTATGCCGTAGGTCCATACTGGCTGAAGTATACATTTGTAGATAAGCAGCTTGTTCTCTAGATTTAGTTTTGATTTGTATCTTAGCAGTGGGTATAGCTGTCTCAATAGTAGGCCAAGCTGTTTTCTTTTGGTAAAGATGTGTTTCCTCCAGGTCAATCTTTTGTCAATATGCATACCCAGATATTTTGTATCATCAGTTTGTGGTATTTGAGTGCCATTCAATGTTACAGGTGGACAAACTCCCCGACGAAGCGTAGATGTTACGTGTGCAGATTTTGATTCGTTTATTTTAATACGCCATAATTTTGTCCATTGTTCAACAAGTATTAGGTCTTCTTGTAGGAGTTCAGACGCTTTTGATGGGTCCTCGTGACATGTCATTATTGCAGTGTCATCTGCATAGGTCGCCATTGTTGTGGTCGTCCTGCTCGATACTGATAGGTCTGCCGTAAATAACAGGTACAAGATAGGACCAAGCACACTTCCTTGTGGTACCCCTGACAATATAGGGTTCAAGTCACTTACTTCACTTCCCTGCTTTACTAGGAAATGCCTGTCTGCCAAGTATGATTTTATTAGGGTGTAATAACTGGTCGGTAATTGAGTCTTTACCTTATACAGGAGGCCCTCATGCCATACTCTGTCAAATGCCTGAGTTACGTCCAGGAATACAGCTGAGCAGTACTGCTTAGCTTCAAGAGTGTTGTGTATTTTTTCAACCAGTCTGTGTACTTGCTCCACTGTGGAGTGCTTTGCGCGGAACCCAAATTGATGTTCTGGTATTATTTTTCTTTCCTCAAGAATGGGTAGCAGCCTTTGTAGAAACAGTTTCTCAAACAGTTTTGAAAGTATTGGTAGGAGACTTATAGGTCTATATGAGGTTACTTCTTCTTGAGGTTTCCCAGGTTTAGGGATCATTATAATTGAGGCCACCTTCCACTGTGGTGGGAAGTAACTTCTTCTCAGCATAGCATTATACAGCTGGGTTAAAAAGGATATAGCATTGTCCGGTAGTTCCTTAATGCATTTGCCTGTTATGAGATCGTAACCTGGTGCCTTTTTCGGGTTTAGTTTCTTGTGAATCATGTACCTTACTTCACCAACAGTGAATGGCTTAATAGGTGGATCGAGCTGATGTGTTGTGTTTAAAGAGTCATGTATGAATTTTTCTTCTTGACTTTCAACCTCACGATTGTTAGGTGTAAAAACTTTGCGAAGGTATGTTACGAATGTTTTTGCCTTCTCCGAGTCACTTCTTGACCATTCTCCATGGTTGTTTTTTATTGGCGGATTGGCACGAACAGACTGTTTCAATTTGGATGTACATTTCCATAGGGAATAGTTAGTAGCTGTTGTCGGTGATAGATTGATTAGATACCTATGAGTTTCGTCGTCTTTGTTTTTGTGTAGTACTCTTTTCAGGTGTTTGGTGAAGTTGTTTAGTTTGTTTTTAGACTGTGGACATCGGTGTGTCTGCCACTGCTTTCTAAGATTTCTTTTGTGTTGTATAAGATCTTTAATTTTTTGAGGGACAGCCTTACATTGACGCGACCGTTCCGTGGGAGTTGCAATCCAAGCGGCAGATTGAATGCAACGAGTGAAGAGCTCAACTGCATCTGTTATATCTTCCTCTGAGTTAAGCAGGATGTTTGTAGGAAGTGTATTTTCCAGTTCCTGTCTGTATAAGTCCCAATTGGTTTTTTGATTTTGTAAGGTGCAATTTTCCTCCTTTTGAGTAGCAATGTCCGATAGCTCGATGAGTATTGGAGAATGGTCAGATGAGAGATCCGTACTGGAAGTCACCTTGATCCTGTCTGTGTTCACACCTAGAGCTACAGCAAAGTCAATCAGGTCCGGTATCTTATTTCTATCAGTGGGCCAATATGTTGGTTCTCCCGTAGATATAACATTCAACTTGAATGACTCAATAGTCCTGTAGAGTTCACGGCCTCTAGTTGTTATCAATCGTGAACCCCAGGACGTGTGCTTAGCATTGAAGTCTCCACCTGCTATAAAGTTATTTCCCAGAGTTGAGAAGAAATCCGTGAATTGTTCGTTCTTGATTTGATGTTTTGGCGGGCAATATATTGCAGACACTGTGAGCGGTTTGAAGCTGTCTTCAAGAATTACTGTAGTAGCCTGTAGGTGTTCTGTATTGTATTTGTTGGATTCATAATGTTTTAAGCTGTGCTTGACTAGTACTGCTGTTCCGCCGTGTGCTTTACCTGATGGGTGGTTTGTGTAATAGATATTGTAGTTTGGTAAGCTGAAGAAGCTTTTTGAGGTGAAATGAGTCTCTGAGATAAGCATTATATCTATGTTTTGATTAGTTAAATAGGTTTTTAGCTCTAGGCTATGTTTTGACAATCCATTTGCATTCCAGATTACTATTTGGAACTTGGTGGCCATTCAGAGAATTTAGAAATGAGGACTGATAACATGTTTAACATCAGTCCCAGTTTGTTCATGAGTTCTTTCATCATTGTTTTTAGATCATCTGTTTCATCATGGGGGCAGCGCTCCGGTTGTATAGGTTTTGGAATTTGAAGAACATCAGCATAGCTGAAGCTGGCATTATTAGTTTGGCTGGGTCCTGTCTGTTGAGTTTTTTCTGTTTTGCTTTCAATTTGACCCACTGTTTCAATGTTGAGTGTTTTGGGTCGCATAGGGGGGAATGTTTTCTGTTGCAGCTGCTTATAGACTGTACAACCCTTATAATTTGCAGGGTGGTTTCCATCACAAAGTACACATTTGACAGTGTTGGATTTTTCTTTACGCAGGCAATCTGCAGTGACGTGAGAGCCAGCGCACTTGACACAACGCGGCTTGTGGTGGCAAAAACTTTTAGTATGACCATAACGTTGGCATTTGGAACACTGCGGTATCTCACGCTTTTGTCTGGGTGGTTCTACTTTAATTTTGCAGTGTAATAGTGCATCAACTTTATAGATATCACTGTTATTAAGAGCAGATTTTAATTCCACAAAAAACAGAGAAAGTGGTTTTTTGGACTTTTGGCTTTTAATGTTCCATATGTTGGTGGGTTCATGTCCAAGGAGTTGCAATTCCGTTTTCATGTCACCTGTGTCTGTTGACCAATGGAGATTTTTTATGACAACCTTGAAACTTCGGTCTTGTTTTGGCTTATAGGTGTGAAATTCAGTATTTTTTTTGTCCAGATTTTTGACTATTTTACTGTAAGATTCAGGTGTGTTTGGTTGTATTTTCACTTGATCGTTATTAGTAACTTTAATATAGTAGTCATTGTTTGCTACTGCATCTAAAAGTTTTGTGAGAGGATTGATGTTTCCCACACCTGAGACAAAAATAGGGGGCGGTTTAGTAGGCTTGGATTGACTTTCTTCAAGTATAATCACTTCATCTTCAAGGCCTTCAAATCTGTTTTGAGTAACAACAGGCCCATCTGTTGTAGGTCCTAGCCAATAGTCTGTTTTCGCTTGTTTTGTCTGAGACTTTTCGGGACTGCTGTTGTTCCTTTTGTGACGGGTGACATTTTGCCATTCGCTTTGTTTTGAAGTTTTTTGCGTTGTATTTAATTCTTCCATTGATGAGGACTTTTGTTGATTGACAAAAAGGCCAGGGTGAAATACCTGTTGCACCATATTTTTGTTCGACATGTTTCCCGTGGTTGGGACATTATTCCCTTGTATTGGGGGCTTTTTGCTCATCTGGCAACACTCAGATTGTCATTTACAAGTGACATTTAAATATTGCAATTGTAGTGGGTATGTCGTAGGATAATTTGATACTTCGAATCTTCGCGGAAATCCTAGGGGTTTTGCGAAAACGCGGATAATTAGACATAGGCGAAAAATTATCAAATCTTACTGGACAAAGTCAGGATTTTTGCGAAAATACTCGTTACTATAGTAAGATTTGATGTGCTCAACACTGATTGGCTACAATTTTGCTGGCTGACTTCTAATTGGTTCCTAAACGATTGACATTTAAGTCGTCAACCAATCAGAGACGATCTCTTATTGAACGCGCTGACCGACCAATCAGCGTTCTTATTTCATAACAGCCAGCGTTTCGTTTCGCAATATTGCTATAATAACGAGTATTTTCGCAAAAATCCTGACTTTGTCCAGTAAGATTTGATAATTTTTCGCCTATGTCTAATTATCCGCGTTTTCGCACCCTTTATGTTTATTGAATAATGATGAAGATGATGATGATTTATTTTTAAATATAACGTTAAAGAAAGTAGAGAAATTCGTGACATGTAGGTATTAGGTGTTAAAATAAAATTAAAAGTAAAAATAATAAATATTTAATAAAAAGTTACATCAAATCCAAAATTATTAATCCTCTTCGTCACTATCACTTAATACTGCTACCCCTGGCATCAAATTAGAAGCACCACCTGAGCTGGTGGAAGGAGTGGGCTCCTCATCCTCGACAAAACTGTCGTCACTCTCGTCGCTGGAGGAGTCGCTATTGTTACCGGTGTAAATTAAAACAATAACAACAACTCGTAACAAAAACTAAATTTAAAACAAAAAAAAACAACTCGTAGGTAACAAAAAATCAACAATAACAAAGGGTTCAACTTTCGGTGCAAGCAAGTGTAATTGGGAGCGAACGGGACGTAGACGCGGTGCGGGAGGCAAGGGTATACTGACGCACCAATCGCGCGCTCGGATCGCCGCTACGTCATACCCCGCGTCCCGCTTGACCACCAAAGAGACCTAAAAAATGACTTCAGCGCATCTAACGACTCTTGCCAAGTTACGTGCCGGGAACTGTAGCAGTGGCTTGCACAGGGCGGGAACAAGACGGCGAATGCGTGACAATTTAGACTTCAAAGACTAGAATGCGCCCGCGCCTCGCCAGTCCAACATCGTTAGCGCGCCTGTTCTGCGCTGTGCCGCGCCATGCCATCACCACGCCAGCGCCGCGAAACTGCCATATGCCACTCGTGTTTGTCCCGCGCCTTAGGTTGCACCGAGGATGGGTGACCAACTATTACTTACGGAGTTTCCTCCATACGTCGGGGGCAGAGGCGTCTTTACCTATGGTGCAGGGTGTGCATGGCACAGGGGAGCACGGGAGGGGTCAAAGAAAAGAAAAAATAATTGCTGTCCCCCCCCTACAGGAAATCCCGTATACGCGCCTGCCACCAGAACAACCTGTATAATTCTAAATATAGTTGTTATATATGTGTGCGTGTGGCACACATCCGCCATGTTATTTTATGAATACACGTCAGTACGCTAACAGCAAGCAGTGGTTTCACTTGTCCCCATCCCACGTATCTATCAGTGGCGACGAGTACCTACATTTTAAAAAAATATATAAAAAAAGCAGTAACGGAAAATGTCCGGTGCAATATTCGGGATTTTGTCATCCTTTGACCATAATACCCAGTCTTGGGAAACGTACAAGGCTCGGATTTCACAGTGGTTCATCGCGAATGACATAAATGAAAAAGATGCGGCGGGAACTAAGCGACGAGCGATTCTGCTTAGCGCACTCAGCGATGGCACGTACAAACTGGCAGCTGACCTCGCTCTGCCAAAGCAGCTGCAGAACGTGCCATACGAAGATATCGTCGGATTGCTGGACGAACATTTCACTCCGAAGCGCTGTGGGTTCAGCGAGAGGTTCAAGTTTTACGCGGCTACGCAGCAGACGGGAGAAACATTCAGTCAGTGGGCAGCGCGCCTGCGCGGGTTGACGGCGCACTGCGGTTTCACTGACGTGGGCGAAGCTCTCCGAGACAGATTCGTCATGGGAATGAGTTCTGGGCCGGAGAGGGATAAGCTCTTCGCACAGGATCTTAAGGAACTGACTCTGGCCAAGGCCGTGGAGTTGGCGGAGAGTGTACATTGCGCGCGCGCGGGCGCGGCGGCCGCGCAGCCAGCCCATTTCAACCCGGCCGCGCAATTGGTGCTCACTGTAGATGCAGGACCAGCTGGATTAGGGGCGATATTATCGCAGATCGACGCCGACGGCGAACGTCCGATATCTTTCGCGTCGCGAACTTTAAACGCAGCCGAGAAACGATATTCGCAAATCCAGAAGGAAGCGACCGCGATCATTTTTGGGGTACGCAGGTACCACCAGTATTTGTACGGCCGTGCCGTTCCGTTCACCCTCCGGACGGACCACAAACCCCTTTTATCGATTTTTGGGCCATTTCGTGGCATACCGGAAGTTTCCGCGAACAGGCTGCAACGATATGCTATGTTTTTAAGCGGTTACAATTTTAACATTGAATACGTTCGAAGCGCCGACAATAGTGCGGATTTTTTGTCACGAGCCAGCCTGCCCGAGCGGGTGCGGGCGCGCGCGGCGGAGGGGCGCGCGCTCGGCGACGCTGACGCCGCACAAGACTTACCTGATCGCGCCTCGTACATCAATTTCGTCGTAGAAGGTAATTTACCGGTAACACTAAACCAGTTGCGCGAACAAACCCGTAAAGATGCAACTTTGCAAAAAGTGATTCATTTCATCTTAAACGGCTGGCCTACGAAAATGGTAGATGTAATCCTAAAACCGTTTCATTTATGTAGGTTACAACTTTCTTTTGAAGACGGCTGTGTTATGAGGGGCCACAAGGTAGTCATCCCTGGAAACCTTCAAAATATGGTGTTAACAGAACTTCACCGGTCACATCTAGGTATAGTAAAAACAAAGGCGGAGGTCCGGTCTAGGTTTTGGTTTCCCGGGGTTGACTCAGCACTGGAAAGCATGATAAATTCGTGCAATGTGTGCAACAGGGAGACCACGTAATGTTTAAGAAATATACAACGAACGGTAAATTTACATGGTGTCGGGGTACAATTGCAAAGAAAGTTGGCAGAATCGTGTATATAGTAAAAGACAATATCACATCAATGACTTTTAAAAAGCACAAAAATCAAATAGTTGCGTACAAGGGCCACGATAGCGCGCGTTATGACTATGCGGATATTGACATGGAGAACCAGTGCGATGACTCATCACCGGATGTCGGTCGAGCGCCGTTGGAGGACACGCAACCGACCACCGAGGAGGGAAGGAGAGATGACCCTGTTATTCAGCTTCAAGATAGCCATAACCTGGCACTGCCAGGTGGAGATTCACATGAGTCATCAAAAATACCAGGCCCGGACCGGTCGGATGATGACGAATTCCAGGAGGCTTTGCCTGACCAAGAACCGACCGTGCAGTCAACAGAGCCCACACAAGGGTCCAGCAGTAGTACCCTGGCAGCCACTCCTCGATCGAAACGTACTCGCCCTAAGGTTAATTATAGGCAATACTTTTAGGTTAAGACTATTGTTATTGTGTTATAATATAATTGACGTGTATCTAACTAAGGGGAGGAATGTTATATATGTGTGCGTGTGGCACACATCCGCCATGTTATTTTATGAATACACGTCAGTACGCTAACAGCAAGCAGTGGTTTCACTTGTCCCCATCCCACGTATCTATCAATAGTCAATAGCACATCATGGGAATACAAAATCGACAAAGGGCTTGGAACATTTTTGTATGAAGCATGGGCGGATATTTTGCCGCCATTTTGAGCTTTTTTCAAAGTAGCGGCCACGCAGAAGACCTATATAAATCGATTGCTGGTATCAATACAAACAAGTTTTGAAAGAGACAAAAATAATGTTCTAAAGTGTCACGTTTCCGAGATATGTGCTATCAAAGATACAGTACATTCACTGATGGAATCTTCAGCACACATCATGGGTCGACAAAACCGACAAAGGGCTTGGAACATTTTTGTATCAAGCGTGGCTGGATTTTTTTCCCCATTTTGAGTTTTTTCAAAGAAGCGCAGCGGCCACGCATAACATCTATATACCTAAATCGATGGCTGGTATCAATACAAACAAGTTTTGAAAGAGACAAAAATAATGTTCTAAAGTGTCACGTTTCCGAGATATGTGCTAAGTATCAAAGATACAGTCCATTCACTGATGGAATCTTCAGCACACATCATGGGTAGACAAAACCGACAAACGGCTTGGAACATTTTTGAATCAATCGTGGCCGGATTTTTTTCCGCCATTTTGAGTTTTTTTCAAAGAAGCGCAGCGGCCACGCATAAAACGTGTATCCATCGATAGCTGGCATCAATAGAAACAAGTTTTGTACGAAACAAAACGTTCTCAAGTGTCACGTTTCCGAGATATGAGCTACTTATCAAAGTTTAACTAAATTCATTGAGCATCTTCAGCACAACTTGGAGTTGATGATGATGCCAGCTCTCAATTGATACACGTTGTACCTATGCGTGTCTGATCAAATCAAAGTTGTGCTGAGTTCCTATCAGTGATTGGATTTTAACTTTAATAGCTCATATCTGGGAAATGTGACATTTAGAACATTTTGCCTAATTCAAATCTTGTTTGTATTGATACCAGCTATTGATTTATATAGGTCATAAGTGTAGCCGCTACTTTGAAAAAAAAAAACAAATTGCGGAAGAAAATCTGGCCAAAAACTTCAAACCCCTTTTTTCTTCTTTAATCTCCAAACAATAGAGTTCATTATCCATTGGGGAAATTAGACATTTTGCGGTAACTTGATGTGCTGTTACTTGGTTCTTTATATTGTACCATTCCATTTTGACTGTGCTCTTACTGGGGCTGCTTGGGTAATGTTTGCACATGGGGGCTACATGGACTAGAGACAAATACTCTGGCCAGTGGTCCTGTCCCATCTGTCATTGGTGGATTTTTGATAGTTGTTACAGGCAGACTTTTGACAGTTGTTACCCAGTACTACCTATCTGGGTTATGGGGGTCAGATATGCAGTCGCTCTACGTAAAACTGTTGGTATTTAGCTGCATCGGGATAAACTGGTAGCCAACGCTAAGATAGTTGGGAAAAGGCTAGTCAGATGATGATGCAAAGAAACAGCAATAGGAAAGATTTGGCATTCCCAGCAGTGTGTACACTATAAAGCTGTCATTGGATATTGTAATTTTTAATCCGAGTACACATTTCATCATTGTATTACGAAACTCAATTAATACTTGATTTCATATAAACAATGTGAATTGATTATCAGACAATGTGTGTGTGCTGGTAATTTCCTACGGATCATGGGCAACCAGGGCAACACCCGGTTGAAGAAAGGCATCAATATAAAACAAAAGGGATACTTTCAATGTTGTACAACTGTGATTGGTGGACCAAAATTTTAAAAGCTAATCAAATTTAGTTTTTATGAGAATTTATTATCATCATCATCAGCCTATCAGTCAGCTCGGTCCTACTTAGAGGACGGACGTGCCTCTCGCGATCGCGTGCCGTAGCTAGCAAAGTGCATACGCATCACAACAGTGTGGCCGACCCGTGCGTCATCAGTTCGCTCGGAGTTGTCGCAATGACCTAGATACTGTTTGTGTAAACATGCTTGATCATCATAACATTTGTTAAGGCGAAGACATCTTTCACCGACATGGCTACGAAACCGCATACAATAAATTTGACTACCAATTTGGAACATGAGCTGTTTAAGTATTACAGCGAAGAAAAGGCAAAGCGGCAAGAACTACAATGTCAAGTAATGGAACTTAAAACCGAAATGGAAAAGTTACGTGAAATCTTGCAACACCAAACTGATCAAACTGACCAAGAGAAAAATAAGGCCACTGAAAAGGCCAACAAAGAAAGTTCATCCAATCCTATCGAATATGAGACGGATGAGGAGGAACTAGCCAGAGAAACGGAGTGGATTAGGATAGAAAATAAGCGAAAAAAACGGAAGCTGAACCTTACGCTGACTCCCCCCTCCCAGAACAATGTTAGTAGTGAACAAGGGAATATAAAACCCAAAAAAACGCCAAAGCCACCTCCAATAAATGTGCAGGGTGTTAAAGATTACCAGTCATTCTATGACACAATAGCCAGTACTCAAGGTGACACGTTCACCATAAAAATGATGAACGGAGATTGCGTCAAAATAAATGCAACCAACGAAGATGCCTATAGAGAGATTACGAAGCTACTAACATCACATAATTTACTCTGGCACACGTATGAGAACAAACAAGCCAGACCGATACGAGTGATGGCCAAAAAGCTGCATCATACATGCCAGCCAGAAAGAATTGTGGAGTATCTGAAAAACAAGGGCTACAAAATAGAAAATGCTGCAATCAAATTGAGTTGGAGGAAAAAAGAACCACTCAACATGTTCATGTTGACATTCGATAAAGATGAAGATGTAAACAAAGTTTATGGAATCACCAATATTCTAGGGTGCAAGGTTGAAATCCACCCACTACGAGCATCTAAGCTTGTTCCTCAGTGCAAAAGATGCCAAGCTTATGGACACACCCAGAAGTACTGTTCGAAAGAACCAAGGTGCGTCAAGTGCACGGGCAAACACCTCACAGCAGACTGTGTGAAACCAGCACAAGATAAACCAAAATGTGTTCATTGTGGTGAGCCACATCCAGCTAACTATAGAGGGTGTATAGTAGCAAAGGAGATGCAAGTATTAAAAAGTAAATACACTAAAAAGCAAACTGCATCCCAACCAAAGAAGTATACCGAACCATTAGCTAACAAAGAAACGAATGAAAAGAAGGGAATGACTTACCAACCACCCAAGCCGTCCTCATACTCTCAAGTGGTCAAAAACAATTTGGAGATCAGTTCGGAATCAAAACTCGACCAAATTTTAAGCCTAATGTCAGCATTTGATGAACGGCTTAAAAAACTAGAAATGGGTGTCAAAAAAGCTCCAATTCGTCTGCGAAAATGATTAATAACCTCAAGATCATGGCTTGGAATGCTAATGGACTGCTGCAACACCAACATGAGTTACAAGTAGTCCTAGATACAGAAAACATCGATATATGCTTAATATCGGAATCACACTTCACACGACAGTCATTTGTAAGATTCCAAGGCTACAAGATATATCATGCCCTGCATCCTGATAACGCAGCAAGAGGAGGTAGCGCCGTCATCATTAGAGAGAACATACATCATTATGAACAGACGAAATGTGAAGATCAAGAAATGCAAGTAATCGGTGTTACTGTTAAAATGAAAAGATACGACTCGGTTACTATAGCAGCTATATACATCCCCCCAAAATACGCACTAAAAAAAGATCAATACAGGACACTCTTAGCGCTACTTGGAAATAGATTTATATTAGGTGGTGACTTCAATGCCAAGAATACCTATTGGGGCTCCAGACTAACTACTACAAAAGGCAGAGAGCTACTAAGTGCTATACAAGAAACCAAATCAGAGGTTCTTTCAACTGGAAAGCCGACATACTGGCCAACAGACTCGAGAAAAATTCCAGACTTAATTGACTTTTTTATATATAAAGGAATATCCTCTGACTTTATAAGTGCCGAAGAGGGATTTAATATGAACTCTGATCACTCACCAATAATTTTATATACTAGTGAACATGTCAAGCAGAGAGAAGGTATTCCGTTTCTCGTGAACAAGTTTACTGACTGGGAATCCTTTAAAATAGACTTAGACAGTAAAATAGACTTAAATATATTTATAAATGATAAGCAACAACTAAATTTAGAATTAAGCAAATTTATTGTAAATGTCCAACAAACTGCATGGGCAAATACACCCGAGAAAAAAGTAACTGTTAAGGTTCATACTTATCCAAAAGAAATAACAGATCTGATCAGAGAAAAAAGAACATTGAGACAAAAGTGGCAGCGAAACAGGTTTCCCCAAGATAAGACACTGTTAAATAGAAAAACCAAACAAATTAGGAAGGCAATCAAGAAAGTTCGCGACGAAAATTTAACTAGACATCTTCTTCAACTGACTAATGATCGATCGACTGATTACTCACTATGGAAAGCCACAAGGAACCAAAAACAACCTATTGCTCACATACCGCCAATAAAAGAACTAAATGGGCAATGGGCGATAAGTAACGAGCAAAAAGCATCAAGGTTTGCCCAACACCTAGAAGACACTTTTACACAAACCGAGAGCGCTGACCAAGAACTCCACTGGGAACAACAACAACAAATAGACCAAGAGATAAAACTTGTTACACCAAAAGAAGTATTTAAAGAAATCAGAGATCACATCAGCCTAAAAAAATCCCCTGGTTATGACCTTATCACAGGGGAAATCCTAAAGAATCTACCAAGAAAAGCCTTGGTAAATCTCACTAAAATACTCAATGCGTCTTTTAGACTAAAGCATGTTCCTGACCAATGGAAAGTTGCAGAAGTGATCATGATCCCCAAATCAGGGAAACCACCTCAAGATGCATCTTCATACAGGCCTATCTCCTTGCTGCCAGTGATGTCAAAGCTTTTCGAGAAACTACTTCTAAAACGACTGAAACCTATTATAGAAAATAGCAATATTATACCAGACTATCAATTTGGATTCAGAGAAAAACATTCAACGATAGATCAGGTGCATAGAATAACAACAGTTATTGAAAAAGCCCTTGAAGATAGGAAAGTATGCACCACTGTATTTTTAGATGTAGCCCAGGCTTTTGACAAAGTTTGGCACAAGGGATTGATTTATAAACTAAGAACTATGCTGCCAAAACAGTTCGCAGACATACTAGAATCATACATAACTGGTAGAGTCTTTAGAGTAAGGCAAGAAAATTCTTATTCTGAAATAAAGGAAATAAAAGCTGGTGTACCACAAGGAAGTGTTCTAGGCCCGGTCCTGTACCTATTGTACACATGTGATATACCAGAACTAGAAAATGCAACTATTGCTACTTTTGCTGATGATACCGCAATTATGTCCATAGGATCTAATCACAAGGAAGCTGTGGTAAAAGTACAAACAGCAATCAATCAATTCTATGATTGGACCAAAAAGTGGAAGATCAAGTTGAATGAAACAAAATCCATTCACATTGACTTCACTAACAAGAAATCGGAACACAACCCAGTGTATATAAACAACAAAACTGTACCGCACGAAAACACTGCCAAATATCTTGGTATGACCTTAGACGCAAAGCTTCGCTGGAAAGCCCATGTCAAAAAGAAACGAGAAGAATTGGAAATTCGTTACAGAAGCATGAACTGGTTATTAGGAAGGCATTCCGCACTGTCAGTTCCTAACAAGATCCTGCTCTACAAATCCGTCCTTATGCCAGTATGGACTTATGGTATACAACTATGGGGTTGCGCCAAAGAAAGCAATGTCGAAATTATACAAAAATTCCAGAACAAAGTACTCAAGAACATCGTGAATGCGCCTTGGTATATAAGAATTGACGACATCCATCGGGACCTAAATATAGAGTTCGTAAACAGTATTATCCAAAAATATGCAGAAGCTCACGAACATCGGCTTCATCATCATGTTAATGTCGAGGCCATCCAGCTCCTCGATAACACGGACATAGTAAGAAGGCTCAAAAGGACTAAACCTTTTGAGTTAGTGTAGTGTAATGGAGTGATATTATTATATTTGTGAATTTACCGTGAGTGAAATATAGTACCTAGCTATTTATATGGACACAAGAACAAAGTGACATCGCCTTAATAGACGCTAAGTAAACGCAATGGACGTGTTCTTAGATATAATTTTACTTTTAGCAAATTAAGTTAGATTAAAATTGCTTATTAGCCTTATTAGGCTAGATTGTAATATAAATAAAAAACCTTTAAAAGAAAAAAAAAAAAAAAAAAAAAAAATCAGCCTATAATGTTCCCACTGCTGGGACACGGCCTCCTCTCAATGAGAGAGAAAGGGCTATAATCTACCACGTGGGCCCAGTGCGTATTGGTAGATGTCACATTTCTTCGAATTTTTGGTTCTAGGACATGCCGGTTTCCTCATGATGTTTTCCTTCACCGTTTTGAGAGCAGCGGTGATGAAATAAATTACACAAAGTAATGCACCTGTCTGGGTTCGAACCCACGACTCACTGTTCGTAAGTCGGGGCCACCACCACTGGGCCACCGCTATGAGAATTTATTATACCTCTGTTTTTTTTTCAAACAAATGACAGGAACTGTGTGCAAGGTTATAAATAATGTTTTTTAAATCTAACATTGCAATACTCGTATAGCAAGAGTCAGTGAGCGACTTTATGCACCTAAATTTTAGGTTGAACATAATTATTTCAACTCTTGCCAAAAGTTCAAAAGCGATCTGCTTTTGGGGAGGTGAGCTGGTTGGAGTCACTGGCCACCATGTCTCACGCACAATGGTCCACCTTAAAGACTAAGAGCGGAAACCTAAACCCCATGATAGAAGTTCAAAAGCATGATTTATACCTTTTACAAACACGTAGGTAAATAAGCATTATTTTATCATAATCTCTGTCAATCAGTACGAAGGACTTAATTAAACATTAGCGCAAGTAAATAAATAATAAGTTTATGATTACATATTACCCAATTTGATGTGCATGCATTTGCACAGAAAGCCAGACATAAAGTCTGACAACCTAGAGTACGTACTGAAATTAAATAAAGATTACATTATTATCTGTACATAAAGATGAGGTGACTGGATAATTGAGATTTAATTATGTTTGATAAGTTGTCTGGTTTTTATCTTAATTATTTGAATTGAGTCATAAAAGGACTTAAGATTTCGGGTTAGGGTCATATTGTAGACATAGAATTTGTTTTTGATTTATGAGCGCTTAGATGAGCTAAATTAGCAACTCCATTTGTGGTGGTTCAAACTTCGTTTAATATGCTGTTAGAATAAAGTTCTAATCAGCTTGCACTACAAAGTGGTTGTTACGTCAGCCACTGTGGGCCAAATAGCACGAAATGAGTGGTTTCGATCTATTTACAATAAAACTATTGATTGGATTAAAAAAATAAAATAGTATCATTCTAATATATTGCTTGTAGAATTATTTGCCAAAAAATGAGAATGATCGCATGCATATTAGTATGTTTTTTATTGTTTGAAAGATATTTTTAGAGATAAGTTCGTGATTTTTTTATCGAGCCAAATTAATTGTATTATGTTTTCAAAACAGTATCATGCTAGCATATTTCCTGAAGAATATCATATATTTTTCTGGTCTTGTTTATAGCAGTGAATCATATACTTTTAGTAATTATAAAACTCGTGTTTAGCTCATGTAATCGCCTTAAGAAAGGATTATTTTAGCTGAACTAAAAATTAAGATGAAGAGAAGAGTAGTTTCAAAATCCAACTGCAGTTCAATAAGTACAGTTGGATTATTATTTGATTCCCATGTAATATACAATCATGACAAATGATTACAAGAAATCAGAGTGTGGATGTAATTAAATACAGTTCACACACAAATACACTAAGTATTTTATGTTACATAATAATAAATAAATGATTACTTAATGGTATGGTTGACCTAGTCATTGAAGCAGGGAAAAACACTGGGAAGGGCAAAGGGTGAGAGATAATTTAGTTATTGCATTATTACATTGATTGCACAAAACAAGAATAATAATATAGATCCGTGTAAATCGTACCTTCACGCCTTGTCAGAACCGCAAATCTTGGATTATAAAGAATATTTAAATTAGGAATTTAAAGCAGCTGACAGATCAATGACCGCCAAATCTCAGGTCATTGCTGGCGCTACAAAGACCGGTTGCGGCGTAGAAAAAAAAAGAGATTCGAATAATTTGAAAATCGAACATATCGGGATCGGGATAACGATTACCGTAGAATCTCAGATGCGCAGATGTTTTATTTATTGCATTCGTAAATAACTAGTAAGAACGCTCGTTTTTGGATCGACGATTGAGGGCTATGTAGGTTCCGGGAATTATTTTCATTAGTACACGTTGCTGAGTTATCTAATGTAAATACGAACGAAACATGTGTAGCCGACTAACAGGAAAATACATTACCTAACGAATTAGATTTTACAAACAGAAATACGAGAGTTGGAAGTTTTATGAAGAAGCGGAGTGGTTTTAAACGCTGAATGGGCTGTGATAGACCGGTAGCACAGATTTTTCACTACGTATGCATTACACGTGGAGAATCAAGTGCTTGTGAAAGACGTGCCAGAGACAGCCCGTAAAAAGATTTAAAGAAACCAACAAAAAATCCCTTACCTCAAAGTACTTTCGGTAAATTGAATGAACTTTTCTCGCCTCTAACACAACTTAGTTCTCACTTTCACACACAAATGTTATCAAATAACAACAGATGTGCTGGGTGGAGAATTTGATCAATTAGAACACTGAAAGATACCGGCAACTGCGTAGTGACCGCTCTACAGACGACTACGATACCCGGCAGAACGCGAATAACTGAATGAGAGATTGAACGGGAACTATTTCTAGCGCTCGATTTGGATTGGCTGGCGCTCAAGATTGAATGAATGTGATAAAAGGAAGAAACGTTTTGATTGGTCAATGTGAAAAATCTGTGCTGCCATATAATTGTCTGCTTTTCGTACAAAATTGTTTTTATAGGTATTTTTTTATGAACGTTTTTGACGTGACAAATTAATGTATCCGGATATTTATATTTGAGGTAGATAAGATATTTATGGTATAGGTATATGTTAGGTAAGATAATATATTTAAGGGTAACATTCCCTTTGATATTTTTTGAAATCTAACGACTCATGACTTCAAACGAAAATTACAAGTTTGATTGTATTTCAAAGTCAGCTTTGCAAATGGTTTTACTATTACTGTTAATAATAATTAAGAACATAATTGGGACAATTTTTCTGAATTATTATAATTGAAAAGTTTCAGTTGTAAATAGTATGGTGCTTGGTAGGTAATATATACTGGTATCCCTGATCCGTCAAAGTGTGTTTCGTTCGATCGATCTTCAGCAGCGACGCCAGCTAGTTCCAGTAAGACCAGTCACCAGTAGCTCTTGAAATTCTAACCTTCACATGTTCACACAGGGCTCATTCTGGCGGTAGCCCGTGCCTCATGGCTTATAGATAGTGGGACTGGAATGCCCTGTCAAGATGACATAAGTATGTTTGAAATGTTTCTTCCGTCCGTTCCGTGAATTATTTAGAAACGATTTACTGAGCTAATGAGGTACCTACAAATCACTGCGTAGGTAAACATTGTATGGAGTTGGTTTTAAATAATATAACATCACGACTCAAACGACTGTAATGTCCGAAGGGTTACTCAGAGGTGTACTTAGTAGTTAATAGTACACCCACATTCCACCAGTTAAGTTAAGTCACATGTAATAGGGGGCGAGCCTATTGCTATCAGTTCAGACTTCGAGGCTGCTACGGTGAAATTCCTGATGAAGATACCCTATAACACTTTGCCCAACCCGGAAACTGAACCCAAGCCCTTATGATATCCAATAGATAGACGTAATTCTAAGTCAGACTTTTATTGAGTAAAACCTCTTTCGAACAGTTCCGCAGCCCCGGCATGCAGATCTACCGGATTACGGGCACATTTTGAACTGCGCCTACATAAAATAAATAGTCATGTTAACTCAACGTACAACATTGCTATTCTTTTTCAATAGGCGCCTTACTTTTTCGGTCGAACCCAGAGGTAGGTACTTAGTGTAAATTGTTTCATCACCACTGCTCTCAAAACCGTAAAAGAAAATCATCATCATAACATCATAACCCGATATATATTATGGAATAGCCGACTACCATAGTGGCGAGGCCTGGTTCCCAGCATTGGAAATATTTTTGGTTGATTAGATAGCTTAATGCTAACTGTATGTAGGTTTTCCTTGGGTCAAGCTTCAAGGTGCCCTGGTATTGGAATGGAATCGCCGATTACCGATAGTTACTGGAATTTGTAAGTATAGGTACACTTTTGTAGGGCGTTGCTTGTTCGCAGGCAAACTTCCCAGTGCAAGACGTGAATCAATAACGGAATGATTATTCCTAGACTGCAAGTTTTCTTAAAAAAATTAAAAACACTCACACGTTCTTAAATTGGTAAGAGGCTCATCTTAGGGGCGGAAGAAACATAGGATTAAACAATAATTACGGTAGATATCCCGTACTTTAAGTGACATTTTGAGTTTAGTAATATAAAACACCCTTGAAAGTTTTAATCGATACCTATTATTCATTCTACCTACTTAGCTATCATCACCGCATCTCATTGGCGAACACTACTGTAGTCCCTATGAACATACAGAATCATTCAGAAAATGCATCTCAATGAGAAAATGTTGTTCGTCAATCCCCGATTAGCGAATCCGACGTCAGCTCATAGACTTCATTCACCATTCGGTCAGTCAACCGATCACGCGCGAAAGTTGTGCACGTTTGTAATTCGTCGTTCAAATAATTTACGAAATAAAATCTATTTTGTGCAACACTTGCATAGAAAGATTGATTTCGCTACAAAGTTCCGCTCGAAGGTTTCTTAGTGAATTTATTGAGTTAGCCAAGAGTTTTAATCCATAAATTCCGTTCAAATACCGTGATTTTGTGCTAGTCTAGTGTTTGTTGTACAAATAATTACTTTCGCGCTTTCGAAATTCGAACTGCGTAGTCTTTGGTATTCCTGGGTTAGTGCAGTTTGTTAGGAAAATGAGTCTGAGCCGATTGTGTCGTGTCATGAAGTGCGATTTGGTGAAAGTTCAGTCATCTAGTGCGTTGGTTTCGAAACTTTGGGGACCTTGTAATGCTAGGGAAGTGAACACATGTAGCACGCAACGAGCTAGTGTTGCCCAACATAACTCGAAGCCAGATTGGAACCGAGCAGTGAGTGAGGCGGAGAAAATTGTGGGTTATCCGACCTCTTTCCTGAGTCTCCGATGGGTATTGAGCGACGAGATTGCGAACGTAGCGCTCCACCTACGCAAGTTGGTCGGGAGCAACCATCCCTTGCTGAAAACTGCTAAGTACGTGTCTAAAAATCGTTATATTAAAACCAGCATAAATATTCTATTGAGCCATACGATTAATAACTGCCAAATGGCACACTAACTGCGTGCTTATTACCTTTTTTACTGCCCCACACTATTATTTAGGTACTTCCTTATTGAGCGTGTTTACTATTAATATACATTTCTCTACCATTTGCACGCATTTAGTTCCGTCCAGAAAAAAAAGTACGGGTTGAAGTACAGCAAGCAGCAAGCCCGTGGCTCAAAGACTGCCGTAGAGCAGACCCAAGATGCTCATATTATTTTTTATTTCGATAATTTACTGTTTTGAAGTGGCAGTAACATTCTACAAATAACATTAACATAGCTAAACTACTTGCTTTTACTTTGCAAGCCTCTAACTAAACTAGATAATAGCCTGGTTTTGCATTTTTTATTAGGCAATAATAACAAACATAGTTGCATGCAATTCTGTTAAAGTTCACCGATGTAATACGATAAATTTTAATGCAAAGCCCGCCCAAAGACTTTTTTTTGCTTCATCATTCGACTATTCTGAGGTTAAATTGAGAACAATAAAAAAGGAGTCTTTATGTTACCTAATTGAATGAGGGTCCCCATCTTTCATGAAAGATTTGTTTTTTTTTGTCATTACAAATTCCATCAGGTTATACATTTCATTCGGTACCAAAAACAAGCCAGTGTAGGTGGATTGTGGGGATCAGATCAGAAACCAGATTCCGTGGCTGCTACTGAAAAAATCCTGATGAAAAACCCATTAGCAATTTGCCCGACCCGGGTATCGATCCCAAGACCTGATGCTCAGCAGTAGTGGTTGCGATCACTAGACCTGCAACACAGTTATCATAAAAACACTAAAAACAATGATGAACATCATAAAATTTATGATAGTCATTTGTTTTTAGTTAACAGCAGCCATTAATTTTTAGTTAACAGCCCGACTTTCAACTATCTATTGTACTGTAGCTAGGTAGAAAGTTAGTTTTCACTTCTCATGTTCTAAAAGTACGCCGTTATAGCCCTACGAAGCGGGATTAAAGAGACCGTTTATTCCCTAGGGAGTAAAAAGTAATTTAAAAATGGAACGACCTTTTATTCTGAAACATGGACACAAAAGAGTAACTTGTCAAAGGTTTTATTTAAATTTCGAATTGGCATGCAAATAAAAAGCGGTTTATTGAAAAAAAAAACAAATGAACTCTTCAACGCGAGAAAAATTTATGGTTGTTTGTGTGCATCGTTGATTTTGAAAAGCAATGCCTCTGTTGCTAGCCGCTGCAGTAATGTAGGTACTAATTATCTGTGGAGTGTGGATCATCTCCATTGCGAAAATGTTGAGAGTTGGTGTTGTGTTTTCAATGGTTAATCTGTGACTGACCTGATAGAAGAAAAAACTGACCACTCAGTTCTGAATTTTTGTCGAGTGTAAATTTGTTCAGTTTTAAATGACTATTTTTCTCGCACTCGAAGTGAAAAGTACAGTTTGCACCTCGAGACTAAACGCCAATATAATATACCCTCGCTTTCATTGCCTCCCTCGCAAGCTCGGGAGTCAAACCACCTCGGGTATATAATGGCTTCGTTTAGTCCCTCGTTATAAAATATACTATTATACCGAATTCTATTATTTACTCAATCATTT
Source organism: Xestia c-nigrum (assembly GCA_916618015.1). Lineage (NCBI taxonomy): Eukaryota > Metazoa > Arthropoda > Insecta > Lepidoptera > Noctuidae > Xestia > Xestia c-nigrum. The sequence continues at coordinate 21,210,890 of OU745257.1, read as the reverse complement.
GTTGGTACACTTGCACGCATGCCACACAAATACCCCATTCATTAACGACTAAACATATATTTTGTACGTGTTTAAGTTACATAAGAAGAATGTCAAAGATACAAAGGCACAAATTAATGAGATTAGTGGCACAATAAAACACAATTAAAATAACCATTTTTTGCCGTAGTAAAATCTCCGTTCCATGTCGTGGTCGGGTCAGGAATCATAACATGATTTTACGCAGAACGTTCAGTAGTTCTAGTCTTGTCGTAGAGTTTCTGTCATCTGTGCTGATTACGATCATTTCATCTCCTTAGGTCCATGTTCACCAAAAAGATGACATACGTTTATCTAAAAACAGCTGTTTAAAACACATTTTTGTATGGGAACATGTCACATTGACAGCTGTTTTTAGATAATCAGGCTGAAACCATTTGTACTAAGGGTTTTATAATAATGACAATACGACAATGCCATTAAAACACAATTTTATTACGAAATCATTGACCGACCATTGTGAATTTAGCAGATTACGAACTTTAAGCAAAATGACAATGGGATGAGAATGGAATCGTGTTGGAGTGACGAATTTATTAAAATAGTAGAATTAGGCCCCTGGTCCATCGTGTTTATCATCAGACAGTATCAATCATTCCTAATCAAGTACATTTCTTTCCTCAATACTCATTCTTTTACCTACTTGGTGGTGTTTTCTATGTTTACTCTCGTCTCCAAAATGTTTTGTTTTTAAACAAATGTATTCATTGCATCTACTTTTTCCATACACGAACACGGTCATAGGTACACCCGAATCAGTAGTCATCTCCTAGGGGGTTTGACGCAGAATGTGCACTTCTCAAAACTACCACTATCAAAAATGAGTGTGTTTAACAAAAAAAGGCTAGTTATCGTGATAACAATCATGCATAGGTAATAATAAAAACAATAGTATAGTATAGTAAGGCGTCGTTTTATTTTGACCTATTGTGATAAAATTCACTCATTTTGAGTTGTGCTCATTTTGAGTAGGTACCTAACTAGTGCTTAGTTTAAAACCACCTCTAGCCATACCATTCACGGGATCAATCGTGTCAGTTCATTCAAGTCGAGTCAAGTCTCAGCACTCCACTCTCTTTTCTAAAACTGCCTGTGTTTCGTACATAGAGTTATAATTCCATATACCATAATAATTCTGCGTGATAAGACTCTGTAGTTCTGTCTGTTGACAAAACAAAGGCTTTCGTAATCCCTGTTCCGGCATCAGGTTTCCATATGAAGTTCATGATTGTATTGTAACTTGTAACACGACAAAACTTTTTGTTCTTAATAAAAACACAATATTTATTTAAGTAGAAACTGGTTTACGAAACTTGCATGTAATTTGCAAATGTTAACGATCTTAATGTGCATTTACAACACAAGAATGCTGCCAATGTAAATTGCAATTGTTCTCTGTAAGAATACTCTTGCAATTTGTAAGAATATTCTTGCAATTAAATTTTTGTGTGTCCATTAAAGTCCTTTAATTTTTAAAACCACATATTTGAAAAATTCTAATTTTGTCGGCTTCTAAACTTAGCCTAAATAATAAATACCCTGTGGTAAAATTGTTTTTAGATGTGACTCGAGGGATCTCCCTTGCAATAAATGTACCTATGTATGTTCCCACTGCTGGGACACGGCCTCCTCTCAATGAGAGAGAATGGGCTATAATCTACCACGCGGACCCAGTGCGGATTGGTAGATGTCACATGTCTTCGAATTTTTGGTTCTAGGACATGCCGGGTTTCCTCACGATGTTTTCCTTCACCGTTTTGAGAGCAGTGGTGATGAAATAAATTACACAAAGTAATGCGCCTGTCTGAGTTCGAACCCATGACTTACTGTTCGTAAGTCGGGGCCGCCACCGCTACTCCCACGGTACCATCTAGGTTCTGAAGATTAGAAGGATTTGGTCTAAGGAGTTCGCCTTGTACTAGGTATAATATACGAGTACGCTTCAAAGGAACATGTCCACATATTCTTCATATTGACTTACCCTTTTCTGTTTTAAAATCTTTTAATGCGATTCAAGTTGTACGTTGTTGTTAGAAGAATCTTTCAAAGCAAACTTCTCTATACGTTGGTTCATGTATTGTATTGCGTGTCTTTACATGTTCGCTGAACGAACTTTGCAGTATGTGAAATTATCGCGTTACCTTTGTCTATAATACGTAACAACTCGCGTGTGGAGGTTACAACCGATCGCCGATCAAAGCGCATTCCTCATTGCAACACTGCACATTATCGCTCATTTAATCGCTTATTGTTACATTGAAATTAGTATTCCTCCAACATCCTTTACTGTAACATCACGCACTGGGAATTTACGTCATAGATCGTTTTGGCGTAGATAATAATCAAACTTCAAGTTATGACTGCTGAGAGGGTTTAGAGAAGTTGTAACAGCGTTTAGTTGAAATCGCTTTATCCCTTTTAAAATGTCTCACAAATTTTTTTTCTTCCCCTTTTGGAGTCTTTAACTTGTGAAACCCTTTCAGCAGCTAAACGCCACCTTCAATTTCCTTAAGTGGTATATTTTTTGGCAACACAGATTGTGCTTTTACAAGTTGTTGCTGAATCGTTGTTGTGTAACGTTCAAACTTCAAACGACCGTGCGAGATTCGTCAATAGGTGGTACGATCTTTAAATTTGACCTAGATACATTATAAAAAAAACCTCCTATCGTTTGGCTGATGCTGGCGCATCTTAACTGCTTGGGAACTATTTAATATCGTAACATTTTTAAAAGAGCCGCAACACACAATGAGGTACTTATGTAACTTCAACATACACACAACAATATTTCCTATGATTATTATGGAAGATACAGCTGCGTTTAAACAAAAAATCAAATCAAGAAATCATTTAATTAAAGGCACGAACTTGACACTTTTTGAAAGTCATAGACTCCCATTAAATACCGCCCTTCATCAGTTCCAAGAACTGGAGGAACAGACTCCCTAGCAACATATTTGTCTCTTAAATTAAAAGAAGTCCCGAGAGATAAGTGATAAGTGTCACGGGTCTCAAACTCTCAACTGACTCCAAGCAACAGTAGATTTTCTCGAAAGATCAGTAATTAACGTAGACAAGTAGTTATTTGACCAAGAAGAGTAGGAACAGAAGATGCTCCTTAAAATGGTCTTAATCAACGATTCTCTGTCCAGGAACCTGATCTACAATGGCAAGAACAACATGCAGGCGTGGGGGCTCATCGTGCTGCTGGTGTCGAAGGCAGCCGGACACAGCCCTGAGATACCTGACATGGAACAAGATAAGGCTGCTGGAGTTCTGCACAGGTAAGCGAAACATGCTATTTAAAACAATGATATAAAGACAAACTGGTGCAAGACACCTAACTCCCACAAACTCCTTCGTGGAGCAGAGGGCCTTTACCGTAGACTGTGGGCTTTACTTAAGGGTGCGTATTTCTCCTGCATCGAATCGAGCCGGAGGAATCACCCACTGCAAGGATCGATTGGAGGACACGGTGGAGCACTCGGTTTCGGTTTGCCCCGCGTGGGCAGAGCACCGCCATGTCCACGTAGCGGCGATAGGCGGCGGCGACCTCTCGCGTCCGGCCCTGGTTCAATCCATGGTCCGGAGCGAGACGGAATGGGAAGCCGTCACCTCTTTCTGCGAAGCAGTTATGCTAGCGAAGGAGGTGGCGGAACGCGAGAGGGAGAGAACCTCTCGCACCAGACGCACCGGGCGCCGGCAACCGTAGGCGCGAGCCTGTGTGCGCGTTCGAGTTCCACGCGCGCCTCAAAGAGAGGTCAGCATAATGGCCGAAGCCTGCGCAGGTTGCGGGACTGTTCGAAAGAGATACCATGGCCCCGGAACATAAAGGGCGAAGAAAGAAAATGGATGGGTTTTGAGTTACTAAAAATCTGACACTCCCTCCCGCTCCGCCCATAGCGGAAGAAGTTATTTGATGATTTGCCACAAGAAAAAAAAGGGTGTGTATTTGTAGATCTAAACTCAGCTCTTTTCTTCGCATATCATCCTAGCCTGTGTAAAAGATGATATGGCAAAAAAGGGAGGGGTCTGATAAGATGCCGAGTACCTAATAGAGAAGTATGGAGGCAGAAGATATGCTGTGACGACCATAAATGCAAGAAAATCACCATTCATGTTCTAAATAATAAGTAATTTGAGTTCATTCTCAACTTAGTAGTATCATGCTGAAGATTCTAATCAGCAGATTTTTGATTAGGCAGGTTAATAACGTCAATAAATATTTCAAGGGAATAAAATGTTACGTATGCATTGGCAGTGGCAAACTTGGCACGTTAAGCTTGAAGGGGAGGGAAGGTCGGCTCCAGGCAATTTTAATATTGGGGCTGATCCAATACCTTTCACAGCATCCATACTAGCTAATATTATACTCGTAAAAGCAAAAGTAACTTTTTTCTTTTTGAGAGATTTGATTGAGAGATGAGAAAGGCGCATGGTTCGCGTTAGTCGTTTCCATGGAGAAGAACCGGCAAGAAACTCCGATAAGTTACTCTTTTCACCTTATTTGTAGCATTAGTAGTAAGTATAGGAGGACAGCGTAGGCCATTTTGTCTGTTTGTTACCTTTTCCCGACTAAAGGGCTGATCGGATCGTAATGAAATGATGCACGGGGATAGATTATATCCTATCAAAACTTCCGAGCGAACAAATTCACGGGCAACAGTTAGTTATCACAACAATTCCAATTTGAAACTTATCATTCTAACAGTTTCATCATCACCAGAATCATTCCACTTTCGAAATTCAACCTTAGAGAAGAGAACGCCGATAAGTTTCCAGTCAACATTTTATCAATCTTTCGATATACGACCTCCATATTTTATAAACCAGATATTAAGCGTGCAATTTGCTGCACACTGCACCAACAAATTATCGAAAGGGCATCGGCCGGTTGAAGGTTCGAGAGTGAAAATTCTGCTTCCTTATTTATCACTGAACGTGCAGCTATCCATAAAACTTCCTGCGGACATTACGATTTAAGGATGCCAGTGATGTATAAGTGATTAATTGTAATGATATTTACATACTACAAAGTGATATTCATGCTGGTGTTGCTGATGAATGGTTTTAAGATAATTCTCCGTGACATTAACATCGTGTGTCAGTGAGGAAATGAATAGCCTTAAACAAAGTAAAAAAAACCCGCGGGGATTATTCTGTAACACACTTGCATTCTCAAAGTGACATTTTGACAATTTAAAACATTCGTAGCGAGTGTTAATCAGACGGATTTTTCTAACATAAGAAGCAATGTACAATGAATTGCTTCAAACTCAGACAGAAAACTGCTATTGGGGCGCTGATATTTAAAACTACAAAATCCTCTCTTCCTTTTTTTTTTCGGATGGGATATCACCAAATGACTCCACCCACTCTGGGCTAAGCGGGTGGGATTGTCAGACTTTTACTGACTAAAATCCATCCATGTTCCTTCCTCGCCCTTTATGTTCCGGGGCCGCGGTATCTCTTTCGAACAGTCCCGCAGCCCCGGCAGGAAATTTTCTCATCCTAGCTAGCGTTCTCTATGTTAAAAAATACGAACGATATTCGATTGTTTAAGTATGCTTACGTTGATGACATCGATGTAAGTAGAAATTGATTTCATATCTTGAGGAAAGTTACACGTCAATACAAGGTCTGTGATTTGACCTTTCGCTACACAGCCTTCGTGCTTCATCGCTACATGAGTAAAGACATAGGTAAGCGCTTTTCATCTGGTCAGTTAAGCATTCGTCTCATATAAAATATTTATCTATGCACATTTGGACATGGAATCGGGACAAACCGTTAACTTAACTTTCTATGTAACGAGTTAAACAACGCAGCTAAACGTTTGTTTTTCTAACCTCGTAAAAACATGGTGGTGCGAAAGTGATAGAATCAATGATCCTAAGACTGCACGTGTTTAGAGCTAGCGAAGCAAAGCAATAACTACACCTTGTAACTGCTAAGACAAGTGCAAGCTAGATAGATAGTTAGTTTTAAAATAATCTGTAGTGTACCTATGTGTATTATATCAGCTCACGTCTTACCTTAATAATATAATTACCTATAGTATCGTTTGCCTCCGTGGCTCACATCTCTTGCCCGAGAACCACAACTACCCGAGAACAACAGCACTTTTCCGCGCAATGCTTAACCAGAACCAACAAAATATACGATCTATACTATAGATTCAAATCTAGTCGATTATTGTATCGATACACTGCAGAATTCACCAATTTTAACACCCTGTTTTGGGCCGTCCGACAACTAGAGAACTTTATTTTTATTTAGTTACCTACCACATCTTTTCAGTACCTACCTGTAGTGTGTTACCATACTCAAGACCACACAGACACAGAAAGAGCATCATCACTTCCCAAACGTCTTCCTCTTTATTAGACAATCTCTCATGTTCATATTCTCATCTCCAAATTTTTTCCCACCAGCCAACGCGCCCTCGCAGAAGTCACAGAGATGATACGGACCTCCCACCTGGTGCACAAAGGCCTGGTGAACATGAACTCCCGGCAGCCCATCGCAGCTGAACCTGATGATATGATGTTCGGCAACAAGATAGCCTTGCTAAGTGGAGACTATTTACTGGCTAACTCTTGTTCTGAGCTGGCTAATTTGAGGTAAGTGAGTTTGCTATTGGAATTAGAGAAATTCGTGATGGAAAACCACGTATATGCTTAGCCCGATCCGGAATCGAAACCTCGTCTTTTTTTTTAAACAACTTTTCAAGTCCGTCATGTTACTATTTTCTACCCTCCTTGCCATAAGATCATCAATTCATCATACGACATTCTGATGCACTCGATGCACTTGCTCTTGACTGTTCTATTTCGTTAAAAAAACCCCAAGAACTATTGCAGTTACAGACAGGCTTGCGATCATTATTAGTTAAGTATCCAGTAAAATTAACATCTCGCAAGATAATCGAAACTTCGAGAGTGGAAAAGTTTGAAACAGACCATGTTTGACGGTATTATCTCAGATTATTTAATCATTTGATTATTTTGTTGTTTGTCTTAAATCAAATTGACATCCAAACCTGTTATGTCGCGTGTCACGTATGTAAATGAGACAGATTATCTAGGTGAGAGGTCGCATAAATGTTTATTGCGTTAGCTTGAAGAGGGGAACTCCGAGCTAGTCGTGTTGAAAGTGTATGATAATTGAGGAGGAGAGGAACGACGACATTGAAGACATAATCAGATAGGTGTTGCAAAATGTTATGTTAAAAGTAGGTGGTGAAATTTTATAAGACCTAAATACTTACTTAAAATATTATAGGAAGGTTTGTAAGTTTGTGTAGCCTGTAATCTTCGGAATTACTGATCCGAATCGGTAAATTATTTCACTCACGGGAAGCAACATTATCCCTGAGTGTCATTGATGTATTTAAAACGCTTTCGTGGGTTAATTTCCGACCATTACGGGAGTGAAGACACAGGCAAAATCTAGCATTGAATAAAAAAAGAAGGTTATCAAAATAAACCGTTGTCATGGAGGAAAACGTTGCACGCAAACTGAATTGGATTTTGAAGTAGACATTACAAAAAACTTCTCCTTTCTTCTTCTACTTTAAAACAAAAGACAAGAAAAGCTAGTTGATGGAAGCAGGTACCCAACTAAGTAGTAAATAATATCAAAGGATATTGAAGTCATTTTCCTGTTGCAATTCTCACCGAAATGTATTTGTAGAATACCCAGCGGCGTGTAGAGAGCCAACCTTACGGCAAGCTATGCAAGCAGACTATTCAAAAACTTTCAAATGTAGAGTTTGCAAGCCAGAACAATAAATCGTTGGTTCTTTTCTTACCCAGTCAGGTACATTACTTTGTGTAATTTATTTCTTCACCACTCTTCTCAAAACGGTGAAGAAACCGGCATGTCCTAGAACCAAAAAATTCGAAGACATGTGACGTCTACCAAACCGCAGTGGGTTCTTTAGGAAACTCATGCCACGCAAGCAAATCCCGAGGGATCAGGACCTAATGAATTTTTGAATTGGTCAACTGATCCCGACCAATTTCGTGATTTGTATAGTCAAGAAGAAAAGTTTCTTGATATTAATTTAAATGATGTCCTGTTATAGCCGCATCGCCCGTGTCTGCACTGGTGGGGCGGGGGTGGGTTTATATTTACCGAGTGGTGGATTCATTGGTCCATTACCTCCCACAAAGGCCTGCCCAAAAGAGAAAAGAAAACATCATTCTAGAATTTACCTACCGTACACGAATATAATTTCGGCCATTTAAAACAATTACCTTTTCTGCAAAATCTATAGGCAAATTTCTCTGGCGACCGTGAGACGAGGCACGTAGAGAAACACAGATATCGAGAGAAAACTGCGCGTGTTCCTCTGTAGAGGTTACATTGTAAATGGAAATGATTGGACCATCTCATTGTAATTTGAGAAAGTATTAGAGAGATTACTTATTGAATAGTGCTTGAAGATTTCACTTCTTTAAACTTTGATGGTGACTGTTAACCCTCGAGATGGTGCTGTGGCAAAATAAAATCTGTAAGTTATTTCACATCACCAAAAAGAGCCCAATATTAAAAAATATCATTAAAAAAAAAGAAAAAGTGCTTACAATATCTATGGTGGTAGCGCTTGTTTGCGACAATAATCTATTTTGAGTTATGTCATCCTTATCGCAAATGAGTGTAAGTCACAAAGCCCTTTTTACCGCCCTCTTTAAAGCCGTTTACATGCACTCTTGACGACCTGTATACAGGGTGAATTTTAATAAATGCGACAAAATGAAATTGGAGCTTCAGTTACAGTAACATAGTAATTATAAACTGTTTTTTCTACAGTCTACATCGTTAAAAAAAATTACGCGATTATCATTTTCAAAAGGTCCATTGATGTTATTATCTTTATTTAAGTACGAATTATCGGTATTCCAGTAATATACAAAATAAATAAGAAAAATTAAGTCAAAATTAGGTAAATGACCGCTATATTGAGCACTGCGATGAGATTTTTTGATACTTTTATTATTCTAACGGTTTTCGTAACACTGATCAATTATTTTTTAATTTTACATTTGATATTTTATACATTTTCTTGACAACACGTATTATTGTATATTTAAATTTGTCGCATGTATTCAATTTCACCCTGTAGTGCCTCTTCCACTGCAATAAAAGTGGGGCTATACCGTGTAATGGGAAGCAGCATCAATACGAAAAGAAGAAGCCCTCTTTCTGATAAAAATCTTCTAATACTTTACCATTACTTTACTGGTAAAGTTATCCACCAGTATTAAACCATTTACCACTCACAATCCAGTCTAAGACGCAACGTAAGATTCTACGTTTCAACTACTACGTTATATAACGTCAGGCGATGATGAGTACCTTTAACAGTGAAAGTTGAAGTTAGCACAGCGTTATATGCTTTTAATGTGACAGTGACTAGCACATTCTGTTGTTTAAAGTCCGTGTGCCTTGTTAGTCGTCTTACCAACTGTATCGTATCGTATTACCCAGTATGAACTGTGTGCTGGAGGTCAGATAGGCAAGTCGATCCATGTAAAATACAGCTGCTTCCGGTAGACTGGGAGCCAACCCCAACATAGTTGGGAAAAGGCTAGGTGATGTGAGCCTTGTTGGTCTAGTGGTCAAAAACGCTTCTGCTTCTTCTTCTAAGGTCATTCATCATCATCATTTCAGCCAAAAGACGTCCACTTCTGGACATAGGCCTCCCCAAGTGTTGCCACATTGACCGGTCCCTTGCGACTCGCATCCAACGGATTCACGCAACCTTCCCCAGGCCATCGGTCCACCTAGTGGGAGGTCTTCCAACGCATCGTCTTCCGGTTCACGGTCGCCACTCCAGAACTTTTCGGCCCCATCGGCATCCGTTCTGCGAGCAATGTGCCCTGCCACTGCCACTTAAGTTTGGCAATTCTTCGGGCTACGTCGGTGACCTTGGTTCTCTTGCGGATTTCTTCATTTCTGATTCGATCACGCAAGGAAACTCCGAGCATAGCCCGCTCCATTGCATAGTATAAGGTCTTGGATTCAATTCCCAGGTAGGGCAAATATTCTTGTTTTGTTATTCGGGTTTGCTATCAAGAATTTCTCAGTAGCAGTTTCAGTTTTGATTACTCGGCCGGTTAATGGCAATTGGCACCTGTTTTTTAACCTACTGTGACATGAAATGAAACGCATACGACTAAAATAATAAGGAAAGTGAGAGGAAGACCAAAGAAAAGGTGGATAGTTTGTGTGAAGACTTAATGAAAGTGAAAGGAGTAGGTAAATGTTGCCGTGGCATCTGACAAGAGAGAGTGGAAGAGGAAAACGTGTTGCTCCAACCGTATATCAATAGGACAAGAGCAGGAAGATGATGATTGTCTACTGCTGACCTTTCACTCTTCTCTCCTTGCAGTTTTCTCCAGCAAATCTCTTATTGACGCCTCTAATTCGTGTTGCCAGCGTTTACTAGGCTTCCCTTGACGACAATTATAAAATGACATTCAACACAAACAGTACCTAAGTACTTAAAATGTGGCGTACCTACTATTGGTACACCACTGTTTAACCCTTTGGGGATTACAGCTGCAGGCGTGATGTTATGTTACTTTAATATGTTGCCAATGTCGTAGCATAGCTCCAGTATTGCATCTAGCGTCTCAACGACTTTCGAATTCCTAGGCACAGGTGTAGGTCTAAAGTATTAACTAGTTCATTGGCAGCCAGATGTACTTAGTTGTTTATTATTTGTTGCTATACAGGGTGTAAACCACCTCATCACAAAGCCGGTAACCAAGCATTCTGTGCATCAAACCAAGTAACTTGACGCGAAAATTATTGCTGGGAAACAACTTTTTTTTTGAGGTTATAAATCATGCTTTGTGGTAGAACTCAATGTAACGCACTTAAAACATGCTGATGGATGGATTGAATAGTACGGGGGTCGTAGAGGACGATGCTGGGAAGAACAAGTGCCTTTCGGCCTCGTGAAGAGGTGTTTTACACCCTTTATATAAAATGTCCTATTTAAGACGAAAAATGGCGACCGCGAATCGCAAGACGTGGCGTTGGAAGGCTGGCACGAGGTGGACCGATGACCTGGTGAAGGTTGCGGGAATCCGCTGGATGTGAGTAGCACGGGACCGGTCAACGTGGCGACACTTGGGGGAGCCCTATGTCCAGCAGAGGACGTATTTCGGCTGAAATGATGACGATGATCTAAGATGAAGAGGTGATCTGAATCTTCCTACTTCAGAAACTTTTCTCTTTTTAGGATTGTGTGCCTGTAATTGGTCATGTCTAAATAAATAGTTTTATTTAAACTTACAAAATATTGTGCGGCAAACATGTTGTAGTTCTGACCTTAATTCCCCTATTCATGATGCAAACAAAAATATTCACTAAACGCATTTTATATTCACTTACATCGACTTATTTACATTAGAATGTATTAATCATTGTGACCATTTTATTTATTTATAATCTTAGACATTGAACTTAATTTTACTCACTTTGTTTTATTTTAATGAAATTGTCGTATTACCATAATTTAGATTTAATCTAAACACAAACATTTATTGCACATGTAATAGTTTAATTATACAGATTAGTCACGATTCATGCTCTACAAAATGTATTTCTATTTTGCTAAAATGTTGTTGTTTCTACTTGTTAAGTACAATTATAAACACATGTTTTTTGAGCTAGATCATTTCTGATTAGCAAACTACATGCCTGTACCACGACATCCTCTGCAGCGGTAAGAACCATGATGTATTGATCGGTTTCAACTTGGGCCCGTTGGTGACTAGATTTTTCGTTTGTCTATTAATTAAGTACTAGAAGTTAGCGATATAAACGTTGTCTCAAACTTCTAGTATTTGTGATAAAAATTATATAGTAGTTTGTTAATCAGGTATCTCCATCATACATATTTATGTGTGATGATATCAAGACGTTTATGATTCTTAATACGTTAACAACTATGGTGAAATAATTGTCCACGACAATCTTGGAGGTGGTAATATGGCAGATGACCACAGGCTACGGTGACCCAATGACCCAGCTACGCAACATCTCGCCAAACGAGAGAACATGGTCACAGTAGACATATTAGTATTTACGTACAGTATTTCAACTGGGAACAAAGGATCAGAATTGGCGCATACACACATGCAAAATGTTTGAATACGAATTCTAAGCGTGTTGTTACTCTTACTGGAGCTGCTGCATCGGGACTAGTAGTTACGTCTAATGTCTGTAGTGCAGCAAGCATGTGTAATATAACAACATGTTTAGTTGACAATCAAAGTCGCTTCCTCGACGCAGCATTCGCCTGTAATGTAATCATTTCAGGTTACGCACTGTAATGCTCTCTCAGTCTCTGAGGATATGCTTGAATCCAAACATCTGTTACATTACATTACAATCGAATAGCTTAAAACCTGCGTTTATATAGTGTAGTGTAGTATAGTGAATACACAAAAAGGGCCTCAGTTGTTTTTCTGTTTTCTTTTTACTGTGCCACGGTAAACCCTCCCATTGTTAGATTAACACGCAATGCGTGGTCTATGGGCTTTTAATAGCGATAACTTTGCATTAGAAGAACGTGATGATGAGATTCGTTTATGATTTTAATTGTTCCTAAATTACTTGTTTATGAAGATGTAACTGTAAGGTTTGGGCTACGGAGTCGCGAGGAAGACTGTTGAAGAGATGATCATTTTAAACAGCTAAACGATCGCGATGCTGATGTGGGGCGATATCGGGAAAAACACTACAAGAAACCACATCATTAATTTAGGTTCACACTTTACGACATTTACAATATTGGAGTGATTAAACTATATAGGTCCAATTAAGAATAATTTATAACACTGTAATAGAATTCCGTCTGATTTTAGGTTATTTTCTAGATTACTATAGAAGAGTACGAAAAAACACTTAAATGCTGAATTATCTATCCACAGAAATCAAGAACTGGTAGAACTGATGTCATCAGCAGTAAGAGATTTGGCTGAAGCGGAGTTCCTCGGTGAAAGGGACGAGCAGAACAACCCTCTACCTTCAAGACCACTGCCCAAGGAGCAAATACAGTCTGCATCAGGTAATTTATCTTCTTGAAGTGTTAATTTTGGCAAAACGAAATACAGAAGTACCAACTATAGGAACAGATGTGAATAAGCAGTAAGACACGTCAGATAGTAAAGTGTGCTACTGTTTATTGAAATAATTTCTATTTTATGATTAATATAGACTCAAATATACATACCGAGTTTCCTCCGTGCCTCGGAAAGCACGTTAAGCCATTGGTCCCGGCTGTCATTTGTACATCTTTGACAGTCATTATAGGTATTCAGTGGCCCCAAAAGTCTGACACCACTCTTACCAAGTGGTATCGTATTTCCTAGTATTAACTGGGTTGTGGAGGTCAGATAGGCAGTCGCTTCATGTAAAATACTCGTATTCAGCTGCATCCGGTTAGACTGGAAGCCTACCCCCACATAGTTGGGAAAAGGCTAGGCAGATGATGATGATGATGATATAGACTCAAATATACATCCGTGATCGCAGCGTCAGGTAAAATACTGATACAGACTTAACAAGATTGGGGTGCCGATGCCGTGCTGTCAATGTCTGTTTTCTTCCTCTTTTGGGAACGCGGCAAATAGACACTAAGTCACATTTTTTCCTTTGAGGATTGGCAGACAGAACGCTAGCATCTGCGCCTTGATCAAAGATCGCATTATGAATACGACACCCATCATCATCGACTAACTTTAAATTAGCTTAAAATACGATAAATAATATAATTCGGCAATCGATCTTAGTAATGAGTATTTATGAGTAGAACAGTAGAACTGGTTTTAGCGTTGAGGATGTGCGTTAAGTAATTACCTCTACTTCAAATTTACTTAAGCGAGAACAAATTTATGCGTACTCGTAGCTACAATATTTGCATGCATGCTAACTAAGTAGAATACGTAGATGATCACATTGTAGGTTGAGGTTGGGTGTTTAAGAATGATGAGTGGGTGCTTAATTATGTGCAAATTAAGGAATTAATTTATGTATCTCCAATATTTAGAACTAGCTTCTGCCCGCGACTTCGTTCGGGTGAAGTTTTGATATCGCAACGCATCGCCTGCTCAACGGAAGCTTTTTCCCGCTTGCAACATTTCTTATTGCTGCTCCGATCCTATTGGTCATAGCGTAGTTTTATAATATAGCCTATAGCCTTCCCCAATAAATGGACTATCCAACGCAAAAATATTTTTTCAATTCGAGCTAGTTGTTCCTGAGATTGGCGCGTTCAACCAAACAAACAAACAAACTCTTCTACTTTATAATAATTAGTGTAGTTATAGGGCTCTTTGTAAAGTGTTATTAAATATGTAGTCATAATAAACAGAGTCGTAGTTGTACAATAGTCGTAGTGATACAATTTACTTTTGCATGAAAAATTACTTTCTTCAGTAAAGTCCACCTCTTTCACGATTGTCTCTTTTGTTTTCTTCGACAGCGTTCTACTAACCTAATCATCATTCACACTCACCAAACAAAACGTTAGCCCAGTACAAAACTTCAAAAACAAAATCAGTCTCACAATACATTGGAAATCAACGCATTCCGATCTGCAAGTGGTACAATATGGTAGTACATGAAGGTACATTAGTATTCAGACCGCAGCGTACCGCAAGGAACTATGCTGCGCCCTCCATTGGTACGTGACAGAGACAAACAATGGGAACAAATGTAGCTCTTTGACCAATGCGTGTTTGTATAGTTCTAGTGCGACTTTCGGTTTTCTTGGGTTTGTTCCGTGTTGACGTCATTTTATAGGTTAGGAAGAATTAATTATTTTATTTTATGTGTGAAGTAATATAGGACGATGTTTATATAGGAATGACGAGGGCAGATGCGGATAAAAGCTCGAAATCGCAACTATTAAGCTCTATCTACTATTATACGATTGAAAAAGGTTGAACATTTAATAATTACATTAGATTATAAAGGTTGTAAAACACCTCTTATCGAAGCCTGTTGCTGCTTCTTCTCCCTGTAATTGCGATATTTTTTTTGTTTTACACTATATCTTCTAGTTACGGACTCTTTGACGAGTTTTAACATAAGTTAAGTGTAAGATTTTTAATTTAAACACATCTACGAGACTACGACGCCCATATTATTTAATCATTCCATCAGCACAATGTTTTGAGTACGTTACATTGAGTTCTACCATAAAACATGATATTTCACCCTTTAAAAAATTCGTTTCCCAGCAATATTTTTTGCGTAAAGTTACTTAGTTTGATGTACAGAATGCTTGGTTGACGGCTTCGTGATGAGGTTGTTTACACCTTGTATCCCAGCCAGCTTACGCTAATGGCCTCTTGCCTTTGGGTCTGGAAAGCGATTACTATTTTTTATCAAAAAACTGTGAGCACCAGGACTTCACGACCCGGAGTTTTAAACCCAAACTCGGCGGGAGAATTGGTAATTGGGTTAATAGAAATAAAATAACTGTTAAATGGTACATGCGCATTTTCTACACTGTGTTGCATCGCGCATATCGCGATCAGTTTCGCTTCACGTTTTCTCTGTCTCAAATGTCACACGGGTTCTGGTTACCTTGAAGGTAAGGTTATAATAGGTTTCTACGCAGCCGTGAACTTTTATTTTCAGTTCAATGTAATGGTAACAACTTTTCCATAATTATCGTTCTTGAACTTACCTACATGCTTACAATGTGGTGCATTATAAATAGAAATGTCCAAGCCATTGTGTTCCATATTTAAATTAAAATTGGAGACACGATCACTATGACCTTTAAAGATAGGCTACCAACGGAGTTTTTGTTTTCGTGGTGCGTTCGTTAAGGTAAAGAACTTCCTGCATTCTCAATTACTTCTTTTTTTTTATTCAAAATAATTCGGAACATAGTCGGTTAAACTTCTTCCTAAAGGAACCTTGCAGCTACGCTGCGACCACGACTTTTGGCCGCAGAAGCTCTGACAAGGAAGAAAGTTAGGTCGCACAATCGGCCGTTTTGTTCAAAATAACGGCCGGTCATGTGACAAATCGCGGTCTTCGCAGCATAATGTACGAGGTCCCTACTTATTAAAAGAGATATGAATCCTTCTCGTTTGTGACTGATATTAAATCTATTGGTTGTATGTTACTGATTCTTGTCTTCCAGATTGGGAGATCCTAACCGACCCTCTGCCAATGGGTGGTGTGATCGGTTGCGCTGGTCGGGAGTGGTCAGCGCGTCATGTGCTAGCTGCCGGGGCGTTGTTGGGCAAGAGCTGTTCCGCGGCCCTGAAGCTGGCAGGACACAAGCCGCAGCTTCAGTCACAGGTAAATAATAACTAGTTACATAAAATGTACTACTTCATTTATAGATTTCTGCTGCAGATTGGCAAGATTTCAGGAGACTGTTGTTTTGTACACGTGAAAAGGCGCTCCTTACTCTATGGGTACTCCTATGAACCTTCGTTTTTAAGAGAACTCATATTCTCATCTCACGCGTACGAAAATAATTACAGCCACAAATAAAACCTTTAAAAAAAGAAGATACACTGCAACTTTTTGATCATTCCCTCAAGCTTTACTGCACAGTTCTACGATAGAACTAATGTGTTGTGGTACAAAATCGTTGAACTAGTGGGAACAAAAATTTCCCATTCGTTCTAAAGTAGAATTGTGTAGTAAGAAATGATACCAACTTTTAGTGGCTCATAATCGAAATTAATACAGTAGGTATCTTAAACACTTTTTCATAACTTCCAGGGCTACCTCTTCGGCTGTCACCTAGCCCTAGCTTGGCAAGCGTTCCTGGACCTGGAAACGTTTACAGGTCCCGAACCTTCGAGCTTCTCCCTGGTGGGGGCGCCGCTGGCCTTCACGCTAGAAGCCCGACCTGAGCTGTACGAGTACATCGAGGCTGGGAAGAAGAGCGTGCAGGATGTCGATTATCATGCTGTAAGTATTTCCTCAATCAATCCAGCCAGTAACAGTTTATTCCTGGACTCTTTGTAAGGTCCACAAGAACCCACAGTTCTCCGCCTTCCACATTCACTCCGGATCCGCAGGGGCGGATTTCCCTATAGGCATAGGGCGGCAAAATTTAGGGGGCGGCAAAATTTGGTAGTTTTTTTTTAGTAGTTCCCACGCGCTCACATGTTAAACTCATACATCATGTTGCTCATCCATCTGATTCTTTGCTTACTAGTTTATTCCAAGGTTAATTTAATTTCTATAGTTTATGAAATTTTTATGCTTTACAGCACACAGGGGGGCGGCAATCTTTCGTTGGCCTAGAGCAGCCAACGTATCAAATCCGCCCCTGCGGATCCCTGTCCTTTGCTTAACTGCAATGGCAACTGGGCTTACTCCAGGTCTTTTGTATCTTACTGGATTAATTCTTTTCTGTCTCCTACTTGCAAGATGGGTGGAAGTCGATGTTTTTTTCTTATTCCTCCGTCGTTATTTTCTGATTGATTTCGTTGCGGGATCCAAACAATATTCCCAAAAAAGATTTCTCCGGGATTTGTTAAGCATTTATTGAAGATCCAATGAGAATATTAATTCTCACTAGATCTATCATGGATCTGGCCAATGGATCTGGCCAATGGATCTGCTGAGAACGATCCCTTTATTGCCAGTATTGTCATAGCATTTTCTGGATGTCGCCACTGTTGATTCAGACTTTCAGGAGGTTTACAGCTTCAAAGTAGTATAATAGCAGTCATGTCCCAGAAAATGTCTTCACCAGTTCTAATTTCAACAGTGACATAATGGGGACTATCGCGCATGAATTCGCCGCTAGGGGCGCTCGTGTAGAGTAAGGTCTTCCGAAATGTCAGATGTCATAGATTGTTCACGCAATGTGCTTTTTTTATCACGTATTTTTACTAATATTCGCAATTGTGATCTAAATTGTCCCATTCCTGATTAATAATGACTAGAAGATTTTAAGTAACAAGTTTGATTTTCAACATCTAATTTGGAAGAAAAAATATTTTTAAATGTTTAATGCTTGCCCATTTTAGTGGCAATATTGTAAATATGAATCTAAAGTATGCACAATATGTAATAAAATTAACTTTTTATGAAGTTATTGGTACTTTAAAGTATCAAACAGAATGAATGACAGGACCTTACTCACCAGTGGCGCCATCTGGTGAACTCAAAAACGATAGCCCCCATTATGTTTAAGTCGAGTCACGTCATAGGTAGCGAGCCTATTGCCATCAGCTGAGCACGGATTCAGACTCAGTGGCTGATACTGAGAAATTCCTGAAGGAAAAATCCATGGACACTTCCCCACCCGGGAATAGGACCCACGACCTCATGATCAGCTGTCGCGGCAATGAGCCCTGACTACTGCCACTTAAGTTTAGCAATTCTTCGGGCTACGTCGGTAACCTTGGTTCTCTTGCGGATGTTTTCATTTCTGATTCGATCACGCAAGGAAACTCCGAGCATAGCCCTCTCCATTGCTCTTTGGGTGACTTTAAGCCTTTTGATAAGGCCCATTGCCATTTGGTGTTTGGACTTTCGTCTAAAGACACTGCGGTAAGTTGGACGAGAAGATACCGCGCAGTTTCCCGAGCGCTGCCCAGCCGAGTCGGATTCGTCGATTGACCTCTTTCTCGAAGTTAGACCTACCTAACTGGACCGTTTGTCCTAGGTACACATAATCGTCTACAATTTCGAGTGCAGTCTCCGATCTTTATAGGAATGGGTGGTGACATGGGCTTTCAACGTGACCTTCGTCTTGTCCATGTTCATTTTTAGAGCCAATCTCAGGCTTTCCTTTACTAACCACTAATCTAATTTCCAGCTGTACAAAGCAGTGCTGGAAGGCGACGGCATAGAGCAGACCAAACGCCTGCAGCGCTCACACATCGCGCGCACCGTCGACGTACTGGACAGCTTCCCCAACTGTGACGCCAGGACTGCGCTCGCCAACATTATTGTAGCTATGCATCATGAACATCTTTGAACTTGCAACACTTTGTTAGGGTTAACGAGGGACATACTACCACTTTTTGTATGAAAACAAACCAGAAATCGCGAAAAAAATCGGTTTATTCTGAACTTGACCCGGTTAGCTTAAATTAGGAATAGTTTTTAGGGAGTCAAAAACTCATTTTATCGAGAATAACTGTCAAATTTATGTAATCGAGTCCGATCGAATCCTACGTACTTGTACTGCAGGTTCAGAATAAACCAAAAAAACCCAGCTGTTCTATATACACTATATTATTATTTGCAGAAATGTAAAGAACGTTTTTTTTTGTTTACGATTTCAGGGTTAATCCCGAAGTAAAAGTTGTTCATTTAAACCTCTTTTTTACAATTAGATAGCTTTTAAAGCGTTTAGTAGATGACTGTTGATTTACCGTCAAGATTTGTGAATGTCCAACGATGGAGTCTTCCATTCCATTGACATTCAGTCTCTCGACGATTGAGAATCTTTTTATATTGCACGAGGCTTTAAAATGTATGAAGGAAGATAGGAAAGTACACCAGCAAATCGGGAATCAGCAAATTGTGCTTGGTGGTGCCGTAAAAAGTAGATTTTTTTTAATGTATATGTTCGGTGCCAATTTTAAAGTATCTCGCATTTGTAAATCCGTGCACTATAGATACAATAGCTACCTGATTTTTGCTCCAAAAGCAAACACCGATTTGTAATTTTGTTTATTAAGGTGAAAGAGTCAGGGTAACACGCGAAATTAATTTTTTCTTCCGTTTTTTGCAATTTTCAGGCCAGTGTTAGGTTAGGTTAGTCTAGAAACTGTTTTTACGATGTCAAAATCGTTCCTCGACCTTTATGAGCTTAGAGGTTTTAATTGATGTTTTTTTAAATAATAATACTGCAACTACATGCGTCTTACAGTCGCTAACGATATTTAAATTAACGTACTACTAACACTGGCCTGAAAACTGCAAAATACGTATGAAAGTTTGAATTTTGCGGCCGGCCCTGGAGTATCAGCCTTAAGTAACATTCCAGAAGTTGTCTACATTACTTAATTGTAATTGTTTACTTTGTATAGAGAGAAATGAAACACTGATGAATATAATGAAACACTGTTTTAACTTTTATTAAAATACTCGTAATGTGTCAATCTTTGATGAGCTTGTGAGTCAAGTTACCGACCTAATTATTGAATTACTTAGAAAAACCACTTGAGGGTTTTCTTCGAAACTTTGCATCATATGCCTATACCTTTATTCGGTATGTACAGTCAGCAAAACAGTTAGGTTTACAGGCTAGCAATCTTCTTACTACTATTATACATGGAAAAGGGTTATAATCAATTTGTTTTAATTTCATCCAAATCCTTTCAGTAATTTCTGCGTGAAAGTATAATAAAATCCAATTTTTACGGACTTCTACGTTAATAATAGTCGTAAGAAGATTGCTAGCTTGCATACCGAACTGTATGGCTGACTGTACAATGAAAAAAAAGAAGTAAAATGGGTTTTGGGAACGCATGAACATTATGAGATCATTGAAGTAGTCCAGCTATTTACCTATGGAATAAAACAAAAGTAGGTATCTGGGTACTTAGATTGTTAGATTTTTAAGAAAAAAAGTTTAAATGTGGCTTATAAAAATGTACATTTGCTAATTATTGATTTTACCTCTAGAGATTATCATAGATATTGTATTACCGTATAATTTTTGTACGTAAAATTTTGTATTATACAGAGTTACCATTTTATTAATTTGACAACTCAAAGTATACCTAGAAAAAACAGTAAGTAGGTACCCCTAAATAATTAGAAAATAATGTAGATATTAAAGAAAAAAAAATGACATGTAGTTTATGCTCAAAATATGTATTATAAAGTAAATAAATAAGATTGTATTTTAATATAATAACAGCTGATTACTTTAGATTTAAAGATATTTTGAATACTCTTTTAATATAGTGTATTAGATGTGTAAAGTGTATTTTTGGAAGAACGAACTTACCTATATGGTGAAATTATGTAATTGTATTAAAACTTAAATCTTAAGTATTTTGATAAAGAAACCATATTGTTCAATAGAACCAGGGTATTTGTAATTTTATACTACATACATATAAATATACAATTTCATACATGAGAGGAGTTATTTTAATCCCCACTAGAGTACTTACTCTTCTACCTACCCAAGTCCCAATCAAGGCGTGCATGCACCAGTGACTAGTAAATACGTAAGCGAACACGCCGCCATCTATGATATTTGCGGAGAAACAGGCGTCGGACGCGCTGTATTAGTTATAGTCGTACGCCACTAGATGGCACTGCCTACCTGAATTCTTGTCGCGTTGACGGTCAGTCGCATCCAATTAGTCGTGACGTCAACAAGAACAAAATACGGCTGTCGGTCGCCGCTGACGTCAGCGTCGCAGTGTGGTGCTACACAACGTTATTTTTTAGTTGTTTAAAACAACAAAAAAATTACTATTACTCATGAAAATTACCAACTTTTAACAGGGGACCGACTATGAAATCTCGAAAAAAATATCAGCTGCTTCATAAATTATTGGTCGCGTAGCTCGGAAAAATGTATAATATTGGTCGCGTAGCAGCTGATACTTTTTTCGAGATTTCGTAGTCGGTTTCGAGATTTCACTGCGACTGGCGCGAATATTTGGATCCTGTATTTCGGCAATTCGAGTGACAATTCCAAGGCATTCAAGTTGCAGGCAAACGTCCAAATCTGACATTCATTGCTCGAAATGGGAAGAATGCAATTTTTTTTTCGCTTGAGTGCCAAAGGAAGGTTTCATAATCTCCATTAGGTGAAAGCGTCAGGGTGGACCGCGAAATTCGACTTTGACCTTGATAAATTTCCTCGACTTTCATGAGCTTTGAGGGATGTGTTTATGATTTTGATGATTATAATTCTGTGACTGCATGTCTTGTAGCCGCGAACGATGTTTTCGTCAGCATACAACTTGGCACTGCCCCGAAAATTGCAAAAAACGTTATACAAATTGAATTTCACGGGCTACCCTGCAGCATCAGCGTTAAACTGGCACAAAATTATCAGTAAAATACGGGATCCTGCCGTTTTGCCGAAAAGATTTTGACAAAATTTCTTTACCCAAACAAATTTTAGCAATCTTTTTTATACCATCGCAATATTTCGAATGATTTTAGCACGCATAGTTTTATTTGGTCAAATTTTTACTAGGAAAAATATTACCAAGTATAATGTTTTTAATCAAATGATTTACTACAGCAAACAATCTTCAGACAATAAACGTCTGGTGAAATGATATGTTGAGACAACAAATATTTAAGCAAAACGACTTCCATTAATAGAATTAAGAAAAGATTCTATTAATGGAATGGTGTTTTTAGTAGGTTACCCGGAACTGAACTATTTAGATTAGGATAATTACTTGTTTAAAAAAAATGCACGAGCCGCAGCCGGCGAGTGCCAGGAACGACTACATTATATAGAAGAAAAAAATGGAAAATGCGATATTTTTTTTTGGCTTATTTCATTTTGCGTAAAAACTGTTATTCCAACTGAAATATTTGACTAAATAAAAATGTTAAAAGTACTAGTTAGTTAACAAGTTCGTAAACGTTACGTTAAGTTGGTAAACTTTCATTTCCCAAACATTAGGTTTATGTTAATTTTTTTATGAATAAATTTTTAGCTAAGTGATAATTTGGCAAATGAAATAATGCGAAAAAATTTTTTGGGAAGTGAAAATTTGTCAAATTCCTTTCGGTCAATGTGTTTTGTTTCAATTTTAAGTTCTCCGACTCAATAAAACATTCTATAACTATTTCTCAAGCAAGCAGGAAGCAAACGGAGCGAGCTCGAAAATGTTAGTAGGTATCCTCGGTCCCGCTTGGGAAAAGTTAAGTTTCATTTGACCGCGTCTAGCTTGGACGGTTCCAGGAACTTTGGGGCCCTGGGCAAGTGCCCAGAGTGCTCAGTGGCAAAGAGAGCCCTGACCGGAATGCAAAGGGACACCTAGTATTAGGCTAAAGCGTGTAGGGGTGTTTTTTGTCTCCGGCGCGGAGTATGCGTTTTTCATACAAACGTAATACCAAAATAATATGAAAATCAAACATATTCTTAAGGTACTCGTAGTGTGTATATGTCACCGTAAAATTGTCAAATACGTTATATTACAATATAACGTGTTGTTCTCTAGCGATATTGTAAACTCTCGAATTATTGTCAACTGAACATACGGAAGTATCTCTGCCCCCATGATCGCGACTTGGGGCACCCCCACGTTAGGTTAGTTAGGTTGCTTTCAACCCTGCACTCGGAAATAAGTGTTTAAAGGTTAGGTTATATGAATCGATATTTCTCAGGAATGGTACAGTATCTTTTCATGAGAGTTGTTCCACTGGGCAAGGGGGACCCCTCCTTCCCTCCACACCGCGTGAGTTGACTACCATCGCATGCATTTCACGATAAATAATGCGTTTAATTGTAAGCAGTATGTTCATTTGACAACAATTCGAGAGTTTACAATATCGCTAGAGAGATTACAATACAACGTATTTGACAAATTTACGGTGACATATACACTACCTTAAGAACATGTTTGATTTACAAATTATTTTGGTATTACGTTTGTATGAAATTCGCTTGCTCCGCAGGCCTCTTAAGGTTGTCGTAAAAACGATGTCGAAGGGATTCCATTCACCCGGGGCTGCGGGACTGTTCTTAAGAGATACCGCGGCCCCAGGACGTAAAGGGCGAGGAAGGAACATGGATGGTTTTTTTTCAGCAAAAGTCTGACACTCCCTCCCGCTCAGCCCAGAGTAGAAGTTATTTGATGATTTCCCATCCGAAACAAAAGGTATTCCATTCACTCCGACCACATAGGTCCGGTTAGGTTACGATCAACTATGAACGCTACCTTGAAATTGGTCGCAGTGAAAAATAGTGTCCCCTTTTGTATCCACTGACCCAACTGCTTTCTCGGGGATGGTAGGAACGGACAATTCCACCCACAAATACTCTACTAACCTACCAATTCCTAGGGTCACACACCGCTAGCAAATAATTTATTGAAAAGGTTGGTCAAAAACCGAACAGGGAGCGAGCTTATTGCTATCAATCGGGCACAAAAATTCACACTCCGTGAAAGTTATCAAGAGATTCCTGATGGAAAAACCCAATTTCATTTTGCCTGACCTGGGTATTAAACCAAGGACCTCATGCAGTCGTGCACGCGACCACTAAATGACTAGACCAACCAAGGGGGTGAAGCTTCCATACATTGGCTTCAAACAAAATTTCCTTAGATAGGTAGTGCTGCCATCTGTGTGGATAGTGATAGAGATGTAGGTACACCAACTTTTCAACTGTTATAACGAGAACAGCTTTTTTAGTGTACTACTTGCTAGTGAAGTAGCCTAGCGGTGACAGCGGTTGCCCTTGTTACTAATAGTTCACAAGTTCGAATCCTCAGAACTTCTTTTTGTATTTTTTGGCTGTACCAAAACTAACAGCGCCATCTAATAGTTTGGGTACACAGTTATAAAAAAGAAAACCAGAGTTGCGCATCTATCTTGTATTATAATAGTGGTACCTCGTTGGTCGCATAGATTATTATCTATGCGACCAACGAGGTAGTCAAGATTAACAGTGTCAATATCTCATCGGTAGGCGATTTGCAACTTTTGTTCAAAGGGAGTTTACCTAAGCCTTTTTAAGGGTAAACCTTTACGAAGTTAGACTGACACTCTGTGCACGCATTCACATGCTTAGGTCAATGTTCACCGAAAAGATAACAGTCTGATTATCTAAAAACAGCTGTCACTGTGACATGTTCCCATACAAAAGTGCCTTTTAAAACAGCTGTTTTTAGATAATTACGTCATCTTTTTGGTGAACATGGACCTTAGGTCCATGTTCACCGAAAAGATAACAGCCTGATTAGCTAAAAACAGCTGTCACTGGTCACAGTGACAGCTGTTTTTAGCTAATCAGGCAACTCATCAAAACAAACTCAAAACTCATTTTTGTATGGTGATATGTCATATCACCATACAAAAATGAGTTTTAAACAGCTGTTTTAGATAATCAGACTGTCATCTTTTTGGTGAACATGGACCTTAGTCGTATATAGTTGCTGCCAGTTAGGATCGCAAAAGCGGTCATTGACCCACCTACATTAATTAAAGTTCTTAATTTCCTAATCCAGAAATGGCCTCGATTCTGCTATTACAATAGTGTCAGAGTAGTCGATCATTGATTTCATAATGGTCAAGTTCTTTCAAATTTTGTCAAGTTTGTTAATTCTACTATTATAATGGCGCCATTATGACTTTTCAATGGTCAACCACTGACACTTCATTGATAGAAATGTCATAGAATGATAATCTTTTACATGAAATCTGCCATGAATAAATGTTCGCATTTAGTAGTAGATTTCGAAAACCATTTGTACTAAGGGTTTTATAATAATGACAACACGACAATGCCATTAAAACACAATTTTATTACGAGACCATTGACATTGTGAATTTAGCCGATTACGAACTTTAAGCAAAATGACAGTGGGATAATATGAGAATGGAATCGTGTTGGAGTGACGAATTTATTAAAGAGCAGAATTAGGCCCCTGTTTGAACAGGGGGCTTATCTAATCGTCATTTATCATGATCTTCAACATTTTTCAAGTGAAAAACGATACACGGTTTATTTGTTTTGATTCGTACGAAGAGATGAGGTATAGAGGAAGAGATATCAGGGAAAGGGCAATGCCCGCTATTGCGATCTCAGCTGGTAACAACTATAGAAGAGTATTCCCACCCTGTCACGAGAACGGGCTTGTTTGCTGCCTGTGCACCAAGCGTTGACAGTACACCATTACAGAACGTTTCTAACCAACTCTCACATTTTTCAGCAAAAAACAAAAGACGCACTGAGTGTCGATTTCTGTTTAAATTCAAAAACAGTATCTATGCTCGTTTTACAGATTGGTTCAACTATTTAGAACTTTGCGTTCCATTCTGTTGTTTCGATGAGGATGATAAGTTAGCAGCCGCTAGATGGCACGATGTCGCCCGTTTCTGAGCTGATACACTGAAAAGGCAAAAGTCGGTACAACAAATAAAACATGCTAAAGTTTTTTAAATTAATTGTATTAATAAATAATGGTAGTTCTATTTACATGACACATTCGATTACTCTTTTGTTTTGGCAGAAGACAATAAAAATATTGTTACACAATAAGTTCGCCTAACTCAAACATGGCGGGCGCGAGGCCCGCAACCTAACATCCTTATAACGACATTGGTAATAAACCCATTCCCACATCATAAGAATAACATAAAAAAAACACATTTTTGGTTACAATCTGACAATACTGGTCGTTTTTGGTTTTGAAAAGTATTTCACGTTTCGCAACAACTTTGCTCAAAGTTCTGACAATCACGCCGAAGACATACATATCGAAGCATCCACACCTCAGTTAATGTATATCACAGGTTTCTAATGTGACCTAAATGATACAATTTACTTACAAATGAGGTTGCTTTCATAATTTATAATTTAACGTTTTTTTTTTGGTGTCAAAAGTTCGCCACTGCAATATGTATAAAGTTTTACAAATATCCCAACTGTACTGCTTTATTTTTTAGATGTATATTATGATTTAAAAATACTGTGATTGCTTTTGATATGTCTTGTCACACAATGCATTGGAAATTGAAGAGTTTACTACGATTGGCAACTTTCTATTTAATGGCAAGAATAACAGGGCATTTTACCAATGCTATACACAAATAATATCCGAATACAATTTTAGGCATATTTCGGTATGTTACCAAACGTCGTACCATAAGACCGTCGACATATCGCACCATTCGTTAATTTTAATATTTTTCACTCTCCTACGTTACAATGTACATAGACCCCGATGTCTATTATTGCTTAGTTTTTATAAGTTTTGTTATATCCAAAACTTGTTACCTATAAATAATTTTCACGTTCGTCCCAATAAATTTACCATTCAATAAATACGTACACGTAAAAAATATAAACTATATCAATAGTTTAATCTTTAAAACAAACTTTCCTTACTCTAATTATATATTAATAACTATTCATCAGTATGGTTTCATTCATTTTCAATAATATGCCTACTTTATAATCTTTCCAAGCGCCTGAAAATTGATTTTTTAACCTTGCAATACTCTATCTTATATAAATGTAATTTATTATTCATCTTTTATTGTATGGTATCTAATTTTATAAAATTTTATCGTCACTAAGTTAGAAGAAGTTCGTATAATGCAATCGCAATTCTTAAACAATAAGGTCACAATTCATAATATATTCGATAACTCAGATTCATTATAATATCAATTATATTTATAGCCAAACATACAGGCACTCGATTTGACAAATAAAGAAGGCGAAATTGAAACATGCATAAAACAACCTGTAATAATTTAATGATCGAGCCATAAAGCAAATATATTAAATATTAATGTCTACAGTAACACTAAAATTATTACAAAGAAAATGATACGATAATGGTTCACGTAATACAATATAAATAAGTTAAATATTCTAAAAAGTTAAAAATACACACGTCTTAACCTAATAGAAAAGCACTCGTATCTTTGTGATGAAATACTATCGGCGAACCGCATGATTTAATTCATTAAATCGATTTAAATTATTTAAATTATTATATAAGCCAAAACAAATGTTCAGAATGACAGGAATGGTAATAAACATTACAAATTAAATAAAACAACTAATTGACAGACAAAGGTACAAAATAATGAATAACACGACCGCCGAATGTCCGCAGAATGTCCGCAGCGCGGCGCTACAACCGTTCTCAATGTAGTGTTTTGTACTTTTGTTCTGATAAACGTTACATAATGTAGGGTTAGTAGTTTATGAGATCATTGTGTCGCACAAAACTTTCGATTATGCGCTTAATTAGAAAAAATACATCGACAAAATATGCAGACAATACATTTACGACATTATTTTATACAGCAATAGTCTGTTTAATTAAACTAACCGCGCAGTGGCCGGCTCAACGATCGTCAACTTAAAATAAAACAAGAATATACAAAAAAATCTACACGATTACGGTCACTTTGACGAAATACACAATCGATACTAACGTAACGTAAGACTAGCTGAAATGCGATAAACACTATTTAAAATTAAAACTTAAAGTTACATCTTTGATTAAAACTCACTCGGTATACGTTTTAAAAAATATTTCAGTTACAAACGGTACTCAATTCCAATCTTTATAAATGCATAAAAGGAATCGCATGGATTTTCAACACGGCAGCACACTGGACCAGCGCTGCGTCTAAATACTTATCATAAGTCGAGGAACTACAAAATATATTGGAAAGCACAACGGCTCTACTCGACAGTTAGAAAACTTCTAAAAATCGAAAGGCAACATAGAGCTTACATAGCTAGGGAAGGGACGTCTGTGCGTCTCGGAGTGTTCGCGCGGACAGGCGCGAGCTTGCGTCAGGTGCTGGACTCCTGGTAGGGGCCCGTGACCGTGCAGGGGTGCATCGGGAACAGCGTGGTCCACGACATCGTGGTCTGTGTGTCCGCGCGCAGTCGCACCTGCCCCGCGCGCCGCGCCGCCGCCGTGGCCTCCACCAGCGCCGACAGCGACGCGAACCCGCCCGGGAACACTTCCTTGTCCGGCCCGCCCGACTGCCGCTCCGGCCCGGGTGTGCTCGCTGGAGACACGGAGTTCGAGTTCGGTCCCGGCGTCCCAGGCGTCGGTGGATTCAGTCCCAGTTTCTTTAACCTCATTTTCTCCTCCCACTCTTCGAGACCATGTTTAGGACGATTCAAATTCCTGTGTTGGTAAAATACAAGTGATATCCTCGTGGGATTGACTCTGTTCGGGCTTTTAACTGCGGTTGTGGAGTGCATTTCATGCTTCGCGCATTCGAATAGTACGCTTCCGTGCCCCAGCGCTATGGCCACGCCACCCATCTGACCATCTTTGAAACAATCCAAGTTTTCAGTAAATTCCGTAACTTCGCCAATAGGCTCTGCTTTTGGTGGTTCAGGCGGGTAGGGAAGTGAAAATGGTGGTGGGTATATGCACCAGTTTGGTGATGATTGGCACCAGTTTGGACTCGGATTTTGGTAGAAGTTAGGGGCAAAGTTTGGATTGTATTGATAACCATAAGAATTGTAGCAATGTGGGTTTCTAAGCAGTTCTTCCCTTTTGTATTTCTCCGCATTGTAATATGCCAGGCTGTTGTAATCGTTGTAGGTGTTCTCGTAAGGATTGAAGTGCCCGTAAGGGTTCGGCGGGAAGGAGTAGGCGTTCGCTACTTGCGGATAGTTCCCGTAACTTTGTATCTGCGCCTGGTTCCCGTAAGTATTCTGGTTGACCGGGTGGAAGTTGTTTCCAGCGAACTCAGGAACTGGCTTATTAGCCGCCGCTTGCATGTTCTGTTCATCGTGGTTGATTGTGAAATTGTTTTGAGGAGTTGAAGTCTGCTGAGGCGTAGTATTGTTCAGTCTACTGTCATAAGGACTTCTGTGCTCGTAACCCTGGCTTAAATGAGGCCTGTCAGAAGGTGGATAGGGTTTAAGAAATGTGGAGTTTTCAACAGCTTCAGGTGGGATCGTATGCTGAGACCGTGATGGTGGTCTTGCTTTGGGAACTCTAAATAATGCGTTTTCGTTTTCAGGTGTCGACTGTTCTTTGAGTTTTGGATCCCAATTCTTTGATTCAGGTGACTTCCACACGCTTTGGCGGGCATCTGACTTCATCATTTCGTTATTTGGTGACTTTAGTTCCGGGATCTGTGAAGGTGCGGGAGATGCAGGCGTGCTTTGAGAGTTTTGTGATATCTCAGTCAACCGCGGCGAACTTGGCATGTCAAATTCAGGAATTTTGTTCGTGATGTCAGCGATCAAATTCTGTTTCTCAGGCTCTGGGGTTGCTTTTGGTAGTAATGGATCTGAATTCGTCTCACTCCTACTGGAGTCTGGACTGTAGTTATTCGGAGGGACATTTAAATGAGCTGTTGTGGAGTCAGGATCCTCCTTTACGACATTGTTGAATAATTCCGTATTAGCAAAGTCTGGCCATTGGTTTTGTGGAGCCATTTGATTCGGAAACGGTTGCTCTCTCTTCTGCAACCCAGCTGCGAAACTTGGCAACTGATTTGGATTCGTGTTAGGAGTTTGATTTTGATGATTCTGAATTTGAGTACCTTCAACTATTGGCGACACATGATTTTGATTGTAAAGCGCATTCTGATGATGCAAGTTGTAACTCTGATCGTAAGGATTGTATGGAGAGTCTAAAACAGTGCTGGATATCTGGTTGCTTTGTAACTGAGCATCCGTGAAGTTGTCTATCATGGTCGCCATGTCTAATAGTGCAGGGTTGCCTAAGTTCGGGTTGATGAGTCCTGGATTCTGGTGTTGCATATTAGGGTTGACAAAAGCGGAGTTATAATGAGAGTTGTTGGTGAATGCTGATGGATTGGACTGGTTGAGAGCTGGAGTGATAGCCCTGGGTGACGCACTACTTTGACTGCGAGGACTGGCGTTGTTCCTCGCATCAGCTGGTTGTGGAGTTCTAGGAGCTGGTGATTGTTGAGCCTTCTTCTGGTTGTTGCCAGGACTTTGTGAGTTATTGCTGTTCGCTGATGTGTTTGATTCGGAATTCTCGTCATCTTTTCGTTTCTTTCCGTGACGACGGCACGGTTGTAGTGGAACTGATCGGACACGAACTTCCATTGGGTATCTAGAAATAAAATAGCATAATAAGTAACGCGTAAACTATTTTTTGTTAGTGATAACGGGCATTAGATCTGGGGATAACATAGTAAAACGTAAGTTAGCCCTTTGCATTTATTTTTTATGAATTAAGGGATTTTTTTGGATTTTTTGTTCTGTACTTTAAGTTATCATCTGAGAATCGATTACTGTTACAGCATTAGCTGTTATATTCGATTTTTTCATTAAACCATTAAATCGGCAATAATAAAACTTGTACATCACCACTCACTTATCGAGAATCTCAAGCGCCCCGTTCTTCACCTTCTCATCCTGTCCATCCTTGGAACCGAACTCATCAGTGGTATCCAGGACATACAGCGGTAACACATGAAGTTGTTCATCCGGAGGCCTGGTTAAGGACCGATGTTTGGCCAGGGTCACCACGGCTGTGCAGCCATTGTTCATATTGTGGAGGTCGCGGTGGGCGTGTGCGCAGAAGTCTATGCACGCTGTTACTCCTGAAATTATGAAAGGGTAAAGAATTTTAGGAAGGTATCAAATGATATTATAGCGGAGTAAAGTCGATTTTGAGCTACATAAATGTTCAATGGTGTTACAGTTGAAAAATGTGGTAGATAGATGATAATGTACTACGCTAAAATTGGTGATTTGAAAACTGCTTTCTGAAATAATTCTGCTTTTAAACATGTTGGGATGTTTGTATCCTACATGCCATGAGCAGCTACAGATGTGTCTTGAACTACTGATATACATACAAAACCCATGTTTGTGACCATATCCTTCAAATCATCGAATCACCATATCTTTGCATGTTTTTAATCTATCAATAATTTTAAATGTTCTGAATTCGACTGGTGTTTCTAGTTACTCCACTTACCCGAAAACGGTCGTCCGGGCTTAAACCCGAGCCTGCAATCCGACGCTTCCTTCTCAAACTGTATCTGGTTCTCAAAGGCCTTCGGAGCCAGGTTCATGTACAACGGGCTGAGCAGTGTTGCCAGCACGTGGATGCGTTCTTCTATCTCGCTTTCCTCTGTCTTCACTGACAGGCGGAACTTGCGAACGGTTTTTGAACGGGCGTATTTGCATCCATTGTAGTACATCGACCAGGAACAACCGAAGCTGTAGGAGGCACCACAGGTCTCGGGATCTAAGCCTGGAAAAGACGGTGGGTTCAGATATTGAAGGTGTGGAATACAGTTTAAAGTTTGATAACCGAGTGTATTTTGGATCACATTCTATCTACAGTCATATAACGAATGTTAGGAGCTTTGGAATCAGCCATGACCTGCAAAATTATTAAGTAGGTATGTTATGACCTCCATGTCACTAGAGTATTGTACCGTCTGTCAATCCGAAAATAGAGTTACGATAATATTAGAATCTGTATGCAATGTTGATGAATATGTTTTAAACTCAAAGGTCATCAGGCATTTGGCTAGCAACAACAACAACTCCTCATATTTGTAATATGATTAGTTAAGTACATGTGACGAAAATACTTACCTTGACAAGCACAGGTTCTATTCTCGTTGGTGGCACATCGCCTTGTGGTTGGAAGGCCATATCTGTTCAGTTTATGTGACAAAAGTGTGTAGTCCAGGTCTGCTTCGGATTGTGGGATCCCTTCCCAGGCGACAAGGCATACGACGATCCAGGATGTCGCACATTTATGTCCGTTACGGAACTTTACTACTACTAGCACCTTCTCTGTGTAGTTTGCGCGCCTTATAACCTGGAAATGTAGAATTTATGATTTAGTCACTAGCTTACCTGTGAGAATGAATTTTAAACGATCAGATCCAAGTGATACGAAAATGAAGCGGCTTATAGTGAGGAAGTCACCTTTCAAATAAACTGGGCATACTTGCAGGAGATGCTCTAAAGGTTTTAATAATATAAAGTTTTGGGATCCATACACTCACCCACTTAGCCATCGGACAGCCCTGTGCCGATTTCCCTTCCTTCCCAGTATAACAGATCTTTTCTATCCTCAACTCTTTCCCTGACAAACCAGTTCGAGCTTCCAATTCCTTCCTTAATTCTGCTAGAGTTGATGCTGCTCCTGAACGAAGAAAAGACAAAAATATAATAAAGACTCTGGGCTTCATGATAAGAAAGCAAGTAGATATAGTTTAACTTACCTAAATGTGTGTAATAACTGCCAGGCTCCGGAGGATTCTTATCTGCCGGAAAACAATTGCAATCAGGAACTTCTGTTCTAGAATTATTTCGTAATCTTTCCAAATTATCAAGATACTCTTTGGAGTAGTTAAATTGGTTTTCTTTTGGTTTTGCTAATTCAGGAACTGGAGTGCTAGGCTTAGATTGTGCTTTAGGATCGCCCTTTTCTGTTGCGTCAGGATCATCTTCTAATACTTCGTCTTTGGTTTGTAGTCCAGGGCAAGCACCGTCTCTTAAATGTTCTGGTGGAGGTTTCTTAGTTGATCCTTGGCGACAACAAGAATATCCAACTTCATTTCTTATGATAGCCGGGCCCCCATCTCCCGAGAAGAGATATGGCTCGTTTCGTGGAGGCTGGTGGTAAGGCATATTCTTATAAATCTTGTGCCCCGGTGGAGAATGCTCAGATTTTATCTGCTCTATGTAGTAAGGCGGTTTTGGATCGACTGGCGCAATTCTATCAATGACTTTTTCTGGTTCTTTTTGCTTGGGATCAGTGAAGTTCCGGTGATATTTCTGGAAGCCCATGTTTTCTTGCACTCGTGGTATTTGTGCGTAGGCTTCAGCCGGCTCTGGTCGCCTCATGGGCTCCCCAAAAGGAAAATTTTGGAAATTTTGATAAGGCTGTGGTTTTTGTCCAAAATTTTCCTGTTTTATGGTTGATATCGGTGGTAGAACAGTGTTTTGTTGGGGCCTTACTGCGCCGTTCGGAAAATCCCTAAACGTATTATTTACAGGCATTTCGGTTGGTTTTATATAAGAAGTCTGATTCGTTGGCCTCAGCGGCTCTGTTTTCAATAACCTATCGTCTTTGTGATATTGATAGGTATCAGGCATCTCCAATTTAGGAACTAAAGGTGCTGATGGGTGTCTAAATTTTGAGTCATAAGCTTCCCTACTCTCATAAGCTCTTCTTTGTGCGTTTGTGTCCCTTGATGGGTTACAGTTTTGTTGATTCATCTCCGATACTGGTCCAATGAGCATTTTTGATTGAAAATCCTTACTATCTGGTTGAGTATAACTTAAACTATCGTTATTATAAATTTCTGCATACTTTTGCGCTTCATAAGGTACATTCGAGAATGTACCGTATTGTCCTCTCATGTCCGCGTAAGACGGCAACTTTTGAGGTGCTTTAGTGACATTCTTAGTCGAAGCTTGTTTATCAAAAGTTCTCGGGACCTCCGTCCCCCCCTCCCATACGTGGTGGCCACCACCTCCGAACTCACCCGCGCCATAAGCTTGGGCGTTTTGTGAATAATTACCAGCGACAGGGTACGCCTGTTCGCCTAAGCGGTAATTATCTCGGAGATGGTGGCTATACGATAAAAAATGACCGGTAGTATTTCTATCGTCATTGACGGTGACGGCTCCGGTCTTCCTATCGTCGATCACCCGAGGTGGCCCCTCTCCTGGGTCCCCTTTGTCCGGCGGCGTGTTGGTGCCGTCGCGGGTGTGGTTCTGCTTATTCAATATCATCGTTTTCAGTCTCGAGTTCAAGTTAACCCTGTCTGATTGCGAGAATATTTGATTCTGCTCCTCCTCCTGCCTCTGCATCTGATTTTGTATTTGCTGCTGGTTTTGTTGCAGTTGATTCTGTAACGCTTGATTCTGCAATTGCTGCTGTTGATTTTGCATTTGCTGATTCTGTATCTGTTGTTGCTGATTTTGTATTTGCATCTGTTGGTTCTGTAATCTTTGGTTGTGCTGCCACTGATGCTGTTGCCACTCGTTCTGGTTTTGTGGCTGGCCGTTCTCCCTATATTGCCCGCTGTTATAGCCGCCCGAATACCCGCTACAGTCGAGTGAAGCTCGCGGACCGTTGCTCCCCTGCAGGTATCCAGGCTCGGCGTTTCCCGAATGTTGTACATTAGGTGTATTTTGTTCTTGTCTCTCGCCTTCGTTACTGGTGTCTCCAGACCCATTTTCAGGGTTTGAATATTCCTCTTGCTGGTCTTGAGAGTAATCTGTGCGATCATAAGATTGTTGGTTGACATTATAACCACCTGCCGCAGTTGTTGGTACGGAGTTTTGGTATGATGCAGCTGAGGCTGGTCGGGAATCGTTGCCTGATGTCGCACCGGGTGTTGCCGCCTGAGCGTATTGTTGTTGGTACTCTGTGGCGTAATGAGGCGCTCTGGGTGATGGTACTGGAGTGTAAGCTCCGCGGTTAGAAGGCGGCCGCTGTACCGGCACAGACTGGATACCAGCCTGGTAGTAAGTGTTGTTACTGGCGTCGAAGGCGGTGGCGACATTCTGGACGGTGTATGTAGTGTTGGCTTGGTAGTGGGGTGACGTAGCGTACGCTGTGTGGTTACCCTGGTAGTCCAGTGTCGTCTGTCCAGTCTGTGTGGGGAGTTGTTGGATAAACTGGTTCTGCCAACCTGGAAAAATAAATAATTGTTTTAAGTACACACTTCTCAACTACATATCCTGGATTGATGACCCGAATATGTAGCTGACATAAAATAGTACGTCCAGAAGAGCCAAACTTGTAAAACGTTTGCAGTATTTGCGTATGCTATAATAAAGGTTTTGCTGCGCATTATGATCATCTGATGAATCAGTTACTTTGCCGGACATAGCAGACCCTGTTTTGATTTGTCTGTCTATCTTGTATTCATCGTAGAGTCACCTACTGTGTGAATTGTGTTAACATTTGTTAATAGTGTTAAAGAGTTTCTTACCTTGCGATGGATCAGTCTGCCACGCCGTCGGAAAGCGGTTGGGATCTCCGGCGTAGAACGGCATTGGTGCCTGCAACAATACGAAACACTGTTGAAATTATTATTCAAAACCAGTACAGATCTTTTTTTGTAACACAACCTTTCCCACTTCATGCGAGACAAGAATATGGTGACTGTTTATTTCGGTATGGACATGTAAAAGTATGATCAGCCTAACTAGGCTCCTCTTTAAATGGACTCCAGACTCAGTTAGGCCGCAGCAGGGAAAGCCTGCTCAGATGGATTAATGACTCTGCTCTGGAGTGTAAATGTGGTGCTGTTCCACAAACGATGGGGCACTTAATATCGTGTTCTGCGTATGCTGCTGTATGTTCACTACAGGAACTGAAATGCACGCTATCAAAAGCGCTAAACTAGTTGCTCAGTTAGGGGCTGACACTATTTAGATTGCCACCGACAACCGACAAGCTAAGAAGAAGAACTAGGCTCCCACTGCTGGGACACACCACTTTTCTCTATAGTTGGTGTCGGCTATAATTCACCACGCGGTAAAGGGCGCGTTGTTGGCCATTTTGAGAGCAGTCGTAAGTATGTTGTTTACTTGAAGTTGATTGTAATTGTTTCCTTTCTCGGTTATTTTTTTTCCTCTTTCAGTCTTTCATTGTGTTCGTATTTGTACGTGTTGTCTTATGTTGAAATATATTCAGTGTCCTCGTATTTTTTTCTACAATAGTCGTACCGTTTTAGATAATTAGCAGGCGCGTCATTTAATATTGTGTTATGTATGTCGAGGCTGCCTCGGTCACTGTTTACTATATTATGCGACGTGAGAACTGCCCCAACGTAATCATACGATGACCGAGGTCACGATTATTCTGTTTATACAAGCATCATGCTGAATTACAAGCGTTTGGCAGACTTGTTTGATGGATTTATTACTTGAGTGTTGAGCGAAATAGTGTTTTAGTGTGTAGATTTTGCCTTGGGTTAGGTCTTTGCGAAGATTGTGAGCCTGTATTGAAATGAATGTGGTTACGGTTTATTCAATGTGTGAAATTCTACAATACAACATCACGTATGTAATCCCTGAATGGTTAGGCAAAGGTGTAACCTGTACACCAACATGAGCTAAATTAGCAACTCTATTTGTGGTGGTCCAAACTTCATCTAAAATACTGTTAGAATAAAGTTCTTATCAGCTTGCACTACAAAATGGTTGTTACGTCAGTCACTGCGGGCCGAATGGTGTAAATTGAGTGGTTTCGATCTATTTACAAAAAATCTATGGATTGTACTAAAAAAATAACTGCACTATGATGCTATTGCTTCTATTATTTGCCAAAATCATCACATGTATAGTTTTTACTCGAGAATATTTAAGAAATAAGTTCGTGTTTTTTTATCAAGGAAAATTGATTGTATTAGGTTTTTAAAGCACTATCATACTAGCATATATCCTGAAGAATATCATATTTTTTTCTGGTTTTGTTTACTGCAGTGAATCATAAATACAGGCATTATAAAACTCGCGTTTAGCTCTTGTAGTCGCCTTAAGTCTCATGTAATAGACTCTCTCTATTATTGTCTCTAATTTCTCTCTTGTCTTTTGGCCAGTTCCATAACCAGGCTCAAATGCAGACTCTTGGTTGCTAATGACAAATACGTCATGAAAAAGCTGATAACACTTTGTTTGTTTTTTTTCTACTTTATTATTGTGGCGTGCCCTACTTTGTACGACCTGGGAATCTTAAACCCAGGACATCATGTTCAGATGTCGTGTCTATGAATAGACCAACGAGGAAGTCGTTTTTTCAAAACATGGCCGCCCTTTTTTATTTTAATTTTTTAGTTTGAATTTCAGTTTTTTATGACTTTGTCACGTTTCGTTAAGTCGCGTTGTTCTTAATAATATAAAGGCACAAGTTGACGTGTAATTAAAAAATAAACTTTCAAAGCCCATTATCGTTCGTTTTTCTAATAAAGCCACGTAACTGGAGGAAAATTATGAAATTACAAAACTTGAACATGTTAAGCGTCGGCAGGCCAAAGTAAATATGTTACGTAACAAATTATAATGTAATGCTCCTTCGAAACTCGTTCAAGTTTCTAAGATTTTAATTTCTGCGCGAGGGGGATGCCTTTTACCAAGTTAGGTAATATTTTATTAACATGCCAACGTACGAACGTCGTTCGTAATTAAAACTTTGTTATGTCGTCGTAATGAGATTCTATAACGAGATTATTCTTGTTTATGACTAGACGCGTGCTGTTTACTCGCTTTCTGACTAATTACTAATACCCTTCTCTTTTAGTTGACACGTTTTATTCTTTGAAAATATTAATCTTCTATGTTTTGTTCAGCAACGACTAAAAACTTGGTAAAAAGCTACCCCCGTCGACACGGCGTTCATCTGTACGTAATTTAAGACTATAACAGCCTCATCACACTGGAAAGCAGCGCTCGCTAGTGTGATAAGGCCCCTATTTTGAGATCACGTGGCAGTTTTATTTTGCATTTTGTTTTTATTTATCGACGTGTCATCTTGACCGTTTCACTGTAAAGTGTCGTGTAGAAAAGCGCCGTGTAAACCACAGAGTACAGTAAGTAGTGTAAACGGCCGCTTAGATTTTTTTTATTCGAATTTCGAATTGACGCATGACGTGAGCCAACGGATGCTTTGCAGATTAAATGTTGCCAGCCACAAAAAGACGCCATTATTTATTACGCCTTGTCTTTTATGATAACCACCTCATTAGACATTCCGGAAAGTCGTGTATCGAACAGATACATTGTAATCGAGTAGAAGCGACAACACAGTACACCTCTATTTATTACCCAATTACATTGTAACCGTTAATTACAATTGTTTGCGTAATTACTTTCAGAGCATAATTGAACACAATTATGGGCCATCCCTTCCCATACGATGGAGAATTTATGACCAAGAAGATAGGCCATGAAATTATAAAATTATGAGTTTGAGAGAAGAGTTCGTAAATTATTTGGTATTTAAAGGCTAGTTCGTCAGTACATAATTAAACTTGAATGTCCTGTTTACGATAAAGAAATCAATTACAATTTGACACTGGGACATTCAGAGGGTTTGGTACATAGGATAATTTTGAAACCGGTAGGAAGTACGTTCCTTTGGTTATAATTTCCAGTCGTCACGTGGGCAAACCCGCAAAGTAATACTATTCAAAGCTTCTGCACCTACATTTTAATTCCACATAAAAAGTATTGTTCCACTTTTCATCATTTCCCGAATTTTATTAAACCCATAAAAGATAAATGTTCCACAAATAAATTATTGTCGCACAATAACAACGCGAAACAAACAATTTATCGAGTTTGTTGTTATTAATGAATTATATCTGTGAACAATGCCAGCCTGATAACTATGGCGATTATTGCCAATTTCAACCCTGAATGGACATTCCAATTCATTGTCACACTCAAAATGAATATTTTTAATTGCATACCAACCTACTACTACAAATAAAATGAAAACATTTATTAGTGCTCGTTACAGTAGTTAAGCTATCTTTGTACTAGCTATCCGGCAGGTCCTAAAACCGAGAAAATGAAGACATATTGTGATATCCACCAACCAGCAATCTCCTCATTGTGAGTTGGTGGAAAAATCCTTCTGGCGGAGAATAAATCTTTGGGAAAACTTTTTTTCTTGGACAAGGTGTGACATACTAAAGGCAAGAAATCCAGAAATTCGAAAAACAGTCTTTCTATAGGAATTGACGCGCTCAGCTCATCAACATGTATGGTAAAAGCGAAAAAAGAAAACTTAGATCAAAAGTTATCGTAACAAAGAAAAGGTTCTACGTTTATTATAACATTTATAACACCCTGTTGAGCCTATCAGTCCGCGAGATCATGTAAGAAAAATAGCAGAAAAGAAAAGTGAGAAAAAATAAATAAACTTTGGAAACCGGCGAGAATTAAAGTCAAACAATATCGATTTTAAGAAAAAGTCCAGCTGCAAGGAAGTTAAAACCTACTTCGAACCGAATACTTTTAAAAAGGTGTCGTAGAATTTAAATTGTTTCTTTTAAAATTAACAAACTTTTTGTTCATTACGTAAAGTCGACAGTCTTATTGCCTTTGCCACATAACTGGCCAGTTTAAAATAAAATAGAAAAGCTGCGAACGAACACATAAATTCGGGCCGTACTGCACTGAAATTGGCAAAGTTTGGGCCGCGAGCGCAAATTAAAAATTTCCCACTTTGACATCTTGTTATGGAAAACTAGTTATTTGAACTAGACGTGGTGTTGTTAGAGTTTACTTGGAACTTGAAATTCGATGTGAAGTCTTGGAAATATCTGAAGGCGTTAAATAACAACTGTTGTAGAGTTATATTATGCGGAAGTAACGTGGATTTTTAACTTAATTTCTATAATATGTGAAAATTTGTCTATAGTTGACCATAGACGAAATAGGTTTGACATTGACACTATTTGTAGCTGACATAATTCGAATTAACTTCAAAAACATAAAGAGATGTGTTTTATCTTTGACCCGGCAAATATTAAACGTTTTTCAACACCCATTTTTAACCCTACCTTTTCGTAAAAGCAGTTGTGAAAAACAAAACTCAATTATAATTTTATCAAAACAGTCACAAAGACGTTTTTGTCAAATGCAAACGAAAGAGGAGTAAACAAATTGAATAAAAGTTTCTCGAGCGCATTTACCTACGAAAATTTAACAATTCAATTTGCTTTTTGAGATTTTTCATCTGTCATATTTTTTTCTGAGAATAAAGAAGAGGTTTTTCTCTGTAACTTTTTTTTTAGGACTACCGCGTTTTTTGGCTTTGACGATTAGCTCTAAGGTCCATGTTTACCAAAAAGATGACGGACGATTATCTAAAAACAGTTGTTTAAAACACATTTTTGTATGGGAACATGTCACATTGACAGCTGTATTTAGATTATCAGACTGTTATCTTCTCGGTGAAAATGGACCTAAGTCCTGTTTATTTGTAGTTTATATTATTATAATACTCGTAATTAAAATAAGCAAGCTAGTTACCCGAATTCCAACCGATCTTTTTGTTCATTAAACATTGGGAATTAGGAAAATTTACTTAGTCAAGTTAAGCGGAAGAGATAGCAGCGCTAGTCTGAAGTAATTATTACAAAACTGAGGAATTTAATAAGGGGATAAATATAATGACCACCATAAAATGCTTTGATACCCTTAGTTTTGTAACCAAAAATATCTACTTAACACCAGAAAAATAAAGTCTAAAAATACAATAGTACCAGCTATTTTAGTCACGACTCCACTTTAAATTGTATTCGACCACCAAATTTAGTAAATGATCACCAAATCTTGACGACCAAATTAATGTATTATTTTTGCCTAAATAAATCACTGTGATTGCCATAAAATGTAGGCATATTATCAAATAAAGTATTATGATAGTTATGTCTCCGGCTTGCAATCCCCTCCCGCACCGCACCGCAAACGCC
This sequence comes from Xestia c-nigrum, assembly GCA_916618015.1. Taxonomy (NCBI): domain Eukaryota; kingdom Metazoa; phylum Arthropoda; class Insecta; order Lepidoptera; family Noctuidae; genus Xestia; species Xestia c-nigrum. The sequence goes on along the minus strand of OU745257.1, from coordinate 21,169,730 downwards.
GCCACCGCTGCGCTCGCCCGGACACGATCCCCAGGGTATACCGCCGTTTACCCGAATTTTATTTGCCCTAATATCATTTGCCATAATAGTCAACAGCCATAATATCATACGACATAATACTCATTTGCCCTACTCTCATTTGCCATATTAGTCACGTGCCAGAATCATTGTTTCCCATAAAGTCACTTACCATAACATCGTTTGTCATAATAATTGTAAGCCCTAATTATCACATGCCCTAATTATCACATGCCACAATTATGATATGCCATAACATAATTTGCCATCGACATTGGGTGTGTAACGGTTGTTTATATCAAGAGAAATTGGTTTCAATTGGGACTTTAGGGCACCCCGACTCGGACAGGTTAGGTTAGAAGGGGATGGCGGGGTCGTGTGAGCGAGCAAAGCGAGCGAATAGACCCCGCCATCCCCTTTGTGGTTATTTTTTATAAACCACACAGAAGTAGGAGCCCCGCGAAGCGGGGCTCCGTCGACCTAGCCCATCATCAACCATGCACAGAAAAAAAAATCATGCACAGAATAAATCAGTTTGTCTAATACTTGTTATGCCATTTAAATATTATTATGCCATTTAATATTATTATGGCACATAAAAATTATGATTTTTTTTGGAGTCAGTTTACTTAAACAGGATAGCAAGATGTAAAAACTTTGATTATAATTTTATCTTCAAACGCTGGTATAATTTTGGTGATCATTTACTACTTTTGGTGATCATTTACTACTTTTGGGATAAGAATGATTTATTTGGACTCATTTTGCTTAAATAGGATAGCAGAATTTAAAAACTATGGTTATAATTTTACTTTAAAATGTTGGTTTAATTTTGGTGATCATTTACTATTTTTGGGTTACTCAAGATTTACTTGGAGTCATTTTACTTAAATAGGATAGCAAAGTGTTAAAACTTTGGTTATAATTTTACATTAAAATGCGAGTTTCATTTTGGTGATCATTTACTATTTTTGTCTGCTATTTGTTACTATATCTGGTGGTAAGTTAAACATAAGCCATTTAATAATTTAGATTATAATATTTATCGGTCAAATTGAATGAGCTCTATTGTAATTTAAAGCTTTGTTTGGCGGAAAGGTACCGAATTTTAACTTTTTTGTATTCATTTTTTTTTGGTTTGATATTTTAATTATTGTAAAGTGGTCAAGAACCACACTAGGGCCTTACCACACTAGCGAGTTGCGAGCGAATTGAAAGCGGGGCGAGTGCGCAGCGAGCTCGCCGCGGATTCCCAACGTGTGCGCGGTGAACACGCCGCGAAGAAAAACAAAATTAATGATTGGACAAAAGTCGAATCGCACACCGCGAAATCCTACTACCCCTAATTTTGTTTATCTTCGCGGCGTGTTCGCCGCGCACACTCGCTGCTCACTCGCCCCGCTTTCAATTCGCTCGCAACTCACTAGTGCGATAAGGCTGCTGTGCTACAGCCATGGAAATAATAAGTCCTATAGGCACAGCATGAAATAAGTACTAACATTAACCATCGTTGGTGTTCCTACCATCGTTAATAATAAACCAGGCATACGTTTATAAACGCAATTACCATGTCCGGACCCCATAATTACTTATAAAGCAATCATGCTGCTTGTTAAAACCGACCATTAAATGACAACGATTATGGTAATGTTACGTTATGATACACTTATGCAAATCCCTCACTTCACTGTTATAAAACCATAATCATGTGTTATTCCGCTTGTAATATCATTGCCTGTGGTCCCCGTAAAATCCGCGGCTGATTTTATTTCCAAAATGTTAATTTCGTGGATAAAGGCGAGCGAATGTGTCATTTATTTTAACGTCGACAAGTCAACTGGGCAGTAAACATTACGATTAACTTAATTATTATGTACTACGTTATTGGCGTATTAATTATAACTTTTGGACTGAATAACTCAATGATATAGCCGATGTTGGCCATTCACAGTAATTGCAGTTGTATCCAAACAAACTACGAGAACAGATATTTTTTTATGACGCTGTTCGAGCTGTTAAATATGTTTTACGAGTGTAACAAGGTTGTAATGTAAATAAAAATACCGATAAGTACATAGTAAACATGACAGTTGATCTAAACCTATTGGATTAATTGAAGTACTGTAATAAACATTCCTGAGAGAACTTTCATGTCTTTATAACGATCAAAGAGAATATGCAGTATATTTCAAATTGCATAATTACGTTTGATTGCAATGGAAACCACTAACGCACATCCTAGGTCTTAATTTGAGCGCAGAACCTAATCAAGTCCTAGATGAAGATTGACTTGAATACGCTAAATTGGTTTTATTATTTCCTTCCAGTGAATGGACGAGAGAATTGCAATGAATCTGCATACCGGTACTTTGAACGAAGAAGGTTTTATTCATTTATGCGCCATTATTGGATTAGGAGGCTTTTACTGTATCGTTCAGCTTTGCCAAACAGCAAATTGGTTTTGGCTTAGGTAGGCGATAAATCGATATAAAGAATGTCTGGGATGATGGGATCTTTGAATCATGATTTTTTTCATCTTATACTTTGCGGATTTAGTTCGTTTAGACATCTTTTATTGAGACTTCTTCGACTACATGAATGGTTAAACGATCCACTTTAATATTAAATCTGATTCCTTTCCATCGTAAGAAGTGATAAGGGGTCTCGTTTCGATCAGAGGGAGGAACCTGCATCAACCAATTTGTTTGCCTACCGAAATGATCATTCACTGATCAGAATTTGAGAAGGCTCATGTTAAGCTACATTCGCTGAAGAAAGTACTCAATAGATCCTTACCATGGGCTGGCTGGGATGTTCCTGCTTCATAGCTGGCGTGGTGGCAGGGGCCGGGCTGGGCGCTGCCGGTGCCTGAGGCGCGGGGCTGGGCGACGCTGCGGCTGCCACACCGGGCACTCCTGCGCCGGCCACTCCCGCTGTGCCGCCGAGGGGCTTGCGACCGCGGTAGCTCTGTAAAGAGACGGGAGATGAGTAACGGGGAAAATAAGTAGTGGGGAATAATATGAGTGAGATGGAATAAGAGTTAAATGAAGTGATGATGATGCTTTGAAAAGAAATGGGAGATGGAGAAGAAGTTGAGTGAAAATTAAACAGAGTTTAGTGTTTAGCTCTGGTAAGAGATGAGAGAGGAGGAAAAGAGATTTTGGAAAAGAGGATAAGTGAAACAGAGACAGAGCTTAAGCAGGAGAGTTAGCAAGCCAAAGATTGGACGAGATGAAAATAAGGGACTGTTTTATTAGGGGCTACTAATTTAAAAAAGGGTAATAAGAGGTTGAAGATGCACCATGGAAAAGAAGCAGGATCACAGGTCGCAGGAGGCTTATTTAGCTAGCAAAAGTAGCTGAAGACTAATTACCTAAATGGGACTAGAGTATATGACTTGATATACTCAAGTCGTGAGCTGTAATTGGTAATACTAGACATGTATAATTTTACATTGGTGACTAATGATTTGTACACGAATGATTAACAATAGATATTTCATATGTCTGTGTATATGTTATGAGAGAAATTGTTTAAAAAAAGAATCAGTTTCTTGTAAAAGAAAAATAACGAAATTCAGTGGTTCGCCGGGAATAAAATGCAACTAAAAGGTACGTAAACGGAATTGAATGAAATTGGATGTCCTATATTTCTCGACATTCTTTTCCAGTAAAAGAAATTTAAGATTACAATCTCTAGATCCTATAAGGATGTTGTTTTCGCATTTGTAAGTCGGTTAACCTCGTGTCTGGTAGAAACTTCCAACTTTATAGTAAGTGAATCCTATTGAACGAGCAATAAAAAGATGAAAACTTCAAAATGCCTAGCGGAGATTACACAAGAATATAGTAATGAAGGTACAAAAGAACATAATGAATGTTATTATAACAAGCGAGTAGGTGTTTCAATAGCCACTTCCACACAAATTAAAGCCATAACCAATATTATACCTAGTAAAGGTTTCTTTAAAAAGCTGGCCAGTAATAACCGCCAAACATTAACGGTAATGCGGCCTATCTATCTCAACCTTCTTCAAATCCAGCGCTGCGATTGGTCAATTCAAACCGACGTTAACCGAACTGTACCCGATTGCGCTTCGTAATTTTAAGATTGGAAATAGAAAATTCAAAATTACACGTTGGGTGCTGTTATTAGTTATTACATGGAGTAATAAGGCTTATTTACAGTGATTCGATGTGTTTGTAATATAAATAGCGGTTTACCGGTTGAATTGCGTTGTTAACTCGTGTTTTACAATGTTGCACAGGTATAGTTTGCTTGCTATGATTGAGCAAGACGCTTTTCTTGATGGCAATAACTATGAGTTTAAATGTTAACATGAAATAGTTATATTGTGTAAGCAAAGAATGGAAGTATTAAAACTCACAAGCTACTTACACATTCAAAACTGCAATTGGCGAGATAAATATACGTAATATTCGTGTCTTCTCTGTATGAGAGAGGCCTTTGCCCAGTAGTGGGACAGTAACAGGTTGGGATTATCAATGCGATACTTAGTTTGTTTCAACGCGCTAATATCTGGAGCTACCAGACAGTTTTAGGAGCCGAGTACAAACCGCGGGACACAGCTAGTTCGTTTACTTCATCATCATCATCGCTTGATCGGGGTCGGCTTTCAGTTTAACCGAATACCCGAACCGAATAACCGAATAACCGGTATTTTATATGGAGCGACTGACGATCTGACTTCCACAACCCAGTTAGTACTGGGTATTACGATATCCCTTGGTAAGATTAGTTGTCAGTCTTTTGGGCCACTGTCTAACTATCGACTACCAAAGATCTATAAATAACAGTATAAAATAAGAAGGAAATCTAATCCAGCACTTCAAAAAACATCTCAAACAAGAAAAACAATCAATTTAGAGCTAACGAAACGTGAAACTGTGTTACGAAGGAATGTATGGCTGAAATGATGCGAAGGTGCATAGCGCGGCGTGGTCACAGCGGCGTGCGATGCCGCACACGCTCGGATGCACCCTGTATAGATATCACACACTGTATCGTCCAACATAACCTACTTTTATTACAAATGAATTGTCGGAATATGAGGAGTTCGCGGCTAAATAATATCAGCCGCTCTGGACGATCTTTAGGTTAAGCCATGTTTGCCTTACATATCGAGTTTCTTCCGTGCCTCGGAAAGCACGTTAAGCCGTTGGTCCCGGCTGTCATTGGTCTTTGACAGTCGTTACAGGTAGTCAGTGGCCCCAAAAGTCTGACACCAGTCTTACCAAGTGGTATCGTATTTCCCAGTATTATATGGGCAACTACAGTACTTTCACAGTTTTTATGTCTTGTGACTGGGACTGTAGGTACTTTAAATGTTCATTTTTGTTTCGACAATTCAAAAGTGCCTGTAACTGGTCTACTTGAAATAAATGCTTTGATTTTGATTTGATTTATTAACTGGGTTGTGGAGGTCAGATAGGAAGTCGCTCCATGTAAAATACTGATATTCAGCTGCATCCGGTTAGACTGGATACCGACCCCAACATAGTTGGGAAAAGGCTTGCCTAGCCTTTCAAATTACAATTCATCATCATCGGCAGATAAATATTTGCTTAGCTCTGTCCTATTTTGGATCAATCTTTAGGTTAAGCCGCATGCCTAGGTTGATCCGTCGATGGGCGACCACAGCAATTATACACCCCGTTTCCCCCACTTTAAAGCACTTAAACCCGTTGGTTTCGGCTGTCATTTGTAGATCTTTGCCACCAGTCGTTACAGGTAGTCAGTGGTGCGAAAGTCTGACAACCAGTCTTACCTAGGAGTCCCGTGTTACCCAGTACTAACTGGGTCGTCGTGGTCAAATAAACTGTCGCTCCAGGTAAGATTCTGGTATTCAGCTGTACCTGGTTAGACTGGAAGCCGACACCAACGTAATTGGAAAGGGCAAAGCAAATGATGACGGATCATATCGCCATCATCATTTGCTCATTGGCTTCATTTGGGCGGCCATATACGATCAATCTCTTCCCTTGAAATAGCTGGTTTCTCATTTCGTGATGGGTTCTCCCATGGTGGATAAATACGTAGGACATTTTGTGTTTTAAAACAACGATGCACTGAGAAAATTGATAAGAGCGATTTACACGTAGCGAAACAAACAAGAAATGCAATCAATCAAAGTAAACCAAGATTATAGTTTTCATATCACGGATTAGTTAATGTTTGACGTTCAAGATTAATTAGTTTTTATACTGTAACAAATTGGACCCACTCTGAAAAAGGCACACCTATGTAATACATGCCTAATTTATTTACGTTTAGATAGGAATACGCATATGGACTGCCTCGCTGGTCCAGTAGTGGTAAGCGCGACTGCTGAGCTTGAGGTCCTGGGTTGGAGTCCCGGGTTGGGCAAAGTGTTATTGGGTTATTCTATCAGGAATTTCTTAATGGCAGCCACAGAGTCTGTATTTCTTGTCTGGTAATCCAGGTTCTATTACATAGGGCTTAAACATACCTGGCGAAATGTGGGTGTACTATTAGATAGACATCTGCCTTACCCATCAGAGTTTACAGGCGTGATGTTATGTAGACCGTGTGTTAGTTAGTGAACGATTATCTTTTACTGGACCACCTGAGCGTGGCGTTAAACCACAAATTGTTGATACATCACTTGTGAGTAGCGTTACCAGGCGTCCGGATTAAGACGGGCATAGTTAGGCTTTTGGATTGCTAATTATGAAATTGAGTGATATTTTATGATTTTTAATGAATTTAATGTTATTTTATGATCTGTGATGAATTTAATGATTTCTTTGCGACCATTATTTAATCGGGTTGAATTGTATTTTTCTGGTCTTATGGGTATTTTTGCCTGAAATAAAACACTATTTTTTTTTTATTGCGTGTCCGGCCAAAATAAACGGTGTGAGGTGTCCGGCTTGTCCGGCCTTTGTTAGGCTTTTTACAGTTCGCAAAAGAGCGAGCGCCGAGCGTGGCCGAGCGCAGGCGAGTCGACAGATAAATATATTTGACTGATCAATAACAAAGTACGTGATTGGACATTCGATTTTAATTATATTTCATAAGATTTAGAGTAAATATCATAAAGCTTGATTTTACATTTTTTTGTCGTACCTGTACTGAGACAAAACACCAATAATGTAGGGTGTCCGGCTTTTTTTACTCAAACGTCCGGCCAAGCTGACTGGTCTGTTCGGCTATTAGGATTAGCGACCTGGCAACCCTGAAAAAACGTTTTTTCATGGACTGCCTTTATAAGACCCTTATTTTTTAATATAACAGTAAATCTTCGGCTTGTGCAACTTATTTGCACTAACAATGACTTTAACAAAATTGGATGATATGCAATACTCTCGTTTCCCAAAGTCTATTATTACAAAAATATTCTTCGCTTCGGTAAACTCATTGAATGCATTTCATACTTAGTAGATATTTGGGATGCAGCTGGGGTTTCGAAATGCATTACTTCTTTCTTACGGGTCCATGATTTTAAAAAGTATGAAATATAATATTTTTGATGCTTAAAAATTGAATGTAATTGGTCTATTATTGTGTAGTTATACGCAGCTTTCAATTGTTAAGGAGCTTTTTATTGGGATTAGGATTTTGATATTTTCATTGAATTTGACGAAGGTATAGAATTAAATTGGTAGCACAAAGGTTTGAATAAAATGGTATAAAGGTCGGTGTTATTCTCTTGCACGAACTTAGAATGGAAATAATCTCAGTACCTAACATGAAAATACACAGTTTCAACAAGGACTCAAGCAAAGCTTTCAAAATCTATTTTTCTTACCAAAATGCTCAAGCACCTGTACGCCTCGTAAGTGCCAATTTATAACAACTCATAAAACGAACAAGTAGGAACCTTCAGGCGTGAAGTGCCATCCAAAATATTAAGACTGATAAAAAAGGACAACGGGCAGAAAATACTGTTATATTTAGCGACTTTGCTTCAAAGTCAGACCTGAGAAATGCGATTTTGCTCTTTTTTTCTCAATTTTTCTTCATTAACATATCAAGATCAACATTTGAAAGTGGAACATTTGAGCGGTATACACACCGTCGCGTCGGTCCACGACAATAAGTCAAAATTTAGCCGCAGTGACAAAGCACGCCGTACATTAGCCGTAAACAAAAGACCTTTGTCACAACCGCAAGTTGCCCGGTTCTGGGACACTGCTTTTGTTCAACTTTGTGTAACTGGCTTTAGGCTTTATTTAATTGTCTTTGGGATCTAACACGAACTGGGATCATAATCCTTTCGTAAAGCCCTAATGTCGGCGGCCACTTAAGTGGTATTTATTGTTTGAATAACCGGAGATTCAAATGGAAATCTCCATGACATTACAGATTTCTTGATATTTTCCGAATTTATGCCAAGTTTCCGACGGTGGGGAACGCAGTGTGAAACGAATGGCGTTAGCTTGCTAGTTCCAAGCATTATCATCATCATCATCATCATCATCATCATCATCATCATCATCTCCCTGCCAATGTCCCATTCTAGTTGGGGTCGGCGCAACACGTCTTCTTCTATTCTCGGTGTCAGATGTCACGGGATCATAGACTCGTTTCTCTTTCATATCATTCACACAATCCATCCATCTTTACTTTGGCTTCCCTCTCCAATTCTAAGCATCATCATCATCATCATCGGCCTCCTCTCAATGAGAGGGAATGTGCTATAATCTACCACGCGGGCTCAGAGCGGATTGGTAGATGTCACATGCCTTCGAATTCAAGCATCATCATTGGTTTGCAAATTTTATATTTCAAAATAGTTTAACCTTATTGGTCAGATGGGACCTAGCTACGGTAGCGCCATCTACAACATTGAGTTTTGACAAGTCTTCCCCAAAGTCAAGATGTAGGTGACGCAGTGGATTATTTATTGGTCGAGGTGTTACGTCAACTTTAATACCTGCATGGAACAAATAGGTATTATGTGGGCTTATTCCGTGGTCTGGGCTACTAATAGATGTTCTGATTTGATGTACCTTAAACTCACCTGCACACAGGTGAAATTCCTTTGCGGATTTTTTTATGGCTCATAAAAATATGACGTCTGAAATTTCCGTGATATAGTATTCAGGGTGCAGAGTATAGCTACTGTTTATCAGCGCATGCGTTCCTCAAGGTCGCTTCTTTGATCTTTTTGGCAAAACATCAAAACTCGTAACAGATTTCTTGTGACTGGCCATTAATATCGTACCGTATTTACATTTTCTACAATTCATTGTTTGTTTTCAGAGCAATGATTTACGTTGGTTGTAATTCTTGCGATACTATTTTACGTTGTTTTATTTGAAAATAAATATGGCTGCGGTTATGGGTGAATAAATTATATTTACGAGACGTCCGTCACGAGATATTTGTGATAAATTTCTTGAAATGTATAATTTTGAATTTATGTACTGACGGGAAAAATTGACGAAACGTTGATTAATTTACTGGCTCTATATTTCTTTAAAATGTTTTAAAAGACATCAAAAATAAATTGACATTGACTTTACCGCCATTTTGTGCCGTTTTAGCTGTCAAACTAACTTCAGTTAGGTACTCTCGTTTCATATTGTTTATCTATACCAAGAAAAACACTGACTTTACTGAGAAATATTAAAGTTATTTAACCTTTTGAACAATTAGCCAAGAAAGATAATCAAGGTAGTGATAACAATTTTATTTATGTTACCCCTAAAAATAGGTACTATTAAAGGTCAATGTAGTCCGTAGAAAACAAAATGGTTAATAAATCTCTCATCTATCTAATTTTGCATGATGATATGAAGTAAGTTTGTTTAATACGTGTTTGAGAGAAGATTCGCAGGTGTGCACCATACTTTATGTTCTGCGTGACGTCAGCACAAAATGTGACGTTGACGTTTATGACAAGCTGTGCTGTTTTTAAATACCGAACGTGAATAATTTAAAAAAAATGTTTTAGATATTTTCTTTTTATTTACTTTTCCATAGCTTTTGTTGTAGTCTGCTAAACAAATGAAAAATAACTTGTTGAGCTGTGAAAGCTTTTCATAGGAATATAGTTGTTGTCTTCAGTTGAAGTTCACAAAAATGTTAATTAATGTATTAAATACACGAGGTAAATGATAAGTCGCAATATTTGTTTTTTGCTATTATAATATTTTTAAATAAAATAATATTCTACTTCCTACTAATATTATAAATGAGAAAGTTTGTTAGAATGTATAGATATTTGTTACTCTTTCACGGGAAATACATATAAGTACTGAACGAATTCAGATGATTCAGCATACAGATACATAGCTTATAATCTCTATTATGGGGACTAGAAGAGCTAAATTATGTGGTGTCTATTTGTGGTGGTTTAAACTACTGTTGGAATAAAGTTCTAATCAGCTTGCACTACAAAGTGTTTGTTATTGTTACGTCAGTCACTGCGGGCCGAATACTGCAAAATTAGTGGTTTTGATCTATTTACAAAAAAAACATTGAATCGAGTAAAAAAATAAAACACTATGATAATGATATGTTATTTGTAGAATTAACTGCTGAAAAATCAAAATGATCGCAGGTATTTTAGTACGGTTTTTACTTGTTAAACGATTTTTTTTTAGATTAGTTCGCGATTTGTTATCGAATAAAATTAATTGTATCATATTTTCAAAACACTATCATACCAGCATATATCCTGAAGAGTGTCATATATTTTTCTGGATTGGTTTATTGCAATCAATCACATACTCTCAGGCGTTATAAAACTCGCGTTTAGCTCTTATAATCGCCTTATCACATAGGATATTTTTTTTTTCCCGGGGTGTGAAGCCGGGGGCACCAACTACAAATTTTAAAATTTCATATTTAAGTATCTACGTCAAAACATTAAAACTATTCCCAGGCGGAAGCAACCATTTAGTAACCAAAGATATCACTATCAAAATAGGTTGTTTACCATGATCGATCAAACGGATTTCGGGTTGCCAGTTAAGGCGTAACCGCGGCCTAGATAGATAACGTTATCACGCGGACAACAGTTCTACGTTATTAATGGTGCTATGTTACCTTAACTAGTAACTTATTATGTTGGTACCACTGTGAAAGGATATTAAGAAACTTAAGCATTCGAAACGTTACGGACGATATGGGTTTACAATACGTAAATTGTGGTTATGTCCTATGTAATAGGGCAGAGCTCATCGTCATCCAACCGGTCCTAATTCTAGACTCAGAGGCTTCTACTGAGAAATTCCTCATTGAAATATCCCAATAAAACTAAATCTATACTAATAAGTAATATAATATTATAAAGCTGAAGAGTTTGTTTGTTTGTTTGAACGCGCTAATCTCAGAAACTACTGGTTGAAATTGAAAAAACTATTTGTGTTGGATAGTCCATCATTTATCAAGGAAGGTTATAGTTTATATAACATCACGCTACAACCAAAAGGAGCGGAGCATAAATGAAAATTGTTGCAAAAACGGGTAATATTTACGGGGTTTTTTCTCTTTTATGTGATGCAGACGAAGGTGCGAAATAAAATAATTATTTTTGGTTTTTAGAAGTGAGGACTTAATTAACTGGTTGCCAGTCTCACATACTATTTCTTAATCTGTTTATTTTAGCTGTGAGTCTTCCATAGATAATAAGCAAATAACATTTTATAAAAATGTTAAATCTAAGCCGGAGAGGTGATCTGTACCACAGGATCTTCCTACATCAGACACCTTTCTCTATCTAATATTGTAAATTAATGTTAACCAGCGCCTGTAATTCATGATGTCGAGAAAAATAAAGATTTTATGATTATGATTATGACTAGCTTCTGCCCGTGACTTCGTTCGCGTGAATTTCCCGCTTGCAACATTTCTTATTGCTGCTCCGCTCCTATTGGTCATAGCGTGATGTTATATAGCCTATAGCCTTCCTTGATAAATGGACTATCCAACGCAAAAAGATTTTTTTCAATTCGAGCCGGTACTTCCTGAGATTAGCGCGTTCAGCCAAACAGACAAACAAACAAACTCTTCTGCTTTATAATATTAGTATAGATTATTATTTTGCCCAACCTGGGTTCTGAACCTGGGACCCCATGCTTAACGTTTTGCGATCACGGCCTGGATGAGGCCAATAATACTTTTATAAGTACACAGTAACACTTCTGCCTGACTCCTCCGAGAAATACAGGCGCGGTGTTATGTAACGTGTCCGAAAGAACACTCTTAAAAATATCTTTCAAAATCTTTACGTCATAAGAATGTTACACATTTACGCAATCGTATTTGAAATTTTGTTTTTTTTTTTTTATTTTGCTATGCACGTGGCGAAACACTGTTAGTTTTCGTACTAAAAGATGTTGATCAAAATAGGAAATGTCAAGGAACTTAGTTTCGACTGTAGTTGTTCGGTTCAAATAAATTTATTTCTCAAAAGAACATACATAGTTCACCTAAATAAATGAGAAACTTAGCATTAGAAAAAAACTTAAGTAGTAAATTACTCCCTTTCCTTAAACATTGCCACAATTTAAACTTGAAGCTTAAACTAAATGATGTATTGAAAGAAAAGTTATCATTATGCAATAATGAGTAAGTATCTCTATCTCACATTATTATATCCATAGTGTTCCCAAAATTCAATCAAAAGCAATTCAGAGAAACACCTGTTTCATCATTCTTCATCATCCAAAAACTATCCATCATTTGCAAGAAACAATCTATACTAATATTATAAAGCAGAAAAGTTTGTTTGTTTGTTTGGTTGAACGCGCTAATCTCAAGAACTACCGGGTCGAATTGAAAAAATCTTTGTGCGTTGGATAGTCCATTTATCGAGGAAGGCTATAAGCTATATAACATCACGCTACAATTATAACGAGCGGAGCAGGAATGAAAAATGTTGCAGAAACGGGGTTTTTTTTTCCTTTCGTTTTTCTCTCTTATGTGACGCAGACGAAGTTGCGCAGGTCAGCTAGTCTACATATAAACAGCAATACCATATTCACGTAGTGTTCAAAGTGATCCTTTACTTCAGGTTTTACTATGAAGAATCTTCTCATACTATAATTGACAGACAAAACCCCGTATCTCAACATTGGCCTAGCCTTTTCCCAACTATGTTGTGGTCGGCTTCCAGTCTAACCGGATGCAGCTGAATACCAGTATTTTACATGGAGCAACTGCCTATCTGACCTCCACAGCCCAGTTAGTACTTGCCCTTTTACTGGTTGTTAGACATTCAGGCGAGTCGCACGGGAGCGGTAAATGTGGCGACACTTGGCGGAGGCCAGCAGTGGACATCTTTCGGCTGAAATGATTATGATGATGGTGAGACTTTCAAGCCACTGACTACCTGTTACGACTGTATTAACTCGTTGAACTTGCTTTCCGAGGCACGGAGAATACTCAATACTCAAACTTTATTTGCATTCTACAATGTGTACTTAGGTGGTAAATTTTCAAAATGAGATCATTATGGACCCTGTCGGGCACAGCAAAAGACAAAGATATAGTAGGAGAGAGGAAGCTTAAAAACAAAAAAAAATATATATCTAAAATAAATCCAATATTACCATAATAAGAATTCTTTATACATATACATAGAAATTTTATAGATTATTAATTATATTTTATCGTTTAAATATTCAGTTATGCTATAATAGCATTTTTCTGTTAAAAATAGTTTGTTTTTTTATAAATGTGCAATACTCGGTATGTAATGGGTAACCAACCTAGGCAAGCACGGCTTAACCTAAAGATGGAGCGGCTGTTATTATCAAGCCACGAACTCCTCAAAAACCCCAGTATGATAACCCCTTTTTTTTTTTAGGATGGGAAATCATCAAATGACTTCTCTCACTCTGGGCGGAGTGGGAGGGACTTTTACTGACTAAAACCCATCCATGTTCCTTCCTCGCCCTTTTATGTTCCGGGGCCGCGGTATCTCTTTCGAATAGGCCCGCAACCCTAAGCAGTATAATAACCCTTAACACTGAGAGCAGCGGTGGTCCAGTGGTGGCGGTTCCAACTTACGAATATAGTAAGTCGTGGGTTCGAACCCAGACGGGCGCATTACTTTGTGTTGTTATTTCATCACCATTGCTCTCAAAAAGGAAAACACCGTGAGGAAACCGGCATGTCCTAGAACTAAAAATTCGAAGCCATGTGACATCTACTAAACCGCACCGGGCCCGCGTGGTGGATTGTATCATAGCCCATATGCAAAATACGCGCTTTGACGTGGAGTTGTGGACACCAGCCCGTTGTACAATACAATACAATAATAACCGTTGCATGTACAGAACCCCCCATAAATACACTACGAACGTGAATGAATCACAGACAGCGACAGAACGGTATTCTGTAGATACTAATCGTTTTACATACAACATTTTGTACTACGCTACTAAACACAATAAATTATATTTTCAAGTCTTGCAACCCCCGATAGTGTTCCGTGCCAAAGATTTGTGAATTTCTGTACACATTAATATAAGTTGGTAAGTGGTTAATTTATTGTGTTTAATTGTAGTATGTTCTTGTTTTTAAGATAAGGCGTTATTAATTGCTTTTTGTTTCTATTGGAATGTTAAGCTGTTCTTTATTTATTTCTGTAACTATTCATATCATTTTTATTTTTTTTAATTTGTATAATTTAAGTATAAAAAATTAAAGGAATTTTACGTATTATAAATTCATCTTTATCCCACTGCTGGGACACAGGCCTCTCTACGAGCTCTACGAGAGGGCCAAGTGGGCTCTAATCCACCACGGGAGCCCAGAGCGGGTTGATGGATATCACGTCTTCGAATTATTTAGTTCAATGGTATACCGATTTTCTCACGACGTTGTCTTTTATGTAGACTTCGTTGATTGAAAGAAATGAAGGAAGGAAGAATTGAGAAATGGCATCAAGGAGAGGAAAAAGTTAATGAGCCGTGACTGAAAGCAAAATTTTCTTATTATCTTATTTTTAATCCTGCTATATCATCTACGATCAGCGTTGTGGTGAGATACAATAATAATTAAGCAAGATAAATTAACTACAGAGATAATCTCAACTCGAAATGTGCTCTAAATCCCAGTCCACACTTGACCGAATATCCCAAAATATACAGAGTGAAGACATCAAGTATTCAGACAATAATAATTGTAGAAAAGCTCATAAATTATCGCTCGAGACATTTATTATTTTAACTATACGGCTTGGCACACTCATAAGCTCATTATTTATTGAAACAAAATTTCATTTTTAATGCAAAGTGACTTAAATTTTGTCACATTGCTAGTCTGTTTCTTGTATTAATTATAAGCGTGCACTGGTACATAGATAATACACTATATAATACAAGATAGATGCGCAACTCTGGTTTTCGTTTTTAAAACTGTGTGTACCTCAACTGTTAGATGGCACTGTTAGTTTCTGTTCAACCAAATAAATACATATTTGATGGACTCACGTAGATCATAAGTTACTAATAATAAGCTTAGTTTAATGTAACGTGTCCAATGATGGAGCACGATCGTAGTTTTAATTATTTCTAAATCAATTAAACAATACATAAAATGTAAATAAGAGCGCGGACCCCCACGTCTGCGGTAGAAAACTAATGGCTGCGTTTCTAAAATTTCTTTAGTGATTTCCATTTCAAATATACACTACCACTACATCCCAACTAGTTACTACGATGGACCGTAAATCCACTACGGGCTGATTAAATATTCCACTACTATCGCTACCAATGTCATGGACCACGTAGCCCAGATACACGAGTGGTTCTATTCTTTCCTCTCCCGAATTAGAACGGCAGGTCAAACATACCTGGAACTGTGTGTCGGGGGAAGTTTTTTGAACAATAGGTGAATGTGTAGAAAAATATTATTTTTGGGGTAGAGTAGAACAGAGTTGATTGCTGGTAAGGATGTCCTCCATTTGGGTGGGAATCTTTCAAATGATTATCATTGGACTGTGTCTCGAAATATTATAAACAGAAGATTGATTCACTAGTTGACCAGAATCTTAAGTCTTTCAGCCGATAGATCGCGTTAAACTAAAACCAGGTTGTAAATCACACGACTGTCATAATAAAAGATTTTGAAGTATTCTAGAGTGAAAAAACGGAGCCATGGCATAGGTTATTGAATGCAGTAGGTGCAACGTGGCTATTTCAAGGCTAGCAAAAGGTCAGAGAAAATGTCGAGAAAAGGAAATTGATTAATCCTCAAGAAAAGATGCTAGGAACAGCTTCATGCAAGGAACATCTAAGTGAACACAAATTGCTATGAAAGTAAGGACGGACTACAGTTCAAGAACAAAAAGTTGTATGCACAAATTATCTGTCATAGCCATCATAATCTGCCTACCTGTTCCCAAATTTCTAGTGGCTTCCAGTCGAACCAGGAGTGACTGGCTATCTTCCTCCACAACCCAGTTAGTACTAGGTAATATGATACCCTTTGGTAAGCCTGTTTGTCAGGCTTTTCGGTTGACTAACTGTATCGACTGTCAAAGCGAATGACAGCCGAGACCAACATATCATCTCTTATATTCATATGCTACACTTATTTTCTCGTCAATTGAACACATAACTATTGCTAGCTTTACCTTTTCTAGAAAAAGGTTGATGAAAACGTCGAATTAAGACAAGTGAGACTCAAGATGAAAATGTGCTAAGTGCTATTCTTTCTTCATACTTATACTACACCACGTCAATTCCCAGGTCGCGTGAACACATGTAGCTGTAGTAGACATGGATTACACAAGTGGCAGTCACTGCGGGACACGTGTTCCACCACGTTGGCCGGCGGCTATTCTTGAGCGAGCTGGGTGTGAGGGCAAGGGCGGTGCAAGGGATGAGGGTAGCGGGGATGAGCTTGCAGTTCTGGGTTAGATATTTGACGTAAAAAAACCTTATGAAGATGATGTTGATGAGGCTGGTCTGATTCGAAGATCTGAGATGAAAGTTGATGAAGATAATTGCAGAATACTGTTTCAGCTTTATAAGACAGACTTCAAAATCCAAAAAGAAAAAGTCACGAAATATATATAATTATGGTAGAGCCACCTTCTTGATATTTCTGTACCATATACTCAGAAATAAATAAATATTATCTTATCTGTCAAGTTTAATAAAGAACACTACATTGCATTCCTCAAACATACGTAATTTAATCTAACACTAAGCCACCTTGCTGATCTTGCTTAAGTGTTATAAACCTTAAAACAAAGTTAAGGCAGGTCAAAATAAGTTTAACAAAACGCTACCTCTTACATCTCGCTCCAGATTTAACCTAACAAGTATATTTCAGTGGTGTTGTTCGTGAATGGCATATGTTTTCTCAGCATATTGCACAACAAATTAATTTGTTTCCTTTCCTTATTGCAAGGCACATTTTTGGCTCCTTATTGTTTCAAGTGTACAGTAATAATAGTCATTATGGAGGAGTAATTTCTGTTTTTGTGTACTGTTACTATTTACTTGCTAATAATTGTATCGTCATCTGTTAGATGTTTGTTGTTCCAAGAAATTTGTTAATTGATGTTATTTTGGAGTTAAGTTGTGTTTCTCAATTTCGTGGTTTCATTTTTTTAGGTAGCTAAGTCTAATGACCTCGGAAAAATATCCGCTAGACTTTTTCATGGTTTATCACGCACTGATTTCCATTGGCACTTGCCAAGCGCTGATTTTCTCTTCTTCTCTCTCAACCTCTTCTTGGTGCTTAGATATCCACACACATGCCATAGATATGTTATGGATACATATCGCCAGAAGAGAGACAGAACGCCAAATTGGAACTAACCTACTGGAATATTGAAAACCTACACCAGGAGTATTAGAACGGGCTTTAAAATCAATCTAAGCAGATACAGAGTCCTCAATAGTTATCGCTGCGATACCCGCGAATTAACAGGCCCATTTTCCATCGTTATTTTCACCAAAACCGAATAGGTGGTCATGGAATGGCCGTTCGATCGTGGCGGTGGATCGTCCAACCACAGCCACTGTAAACGACCAACAATGCGGCCACAGCTTCGACGTAAACTGTGTTCAAGGTTTTGCGCATTTGCTCAGAGTCGGTTTGGCGGTCGGCCGCCTAAATGCGCGGCTTACCGCTGCCCGGAACGATTCTACCTTCTACAAACCGCGGAATTGTTACAGATTGGTTTTCTCCTATGGGCTTATTAACACCATATTTTTCTTTTAATGTTTTTACTGATGATTTAGTCGTAACCTTGTTAGGACTTGCCAAGTTGAAACAACGAAATATTATTGTATGCATAATTTGGTGTTAACTAATTCTAGATAATTGTACTACTTTACATTCCGTGACCTTTAAAGAAAATTCTATTAGGCTTTGTGAATTTTAATTTAGCTACAAACTTATTCATTATTACGCAAACATTATCAGCACATGGCTTTTGGTGCTATTATAAGATTTGAACATCAGGAAACAAGAAAAAAATTCAAGGCGATCAAGTCAAAAAAGTTTTTAGCCTGGCTGGACAGGTTTAGATTATTTTTTAATGTTCACATTCATTTTAGAGTTTAGATTACGTATTTTTTGTCTACCTGTTCTTATGATCCTATCCTATACAAATACATATTTCGAAAAGTTCCGAGTGAGTTTCTACTTGACCGTTTTATTTAACTTTTGTGTCTTTGGAAAAAAATACTGTTATTTTAGGATAAATCACAATAATTGTTCCTCAACAATCCACGAAATAAAAAACTTTTTAGAAGATTAAAGAAGGCACTTCCATATCAAAGAACGCATTAAGTCCGTGATCATTTTAACTGAACCCGAAGGTTAGCAGCATTGTACTCCGATTGATCCTTAACCTTCCTACATTGAGTCTATTGTGGTTTGAATTGATTGCTTCCGGTGTTGCCCGATGTCTTTTTATTGTGTATGTAACTAAGCCATTTGCTGGCCGACAAGTGGCAGAGCCATTGGTCTGGAATGTACGGGATATTCTGGAAGATTTTAGAAGTAAGGCTGGAATGATTTTGGGTACAGGTCGTAATTTTAATGAATATGCAATGAAGCACTCAGGAATTGGAAGAACAAGTGCAAGAATTGTCAGAGGTCTCGAAGAAAAAAAAATTTTGAAATGGCTAACACAACTAAACGATACTCCAACAGGAAAAATACCAATCGAATAACATCGAAAGGTTCCAAACATGTTTCCTTATTGGGAACCACTCGTTAGGAGACATCCAGAGAAATAAAAACAAAACACAATCCAGTCAATTGAAAAAACAACAGAATATTTGGAAGTATAAGCAGTGTTGCCAGTATGATTTCCCAAAAAAGTACGGCCGGCTTTCTGGAAAGGTACGGTTTTTAACTTCAAGGTACGGTTGGGGCGGGATATTTATTTATTTAACACTTCAAGCACAAAGTACAGAGGCGGACTTAATGCCAATGGCATTCTCTACCAGTCAACCTTTAGGTGATGCAGAGACAAGCAGTGGTAGGTGTCATTCCTGAAACTTCACGAATAATTTTATTAAAACTACGATAAACTACAAGGATATATAAAATACTATACCTATAATTATATGAAATACAATAAATATATATTAAAGTAAAAGTATTCTATGTCGTTTTTTTTCTGCGACCATAGGTTGGAAAATAAGCTATAGGGAATCGAATATTCAAAGGGATATGGTAAAGCAGAACATTTTTACCGATTGCCAATATCGAAAAATTCATTTGTAAATCTTGCACATTGACAGCACCATGAAATGGCATACACAAGTCGCTCGTGTCAGCCAGAAGGTTACTGGTTCATTGCGGGCTCTGTACCGTTTGAAAAACTTTCTACCCTCAAATACGAAAGCAATGCTTGTATAGTCCTTAATCTTTCCCATCATCGATTATGGTGATGTGTGCTACTTTGACCTGAATGCAGATCTCCTCGACAAACTTGACCGTCTTCTAAATAACTGCATTCGATTCGTTTTCAATCTGCGTAAATATGATCATGTCTCCGAGCACCGGTCTCTTCTTAGGTGGTTGCCCATACGTCAGCGTAGGGAGCAAAGGGCGCTAACCACATTGTTTTCTTTTCTTGTCTCTCCCACTTCCCCTAGTTACCTTGCTCCCCACTTTCAAGACATTTGTGCCAACCACAGCAGAAGCCTGCGCTCTTCGCAAAATCGTGTTCTTCACTGTCCCTCTCACCGCACTGACTACATTCATCGGTCATTCTTCGTCCAGTCTATTTCTCTGTGGAATGCGCTTCCCCAAGAAATCAGGATGGCAACTAATCGCTTATCTTTTAAAATTAAAGTTCGCGAGTACATTCGGAAGAAGCTGGCAGTTTCGTCACAACGGTAATGTTTTCGTCATTGTTTGTCTTTTTATTTTAGTATATCCATGCAAATGTCCATTTAATTTTATTTTAATATATATTTATAGTATTTGATAAATATGTATAATATTTTAAATATCTTTGTAGTGTATCGTAGTATTAAATAAAATTATTCTCAGAATTTCAGAAATGACACCTACCACTGCTTGTCTCTGCATCACCTAAAGGTTGACTGGTAGAAAATGCCTATGGCATTAAGTCCGCCTCTGTACTTTTGTGCTTGAAGTGTTAATAAATAAATAAATTAATTAATTAGAAAATGAAGTAAAGTCACTAAATTCGTTAATGATGCAATGTTTTTTTTTATGTGATGAGGAAGTTCAGATATGAAGCGATGTTATTGTTCATAAAGGGTGTAAAACACCTCTTCACAAAGCCGAAAGGCACTTGTTCTCCCCATCATTGCGATTATTTTTTTGTTCTACACCAAAGGTACCCGAGAACCTCTTAGTTACGGAGATATGGGGGGGTCAAAGTTACAACTTTTTAAAAAGTTCTTTTTTGACAAATTTCGACTTTTAACACCTCCACGACCCAATGCATCCATCAGCACAGTGTTTTAAGTGCGTTACATTGAGTTCTACCACAATACATAATTTATAACCTCAAAAAAAAAAGTGCAATAATTTTTGCGTAGTTACTTAGTTTGATGTACAGAATGCTTGGTTAACGGCTTTGTGATGAGGTGGTTTACACACTGTATTTAAAGGAACAAAAAGTGTTGTTTTATTTTATTGTTTTTAAATAAGTGTGCAAAATTCTGTTGTTTACATACCTGTCAGAAACTTGAAACGAAATAAGAATAATTTTGTTTACTTGAATTATAATACCAGTAAAAATTTTTAGATGTAATTTGATATTTTTAGGTCTAAAAACACTTTATAAATCAAAGTTCGAATCAATCGCAACTCGAAGAAAAAAACTGATCTAGTTCTTGTAGAAGTATTCCGACCCTTACGGTTTTGCTAGAATTTTGAAAAATATACATGCTTTAGTCTACTCATATTCTACAGCGAAAACAAGTTGTTTGTTAGGAACTGAGAAAATTCGATTTAAGTAATTTGTGTCCAATTATTTTAGTGTCAAATGTGACAGAAAGTTGAAGAAAGTATGAGTCTCATTATTTTCTATTACTTTCTCGATAGACTGTAATCGTAATTAATAAAATCAAAATCAAAATCAAAGCATTTATTTCAAGTAGGCCAGTTACAGGCGCTTTTGAATTGTCGAAACAAAGATGATAATTAAATGTAGCTACAGTCCCAGTCACAAGACATAAAAACTGTGAAACTACTGTAGTTGCCCATTCCCTAGCGTAGATCTCTATGGAGAAGAACGGGCAAGAAACTCCATGGACACTCTTTTAAATCATAATGTTCTTACAAAATCTTGGTTACATCATTCCTGTTGAGATGGTGCATTATGTGAGAACAATGTAGCAAGATGTGCACGATAAAAGTGTCCATAGTTAAAACTAACAAAAACAATTCAAAAAATAAAATAATTAATTAAAAATAAAAACAAAATCCGTGGCAACCAAGAGCTGACCAGTCCCAACCGACAGCGCCCGTTCACGAACATGACGCATGTATCAGCACCATTCAACTCAACCATTTTGAAGGGAACTAAATGACCCGACACACGCGCCACCATCAGCGGGACATTTGAGTGAGCATGACATACTCTTAACCGCCAGGGCACATTCAAGTCAAAAAATAAAAAAATAAAAACGTAGGTTTCCCGCGAATGATAGCATTCTAGTACATGGCACTCACACATTATGGGATATGAGGTTATATAATACTAAAGATATTGAATTTATACAATGCAAAGATAGTTGTACAATCTTCAGCAGCTCCAACAATACCATTTAATGCTATCCATTTATGCGCCCCTGTCCTTGTGGAGCAGGACCGGCATTGAGCCAAGCATTTTTATTAGCGATATAATCGTCCAATTTGTAATATGCTTGCTTACACAGTGTGCGTTTAATGCAAGTTTTAAATTTGGTTTCATTTAGTTCAAGAATGCTTTGTGGAATTTTATTATAGCATTTCAAACAGTACCCCATGAAAGACGAGTCTACTTTAGCGAGTCTGAAGCCAGGCTGAACTAATTGGTCTCTATTTCTAGTACTGTAATTGTGTCTGTCACCTCTTTTACCAAAAAGATGCAGATTTTTTCTGACATACATTATGTTTTCGTAGATGTATTGACAATATACAGTCATGATGTTAATTTCCTTAAACAGTTCCCTTAGAGAATCGCGCCTACGAAGATTGTATATGGCTCTGATGGCTCTTTTCTGCAGAATAAATATAGACTCAATATCAGCAGCCCGTCCCCACAGCAAAATGCCGTAAGACATTATGCTGTGGAAGTAACTAAAATAGACTAGTCTAGCGGTATCTACATCAGTGAATTGACGGATTTTTCTAATGGCATATGCTGCTGAACTTAAGCGCCCCGCAAGAGATGTTAAATGAGAACCCCATTGAAGCCTTGAATCAAGCGTAAGCCCCAGGAAAACCGTTTTATCTACGAATTCGAGTTTCTCTTTATTCAATATTATCTCACAATCACTACTTTTAACATTCGGTAAAGCAAATCTTATGCATTTCGTTTTTTTTTCATTTAATACCAAGTTGTTTGCTGTGAACCAATTATGGACTTTAAGTAAGGCATTATTCACGTCATTTAGATTTTGGGCTCGTCTATTTATCTTAAAAATTAAGGAAGTGTCATCGGCAAATAATACCATATTTTGAGGTTGGTTTTTCAGTAAATAGGGTAGATCATTAATAATTTAAGTTAACACGAGTTTATAAATATTTTACGAGTTTGTATATATTTTTTTTACCCTTTGTAGTGAAAAATAAATCACTAGTATAGAAAAGGTACGAAAAAGGTACGGTTTACACTGAGGTACGGTTGTGGTACGATTGTGTGATGAATAGTACGGAAAACCGTACTTTTTGGTACGGTCTGGCAACGCTGAGTATAAGCAGGTAGAGCGGTCACAATAATCATGCAATTTGACCAAGGTAACCGTGGTGACGTACCCAAGGTTAAGCCTAAAGCACATAACATTGACGGGACTAATTGAATCCTCCTTGAAGATGCAGCAGAGATGACACCGTTCTATTAAGTAGATTAGGGACCAATTTGTCCAACACTCCCAAGTGGACAAGTAATTTCTGTATGAAAAACTCGTTTGTCATAAACCTGTGACAGGTTCACGGAAAAGTTTGGACTTGAAGTTTGTTTTGAAGGTAATAACTCTTATGGGGTTTGAGACAGGTAGAGAAGTGTTGTCTATAGGAAATTGTAAGATGTGATTTTGGATGCAGCAAATGACATTCTTTAAGGTCAAAGGGTAGCCCCAGAAATTAAAATTTTCGTATTTTCTTGCAATTTGTAAGTGTCGGGTTTTATGTTGATTCAAATATGATTCGCGACCGTAAAAATTATGGCTTCACAGAGTTTTTAGCATTGTAATCATTAATTCAAATTCAAGTCCATATCATCACATTGAATGTTTTTTTCATGAAATAGTAGTTTATTAGGATTAAGCGAACTTAGAGGGTTGTCTTGATGATTTCAATCATTTCATTGATTATAATTCTAGAACTACATACGTGTTTCAGTCGTGGATCATATTTTTTTTTTTTGGCAAAAAACTTTGAATTTGACGAGCTTCCATAGCGCATCCCCCTTATGGCTAGTAAAATACGAGAAGTGTTGAATGAAACACTATTATTCCAAACAAAGATTTAACAGTACTAAGCTACAATTTAGGTCTCAAATAGCTCCTATCGTGATACCAATTCAAAATCCAATCAAACCAAGATTTGCTAAGACCCATCAATTTTATGTTCCAATATTGTCTAAAACGTGTTCGAATAGCCAATATTATTGCGGTATCACGATGTTTGGATATCACAGGCGGATGTTATGAAAATAACAAGGCAAATTATTAGCAATTGTTGCCGTGATCATTTGTTATTTAATAAACATCAGAGCTATTGTTATCACACAAAAACATAACAATAGAACGTGGTAGAAAGTACTGTTATACAATATCATTTTGTCTAGCGGCTATAGTATAATCAATTACGTTTATTTTGAGTCTGCATATCTTTCGTATGACCATTTCTGCTTTTGCGTGGGCCTTTTAATTGTAAGCTACTAGAGTAATAGATATATTTCCTTTTCGCCTTTCTTTTTTTGAAAATTCTTTGTCAATATCTTTTTTTTATTATTATTTTAAGTTGGTAACAGATTATTCATACTGTTAGTGAGATTGGGCGTCCACAAACGGTAAATTTCTTTGACGATCTTTTCTTCTTTAAATACAAAACACATCGACGAAGAACTCATTGTCTGAAACAGTTTAAATAAAGAACGCTCAAAAGGTACGAACTGAGCTAAAAATAGAACATGGAAAACTTTATTTTAGTTTCAGGAAAGTTCCTAGTCAAAGCAATGTGTCATAAAGTAATAACGTAACATTCATCGACTCCGCTGACATCACCAAAACACTAGATCTAGGTAACATTAATTATGAAAATAAAAGGGAAAACAATAGCGAATGTAAATTCCTTTCGTGAGTGTATGTTTAGCCGTCACAGCCTCATTCAAGGGATAGTAGGCATTGTGTTTAGACTCGCAGAGCCTACTCGACTCGCTGAGATTTCATGCAAATAATTTTAGCTTGAGTATCTTTTCTACTTTTTTAGTATTTCTACTTTTCAGGTAAATTGAGGCATTTTTCTTGCCTCTTGTCTTTTAAGGTCTAGTTTTCTTTGTAACTGTCAACTAATTCATTCAAACCAAATTTGGTAAACGTGACACATGTATGGTCATCTCACGGAACAAATTCCCTTTTAACGTTATCTATTGTTTATATTTTCTGATATGTTTCCGACAAGTCATTTAGTATGTATTAACACAGAACTTTGCACAAGTTCTAAACGGAATACGGTCTGTTTAGAAAGAGAAACGGAGACAAGGACAGCATTACTCCAGCTCGTGACGTCACCGGCGCAAGCGCACAGCAGGACGGCAACGTCGCGCACACCGAATGTTTTGTAAATAGAATATTGGATAGCGATTGTTGTATGAGCGAGAGGGCATCATTGGGCTGAAAGAGATGGTGGATCTGTCAAAAACTGTATGAAACAGGACTTTATGTAGTGGAATTATGGATTCTACGTAATACATTTTATATGCGGTTGTGAATTTGTCCGATATACCGTCGGGTAGTATATTTCTGTAATGGTGGCATGTACTGAGTGCCGTATACAGCAGTTATCGAGAAGGATAAATAAGCATTTCGGTTGGGCCTGATAACGTTTATCAATGACCTGATTAATTAATTTTAAACAGTGTGTACAACCGTGAAATCATGGAGTTATACGACGTAGATTTCTTGAAAATCTCATTTAATTTTACATATACAAATATGGTTATATGTCTCTCATTCATCTTATTATTGAAAAACCAGTACCATTGAGTTTCAAGAGTCCATCAATACGTTCGTAGTCCAAAACTCGAATTGCGAATTCAGGCGATATCATCATCTAAAATATTTATAAAAAAGAGGGTAGAAAACCAATCGACCTCAATATTATCCCAACAAAAGAAAATAAAGAAAGTCAGCACTTTATTTTTCTATTATCTCATTTATAAGATGAAAATTAAATTCCCTCCTTTATTAAACACTCGCTATAGAACAATGTAGGTAAATTTTAATAAATAAATAAGTGGAAGGAGGAAGGGTGGCATCGAAATCCTCCCGAGGTCGTTGACCCATCGACCGCCCCCCCCATGCCCCCTCGTCGCAACCCCTCCCTCACGACGTATCGAACCTTCGCGGATGTGACGTGTCTTAGTACCTATGTATTTTAAAATATTTTCGTAGGTACATAGACTGTACCATTTTGCTAAGAGATATTCTTGACAGTCTGGCTACGGATGAGAAATTAACTTACTTGAAAATGATTTTTATTCTGTGAAATGGCAAGGCCTGGCAAACGATAGGTACCGCAGATTTTCGAAAAGACAATCCATATTCGATGGATGACTTCAACTTCTTAGCAAGGAATTGCACATGTACAGGTGAAGATGATTAAGTTTTAATGAGATATTGAATTAATGACCATGAGAAAAAGGTATGGAGAATTGGAGAGTCTTGAAATAAGAAGATCAAACTGCAAATGCGCTTTTACAACACTTAATGAACCAAAGGTACAAGATAACGTGAAAAACAAGTCTACTACAACAAAATTAGCTAATGATGATGACAAATACAATTACGAACTACAAAATTAGTAAAAAGAAAAGAAAAAAGAAGCGTTATTAGACAGAAAAAAACAAAAGACAATCGTGCAAATAGAAATCGCAACTAAAAGAGACGAGCTAAAGGTGTGAGCGAGACAAAATGAGATAGACAAGGATAAAAGATATTTACCTTGATGTCTTGTAAGACCTGTAAACAACAAACATACATTAGTGTTATTAAACATGATTACATAACAATATGTAAGGCTTTAAATAATACGTATGAATGTTGTTTTGTGCAAAACGTTTTTGCGTTTAAAAATAAACAACCAGTAGTTAGCTATTTATAGGAAACAAGAAAACAACATTTTATTCTTTATCTACATTGAAAACTAAAATGGGGAAATTCAAGAACACGTACCTTATTTGCATATTTTAAACCTTTTCATGTTTACTTTCTAAAACGTTAATACGAGTATTTTACAAAAAGACTCTTTAAAAGAAAATAAAAGAAAAATAACGCATAAAATTCAAAATTCGTTTACCAACTTTCAGAAACGAAACGCAGATCCAAATTCAGCCATATTGAATTGAATAATAAAGTTTACACTTTACAGAAAGCTCGCGCTATCATACTCGTAGTTAATTTGTAGTAAGTTTAAATAAACAAAGTCCTGATTGATAAACTTTGACCGTATGCGGGCGGGTTATCGACCGGACATGTCTGTTAACCCGGGTAACTGATAAAAACCGGATGAACACCGTCGTGGAGCAAGGAGGTTGTGTTATGTTGGTAATGTTGGTATTACGGTGTCTGTGTAACTGTGTTACCATTATTATGATAAAATGTCTAAGCTGGTAGAAAAATGCCACATTACTTGGTGATTTTTCAAACAATATTTGTTTTATTTTGTAAAGATTAAAGGTATTTTTTTTCTACATACGTGAAGGGACTTGGAGTATCATTAATTGTAGTTTCAGTATTTTCAAACTTGTTTAAAAAATTGCCTGCGATCTAAGTAGATGACATCCTTTTTAAGCTGAAACATTAGTCATGTTTCAGCTTAAAAAGGATGCTTCAAGTATCCTTGCGTTAGTACCGTTTTATGTCTCGTCATTGATTGGGAATTAAGGATAACCCTATTGTTTAAGTGACGCATACAAATTACTCAATAGTGAAAAGCATTATTTTGGAATTCACTCATGGTGTACAATAGTGCGCGATAACTTTTAACTCTGTGATGGAATGTTGTGAATTTTTGAAGCATGATTCACTTTTCAAATTGATTTCTTGTTGTGACTTTCTCATAATGTTTTGAGTTTTAATAATTACTCCAATATTTCATTATTTGGACAGCCTGTATTACAATTTACCTGCCCGTGCACGTACAGATTCATTATTTTCATAACCTCTCTACTGAAAACTTCTATCGCTGTCTCATTTGCCATCTCTATTTATACCCGAAGGTCTCCCAACAAGGTAGGCATAATAAAATGGAGGTTTTCAACCTCAAGGTGTGTCTGAAATGTCGCAATTTCGGGGCCGTCCGTAACCGTACCAACATTGCTTAAAAAACTGCTTTATTCGTTCGAATTTCAATATTTTAATGTTTGTTTTTGTTTAGACTCTTGGCTTTTTAGCTCTTACTTTTTAAATAGCCACGACTCGAGGTCTACATTAACCCTGGGTGGAAATAACTGGAAGTCAACAGGCCTTTGCCCAGCTGTGGGACGTAGGCTAAGAGTAACAGCAACTTCTTAGACGTGATTTACCAAAGGAAGTACCAATATTCTTGAAAACTTTTGAACATTAAAACATGAATTTATTTTCATCAAGCATCTTTAATTATAAGGTCGATATCCGGACTCCGGAGGCGGTCCGGGGTTATCGACCGGACGCCGAAGTGACCCGGCTGAGACGGATTTCAACCGGGTAACCGTTTGTTGTTACCGTAGGTCCGGGACGTTTATTGTCTGGATTTGAAATGGATTGAAATCTAAAAAGATTTCTAGTTTAAATGTTGACCATGACCAGAAATGTTAGACTGAATGTTGTTTTCTGTCTGTCTGTAGTCTAACAAAAGATACAAGATGGCCGTATAGGGGATGTTTTAAGTAGAAGACAAATCTTACAATGCACTTTTTATAATCTTCTTGAATGGTTAAGAAAAAAACCGTAAGTTTCATCAATTACCTATTTTAAATCATTTATGTGACTGTTTACTATTTAACTACCAGGAACATTTTCCCTAAATGATTAAATGCCAAAAAATTCATAATATCGGATCAGCTTCCAGTCAACGATCATCTGACTTCCACAACCCAGTTCATCATCATCATCATCATCAGCCACTCCCCACAGCTGGGACACGGCCTCCTCTCAATGAGAGGGAATGGGCTATTATCTACCACGCGGGCCCCGTTCGGATTGGTAGAAGTCACATGTCTTCTTCTTGTCTGACATGCCAGTTAGTACTGAGTAATACGATACCCCTTGGTAAGAAGGGTTGTCAGACTTTCGGTCACTGACTACCTGTAACGACTGTCAAAGATCTACAAATATGACTACAAGATAAACGACCAAACTAGATTTACAATTCGTACATCAGAATAACATATTTATTGCTCATCTTATCTTTATATCCAAAGCCCTGCACACCATAAAATCAATATCACACAAAATAACATAAAACACCTTGTCGCACAGGTACACGGGATACCAAACACATAACTCTTCTTTTGTTGCATCGCAGTCGGATAAACAATATACTCTGGATTTATTATAACGACCTGCGAATGTCAGAATTGGAATAGAGACAAATAATGTTCAAAATGATTTGCTGTTCTACGGCTTAATTTAAATTTTATTTAATAAACTATTTTACGAAAAAACTATGAAATAAACTGAAACAATCAAACTAACAACAAACTATAATAGGGCATTAAAAAAACTCGTTCTCAACGCTGTCAGCAGTAATATGACCGTAGAACTGATAAGTCACCTCAAGTTCATCTACAGATTTTAAGGATTCATACCTGTGCAGTGTGCATGTTGTATAATTATCACTTTCTTCGGTGATAGAAAACATCGAGAGGAAACCAGCATGCCTTAGAGATATTTCTTGACGACATGTAAGTAATGCCAAGTCAGAAGGCCACGGGCGGCATAACAAGTCTGACACCTGGTTAGGTTCTACCAACTCGAAAAACTGTCAAGGTGATGCTAAAATCAGGCATTATTTAAAACAAAACGTCTTTTATAAAGTTCAGTATAATTTCCCCACATTATCACAGCTTTTAACACAAAAATACGTAAAAGCCAACAAAGAAAAGCTGATAAGAGCAGTCAATATAGCATTTTGTGGCGGAGAGGTCATCGATAAGGTAACGAGAACCTAACAGACTGTTACCCGGGTCTCGAACCGCGTCCGGTCATTTGTCACCGTTGAGTAAGGGAACACCGGCTAGCAGGGAAAATAATCTAGAAATAGGTGACGGGTGTTCTTGCTAGAGAGGTTTACTTTTTCATTTTGTAGACGGAGTCTCAACAGCTGTGAGCTGACTAAGACCTTACAATGCCAAGACATGTTTTTCAGTAGTCCTCTACAAATCAGCAATTTGCTAAACAATAGCGAATATTTGTCCTCACATTATAAAACACAAAGGAATTGAATTAGTCCGCCATAACGACCATCATTTCGGTGTCATTCAGAACTCCTTGAAATAAACCTAATGTGAATACTAATACATCATTCTGACGTAGCCTCGTAGCTCTGCGGCTGAGCACTCAAGTCTCCTCGCGCCGAAGAAGGATCTCGCGGGGAGTGAACTTGTACCGGCGTGTGACGGCTGGCTCACGCATAGTTTCACGCACATCCGACCGCTCTATTGGCGGGTAGAGTTCAAGGGCCGTCTGCCGCGCGTCTACGCGTATTCCCCGGCGACCGGATATATTTCACCCGGACTTGGCACCCGGCTTTACCAGTTCTTTGCACGAACACCCGAGGTGTAAACACGCCAGCGAAAGTTCACACGTTCGTGGTTTAACGACGGTTTTATTGCCACTAGACTGGAGCTAGACTATTGCTAGTTTAATTTTATATTTTTACTTCGCGGAATTGGCCATTCAAAACGTTGTACACAATTTTCTCCGCCGCGTTATGGGCGCACGTTATTGTGAATGTTAGGGCGCTTATGTTCAACGTTTCCGTCGCCCACGATAAGCTTATCTTATCTTGGAACTTTGTGCGGAAATATTATCAAGTAATTTTTAAATATATTTTCCGTGAACGAAAATATAGTTGGAAAATAGAATCTCTATTTGTATAAAAAGCAAAGAGGTAAACGTCCCTATTGTCGGCGCGTGACGGCTTCAAGTTCAAGGGCGGGATCCGCAGGAGTGCGGGATATCTTACGCTTGTCTACCCGATCCGATCCCGGGGGCTTGCTCGGGAAATATGAGGAGGGCGCCCCGGGAGCCCGGGACCGTGAATGAAGTCATTTGGGTTCTGTTTGTAAACAACGTTCAGGATTGCTCTTTGATTGTTTGTGCTGATAAACTTTGAATTGCTATTAGACGGCTGTAGAAAATTTCGAAACAACTTTCGCTCGTTGTAAAGGTTAATTGGTTTTTAAATGTCATTTATTCGGTCTATTGGTCTTTATGTGATATTATTTTAAGAAGCGATTAATCTACCCGAACATCATCTTTGTCACTTGTCAAGTGCTTAAGTTGTCATAGATTGATGACGCTTCGTACACTGAAGGCCTTGGACAAATCCTAGAGATAAAAGTGCAATATGATAGCAAGCTCCGTATAAAACGTACATAAGTAAACAAGTGTGAGTTTTCTCGGTCCACGTGGGCAGCATGAATGGAATATAGTGGATGCCACACGTAGCATGCGTGACTGGCCGCCACGCGGTCTGAGTGTTGCTACTTACTTGCGATTACGTTGAATATAAAAACAACTTGTTACTATCGATTGGTTTTTGTTGTTGTTGATAGTGAATCAGCTGGTTGTTGAGCCAGTTTCTGTGTCAGTTGTTTAATTGGTTGTTGTGGAGCTATTAAGTGACGGGCTACTGTATCTTGCGAACTCATTGCGATTCAGTTTTTGCTTTAAATGCGAATTTGTTCTTGGACAAATGTATTCTTTCTTAGTTCCTTCATCAAAAATAGTATGATGATGTATTCTAATTCTAACTTCTTTTCATCAATCGTCTAATAACGTAGTGTAACATTGGGTAGTGTAAATACCTCTCTAACCTAGTTTAGCAGCGATATTAGGTAGTAGATAATAATCATTCTCTTTGCACCAGTAACCTTTAAAGCCTTTCTATCTTTCTAATGCCTCGCTCGATTCTTATCAATTTTTGAAGCCTTGTCTATGTAAGTAATAAAACTGTGTTCCGTTCTTGTAATAAGGTTTCAAAGATGTTGAAAATAGAATTGTAAGCCAAGAGGTTAAACCAGTAAAACTGAAGCGCTGACAAAAATTAAAAACCCATTAAGGTAGCCAGAACAGTTATGCGACCCGACCCCACAACGGTTTTCACAAAAAATGCAAATGTCACCTTTTTTCTTTGTAGAAAGTTCATGGAGAAAGTACTTGGCTTTGAAGTACATCAAAGTAGATAGGAATTGTATGTTTTACCCTTAGGTACTGTTCCCGCAGTTTAGTGCCATTCAAATGATCGTAAAATCTATAAAAGGTGAAGTTCGCATTCGTTTTATGGGCACAAGTATGATAAATTGAGACAAGAAGTAGTAGATATTATTTCTAAAGTATTTTGCGACTAAATGCTTCGAGAAATTTAATAAAAATATCGTAAGTGTATCACAGTTTGAATGAAAACACCTTCTTTTTTACAAATTACAGCACCAATGAAGCATCTTTTGTTAAAGTTTTAAATAATGCCACCTTTAGCGAAACTCCCGACATCACACCGGTTTCATAATCTTCTTTTGTGTTAGAACTGCCCGAGTTTTTGAGAAAACACTTCTTGTTTGTAAAATTAAATCTCGTCGGGCGTTGTCCAGAGATCTTGCCAGGTTATTTTGTCCCAAAAAGATACGAGTTTCTTGCATAAAATTACGTATTTTCATCGAGTAAGAGTGATACAAGCAAATACATCACTTCTAGCTCTAAGTTAATATATCAAAAGTAAAATAAACACATTAAAAGGTGGCAGGAGCAGCGAGACCAGCTAATTGCAGTTGATATGACTCGTAAAGTCAATTATGGCGCTCGTGAAAACGTCCAGAATTAAAATTTACGTTTACGGTTAAAAGCCCTATGTACACATAAACTGTTCTTTATATTATTTTTATGGGTTTATTCAATGGTTAATGTCAAATAGGTGAGACCACACGCAGGTAGAAGTTAAAAATAAACAGCCTAAAGGAGGAACGGGTTTTGTCTTTTTTTTCTGAAATGTAAGCACGAGGTTGAAGCTAGAGGTACACCGATATCGACAAAATCGATACTGAATGATTTTTTATCATCATTGCATTACCCTGATATAAGTTAACCCAAAAGTTTTAAAAGTATAAAATACAATTCCCAGCCAAATGCACGTCACGAGCATTTTGTTTTAATTTATTATCCTTAATGCAACACGGAAAAGGTTCTGCGTGGACAAAAGTGAAAATTTATAGCTTTCAACGTGCACAAAATTTTCCAATTATCCAGACTCCTGCCCGTCGGGCTGCCGACATTATTGATTTTCACTTTTTATGCGACCGCTTGTCCGCAGACAGCTTTTATGGTTTGTTTTAAAAATACACCGGCTTATTAAAATAATGCCTCGTTCGTTAAATACGAACACGATCACTCATTCTGATAGCTTTTAAACAAAAACCCACAACAAAGTAGAAACAGCGTTTTTTTACTTTTTAGCCGGACCTTTTTATGGATACAGTTTTCATAACTAATTCGGTATACCTCCAGCGAATGCAGGAATATTAAAGCGTTTACTTAAGCAGTCACGGTTCGGAAATGTATTAACAAATATTAAATGTACTCAACGTTTTGTAAATTAAAACGCGCTGGCCATGAATTCCGCCGTCAATGAATGTTAATTCTATTTAGCGCTGTGAATGGGGAAATAATATATTGTGGTTTCAGCGTAGTCCGAACGGTTTGTATTTCCTAGTAGCGCGTAGAGGTTATCTGTGCGCGGCCAGATGCGTGGGCCACGTGTTTTTATTTACAACACTATCAAACATCGACCTGGCATAACGCACGATCGGCACGAGCTCAATGAATCGAGGCCAACGCGAGAGTGACCTAAATTTTTATTCGCTACCATGCGTGTCGTCACATGGCAACATTGGTCACTAACACTAACTGGGCCGCATACCCCACGCGAGACTTCTGTTTCAAATTTAGAACGCAATCAGCCGACATGTTTTTTTCTTTTTTAACCAAACCTCGGTCAGAGGTCAGATGAAGAACATCGTAATAATATTCTATTAAAAATGGGCGAATAAGAAACCGGGACATGAGATAAGCCTTATCTTGGATACACACACACAATCTAAATCGACTATGTTGTGTAAACTTTACATCACGATAACAGATAAAGGAGAACTATGAATCAGGCGACGTATTTGTTGACAAGAACGAAAAATATTCTCAGTTCATGGATATTTTTTTATCTTATCTGTGTCGTCCAGCAACTTAACACGGCTTATTTCAGTGCTTTGGCTGTTCTGTAATTGTTTTTGCTGACTCATTTTCTATTTAGCTGCGGAAAAGTAAACAGGCGATGTATTTTAGAACGGAAATGCCTTGAACGAAGCTTCGAACCATTTTCAAATATGATGGAGTGTGTACGTGACGAATGGCAGGAGAGAAGTATCTATAGACGGAAATGCGTTAAATTGTACAGATAATGATGAATGTTTCAAACTATCTCTCTGAATTAGGCAAGGTTTGAGAAGAATGCTGGATCCTGTTTCAGCTAAACTTTTTCAAAGACTAGGTATTCATATTGAACCTGAACACCTTCTAAATCTCAAATATTTCAACCTGGCCGTTCCTACAATCTTTCAGCGAAAATGACTCGTATTATTTTTACGTCTTTTATAAAAGCTGTTGCCTTTTCTATAGTCATACAATAAGTAAATTCCTTGAAAGATCACCAGTTTATCAAGGGTTTTAAACGCTAGGGATGTACTTAAAACTGAAATCTGAGCTGATCTAGTTGGGCTTGCATCAATCTTAAACCTAATCTAAAAGAAAAAATATTTTTATCAAAAACAATAGGAAGCTGCGAAGGTCTTCTAAAAAAACATTTTATACGCATTATTTCACTCATTTATAATGCACATAAACTCCCGCGACCTTCCTCAAGATTTTAATGAAGCATTTTATTGGTTGTAAATCAAAAAAAGCGTTACTTCGAGAATTTAAGATACATTTCGTTGAAAATGAAAAATACATGTACATCGTAAAATTTAACGTAGATGGAATAAGTTAAGCAGTTTTATAGTAAAAGATTGAATTTTTCATTGGGAATACAATCTCTCAAGGAGTAGGTATATGAAAGTCGGTAAAATAAGTATTTAATTAATTAATCAATGATGAGGTAATACAAATTTTAATCGTTTATCTAAAAAAATAATTTTGTTTTTCTTGTGAGATTGTCAATGGCTACGCGAGAGTTTCAAAGGTTTAAAAAAGCTTTTTCGCACATGTTGCGGTAAATACGCTTTCACGTGATTAAATTATTTTATTTTTATTTTAAATATTTAAAGAGAATTTAGAAACGTTAAAGTTCTACAATTGACATCTTTCGGTGTTTTCACTCTACATTTTTATGAAAGTTTCCAGATGAACGAAGATGTCCAAAATAAAAACTTCATTGAAATGACAAATAATTAATTTAAAAAATAGCTAAAAAATATGAAATCCTAATTAAATCATTGAAAAAAACATGCCTTATTAAAAAAAAAAACTCCAATAAAACTTTATCACTAAACAACAAGTCGAACGTTAATTAAATTAAGTTATTTGCTTCCATAATTTTAATTAGAAGTAATTGCTTAAATAACCATAAAACTTATTAAGACTCATTAAAACTTAACAAAGGTACACACTGAGTGACTCAGTAACTCAATAATTACATGTAAATTCTGTCTGGCGAAGGAACAAAATGATACAGGGAAGGAATGGAGACTTATTGTAAGTAAGTAATTTATTTTTAAAGTTTTCTGTCTTGTGTTTGATCGCTGCACGTCTCAGTCTGTCCGTATGTCCGTCATGCTGTGATCGACTCCAGCCGTCGCCGAGCCCGGCGGAGCATCGCTCCACATTCATCGTTGCGTCTTGCTCGCGTGCCACCGGGAGTATTGACCTTTTAACTAAAGCGATTTAGCGCAATCGAACCGGTTCCATTTTCCCATCATAGATTTACTCATTACAAAACTAACCTTAAAACAATATAACAAACTTAAACTTTAAACCCACCTCGAAACTCTTCCGAGAGCGAAGCTGACAGAAAAATCCAAGGCCTCGTCACAAAAAAAAATAAAAAAAAATAAAAACACAACACACGCGACGCTGACGTAAAAATCCAAAATCAAATTTGCGCGGGAAACCGAGTTATAGTGATGTGCATCGGCCGATCGGCGATCGATAGGTGCAGCGGGAATCGATATGTTACGTAAAGCGCGTTGAGAGCCGGCGTCGTCGCACGTGACTGCTGCCCGTGTGACGGAACGAGCGGCAACGGAGCCGCCCCTCCCCCGCGCGCACCGCCGCCCCCGCCCCCGCCGCACACACCTATATGTATAGCAGACGTTTGATAAACAAATTACAAATTTTAGATGTACGCCGAGATGAGCTGAGCTTTAATAGCTTGTTTTACAAGTCTTTTATAAAAAAGCGTAGAAAAGTGGCGCTTATGAAATTCTCTAACATCGTTATTAAACTTGTAATGAAGTTTTATAAGAAAGTAAAAGTTTGGTAATAGTATTTTATAGCTAAAGATTATGCGGCTACTGAACAGATTGAATTGAATAATTTAGTTATCCGACTGGGTAATGTGTTTACTTATGAATCATTTGGACCGCGATAATGGTTTTACTCTACATTTACTATTTCTTTTCCTCAATCTGTAACCCACTTTTAGATAGATTCATCCTTGTCTAGCATATGAGTAGTACCCGGTAAATTACTTACTTTTGTAAGATATCTTCGGATATCTTAGTAACAATGGCGTAACTTTAAGCTTAGTACGTTCGCTAGAGAAAATTCAGTGAACACTAAAATTATCGCGCGATTGTAACGGTTGAATGCATTTTAAACTCGTACATTATAAAATTGCGAAAATATGAACGTAGGTAAATAACAGCCAGTATTGGTTTAGCTTTCTTGTGATGATATAAAGTTTACAGTAAAGGAACAAGAGGCACGGAGAAAGTGTTTCGCGCTATAGGCTACGATCGACAAATGGTATAGTGAAGCAAATAATTAAATAAAACCTTGAAACCAAAGCAAACCAGACACATCTGTGTCTGGAAAAATACCTCGCCTCGCTGATTCGTCGGTCTTGTGGTCACATGTGCGACTGCTGAGCATGAGGTCCTTGGTTCGATTCCCAGGCCGATCAAAGTGTTATTGGGTTTTTCCATCAGGGATTTCTCAGTAGCAGCCATGGAGTTGGATTTGTGCTCGCTTGATTGCAATGGGCTGGCTTATTACATGCGACTTAAACAAAACTGGCAAAATGTGGGTGTACACCTTAGATACACGTCCTCTGCTTAACCTTTCGGGTAAAACAGGCGTGATGTTATGTTATGTTACATTAAGGACAGGGGGTACTATCTAAGACTTTCACAGATATTGTAATTAAACAATAGTCAAATATGATCGTATTATAAGAAAGAAAGAAAGAAAGAAAGAAAGAAAGAAAGAAAGAAAAATATTTCAAAATATTGTCAGTTAATAAAGCACACACACAATAATAAATAAAAAAGATACAAAACAATGAGTAGGACATAGTAGAAGTGTGTTGTGTGCCTACGGCTGCGCCAAAAGCCTAAGAAAGCAAAGCTAGTAAAAACAATTCATCCACATAATCTTTTGATATAGGTAATCAGTCCACCGAATTTCACCAACACACAACGCCTGCCCAAGTCCTAATTTTCATTAAAATCGTAAAATCGTCGCGTCACGGTTCCATATCGTTATACGTCGGATCTTCAATGTTATATACCTATGTATTATGGTGATTGATGAAGGTAGGTAGGAACCTATATACTATCTACGTATATCCCTATGTTGAGGCGGCCTCGATTATATTCCATCGGTGTACTTGTGCGAATATTTGTGGGTCAAGGCGAAATTTTAATGTGTATTTTTAGGAATAACTCAGGGTTGAAAGAACAGCTTAAATTCAAGAGAATTTCGTTGTTTCAAGACTAACTTAACTACAAATTAAACCAATTATTCCTTGCTAAGAGTTAAGTTTCTCCAAAATAAACACTAAATTGAAACCGTAATAACAAATTGTTAACTAAAATTGTAGTAAAATTTATTGTGTTACAAAATTATATTTTACATTTATACGACAAATTTGTTTTCATAAGCGTCACAGTTAATGAGCAATTAGATCGCTACGAGTTCCGGCGTAGCGGCGGCGTAGCACATCGTAGAATCGTTTCACTCGAGTTTCGCGGCGGTGCTTATGCAAAAGAGGCCAATATTTCATCGCTCCTCCGTCTATTGCAGCCAGCATTATCATAACAATCGCTTACACTATGTACAAGTGTTTCTCATATAACAATAATAATACCTACTCACATTTACTTAGTGCTACGCCGTAGCAATTCCATTTTGATTAATTTTCTACTACCGATTGTGTCAACATCGATTGGAAATTGAAACGACAAACGATGTTATCGATTCTTTTTCGATTACTTGTCTAATGTAGATATTATCGATACAGTCGAAGCGAGATACCGCACTCTGAACATCATCACTGACATTATACTTCAGAGAAATTCCTTTTTTGATTTTTTTTAAATAGTGTTCGCTAACCTCCCGTGTTTTTTTAAAATTCAAGTTTGTACAATATAAAACTCAACCTCATTTTGTGTAAAAGAGCATTTTATGCATAATAGTGAAGTTGAGAATTATGGACAGACGTAGACGTCGGCTATATCTATGTGGTCGTCGGAATTATTCAGCTGAATATGCAATTAAACGAGGGCAGTTTGAGCGGTGCAAGGAGTGCGAGAGAGACGGCGAACCCCCACTCGATATTATATTGAACAAGTTTATAACTACGTGTATTAGACGAACGAGTTCCTACAACGTTTTCTCATTTCCCGGGACGAAACTTTTCTAATATTATAGTTTCATTCATATTGTCGGTAGTTTCGCGGAGTTTTCTTTCGTGGAAAATGAAAGACTATTTCCATAACTATTATTTCGCTTTTATAGCTTTGTTAGTTTCTTTCGCTTCAAATAGATTTGTTAAAGTTTTCTACTTTATCGTTCGGAAATAATGTTTGTTCTTCGGAAGTGTTAAGCTATAGTAGGTCTTGTAGGCTGGCAGGAGTATTGATCGATATCCTTATTACAATATTTGTGATACGTTTCTTTTGGATGTACAGCCTTTTTAGATAAAAATATAAATCTTTTGTTCGTATTTGACCTGTTTATGTCTAATTCAGAAACAAATGCATAATGCAATGCACTTTTCTATTCATCATTAATATGTATTAGTAAAGCTTCAAGGGTCTGTCTGAGATGCACGTCAAAGACACAAAATATTCACAAACGAAACCTGATTTTAATATGAAGGTATCACTAAAATGAATCTACAAGTAGGGATTGCAATTGCTGGATCCAGCATACAGCAATCCAGCTGGATCCAGCGCCTTTTTAAATATTTTGGATCCAGCATACAGTGCTGGATCCAGCAATGCGGATCCGCAAACGTATCAAACCCAAGACTGGTTGAACCTTAGACTGATTGCTACTGATTAGCCGTCCTATCATTAAACACAAACGTAATAAGGAGAGACCGGATTATATGCAATTTATAAAGCTTGTTATATGCATGACAAATGCTTGAAATATGCACGGAAATTGGCAGAATATGTGAAATTAAATGATAGATTTTAGGAACACCCAAAATAAAAAAGAGAAAAGTAAGTTTTAATTTTTTCTATTTCAAAATCAGCATACAATGAGTAAAATATTTTTAAAATTATTTAAAAAAATTGTAAACGTAAACGATCAAGTATGTTTCCAAATTTTCAGTGGTAAGATTGTCTGTAGTTTCGTCAGCAGAAAATCAAATGAAGTTATCATTGCTCGTTTGTTACGTCGAAGGGATTCATAGGTTAGGTTAGGTTAGAATTGTGACTAGGGATTGCAATCCAGCGGTGTTTTCAATCCAGCTGGATCCAGCGCGATTGTTCGTAAATATGCAATAACATATTTTACCACTTTTTGCTTTTTTTATTCTCAGCGGTA
Source organism: Xestia c-nigrum (assembly GCA_916618015.1). NCBI lineage: Eukaryota > Metazoa > Arthropoda > Insecta > Lepidoptera > Noctuidae > Xestia > Xestia c-nigrum. The sequence goes on along the minus strand of OU745257.1, from coordinate 21,129,582 downwards.
ATAACCGCCGAGAATGGCATAAATAAGCAAATGCATATAATCAGGTCTCTAGTAGGTAATAAGATATTGCTTTCTTAGGGCAGATTCAACCAAACTAGAGTAAGTTGTTACTCGAAAGTAAGCTACTGCTTTGTATGACAATTATTATTCTCGAATAAACAATTGCATATAGTACCTACCTAAGTGGTAGTTTACTCTCGAGTAAAAATTTACTCTAGTTTGGTCGAATCCATCCTTAGAAACATTATCTTAAATGTTATATGAGGTTAAATCCTACTAATATTATAAATGCGAAAGTTTGTAAGTATGGATGTATGTATGGATGTTTGTTACTCTTTCACGCAAAAACTACTGAACGGATTTGGATGAAATTTTGCACACAGATGGTTTATAACCTGGATTAACACATAGGATACTTTTTATCCCGGTAGTAAGATCCCGTGGGACAATTTCAAACATCACGCGGGCGAAGCCGCTGGCAGAAGCTAGTGTTATTTAATTTTAAGTTGATTCTTTTGATCTCAAATGGTTAAGAAACCAAAGAAAATTGAAAGAATTCATAGATTATTGTAAGAAGTTCCTAATACAAATTACTTAATAAAAAAAGTCTTAAAAATGTCGTCTTTTTATTTTCGTTCCACATTTTGCTGGATCCGCGCTGGATCCAGCTGGATTCTGGTCAATCCAGCAAGAATCCAGCTGGATTGAAAACGCCGCTGGATTGCAATCCCTATCTACAAGTAACTCCCGGTTCGTGAACAAAAAGGTTTGCAATGTTCGAATCGGCAGACGGTGATGAAATTCAATAAATACTGTTTGGTTCTTTTTTTTATTCGTGCTCGTTTTGTTATTAGCAAATGTAATATTGAGAGGTGCAATTTGACATTACTCCCATCAAAGTAGTAATTTTTTAAGAAATTCCTACTATTTTGGTAGGAATTTTCATCCCTATTTTGCCAGATTGCTCGCTCAGTTCTGCTGAAGTAGGTAATGGGTACTTCATTTACAACATTGATAGCACCGTCTTTCTAGTTTACTAAAGGCATTTTGTATACTCATTATCGAGTTCTTGTTCCAACGTTGACTATACTTTTCACTTGTAAACATAAGTACATGTAGGTTTCTTAATTTCTTTTCACAGCAACAAAAGATTCGCCTGATTTTATGTAATGAATAACTCGATAATGTAATATCGTATTCTTGATTAAACCTTTTTAATTTTCTCTTATCTCAATATCTTAATTATAATTACTTAAAGTTTTCCGTTTCATTATTTAAAATAATCAACACACAGCCTTCATTACTCTTACACTTAATCGGTTCCGTATCTATTAATTTAAAACCAATAATATCATTACGTCAAAATCACTTATGAAGAACAAACAGTGACATAAGAAAATAACATGGAGTATAACGTAGACGAAGCAACGAAGATCGAATTGAATGTAAATGTTGATTTTTAATTATGTGGAGCTCTGCAATTTATGCACAGGCGTGTCTCAGTTTTCTGTGTAAACAGACGAACAACCTCAATTTGTGTTCGGAAATGTGCAGCTAACGAACCAAATTCGAAGGTCCAATGTTTTAACTGAACTTACGTAATACTATAGGTTTGTAAATCTTGGAATATTCTAAGTAGAGGTGGGTGACTGGATGTGCTTCACAAAGGCCTTTTTTGGAAATGAGACTTTTTTTGGAAAAAGTTTGATTGTAGCGATGATGCTGTCAGGATTTTTTTTAATGTTTTCAATGAAATTTAAAAATAAAACACCGTCGAATAAATTTTCAGGAAAATGGGAATTATCTGAAGGTCAAAACTCCACAATAAAGACTATTTAACTTGAATTGGAAGACCATTTGGAACAAAATGGAAGACACAATTGTCCAAATATTATTTTTATTGAACAGAATATTATCGCATAAAACATTAAAAAAATTAAGGTCGAAAATGAAAAAGGAAATTACGTGACTGCACCTCATTTTGAAACAAAACGCCCATCCACCTAGATTTCTATTTAAACAAAAACTTACTAGACCAACAAGTACCTCAGTAATAACGACACCGCCGGCCAAAGTTTCATTAGAAAAAGTTCTTTTGTCGTCGACTTAAACTTAGTTCACAATGGTCGTAATTAAAAGTTGGCGGGAATGCGCTGGTGACAGCGGCAATCCGCCATAATCCCGCCGCCAGAGGGCGCGCAAAAAGGGCGCCAAACTCGCACAGATAAACAAGTTCCCGCGTTTTGTTGCATTCACTTTGATGTGGTCTAATGCAGCGGCTTGTTTTAATGGACTTTGTTGAATGCTGATATGTTGGCATTGTCTTTGGTGAGCTTCTCGTTGGCTTACTTTTAAGGCTTCGCGTTCTTTTTGTGTAATGTGAGCGAGGGATATTTATACGGGTTAACAGTACGTTTTGTTGTCTTGTTAGGATAATCTTGGTAATTTTCTACCATTTCAATTTCAAGTTTCCTACCACAAACTAAATTCTAATTACTACACCAAACTAAACACGGGTATATAAATTACCAATACACATATACAGAAACCAAATATCACTTTACAAATTAATGACCATACGATACGGAAATTAAGCGCCGTACAGGCGAGGGGGCAAGGGGGTTGTCTGCCCCCTACCCCAGACGTAGGAGGGGGGGTTAGAATAGCAATCTAGGGAGCCCGAATAGTCTGGGTGGTTGAATGAAATATCTAGCGTTGCGGACTGCCCATCAGGCCTACGAAAATGCATTAGGCTGGGTAGATGAGCCTTGCGTTTAACGCAGGCTGAAATAGACCGTGCGGTGAACAGTATTGATCGCCGAATAGCCATCGTTAGGAAATATTATGTACAGCCTGACTTGTCTTTGTGATGTCTAGCCAGGATCTTGCGGACGTTCAATGATTGTTTTGTTTTTGTGCTCAACCTTCTTTCTAATCTAAGAAGGTTTTAGTGGCGGATGGTGTCTATGACATAGTTATTATTAATTAAGTATTTGGAAGGCAATTGATGGCTGCCTGTATCATGTTGTTTCTCAATACATTTTTTTCTTGCAGTATAATGAATTCATCAGCTTACTTTAAAAATGAATTTGTGTCAGTGTCTTTGTCAAAACAATTTGAAACCGACTTAGTTAAACTAATTTTCAACCCTTTCCTTTTAACGTGTGTGAAAGTCTAACTTCGTAATAACTTACGTCTTTATTGTTCCAAAGGAATGGTAATTGTAACGTTCTCGCTAACATATCTCTCGCGAATCTAATAAGAATTCAAATGGATTCTAGAACAAACATTATTCCATTATTAGCGGACGGACGACGTGATATATTATCAAGTTAAAATTAAATTAATTTCATCCCCTCTCCTTCTCTAGATTGACGCAGGGTTGCCAACACCCGAAAATAAGACTCCTGTATTTTATGCTGTTTGTGTTGGTAAAATTCTGCATTTGATATAAGTAATAACTGTGAAGTCTGAATGATCCCACGATTGGGAAAAGGCCTTGTGGATTCCAGTTCTTTTAATTTAAAGCTTATTGTAAACTGTGTCATTTTCTACATGTTTTTGACATGTGGATAACAAAATCACCATAAGATGACCTGACCCCGTATTCACAAACATTCGACTCGTTTCCGATTCGACAACTCGTATATCTGTCTTCTTCTGGCATTACGAAAACGACCGAGATAGACATACGAGTTCCCGAATCGGAAGCGAATCGAAGCGTTGTGAATACGGGGGCTGATCTGTGATATGCTGGAGTCTGTTTTGTCTCTTCTTCCCAGCTAAAACACTAAGAAATGATTAGTCAGTAAAGCCTGGTGTTTTGAGGGACTGTCTTTTGTGAACTATGATGTAAACAAGTGCTGATTACCAGCCTAATTTAAATAAATGACTTGTTTTTGATAATTTCTGGTGATATCAAAAAGTGCCTCTTATAGGGTTGATGGAATAAATTATCTTTGAATTTGACTTCGATTTCATAATGTTTACTATCCTACTTATGCTCCATCAAGCTGAAATAAAACAATATATTCAGCACAAAAAAAAAAGGTTTGTACCCATTTATTTCGTTCTACTAATATTTAATATTACTCAGAATGAGAACAAGCACCTAACCCAAAAGGTTTGACTAAAACCAGAATGTTGCCAACAGTTGACATCTGTTACTAGCAACCCTACTCGGTCCTATCTCCCTGATATATTGAGGATGTTTAATTAAAATATCTTTAAGTGATTTACGACAGTATCGATAATGTTAGGTTCAAGGCTGATTTATCGCAGCCAAGATTTATACGTGTCCGAGGAGATAGTCTTTATGATTCATTTGTTTATGGCACTTTGTTCGAAGTTTGTTTGAAGTTTCCTTCATCTGTTTTATGAGTTTAGGTGACCCAGTGCTAATTATTCTGTTCTTTAGGGTTCCTTACTTCAAAAGGTAAAAAAAAGGAATACAATCACTTTCTTGTCCGTCTGTATGTCTGTCTGTCCGTGACCGTCTGTCGCCACCGGTTTTCTCAGGAACGGTTCCAAGGAACGGTTGGACCTAGATATTTTTTGTATAACAAAATAATAATCTGTTTCGTGTTAGATATTTAACAGATATTTACATAATCTTAAAAGTTGGCATTCCTTCAAATTCAGTCGTGGCGTGTGTGCCACACTTTACGAACCTGTGTTTTCGTATCGAGTTTTACGAAAACGGGCAATCGAAATCCACGTTGCTGTCTTTTTTGACGTTTCGTATAGTAAGTAGGTTTACGAATTGGCAGGTATCGAGAAACACGTTGCATTTTTCAATGTTCATTTATTAAAAGTTGCCAGTTGTCTGGGAAAAATCTTGTGGCTCTTTCCCATATCTCTCACTTGTAAATTGTAAACAACTTGGAGTAAACGAAGCGCGTTTTGCTAACATCTTTGTTTGCAGATTTTCAGATTGTTATGCTCAGCCACAGTCGGTCGTGTTACGACATTACCGTTGTTTGTTAACATTATTGTACTTATATGTAAGCAATGCTTTTTCTTTAAGTCTGTATTGCTAGACGTAAAAAAAACAGACGAAGATTCTTAGGTGTGACTTTCAACCCATCTTTTCTCAAAAACTTCATTTGGTTTCGTGATTTTTGTTAAAGCTACTAAAGTCCATGTTCACCAAAAAGATAAAGGTCTGATTATCTAAAAACAGCTGTTTATCCCTTAAACAGCTCTTTTTAGATAAACAGATCGTTATCTTTTCGGTGAACATGAACCTTAGATTCATACATCGCTCAAATTCTAGTTCGGGTGCCTATTCTAGCCTAAATTTTCAACTCCGAAAATTGGAAATCCGATAATGTTCTTTCTAACATTTTTCATCATTGTTATGATGAAAAATGTTAGGAAGAACATTTTCATTATCACAATTCCTAACTACTCTGTCTCTAATGTCATAATTACGAATCACTCAACTTCATAATGTCAGTAGCAATAAACATCTATTATAGGTACTATTGTTTGTTTTCCTATATTTTCTCAACATAACCATCTTTTATACTATTATTCAAAGTCATATCTTTTTTGTTTAGATTTCTTTTTATTCATAATAATCAGTGTTATAATTATACATCAATTTTGCGTAACTTTATTTTCACAACAACACCTAAATATAACGCTAAAAGTGTCTTGGTGTTTTTTGTCTCCAGCTAACCGTTTGTCGCAAAAACGATGTGGAAGGGATCCATAGGTTAGGTTAGGTTAGAACTGACCAACTACCTCGAACGAAATTGGTCGCGAAATTTTTCAATGTATTTTTTTCATAGTGCCCCCAAGACAACACTCTGGCCTGAATTTCATTCATTTAAGGCAAAAATCTGTGAAATGACCGTAATCAAAAACAAAAAAAAAAAACTATAAATATCATCTTGAACATATATTTTTTATTTCACTTGGTAAATGTTTCTTTCTGAGTATGAGTGAAAATATTATGTTTAGGGATAAAAGCGTTATGATATGATATACAACAGTAGGAGTTTAAATACATTTACATTAATGATATTATTAATTACAATTTTCGGAAACATGAGTGTTGTGAACATCGCCGGTAGCACCACAAATAGTATGAATGAAAACTTTAGGATGAAACATTTTAGGAAGGAAGAGTGATCATTCGGAGAACAAATCATTAGGAAGAACAATTTCGGGTAAAGAACTTTAGGTGAGCCAATATTTAGGACCCAGGCAATAAAGTATCCTAAAAAAGTCGGACTTAAAGCAAAAAGCACCAATTAAATTCTTAACTTCTAAATCAAAACGATACGCCAAAACAAAACACGCTAACGATATTTTTCATATTAATACCGCAGACTCATCATTTTTATTAGCTGCTACCAACAAAACAATGGGTATTTATAAGAGTTTTATCGGGAAAATTCGATTCATTGCAGTACCGCCGTGCCCCGGGATACCAATTTCCCGAGAAAATTAAATTTTCCGTTCACCCGGAAAAAGTTAAAGCCGTGAACGGTGACTTTTAGGTACGTTTTTATGTTACTGTTCGTTCGCTGAAGTCCGGGTTTACAACTATCGTAATGTAATAGAAAATGTTCCCAGGTTCTATTTGAAGATGTTTATTTTCACCGCTTTATGAAAAATGTAAATCAAATCAGCGCGCAGCGATAAAATCGAACAGTATGTGGATTCGCTTTTTGAATGTTAGTTTTGGAATGTTGTTTTATTTTTTCATAATGTCTCTTTTAGTGGCACAAGGAATCGTCTGGTCGACAATCGATTTATGAAAAAAGCAATATGGCGACGTTTACTACGTTTAAATGTCATTTAAAGTAACTTTATTCCTCATATTTGCTCAACTTACATGGTACTTCACTCAGACATTTACACTAAAAGCCTCAATTCAAAAATAATTTAACGATCGCAGACGCGTAGGCAAAGTTATGTCCTCAAATCCAAAGGATTACCAAAATAACCCAGGACAATTTGATAACATAAATATTGAAAACGGCAGTAAAATGCACGGACGGATTTTACGCCATACGGAAATATAAGCCGGTAATAAAACAGATTTTGGAGCGTACCCGGGTAATCCACAATATATTAAAAGTCGTCTGTTAAGCCTCTTACGATACACGTGCCTATATGCCGGAGAATAAATGCTGTGTAACAATTTGTCTATGAATTGGTTAGTAGGGATGTAGCAAAAAAAACTGCAGTGAAAATTATAACAAACCTCCTTTATGGTTGAGCCCGTTTGTTGTTACCCGGTTTAGTATCTGTGGTCCGTGATTTGGTAGCGATACGAAGAGTATTCTTTGGCTATTTTCAGTACACAGGGTGCATGCCTTTTTTTTTTTTTTTTAAGGATGGGAAATCATCAAATGACCCCCCCACTCTGGGCGGAGCGGGAGGGAGTGTCAGACTCTTACTGACTAAAAACCATCCATGTTCCTTCCTCGCCTTTTACGTTCCGGGGCCGCGGTATCTCTTTCGAACAGGCCCGCAACCCCGGCAGGCTTCGGCCCTTGCGGGCCCCTCTCCTTTTGCTGACATCTCTTTGAGGCGCGCGTGGAACACGAACGCGCCGTCGACACGGCCGGTCGTCGTCGTTAGACGGCCGGACGGCTAGCTAGTAGGGTGCATGCCTATCTGTCAAATTTCATGACGATAAATTCAGTGGTTTAAGCGTGAAAGGTGACACACAGACAGAGCTATTTTCGCATTTACAATACAAGTTATCATCATCTGCCATAGCTTTTCCCAAGTATGAGTCTTTTTGGAGTACTCGAAGATATCAAGCTATATATATTATTAATGATTCTGGGATTCATGCAAATTATGGATTTTAAGAGAAAAAATAACCATTGGGGTTGAATTTCAGTCTACCCGAATGCAACTGAATCCACCAGTCTACACTCATATAATAAAGAGAAAAAAAATGTATTTTAGTGTGTATGTTTGTTATGAATAAACTCAAAAACTACTAAGCCGATTTCAAAAGTTCTTTCACCACTTGGAAAGCTACATTCACCCATATTAACAGACTACATTCTATACTGCTGTGGGAGTACGCTAACGACCCGATTGGCGTAGTGGTGGTGACGCTGCCTTACGTTCTTAGGGTCCTGGGTTCGAATCCCGGCAGAAGCAAATGTTTGTGTGATGAGCACGGACATTTGTTTCCGAGTCATGGATGTTTATATGTATAATAAGTATGTATTTACAAACAAAACAGGATATATGTAGTATATCAACTATCTAGTGTCCACGACACAACCTTTGCTTAGTGTGGCACTAGGTGGCGCTGTGTGTTAATGTCCAGCGATATTTATATATTTATTTATATAGACTTCCCCTCCTTACCTTACCCAGTTGGTACTGGGTTATACGATACCTCGTGATAAGACTTGTTGTCAGACTTAGCATTCATAAAACAAGTAGCGATCCATTTCTTATCATTCTTTTAATAAACTTAATTAAGTTACCAAGGCTATAAACAACTAAAACATTTTAATTACAATATTTGACAATTAATTGACAATATTTGACAATATTTGACAATTAAAATGTTTGAAAAATGTGTAGACTGTTCCAATTTTTTATTTTTTATTTTGTGTACTCATTGCAACAGATGTTATTGTGTACAGTAACTTCGTTGCAATACTGTACCTACCGCTCGTGGACAAAGTTTTTTCTGTCGCGGTAAATATTTAAATTAAACATAAGTTTTTTTCACGTAGACCAGAGATAACATGTAAATGCTGTAGAACTTTCTGGATATCGACATGTGTCATGAATTATTCACGCACATACATTATGTATATTTTATTATGTAGAACAAAGGCCGATTTAAGTATGTTATGATATGTTTTAATGATGTGTAAATGTGTTTTTTATTGAAATTATCGAATCTTTTAGTTTTTTTTTGTAAACACTAACTTTAATCCCTGTAAATAATAAGCATTTACAGTCTATAGCTGTATTTCTGGAAGTGCGTCACAAAAACCTATTGAATGACTCATGCATGCTCGCACGTGCTGTCTTTGTAGAATTTTTTATTTTCGTTTCTAGAGCTAGGTTCTGCAGAATCTAGACTCTGTACATTATCGATAATCGTTTTAAACAGTTCCAAAATTTGTCTCCCATGTTCACAGAATTCTCCACGAACAGAATGAATGGAAAAGTAAATAAAAACACTTTTCTTGAAAACCATAATTTTCCCAATTCAAAGCCTAATAATTCAGTCCAATCTCATAACGATAAAATTTTTCCCTGAGCATTCACTCATAGAATACAATTTTGATGGGACCCAATCGATTTGCATTAGAATACATTCCCGCGTACGTGACACGAGGGTACATCACTAGCGCCACGTCATCGAATATGTCGTCCAATTTATGTTCCCACTTGTTGCTTAGATTCTTTCACGACAAATCGTACGTTGTGGTTTGAATGTCACACATTGCACGAAAGTGTGAAGATCGCTTTTCAGTTGTTTTTTTCTCCGTCTTTTAATTCATTCTGGGTGAAAACCTTTTAACGACGACTGAAGAATGAATTGTATAGGCACTTATTTGTTAATCCTTTGTCATTTCTGCGTGATGTTGTTTTATTTACAGCGAGCTTGTGGGTTGACTAGTGACTCAATGGGAACGGAGGTGTTTGAGTTTAAAAATTTTTAAAGTAGAATTACTAGATAGGAACTAATATCTTCCGAAAACATCCTTCCAACGTTGTTGAACATGGTACCAACTTTGAAGCTACTTTTTAAAGTTCGACTGATATCTCTCTCTCACCACGAACAAGCCACAATTCACTTCCAATGCCACACGGTTCATTTGGCACGTTCTTTAACCGTCAGCCACAGCCCTAATCGCCTCCCGAGGGTTGTCACCCGTGTCTTATTAGCAGCGGGCTCAAAAGTCACATCGATTCACTTGTTGCACACCTCTAGTGCTAACGTTTCACGGTGGCTTGCGCCCCGGGACGTGACAACCCGCGGGATTCCCGGGATCCCGGGGTAAGTGGTTGCGGGATTGTACTGTGGTAAGCACTATTTCAATGCGGTTGGCGCGAAATGCTGTTTTATCTGGATGCTACATGGGTATTTTGTTTTTCACTCACAGCTTTGCAAAAGCAGTCTGCGTCTGTGACGATGACTGTCCACGAGAAGGCGGTACTAGAGAAGGAAGCTATAGAATTGTTTTCTTTTTGTTAAAGAATAGCACCATCCCATATCTTCCCGTGGGTTGTCTGTGCTTTTGTAACAACCACATTGCGCCAACCCAAGGCCAAGCGTAGCGATTCTGGCAAACCCCCCTTTTGTGGGAGACCTATGTCCAGCAGTGGACGTCTTACGGCTCATATGATGATGGTGATGAAACCTAATCACAAACCATACTTCAATCTCTAAGAAAATTCGTTTATTTATCAGCTCAAGAAACTATTCGTCGCTACTCTATTCGTGAGAAAATATTATTTTAAATAACTACTTCAGTAACTTACGTAATTAAACAGAAATAGGTCTAGACACAAGCAAAATGTTATGAAAAGCCTTCGTTCTAATTCACTCATAATATAATCAAAACGAATAACTATCCGCATTAAAATTCAAATTATTTTATGAATTTTGCTTAATTTATGCCTATAACGGGGGAGAAACGGGGCCATTATTAAATTAAATTAACGTAGAGACTGAAATTTCCATATTTCTCAAAGACTAGGCATATGTTCGGAGTAATTTGACTGATTTTATTTGCGAACGAGGTTATTTCATTACGCAACGCAGAGAAGCGATCTCGGAAATAGAGAATGAAGGAAATTTAACTTTTTTCCTTCTGTGTTTTTGTTGTTATTGTTTAGCCATAATGGTGGTCTTTTGATCTATATTGCTGCTAGAGATTATCTTGTCCTAGTTTTCAATTTGTTTTGAAAGGCACTCTTTGAACATATTGATGTGTAAGTTCTAATGCGACTTCCAACAAGGTTGCGTTATACGTTTAACGCTACCATGTAGCCCCCCCTAACCCCTACCCCTTCCTATTTTCATGTCCTCATTACGAAGTTCCACTTCTTCCGCGCGGGAGGGACTACACGCCCTTTTTTTAATATGATGTGTCCATCTTCTGCCACGTCACCTTCTTGCTATGACAGGGCACCACATAGTGGTTATTCTGGTTAACAGGTCATGGCCGAACGAGCTGGACAAAATCAAAAACCAGTAGCCCGTATCAATCCTGGATCGATATGACTACAAATCAGGGGAGACGCTTTTGCGGCACTGGATGAAGGCTATCAAAAACAGTAACATTATGTGTTCGTCATCTTTAAACGATTGACAGCAAGAGAACTATGTTCTAAGCGCGTTTAACGCTAAACACGTTTAGTGAACTGTGGTGCAAGCGGACCATAGAGTTGTCACACACACTCGCTGTCCGAATAAGTAACGATAAAAAGATATTTTCTTTCTACAAGAACTTACATGGATGCCTTCCTCGCGAATTGGCGAGAGAGACTGGAGGGAGGCCTCTTCTCAGGAGAAGGACAATACAAGCTAACAAAAAAAAAAGCGAAACGTCACTAGAACTGAAGAATGTCAAGGCAGGCAAAGAAACCATACAAAAGAAAACAAACTGACGCAGTAGAGAGTTGAAAATAAGAGACCAAAAATAGCAGAAAAGTGTAAAAAAGTGTTATTTGCTGAAATTTATAATGAGACGCGTTAAAATTATGGACGTGTGCCAATATTCTTTCAATATACGACAGCCGGTGTTGAAAGCGATCGCATGGCGGCTGACAAGTGATAATTCTTTATTAATTATCTTAATTAGCACTGAAATGTCCCGTGAAATATTCGTGTAAAAAGTAGTGCTTGGCGCTATGGTGACCTAACACTCCTTTCTAGTATTAATAGGGGCCTCGTGAAGTAAAGTATTGTGTGTACCTAAGCATTTGCGACATCGTTTGCTCGACTGACATGGTTTATTGTTATGACTGCATAGACAGTTTTGGCAGTAATTAAATTGCTCAATTTTGTTTGCCTTTTGCTCATGAGTCATTTGCAAAAAAATAGGGCAACGCCACAATCCGTGTTCTGAATTGCACAATGCACAGGTTATCGATTGCGACACATGTAACGCGTTCATGTTAGACTTTGAATTGTCTTTGTTGCCTGATTGATGATTATTGTGGTGAAAACTTTTCTTTTGGTGTTGGTTATGGTTTTTGGTTGATTGATGCGGCGTGGTTTTTTGGTTAGCTGGTTCCTGCTTGCGACGAGACGCTTCTAGCGCTGTAAATTTCGTTTCCAAGAATCCCAGGAACTCCTGTAGATGGGGTAGCTCTCTGGGATTCTTGACCGATTCTATATATTCGGTGAAAGTATCGTCATCAAGCTTTTGCGATATTAGGTGCACTAAAAGTGGATCCCAAGTTGTTATATCAACTCCCAGATTCTGTATAGCGTGCAACGTCTCTTTAGTTACGTCATGTAGCTTTTTGATCATGGCTAGCGACTGCTGCTGTATATTGGGAAGCCCGAGCAGTATATTAATATGGGACGTGAAGATTAGTTTCTTGTTACCATACCTGTGGTTTAAGATCTCCCAACATACATGATAATTGTCAGAGCTGATCTGCAAATGATGAATTAGACGCTCTGCTTCTCCAGTCACCTTGCTCTTCAAAAACTGCATTTTTTGTGCATTAGACATCGACGGGTTTTTGTCGACTGCTTCGCTAAACAAGTCTTTGAACGGAACCCATTGGTTATAAGTTCCATTGAACACGGGGATGTCCATTTTTGGAGCTGCCTTTTCACGGTGCTTCACTGCGCACATCTTTTTGTTGATGTCGTTTGTCAGCTCACTGTACTTTTCCTCGTGCTTGCAGAATTCCATTTGGTACGTAATATCGTCGTCTCCATCCTCACCTTCAATTTCCCAATGAAGCTTGTCGATCTCACCCCATCGGCTATCCAGTGATTTTAGAGCGTTCTCGAATTGCCACTGATTCTCGAAATTATCGACTTGTATATTACTCACGGTTCTCATGAACGCTTTGAAATTAATTTTCTGCCTCTTTATTAACCCGTTCAGCTTGCTGGAGCCTCTATCCTCATATTGTAAAGTCTCTCGTTGCGAGGACTCCTCATAGCGTGGCGACGACGTACCTGGTTGTGGCTGCGCCGCCTCATCTTCCCGTCGACGATGCTCCGCGCCTAACTGTTGTCCAGCCCGGTTACCTGGTAATGGTTGTACTTCTTCCGTCTTGGTTCTATAAGGGTTCTCATCTCTCAGCTGCGTCGCGCCTAACTGCCTCATGGTTTTGTTGATTATCTCCTTTGTTTTGAAAAAAACATCCTGGGCAGTTTCGAAACAACCCTTTTTGAAGTAAATATGGTCTTTATCTGCGAACTCGATTAATTTCCTGTGGTTTTCTTGATAATCGCGCCAGTACGCTTCCAACATACTAGCCTTGCGCTTGTAATTATCGATGGTTTTCCTCTCGGACCCATCTTTCTTTATGTTGGTTAAAAACTTGTCCAGGATTTCATAGAGCTCCGTTTGGTTGATAAACAACGAATCAGAATCCATATTTAAGGTTGGTTTTTAAATATCTGGTAATGGTTAGTATAAATAAATGGATCGATCTGACCTTATATGCTCCAACCGACCGTCTCTGCAATCCGTGGTTCTGCAAATTTGGGCGATCTTCTGGTTCGCGTGCCACTGTTTCACTTGGTAGTCACTGGTAAATAAATGCTCGAAGGACCATGTAAAAAGTAGTGCTTGGCGCTATGGTGACCTAACACTCCTTTCTAGTATTAATAGGGTATGGTTTATGGTAAAAGTTAAAGTCTTGGATTGTAAGAAAGATAGCTATATATTAAATCACTACAACACTTAATTACAAGACAATGGTAATGGTAATGGTTTTGGTAATGGTAATGGTTTTTGAGTACGCGGTGTCTCTAGTGAGATCTGAACACGAACTGGCCCACATTTTGGTGGACGAGCGAACGTGCATACTTGCATTCGATGCAATTATGCATTTTCGCTTAGTGTTCGATTTAAACTCGAACAATTCGGGTATTTCAATTTAATATTTAGGTACACACGATCTCCCCTGATCGGATTTGCAACATCTTTTTTGAGTAGCAATGTATGTGTGCTGTTGCGGTGTGTGCTTGTCATGGCTGAAATTGAAGTATAAAATGTAGATTCTGATATTTGATTGAGGGAGTAACAAACACACTGCGATCTCCTTAATGTACTACATAATACTTACGAGAAAAGAAGAACGGCACCAACTTATACATTTTTTGGCACAATTTTTGTTAATCTTTTTGTTTTTGCAAGTGCTGGCCGAATTTTACTTTTATTCAAATTGTAACTTTTTCAAGCATCCGTATTCAATACTACCAATATAACACAACTCACATATTAATTGGAAAAAGAAAAAGCTGTTCCATTCGGATAACATTCAAAAATTGGCCGATTCCACGGAAGCAGATTGCAGGGCGAAATACCTTTTCTTGAAAACGGCGCAATAAAAATGTAATAGCGTGTTCTATCGGATTTTTCCAATTCAAAGGCACTTTAAAAGATATCCAACGCTAGCCTTTGACCGTGGACTATCGTTTTGTTGGGCTAAAGGCCAATGGTCTTTTTGGTATTTTTATTGAAATAAATTTTTCATTCTCCTTTTGTTAAATCGTACACGTTAACACTATCAAATATAGGCTTGTAATCCACATCAACAATTCGTTAGTTATCTTTAAGTCCCATGTAAAAGGGGGGATCCTATTGCCATCAACTAGACGCAAACCTGGATCCGTGGCTCCTACTGAGGAATTCCCAATATCGTTTCGTCCGACCGAATCGAACTCCGGACCTCATGCTCAAAATGGTACCTCACATTAAACCTTTCAAGATTAAGCTCCAATCTTTACTAAAAAATTACCACTTTACTCTTAAACTTTAAATAAATTCTCAGTTTCACATTAGTTTCAAGACAGGCAAGTTTGAAAGGCTGTCTGCAGACGAAAGCATCAGCATATTGGCTCGTTAGTTAGACAGACGAGAATGTGCGCGATCCACAGCAGAGCTTTTGTGATCGTTTCGTACTTACGTGTGTCCATGTGTGAGTGCAGACACAGGGTTACAATAGACCATTGTTGGCTGCAGTATTTTTTTTTTTAGCTCCCGTAAGTTGGCAGCCTTGACTTAATTGACGGCGGAAAATTGGTAGACAGGAGCCGTAGTTTTTCTTATGTTTTCAAACGAGAAATAAAATTAGAGCCTTTAGTTCTATCTAAGAATTTGGTTACAATATTAGAAAATAGACATAATCTCCTTAAAAATCTCAACTGTTTTACGTTATAAGTAAACCAAATGGAAAAGGTTTTACATCGAAAAGAAAAATAAGCTCTAGTTAATGTATTGTTATTTGACACTAGTCATTAAAAAAACTCTAGAAAGCTTCAAAAACGCATTCGACGTCACTTACTTGACGTTAATATTTACGAAATCAATTGTAAAGGTACCTATTCGCCTTATCCCAGGGGCTGTAATCAAAAGGAGCAATTTTGCAACAACTGCGGCCCAAATAAAATATTTAACGACTCTTTACAAAATTGAAACAGCATGAAAAGTTATGAAATTTTCAAATATCTGCCGGATATTACGCGCGTACGCTAAATATTATATAAGCGCGTAACACATTTCATGCCCGAATTACAAAGAGAAAACATTTCATTTTACAAGTCTTTTAAATCCCCTTTTAAATTGTGAATTATTCATATTTTTTTCGGGAATCATTACAGCATTAACTATTACGCAAATTGCATTTTCAAAACACCGTTTATATTCATATTTCTGACATTAAAAATATAATTATTTATGCCAACGCGACTTTAACATAAAATTACATATTCCGCAAAGCAATAGAATACCGAATATTGCATAAACGAGGTAATAGAATGCATTAATGAAAGTTTCAGGCAATAGTTTAGAGTAACTATCCAATAGGAGCGGGCGGTCCCACCCCTAGCCACCTCCCCGTCTTGTCGACACAATTCATAATAAAAAATATATTTCCAACCATTTCCACCGAAAGTCTGAAAATCGTAAATTGTATTTTTAAAAACATAACCTCACTTTTGGTGTTTTGGCGCGCAAACTGTTATTGTATTGTAAGAAAAAACAATAATAAAGTCTTGGCGTATTGATCGCCTTATGGCGCATGCGCTCAGTTAGGAAATTTGCAATTACAAAGTGCTCTGTGCAAATTTCGCCCGAGTTTATAATTCGAAGGCGGACTCTAGCGTCGATATTCGTGCTCGCGGACTCGCCGACGGAAAAAGAAGGAGATAGTTCGAAATAAATTTAAGTTGGCTACGGAAATTTTTAAATTCGGAACACTGTTTTGTTAAAAATAAAAAGAAGTTTGGTTGTCAATCGAGCGTCTGGAGTTGAAACGTCAAAATGAATTTCAAATTTTCCTTTTTTATCTGTAGTCATAAAAATACATTGCGTAATTTAGTTACGTTTGGTGCAAAGGAAACCTAACCTAATTCTACGGGTTATTTAGCTTTTATTGTTTCAATTTAGTTTTCCAGACGTTTTATGTTTACAGCGCTCTTGGTCACGGACAGACACGGCGTCCGCAACTTTCCGTAACTATAAGTTTTATTACGGACTTGAAATATCGGAAAACGTGGTCATAAACTTTGATTTGCGAACTTTTTGTAATTAATAATTGTTAATGGTTTTAAAAAAGTATTCTTTGCAAAACTATAGCGAATTTTTCGTTGCTTTTGCTTGCGTTTGCATATCTGAATTTTCCGTGGTAGGATTTCTAGTCCGTTGACTTTTACGACTTGCTATATAACCAGCTGGTAAGGCTTTTTTGCTATATTAAATGAAAACGAAAAGCTTTGGTGCTTCACTTGTCTATCGTATATCTTCTACTTAATGGTGTCATTTGACGCTGTGCTTTTTTAGGTACATAGGTCCCGAGTTCGAAACCAACTTGGGTTCTTCGGATTATCTCGGATTTTTTAATTCATGTGGTGCGTATTGTATAATAATCACTTGTGTCAGTGAAGGAAAACATCGTGAGGAAACCAGCATGACTGAGAGATATTACTCGACGGCATGTAAGGCCAAGTCCGAGGCCTATGGGCGGCATAAAATAAAGCAATTTAAAGTAATCACTTCCAATAAATCGTAAAAGGGCAATTACTCGGCGCATTTCCCGAAAAAAAAACAAAGTAAAATTCCGAGAGGCATTTTTAGACACAACCAACATTTTAGGGCCCACAGACGCACCGCAATGTCTATGCGTATCCCTATACCTACGTATTCACGGGTTGCTAATAGCAAAACATGGAACGCACGAGACACTCAACCACAGCACTGTCCTTCCGTTTTGTCTGGCTTCGCAATCATAGCTGAATTATTTGGCGGATGGATTGAAATCGAATGTTAGGATATCTAACCACCTGTATATCTACACGCTTTTGCAGTGTTGCGTAGAAACCAGACTGTACATAAATGACGTTAATTTCTGTAAGTGAATTGGTAGGTATTTTAATCCCTTTTTATATTATGAAAAAAAAACTGTGATTAAAACAGTCTTTGGAGACTGCCAATAAGAGTGAAAACTCGTAATCGGTTACGCATGCCCCGAGCTCCATGATTTTTGTTCACCCAAAAAGTCAATAAACAAGATCTGTGTTTTTCATCAGAATACTCTGAAGGTCATGCAAAACCCGGTTTCGATCCCATAGTAAAACCCGTGAAAACCGGTTTTACTGTAGGACCGAAACCCGTTCTGCATGGACAACTGAGAAGGTGCACTAAAACAAACTCAAAGGTTTTTAACCTTTTGACCGCCAAAGCATAAACGCTCGCGCGTGCCCTCCACGCCAAGCCACAATTTCATCTACTATTTTGTCACATATTTGTGTCGTTTGGCGTACAGGGCACGCGCTTGCTTGTCACGTATATGTGACAATGGCGTCCAAAAGATTAAAGACTTTTTCATCCCCCCATCTCGGAAAGAGTATTTTTGCTCTTCGATATCTGAGTGCAAAAGCCGTTTTTATCGTCATGAGGGTAAAGTAAATTTGAATTTAGAACATCGTGTGCACTAAGTATGTGAATTCAAAACATCATTAATCCTATTTACTTCTACCTCTATGGTGCCGAATTTATCGTACATTTTTTTTTAATTTGTTAAGAACTCAGACTCGGAACCTTCTTGGAGTACTTTTTTTTTAATATGTTTTGCGCGCGCCATTTTCTTTTCGCGTCATATTGTTAACACCTTAGGTTAAAAACAAGGAATCCAACTCGAAAACAAGTGAAAAACCTAAAATGACCACTCATTATCTTAGCGAGGAAGTTTATTTGACGCCAAAAGAATTAACTGAATTTGTTAACAATGCGCATTTTTTTGCGTTTATCCATTTCCTCGCTGAGGTGGGATGAAAAGTTACGTGTTGCACTCGAGTGCAAAGATTTTTCACCTCGTGCTCTTTTGATTCCCTCGCTAACGCTCAAGATTCTAAGTTTTGAATCACTCGCTTCGCTCGTGACTCAATTTTAGAATCTTTCGCTTGCTTGGTCATCAAAATTGAGCACGCGGTTAAAAAACAACTTTGCACTCTTGTATAACAAATAACTATTTTTTGGTCAAATAATATCAATATCAGACCATGCTGCATAAAAAACAAGCAAGAACTAACATAGGTGTGTAAGGAAGTGAGGTAGCATGTGCCATGGTTTCCGTCTTTGAGCTGATTTTGGGTGAAAAGAGGTAGCAGTACTAATGAAAAAAAAAAAGAAGTAGTTCAGTTATAACTCGAGCTACACGATAACTGACAAAAGCTTGCACTGACTGGACAGGTCCACTCAAATCTGTGTCGTTCTTTCTTCAAAAGACCATCTCAGATACTAATCTGCATAGTCCTCATGTGAATTGAGCGATGTCTAGACTCTAAAAGAGACTATGACCTCTGAGTTGCTTTCGGCTGTTTCTTCTCAGAGTAGTCAGGTACGAAACACCGGCCCCATCTAGTTTAAAAAAAACATAGTGTATCATTTAGTAAGAGATTTCATCATCTTCACCTTCAGCCCGCTCTGTAAGGCCTCTCTTTGCTTGAGTCAAGCTCCACGTTCTAGTGCCAGCCTCATCCAGGATACACCCGCGATGGCAGCAATGTCGTCTGCCCGACTCCCAGCAGGATATACTAGGAAACTTTTCATCCCGGAAATTGAAAAACTTCACAATCTGTATGTCTACGGCCGGTCTGTGTGTACGGGCCGTAGACTGGATTAGAAGCTGAAAATTTAATAGTTTGGGGATAAAAACAGCCACCCGGGTCTTTCTCTAGGTTAAGCCGGACCCATTATATACCGAGTTTCCTCCGTGCCTCAGAAAGCACGTTAAGCTGTTGGTCCCGGTTGTCATTTGTAGATCTTTGACAGTCGTTATAGGTAGTCGGTGATCTGAAAGTCGGACAACCAGTCTAACCAAAAGGATTATTAGTATTACCCAGTACTAACTGGGTTGTGGAGGTCAGATAGGCAGTCGCTCCATGAAAAATAATTCAGCTGCATCCGGTTAGACTGGAAGGTAACTCCAACATAGTTGGGAAAAGGCTAGGCAGATGATGATTTAAAAGTCAGATAAAAACAACCAGAATATTATCTGGAAAGCGCCCGGAAAATGAGGCTGAATTTTCCAACAGTCTTAAGAAAACGCCCAGGTCGGACCTCTATTGCCAGTCTACTTTGAAATTTAGAACTAACTAAATGAAAATCCGGCCGAAGAATAGAGTGCTTCTAGAAATGCTATTGACTTTCTTTGCTTCATTTTCGTGGTTTTCTTTTGGGATATTTTCCTTGGCCCTTGTCTATTTGTGAACTTGATAAGATTAATTTGAAAGAAAAGAAAAGCCGAAACCGAAACTAACTATTAATCTATTTTTAGTTAGTTTTCGTGACGGCTCTGTGTTTGTTGTACGTTGCTGGTACACTTTTTAAAGAACTTTTGTTTTATACGACACCAAATAATAGAATCTGCATAAAGCAGTATCTAAAAAAACGAACTACAAAGTATTTTTGATCTTATATTGACTGATACAACTCGAGCGGGAAAAAGTGCAACTGGCGCTGAAATTATTTCCTGCTTAACACTGAAGTAAATAAACAATGCGTCATATCGCGGACTGTTTTTAGTCTACTTATAAAGTGCAAGGTCGCTTCGACACATTGCATTGTCTATGTATTATCATCTTGACATATATAATGTGTGCACAGCTGTTAGCTAAAAAATTCTCTACTTCCTACTTGTAATTTTGAACTATACGTTTTCTTTTCTTATTATCTAAGATTTATCAATTGCCAAAAACACTACCAAAACGTTCCTACGTCAATATCTGCTATCTATCCTACAGAAACATCAAAACTGTCTATTCACCAAACTATAGGCCCCACACTATACCAACTTACTGCTACACGTACCCTAGTCTAGCCTTTAGGAAGTGCAACGCAAGTGCAGGGGGTGAGAGGGGGGCGAAGGGGGCACCAGTCTCGTTGCCATGGCAACGCCAAGATGGCGGCCGCGAAATTAGTCCGTCTGCAGCCTTTATGCGCCCGTCTTCATTATGGAGGATTTCAATTTATTTCCGAAATGAACGGTTGGATTAGATTTTGTGTGAGTAGTTTTGTGGGAGTAGGTATTTGTAAAGTTAGCCGTTTCGGAAATTAAATGTACGTATTATGCAGGGCTGATTGTTTCCCGTTTTCATTTTTCAAATTTTCTTCTGCTTGGACCAGTTTGTTTGTTTATACTTTTCTGAAAAGCTTATGGATGTTTGAGATACTTTAAGATACTATTACGGGATTAAAATAGAATGCGACAAGAATTTCATTTCGTATTTTTGGAAAATAGAGGTGTCCAATGCCGTGCGGTGTTGAACCTTGTAGAGGAATTTAATCGTGAGCAAATAATTATAATCATAATTTATCTCGACATCAGGAATTGCTTGAAACCCGTTTTAGGGTTTGTTCTTTTACTAAAAGAAACGTGAGAGCAATATCAACAATTTTACCGGAAAATACATTACCTAATTGGTAAAACTCTAAATCTAATTAGATTTTTAATTTAAAAATAAAACGACGCCAAATATTCTGCTTCAACTTTGAGCCCGAATCGCTCGCTTTGTGCAAGTTCGGGCGAATGTGAAGATTGCAATCTTTTTGTTCGTCACAAGACTGTATTTTTGACTAACTGTCTGAATTGGATAAAGAATTAGAATAATTGGTAATGTTATTAACAATTCGGTCACCTTTGATTTATTTAAACCCGGAAACCATAGCGTAGCTAGACTAAGCGTTAAGAAAATGATAGATTTTAGTTAAAGACAAACTCAGGGTTTTTTTGTCGTTTCTCGTAAAAAAAAACCAAAACGTATTTTTCTCTATAGTGGCTTGCGTTTAAAGTGAGTACGCGACCTAGGTTGGAGCACACTTGCCTAGAGAAAACCGATTTTCTTTGAGAATATCTAGATTATAATAATCAGGGAACAAAGATCATCCACTAAACTTCAACTATTACCGATGAAAACTTTCTTTCAGTGGGAGGGGGGGAGGTTTTTTGAGGTTCCCTTCCACCCTGTATACACAAAAATATATAACTCAATTACCCATAACCACAAGTCACCCCCTCCGACTGACCACCATCACTCACCCCCCAAATGCCTTGCATTGTTTAGTCGGCGGTAGCGGACTAATAGATGACTTTAAATTGACGGGAACTGACGTCGGGCCGGTCAGCGCGACGGGCGGCGACGGGAGGTGACGTCAGGCTTATGATTAATGAGGGTGACAATAAACAATGATATTGGCTTTTTTTGTTGTTAAGCTAGATTTAGGTCGCGACTTCGATCGTGTGAAATTTCGTATGTATTAGAAGCTCACATGTTCGGTACAGGAGGAGCTCGTGGCTAAAAAATAACAGCCGCTCCGGCCGATCTTTAGGTTAAGCCGTGCTTGCCTAGGTTGGTCTGTGGATGGGTGACCACCCTTACATACCGAGTCTCCTCCGTGCCTCGGAAAGCACTTTAAGCCGTTGGTCCCGGCTGTCATTTGTCCATATTTGGCAGTCGTTAGGTACAGGTACCTAGTCAGTGGCCCAAAAAGTCTGACAACCAGTCTTACCAAGTGGTATCGTATTACCCAGTATTAACTGGGTTGTGGAGGTCAGATAGGCAGTCGCTCCATGTAAAATACTGGTATTCAGCTGCATCCGGCTAGACTGGAAGCCGACCACAACATCGTTGGGAAAAGGCTAGGCAGATGATGTTCGGTACTGGGATCCGAGTGTTTGGAGGAGCTCGTGGCTAAATATGATCGATCTTCAGGTTAAGCCGCGCCTGCCTAGGTCGGTCTGTGGATCGGTGACCACCAATTACATACCCAGTTTCCTCCGTGCCCCGGAAAGCATTAGAGATATTAGCTGCAGGTAGTCAGTGACCCTAAAGTCTGACAACCAGTCTGATAATAGTCAGTTGCTCCGGTGAGACGACCCCAACATTGTTGGGAAAAGGCTAGGCCTGGGATTAAAGTATAGAAGCTATGTGTGTGTGTTTGTTTTAAAACACAGGTTGCAAAACGGAAAATTGCCTGTTATGGCCAAGGAACAAAGTACTCAAGCCCATGAAGATAGGGAGAAACTTATAGAAGGCCATCAGCAGCGATCCTTACATATAATTTTGTCTTCGTCCACGTTCATGCTTCAGAGAGCCTAAAACGGCCGATTTGAAAAAAATTGCATAATAATATGAATCACGTTAAAATTCTTACGTTATTATCCTATTATGATTTTGCTAAAACGTTCATTTAAGGGGAACACGTCAGGGTATCACGCGAAATTCAAATTTTCTTACGTTTTGTGCAATTTTTGATCAAAGGTTTTTTCAACGTCAAATTCGTTTCTAGACTATATTAACTTAGAGAGTTGTATTGATGATTTTGATGATTATAATTCTGTAACTACATACGTTTTACAGTCGCAAACGATATTTTCAACTTCATACAACCTACTACTGGCCTGCAAATTGCAAAAAGTGTTTCGATTTCGCGGGCCACCCTGACGCTTTCACCTTAAGGCGATTAGACGAGCTAAATTAGCAACTCTATTTGTGGTGGTTCAAACTTCGTTTGAAATGCTGTTAGAATAAAGTTCTAATCAGCTTGCACTACAAAGTGGTTGTTACGTCAGCCACTGCGGGCCAAATAGCGCGAAATGAGTGGTTGCGATCGATTTACAAAAAAACTATTGATTGGATTAAAAAACTAAAACACTATCAAGCTAATATATTGCTTATAGAATTATTTGCCAAAAAATCAGAATGATCGCATGCATATTAGTATGTTTTTATTGTTTAAAAGATATTTTTAGAGATAAGTTCGTGATTTCTTTTTATCGAGCCAAATTAATTGTATTATGTTTTCAAAACAGATCATGCTAGCATATATCCTGAAGAATATACTATATTTTTCTGGTCTTGTTAATAGCAGTGAATCATATACTTTTAGTAATTATAAAACTCGCGTTTAGCTCATGTAATCGCCTTAAGGCACCTGGTCACGCACGTTAGTAGCGAGAACGTACAACGCACTTTACCTTATATTTTAAATTGGTTCAATAAACTCACTGTCAGTACCTATAATAATAGACCATTGTTGTCCTTGCTCACGTTGCAAGTTTATTGATGTGTTATTAAGAGGCCTGCGGAGCAAATCTATATGATATTCGTCATATCTAGAAAGAAAGAAAGAAAAAGCATTTATTAGCCCGACAGGACAACACATAAATAAAAAAAAAATAATAAAATGATAAAATTGTGATTATAACACTAGTTTAAAGTAAACATAATGAGAGAATGAAAAAAATAATAATATCGAAATCATAAGAAAAAACAAACAAAATACAAAACAGAATTTGTCCTGTACAAGACCAAAAGGCTCTTATCTCAGCATGGTGCTGTAACATTAAAAAAAAACGTCACAGCATCTAGTATCTCGTCTTTATATCATTGTCCTTTCAATATAAATATTTGGGAACATAAATATTCTGTAATCCAATCGAAATAAATACACACTACCTTAAGAATAGGTTTGATTTACTAATCATTTTGGTATTAAGTTTGTACTCGTATGAACTACGCATGCTCCGCAATCCCCTTAAGATGTTTAGTTCTTTCGTACGTGGAGGAGGTCGCAACTTAATAAGAACTGCAACTCCGGTCTTCTTTAGGTTAAGCCGCGTTTTCCTGCTGTGGTCCGTGGATGGGTGGCCACCCATTACATAGTAAGTTTCGTCCGTGACTCGGAAAGTACGGTAAAGCCGTTGGCCCCGGCTGTCATTTGCAGATCTTTGGCAGTCGTTACAGGTTCTCAGCGGTCCGCAAGTCCGACAACCAGTCTTATCAAAGAGTAGAATTACCCAGTTCTGGGTTGTGGAATTCAGATTGGCAGTCGACCGTTATCATAGATCAGAATAGGTAGAGCTATTTAGGTTCATTGACCGCAAAGATTGATGTTAATATGGAGATTCCGACTGTTACTACGGGATTTAATTATTATATTATTTGTTTAAATAAGTAAATTATTGTTGAAGCGTATTGAATATTTTAATTAAGATTTTATTGTTAATATAAATTGTTCTATTTGATAATGTTTTGATTTTCTGAGGAACAAATAATTTTGTATGTTTTTCAATAATATGATTTTGTACCTACAACTTCAGAAAATAAATGTTTAAAATATGATTGTTGATTCTTGAATAAGAAATTGTTACGTATAAAACATTTTTGTGGTTTAATGAGTCAAGTTTATCTATTTATTATACTATCCTTGATCCCGCCCTTCTTATATAGGGTGTAAAACACCTCTTAACGAATACGAAAGGCACTTGTTCTACTCGTCATTCTGATCATTTTTTTGTTCTACACTATACCTGGGAACCTTCTAGTTACGGAGATATTGGGGGTCAAAGTTGCAAGATTTTGACAGGCTTTTTTTAAAGTACAACTTTTTATCGCTTGGTTTTTACTTTAAATATCTCTACGACCCCCGTACTATTCAATCCATCCATCCGCACAATGTTTTGAGTGTGTTACATTGAGTTATACCACAAAACATGATTTATAACCTCACAAAAAAAAGTTGTTTCCCAGCAATATTTTTTGCGTAAAGTTACTTAGTTTGATATACAGAATGCTTGGTTAACGGCTTTGTGATGAGGTGAAATACACCCTGTATTTACCCGTCAGAAAGGAAGAGTAATCTTTCATTAGTCCCGAAGGCGGGAATAGTTTTTTTATTAATTTACTAAGTACCTACTTAAAAATCAAATCCCTGGACTCTTGGAATATCCATATTATTCTTACCTATGGCAAGTACATAAAACAGCTCTACCTAGGCAGATGATTGTTCTTTACTTTCCCAATATCACGTTTAGTAACAATTAAGAGAGTGTAGATATTGGTGTCGATTCTGTTGTGCACAAACTAAACTTAATTTAGACTATTGCTGTCTTTTACTAAAAGGCAGTGCGAGAAAAGAACGGCTATAGCTATGCACTAAGTTAGAGATGTCAAACTAGTTTATGCTTTGCGCTTCACCGTGTTTTTAGTCGACATGTTTTTATGTGCACCCTTCATTTGTATGGAAATATTAGTTCGAATTAAATTTGACAGCTCTAAATTACGTCCGTCTCTTTCTCGTTTTATTAGTGAGAAAAAGATAATAATAGCCTATAAGTTTAATTTGTGCACAACAGAATCGACACCATTATGTAACACAGAATTTTCTTCTCTATAATTCAATTGTTTTCTTAAAACTAAAATCCTGAGTTCTTTCCGTACTAGCGAACGGACGGCCAGCAGAGAGATCTTGAAATAAAGATAAGTAAGTACTGCATAGCTAGTGGATTCGTGAAATTCTTTGTAGTTCTTTAAGAGTGCATTAGCTAATCAAATGTAGTGTTTGCTTTGAAATGCACTTTATTTAATGCTGTAGCGAGTTACGTCGGCAACGTACTTTAGACAATGAAATGGTGTATTTTTAAATACAGGGTGTAAACCACCTCATCACGAAGCCGTCAACCAAGCATTCTGTTCATCAAACTAAGTAACTTTACGCAAAAAAATACTGGGAAACGACTTTTTTTTGGGTGAAAAGTCATGTTCTTTGGTAGAACTCAATGTAACGCACTCAAAGCTTTGTGCTGATGGATGGATTGAGTAGAATGGGGGTAGTGAAGTTGTTAAAAGTAAAAATCTAACAATAAACACTTGTACTTATTTAAAAGTTATTGTCAAAAAGTTGGAACTTTTACTCCCAATATCTCCGTAACTAGAATGTTCCCAGGTATGGTGTAGAACAAAAAAATGATCGCAACGACGGGGAGAACAAGCGCTATTCAGATTGATTAAATGGTTTTTCACTTCTCATGCTCTAAAAGTACGCCATTATAGCCCTACGAAGCGGGATTAAAGTGACCGTTTATTCCCTAGGGAGTAAAAAGTAATTTAAAAATGGAACGATCTTTTACTCTGAAACATGGTCACAAAAGAGTAACTTTTCCAAGGTTTTATTTAAATTTCGAATTGGCTTGCAAATAGAAAGCGGTATATTGAAAAAAAAACAAATGAACTCTTCAACGCGGGAAAATTTATGGTTGTCTGTGTGCATCGTTGATTTTGAAAAAGTATGTGGAATGCCTCTGTTGCTAGCCGCTGCAGTAATGTAGGTACTATAATATCTGTGGAGTGTGGATCATCTTCATTGCGAGAATGTTGAGAGTTTGTGTTGTGTTTTAAATTGTTAATCTGTGACTGACCTGATAGAAGAAAATCTGACTGCTCAGTTCAGAAGTTTAGTCGAGTGTAAATTGTTTCGGTTTTAAATGACTATTTTTCTCGCACTCATAGTGAAAAGTACAGTTTGCACCTCGAGACTAAACGCCAATCTAATATACCCTCGCTTTCGTTGCCTCCCTCGCAAGCTCGGGAGTCAAACCACCTCGGGTATATAATGGCTTCGTTTAGTCCCTCGTTATAAAATATACTGTTTTACACTCTTTAAACTCAATATTTAGTTTTAGTGCCATAGGATAGTTATGAATTATCCATAATATCACACCTGTAATCCCTGGAGGATTAAGCAGAGATGTACTTAATAGTACACCTTCGCCAGTTATGTTTTTAAATCCGTTGTAATAGGGAACGAGACTATTGCCGTCCCCAGGCCCTTATTCAGACTTCGTAGTTGCTACTTTGAAAGAAATTCCCATTGGAAAAAACCCAATATCAATTTGTCTTTGTTAAACTTTCACGATTAGAACACATTATAAAACATATGAATACGGGTATTTATCACGAATTTACCTTTAATTTTTCATTTATGAAGATGAGTAGTTGAATAAACGCTTTCACTTTGCTGTCGCGGTACCTCCAATACTTCAGTCTCCCCGCGACCACGGCTGGTGCAATCCGGTCGAAACGCCGGGATTAAATTAAAGGTTATAAATACCCGTATTCAAATGTTTTACAATATCAATTTGCCGACCCGGGAATTGAACCCAGGAGCTTATGCTTTTCATTCGCTCTTGCGACCACAAGACCAACGAGTCTATGTTACAAATAATATAAAATGATAGTGATTCACTTTACATTGGTTTAAAGGTGAATGCTATTTAGAAACAGTGTTTTCATAAGTTTATAAAAGAAACAGGTTTAGCTAGTGATTAAACCTTTCCTGAATATAAAGGTTTAATAAATAGGTACTTAATTAATTAGATGATCAAATAATCACCAGATATTTGTAAGCGCAGTTTAGATGTCTATTTTGCATAAAATCTCTAGCTACAGTTTTTCGTAGCAGCCGCGTAGCGCGTCTACGAAATAAAAGTCTATCGTCGTTCACGTTATTTATGTTGTGAATAAGATAAAGAGGTCCAGTTTAGTTTTATAGGTAGGCTTTACAAAGGCCACTACCCATACGATCAAAAGCTCTGCTTAACCTCGTCGGATAACATGTATAATAAGTATGTATTTACAAAACAAAAAAGTAAATATGTAGTATATCAACTATCTAGTGACCACGACACAAGCTTTGCTTAGTGTGGCACTAGGTGGCGCTGTGTGTTAATGTACAGTGATATTTATTTATTTATTATTTATAACAGCGGTAAACTTTACGGCAAAGCGTGTGAATTGCACGGTAAAAAGGCAATGGCTCGATCAAAACGGGGTCAACGAAAGCTCACACCAACAATAAATAAAATAGCATCGCATGAAACAATGTGACACACAAACAAATAAACAAAATAGGTGAACGACACCGGAGGACCTTGTTGAATAATCTTTCAATTAATTTACAATTCGCGACCGACTCGAATCGCTGAATGAACAGGTGGTGGCCGCCGCTGGCATGCGGAAAAATATCCTACAAAACCCATCACTGTAACACTATGAAATCCCCAAGAACTCTGTACATTACGCGCTGTGTTTGAGCACCAAAGCTAGGTGGCTGTACAAAACGGGTAACGGATTGGCTCCAATGCAAGATTCCCATGTTTCACCCGTGTTAATCTCTCTGAATGGGGGTTTGTTTACGAATGTTGAGTGGCCATGAACCGGGGTTACACTTTATTCCTCTATATTCGGATATTTCGCTTCGAAAGCGAGAGTGGCCTGGTTTTTGTTTCGTGTTTGATTTATTGTCGTTGCAAGCGTGGCGCGGTCACGCTGGGCATTGACGGTTTGCGCGTATCAATGATCGACATTTTGCCGCGTGGGGACGTTGTTAGACCATTATTGGAAAATTGCAGCCATCTTTGCTACCTACGAAGTGACTATAGGTACCTGCATAATTTTGTTATGCTCTATTTCTTGAAAAATTATAAATCAGGCAATGATCGGCCTTTTGTCCTACAGAGATGTTGTTCGTGGATTGTTGGCAAAATGTAAGCGTATTTTCAAAGTACATATTGAGTCTCTCGCGCTTAAACGAGCTTATAAGCGCGTCAACGGTCGTACTAGTCACGCGTGAAACAAAAGGCGCGAGTATACTCGTATGTCACGCGCTTCCAAAATCGAGCATGTACGCGCCAAAAATACGCTCATTTTAAATCAAGGATCTCGACAATGCTCGCAGGGTTTTCAACATGTGGGTTGTGAACTCATCAATCATTGTGCCGATGGTCGTTTAAGCCAATGGCTTAGGTAATTGCCAAAAGCCTCAACCAATACCTGAGGATGCTCTCGTTAGGCAGCTGGATCAGGGGCTTGATTGAGAAAGTGATATTCCTGGACACGGCTCGTATTGGATCCTGTTCTCGGTATACTCAATCAGGCTTGGTGGAACAGCCTTCAGTAACCAGTTTTGAAGTATTATTCAATGTTTTTTTTAAAGCCAGAATAAACTAAATCGTCCCTATAAATTAGGGGCCGATAACATAATGACGTATGGTATTTTACAGGTCCGAAAGCTTTTATGTTGAAGAATTTACAAAAGTAGAAGATTATTATTTAAGTTTTAAATTGTTAATCATGATTATATGTTAATCATTAGTCACCAAAGTAAAGGATATACACATGGCATGAAAGAATAAGAAAAAATAAAAAAACAAAAAAAGGAAAAAGTAAGAAAATTCGTTTATGTACTCACGGGTGTAGTACTCGAGCGCCCTCTGCCGCGTCCTCTTCGCGACTCGCTCTTCACCGTCTGCAAGGTCCCGTCCGGAGCCAAAACAAGCTATAACAACACAGACACACCACGGACTTAACATAAAGCAAAAATAAAGTAAGTAAAAACAAAGGAGAAACGTTAACACAAAAAAGGGAAAAATGAATAGACAAACATGCAATGGAGGTAAGGTTAGATGGCGACAGATTAGTGTTTTAGTATGAAAATTTTATTAATGATCGTTTTGAAGTACTAAGAGAAACTGCTAAAAAGGTTTTTGGTTGTAATTATTTATAAAATACACATCGTAGTTGTAGTTTTGTTCAAGATCTTTTACGCTAATGATAACATTGTGAAATAGAACGAGTTTGAACTCTATCGAGTAAGCGCCATCTAGCTTCGCGTTATCGAACTAACGTCAATGCAAAGCTTTGCGTTGTTGGTGTTTGCAGTAGTTCCGCTACTCCCCGCTAGATGGCGCATTCTAGAGTAACACGACACGTGAGTTTTGATGGAACTCAACGTCTAGGTCATTATTGTAAATGAGAAATATTTCACTTTTTTTTCTACATAATTAAATAACTATAAAATTTGACTGTGATTGTTTTTTTTAAATTATTTCCATGATATTTTTATTTTTACAATTGTTTGGACGATTTTTTTCTGGCCTCTGCCTTAAAAACTCTTTAGAAGTGAAATGATTCGTAGATGAATAACATGTAATTATTCATAATTAATTATTTAGTTTTATTCTGAATTAAGTAATAAAAGATAATACGTCGGTTTGGTTTTTGATCGACTACTTTCATAAAGCCATAAAAGCTGCTTGTTTAACAACTAAACGGGTAACCAAACTACTAATATCGGAAAAAATCCGAGGCAAGACCTCTGAAAATTATGGATGACACGCTTAACTGTCAACTTAATGACAGCTGTCATTGTCAATCCTAACGAGCTTTTTCATTTACTAGCCACACACTAATTAAATAGGTTACTTCAACTGAGGCCACGAATAAATAAATAGTTTCTGTTACTGAGCACATGGCATCGGCTCACACCTGGCGTTTTAGTTCGTTACTCCTGTTTTTGTGTTAGACGCGAACGACATTTGTTCTATTGCCGTCTCTCTCTGATTGTCTATCTCTTTCTACCGCTATCTATTCTTATTCAAATCGCAGGATTTGTAATTATCCTTGTGAACAGGTCCGGGACTCATTTTTCGTTTGCTAGAGAGATTTTAATAAGATGAATAAACATTAGGAAGGTCTTTATGGGAAACAGCTGCATTATAAAATTGTCTTTTAGTACATTTGTAACGGATTTCAAATTATACACGCAGTACACTAAATCATGTGACCGTTTGTATTCGTGGTTCCAGTTCTGGTAATCATTGGACTGATATTATTTTATATAATGATTGAAATGCCAATCCTTTTAAAGTAACTTTTCTCATCATGGATCTAGGACATGCCTTTTGTCAATGAATCGTATGTTAGGTTATCGTCCTTATCCGATATTGACAAATTGTCAAGTGTCATCTAGATACAGGTGATTTGGAAATAATAAATCGCCCAAAGAATTCTTTACTAATTGACACTACACACAAAAAAAACATAACCCAAAAAACCAGGACTTCCTTCAATTTATGACTCGCAACATTGTGACATACTTCCAAAAGTGCTAGGGGAATATTACATACATGACTACCGTTATTTAAATATTAATTATCAGGAAACATCATCGTCATACATTGAATTAATAAACTGGTTTGTAAATTAGAATTAGTACACCTTAGTACCACCATCTGTCCGTAGTTTTTAAATTATTAATGTATCTAATTAATAATTTTCGTATTTAGTAACACCTTTGAAAGCTCATTGATTATTACGTGTGATTCGGTCCTGTTTTATAATGTGTTATTTTAAATTTTGTGTAGTTATCCTTGCGTTTCGTTAAATTTTCAATTGGTCATGAATTCCTTTTAACTTTTATGTTCAAATTGAACCAGCTTATTGAAAAGTGTTAATGAGAGTGTTTAAGTTTTATGTATGACTAGCTTCTGCCAGCGGCTTCGCCCGCGTGAAGTTTGATAATTGTCCCATGGGATCTTCTACCGGGATAAAAAGTAACCTATGTGTTAATCCAGGTTATAAACTATCCTTGTGCAAAATTTCATCCAAATCCGTTCAGTAGATTTTGCGTGAAAGAGTAACAAACATACATCCATCCTCACAAACTTTCACATTTATAATATTAGTAGGATTTGTAGTATTATTTTCCTAAAGTTCGGATTACAAACTTTAAAGCACTATTACATATTATTTTGTTAAACCTACTGCTGACGTGTCCTACCAGTCTAATCTATCTCAAGTTATAAATCCTTAGCGACCCAAAACACGAACTGTACCGAAACTTGGTCCTTCGTTCCGCGACACGCCTTCGGCTCACCTCGCGTGTTTTCGTAAACAAATTACTTACTCTCGGGAGATCATACAGTAGTATTCGTAATTCGGCTCGTATTCTCGTACCGTGGGTGCGTGTTGCGTGGGTTTGTTGAGGCAGGTCGTGTCCGTCACGCGAAGCACTTGATTGCCTCATTGACGAGTGCTGAGACATGTTGATGTTTCGGACTTAATTTTAAAGGTTTGTGATGCGGGTGAGATCGCCGGAAGGTACTTTGTGGTTAAGAGATTGGCCCTTACAGAAAAGTTACAGTGTTAAGCTTGAGCAAGATCGTCCTTCGGATTTTGTAATGATATTGACAATACGTAAACGATAATAATTATTAAGATTACGTAGCCACAGTTAAGATTATGAATGCATAACACTATGAATGACATACCATTTGTTGCATCACAGAAACATGACTCGTGTGCATTTTAAACTTAAGGTGTAAGTTAGAATAGCTCACGAGTCTAGACATGGCTATCAAAATAGTTTCTACGCTAAAAAACTTACCATTGTTCAAAATAAATAGAAGTCAATTAAAATTATTTTTTCCACTACTTGTGCAGACGACTTTAATAGTATAACTTCAAACGTTAGGTTCCACGAAATCGTTTCTTTCTATCGCCTATAATTCGTTTTAAGTGGGACACTTGCCATAAAAGTAATGTAACATGTAACCTAATTATATTTAATGTTAAATATAACTCAAGACAACCGGCCATTGAAATTGTACCGCCATCGCATCGCCATGATGGATTGAAATGGCAGTTATTTAAAATCGGTTAAAAAGGCAGGTGCATCGCATCGCCGAAGATAATAAAGGCAGAAGATAATCTCGTACGTTAATCTGTACAGTAAAAATAACGAGGTTAATTGGAATTTGTTTTGTTTCGTTTTGGTATGTCCGTTTTTGCGGACCGTTAGTAAATTACAATGCGTCCATGTTTAGTGCCGCTACTCGACGACAGATGGCATGCAAACTAATTTGCGGAACTGCGCTCCCATAAATTTGTTTCAACAATTTATTAAAAGACTTTATGATGTAATTTGTTGTAATTTTTTTTTATATTCAACGCAAAGAACATGATAGAATTTTACTCTTAACATTTTAGAAATTCTATAAAATTGTTTTACCAAAATAACATCCCGAACGCTTGGTAAAAAACTGAAAACTGGAAAATTCAAGGTAATATAAAGCAAGTCGACGGCAAACGAGCCTAAGTGAATCTGAAATTGGCGATATCGTCCCAAAGTGCCGATTCAACGTGTCTGTTGCGATTCAGCGGTTTTATTTGAATGGGAATGCGATTCGCGACAATATCGAATGCGTGCCTACAGTTCGCAGTCGCAGTCTTACTTGGAAATACACAGAATACAGATTGGTTTTATATTGGAAAACGATTACATTAGGTGTTCGACGATTTTTGGGATTAAATGATGCGCGTAACCTGAATTTCTTGGATCAATCAGGGAGCTTTTATTATTAATCTTTTGATATCTAATTATAGTTTTGGATGAATGGTTCCTATAGTTCTGTAAGACAATGACGTATGGCTAGCCGGTAACTTTGTGTTGTAGTAGCAAAAAACAAAAGCTTTTGATTATCACCAGACCAGTTGCTTCAAGACTATAACGGCTAAAACTAGAGTACTGAAACCAGTATCTATCTACAAATCTACAATATAGCTTTCCCTTTCAAAACTTTACAAATTGCAAACACAAATCACAAAGTTTATTAGCATTAAACTCTAAAACTATTATCTCGAGACTGCTAACTTTAGCTTTTCCTTTCAGCGTATTCTTTCGAGAATGTTCTGAACAATAGAATAAGTTTATCCAGCAAACAATTACATTGTACAAGAAAGTTCACCTATAAATTATTGTGTGAATGTCGACGTCTACGGACTAATTTTACACTCGAGCACGTTTAATCAACTTTAATATGACAACTAGAAGTCTTCTAGAAATGTACGGTCAGTCTTGGAGCCTAAAAAGATAATTTATGAGGTAATTTGTGACTAGTACGACTATATTTCTTGCATGTGACATTTTGCCAAAGGATTTTTTGCGGTGGCAAAATGTAAAAAGATAGCGTACGCATTATTAAAAGTAGCATTGTGTTACCACATCACAAGAAAACCACTACGTTCTTGCATACCTAGTTGACCAGTTTAGGTGAAGAGAATAATACGTTAACTACTGTAAATGATGATGAAATTAACCATGTTTCAATTTACCTACGTACTTTATTAACTTTATCTACAATACTATCTCTTTGTAAATTTCCACCGCGACGGTGAAATTCCCTGCTTCCAATCAGTCTCTAAATGAGAGCTAACAGGTTTTAGTCACATATATCTGGGGTCACCGGTAGCCCACTAGAGGCGTCGGTTGGGGTTGGCCGGGGTCGATGGGGTCGCAAATTGGTCAGAAACACCCTCCCCCAGTGTTTAAACAGATATCTGCACATCAGTGCCCGTTAGCCACTAAATGTATTGTGCTTTCGTTTGGATGAAAGCGCGAGTGTGAATTAGGTTTGAAAGGATTTGTAAATTGGACTGGACAACGCTTTTAGGTCTTCTAATTTGAGTAATAAATTAATTGGAAATCTCATTAAAATGTTTGTAGGACTAGTATATTTTTTGTAAAAAAAAAACAAATTATTTTGCGTGGTTATGTTATTAGACATGAATATGATGCTCGTTTCCAAGGCATGTTTTGCTTAACCATTTTATTTGTTTGCCCAATGTAGAAAATACAAACAATTACCATAGTTCTGGGTATAATTTCTTGGTCGGGCCAATTGTATTTTTGTTTTTCGACCAGGATTTTCTTTGCAGTAGCCTGGAGTCTGTAGTTTTGCCCGGTTAATGGCAATAATCTGCCCTCTATTACATGGTGACCGGGGTTGCGGGCCTGTTCGAAAGAAATACCGCGGCCCCGGAACATAAAGGGCGAAGAAGGAACATGGATGGGTTTTAGTCAGTAAAAGTCTGACATTCCCATTCCGCTCCGAGAGAAGTTATTTCAAGATTTCCCATGCTAAAAAAAAATGGTATACATGGTGAAATACGGGAAAATCGTCCATCATGGGGTTATCAAGCGACCGTGGTAAGTCGACAAAGGCAGCAGTCTGACAATTCAATCAGGCTCCAATCATATTGACTCAACTGGCTTGACGTGACACCGTGGCGTAAGCAGCTTGATAGTGGAACGACGATATGAACGAGTGACGCTAGCCTTGATTTTTTGGTGATTGGTGTTTTTGGGAATACAGACACTAGCTCAGTTAGTGTAGTTACGTACCATGTCTCACACGAGCAAGGATAAAACGGAATTAAAGGGGATAATAGATTATATATTAATGAAGCAGTATTAAAACTGCACGAACGTACTAATAAAAAAATCTATATAGAATGTCAAACCGCAGACGCTGCTAATAATGTCAAACAGTCTTCCTGAGTACCAATTAAATCGTACACAAAAAGACTTTTAAGTTCACATGCAACAACGGTCAGCCAGACGGATCCAAATTCGATCGATACAACCAAATCACTTTAATATTTAAGTTGGTCGCGTCTTGTCGCGCCTCGTTCAGTGTGTGCGCCTCCTAAAGCTCCACACAACGCGATTGGCTATTGTTTAATGTCGCCGAGGACACGGCCGGGTTTTTTTATCCTGTCGACGACGGAAGCTCAATTCAGTGCAATCACGGCGCGGTGACGCGGGACGCGATATAGTTGCGCTCGTGTAGATGGTGGCGCTGTTAGCGGGGAGTAGCGGAACTAACCAAATTTATTTATTTTGTATGTTGAAATCCGTTTTAATTTACCGTTGTAAATTAAAACGGACGGCTGTTTTACAAATATATCGTGTAAAAATAGTAAGTATACGATTTAATCAAATA
Source organism: Xestia c-nigrum (assembly GCA_916618015.1). NCBI lineage: Eukaryota > Metazoa > Arthropoda > Insecta > Lepidoptera > Noctuidae > Xestia > Xestia c-nigrum. The sequence goes on along the minus strand of OU745257.1, from coordinate 21,093,471 downwards.
TTTTGCCCTATTTATTTATTTATACTTCTTTATTTTTATGTGAGCGGGTAATTTATGGAGCGTGAGAAGCAAACCACGAAAATTCCCGTCCTACATATCGGGCGAGTGAATCTGTGCATAGCGTGGAGTTTAATTTAACAAATTGAACCGCCATCCGGCGAACAAGTGGCGGATATGTCATGATGCCGCTCTCATGACGCACGTCAACGGCAAACGTGTCGAAACACTAAAATTACCCAAAGATCATGACTGGAAGATTTTTCTTGTAAATTTTCCATTGTAATAGTGGAGCAAGCAATAAGAAGTAGGTACTCAGCCTTTTCACAATTCCTTTTAATAATTTAAAGGAATATAAACTTTGGAATCTCTCTGATGGGTATCTGCGTATAGAAAAGACATCTTGTTTTTAAACTCAATTCACAAAGTAATAGAGAGCAATAATTAAGCGTCGAAAGATCTTTGTAGTACTAGATGCATTTGGGAGTATGTGTAAATTGTGTGACAAGCTTTCCTTTATAAGAAAGCAAATTCTGAGAACTGTGAGTTTGTATTTATCAATAAAACAATAAATCTCGTGCTCAACATTATTTGCAAAACATCACAAGACGAACACAAAGAACGCGGGAACACATTCGAATGATTTAAATTTGGAATTGGTGTAAAGCTCGCATTGATTGGCGGGTGACTCAGTATGATGCATTGTCCCATGCTTGTGTTGAGTCATGGTGGTTCACAATGTAATACTTTTGCCTCAGCGTTTGAACAATAAAATTATCGACATTATGATAATTTATGAAAACAAAAATTAAAAGGCAAAGGTAAGAGGTAAAATACTTATAATCATATTAAACTGGTTTAGCGCAAATGTCATCATCATCATCATCATAAGCTTATAATATTCCCACTGCTGGGACAGTCCTCTCTATGAGAGGGAGTACAATGTACGAGTACATAATGAGAAACAACTGAATGATAACCCAGCCTTGGATGGTCAAGTTAAAAAGGGACAAAATAAATCCCCAGCAGTCTAACATAGCTGGTGATGCTATTACAAAAAAATAACTTTAAAAAATGACATGTAAAACAGGACACAATACCAGATGGGATAGAATTGAAAAAAGATCATATTCAAATGTGGAACACACCCATGCCGCAGGACAAAAAAAGAGGTTACAAATAAAAATAATCTCGTACAGTTTTCTTTGTCAATGGAAATACTTTTTCCACGTGATACTAAAATGTTATGTTTGTAAACAAACCATATCTGTGTCTGTGAAGTTCAAGGTCCCAGGTCCGACCTCGGTCAGGGGTATACCCGGGTACTTTGTGACCGTTTACACCCGGGACGAGGGTCCAAGGGTTTTCCTTGTACGACCTCTTTATTTTACGATAGGACTGGCTTTAAATATATTGTCTATGGATGTTGTTCTTTTCGAATTTGGAATACTGTTTGTTTTTCAAAACCTTTGTAATTTTAGATGTACGGTCGAACAAGCTATTTGGTTTACAGTTTAACTCACAGATTATGTAATGAACACCTGCATTTAACCCATGTATCACAAATAAACGATTTGATTTGATTTGATTTGATTACATTGTAAAATGTAAGCTTATTCGACCGTACAAAGATTGTGGTCGTTTATTATTCCACACCTTCGAAAGGAATGTAAAAAAATATATATTTTAATTACATTTTTGTTTAAACTCACAATTTTTTGTCCTAACAGGTAGGTAATTTGAAAATAAACAAGAGGTTTTGTAAGACTTCCGTATGCTTAAGAATGTTAGAATTTTACATTGTTTCTAGTATTCAAAAGAAAGTTTACCTACTTTCAAGAGCAGGAAGTAAGCAGCTTTTGTATTTAACAACTTTTTATTTAAAAATTGAGTACATTTTGTAACACTTTTCCGGGTTTGCGGTCACGCGTTTGAAAACTTCTGAAACGTGAGGTTGAGACCTATTAAAAACTTTTTTTTTAAATTACGGAAGCGATAAATGTTTTGTTTATATATTCTGGAAAGTTTAAGAAACCATTGCGAAATTGCCATTCTTATACACAGCTGGGTAAATGAAATGTTTTGTCGAATATAATTGAAAAAGCATTGTTTGATGATTTGTGTGTTGCCAGTAATATTAAATTTACTATACATATTTTATGTGTAGTAAATTTAATATTAAGTATTCAAATTTATTGTCCAGTGATATTCCATGTTGTTTTTTTTTTTTAAATTCTTTTGAAGATTTCAGCAGTTCATTAAATATTGCCCGAAGATTGCCCGCGACCCGGTTCTAGTAAAATTGTTATAAAAATATTACTTTGAATCACGATGAACCGGTCACCGGTATTTAGACTCTTCAAAAGAACCCTATGTTAGACGTTATAACATTAGCTATCTGCCTGTCAAGTCCCGTCAAAATCGGTCCCACCGTTTTGGAGATTAACCAGAACAAACAGACAAATAAACAAAAAAATCGTGTTGGTGCCGAATTTATTCTTATATAAGCAGCAGCTCCGTAATAAGCTATTATTTTAAAAATATAAAGACACTCCCATTTTATTTATTTGTATAGAAATACTCTGCTCATTCAACTATACTTAAAAATTAGCTTGTATCAATATCGGCACATAAATTAAGGACAAAGCCACGTCATATCGCTAGTGAACAACAGTTGCTAAACAGAGATTTAACTCACAATTTAATATTAAACTTTGACAATGGATACTGTGCTGTTATTATGTAAGTACCAACAATAGGAGTTCCCTAACTTTCGGATTAGTAACGTAAATTAACAGTTATCCCCTAACTTTGTTAGTTAATTGTATAACTTTTTTGTTTATATTTTTATTAATTTTATTGTGTTATTTTGGTAGAGTTTGTGTAATTTGTTTTTGGATTTATTATTCTGTCTAGTTTATATTTTAAGTCTTTGGCAATTGTTTTTTACTGGCACTTCGCTTGCCACTTCGCCTGCGAAAATTGTAATAGTTCAACTAATTTGAAAGATATCAATATAATTTTTAAACTAAGTTACTCGGTAAAGATGTAGCTTTCTAACGATGAAAGATTTTTTAAAATCGGTTGAGTAATTCTTGAGTTAAATCGTAACAAAAATCAAATCTTTCCTCTCTGAATAAGTTTAGATAGTGTTGGATAAACTTCATAATATTTTAACGTCAATATAATATCTGAGCTTTTAATACCATGTCATACGTAAACATATGTATACCTATAGAAACATTGGTATGTATACTGGCATAACAATGTACACATTGTGGTTTCCAGGGAATGTGTTACCTACCTAGGTAGGAATATATGTACTACGTGATACTACGAACGCCACCTCATCGTAAATTATTATATATAGATAGGTAGGTGTAATACATTCTTCAATGATTTGCCAGGGGGGGTGGGGGGGGGAGGGTAGAATCATAAGTGATCAGCCGGAACTAGCCTGATATGAAATTAATTTAATTATTTTATTCTTATTCGAGTAGCAAGGGACCGGTCAATGTGGCGACACTTGGGGGAGGCCTATGTCCAGCAGTGGACGTCTTTCAGCTGAGATGATGATGATGATGATGATTCTTATTCTTTATTGCACACAAAAAAAAAAAAATACACAAAATTAGAATATGTACAACGGTGAACCCAGAATTGGGTTTTCTTACAGCAAAACTAAACTTGTGTTGAGAGAATTGCAGGAGAGGATAGCTTATGTGCACAAACTGCACTGCACTGGGTGTTTACTTCATTATAAGCCTATTAATGTTCCCACTGCTGGGACACAGGACCCCTCTCTATGGGAGGGAAAAGGCTATAATCCACCACGCAGGCCCATTGCGGGTTGGTAGATATCACATGTCTTCGATTTTTTTTGGTTTTTGGAGTTTTGGTTCTAGGACATGCCGATTTCCTCACGATGTTTTCCTTCACCGTTTGAGAGCATCCGTAATTTACATACAGTCGAAGAATGTGTGATTTTAAAATTGGATCATTAATACTTCACCCGCGACTTCGTCTGCTAAAATTGTAATAGCTCGGATAATATACATGATATCAATATAGTTATTGCCTATAACACTCACGAATAATGTAACTTTCTGTCAATGATAGAGTTTTTAAAATTGTATTATTAGTTTCGGAGATAACCCCCAATTACAAACTAACTAACAAATTCTACCTCTTTATAATATTATGATAGTTGTAAATGACATCACAGATCTCATTGAAGTCCATTTTAAATGGTTAACCAATTTTTACTAATTGCTACTGATTAGTAGCAATTGGTAAAAATTGGTTATCGTAACAAACATTTTGTCAAAACACTTTCATCATCACTTTAAACCGACCAAAAACCGTATAATACGGCTATAACTCAAAAGGTTGCGCCACACTCCAATATCCCAACGTTCGCCACTCCATTACGCCATTGCGATGCACCACAAGTTAAGCAGCTCACACACATAGGGTTACCATTTCGAAATTCGAAAAGTCTTGACACAACAAGGAAAATTGAAAGAATATGTCCGTACATTTTAGAGGAGCTTGTGGCTTTGTTGTATCAGCCGCTCGGGTCGATCTTTAGGCTAAGCCGTGCTTGTCTAGGTTGGTCTGTGGATGGGCGACATACATACCGAGTTTCATCAGTGCCTCGGAAAGCACGATAAGCTGTTTGTCCCGGCTGTTTTGTCCAACTTTGACAGTCGTAACAGTTAGTCAGTGGCCCCAAAAGTCTGCCAACCAGTCTTACCGTAGTCCGTATCGTATTACCAGTATTAACTGGGTTGTGGAGATCAGATAGGCAGTCGCTCCATGTAAAATACTGGTATTCAGCTGCATCCTGTTAGACTGGAAGCCAACTCTAACTTAGTTGTAGTAAAAGTCTAGGCAAATGATGATGTCCGTACATTTTACTTTCAAATCTTTTAAGGTTTCTGTACCTAAACGGTAAAGCGGAATGCTTATAGCATCACTTTGTTGTTTGTCAGTCTCTCCGTACGGCCGTGCGTGATGCGTCTCTGAAGGCCCCTTTTTTCGGGCCCGCAAGGGCCGAAGCCTGCCGGGCTTGCGGGCCTGTTCGAAAGAGATACCGCGGCCCCGGAACATAAAGGGCGAGGAAGGAACATGGATGGGTTTTAGTCAGTAAAAGTCTGACACTCCCCCTCCCGCTCCGCCCAGAGTTGGAGAAGTCATTTGATGATTTCCCATCCTAAAAAAAAAGGCCCCTTTTTTCGGTACCTATTAATTGAGTTATTTTATTTTTTCTTGTGTCAAAAAGTCTGGAATAATGACAAGGCCTGACAACATCCCGATGGAAGACCAAAAATCCGGACAGGATGGTAACCCTATGTGCCAATAAAGCGAGAATGCGCCATAACACTAAACCTTTATGATATACAGCGAATATCCCAAATGATATACCATGGTATATCCCAATAGCACACCGCAACCCTCCCTTGATTAAAAATGCCGAATATTTACACAAGCCTCGGTTTTTTCTCTATTAAAAGCGAAGTGTGAATTGTTGAAAAGCACTCTGTGGGAGATGAAAACTCAAGTGAAAAGCTGTTGTTTAACAGTATACACTAGATATAGGCGTTTTCGAAGATTTCCGAGAGGTGGGATTTGAGATTTATGAAAAAAAGGGAGAGTTGTCTTTGGTTTCTTGTTCGTGGATAGTGTGAGATGGTAATGAAAACAACGCCATCTACATTTAGTGAGCGGATTCAGTGTTTTCAAAATGATACATAAAATACAAGAATCCATTAGCGTTGGTTGTTTTTCAATAGGTTTCTGTTACGTCTGTACACTCCAATAACTACAAAAAAAAAACAATTGAATTAACGATTAACACCTACTAACAAAAAATCTCCCTTAATCCACGAAAAAAAGAACATTAGTCCAATAACTCTCAGAATTACGTGTCACATAAAAAATAGAGTAGCAAAGTCTCCTCAAAATTTCTGTTTTCTCGCGCGAATAAAATCCTAGCATCCAAGTGATTTCCCGCATCGTAGATTGACACCGGGGGTTGCTTCGTTGTCAGTGGAGCGAGGCGCCCTGCCGACAATTTGTACATTCACCCTATCTATTACGTAGAATATGTTTCGATCAGGTTACTGATACATTTCGGAAAAGATAAGTTTGTTGATCATTAATTATTTGGTTATGATTAGTGTATTTTTTTTTAAATGAACGCTCAACCTTTTTCAATCAATTATTAAATAAATATCGCTGAACATTAACACACAGCGCCACCTAGTTCCACACTAAGCAAAGCTTGTGTCGTGGACACTAGATAGTTGATATACTACATAATATACTTTTTTGTTTGTAAATACATACTTATTATACATATAAACATCCATGACTCGGAAACAAATCTCCATGCTCATCACACAAACATTTGATCCTACCGGCATTCGAACCCAGGACCCTATGAGCGTAAGGCAGCATCACTACCACTACGCCATTCGAGTCGTCGAAATTAAAAAAAATATGATAAAACTTTTAAGCTTTCTATAGCACTTTTTATTAAAATTTACGGTTATCAATTGAGTCTACAGCATTAACAAATCGTACATGAAATGTATCTGTTCAAAATATATTCCCCAATGGCAAGCTCAATGACAGACTGGCAACTCAAAGATTTGCATGCCCCTTGTGTCAATCTTGAACCTGACCTCCAAAAGTAAGGATTACATTACGAGACACCCCAGGAGATCCCGTTTACAGTAATCCTTAATCACAACACACGACAAAGCGCAACGTGAGCAAGTTGATGTGAAGATTTTGAAGAAATTTGTAATTTTAGTTCAATGTTGATGGCAAAACAATGGCGAGTCATTAGTGAAGTAGAGAAGAAGACATGCTGCCTTGACCCAAAAATGAATTGAAATAAGGGCAACAGAATGATGATGTAAATGCCAAAACTGAGCAAAATAATAATGAAACAAGAATGAGTACCATAAATTAAGTAAACAATTTAATTGAAGCTAAAGTAGACTACACAGCAAATCGATCATTAAACATCAAACGCGATGACCAACTCTTGAATTTAAAGACAGTTTGACAATAAAAAACCGACGCAGAAAAACGAAAACTAAAATGACGAAGCAAAACTAAAATTACGAAGCAAAACTAAAATTGCAAGGGACGTCCACCGACATAGCAACAGAGGATGACGTATTCAAAAAAAGAATGTCAAAAAAAACAAAAGAATGTCGCATTAAGTAAACTTGGTTATGACCCTGGGGATGCCGAAGTCTCCTTAAAAAGGGAATACCAGACGCTTGCACAGACGAACACCCCAATGCGTTTGAGAAATTTAAATTTTAAACGATATCGACAGATGCTTCGGATGCGTTAGCTGTATCTTCGGTGGCACTTGGATTGCGAATTCATTTGTAGATGTTTGTATTTTAACTTTTGGTTTATTTTAACGGTGTAATTGTCGTCAGTTTGATAAGCAGGAAAAAGAAAAGTGGTGTAAATGATTGCGTGATTTTTGTTAAAAGATTAGTTGTTTGATTATAATATTAGTTACTAATATGTGGCAGGAAATGGGAGATGTCATAAGAGAACTTTTCCCAAAGACTAACTTTGATAGCGTAATCGTTTTCGTATTTTATTACACTTTAATTATCCCGTTGTTTTTATAACAATTTACTGCAATAATAGCATATCCAATAACCCCCGTAAGCCCTGTATCTGATTACAAATCAAAGAACGCTCCTAATTATATTCTCTAGTTCCAATATTAATTTCCTCTAAGTAACAGCTCATATTTGCAAATCAAGAGGTAACATTAGGACTACGTGTGTGGGTTCAAATGTCTCGAACCTGACCTCTGGGAGGGTCCGGGATGCCGGAGGGTCCGAATATAATCTGTACAAAGAGGGAATCGTGACATGATTGTTTATTTCTACATTGCATGGAAGTATTTCAGTGGAAGGAGGATGTTTATGGTTGGTATTTTTTTATTTTTTATTTTAGTGTCCGTGGTGTAGACCGCCTTTGTGGAAACTAAATAGGATCCGAAGACATGACGTTTTTTGAAAGCTAACACTGCATACTCATGCTAAAAGACATTCATTTGTTTTAGACAATACATTGACTTTGTTCTGTGTCTAATCGGATATCCCTGATGATGATGACCTGAACCTTTGCAATTTTGGCCATTGCATGATCAGCAAAAACCCACAAAAACTCGAGTTTCAAAAGGAATATCTTCAAAAATCATGTCCCTATTTACTCCCAATCGAGAGCCATCAATGCCTTCCTCAGAGTCTCATAAAACGTACCCCTAAAAATAAATGGTCATTATTCTGCTACACTTGTTGCCCTGAATTGTGTCGTCAACGTCCCATCCCGGGCTAGGGTTGTCAGAGGTCCGGGTAGATGGTAAGCCTTCCAGTATGTGTGTGTCTTTGGGTCGGGTGATGTAAGGATTCGGGGTTAGCTTTGGGTGAGCCTCGTAAGGATGTGCTGAATTTGCATGTTCTTATTTGTATGGACTTGTGAAACGAGATTGATTAATGTTTCAGTGATAAGACACTTTTGAAGCGCAATTGTCGTTCTTAGTCGTATGTTGATTCGTCTGACCTTTGTCTAAGCAGTCCAAGAAGCATTTTCACAGTATGAACTGTAAACACATTTACAGCTTTCTAAACATGAACTTAAATCATCTTTTCAGTTATAAAACACCGTCATAGTACCTCAAAAAACGGTATTTCCTCCTTGTTTCGCAAAAAATCATGCAAATTCCAAACCCGGACTCCTCGTGTCTGTTTCGGAACTTTTAAAATATGTATCTTGTGGATCCCGGGGTAACCCTACGGGTATGAATATGGCGATATCAGTGACCGGTCCGGAGGCCGTCTGGCGCGCGTCTGCCCCGGGGTATCGAGATTAATGCCTCCTGTGGTTACACGCCCAAGGTCACGTTTACGTACGTTTGTTTTTGTCGTGCCTTGTCCTTTTTTGGTCCTTTTGGTGTATTGGCACCGTTTTTAGGGTTAAGGGGGCGTTTATTGCGAGGCTGTTAGGTGTTGTTGGCATGGATGGGGAAGGAAGAATGGCTAATTGCGTTAAAGCGTGATCAGTTAGTGAACGAAATGGTACAATTTGGTAAGCTCGTATATTTCCTCAAACTTTGTATTTTTTTATTGTACGACACAATAAGCAGAAGCTGCATTAGGCGAGTAGTAAACGCAATCAGTCTGGACTAGATATTATTCGTGACAAACAATGCGAAACCAAATTCCGTAGCTACTTCAAACTTACCCTACCTCCTTCCTACATTTCTTCATAGAATAATCAGATATAAAAATCGAATACAGGTCCTCAAACGTATGTGTGTGTGTAAACTCAGCAATGGTATAGAATATTTTTCTCATAAAAGAAATAAAGAAAAAGATAAAGCGTATACGGTCGGAAGTATTTAATAGAGGCGGTGTTTCGTAGCTCGCGGCGCTACGCTGCTACGGCTCGTAGACGTTCTACGACAAGTCTACGCAATGGAGTCTGTGATAGCTGTAATTGTATTTTCTTATGAGGTTATATGGGATTTTTATACAAGAGATCTTTATCTGTTAAGGAATATAATACAATTATCCTTGAAGAAGTCGGCAATTGTTTAGGGAAAAATCAGAAATACGGAAACAAGGACTTCCCGGAATGAACCCCTAATGAGAAAGCTTGTTCGCATGGAACGAATAGCTTCATAGTGAGATATATGTATGAAAAATATAAATAGAATGTAGGTGGGAAAAATTCTCTTAGAAGTATTATTTCCAAAGAATCTTGTACATACATAAATATATAGTATTTCATATATTTTTACAAAAAACCAAGAATTAGAAGTAAAATGAAAAAGCATTTATTTAAAAGTTTTATCGGAGTACGCTCCTAAAATAGTCTGTCACTCACAAACTTTGAGGCTTTGTCAGCTCAATTTTAAATCAATTATTTACGCTTCCCGAATCATTCGTAAGTGCTTTTTGAGAACTAGTTTTTATTAAAGGCACAAAAACAGATTATATCTTGAAGGTTTTATTCCTTCCAAAATATGTATCGTACAGGGTTTATCTCTCGACAGTAAAACAGAGCCTTAATTTTATGTATTTCCAATCGATTTTATTTTTTATGTCAATGGTTTTATAGTATGATATATGCTTTCATAAAATTTATAGCCATATAAACTTGTAGGTCTATAACAGTAAAAACTTTTTTGCAAAAAATAAAACCGACTTCAAAAAAAAACAAAAAAGTGAAAAATAACTTTAGCTTCTGAAGTCGGTGACCTTTGTTTGATTGCTTTAGTTATTTTGTCACCGACTTCAGAAGCTAAAGTTATTTTTCACTTTTTTGTTTTTTTTTGAAGTCGGTTTTATTTTTTGCAAAAAAGTTTTTATTTTTCACTTTTTAGTGGTTCACAGGTGCTTGATACATGGAAAGTGCATACCGTTACAATTACAACAAGCCCAAACACGACTATGGTACATTGTCTCATTATGGAGTTTCGTGACTCTTGGCTTCATCATCAGATCTGATGGTAGAATGGTTCTTATCAAACGCAAATGCTTCACTTGTTGTAGAAAATACCAAAATCGCAACACGTTTTCAGATAAAATTTGAAGAGTTCCCTCGATTTCGCCAAGATTCCATCATCAGATCCCAATTTGGTGGCTATGGGACCAACTTGGAAGTATACCCTTTCAAACAAAAAAAGAATTTTTCAAATCGGTTCAGGCGTCTTCGAGTAATCGGTGAACATACATAAAAAAAAAAAAAAATACATACAGTCGAATAGAGAACCTCCTCCTTTTTGGAAGTCGGTTAAAAATGTATCATTAGTTATGTTTTCCTGCAACTCCATGAATTACAGGCCCGATTCATGTCCGTAGATAAAATTTATTTAAAAAGTTTTTTTATTGTTTGTAATCTATTTTGTTACAGGACATAAAATAGGAGACGTATGAAAAGAAGGATATTTAACGGCCCTCCAAATCATGGAGAAGAGAAATCTATCAAGATAATCAAATAAAAACTAAAAAAAAATATTCTGCTAGCCGCCAAAACTAATGACAAACAGCACAGATAAACAAAACACGCACTGTCAATCGAAATTCCATAGTCAATCAGCAACAGCAACAAATGAACGTTCGAAAATTCGAATTCACCAAATAGATCGCGGAACGTTGGCACTGGGTGCGAGGAGGGACACTTTCACCCTCGCGCCAAGGTCACACGGACATTGCAGCGGGACACATGACACGCGTTGGTGTGGGTGCATGTATTCCGAATTCGGGTGTGTTTACGTTTAACATAGGGACGTTAGTTGTGGTAATGGAACGGGAATTATATTGTTCTGTGTGTGCGTAAGTCTTTATGGCGTCTGTGGCCAGTAAAGGCAGCCAGACTTTATCTTTACCAGTTAAAGAGCAAGTTATTTATCGTACATTTTAGAATAGGCTGCTATTTTATCGTTTTGGTCTGTAAAGTTTTTCTACTACTTTAGTATCCGTAGGCTGAATAAAAGTTTTTCAAGAGCAATTCTGTTATTCAGTTTCTGTTATTATTTGTTCTTAAATTAACTACTGAAAACGCAACTCTGCCAGTCTTTGCACTTGAAAATACGTTTGTTATTGTCTTCGATTAAATGAGGTATCACGTAGATGTTCCTCCATTTTATAACTTGTTCTTTTTTTTTACACAGAATAAAGCTATTTTTTTCAGATAACCGCGTTTATCGCAATAAATCTAATTGGCAGGTGAATGCTCCTTGGAACCTGATAGAATTTACCTATTGTAGCAGAGGTCGTGAACAGTAGACCGAAAAACACTCGATTATAGACTAGACGCGTTCGCAATTTGTCGACTCTGCGTAATTTGGGCGGGAAATTGATTTTTTATGCCATTAAAGGCGGGTGAAGAGTGAGGGCCGCGGGGTGGGAGGGGGCCACGAAAGTTATCGGATTTTCGCGCCTCGAGCCGTAAGCCCCCGCACAATCGTCGGCATGAAGGTTAACAGCTTTATTCAATGTTGCCAGTATTATAAATACAATAACTACGTCGTAACGTTTAAGTGTACTTGTGTAAAGTTAGGTTGTAAAGATCTGAAGTCGGTTGAGTGCGGACGTCGGATTGTAGAAGTGATTGTTGTCTGTGTTAGTACTTTGATTAGATTGGAGATTCTGAGAACATTGTATACCTAAGTAATTAAATTATACTGCTTTTGTTAGAGAAGTTTCGATATAAATGAGATTGAACTTTGTCGTGCACGATTTTTGGACTGGTTTTTTTTAATGTTTTTGATGTTGAAGCTGTAGTAAGGGGATGGGAAGCAGCGTCTTTTTGCAAAATTAAACAATCACCAGTATGTCATCCAAGCCTTTTAAAGATTTTTATTTGTACTTACAGCGACTTCCAAAGGATTGGCGCGAGCTTTTCAGTCGGCAGTTTTTGTCAATACAACGCATTTTTTAATTTTTTTATTGTCGATATCTAGCCGACTGGTACTGCTAGAAAGCATGGAATATTTACAGCTTGATATGAGAATTAGTCATAATTACAGAAAATATCTATTAGGTACTTACTAATACCCTTTTTTTAAATAACACAATTACTTCTTAAACAATACAATTACAAAATTAACGATACCTAAAGAATTAGCATAAACTGCGTCTCAATGAATATTCTCAGCCTAGGAATTTTAAATAACTAGGTTATTTCTAAGGAATAACTTGGCGAGAATATCATCGCGATTATTCGACTTACTTAATTAAAAAGGTCAAGAGTCTTGGAGCGAAAACTTTTTGGTCGTCGTCGAATTTTGTTAGGTTAGGTGGTTCTATGATTTGATTGGAAGGTTTTTTATAATTTGATTGTTACAAAGAACATTTTAAATAGTATATTTATTTGAGTGCACGCATATTTTGATAGCCATCAACACTTTTCGGACTTCATAATTTACTTGATTTATAGTTTTTTTTAAAATTAATAATTATTAGACAATTTGTTTAAGCATTATTATAACTAACTACTACCAGACGTTTGTATCACTCTACAATACCGCAAAATGTCTTTATAATCGGAACTTCTAGTATTCATGTATTATGCACATAAACTATCCAAAAACAAACCTTAAAATGATGGTGAAAATCACACTAAAATCCACTGCATAGTTTACAAGAACAAATCAGTGACAGATGAAAAAGTGACTTGAATTGAAAACAAAAAGAAAACGAACTGTTACACATATATTTTATAAACTTTACACTACCTAAGTGTACCAGTAATACTCCAGTTAGGTATACACTCACTTAACTATAACTATGACAGAAAATACGAACTGTTACACACATATTTATAAATTTTACACAACCTAAGTCTACCAGTGATACTTCAGTTAGGTATACACTCATTTAACTATACCGATGACAGAAAATACGAACTGTTACACATATATTTTATAAACTTTACACTACCTAAGTGTACCAATGATACTCCAGTTAGGTATACACTCACTTAACTATACCTATGATAGAAAATACGAACTGTTACACATATATTTTATAAACTTTACACTACCTAAGTGTACCAGTTATACTCCAGTTAGGTATACACTCACTTAACAATACCTATGACAGAAAATACATATATTTTATAAACTTTACACTACCTAAGTATACCTCCAGTAATACCCCACTTAGGTATACACTTAACTATACCCAAGTAAAGTTCTAACCCTACCGCAGTGAAGTTACGATCTTCATAGCAGCATGGTGTAGGAACAGATTGTGGTAATGGAGAATGACGTCATCCCCCCCCCCCCCCCGCCCCGCACGCCCTGGGCCCCTCCGTGTAACGGTGTGGAGGAGTTCTGACCACAGTCCCATTGTGCAGGAAGATGGTCAATTAGTATTGATTCACTGAAGAATATGCCTTAATTGGAGGGATAGAGTACCTACTATTGTGCGTGAGTCCAGTTTTGTGTTTGCAAAAACTCTTTTGATTGGTATTGAATTGTTAGTAATGAGACTAGAATTATTGGTATTTCAAAAGCTCTTAAAGTGAAGTAAAAGTACTAAAATATAAACCCTATAAATTTTTACTTTGCGAAAGAAGAAGACAACTAAATAACTCTTGAAAATGTTTCACTAAAAATCTAGCTACAATTCTTGAAAAGTATTTTCCTGTCTATTCTTTTAATAACTTTAATTGTTCAGAATCACGACTCTAACTCAGCGTCTACGAAAGTCGATCGAACACGGAAACGTAGTTCGTAGCGTAGCGTAGGTATACTGCAATGTTCATACAAATTCGTCTGACGCACACATACACAGAACCACCGTATATTATTCATCAAAACAAACGCACACAGGCGCAAGTCGTCTGCCGAATTAAACCCACACAGACATAAGTTACGAGGAGTGAACTATCCTGTGAGTGCGTTCGGTTGTGTGTGTGAATGAGAGGGAGAGTGTGACGAAATTTCACTTTCCGTTTTGGCAACGTCGCCGTCGCCCGACGCGCCTCCCCGTTCGTCGACATTTGAACAGGGGTGGGTGCACGGCTAGTTCGCTCCAAAACCCGACATTTTCATTTTTAATATTGGCATCGCGGTCGTAATTGAGAACGAGGCTTTCTAATTCAAAAGAAGACCTCTATCAAACTTGGCAGTCAATATTTTTGAAAATAGGAGACATCGATTGTTGAATAACCGTCGTTTAAAGTCCGTTCGCAATAAAAGTAATAATGATGTCTAGTCAAAGATAATAAGTACAACCTACGGTTGAACGAACACTAACATTTTTGAACTTCGAATTCGCATAGACAATAAAAGGGGAGTGGTTTTGACAAAAGATCGAGAGACGCGCACAAAAAAAACGCAAAGTGAGTCGTAGTAAAGTAACGGTACTGTGTGTGGGGCATTTCAAATACTTCAAAAGCTCAGACGATTCTCGGAAGTGTCATCCTCTAATGTGTAAGTGAGACGGCACGATATTGCTGTTCCTTTTTCACGACTATCGACTCACAAAGGGACGCGCGGTGAATATTTTTCGTGCATTTTACACTTTATTATAATTCATTCGGCGTAGTGTTTAAATTGAAACTGTATTAGATGACTAATGTTGCATAAAATTATTTTTAATTACATAGTGGACTAAAGAGAACAACTTTTAGTAGCTACATAAACTTTAATTATAGTAAAGTTATTCATGTAGAAACAAAATTCACGACCGATTCATTTTTAGAATCGATTTACTTAGTAACATAACTATGAAAAATATTTGAATAAGTACCATAGTCGTAAAAAGAGATGAACCAATCACAATGAAACTACGGGTCAATAACACCGTATATTTACATTTTCCTTATTGATTGAGTTGAAACAAAAACGTCCCTGAAATTGAAAAAAGAACGCTCGCAAAAACAAAACAACATCGCACTCTAAATTCGGAAAAGGAAAAAAAGAAAAATAAATATTTAAACGTACGTTCCATGCTTCGTTTAATTCATCAATCGATTTGCATGTGAATATTGTAATATTACCAAGTGAAATCTAAAACAGCATGTTGTGTTGAATTCATTACTATAATGCCAAGGTCTCAGCGTATTTAACTTGGCATTATCTATACTAATGTTATAAAGCGGCAAAATTGTTTCTAAGTTTGTATGTAGGTAATCTCCGGAACGAAGGGTTGCAATTCTAAAAATTCTTTTACTGTCAGAAAGCTACATTATTCATGGATGCTATAGGCTGTAAATTATATTTATCTAATGCATATTTCGACGACTCGAATGGCGTAGTGGTAGTGAAGCTGCCTTGCGTTCATAGGGTCCTGGGTTCGAATCCCGGTAGGAGCAAATGTTTGTGTGATGAGCATGGACATTTGTTTCCGAGTCATGGATGTTTATATGTAGGTATAATAAGTATGTATTTACAAACAAAAAGTATTTATGTAGTATATCAACTATCTGGTGTCCACGACACAAGCCTTGCTTAGTGTGGCACTAGATGGCGCTGTCTGTTAATGTCCAACAATATTTATTATTATTATTATTATATCACAATTTTAGCGGATGAAGTCGCGGCAGAAGTGCTAGAATTCCATGAAAATAAAAATACATTGGTTGGTTTTAAGGTGAATTTGCTTTGGCCGTTGGAGTGGCTTTCGATATAGGGTTCTGGTTTCAGGTCAAGTTTAGTGAAGGGTGCTCTGAAGTTCAGTTGGCGCTAACTGGGAGAGTGGACACATTTACTGTCCCTATTTGAGTGGCACAGCCTGTAAATCAGTCTGAACTTATTCCAAATTTGCGGTGGATTTTAAAAGAAAGCATGTTTTATGGTTTTATGATTGTTTTGGTAAAGCTGCAAAACATTGATAGGAATCGGAATGGAGTATGCGTATTTTGAGAGTACCTATATCCTACTTGCTACTAATCTAAACGTTCTAAACTATATTATAAAGAGGAAATATATTTTTTTGTTTGTTTGTTAAGATTTAAATCAACAGCTCCTCAATCGATTTGAAAAATTCTTTCACCATTAAAAGCTACATCTTTTCCGAGCAACATAGGCTATACAATATATTGATTGTCGCCGGCAAAGTGCTAGTAGTATTATACATGCGATAGTTTGTGAGGATGTATGGATGTTTGTTACTCTTTCACGCAAAAACTGCTTAACAGATTTGGATGTAATTTTGCACACAGATAGTTTATAACCTGGATTAAAATTCATGGGACAATTACCGAACTCCATGTGGGCCAAGTCGCGGGCATGAGCTAGTAAATTATGTTTGTTGAACCAATCAACGAAATTAGTCCGGAAATATACATTGAAATTACATTTTCTAGCTACTTATCTGAATTATTACAAATTGTCTCATCACTATCATTACATATTATAAAACCAAGTCCTACACCGCGTCTGTCTGTCTGTTCGCGATAAACTCACAAGCTACTGCACCGATATTCATGCTGTTTTCACCAATAGATAGAGTGGTTCTCGAGGAAGGTTTTAGGTCCATGTTCACCGAAAAGATAACGGTCTGATTATCTAAAAACAGCTGTCACTGTGCAAAAATGCAAAAATGTGTTTTTAACAGCTGTTTTTAGATAATCAGAGCGTCATCTTTTTGGTGAACGCAGGCTGCTAGTAAAAAGTAAGCAACGAAATAATGTTCCTACAAAAGAAAGAATTCTTATTAGCCATTGTATTTTTGCTAAAAATCTAAATGTTTTCCATCCACGTTTTATGAGCCTCAGATACTTTATTCTTGAAAGAAGTCTGAAACGTTAGCATTAATTTACATAAACACGATACGATTCTCCAAGTACCTACTATTGAGAAGATTGAGAGAGCTGATTAGTTTAATTCTTTTATAGTTTACTAGCTGGCCCACGCAACTTTGGTTGCGTCACATAAGAGAGAAAAACGAAATGAAAACAAAATCCCCGTTTTTGCAACATTTTTCATTCCTGCTCAGCTCCTAATGGTCGTTGCGTGATGTCATAGAGTGTAAAGCCTTCTTGGATAAATGGACTATTCAACACAAAAAGATTTTTTTAATTTGAACGACTAGTTCCTGAGATTAGCGCGTTCAACCAAACAAACAAACAAACAAACTCCTCTCTTCTGCTTTATAATATTAGTATAGATGAGAGTTTAATTGTAAAAATAAGATGGTGTAGTCATTCATCTATACTTATAATAATAAGCTGAAGAACTTGGTTGAAACGCGCTAATCTCTGGAAATTTTTGTTGGATTTAAAAAAAAAACTTGGTCATTTGGAAGCCCAATTCTTGATTAGGTATGTTATAAGGCACTTTTGGACAAGGCTTCGCTCGCATGGAGTTCGAAAATTGTCCACGAGATCGTACTTACTGTAACATTAGCCTATGCGCTACTCCAGACTATAATCTCTGTGCCAATTTCATCCAGATACGTTTAGTTTTTGGCGTGCTTGAGTTTCAAACTTTTACATTTATAATATTAATAAGATGTAACACAACGCTACGACTTACAGCCAAGCAATAAGAGAAACGGTGGGGTATAGTTAGTTTAAAAATAAAATGGGTGCCTCAACTATTTGATTTTTTTAAATCGAATCTTACCAAAATTAATTGCTTCAAAAACTTTTTTGGACTTGGTTTTAAAAGGTTTAACGTTGTAAGTTCACGCTCGTCTTGCAAATCGATTGGCTAAGGCTGCGCCGCAGGCTGCGCAGGAGTCGAATTACGGCCGGATGCGGCCGCGGAAGTGGCATGGCCGGCGGACGCGCGCCATCTTGCTTTTGGCTCTGCGCTTGCGCACCTCACGCGGATGTCTTTTTGTTGTTTGCTTTTTCTTTTGTTTTTCAAGTGCACGAGCCAGTTTTATTTTTTAGATAGGTGTTTAAAATGGGCAATCGTTTTTACTTTGACATGCTACCAATTTAATAAGTTTTAATTTGGCATTTCTACATCATTTTGTTTTGTTGCTAGTGCTACGTTAACTTAGTTTATTTTATGGTTTATTTAGAAAACATTCGTTCAAGCGTAATGTTATTGGATTTAAGAATCGTACAAAGAACAAAATGTGGGACTATCGTATAAAATACTGTCACAAGTGAGAAAATTTTCTTAAGCGACAATAAATTCTCAGCTGATCTCTTGCGTTATTATTCCGAATCTGAATCAAACACTGTAGAAATATGAACTTTACTACCTTAAGCATAAAGTAGGTAATCTTTTAAGTCTTTATTGTTGACATTTGACAATTCTGATAGGCGAATAAAATCACAATGTTGCTGCGTTCGAAAAAAAAAATACAAAAGCAGGTAAAGAGCTTTTGTTATGCCCTGCGTTTGCGCAAGTTTCGTAACAAAAGCTTGCGATTTCGATGCGTCTGCGCACAATAGCTGATAAATTATTTGCTAATTTAGTGTGCGAAGATTGCACCTGGTGATAGTGTGTACGAAAATGTTTTATCTTTGTGTTGATTTTTAAAATACGACTGCTTACCACGGGTTCGGTTTTAAAACGCATTTAAATATATAAGTATCTTTCAAATTATACATATAATAAAATCTTAATTCCAGATTTTTTTTACAAAATATTCCATAGCCCTATGGCTAAAATTTGGACTGATTGTGGAAGCGAGCGGTCTCAAGTTTGATCCTTAAGGGTCAGCGCAGACAGAGAGGAATAATCCCCGCGCGGTCTCGAGCATTTTCTTTCGTCAGGTTCAAGCATTTATGCACTTTATTATAATAATATTAAAGTTTATTTTCAATTGCGTTAATAAAATCCTCTCCGCTGCGCTCCGTTTTGTCTGCGCTGAGGCTAAGGTCCGGTCCCACTATGTCGTGACGACTAATTTATCGTTGATTTTTAGTTGGCAAAAGTGGTGGACGACAGTAATCGTCCTATATTATGTGAACCCTGATGCCACGACACGATTATCTATCGTCATGACATAGTAGGAACGGGTCCTAACATGTAACTCTCATGATTCATTTTATTGTATCACGATTTTAGCTCAATTATATTATTTATTTTAGATTTTTTTGAACCTAATACTGTTTTAAGCTTTAACGGTTTAAGGTGAAAACGATAGGGTGGCCCGCAAAATTCAAATTTTCTTACGTTTTGTGCAATTTCCAGGGCAGTGCTAAGTTTTATGTTGATAAACATATCGGTCGCGACTGTAAGACGTATTAAGTTACAGAATTATAATCATCAAAATCGTCAATACAACGAGAGATAAGAGTCGAAGAAAGGCTTTGACCGTGAAAAATTATTATTTATTTATTTATTTAAAACAGCTAACACTACAATTCGTTCATCGACTCTTATGAACTTGAATGTATTGGTGATTTTGATGATAATAATAGGCTTGTTAATTAAAAAAATCTAATTAGTCCGTCACTTAGATTATCAAAAAATATTCCACCCGTATTTTTTCTTTTGTTACATAAACCAAAATTTACGAAGATACGACGCTTTTAAAATTCTCAATACGTCACTGTATGGTATAATTTTTTGTGAGTACTGACGTCACGAGCCCTCACTCCCGAGTTTTGATGCGTTTTATCTTTGTCAATATTCGTTGATTTACAAAAACAAAAATACGTGTCCATTATTTTTCAATACTCTAACTGACGGACTAAATAGATTTGCATTTTTTTGATGGTGGAAACTAGCCTATTCTGTAACATAATACCTGTACCCCTTAAAACTAAGCTTATATTGTCACTTACGGGATATCTTCCGAAGGAGGGTAGACAGTTTCGTCTGCTCGTAACAATTTTTTAATCCATCCACCCGAATTCTCCAGTCAACCCGCGATCATGGCGCTTGCAACAGCGTAGAAATATCGGGAGCTCAAAATAATAATCATTCAATCATTTTTTTTTTGAACGGAGACTTTCTATGCGATATTTCACCTTATTGATATTTATACTTTGTAATGAACAATTATCTACCTACTTGCAACTCTTCTCTTAGGTAGAGAAAACAAGTAAGTATAAAAAGATTCTAATTTTAGAAAAGATAATTAAAGAAAGAACAAGTAATCATTCGCATTTTACTAACTTTTTATTAAGTCTGATCCGAATTGACTAGACTTGGCCGTAGGGACGTGACTCGCCTGGCTATGGCATTAAGACAGTAATAAAATTTGTCGCAATATTTAAGGACAATACTAATTAATGAAGTACTTCGAGAACGTTCTTCATCATTTTTTAAGTAACTAAGTATTAGCTGAAGATCACGGACTAGACATTATCTTTGGAAGTAGGTAATAGCCTATTTAATAAAAGTCTTAAGTACCTAGCGAGTGCGAGATTTAACATAAAATCACGACTGTAACACCCAAAGGGTTCGACAGAGTTGTACAGTACATCAAGTTTCACAAACTGTCAAATTTCTCCAAATGATTTGAAACCATAAATGTTGAAGGTTAAGTTCAAAATCGAAAGAGAAAACGTTGACCGTTCGTAGTAACTTAATGCGGCTGTACCCTACGCACAGTAACATTTCGCCAGTTATGTTTAAGACCTAATACTTTTTTATTTATTTTAAGCTCTCAAAATGTCATTTTACCGAGACATTCACGTAAAAACAAAGTATCTTTAACACCAACGTCTAAAATAATCCATAGTGTAAGATTAACATCGAATTTCGAATCACAAAAAGAACTAATTATACATTGAAAAAAAAAACAGAAAATCGTTGGCGCGGTGGCGTAATTAAAGAAACGGCAACAGAGCATTTCGCGTAGAAACGGGACCGAGAAAAATGCAACGTCGCATTTTCACCCTCGATCGTTTTCCCGCTCGTCCCGAGCCCCGCAACCCCGCGGTGACTCATTCAACCTTTTCGAGTTTCGGAACGTGTGTACTGGCCGAAGTTTTCTTTACTTCCTTTTAGTTTATGGCGAGACTATTTTGTTGTTTTAAATTTAGAACGAGCTATGCTTGAATTTTTTGTACTATGATTAATACTTGAAACGTTAAGCATGTTTATTATTGTGGCGAAATATCAGTAAATAAAAACAAATAATAAATATTGTTAATTTCTCGTTTTGAGTGTTAGTGGCCATTTCAGTTTAAAAACTTATTTTGCACCTAATGTACCTTTTAATTGGAACGTTTTTATGTCTGTTAAAAATAATAAATAACTAGAATGATACAGTTGATTTTAAAGAAACACGTTTTGCTACGGCGTAGCTGCGTAGCAAACAAAAAATATTTAATTAAAATAGAACGAACTTTCTTGGTGTTGTACCCGAATTTGGTGTTTATGGTATGGTATATGTAAATACATTTAATTTTGATACCACCGCAATTTACGTGTTGATAATAAAATTTTCGAAAAGTAACAATAATATCATCTACTACATAAACTACGTTCTTTTAAAAGTTTTACCTCATAGTTGGTCGCCAACCTGCCCCCGCATGTCTGATGATTCTGAAATTGACTGAGCATCACTTACCTGAAACAACCAATAAGCAACTTTATTTACATACTCAAAGCATTTATTTCAATTAGACCATTACGGCACTTTTGAATGTCAAAAAAATACAAAACAAAATCATAATAACTTGAGAAAGTACTGCAGTTGCCCATTCCCTAGCGTAGATCTCTACAGAACGGCAAGAAACTCCATTGACACTCTTTTAAATCAAAATATTGTTACAAAATCTTGGTTAAGTACATCATTCATGTTGTGTACATAATATGTGAAAACGATGTAGAAAGACGTGCACATCAAGAGTGTCCAGAGAAGATAATCAATCAAATAATTAGCCAACATTATTGAGAAAGTAGAACGGGATGAAGTGGAAAACAGGTTCTACTATTAAAATGTCGAGAATTAAAGCTCTGTAATGTGTCATTCTTCAATAGGTTTCAATTTTTACATAACGCTTACAATTAAGTCATAGACAAAGCTTCGCAGATTGATCAAGTGTTTGGCAGTACCAAGTTGAAACCAACTTATCTGTGCAGACGGGAAAACACAGAACTAAAATAATTGTACCTAGCTTTTTGTATTGATGTTTTTTTCTTGACAAGCAGCGCCATCTTTAAATACACACTTTAAGGTCCATGTTCACCGAAAAGATAACCGTCTGATGATCCCAAAACAGCTGTCACTGTGACATGTTCCCATACAAAACTGTGTTTTAAACTACTGATTTTAGATAATCAGAGCGTCATCTTTTGTGAATATGGACATAAGTGAACTTTATTGCGTACTTTACTTCAGTCTTCTGATATTGTTCTATGTTTTTAAACCTTTTCCAGAATAGAAACAAATCAATGTTTACTTAAAAATGGCGTTTTTTAGGCTTAGCTGGAGCTTTCACGCAGAGATTCTAACGTTATTTTAATATAGTGTTTAAATTGTTATATATTCCATCGACACTAAAATGCTTGATACCACTTACCACAAATATGTATGAATTTCGAATGAAGAAAAATGACAAAAATATTAATTTTTTTCTTCAGCATTGTCAAAAAACGCGACGTTTCGTACATGTTATCATGATTAATCGCTTATAATGGAACAATGGCATAAATCCATCGTCGGTATATGTCGTGCAGCTGACGACCGAACCTAGCTGGCATATGGTACAATGCAGAGCACATACATCTGTCAAAAATCTGCACTCGACTATCAACCTTAGTTCCATAAAAGTACAGGCGATTTTTCTATCAATGTTTCCGGGATAGTGCTGTGGAAGTGTTGTACTTCCTGATAGGTCGTTACCTGCGCGCGCAGCTGCTTCACCGGCGCGTGCGCAGCCAGTGATAAAAGGTTACGTTGAAAGACACGAATAGGTCAGTCAATAAACTGTGTTGTTAGATGGCGGTCTTCTGAAGAAATATCACAATAAAACTATTTTTTTGCAAGAAAAGATAAAAATAATGTCAGTAATTGTTCGAAATGTGACTGATTTGTCTCGAAAGTTCAATTTCTTGACAGTTCTCAAATGGCATTTATGTTTTCAGATAGCAAATTGAGCTTGTAATTAAACAATAATACGTTGAATTTCCTTGGACAATAAAACATGTTTTGATGGCTTATACATTTGTACAATGGAGTCACGTTTATTTTTTTTCTAAATGAATCCTTAAAAAAGCACGTGCACGATTTTGGTTCAAGTTGGACATATGGCGAATTTTATTCGAATTTTCGAATTTTATTCGCAGTATTTATGAACATAATGAACAGATTAGGGCTTATGAAAAACATGCCAAATTCTTGCTCCAGTAGAAAATAATCCTAGATTATCCGTTATGATAGACAGCTGGAATTTAAATGATTTATAGGTACTCATTAAGGTACTTGTCATAGCGATCGCGACTTGTTAAGGTCCTCTTCTCTAAACTGAAAATTAGACTAGATCATGTAGTTTTTCCGCTGTTCTTAATCGAAAATAGAAAAGTCTTACGAATCGACCAACAGCTTCAAACAATAAAACCCCAATATCGATGACTCAAGTTGAACATATTATAAAATAACCGAAAAGGGAATTCCACATTCTAGAACACGAAATTATGAATGAAACGTAAATTCACCTGGGGACATATACGGGTATGTGTCGTTTTACACACTCAAAGTCCATTGCTTGTTCTGAAGGACATTTTCTGTTCATTGTCAAGGAAAGCCCGCAATGGTTTAGCTGTATTGATAAAGTTTACCGTCTTGTCTTAAGGTGGTGTTTATCCAGTCACTATGATAGTAATAAAGGGTAATTAAGTCATTGGTTTAACGAGGATGTACTAAAGACGATGTCACTGGCTGGTGGTATTCTAGTATAGTAGATATTTGGGAGTAACAAGAAGTTTTGCTGTTTTTTAGGACCTTATCTGTATTTTTTTTGGATGTCAGTTTTTTTGTTTTAATTGCAGTTTGAGATAGGTAATTTGCATATATCACACAACTTGCTTACCTACAAGTATCAAAATGCGAAACTCCGATATTAAATATTTTTTTCAAAAATTTTACAAAGATAGATTGAATTTTTTAAATTTTCAGCTTGTGTGTATTGCCTTTGTAATTTTTTACTCAAGAATGGATCTTAAAATAAACGCACAGAGCGTTTTTTTGTTTCTTTATACGTAAATACAGGCAATAGCAAACAATTTACTAAAGGCAACGAGGCGGGAAATGAAAAAATGCTCTAGAAATGGGTAAAAACCTACTACGTCTGATTTGGTTACCGGTTGAATGTCGAATCGATAAATTGTATCGTCGATCTTATCCCAAACTATAAAGCTGTGTTCACATTGAAACATAAAACGGTCATGTAGACAATTTTAAATTCTCAAAGTAATACAGATCAAGAGCTTTATTCCCACAAAGTTCAAACATAAAACATTATAATATTAACAATACACATCATGAGATCAACAAAGTTTTGGCCCAAACCATTTCTATGGTTCTACCTGGAATCGTAAAAAAAGGGGTCAACGAACTCTCGACAACAGCTGCTCCAATTCAAGATGGCGGCATTTTATGTCAAAAATTAATAAATGCAAGCCTGTTTTCGTATGATGGATTGAGTAGAACGATTTACTTGGGCCATCCGCTTCATATGCACTCAATATCTTGTCGTTAAAATGATTAAATATCGTTTTTTATGCGTTTTATATTTGAATTGAAGTTTCTGGAACAAGGATAAAAAGTGACGTTAGTACCCAACGTCATGGCATTATTCTGCATTTTTATTGTTATGAAATTAATGCGTAATATTGTTTAAGTACGTTAGAATCTTGAACTATGTACAAAATACCAGTAGTTATAAACTCGTACCTATTTATGTAACTCATAGAAAAAATGTCACCTGCTTCCTGTGTGGAAGTTACTACGGAACTTGTAGCGTGAAAATAAGACGCGAAGTTGGATTTGAAACTTTTATTGACATCTGCGTGTTCTTATTTTAAACTTGGTCTACATTTTTTACTTGAAGGTGGCTTCATTATTGTCCAGAATATAGGTTGACATTACAAATCATATTTAGAAGACCATTATAAAATAAAAAACGGTTTTATTCAAATAACCCCTACGAAAGGATATTAGTTTCCAATTTAACTATTTTAAATTAAGAAGCTTTCATTACCTATTTATGATTCGACATGGCTATACAATATTTTATAAACAGAACAAAATAAAAACATAGACAATAGACGACAGATGCGTGTCAAATGTCTCTGGTCTGTTCACAGTAATTACTCGTTATGCCACCGATGTGAAAATAGGCAGGTACTACTTACAATGGTTAAACGCCATATGTTTTTGACGCTAAATACTATAGCAAAGGTTATGGCGTAGGTAACTATGGCGTAATATTGATGTTGATATTACGACCATTAATGTTACTAATTTATGAGATTGCGAAAAAATAATGAAATTGAATCTTTTTGATATTAGTGAAAAAAAATCTGAGCATACTGTATTTTCTACCACAAATTGTGATTTTGAAAAGCGCCTAGTTTAGTGGTATATTTTTATTGGGTTACCATTCAAAAACGTTGATTTCTTTCAGTATTTTGTACAGACACTTACCAAATAATCCACGCATAGCACATGTTTTGGGCGGAGAATAAAGTTTGTTGACAAGTTTGGCAAAATTGGCAGCGAGGAGACTTTGCAGGGTCCTAGGTTGCGGTTTGCCTGTTTATTTTGGTCTGGCTTTCATAAGATTTGATTATTTTGCTTCTCCAGTTTCCGTACAATTTAAAGAATTCTTCTATTGTAAGTTTATTGCTGGAAACATATTTAATTTCCGAACAGGCCCAAACGAACGTTAGTTTCTGTGAACGGCCTCACAATTTCAACTCTATAATTTCAATTACAGTGTCCCCTTTCCATAGCTTTATTATGTTTATTTATTACTTAAAACGTGGTTCGTTGATCAATCATATTAATATGCAGTGGACAGATAATTATCAACGCTCACTTTAGTATTAAAAAAGTATTCAAATAAGTTTGTAATAATAACTGATGATGGTTTATCAATTTAAGCGAAAACAGTGCCTGAGGGATTTTTGTACACCTTTTTAGTAAACAGACGAAAAACTGCGTTGAAATTCTCCTTGCATTCTGTCTTTATTGCATTCTCAGAGGACTTAATTACTGTATATTTCATAGCAGTTGTTCATAGTATCTCCATGAGTCGGATACTTATCTCATTTTCGATTAAATTCTTGACAGTTAAAGAAATTCTTTAAAGGTGCCTGGAACTTCAAAAATTTGCTTGGGATTTTTCAAATATGCGTGTAATTTTCATTGATGTTGCATAGTTTAATAACTTAATAGATTCATCGTTTATTTTATGATCGACTAGCTTCTGCCAGCGGCTTCGCCCGCGTGAAGTTTGAAATTATCCCACGAGATCTTATTACCGGGATAAAAAGTATCCTATGTGTTAATCCAGGTACTTAATAAACTATCTGTGTGCTAAATTTGATCCAAATCCGTTCAGTAGTTTTTGCGTGAAAGAGTAACAAACATCCATACATCCATACTTACAAACTTTCGCATTTATAATATTAGTAGGAAGGATAGCCAATGACATCATATTTATTCAAATACATGCATAATTAGCAGCTGTACACTTAAAACAAGCAGTAGTTTTTATGATCAAGTAAAGAAGCGACGAAGACGTCTTATAAATCATCGGTTCAGACATTTTCAATGAAACGATAAGTAACTCATGTTACCAACATGTTGCCGCCAAGTGTTTCCCAAGCCTTCCTGATGAAAAAAAAATAAAAGCATAAATCAAATAAAGGTGCGTTCGTGTTGCGTTACAATGTTTGAGAGCGGCGGCGCGGCGGAAGCGAACGCGACGTTCGAAAACCGGAGCTAAATCATAAATTACACTTTACAGTTCCCGCCGGGATCCAGTTACGTGTTGTCACGTAATTACGATCAGTCGAGATGTTTCGATTCTAATCGATACTCAGTGTCAACTCAATCAAAATCGATTTGTTGATCACTATTTTTTTTTTCATTTATTTCTTTTGTGCGTTTCAAAAAGTTGGTAAGAACCATACATTAAAGAAATTAACTCAGACATGTATACTTAAACCACACTTAACGAAATCCGGTAGCTTAATGACGTGGTAATTGCATATTGAACGATGCAAATTTTACTTTTTTCACCAAAAAAACTCGACCAAAGCCTTCATCGCAATAATAATGACGATAATTATCGTCATTCATCAACACGTATCTGCCAGCCATCTTTAGAAGCACACTATTTACCTCAATTACACATACACCCTATCTCTCTTACCCTAGTGATGCATAAAAAACTGCAATTTGCCTATCAGTGCTTGGGTCACACAATAAACTTGGCTTAGACCCTCGCTAGCATACCTAGACCTCCCATGCGTCCCTTCCATCTCAGTTACCGAAGTCAAAAAGGGGGAAAAGTGCGAGTTCTGAGAGGTCATCACATCCCGGTTGGATCTGAAAGGGCATGGAAGGCTTGAAGCTGCGAGGTCGTTAGCCTGGCGTTGATTGTTCGATGAGTGGTGCAATGACTCACTTGTGTATGTAAATATACGGGAAAAATATGTAGGGAAGATGAAGAGGTCATGACGGAGCTTATTAAATATATGGAGGTTGTTCGAAAGGAACCCAAGCGCAGGCTTTGTGCGATTTAAAATGTAGAGGACTCAATGCTTCACAAGCAATTTTAAAAATAGAATTAAAATAGTTGAGGTTACGGTACGTGTTTTCTGAAATGGCCCGCAAGCATAGGTAACATTCTTCATTCAAATCTGTCAATCTGACAGATTACATAGACAATAGCAATATGTACATAATCTAGTTTCAAATTCGAATCAACAACGTTTGTTCTAGAATACAGACCTAGATACCTCTCTACAGCCCGTCAATGTCACGTAAGTTCTAGCAACTAACAAGAAAAATACTTCACTATTTTTCTTTCAAGGAAATATTACGCAAGCTTGTTTCTCGGAACCATCTCAGAACTTATTAAGTGTGTTAGTTCAACGGCTTTGACAGTTTCTAATCAATCTATAGGTACTTATTTTGCTCTTCTGTTCTGCGCTTTAGAAAAGCTGCAATGTAGAACAGTGTTCAATGAATACTGCTCTACTTATTAAATATAGGTCTACGAACGTTAATACTGCTGCTACGCCGTAGCAGGTAAAAGTTTATCTACGACTTTGCATTCAGAAAGTAGCAATTTATAATTTTCCCCTGTAAATACTGGAGAAAATTACACTGTATCAGAAGATCAAGGATTGCATTTAATATAGCCTCATAGAATTACGATTATTAAATTTAGTACTTATTTAACTTTACGCACCGTGACCCTGCTACGAATTTGCTGACTAACATAATATTTTATGAGATAGTTAATCTCTTAATACAGTTCTTGCTGATATGACAGAAGGAAAACACATTAAAAACTCCTTCAAAAAACCTCAAGTCTACAAAAAAAAAACGTTCCAATTCCAGTGCCAAACATTCAAACGTCGAACGTGGAATTAGTTCTACATAGCGGTATCTGTATTTCATTGCAATTACCTTACAATAGTTCTTTTCCCGATAGCTAAGTGGGGAGTGCGTTTACTAGGTTACGCGTCCTCCCCCCTCCACTAGGTGGGCTCAACCCTTGTATGTGATACATACTAGCTAGGTTATGTATAAAGATTTATGTAGAACGAGGTAAAGTCAAATGTTGTTTCTGTAGTGATGGGGCTGTGGTAGGAAATGTGTAAGGTTGGAAATAGTTCGAGGATTTTTTTTAGGCTAATGATAGTAGTTTTACGATTGACTAATGGTGTCAAAAGTCCAACTTTCACCCCTCATTTGAAAATTAAATTCTACGTAATGAATACTTACTTTTATTAAAAGCAGGAGCATATTGCAATTTATAAAGCTGATCAATAAAACTGATGGGTCCTATACAATGTCCTACTTTGGCAACACTTCAAAATCGCTCTATCCTTACACAAAGGGTCCATCAAAGTAGTCAGTAATCCATCAAAGGACATTGAATTGTGTGAGATATCGCCCATTGTGATAGTCCCTCAATAAAATGAAGTTCAAAATGGAGACCTTATATAAAGTTACAAATTCAAATCTACCAATGATTTTAAAAATGGAAAACACTGAACGTGTCTCTCTTAAATTAAAAGAAACAGACCATAGCTTCAATCATTTTCAAATATAGAACGCAAAACACGCTACTAAACTTGGCCTGCCGTTTAGAAAAAACATCAAAGAGTTTTCATATTCAATGGATTAATGAATGTTTATTATTTTCACATTTAATGCAACGTAGGCATCCGTTAGAAGTGCAGATTTGTAGGTTACGCGTGCAGGTGGCTTGCCCCACAACGGGGCGGAGCGCCACTTATCATATGAACCTATGAGCCTCACACACGCACAGATGAAAATCTCGACCTCTGTACCTTAGTGGGAAATGTGGAAAGTGCGTAACAACGGTGATTCTATAAACATTTTATTTTAGTTTTGCTATACATTATGACATAAATAATTACAATACTACGTGAGTATGTTTTCATTTTGGTAAATGATTACATCATCTTGGTAGTAAAATAGTAGTTTCTAATTTGATCCATCTTGTTGTAAAATATCGCTTTCTAGTTTTTCCTTTTCATTGCACAACAACGAATTGAAAAATCGAAACCTACCATCAGACCCTTTTTCAATAAACTTACACGCGTTTCTAATCTTTACCAAGCAAAATAGTTTAAGTATCTGAATACCGTTTACGTATTGTTCAGATATAGTTGCAATAAAAATAAACCCTTTTCAAAGTTATACCAAATTCGAATCTAGAATATTTCAAAGTTAGAACGTGGCGTTGCTTATTTACGTATTCGAGCGCGTGCAGAATTAGATCTCTCTGGTCATAGGGGTGGGAGAGGGGAGGAGGGGTGTTAGGGTGGTTTCACGCTGCATGGCACGCCGCGAGTCAGTGGGGAAGTCTCTAATGAACTGTATGAACTAGTGTACCTAGATGATGCGTAGCTAAAACTATATAGGTTAGAGTATGTAGGTATTGGAAGGAGTTGTTGTTATGGGGTAAGGTTGAGATGATAGGAATAGGGGTTCTACGTAAATAAGAATCAAACTAACTAGTTGTATAATTATACCCAGATCACTTAAATAAACCTTACTTTACAGGTACTTTATGCCCTTACTTAAATTTTCATTGAACAGAATTTTTGGTCGAAAACGAGAAAGCCCTAAGCATAAAAGCGTCAAAGAAAGCTTTATTCCAATAGCAAGACGCCATACAATAAATAACGATGGCATCTTTTGCCTGCATAACACAAAACCGTTATTTACTTCGCGATACGAATCTCAGGTACACCAACATTATTTCTACTCCACATATATTTTCCCCGACCTCATTACAGGTCCAAGGAAAAACATTTGCAATCTTATGTTTTATATATTTTTTTAAATATGTGTTAAAAGCTCTTGAAGTCACCGCACGGGGATGTGTTAAAGCACTGGGTATGCGTGAGCACGCGCGAATTAACCGCCACATTGCGTCTGAACGCACCCTTACTTGCGTTAGCATACGTCATTATAGTGCCAGAGAGATCCTTGTTGCGTTTTTTTTTTGGTTTTTGAATTTTTATTTCTTGGCTTTGCTCACATTAACCAAAAATTAAAAAAAAAGTACATAGGTACGTGTTTTTTTGGTATATTTTTGGAAAAAGTCTCGACTTTAAAATGCTCACAGTCAGTTTTACAAGTTTTTTTTTCTATATTCTGCCGAAATAATTCGTGATTCGTGCTTCTTGTTTTCAAAGTGTCTTTGGAAAACATTGAATCCAATACATTTTAACATAAAATAGACAATTGTGTCTCCTATTATGACTATTAAACTATAAGTTATGATACCATTTACAAAATTAGAAGCTAATGTCCA
This sequence comes from Xestia c-nigrum, assembly GCA_916618015.1. Classification (NCBI taxonomy): domain Eukaryota; kingdom Metazoa; phylum Arthropoda; class Insecta; order Lepidoptera; family Noctuidae; genus Xestia; species Xestia c-nigrum. The sequence continues at coordinate 21,062,013 of OU745257.1, read as the reverse complement.
GATAGCTATCTCTAAGCAAGAAATATTAACTATTAAACACATAAATTACACACAAAAATATTCTGAAAGAGAAAGACAATAAAAATCTACAATGGCAATAATTTCACTTTCATTCCAGATAATATAGTGCTGAGTGCGCCCATGAAATAACGAAATATCAATAAATAACTGGATCCGTCAGCCATAACTACAAAAACCCGATTTAATAATAATAATAAAACTGCATCGAGTTGGATGCGTGGTAAGGGTGCATCTACGCACCCCTCACGCACACTGGCTCACTCAACACTTCTGATACGAAACTGGGCCGCCATTGGTCGGTACAGTTGTGCATGTGTGCGTACCTGTTTGGTTGTAGAAAAGAGGTCGTATACATGTAGTTATTTATACCGTGGTGTTCTAGGCTGTATGAATTAGTTGCGTGCATTGGGGTAGTCTTTGCTAGGAAAAAGTATTGATTTGTTGCACAGTAGCTGGGTTTAGTGCGGACTTTTGCAAGTAGATGAGGATTTTTGAAAAATGTATTGTTTGGGGTTCGTGTCGGATATTTATTTAGACTGTGCACATTATTTACAGTGGCTATACAGTGGTTTAATATTTATTATGAGTATTAGTATGACAGTTGTTTATAATTGATATTTGAAAAACTGTAGATAAAAACAAAGAAATTATTTACAAAATCAACATTATAATTTTAATACCACGAAGTTCTGACACCGTTAAAAAAGAAATGAACCGAAAAAGGCGGTAAAAACGTTCTCTTCTTTACCGAGTGTTATTTTAATAGATTGTAATGCAGATGGGAGAACCGGTCTATGGCAAGCAACGGTCCTTTGTAAATATTTCATTGAGCACAGCTTTAATGTTTAAAGATTTTATTATAGCCGACAATAAAGGATTTATTCTTGATGCTAGTTTACGGCGGCCATTTTGAATTTTATTTGTGTGAAAAAAAATTGTTTTAATCACCGTGTGTAATAAAGATTTGTGTTTAATATTTTATTTTACTTAATATTCTATTGGACATTACGTATTCTTAATTTAAAGGTAATAAAAAATAATTACTAATATTCAATAAATGTGACCGAGTATCCGTACCTAGACAATAATAAATAGGTAATAAATAAATATACACACAGCGCCATCTAGTGCCACACTAAGCCAGGCTTGTGTCGTGGACACCAGATAGTTGCTATTCTGCATATACAATATGTTTTTACCTTTTAAAACACAGCCTCAAACATAAAACAAAGCTAAACTAATGCACTGTGCGCTAATGAAACAGCAAACGTGGAAAAAAACTAAATTGTAAATATTTGCTTTGACGTTTGTAGAGTGTTAGAATAGTAACATGAAATGCCTCGTTATTTTTGTTCTAGCCCATAATGATGACAAAGGACTCATTTTTTAGCATTTGAGGCTTATAAAGCTTTTTGTTTTAATATCCGTTTGTAACTCTAAGCCTGTATTATAGTGTAGAATCATGCTCAAGCGTAAACCTCGTTTCAATTCTGCCTAATTTTATACTAACCTCTGGATAGGTATAATCAAACTTTATTAAATCCGAAATTTATATTAAGGCATCGGTCACTTCTATTTTTTAATTTAGATTTTAGACTTCCATAATTAACTCGGAGAAAAAATTCCCTACCTTACTAGGCCGAATTTGACCCAAAAACATGCACACATTTTCGCGTATAAACGAACAAAGCTAATTTTCCGCAAGTTCAAACCTCAATACGGTTATGTTTATAAAGATAAGTTTGACATAAACATGCGTCTGAGGCGCATCCTGTTTGTTTTTGTGAACAACATAATTTTGCCGTTAACAGAAAACCAACCAACGCTTGCTCAACAACTTTGAACTTTAACACTTCACAATACAATGTTGGAATAATGGTAGAGGCTAGTCTCTAACCAATGTGAACGTTTGAATAGTTTCGTATTTTTCATTGGTGTTAAATACGTTAAAGTTATAGTCCATAAGTATGAAAAATCCTGCTCAACATAGATCTTTTAGGTACTCCCGACAACATCTCGCATCACAATTAAAAAAGCGGCAAGAAACTCGTTTACAAAAATTCAAAAAAAGAAGAAGAAAAAAAAACAATTACGCAACACCGACTCCTGTTACACGTAATAGTTCGGAGCATGCAAGATGCATCATTAACAAGTCGATTCGTCCTGCCCGTTACATCAGCTGATAGCACAAAAAGCTCGACCTAACATCTGCCGGCCGAGAGGCCGTGAATCACCGGTCCTTGGCGCGTGCCGGCCGGGGCTTGAAAAAAAAAGAGAAAAAAATCAAAAGTGTAAACTCCCGCCGACCGTTATAATCGCCTCGCCTGTGGGTGGACCGTGTTCGACCGACTTTAAAAATCGAACATTTAATTTTTTATGAAGTTTTATTCGTGATAATGGATAATGGTACTTTTGTGTCATTTTAGTATACGCTTTAATAATTGACATTTCTTCATCGTTTAATAATGTATTACCATGAATTAAACATAAAAGCTTGTTGTTTTGGATAGGTACTGAAATTATAACAACGTAAATCCATAAATATTCATTGTTTGTCAACCAATATTAGTTTTATATGAAACTAAATTACTAGGAGACAAAGTTTTGTCATAAATCCAAACCTTAATAAACTCAAGTTTTTCGATATTCTTATGATAAAACAGAAATTGCTTTCGTAGTAATAAATTTTCTTTAATTTCAAGCTGGCGACGGGGACTTATTCCCGCGCTATTTAGTCTGAAAAAGAGCTAGAGAAATAGGTAAAATTCGAAAACAAAAGAGGCCATTTAAATGTACGATAAAAACGGCAGTGATTTATTTGTAAGTTTCTTCGTAATGTTTATTGTATGTTTGTTTGCGAAAATCCAGAGCAAAACATTGTTATTCGATTAACGAGACCATTTTGGCTTTGAATTTACTGTTTCCCTCCGCTGGTATTTTGCTGGTATTTTCCTATCGTATTTTTTTATGTCAAAATTTTGCATACGCCAGGTAGGCTTTCTGAAAAAGGTTTTCTGAAAGCTTACGTGGCGTATGCAAAATTTCATCAACATTGTTTTAGTAGTTTAGGAGTCTAACAGGTTTCGAACAGACAAACAGATATTGATTTTTATTATGTAAGTAATGCTTTGTTAAACGTTGTATCGAAAAAAAATACAGAATGTAATATACATAGCATTCCTTTTATGTCAGAATATCGCAAACTATTGCCTAATATCTCCTTACTTTAAACATTTTCTCGTGTTATTTTCTTCTAATGTAAAGCTAAAGTACTATTATATAAAGATACACCACTTTTCATAAACAATGAAAAAACTACCAAATTATACGAAATAGTCTCCACGACGACGTCTATTTGTCTTAGCTAATTCGTTTGTCTAGGAACGGTAAAACAAAAATACAGACAGTTTTGTCATCATAATTCAGACTAGCTTGGTATATAAAATATTTTGAGCCTAATCGAATCAAACGTGTTTTAAAGTTTTTCTTCTAACGCTATTTATTCAGATGTTTTCTTTCGTAATTTGAAAAAGGAATTGTGTTTTTTTCAGCATTTATCATTTTGCTCCTGAAAAGAGGTTAAGGTAAACTTCATCCGATTAAATCTGCTAATCACCTTCCCATAAAGTTAAACCCCTATAGTAGGGCCAATTTAATAGATTCCATTTGACATTTGTCAGTTCATAGTAAAGGATACATTCGTTTGCCATTATTACATGATCCTCACATTCAAATTCAAATTCATTTATTTCGTGAACACAAGGTACATACAGAAGATGTTATAATAAATAAGATCCGAGCTGTGTCCCGCCAAAAGGCAAAGGCATAGGTATGTGCTATGCCTAGTTCAAAGTACAAGTTCCTAGCTGAGTTTGGGAAAAAAAAGAGGTGGATGGAAGCTACTAAAAGTGCCAAACTTGTCGCTAAAGTTTGGACTGACACAATTGTCATCGACACATCAAGAAGAAGAAGAAGATGGTACATAAGTATTTGTTGGTAAATCTTTAAATTGCTTGGAAGTATAAAATATTTTTTGGAATGTATTTGCCGAAAATGTATTCAGTCAAACTCCATTTGACCCTCAACCACAAGTCTTACCACACAATAAATGACCTATCAAAATGCATTCACGAAAATGCAGCCAAATTTCACCCCCTTCACCCCTTTTCCCGAGGCGCGACGGTGTCATAAGAGGCGTCCGGGGTGATTATATCAGATGCGATCACCAATCACCCGGATAAGCGGGCGATTATAACAATATCCCGCTGCACCCTTCCCAATATTATCTGTTGCAGTCTGTGGGGTGGTCAGTTTCGGTCACGGGCGGGTGTGAGGTGGGATTAAACGGAGGTTTAATAGAACTATGGACATATAGCTATATGATAGAACTGTTTTGTGACTGCCTTTTTGACGGAGTAGGGTTTAAGTGGTTGAAGATTGGTTATATTTTGGAAGAATTCTACGCTTAAAGACTATAGAGGGGTCCAATTTTCAAAAATACTAAGTAAAGTTTTTTTGGAAACCAACGAACAATTGTGATTAACCCTAGATCAAAAGGGCTGGCGACTCATGAGGAGAAACTTACCAGACTGCCCAGACTGATTTAAAATTACTTTGTTGTTGTATTTGTTATTTTGTATTTATTTATTTTATATCATACCTCTTTTAGGTTCAGTTACTGTAATTGATTTAGAAATGCAACCGTTATAATTAAATAAATAAATGTGAGGTTGGACTTTGAATGCAGCCCAGGATGCGGGCAACTGCTAAAAAAAATGTAAGTATTTCTGAGTGAAGTTCTATAAAAAAAACAGTAAAATAACACTGTTCTTGCTACAATTTGAACCGATAACAAATCCCTGACACGTCGCAACACCTTTTACCCAACAATAGGCACAATCAGATAAAGGCAGAGGCGTTCCTTGCGCAGACGGCGCTCGGCGATTGGAGCGTACGGCGCATGCGCGCATCTGCCGCGCACGTTCACGCGTGCCAGATAATGTGCGCGACATATGAACCGCACTATATAAATAATACCTTTAAGTTTTTCAGAAGAAAAAAAAAGAAAAGCGACCGGTGACCAAATAAATGTTCGGAATTCGAACAGCTGAATTGATTTTTTTTTTAAGGTTAGCTGGCTTCTGTCACCTTCTGTGTGATTAAGAAATAGATAGGACTTCGAAATTTAAACGAAACTAAACTCGTACATTTGAAAATCGGTATAGTGTTGCCCTTAGAACATTGGTCAGATAAGGACGGTAGAAAGATACTTTTGCGGGACACCCTTGGTTTCTACTTAGGTTTTCATCTCCATCATAAGAAAGCTTGGGCAATCTTATTTAGTGAAAATATGAAAGTTTGTGAGGATGTCTAGATGTTTATTAATTTTTCACGCATAGACTGATAGTTTTTAACCTGAATCAACACAGGGGGATGCTGTGGGACAATAAATTACCGAACTACACGCGTCCACATCTGCGGGCACCACCTAGTTTTTATTTTATTGTTCGGTCTCGTTTGATTTTAGATCTAAAATGATCAATTCATACCTCAAAGAATTAAAAAAAAACGCATAAATAATAAGATCACCTGTGTAAAAATAAAGGGTGTAAAACACCTCTTAACGAATACGAAAGGCACTTGTTCTCCTCCTCATTCTGATCGTTTTCTTGTTTTACACCATACCTGGGAACCTTCTAGTTACGGAGATATAGGGGGTCAAAGTTGCAAGAATTTTACAAGTTTTTTTTTAAATACCACTTTTTTTCGCATGATTTTTACTTTAAATATCTCTACGACCTCCGTACTATTCAATCCATCCACCCGCACAATGTTTCGAGAGCGTTACATTGAGTTATACCACAAAACATGACTTATAACCTCAAAAAAAAAAGTTGTTTCCCAGCAATATTTTTTGCGGAAAGTTACATAGTTTGATATACAGAATGCTTGGTTAACGGCTTTGTGATGAGGTGAAATACACCCTGTATACATTATTATCTTATACAATGTTGTGGACTTGTTATCCAGGTGTCTTGTTAAACTTAGCAATTAAGTTCCAGTAGCTTAATGGTATCTTTAGTTTTTTTTTCCAATAAAATGTTTGTAACTATAATTTTGTGCTATTAAAAACCGTAATCAGGTGTTTATTAATGTTGTAAATATGATAAAAAGTAGGTAGTGTATTTTGTCTGCAATTTTGTGGAATAAAACTATTTATGACCAATGATATATAAAACTATAGATACGTTGCTCGCGCTCTGTAGTGGCAACATGAATGCAAGGTAATTGCCGGACTATCATTTAGTCGCGCACCAACCAGCGCCGCGGCAGTACGTGACATTAAAATAACTTTTGTGTATAACTTCCACAAACGACGAAAAAAAAATGCCGTCCTGTGTTTTTAGGACATGTAAAAACTATACTTTAACTGTGAAAGATTGAAAAGTATCATTTCATGCGTAAGTATCAAGAAAAAAATATTTTATTTTATTTTTTTCGATGCCTTCTAATGGCGGCTGACGCCTGAGGTAAGTCACGTGCCGTTATGGGAAGATGACAACGGAATTAAAGAAATATATTTATCTCTCTCTAACAACAAAAATTCCGTAGATGACGTTTAATTTTCTTTCCCTTTCTTCATGCGTCTAAGTAGCTATCTAGCTACCGACAGTAATTACGCTGTTTTCGACAGCCGTGATGTTCATACATGACGCGTCTATTTATAATACGTCATTGTTTATGACAAAATTATTTAATTCTGCTCGGCAAAAAGCTATCTCTATGCAATGGTTCAAATTTTTGTACTTTAAAAGCCTTGATTCAAAAAGAGAAAAATGTAAGTTACAAATAAGTGTTTTTTTTTGCATTTTTCTCTTATAGACATGCCAACTAACAAAAGCTTATAAAACCCTAAAGCTTATAGTCCCAAAAGGGGTGCCTAACTGTGGGTGTACTAATTGTACACCTATACTGAATTACTGACTGTCAGACACCTCAATGAAGATATTAAGACCTCTATTAGGTCACCTCTTCTAAAACAAAAGGCTTTTGTCTCCACCGAAATTTTTATCCGGCCAGGTCGCATCTTAGTCATTAAAAGACCTCTAAAAAGGTTTTCTTCGAAGTAACCCTAGTACTTATTCAAAGTAAGGCTTTAAATAAACGTAATTCCTGGACTCGAACAAAGGTGGGACCACCCATATCCCCCCCAAAAAGCTTTACGGTGCTTGTTTTAAAACTAATTTGCTAAAGTTACTTCGCAGGCGGTAACTTATAATCGTAAATTAAGTCAAGTACGTTTCTCGCTTCGCACTTTCTTTGGCAAAAAACTTTTTTCGGTTACCGTTGTTCGAAAAAAGTATTCGTGCGATTTTAGTACGTACTTTATGTTAGTATAGCTTTTTAATAAGAAGATAAGATTGTGATTATGTTGACTTCTTTATTTATTTGTGGAGGTACTTAACTAATTTGCAATTTTGTGTGGGATTTTTTCCGGATTAAAAGTTATTTTGTTAGTTATAGTTTAGAGCAATGAGCCGGTGCTCTCGGCTGTTTTTATAGATCTTTGACAGTCGTTACAGGTCAGTGGTCTAAAAGTCTGACAACCAGTCTTACCAAGGGGTAACATACTACCCAATACTAACTGGGTTCTGGAGGACAGATAGGCAGTCGCTCCATGTTTAAAAAAAAAAAGTCGCTTCATGTAAAATACTGTTCTTTCTTTTAAAAATACCATCTCGGGCACTAATCTGCATAGTCCTCATGTGAATTAAGCAAGATTCTCTGGACTTCAAAAGAGACCATGACCTCTGACCTTGTTTCGGCTGTTTCTTCTCAGAATAGTCAGGTACGAAACACCGGCCCCATCTAGTTTAAAAAAAAGACATGTAAAGGTGTTTGAGAAAACCTACTGGCTGAATAAATGTCATTTATCATGGGAAGTTCATTTTGGTACGATTTTGAATAATCTATAATTCGATTTTTAAATTAGTGCCATCAGTGTCTTTTGTTTAGTCTGGCCTAAAGTTCAGGTCATCGCAGTTTTCGTACTGTCTGGCTCCGTCCTGGCGATGACCTAAGCGACTCAAGACTTACACACGTTTTGTTTTAGATTTATTATTCCATTAGCATGTGTATCATTTGTTACTATGTCATTTTCAGTAATGTGCTTGTTGGCAAGTAAAATAAATAGACCCCTGGGAGCAGTACTAAAAATTTACATTTTAATTCACAAATTGACATTTTATCATAGTGGATTTTCAGTACACTTCCTCGCAGAAAGGAAAAGCCCGTGTCCCAGCAGTGGGAACGTTAAAACTAGTTATGCTACATGAATTATGTGGCATAAAAAAAACCTTATTTTCGTTCGCAAACGCAAGTATAATAAAAAAAAAACAAATGCACTTATACTTAGTTCTACTTAATCATTAGTGGGCAGTGTGAAATTATTCTTTCAAAAGTTGAAGCAAAATTCCAAAATCAAATTCAAAAATACTATATTCCAAAATCAAATTTAAAACTAGTAGATAAGTCAATGCTGTCAACATAAGATTGTCAACATAATGTTACTAGGTATCTGCCTAAAACAATTTCCGCGATCTCCAGTGCTCTTACTTAGGTTAGGTTTTATTTTAATGCTGACTTTTCCGGCAGCGCCACGATGAGGCCGGAAATTACTTCATGGGAACTTAATACCGGGATAAAAAGTATCGTTTAAAAGGACTTATGTAGACCATAACCTAGTTAGGAATGTGATTATGGTTTTCCAGTGTCCCTGATTATATCGAAATTCTTTCAGCTGTTATGGTGGGCAGCAGACAGACAGATAGACGAAGTTATATTTGTATTCATAAGAAAGAAAGGACGTGTCTGATGAGATAGCGAGTAATAGAGAAGTATCCATGGAAGAAGCAGACGTGCTGTGTCGATTGAGATGATGATTCGAATGGATAAGTATGGACGTACGAATACTTAGGTTATGTCATCTTAGGAGCTTGTCATTAAAATAAAGCTCGTGAATATTCGACCTAATTAAAAAGACAACTCCGTAGTCGTTGCGTAGACCGAAGTGTGCGAATGCTCTTTCACGGCCTATTAATTTTGTTGTTATATTTTTATTGGTATTTTATGTTAATAAGCTTATATCTTTGTGTTGTGTTTTGAGTTGTTTCTCTTTTGTTTTGATAAATTGGTGTTTGATGATGATCATTATCATTAGATAGAGCTTTTGACGTTATTTTTTGTTTCGTTATTTATATTTCCCTAGAAACATAGGTCCAAAGTTAAAGTAGGCATCTTTAAATAACATGAGTTACATTTTCGTACGTGACAATTTCCGGATTATGAAATGAATTTATAATAATTAATTGTTAAACTTAAAAATAATAATCAAATGCCAATAATTGTATGTTACTGATACATGTTGATGATTAACTAGGTAATTAACTAACAATCTCCTATTTGTCTTCAACGTCGCACCATTTACATGTCACGTCACTTATCAAAGCGTCCGCCATCTTGTCGATGAAGCGTCACACAAGATGTCGTCCAACACACACGATCGTATAAATTAATGCAAATGACACGACAAGGCGACAACGAGGTATTTGCGTCATTCACAAATCGATTCAACACATTTTTTTATTAAATCTATCAGAATCGATACGAATGTATAAAATATCGTATTGAAATTGAGAAGTTACACGTTATTGGGACGAATATTTACGAATGATATTAACTTTAATTTCGGCAACCATGGCTGTTACTTATTTGTAATGGGGTAATAGATTATGAAGGTATTAAATGCCTGTTTAAAAGTCGATATTGGCATCCGTATTCAGTTTCAAACCGTACCAAACTGTCACCATATATGTATGCTTTATCTTCACCATTACGCGGAATTTATATTTATGTGCTGTTAAGTACATTTTTTTGTTTAAGTAATTAGCTATATTGGCCATGTTAGGGTTCGATACAATCATATATTACTGTATAATAATTATATTGTCGGGTACTTTGTCACTGCCCAAACATAAAGCAACTGCATTATTTTTGGGAATTTAATGTTTTTGTAAACTGTGGCTTCCAAAGATAAAATATCAATACCATTTGAATTATAGCTACTAAACAGCTGTTTAAATAACCGTTTTGATGTTAAATAAACTTTAAGATGCACAAGTACGCTGAAAGAAGGAGTAATCACTAAGATAGGTCAAAATCAGTGGCAGTTCCATCTCCTAAGTTTTTTATTCCTGCCTTAGAGAAACAACAGCTTATTAATAGTTTCTCTATCACTGTTTTATGCTTTCACAGTTTAAAACTAAACTTATACTGTCACTTACGGGATAATTTCTCTATATCGAATGGTAGAAAGTTCTGAAGCTGGATGTTAGAAAATTTATGTTTATACCGACTTGTCAGTAACTGCGAGAGACTATAAAGGTGAATCCACACCGATTTTTCTTTTGGTTGAGCAACATGAAAACAAATAGTAACTTTCTAAAATGTTTTGTTATCCTTTGTAAAAATTCTTCTGCATTTTTCACAAGAAGAAAACTAACGAAGAAAGCTTATGAAGTTGAACGCCTTCGATTTAGCCTTTTCCTAAAGTTGTGCGTCAATTTCTTGTCTTACCGGATGAAGCAGTACCAGTGTTCAATCTATATCTATACTAATATTATAAAGCAGAAGAGTTTGTTTGTTTGTTTGGTTGAACGCGCTAATCTCGGGAACTACCGGCTCGAATTGAAAAAAATATGTTTGTGTTGGATAGTCCATTTATCGAGGAAGGCTTTAGGCTATATAACATCACGCTATGATTATTAGGAGCGGAGCAGGAATGGGAAATGTTGCAAACACGGGGATTTTTCTCTTTTATGTAGCGCAGACGAAGTTGCGTGGGTCAGCTAGTTATAAAATATAACCGGGGTCCGCGTAGCTGAATTTTGGGTTGAAAATGTCAGATTTTTTTTGAGAAGAAGATTATTACTTAAACAAGTCAGTCTTAGAATAAAAATAAAGCTAGGCACTCACCTTCTTTTCGGTCAACTTCTCGCATCGCCGCTGCTTGCATATCTGATGCGACTTGTCGTTGCGACACGGTGCGCAGTCGCCGCAGTTGTCCTTGCGTTGGCAACCGATGCATTCACCGCATCTTTTCCGTTTCTTCTTCGTCTGCGATCGGAAATACTGATTTATTATTAAGATTAGTGTCATTAAGGGATGCTGTTTTTGGAAAAAATACTCCTTTTTAGTATAAAAGTGTGAAAGTTCCTGTTACAAAAAGACTTGTTTCGACTTCGCCATTTTCGTCGATTAATATTGCTGTGTTCCACTTAGCATTCCAATTATTTTTTAAAGAGGTTTCTCTTACATAAATTGCCCAAAATACGAAAATTATAATTTTCAATTTGGTTATTGGACGATAAAACAACACCGTTTTAAATTTATAATTTGCTGCAAACTCTTCATTAAGTCATATTTTACTGTTACAACTCTCGTATCTGATCGCATTCCCGTTGGTTGCGTGTGCGATTCATTCACGAACCCGAACGAAACGCTGGCCAAGCCAAATATTTGGCCAACTTTGAACGTAGCTTGGTACGATAGAAAGGGAGAAAGACATGGCCAATGTTTGACATACGGCGGCCAATATAAAGGGACGTTGCAATTACTGGCCAGACAACAATTTCGGAGTATTCCGCGCTCATTATTATGACTCGTCTCGGTCCTGCGCCGGCGCATTCAATCGGAGCGATCTCATTTACTCTCATTAGGACTTTGTATTTTGGCAGAATTAGTAGTTCCTAATCAATTAGATTAATATTTTAATATAAGATAAAATTTTTACCTGTTTTGCTAATTTACCGATAATGTAATGTAATGTAATGTGTTTTTTTGTTTCACACATAAATTACAGGTAATCCAATTCTGCATATAAGTAAGCAATTTAAATACCTTCAATGTTGCAAACCAAATTAATTCGCAACAATAAAAACATGCAACAGCTGTGATACGGTAAGAAGAAGTCCGCCATATTTGGTGCAATTTCATTCGTGCAACGTTCGTACTATCTCGGCCGTAATCGGAACCAACCGATTGTGGCACCGACAAACAGCTGACGATTATTTAAATACAGAATTCTATTCAAATTTGTACTTCGAACGCTTGTTTTAAGTTAGACGTTGGATAAAGTTTCGATAAACAAGGTCTGGCCATGAAAAAAAAAAACTAAAAAATAAACCAGATCATAGACAAAGAAAAAGAGAGACTTTAATTACATTATGTAGTGGCTCAAAATTGATATTCCTATTCCTATTAGCACCTAAGAAATATTCTAATCACCCGTTTATCCTGCAGATGTTACTTATTTTTATCATTTTAATTAAGCCAACTGGCATTACAGTACATACCTTTGCTTTGTAAGAACTAACCTTTAGTCTATTACACGAGATATTACAACAGATGGAACACGAAGCTCATTTCCCGGTAAATTCTATTTTATTTTTTATTTTAAGGAACTGTTTTACGTGTTTTTAAAATTATTTATGAAAAGCGTGCAATACCTACAAACTTTTTTACCAGAACCTAATCTACCAGAATAAAAACAAAATAAGGAGTCACATAATTATCTATGGCCAAGTGCTACATCTCTAAAATATAGCTCACTTCCGCTTTTCCTAATGTTTTGTTCACGTTTCTAGGAAGCTTTGGATTTTCCCCGTTTGACTCATTCCATTCGCATAATGAGTAATAGCAGCGGCTAGACAAAGGAAAATGTAATCTATCACAAGGTTATAGAGAATAAATCTGAATGATGTTAATTTAGGATTTTTATTTCAGCATTGTAATAATGGCGTAAAAGTTTTTTTTCGATTCAAAATTAATGTTCTGGAATGCTAAATATGACTCAATTTCAGTTACAAGTAAATTCATATTTTATTTGCGCCAAAACAATGTCTCTTAATTATCATACGCAATCAGAAAAAGGATAAATATGGGATTATATACGCGTCACTTATGTACGAAAAATGTGGTATTTATTAATTACAGGGAATTTTATTCGTTTATTTGTGCTAAATACAAGTAACCTATAATTTATTTAGGTGCGGTTGTAAGTACATTACAATAATACATCTTTATGATTGCAGTTGATAAAGGAAAAATGCTTTATAGCATGATTCTATGAAGTGTCAGATTACAATCAGAAACCCAACAGCAGCTGGACATCGATAAATTAAATCGTCAAATACTTTAGTCGAGTCATCGGATCAATTAAAAATTAGTCGATTTTAAATCGATTACTCTAATAACTTCTTATCGAGTACTCAGAAATTAATTACTTAATGGAATTTACTTTTTTAAATAAACCGTCGATATATTGATAGAAAGATGTAATACAGTCGATATTGGAAAAAAAAAACGAAACATGTGTGAAATTCATTCGCATGCAGTTCGTTATATTTATTTGAATTTGCTGTATCCGTCCAATTAAGACATGCCATTATAACTAATGATCATTAGAGCTTACTTTAAACGCATTATAATCGGTATATCAAGAAACGATTATTTGCAACGTTTCAATCGATTATTTAGTTGGCAACACTACTCAACATTGATATCTCATTCAAGTACATTGAAGTACGCACTAAAGCTTTACTGGTACTCATAATTCACTTTAAAAATACTCGATTATACTGATTACCGATTAACGATCACTAAAGACGTAGTATCGACTAATCGAGGTGCATCTCTAATAATTACTGTCTATTGAAGAGGCAGCTGCAAGCCAAGGTGTTCGTTATTAGACTAGAAAACGCTGACATTTATTGTGTAAAGAATGTCGTCAAGTCTGGACCTTTCCTAGCAGGTAGTACTGCAGTTAGATAAGTTTTTCTGAACTGGCAACTTCAATTATAACAAATTGCTGCAGAATATCATCCGTTCGACTCTAAAGTTGTATCTAGCATTAGAATAGTTTTTTTTAAATTGATTATGAGCAGTCTTGCATGTTGTAAATGCTTTGTTAATTATTATTTTGTAGCAAAGTTTCTGTAGTTGTAGCCAATTGAAATGCTCTTCATATTTATTTTTAATTATAGGTTTATTAAAACAGTTGTCATTAGCAATCGATGACAACATAAAGCAAACTGTTACTTGCTTATCACTTGATATGACAAGCACTTTTGACTGTCAAAACAAAGACAATAATGAAATGTAGCTACAGTCCCAGTCACAAAGCATAAAAACTGTGAAAGTACTGTAATTGATATGAAAACTCATATTTCCAAAAGAGTACTCATTGTATAAACAGAAACTCAAAAAAGTTTTAACTTCGAGTTTGAAGCCACAATTAAAACGTACTAACTCCGTTAATATCGAGGGCTTTTCAAAACTGCCGACTAATTGCATTCGCTGTTAAATTTCAAAGTCATAAAATTTTCTAAGCAGGACACGCATAAATCGCCAGACTTTAATTTGTGTTTTAAACGGGAGAGGAAGTTAATTTATTGGTGGAGCCAGAGAATCGGCTAACTATTAAATTTATAGCCGCGAAGACAAGGAGTTCGGCCATTTCGAAACTCAAGACCGGGAATAAAAACTGCTGGGAGAATAATAAAAGGTGGAATTACGGTGGAAGTTTCTCTTTTTCGGGCTCTCTCAAATATCTACTTTCGGCGGGCGTATAGCTGAATGAAAATTCTGAGAATTCTTATATCTTTCGTCGAATATATACAGTCGGCTTTTCGCGATTCCCCGGCGTCTTGTTTACGCAATTCACCAATTCGTGAGAAGGAAGATTAGTTGTCGTTCTCGATTTTATTGTGTTGCTTTTCAACTTGCCTTCGTTTTGTGTGTGTATGTATATCATTTTGTTTACAATGTTCTGTCATATATCAGTGACTAATAATCATGGGATATGGTGCAATAAATGGTTTTATTCAAAGCGTCGAAGCGAGGCGAAGTCGAAACTGTCAATTTATTATAACCGTCTATTAATATTATTGGCTATTTCCTTGTAAACTCAAATTAACTGAGCTCAGAATATAAAACCTAAACGGCTTATATTTAGACCCGTTTGATCTTCTCATTTCGTTTTCGTCCAAGAAATTGTGTCAAAATACATATGTAGATATTGTTAACAGTGATTATGATAATTATCATGAGCTATTTATGAAATATGAAAATTCTCACCTGTTTCTCACTGGTGCAGTCGTCCATTTCCATTGGTCCCGTAGCCATGGGAGGTGCCCCATGCATCGGTGATTTGAACCCAGCAGTGGAAGACACCGCCGCGACCTGACCACTGCTCTCAGACCCGACTTCCATGTTAGACCCGTCCGACTCTGTACTGTTCGCGCGCATTTTCCGTCGCTCCTTCTTCCTAAAGTCCGATCTTGTTGGTGACGAACCGGTCCCGAAACCATTCGTCTTTTTCTCATAACCGTTATCAATCATCATCGGATTCTGGAAATTACTGTGGTGTAGTCCATTCGGCGTATATTTCTCGTGTAGCGTTTTCACATCAAACGGCTCGTTTTTCAACACATGAACTACGGTTGGACTTTGTATATTCTGAATTAAGCTCCCGTTTTGATGCAAGAGCGTTCCGTTTTGGTGTAAGATGCCATTTTGTGTGGGATAGGCATTGATTGTGGCTATGTTTGGTTGATACAGTTGTATGTGTCTGTCGTCGATGTACGCTTGTCCGGCCGGGGCCAGCTCCCTCGCCTGCAAGGGCGCTGGCACGATGGGGAAGCTTCGCGCGTTAACAGCTGTTAGTGTATGGAATGTGGTGGCGTTGACAGGTGACAGCGTCGTCAGAGTCGTCGATAGGGGCGCCATCTGCGCTAGAGTAGTGAGATGCGCAGGCGACGACGGCGTGGTGAGTTGCGTGAGCTGGGTTAACTGACTAGGACTCGCGCTCGGCGTCGGGCTCGCCGTGACCGGCACCGGGGTCACGCTAGGCAGACCCGTCTCCGGTATCACCGACGTTTCTGGAAACGTTTGGAACTGGCTTTGGAAGGACGGCAGCTTGTTCGTGATCGGCTGCAGCGTGACGGGCTGGTAATCCAGAGCTGCTGAGAAGCCAGCCCGTAGGAATGAATCTTTGGAATGCACCGTGATGGGCATGGACTCCCACGGTCGATACTGCGCCTGGCTGGCGATGACGGAGACCGTGTCTCCGGTTCTCTCGTAGTACTCCCAGGCGGGGTCGAGGAGCCGTGTGTCGGCTGTGAGGATCCGCTGCTCGTTCTCCATGTCGCCGAAGGAGGAGAACGGCGGTAGAGCGCTGTCTGCGCTGGCGTCGCTGCTGAGCGCCTCGCTCATGACGCTTTGCCTCGACGCTCCCTCATCGCGTCGGGGACCATAAACCCTTACAAAAATAAGCTCTAAGTCTATTGTAGTACTGAACACTTGGAACTGCACTGGAACTTACAATTTGTACTCTTGACGTGGCTCCGCTAATTTGTTAATGTTCGGTATCTAAGTAGCACTTAATGTTACGGTTATACGGCACACTGGTTTACACTAAAACTAATCACAATATCTTCGTTATCCAACTAAGGAATAAATATAAAAGTCCTTAACAAGAGGCAGTTGACCTTACTCGAACTCTTACAGTCTAAGGGTTTATAAAAATCTTTGGCTGACTTTATTACAAAATGCTCGAGGATTCGGTTCGTATTATAATTGTTAACGATCGATAAAATATTTTGTGCACTCGTTTAACGATTTCTATTATTTTGGAACGTTTAAATACTGGTCGTTGGTTGATTAACTTCGCTCGTTCAAGGCTTTTTTAACTGTAAATACCGATCACTTCAGACTTAAATTAATTTGTACTGTTTGGGAGTTAGCGTATACTATTTACGATTTAGATTTATCGTTAAAAGGTTAAAAAAATAGTGCTTATATTTAGATTTTCGAAACGAAAGATATGACTGGAGGCTTTGGTTTGAGGATTTCGTGGCTTTTGGTTGAACGTGTTTCAGTGTCGGCGCATGAGGCGTCGTCGGGGCCGGTTATCCGTACGGCCGGCACCAATCTGTGGACAAAAACAAAACATTATGGCAAACTATTAAAGGAAAGTTGAAAAAAAATAACTTGAAGATCGTTTTTATTAGGGACCGATGTAAATTGTGAAGAAGGAAGAATAGAGGAGGTAAGGAAATTCGCAAGTTATGGGCCAGGCCTCGACATGTTTACTGCGATGGCGGGCCACGCATGCGCGCGACTGTGTTTTGAATAGGGCGCGAATCGATGCAATGGCGCGAATCACCTATACTTGCGAAGTTTTGAAGGAAATTCGTATCAATCAGCTGTTGTTTATTGTTATCAATGTGAATGGTTTCAAGATATCATAAATAATGATATTATTTTGAATGTCTTGATATTGAATTATCGGTTTGTTGTTGAAGCTGAAGTAAAGGTTTGAGAGGAGTTGGGAGCTGTAAACCAGTAAACTATTGTAACTGTTTAAATTAAGAATTTATATTATTTCTTGATAAAAGTTTTAGACATTGGATAGCCGCCAAACAGCTCCGTAGCAACTGGATAGATTCATTGCTGGACAGATTAGCAACTGGATACAACGTGCAGTCCATGGCATAATTAAAGTGGATGTTTTGGAAATATGGACGTTGTGAAAAAGTGAACGGATAGGAAAGTGGACAACCAATATACCTACAATGATCTTAAAGTACGAAATAAGCAATCTTTCTCGCATTAAGGATAATATGACCTCCTATACAAACACAAATTATTTAGGAGCATTATACCATAGCAAAGGTGACTTTGCTAAAGAAAATTCACGTTGAATGAAGACTAATCTTCACCCAATCTCCAAACATAGTGCAAGCCTTACCAAAATCATCTCACAAGATAAACAGAATCACCTTTAGCGTATCAAACTAACATTAGCAAATCTTTCGGCGTTAATGTGCGTTGATAAAACCGGCGGTGCGCGATAATCACGTTGTCATATGCCGGTAACATTTCGCAGCCGTGACGTCATCCCCACACCCCGTTAACCTGACCCCGATAGCGTGCGTGCAAGCTCGTGCAAGAAAAGCGAAGGAAATTATCATGTCCAGCAGCAATTTTTTTTTTTTTGTTATTTTTTATTCTGGTAACTCTGATTTGTAGTAGGCAACATTGTGATTTGGTACCCGAACAGAACCCGTTTTTGAATAATGATTTGGAAAACATTTTTTTTTTCAGCATTTCTTTTTCTGTCACTATTGCAATGCATGTAACGGTCGATACTGATACAAGTATGAATATTGAATGGTTAAAATAAAATACATGACATCAATGTCATCAAATTTTCACTTAAGTCGGAAGGTAGATGAGAACAATGGAAAAATGTTAAAAACCTTTTTTTTCTAATTTCAAGCTACATTTCATACTAGAAACGTAAAGAGAAAGAGAAATACCTTGAAATAAAGAGAAATAAAAATTTACAACACTAAAAACAAAAGAAAATACGCGGGAAATCACCACAATAAATTACTATTTGTATCCGTTTCCCGGCTGTTCACAAAATAACAATTCTTTGTACTTTCCACAACATAATATGAACACTACCAAATGTTCTATGAAACAACAATAAAATGCGAGCTTTTGTTATACGACCAATTTGAGCATACGCTCCAAAGAATTCGGTCTTAGAACTTTTAGATGGTTCCTTATTTGGTAGGATTATCACGTGGAGTAAACAATTTCTATTAATAGAAGGGTACGGCAATAGTGCCTAATGCTACGCTCTATTTCTGTCGCACTATTTTAAGGGCGTACTATTTTTGAACGTTTCAATTTAAAACTGTCTATTTACTTCCACTGATCGAGATCCGATGCGACATTTATAGATATTTTATTTACGGCATGTTATTTTTAAAACTTTATAGAAATTGGTTTCCTTTTTTAGATTTGATTGACACAGTTATTTGGCGTGGACTGTTTGTTTTTAGCCCATTAATTATTTTAGCTAATCCGTTAGTTGCCCATGTTTCTTTATCATTTGAATTTGGCCACAGCGACTGCATTCGATGGCTTTCAAAGGTGGTTGTCGAGAGCTTTGGCGTGCTGCTCTTTCATATGCTCTAAAGTGGCTAGCATCTAGCATCCGACTTTGGCCGAAAAACTCCGAGCACAAAGCGAACTTGTCAGAACACCATTATCAAAGTTATAGAGTATAGCCTTAGGTTGTCTAGCTTTAAGGTCACCACGCTTTAAGTCTAGCTGTGACCTTTTTCTCTCTTCCAAAACGTTGCACAAGACTTCTCCACTCGGGTTGATTTTATCATCTTAAGTATCATGATAAATATGTAAAGTTTGTAAGTTTTGATGTAGGAGGTAAACATTCTTTCACTGATGGAAAGCTGCATTATTACCGAGACGCAGGCATAACCTAAGTTCGTCATAAAAAAATGTGTTTATTTAATATTCTCCATCTTACGACTATCAGAACAAGGTTACACAATAACCATATGTATATAAAGTTTTGTAAATCGAATAGCAAAATCCAAATTCGAAAATTGACAATAGTCACCGCAATATTTACACCTGCATTGAACATTTCTGTCTTATTGCCACAATTGACTCATCACGTGTATATTTAATTATGGAACAAGAACTTTCTACGCGAAGAGCATGGAGATCGATTAGCTCTTCATTTGCAGTGTTGATGACGTCAGAGCTCCGTTATTATTAAACCTGGAATTATTTCTGTCAATTAATTGTATTAATATTATTAGAGAGAATTGTCAAGTGATGTAATCGAATCGGTTTGTATTTCTAAATCGGGATGTTGGTTTTAACATTCTTCTTAATAGGTACATTTTGTTTAATGTATAATAGGTTGTCCTGATTCTTAAAATATTTTCGACTAGCTTATGCCTATGGCTACGTCTGCGTGGAGTTTGGTTATGGTCCCACAGGATCGTATTATCGGTATAAAAAGTATCCATGTTATAAACTATCTGTTTGCCTATTCAATTCTGGTCAGTAGTTATTGTGTGAAAGAGTGACTATAATATATAATATCAATAAACCTTCATATACTTTTACATTGATTAAATTACGAGGGCATGGTCAATTTTAAAATTATTTGCCAGTAACCAAACCTACAAATACCGACGGCAAAAGATATTTGAAATTAAAAGCTCTTGAAATATAGAATACAATTCTTCTCCACTAATTCCTTATTGATGAAATTCTCTCATTATAAAAGTTTCGCGGATCGGAGCTGTAACTAAGGCTTCCAAAGGATACGCATCAAAAGAAATGTCTTTTGTTTCCATCACAAAGAGGGAGTAAATTGCAACTTGCTTGTTTCGACTTTTTCGCTTTCCCTCAAGTACTCTGCCGTATTTTCCTGAGGGACTTAGAAGATTTTTCTGTTCCCTATCTACATAGAATTAGTCGCTTTGTGGCTTCTCGCGTAATGTTGTATGTTGGACAAACTTAACTGTCTAATGATGGATGAGTGGTTTGATGGATCTCTTCTAAGTGCGGCTCTGCGGCTACAGAAGGGTCGACATGGGATGTGTTGTTTTGTATGGCGTTAATGTTTGTACCTACTTTTAATGTTTTTAAGGGTCTATCTTCAGTCAAAGTATTTGGGGTTATAACATCAGTTCTCGCAATTTCTTCATCGATTATTTTCAAATAAACCTTACATTCCTCTAAAAATTCACGTCAACATTCAAAAATCATTCCACATTACATCACCGTCACTCTAAAGCGTCGCGACTAGTAATCACAGGGCAAAACTCTTTGTAGAAGCGCACAAAGCAAAGAGCGTTCCTCGAAAAAAAAAATTAAAAAGCTCACTTCTGAACGCAACCGCTTCCCGTGTGTGCTGTATGAGAGGTGAGCGTGTGTGTTGCAAGGATTCAGACGCGGCCGGAGTGTGGGTGTGTGTGGACGTGTGGGTACGCGATAGTATCTGGGTCTGGGTTGTCAAGGGCAACCGTACAACCGCTGCAGCGAAAGCATTGCGCTTTCAGCGTTGAGCTGCAATTATACGGAATATTTTTAGCGTCGGATGTTGTCGCTTTTTTGTAGCGACGCGCAAACTGCACCGAACTGCGTTTGGATGTTCGAAAATCGAGTCTTGTTATGAAGAATGTGGGTAGTGTGTTCGCGGGGTATATGGTTGTTTTACTAGTTTGTGGTCACATGTGGGTAGATTCTTACTAGCTTGTACTGAACACAGATTTAAAATGCGTAGACTATGTTTTATAGGGAGGAGAAGAGCTTTTTAAAGATGTAGCCGTGGCTAACAAATTACTTAAAAAAAAAATTCGATAACCCATCATCAATTTTTAGAAGACTTATAAAAAGTTTGAATTCATTTATTTTAGACAGCAATAAAGAAACATTTAATAGTAAGACAGATGAAGACAATTTAACGAAGAACAGTTTCTACATTAAATAAAAACTATTCCGTCTAGGTACTACAAAATTATTAAGTAACAGAACATAAAAACATATTTGAACATTTTTTCTTTACCAGCTGTGTACTGTAACATCCGTTTAAGCATAATACCTGCACAGGAAACCGATATCTCAGTATAAGTGATCATTCGTTGATGATAATCTGCTGATAACACATCGATGGTTACTGTAAGTAGTTCGTATATCCTTATCGACGGATCAGCACCTTCGTTTTGTTGAAAAGATGTTATAAAGCCATTAAGAAGGTGCGAGTTTAATTTCTTATAATCTATGGTCAAGCAAGATGTTCAACCTTCTTGCCTTTTTATTGTTTTAATAATATTCTTATTTTAAACATCTTTGTGCAGTTCCTTTTTATTTCAATTCGTCTTTTGTATTGTCAACCAGTTATATTAGGCTTCTTCTTTCTTTTTAATTGTTGTTCAATTATTGGTTGAGCAAAACCCCTATGATCAACCGGTGGTTGTGCAAGCAAGTTGTAATCCTTTTGCAACGGTTTTCATAACCAACTGTTGACAGTACGTCATCGGACCCCAATTAATCAGATCGGCCAGTTGGAAAAATGTAGGTGAGGACCATACAAGTGCCGTATTAGCGTGTATGTCTATTTGTTATTGTTAATTGGTGTGATTTCGGAAATGTTCTATACATAAATTCTTAGGAGTCGGTATTTTTGAGTTGGCCTTTTGAAGATTTGTTTGATTTTCCATTTTTTCTTGTTACAGGTTTCATAAATTGTTTCGAGACCCATGGATAAGCTCGTTATGTTTATTACTTTAGATAAGAGATCACCATACATGACTGCTTCTTTAGGGCTTTCTCCCCTCAAAAAGACAATTTTAATATTGGCGACGTATAAATTATCTGTCTTGTACTTTAATTCAAATATTAATCATCTATCGAATGCTCAAGGGACATCAATAGGTTGTTAAAACGTGCCTCTGAGTCTACTGCTGTTTCATCATCATATGCAATACTTAGTCACCCTAAATCTAAAACGAATTTGGCGAAACTGTTCTAGAAGCTGGTTTATTCTTGTTGAAACAAGATACAACTTAGCTGAAATATCATGGCTAGCAAAAGCCGATTAAAAAACTTATATAAAATTCAGATTTGGAACACTTAAAGAACACAGAAACCAGCAACGCAATAGGCCCAGAAATCAAAGGTGTGACGATTTACCAAAAGGATTGGGCCCAAATAGCCACAGCGGATAAACGTGGAAAGAGGGAAGATAAGCCTTTGCCCTGCAGTGATCAGAGTAGGCTCATGAAGGAGAAAACGCACTACCTACTTCCATTGCAAGAAGAATCTGTAGGCAGTGGTGGGGATTCAGAGAAACGTTTTCGAAACTGCATTGAAAAACAAAATGGCGGGGTGATTTCTGATTTTCACCACACACCAAAAGATGCAAAGCACTCAAAAGTACAGAACAGTTACGTTTTTTTTTCCATTCATAGTTTCTCACACAAATACATCTATAAATCTGTATGTAATGACACAGCGGGCAGGATACGTACATCAGCCTGATTGCCGCCGAGCGATGCGGATTCAATTCTCGCTCTATTATTTTATACGAGCAACATTCAACGACGAAATGTCGTTATTAAGTGTTATTTCGTTTATTGTTTCTGTTTTCGTGGTAGGATTTCCTTTGTTTTTGGTGTTTTCAGCAGGATCTACTGTTTCATCTTTGATATTTGATTTGATGTCTTCTTCTTCTCTTTTTTCAATGATTTTTTGGAGTCTTTGAAAAAAAGTTTCGAATGGTTTGAATATTTTCGTATATTTCTTTATTAAGGTGCAATGTAACCTCATTTAACAATGTGTCATCTAATTAGTTCACTATAAATTTCAGCAAGAGGATTCTGTTACATTTATGACAAACTGAATTTAAGTTAGCGCCTAGAACTTGAAGCAGATGTTTTACGTTTCATAAAACACGTCGTCTAGACAAGAAAGTAAATCCATATTATTTTTGTAGACAAACATTCGGAACCGAATAATCAAGAAACTATACAGGGTTAATGCTCTCGTTTTTGGATAAAACTTCTCTAGATGAAATTGATTACCAATATGAAGTATAGAGTTCATACTAAATAGGCCAGATTAATTCCAAATATCCGAAATTCTTTAACAACAATCTTAAAAATGCATTAAAAACCCAATAAAATCCATAAACATGCCAACATGATATCAGAACTCCATCAAATTTAAAACACATTACAATGATAAGGCCTCAGCGATATAGAGTTACCGTCCCATCCCATTCAGCCACTCGAATCCAGTTGAATAGAAAAGCAGATGTTAAGTTTTTTACGACAATCTTTCCCACACTACCACTTTTTCTGATGCCTTAATACTCCACCAAACTTGTTGTTGCACTTTCTCGGCATCTAACGCATTCAAATATAATCTCTAACGACAGCCAGATAGGGTGATTTTTGGAGTTTGGTAAATGCTGTTTAAAGTTGGTCGATACAGTTTTGTAAAGGATTTTTTGTGGCCACGTCTGTCTTTGCTATCGGATGCGACATCGGAAATTGAGCGTTTTTTGTACTTACACCTATGAGATGGAATTGTTTGAAGGAAGTCACATGTGTATGACGATGATTGTATGATTTAGTATTGTTTCCTTTACATATTGTCGCGTCGGTTACTTCAAGTTTCTATTTGAAATCGTTTCAAAAGTTTGTACTCAATTGTTCCATCCGCAATGTGACAGAAGGTTCCGTTAGAAGCTAGTGCTCCACTTTCAATGTTTGTTTTTCATTTGTTTCTATAATTTAAAATCAATAAAAAGCCATTAATATCTACATCCACAATGCGAAAAGCGTATTTCTATAAGTAAATAGAAAACGAACAATGTCTACGATCTTTATGTGCACCGATTCAAATAATTCAGTAGCAACTCGAAGAACTTCCAATAAATAAAGACTGAAACTATAAAAATTTAATATTAACTTCGAATGTAAACGGTTCGCTCAACTCAAGACTGAATTCTCATTGAAAAGCGAGCGTTCACCGTCGCGACTCCCGCCTTTACCCAAATAAAGTATCCACCACAATTAAATTTCCCAGAAACTTTTCACTACATCGATGTTTAAACTTTTACCTAGACGGCTTTTACACATACTGGAGCAGCTATGTATAGGTTCAAAGTATAAGCGTCGCTTTTGCTCGAGAGCAATAAGAGGAGGATTATCCCACAGAGAAAGTATGAATCAACTTATGATATTACTTGTGGCAATAATCGAGATATTTGAGACTACAGACGGATGAAGACGCTCCATTTGAACCTTTAGAGGTGATATTAATAATTCAGATTTTGGAATGATAGAGGTTGTTGACGCGGGAAGATTAATTTTGGAGACTCAAGTTTTTGATTAAATATGCAATCATAAACGGATATCGTCAAGCCAATTCTATTGGTTATTTAAAATTACAAAGCACCGCACACCATATGCATCTTAGTTTAAATCAATGCTATGATTAACTTGAAACTTGGAATTTATTAAACTTCAAATAATGCAAATAAAATCTAAAACACAGGGATGATGGTTAAAACTTTTGGGTCTAGGTAAAGTACTTAAAGATTCAACCAATTTTGTTTGAAAAAGATATGAAATGCAGAACATTGCAGAATCATCCCAGTTGAAACAAGCCAAAACCTACAAGCGTTACAATCAGACAATTCAGAAAGCATTTGTTTTGTTTGATTGCAACAAAACGTATACTATTACTTACGGGATATCTTCCGTGATTATCAATTTAAGACGAAGATATCTCGTAAGCGGCAGTATAAGTTTAGTTCAAAACCGCAAAAGCTTGAAGCAGTTTTTGATTGCAACAAAATGGAGGTACCACAAAAACATCAAAACGATCCAAAACTAGATTCAGAGGAAGCATAACTCGCTTGTTCAACTAAAAAGGAAGCATAGCATTGCACAATCCGTTGCGTTGCTCTCGGCTCTGTACCAACAGTAACTACCAACTGTTAGCTCCGGCGAAATTGGCCAATTTGTTTATTTGTTTTCATTGGCTTCACTGAACTTGACTCCCTATTATCGCATTCGCGGGAGGAAGACGTATTATTTATTCGATTATTCCGTGGGATCGGAATCTTCGACGAAGTTCAGCGCTTAAAAGTATTAATCTGCGATATTCCGATATCCGATTGCGGAGTTTTTGGAATTCTCGGCTCTTGGACTGTTCAGAGTATTTTATATTTCATGATATTGATTAAGCGACTGTACCGCAATTTACACGATCGGTAATGCCTGTTAAATGCTTTGGACTGCTCTTTACAGCGTTTGCATCAACATCATTGTCCTGCCTATAAACCAATTTGTCTCAATGTTTGCCCAAAAATGTTGCATGTTGAAATCCTGCTGTACTCTTCCCTTAGAGTTATACGTCGTAAAAGAGTCTAAATCACTGAAACCTATAAAGTCAAAAGCTTAGTAGTTTTCAACTATATAGACATATTTTAACAAAAGTTATCGAAGAAATATTAAGAAGTATGATATAATAATGTCTGAAAGTATAAGAGCAAGTCTCAATTAAAGAGCCGACACAAAGATGGCTAGTATCATAAATATTCTATTAGATGTCCAAAAAAATAATGCTACTGTAGGCGTTTTGTTTTCTAGACATTTATTACTATCCATAGAGCACCTTATTAAACAAACACTCCATTTATTTGGTTAAATTAATTGTCATATAGATAATCTGAGAATAGATTTAACCAGTGAATGGAGTGCTTGGAATCTAATGCATAAAAATACAGATGGAGATATATTAAAAGTACGGTGGGCTGCATCAATTCGGTAACACAGTTGGCTACCCCAGTACCCTGAGATCAAACGTGGGCGCTTTCCAGGAGGTACCCATACCCATATCGTGAAGCTGACTGTACATAAAAGGAACATGGTCCTGGAAGCCTGTGACTGTTTGAAAATTATACAGTTGATAGATCCCTAAAGTTTTCAATGGTTTTGGGTCTTAGCAATCATTTTTAATACAAATCTGACGACACTATAGGGTCAAAAACCTTCTCAATGAAATTTGAAGTAGGTACCAACATAGCTTAAAGCTTAGCGAAAGCCGAGTACCCAATCATTGGGAAAAAGTAGATAAGTCAATTCAGGAAAAGTTAAGAAGATTTGTCAGTTAAAGTTTTAGAGGAGTCAATCAGCATTGTTCGGCTTCAAATGAGGTCTATTTCAAGTTTTCGATTGGTTTGGCCTCAGATTTTTTGGCATCGTCCAGTTTGTGATTGACTTCCTTAAAGAAGCCTCTTTCACGTGGCCCTCAGATGCAATAAGACTAAACAATGCAATAAGAGCCACACAGCTATTATACGCTTGAAAGACATTTGGAATGTGGTCCTTTGAACTTGCAAACTGCAATAAAGTAGATAAAAATCGTTCCCGCTCCAATTTTGCTCGTTGCAATTAAGCTCTAAATTATGTGACATCATGCACATCAGACAATGACAGCCGATGCGTCACCACAACGTGTCTCCGGATGCTATCACCGTCCCTGACGCGAAACTTTGCAACTCTCACACACTTTGTTAGAAACCGCCGTCTTTTGAAAACTACCAACAAGATCACATCCAATTAGCTTCAGATAGGCGTGAGAAAATTCAGCCTTGATGAGTTCTGTCGGTTCTTAGAGATACAGTTTACCAATTGTCTGCTACAACAACAAACGTCAAGCAGGAAAACAGGGATCGATTCGCGAAAGCACACAACGAAAGCTCTGGCGGAAGCACGCGAACGTGCACCGGACCTCGCTTCACGCTCTGCTGAGTGCTGCCACTGCCATCGAGCTCTAACGAGTACCTCTAACTAAACAATCCACAAAAACCAAAAGCTTCTACACCACTACTTGGACACACTTGCACATTTTGCCACAAAACTTTTGTGTAAGACGCGAACTCTGTACCTTCTCTCGCTCGATCCATCCGCGCCTCCTTTTTTTCTTCGTCTCGCTGCCTCGGAAACAAAACGGTCCGAAGGACGCAAGCGAAAAATAAACAAAAAGGGAATCGGAGTTCGCGATCGCGTCAGTTGTGCGCGTGTCGCGTCGCGCGGGGGCGATCTGCGTGCATGTGTACGCGGCGAGGGTCGGCGGCGGACTGGCGCGCGCGTCGGGACGCAGCTGCCGCGGCGGCCAATGGCGCGCGGTCACGTGACGCGCCCCGCGCCCGCACACGCTTGCTCGCTTGTTTACAAATAATAATAATACGCCGCCCGGTGGCGCCGCCTCTACACCGCGCGGCCGGCCTAGCCCGCTACGGGCTACGCACAGCTGTCGTTGCATTTGGCGGGATTCGATTCGGAGTTCGCTCAAAGCTTCGATCTGTTTACTTGGAGCTTTCGCGTTGGCGTGCTATCGATCGGTACAAGTTTGGTGCCGCGTTGTAGATGCGTTACACCAACTTACAACAATATTCATGTTGTATTTAATGGATATTATTTTTGCTGCTATATTTTTCCTGTTTTCGTAGGCGCGAGTAGCACCAACTTCTAGGTTAAAATTTGGGAAAAGGGTTAACACAATTATTACGCAATTTCGCTAAGAGGGTGCGACATTCGTCCCCATTTAGCGACAGGTTGATGTTTCCGATTGTTTTGCGTTCAGGTTGTAAGGTGCATTAGGGCTGAACCCCAGCCCAGAGCCCCCAGTGCATGCGACGTGTGGCTGGTGGCACTACTCTCCCCTCGGTCTAAATCTGAGCTGAGGTGCCCCGTGGTCTCGTGCTAGGGATGAGATACTTGACGAACTCATTCTAATTGATCCCCTCATCTTTTGCGCATTGCAAGGGATAGTTTGTCCCCAATATTTTGGTCAATTGAGGGAAGCATTAGAATTCGATTATGTTCATAAGTTGGGCTAGAAGGATCGTTTCTTGTAATTGAAGAAAATAAAACCTAAACATTGCATCATTAAAATGCGATAGAATGATCAGTCATTTTAGTACCTGCCTACTTTATATCTACACGATGACGACATATTGTGAAAAGCAGAAATATTTAAAGCACTTAACAATTTGCAGAATTTTTCAAAAGTTATGCCCTTGAGTACTTAGGTAGGCAAACTAAATTATTCCCATTATTTAAATCTAAACAGAAGTTCAAAAACTACAACGTGCTCCATCTATCATATATCATGCTTAATCTAGCTCCTTTTCAATTATTTAATTAACCTTTTTAAGCTTAAAAATCATGATATTTGTTATATTTATAGTCCTACGCCTGTCCTGATTTATTTTCCGATTTATCCGGCGTAGCATGTATCCTTGCATACTTCTCCTCCATAAGTTATTATCTAAGTTAGCCACCCTTTATCCAGCCTTTTCATATTTTACATATTCCATCCATAGTTTCTCTGGTCTTCCACTCCATACAGTGTATCTTTACACACTTATAACTTACCTTAAAAAACTTTCCCAGGTACGCCATTTTTGCTTATTCCTTTGCATCGCATGACGACCTATTCGTATGACCATACAACTTTTCAAAACAAATTAAAAGTTAGTCACGTTTGTTTTACATTCTGTCAAAAAACATTGTGTTTTGTAGACAGCCTCGTTGTGTTTGTCCGTGGTTGCAACTGTTGCAAGTGGGCCTGCTAAGCTTGCGGTCCTGTGTTCGATTTACAGGTCAGGCGATGTATTAATATTGGGTTTTCGCATATATATTATAAATAAGAGTTTTCGTTAGGAATTTCTCAGTGGCAGCCACGGTGTTTGGTTGTGTGTGCGATTTACGTCAAAGGCTCTATTACTTGGAACTTTGACATGGCGAAATGGGGGTATTAGGTACACCCCTTCTGCACAGAGCATCAGCGTTTATAAGCCTGATGATATGTTTATAGTGTTTTGTATTGAAATAGATAACAACTTCTAGAACTACCTCTCTCAAAACATAGCCACGGGATATGTAAGACCTCAACCTGTATGACTAAACCAGCTTATACCCGTAGCCTCGTCCGCGTTGAGTCTGATTATTGTCCCACGGGATATACTACCGGGATAAAAAGTATGTTATGTGTTAATCCAGGCTATATATATATATATCAGTGTGTCAAATTTCATCCAAATCTAGTCAGTCGTTTTATCGGGAAAGAGTAAAAAACATCCAGACATCTCTACATTCTTACAAACTTTAGTAGATGTTTCTTTATCATCGGTGTATCCGAAGTAAGCCTTTAAATAACAAAGTTTCAGTGGAAAGGGAGTGAAAATTTAAGACAGTTTTTAATGCCCTAAGTTTCGGATGCTTCGTTATATTTCAAACTTGTGTTTTAGTGAAAATATTAAGAGCAGACTTTAGTTTTGCAGTCGTTTTTATAAATCACTAGCGATCCAACCCCTGTTTCGAATTTTTATGACTTCTTTCTTCGTGATTGCTCTGTTAAACTACGATCATCACCTGCCTAGCCTTTTCCCGACTATGTTGGGGTCGGCTTCTAGTCTAACCTGATGCAGCTGAATACCTGTATCTCAACCTCGTGAGTATACTGTGCAATACAATAAAACGGGCTGTCTGACTTTCGGATCACTGACTACCAGCAACGGCTGTGAAAGATCTGCAATTCAGATTATAATTAAAATAAAGATTAATCCTATGAGTACTATTAATATGAAATTAATCTATATTATCTATACTAATATTATAAAGCAGAAGAGTTTGTTTGTTTGTTTGGTTGAACGCGCTAATCTCAGGAACCTTGGATAGTCCATTTATCGAGGAAGGCTATAAGCTATATAACATACAGACATATTTAACTGTTAAGTCGACTTTAACTAACAAAAATGTAGTTACTTAGTAATATGTTAAATGTTAAACCTGTACTATTGCATGCTATATATTGGCCAAATGTGTGTTACTAAATATTTTATATAAGAACTTCATGTACCTACCATATTTGTTGCAATAAATAAATGAATTTAATTGAATTGAATTGAATCACGCTATGACCAATAGGAGCGGAGCAGCAATAAGAAATGTTGCACGCGGGAAATTCACGCGAACGAAGTCGCGGGCAGAAGCTAGTTAGGTATAAACATTAAACATTGCGGAATAAGTTCTATAAATGAAAGACACTGCATTAATTCGTTACTAGGTTGAAAACAATAACGTGGTCACACACTAAGTCAGACATGAAAACCAACTTATTTTTATAACATAAGTAACTGAAAACACATTACAAGCAAAACAGCTTCATATTTTTTTAAACTTAAATTGTGACGGAAAATGTAGACTTCTTATTCTTTCTTGTTACGACTACTATAACAGATCTTAGACTGAACACGAAAGTGTGGTTAACAACTTCCACAACCTGTCTTAATTATGTAAGTAACAATCAACTTCCCCTTTGGCAATTGAATTGAAAAGCAATACCTAACCTAACCTACGAGTACCTTAATTACAATAGTATGACGTAATATTCTAAATTTTTTTTTGGTCCCACTGCTGGGCACGGCCTCCCCTCCTTCTTTAAAAACCTCCCTGTTTTGTGCAATATTCTGGCTACGTTTGCCCACGAACATGATCAGGCCCCTTATTCACAACCATTCGACTCGCTTCCGATTCGGAAAGTCGTATGTCTATCTCGGTCGTTTTCGTAATGCCAGAAGAAAACAGATATACGAGTTGTCGAATCGGAAACGAGTCGAACGTTTGTGAATACGGGGGCAGATCGTCACTTTTAATTTAAATGTTTAAAAAATACGTTATTCACTTTTAGCGAACCCTAAACTAAACTTCTTAGGGTTATTAGATCTTCGTCTTCGACTATGGCCGAATTTTATGTGCGACCACTTTCGGCTTCGGCCAGAAATCGACCTCCGATCGGACAATAAGAGCGTGGCGTAGCACGACGTTGCATCCCTTAGTTTCTCGAACGTAACATTTTCATACAGGACAATATTAGTGACTCATAGGTTACTAAATAATAGTTATTTGAATTCGTTGAATAGTAAAACTCTTGTGCTTTCTGCTGTTTATTGCAGCTAAGTCAAACTTTTAAAGTTTTCAGTGAAAGTTAGTAGATAAGAAAAGCGAAGGAGTGTGTGTAATGATTGACCGAACTTAACACATTGCAAAAAGAGTGAGTTAATGTGTAACCAGTTAAATCACTGATCAAAATAATAAATTATATATTGTTACTAGGCACAAAACGATTTTCATAGGCACAGTGCGTTGAATATTTGAACAAACCTTTGTTTTAGTTTTTTCAAACTACTTATTTAATTACTACAAGTCATCAAAAACTACTTTCTTTCTTTCGTTTACCATACTTCTCTAATACTCATCATCTCAAAGTCACAGTCCTTTTTTTGCCATCTCATTTTTCACACAAACCATTCATCGTGTCTTTCGTCCTCCTCTACTCTTCCCATCCAAATTCATACTTAATTACTTTATAAATAAATACTTGGTCTCAAAATAATTTCCCGATGACTCGATAACATGAATGACGTTTCACATTATTACATTTCGGAGAACCGAAAACATTTCATTTCTGAGAACCGTAGTTCCTATGAATTCGCGAGTGACGGCCAATGCGGCCCGTACCGAAGTGACTCACCAGAATTTCACCCCCCACCCTCGTGTTACTCAGTTTCTGTGAAAACGTCATTATTTTCTATAACTCACATAATAATTCTAACATCTGGCAAACGTAGAGAGAGTCCGAGTTTTTGTTTCGATTTTGTAGCGTATGGTCGACTTATGGTTTTCATTAAAATTAGAAAATGTTTGTAATTAATTTGATTGTTTATAGATTTTGTTTCGTACAACAGTTTAGGACGCTTACATAAATTCAAATTAGAGAAAAATGGTCATGTCAATGGCCATGAAAATGAAACGTATCATAAACAAGAAGTGCGTAAACTTGGTACGAGATCAAAAATTCAAAAGTAGTTGCAACGCGTGCAAACGTTTCTTGCATCGCTCCGCGCCAATTCCATTGCTACAAAAGTGCGTAATATCGATTACCGGATCCCTTACCCCATCTTCCGTCTCTTTCGCACGACGCACACTCCACTTCCGAAAACAATAAAAGCTTAAACGTGAACGCAGCGTTCCGAGCGCAACTTTGCGCGGGAAACATAGGCGCCATTTTGTTATTTTCGCGCTTGATATACGACCTTTTTTCCCGCTGCGCTCAGCCCCCGTCACGGTTGCCATGACAACGGATCTGTCACACGCATAGAACATAAAACGCAGGCATTGATTTTTTCCTCGCTTCCTCTTTTACTTTTACGCGTGTCGAGCTACTTTTTGCTTGATTTTTTTTTTCGAAAGCGACATCGCGTCAGTTTTAGCGCTCGCTAAGTGCTTTTAGATTTATAGTGGCGAATACTTTATATTTGGATAATTTTTAGTTCTGAGCCTATTTTGCATCATGCATTAGTTAGTTATTTTCTTTAGCGACAGTTAGGTTGAGTGAGTTATGGAGTGACTTAGTGAGATTCTATCTTTTGTCATTAATTATACGAGACACCTAGATATTCAGATTTTTTGTAAATCCTAGATGCATTAGGACATTACCTAATACCTATGTTTTTGGACTACATATTTTTTGTTTTTAATGATTTTTTTTTTATAATCGAAAGAGGAAAAAATAAGTTTCGGGGAAAATTGAAGTCGATAACCGTTGTATGTTACAAGAAATATATTTTGTAAATATTTTTTTTGGCTGAAGCAACATAACATCAACAGTATACAGTTACATAGTCACCTAAGCGACGATAATTACAAAAATCGGGACAAAAGATGTTTTTCCTCAAAGTTTCCTTTAATCAACTTAAGAGTAACTTCAAAGGATTTCCTTTCCTTGATAAACAGTACATCGAGTTAAGCTTAAGAGAAAATTTGTTAAGGTAGGCTCAGTAAACCCGGGGGGGTGAGGTCCAAGGGTTGTATTTTCCATCCCCTGCAGATGTGGCGATTTCACCCCTCGAATGTCTCGTTAACTCAATAGAAAGAAAAATATGTTAGACCGTCCGGATCGCGAAAAATGTGTCTTAATCTTAACATGGACGAAAATATGGGAAATTGCGGTTACCTTTTTCTATTCAGCTTTTTTATGGAGGTCCACTTGTGTATATTGTGAGGATCTAATATTATGATAACATTTTGGTCAAAAATACGTGATTAAGTTGAGCCAAATGTTACAGAGAGTTTGCTATCATCATCAGTTAGTTTTTTGCTTTAAACATAGGCATAATCAGCCCACTGTTAGGACACAGGTTTCTGTTTCTTCCCTATGAACGGGAATGGGCTGTAGCCACGGGTTAGTGCGGGTTGGTAGATGTCATATGTCTTCGAATTTTTGGTTCCAGGATTTGCCAATTCAAATAAATTACACAAAGTAATGCGCCTGCCTGGGTCCGTATTAAGGTATTAAATTTTTTTGTTCGTTAGTTGTGGTAGCCACTACTAGGCCTAGCGCTGCTCTTTTAGCCTTAATTTTACCTAAAACATCGATCATATCATCAATAAAAAGGTAAGCAAATAATACTTAGTTAGTTAAAAATGTATCACCATACGCCAAATAGAGCCTCAATAAGTCATAACAGCGTAAAAATAAACTTTCATCATCAAGCTTCTGCACTTGGCCTGTTCATTTATCGATTTATGGCCATTCAGTTCAGGTTCCCCCAAGTTCATTTTAAAAATTCATGCGACATTGAAAGTCAAAACGATCAAGCCAAACTTGAACCTGCTACATAGTGCTTTGAAAGCTTCGTGACTTCTAGAATAAAACTTATAGAGCAATATTACAGGTTCGAATATAAATGTAAGTCAGTAATACATACTGACTTCTATTCTATTTTTGATGAATGGCAATTGAAGCCGGTGTCGACTATTCTGCCAATGTCTAAAGTGAACTGGAGCGGCAAGTGGGTGTTTTAAGAAAAAAAAATCAAAATAAAAAACTACGGTTGATACAGTTGGGACTTGTTGGTTAGTAGCAGACTGAAACAAACAAAAAATCAATAATAAATAAATATTATAATTGTTAAAACATACATATATATACCTACCACAACAACACAGACAGAGTATTTGATGTAACGGCTTATAGTTTTATACTGTTGTGGCGGATAAAAATCATCAACGCCACAAGCAGTTCGGAAGAAGGGTATGTTAGAAGGGACGGAAACAATTACATACTGACTTAAATTTATATTCGATACTGACTTAGTACATAGGTACAGTACCCTACTCGTTGGTTTATCGTAGTTACAGTTTTAATAAAATGAGAGGCTAACTTTTTCTGCTTTTACTATACACTGTGTTATCTTTTTCTGTACTTAAACTTACAGCTATTTTACCCTTAGGCTTGCACGAGTTTAACATTTGTGATATTTTTCTAATTTATTAATATCCATGGCTTGTGTTTCTTGCAAAAAAAATAACTTAAATGCTATTAGATAATTTAATTGTATTTTCGATAAAAAAACGACATATTTACGTTACAAAAACCTCAAAACCGTACGTAGTATTACTTTTAGGCCTTACAGATTCATAAATATGCCATGATTTGATAAAATTTCGTATGAAAAAAGTACCGACCCACGTAAAGCACCCACTTGTTGTGAGGCCTACCTACGCTGTCATGTAATACCTAAGTATTTAACACTGTACCAGGATAACATTTTTAAAACTAAATAAATTTTCAACTTGATCTCATTATAATCACCATTCAGCCCCTATACCAATTTATAATATGATTTCGGTGTAGCCTGTGTTCTTCTTCCATACTGCTATTACTCGTCGTCTCATCACACACTTTCGATCAACCCGATCTGTACATCAATATTTTGCCGTTTCATAAGCACCCTTAAAGATTCCTGAACCTGTGTTTACAAATAAAGAATATTGATTGATTGATTGACAAAATATTCTAAATACAGTGAAACTTGGTTAAGTGGGACCTGGATAAGTGAAAAACCTCCAAAACTGGAACTCACGCTGAGGTCCCGACATTCATGCCTGCATATCTGAGACACTGGGTAAGTAGAATACCTCTTTAAGTGAAACCAATGTCCCAGTTATTCAGGTTTCACTGTAGAATCAAAAATCGAACTGTAAGGTCCAAACGCTCAATTACTGAAATCGTTTCCCTCACAAACGTTTGGTTGCCTTCAAACCTGTTGCATTCGCCACGAGCTATTGGGAACAGAGCTTTTGGACGAGAGACCGTTTTGTTATCCTTTACGGGGGGACTACTGGCAATAGGGACCACGGGTGAGCCAGCGCTATTAGGTTACGTCCCGTAGACGTACGTATGTAAGGTGCAATTGAAGTTCTCTTGAGGAGAAATTGTCACCTATTGAAAGAAGGGAAAAGAAGTGTCCTGCTTGGTCTTCTGTACAGAAACCCACTCTTTCATTATTAATTTAGATCTTTACTGACTATCTGAATAACCGATTCCTTGACAAATTAATTTAAAGTTTCTGCAACTGGTTTTTCAGAAATAAATGCTTTGAGTTTACAGAAATAAAAAAGTTGAATACAGAAATTAATGCTATCAAAAGACTTTGTTTTTGGGGATCCCATGGAAGGAATTTAAAGTAAAGTTATAATATTATTATAAACCAAACTAACTTAAACTTTAAACTTAAAAAATGGCGTCAAAAAACTCCTCCTCAACGCTGTCAACTGGTAAAGTCCCCAGGAGACTGGCGGCGTTACCGCGCTGTATGGCAATGCTAAGCCTTTGGCCAAGGTAAAAGCCAGCCCTAGGGTCACGGGAAGTGTCAACTAAGCGTTTAGTATAATTTCTTTGAAAAGGCTGTGTGCACTCGGACCCCACGGTCCTAGAGTTTCAACCCCAAACGGCTCGAAAATATAGTTACCAATAAGGTTACTATATTTACGCCGCTTGAGGTTCTCAGCAGCCGCAGCGGCCGCCCCTGCACAGCACGATGAGCTAGGAAGATGGGAAGGCGCAAGAGTATCGACACAAGTTGCGTCCCACACTAGAGGCCTACCCATCTTCCGTGGAAACAAAGACATGCCGTCTGGTCTCTTGATATCGTCGCGTGCCAAACCATTGGGTTCTAATAAAGCTGGAACGCCGACGGTGACAAGAGATCGACGGATGATGTCATTCAAGTTCGCGTGCCGTGCAAAACGACCCGCACTTCGGCTGCATGACAGGCCGTGGTGTCCGAGGCTGTTGACAACTTCACCACAGTGACAGCGATGAGGAGAACAACAAGGGGCGCCTAGGCGTAGAGCAACAGCGAGGCGGAAAGTGGTGTTATTAGTTTGATATTTATTTTATATATATTTGTAGTATTTTAATTATCTTAGTAGTTTACCTTAGTATTCATTAAATTATTTTCAGATGTAGGTACACCTACCACTGCTTGTCTCTGCATCACCTAAACGTTGACTGGTAGAGAATGCCTTTGGCATTAAGTCCGCCTCTGTATAATGAGCTTCAAGTGTTAAATAATAGTAGATTGTATCATAAGGGAGCAAAATAATATTTTTACGGCGAGGGCGCTTTTTTGAATCCAGAGCGAAGTGAGGGATTCTAGAGTAGAATCCCGAGCGCAGCGAGGGATTCTTTAGTAGAATCCTGAACGTAGCGAGGGATTCAAAGTACGTCGCCCGAGCCAAAAATATATTTTGCGCCCGAGTGATACACTCTACTTTTCATCACCCACTATGAGAAAATAAAAGGCGCCTCATATTTTATTGTAATATTGATATTTAATGAAACAGAGTAACAACTAAATTGAAATTAAGTAGTATCTAATAATAAAACAACTAAAAACTTATATTTACATTTGAGACATTTTCACAATTTTGAAAATTAATTGTTACAGTTTTATTAGGAATAGAGATTGTTGTAGATTTAATTTTATTCTGCGTGTTTGAAATAATGTCAGAATGTGGCTCATTTTGAGGAAAATGTGACGGTGAATCTCTTTGTTTGGATGTAGATGGGCGCGGCGACAGTGGCATGGATGGATTAACTGAAGGTTGCAATTTAATGTTTTCCACGATGCGTTCACATGTTTTCGCCTTGTTCTCAATGGAATCTTCTATATATCCCTCTGCTACAGCACTCGACTTCCATCCTCCATGTCGCTTGAGAACAGTTAAGTCCGCTCCAGAATCTGCCAACAGGGTAGCAGAAGTGCGACGAAAACAATGTCCTGTATATAGCTTGATATCTGGTAACTTCAAATAAGTAGCGATTTCTTGTGGCATGTAAGAAATTTTATTTTTTCCCATAACTTGTTTGAAGCACTTGCCATTTTGATAACGGATGAAAAACCGATTGGTCTTTATATCAGCAGGACGCAGGTCCAGGTATTTCTGTACAATAGTTTTGTATTCTCCTCGGATTACGAAGGATCGGTCAATTTTTGTTTTTGTGTCTGTCAGCTTTACTAACAGTAAATTATCCGAGTGATTTTCGACATCATCAACAGTTATTTTTAAAAGTTCATTGCCACGACAAGCTCCATGTACTCCGAAAATTAAAGCCACCTGTAACAAAACCGAATGTGAATAAGACAAGTACCTATCTATCGAAGTACAGGTTACAATAAAATGCGCATTTTAAAACACTGGTTATACTTTACTAATCCACCATATATACATACATAGTTACTTACTTTTACGGCAAGAAAGATGTTGTCGGGTGCCTCATTAAGGAAAGTCTCCACGTTTTTGACTGAGAACACTTTGGATTTTTTAGGTTTAAATCCATCAGACATCCTCTTCAGACACGCTATTAATTTCGAATATGTGTCCAGTTTTACGTCGTTATTAGAACTGACTGTTGATTTTAGCATTGAGTAGGTACTCCAAAGTGTGGAAGGTTGTTTAGTTTTGGCTAAGTACTGGAAGTAGGCCAAAAACACAGATTCTGAAAAATTCTTGGCGCCTCTTGAATTTCTCCATTCAATAAAATTACCATAAGCTTTCATATATTTCTCCCGGGATTTTGCAGGTAGTAGATTATCCATCACATTTCTTGCGTCAGTTCTAATACTATCAGGAGTTAATTCTATACTTTCACTGTCACTTGAAGAACTCATTTTTCAAAACAAAATCATGAATTTCTATCAATCCGTGAAAATTGACGAAAACGCGGGCTATAGTTCGCGCGTTTTTAATTTTATTTCTTTTTTTTTTGTATTCAGCCGGCGCGCGGCGCTACTATGGGCCGTCGCACCAGCCAGTCTTTATTCAAACAATATTTGCGTTCGATTTCTTGGGCGCTGAACACAAGATGTTCCAAATTCAAAAAGTGCGCGGCAAAGATAATTGCGGCGCACTTATAAAGAGGATTAAAAACTCATTACTGCCCGCTAAAAGTTTCTTATAGAAAACACCACCTTTGGGTGCACTTAAAGGCGAACCAAGTCGTCTTTTTCGAATAGATGGGATGAAAATAAATATTAAAACTTGTATTAAAAAAAAAAACTTGTAGAAAATGTTGGAACTGACCCCAAATAACTCCTTAACTAGA
Organism: Xestia c-nigrum; assembly: GCA_916618015.1. NCBI lineage: Eukaryota > Metazoa > Arthropoda > Insecta > Lepidoptera > Noctuidae > Xestia > Xestia c-nigrum. Next base: position 21,023,001 of record OU745257.1, on the reverse strand, counting down.
AGTTTCCCAGGTGGTGTTTCAGATGGTCTAGAGAACAAAAAAAAAGATCGCAATGTCGGGGAGATTAAGTAGCTTTCAGGTTCGTTAAAGATGCTTCTCAGTCGTTACAGGTAGTCAGTGGCCCAAAAAGTCTGACAACCAGTTTTACCAAGGGGTATCGTATTACCCAGTGCTAACTGGGTTGTGTTGATCAGATAGGCAGTGGCTCCATATAACATACTGGTATTCAGCTGCATCCGGAAAGACTGGAAGCTGCCCTAACTTAGTTGGAAAAAGCTAGGGAACAGGCTAGGCAGATGAAGACTTGTAGCAGTGAATTTTTTTTTTTTAAAGGTACCTAATTATCAAATCAAGAAAATCAAAGAAGAATAAATCTAAAATAAAACACGCCAACATTTTTATTTTCGTATTTATTACAAACTAGAATAAAAGTGGAATGTACAAAAGAGTGAAATAATTTAATCTAGGCATCCATTTCATACATACTAGGATTGAAAGTAAAATTGTAATTACTTACCTATGAGGATTCGTAAAATAATCACTCTTTGACCGTCATAAAAAAAACCCAGAGGCAGCGGAATAGAGGTAAAGTAGAAGGAATAGCAGTAAAATAATAGTAGAAGGGATATCTTATTAACTGTAATAAGCTTTAAAAGAAGCTTACTTTAGTTCTCAAGCTTTAAAAGCGCTGCCTTTTGGCATAATAGGGTAGATCACCAATCAATTGACATACTTTTTAAAAGCTGTCAAAACGCGGTTCTCACAAAGATTTTGTATGGCAACAGTACATTGTGATGTCACTGTTCAGTCAACTCAATGACTCAACTATTTATTGATTTATTTTAAAGCAACTAAAAATCTATTTACAATTAATTGAAAATAAATCGGGTTTTTGCCCATCCAATCGGCCCATAAAACAAGGTTTTTTTTAGAGATTGGTGTCTTAGATTTTTTATGTTTTATAGTGTCATCTAGAGGCTAATATCCTTTGAAACAGCTTGCCACGTATATCTGGCCCCACTGCTCTGCAGGATTCTTGGTCTTACAGGTCTTACAGAATAAGCATTGCACCCTACCTCTTAGGTGATGTAGATCGTGGAAAAGCAGAACATGTCTAGAAAAAAAAATCGTACTAATTAAAACGCATCGATATTTTGTACTTATGGAAGTCCCATTTTTTCGCTTGCGCTTATATTGTAAAACCCTGTGTATGTAAGGCCGCGTTCCCAATATGTAGTGACGATTAATTTATCGTTGGTTTTTAGTTGGCAAAAGTCGTGGACGACGGTAATCGCGTCGTGGACGACAGTAATCGCGTCGTGGGCGACAGTAATCGCGTCGTGGACGACAGTAATCGCGTCGTCCTATATATGAACACGTTCATTTAAATACACAAGGCACGACATTTAAAACTACACGATTATCTGTCGTCACAACAAAGTGGGACCGGGCTCACTCTATGTCACAGTTAGATTGTTTTAACTGAATTACAATTTCAATTAACTGTAAAAAGCAGAACAAAGAACCTTCGATGATGACAATACAAAGAATTAAGATAAGTACAGGTAGTGTAACAGAAAATCTCTTACTTCCTCTTCACAATATCTCATACAAAAGCAAATATTTTACAACCTAGTCTACCCATAGTATTAAATTTGCTCAGATGAGGGCTGAGAGATCATAATCTTAAATCTAATTACATTTTTGAGTATAGTGTGAAGGAAAACAGATCTGAAAATACCAAGAAAAACTCTATGGAACAATATATAATTACTTATACAAAATAATCGTATTATAAAATATGTATATTTTGTATATAATAAATAGAGGCACCTAGGTTGGTACATTAACTTAGCAATAAAATGGGCAAAATTGACATCTACATTTTTATATTTGTTTATGTTACAAATAATATCCATTTTCTCCCAATCTGTATTAATATCTATTATTTACAAATCATCCATTTCATACTTTAATTAATAGGTACTTGTTTAAATGTCATTTCAATAAAAATAAAGATTTGTGTGGTATATATGTCACCGTAAATTTGTCAAATACGTCATATTGTAATATCTCTAGCGATATTGTAAACTCTCGAATTATTGTCAAATGGACATACTACTTACAATAAAACGCATTATTATTCGTGAAATTGATGCGATGGTAGTCAACTCACGCGGTATGGAGGGAAGGAGGGGTCCCCCTTGCCCAGTGGTACCACTCTCTTGAAAAGATACTGTACTATTTCTGAAAAATACCGATTAATATAACCTAACCTTAAAACACTTTATATTCCCCTAAAAAGCGTAGTCGACGGAGCTCCACTTCGCGGGGCCCCTATTTCCGAGTGCAGGGTTTAAAGGAACCTAACTAACCTAACGGGGGGGTGCCCCAAGTCCCGATTATGAGGGCAGAGATACTTCCGTATGTTCAGTTGACAATAATTCGAGCGTTTACAATATCACTAGAGATACACGTTATATTGTAATATAACGTGTTTGACAATTTTACGGTGACATATATACTACAAGTACTACAACAAAAAATCTGACTACTGAAATTTTAGTTTACAAGGTAAAACCAAGGCCTCCTTTTGTTAAAGTCGGGTAAAATGTAGCGTGTGATACTCGGGCCATTATAACGATTGACACCTTAATCATCAAAATCGGATGAATAATTTAGGCGCTACGGTGAAACACGTAAAAAATCATAACCCTTCCATTTGGCTTTGCTGTAGTCAGGTAAAATAATACTCCGCCTTGGGGATCAAAACGATATGTTGTAGATGAGCAACAGATATACGTCTTGATTTAGAAAATAAAACGTATCAAAGGCAGTGCCTTACCAACTTCAGAAAACTAAATGCAATGGCGATGGTAGTGCCATCTAGTATCGGATAGCAAAACTATCAACAAAGTGAGAAATTTCCAGTTAGCATAAATCACAGACAATCAAATTCACCACGAATTTAATTTAATCTGGTGTATGTGCATGGGCAACACCTTGGTATCCAAAATACGAGTATATCAGTGTGGAACATTTGTTAGCTAATTTCGAGGGCAACTAACGTTTCTGGACATGGTTTTGTTCGCAGCGTGAAGATTATCTAGGTACTAAACATAGTCCACAGCACGTCGTAGATCTGTAACGTAATTGAACTTATATGCTTATAATAATCTTATGAAAGGTTGGCCAACAAACTTTTATATACCTACTTGAAGTTTGATGTCGCTCTAGTTATCTAATCTACTTATTACAAAATACAACGCTATAATACAAAAAGACAATGCTATAATTGCAATCATTTAAAAATAATCAGTTTGTGTAATTGACCACTGTTTGCGAGTAATGGCAGAAAAAATATTACTTACAATATTAAAATACCTACTAATAGTATAAATCAAAGTAGTGGTAGTAATAAAATAGGTTAGGTTCTGAGTTTACTACTTTCGAGGTTTTAATACCCCCAGAGCCCAGAACTTTAAAGTTAAACAAATGTAGAATTACTTAGAAATAATATAGGCAAATATGACATTTATAACACATGAATATTTAATATACATCCAAATATCTTAACAGCATAATACATTTTATCTATTATTTACAAAACATATTTTTTATTTAAAAGTAATACTTTGTTGGATGTTTAATTAAATTACAATTATAATACTCTGCCTTTGGGATACAAGCGTTAATTAATAAAATGCTTTATTCGTAGATATAAATAATATCTATATGTCATGATTAAAAAAGTACACGGGTTCAAAGGCAGTGATATCTTACAAAATGCTAAAACTCTAAACAATAATTATAGTCGTGCCATCTAGTATCAGATCGTAAAACTTCCAAGCAAAAATACAGCTGCAATAAATAAAATTACAATTCGTGAATTTTTACTAAATTCAATTAGCTGTAAATGTGCATTGGCAACAGCTCGGAATCCAGAATAAATCCGTGTAGAGGTTTTGTCCGCTTGATTGGAGGGCCACTAAACGTTTCTGGATGTATTTTTGTTCGCAGCGAGAAGAATATCCAGGTGGTACAGTACATAATCCACTGCAGGTTGTAGACCTGTAACATAATTTTATTAAACGTAATTTGAAAAAGTTGTAATATAACTATTAAGTATTTGAAGTGTGATGTCGCTATTCGATAACAGATGGCGCTATTTTCAAACCGACACAGAGCGTCTATTTACAAAAAATCTAAATAGATGGCGTTAGTGAGAGAAACGCTTGCAGCTCGTAAGGAAAAACAACGTACGTGCAAATCTCAGCTCGCACCAGTTGCGACGTGTTTTCGGGCATGTTGACAACGTATTTCCAGTTGCCTTTGTTGTTTAGGGCTGCTCGGGGAGTTATGAACTCGGTGCGGACGGAGCACAAAGTTTGTGTGTTGGGTGATGTCGCTTGCCGGCGATGACGTTCGGCTGTTGTATCCTCACTATTAAATTAAAAGATTAATTATTAATAGAAAACATACAGGCTGATTGGTAATTGGGTGTAGGCCTTAAAATGGGTGATATACCTCATTTGTAACAAATTTAAGGGTTCTATCCCTATCTGAGTGGTTTCGGAGTAATCAACCTTTTCAAGTTTAGCTAACAGCGTCGTTTAAGTTCATAATATATAAAAAATAAACTACCCCTGCTTTTCAAGGCAGATTACTCAAAATAAATGTATTACACTTAACGTACAAATTACAGAAATGACTTCCTTGTCTCATTAGCTTTCCAAAATGGTGCCATTATACCCTCATAAAGTAAGTGAATGACGAGAAAAGAACTGTTGTTCCAGAGAAGGACGTGGTAATCAAAACTGGGTTAAGTAGTTTTTTCGTTGCACGTCTTCCTTGTTGCAGATTTTCATGATACCACTATGTGATGTTAGCTGTTTGACTAAATGCACAGCGTCCTGCTCGATTAGTTCAAGTAAGATCTGTCTCTATCTGCTGTATTTTAACATATCCTATTAGACAGAGTTGTACTTTTGAACGTTGTTTAAGCGGGATCCGGGACAGCAGGTTGACCGACTATCTTTTTGCTTTGGTTTCAATTGCAAATCACCACAAATTGTTTCATAAATGAACCTCCGTACTCATAAATTAAGTTATCTTTTAAGGCTGGCACAAATTTTTTGCACGCCAGTTTAGTTTTTGAGTTTTTCTGTTTCAAACAGAGCATGAAAATACTCGGTCAACGTGCCGATCCGACTTCAATTTGAACTAGTGTTCAAACAGAAGAAAACAGCCTATCAATCTGACAGGATATGTTAAATTACAGATGCGTTTTATTGAGAATCTAAAACCTTTAAAAAAGAGGGTATAATGATTAGGTTGATTCAACAGATTAGAGTGACAGCTGTCTTCTCAACACAAATGTAATTTGGCAAGATAGGAAGCGAATATTGAAATGGCTACAGGTACCTTGGGAGTTTAGCACCTCCCCCCCCTTCGAAACGAGTCCGGTAGATTTATAAGCGGCCGGCAGGCAAAGGCCGCGAAAATAAAAATATGCAAAAGAACACCGGGTTTTAGATAGAACGAGTCTGACAGACCCCTTCGCTCTCCCCTGGGCAGAGGACATCCATGAGCATTTGCACGTCGAGAAAAAAAGCTACACTTACTTGACAAGCCCTAGAGCTATCCTTAGAGCGTCAGCTCCTGTCAGCTTCCGTTTCTCAGCCGCCTGCACAAGCTCTGCGTTTCTCTTACGTCGCTGCGCGGTTGCAGTGAGTGTCGGAAACGTGACGGAGCGCTCTATCGTTACGTCAGAACGGGATGGTGAGACGTATCTGTACGATGAAGTGGATATTTACCTATTGAAATTTTGGCTGCTTGGTGGGCGAGGAATGAAATATCTTCCTATTTGGACCCAAATCCCGACAAAAGAATCGTGACCCGTGTAGACCGAGCAGGTTATAAAGCTTAAAATAATGAAAATATCATGACTAACAAAACGTAAGATCCTGACTGTAATCCCCGAAAAATTAGGTAAAGGTCACACACATGAGCTGCAGGACTGTTCGAAAGAGACACCGTGGCCCTGGAACATAAAGGGCGAGGAAGGAACATGGATGGGTTCTAGTTAGTAAAAGTCTGACACTCCCTCCCGCTCTGCTCAAAGTGGAAGAAGTTATTTGATGATTTACTGGGTATTGGTACCCAGTGGTAACTGGGTTATGGAGGCCAAATAGGCAGCCACTCCATGCAGAATACTGGTATTTAGCTGCATCCAGTTAGACTGGAAGCCGACCCCAAATTATTTGGGAAAAGGCTAGGCATATGATGGTGTGTGTATTGTTGTCGGAAACTGTAGTTACACCTGGCTCATGGGCAGAAGTCATAACCCACCTATTGCTATAGTAAAGAATTGTTTCCTAAAATATTGGTGCGTCAACGATAAATTCTGTAAACGAGTATAAAAACATAAGATTTACCAGAAAACAACATAATTATGTAACCAACATTAATTTGTTATTCATTGAATTAAAGAACTCTCTAACACCGATGCTAGCGCAAGCCATACCCTCGACACTGACTGTTGAAAAGTATAATTAATTGAACATATTAACTAAGATCTTAATAATCATACGCAACAAGTTTCTCTTAAACAACATCAATCATACAATAAAAATTTGGTAAGGAATGCTTATAACAAATCCTACAATGTTTGGAGAGCTATAATTCTTTCTTCATCAAATGCTGTTTTGTTTTCCCACGAAAATGTTTCTCTTCGAATAAGGAGCTTGGGGAAGATAATATAAATCACTTTTAATAAGACATTCATGCAATCAGAGACAGGTATGATTGTGTTCCACACGAGGCCTAAAGCCATTGGAAATCGGAAAGTACTGCTATAGAAATAACATTATGAGAATTAACTGCGATCAGGAATTTAACTCCAGGATAGTAGGAGGCATTACGTTACTCCTGGTAGGCCTCAACAGCTCAACTTCTACTGTTACAACAACTACAGATTATTATTGGTGCTGAACCATATTGCAACAGAAGACGCTAGGCCGCTAAATGAAAAAGTTATACCTTATCCCTAAAAACCAAAATCATGATTAATTAATAATCAAAAAGAGATGTAGAGCAGCGGTACCGCCGGTGGCCCAGTGGTGACGGCCCCGACCTACAAACAGTAAGTTGTGGGTTCGAACCCAGGTAGGTGCAATACTTTGTTTAATTTATTTCATCACCGCTGCTCTCAAAAAGGCTAAAGGAAAACATCGTGAGGAAACCGGCATGTCCTAGAACAAAAGAAATCGAAGAAATGTGACATCTACCAATCCGCACTGGTTCCGCGTGGTAGATTATAACCCATTCGCTCTCATAAAGAGGAGGCCTGTGTTCCAACAGTGGGAACATTTTAATAGGCTGAGGTTGATAATGATGATGAATTAAAAAGTTAGCTTTGCTCTGTTTTCGGAGGTGCGCAAGAATGTATTTGTGTCGCTCAGGTCCCTAACTCTTGGCAGCAGTGGTAGGAATAGTGGTTTAGATGGTAAGAGTGCCCCTCGTTCTAAATAGACGGAGGTTTTCTATGTGGACTACCCCATACCAAAAAAAGTTAATTATTAAAACTTACTTCCACCACTCATCAGGCTTATATTGCGACACTCCTGACGACGCGGACGGTCGAAACCACTCATTGCTCTCATAATTCGGATAAAAATTCGTCGTATCAAAGAAGTCCTGATTAAAAGAGTTCTGTCTCAGAACTTTCTTGCCATAATCTCCAAAGTTTCTGGTGGGGTTCCATCCTCCATAGTTGTCGGGGGCGTAACCATGGAAACCGAATTTTGAGAAGTTGCTTGCTTGGTATGCATTGATGTTGTACGGTGTTGAGTCGCTCGCTGTAGGTGGCTGAAGCGGCGTTTTCTGGGGAAATATGTCTGTGGAAAGATGGTAAATAAGAAGGATTAATATGGGAATTAATCGTATTGATAATGGTTAGCGGAGAACTGTGAATTTATAGGTGATGGTCGATTGCTTAGTTGCTTATGGCTTTCTCTTCTAATTATGCGTCTTACCATTCATTCTATCATTACATATTAATGCCACTGACTGTACTAAATGGTTCAAAGGTATTGTTATTGTACCGTTATAAGTAATGTTAAGCAATAACACCGTTGGACAGGGCAAATCACGACCCGAATGGCGCAGCGGTAGTGTGGCTGCCTTACGTTCTTAGGGCCCCGGGTTCGAATCCCGGTAGGAGCAAATGTTTGTGTGATGAGCATGGCCATTTGTTTCAGAGTCATGGATATTTATATGTTTAATAAGTATGTATTTACAAACAAAAAAGTATATATGTAGTATATCAACTGTCTGGTGTCCACGACACAAGCCTTGCTTAGTGTGGTACTAGACGGCGCTGTGTGTAATGTCCAGCGACATTTATTTATTTTGTTATCGATAGTTCATTGATGAAAGCTCAATCGTGCTCCTAAAAATTACTAACTTCATACTTGGTTTCACGTAATAAGCAACTGACTCCCTACACGCATATGTGTACGAACTTGTATTGTAGTACAACTGCCGAACAACGAAATACAGTGACAAATGCTCAGAAATAGAAACGCTAGTCGTTTTAGCCTGATTCATGACTCTGCAAGTAGATAATATTAGGAACTCACCATGATTATACCTCGTATTAAACTTAGGATTATAGTCCTTCTGGTAATGCGGGTCATTGACCAGCGAGATCTGGTCCACGTGGGCCAGCGAGTTGGGCCCGTAGACGTAGGGGTAGTCGTTTTTTTTTATCGAGAACTCGTCTCTCGTCTCGTCTGACAGAAGAGTGCCTATGTCGTACAGTCCTGCATCTAACAACTGTCGGATTATCTTCCTGGAAATAACAGAAAATTCATTAAAAAGCGCTTTGGAAGCTGGTTCATAAATTACAGAAAATTCATTAACAAGCACTTTGGATGCTGGTTCACCAATTACAGAAAATTCATTAACAAGCGCTTTGGAAGCTGGTTCACAAATTACAGAAAGTTCATTAACAACCGCTTTGGAAGCTGGTTCACAAATTACAGAAAGTACATTAACAACCGCTTTGGAAGCTGGTTCACAAATTACAGAAAGTTCATTAACAAGCGCTTTGGAAGCTGGTTCACAAATTACAGAAAGTTCATTAACAAGCGCTTTGGAAGCTGATTCACAAATTGCAGAAAGTTCATTAACAAGCGCTTTGGAAGCTGGTTCACAAATTACAGAAAGTTCATTAACAACCGCTTTGGAAGCTGGTTCACAAATTACAGAAAGTTCATTAACAAGCGCTTTGGAAGCTGGTTCACAAATTACAGAAAGTTCATTAACAAGCGCTTTGGAAGCTGGTTCACAAATTACAGAAAGTTCATTAACAAGCGCTTTGGAAGCTGGTTCACAAATTCACAGTCTCTTACGGCAATTTTCAATCACTTATTCGCCGGTTTTGGTAGGTTGTCTGTCTGTTTGACATTTTACTTACTGGACTGTTAGAAACAGAACGTTGTGACGTTTTGTTTCCAGTAAAAGCTTTCTTTGATTTTTCTATTTGTCAACTGACAGGTTGGTGACGCGAGTTGAATATTGTTTGTTTAAAGAAACAGCGATAGCTAAGGTAGAAGGCAGATTAACCAACAGTTATTCGTAAGTAAGTAGAGTAAGAATTAATGTTTCGCTGAAGGTAACGGATCCGAAATGAGGTGGTCAGGTAGCGAACTAAAACTGTGGCGATTTCAGTTGCTAGTTTCTACTTACAACTAATATCGATGAATTCTAATTTTCTCCAGATTTTCCTGGCGATTGATTGGCTGGTTGAGAAACGTAGGAGGAGCGATTGTCTTCATAGGTTGCCTGGTAGCAGCAGGATAAAATAAGCAGAAAATAAATTCTAATGGCGTACGACTACTGTAATTAAATGCTGATAAACTTACTCAGGATAAGGATCCGGGTGCACACAGTACGTAAGGCCAGGCTGTGCACAGGGTGGCGTCTTGCCCGGCGGCGCCGGTTCCAACACACAGTTGTGTCCATAGGGGCAGTTGTATCCATCACCACTGTGTACTGATAACCAGAGTAACTGCAACAAGAGAACCAGACTCATTGATTCAGCCATCTATCTTGTATGTCTCTAATCTCAGTATTTGCCTCGAATAACTTAAGACTTTTGCATAGATAATTAATATCATAGAGAACAGTGGACTAATGAGAGTCTTTTTATTCCATAGTCTCCTTTTATATTTTAACAGAAAGAGAAAGGGCTATCCTATTCTTTTCCAAAAACTGTTACTATTAAATAAATCATAGATCTACACAAATGAGATTACGTAATAGAGAAACGAGACTGTATTATCATGTGATCCATTACTGATGCGTCAATTTCTCGGTTGGATGAAGAGTACACCCATGTGTGCGGATCTTGCCGTCATCGGCTCTGCATCATCTCTTTGTTGCCAAATTGACAGTATAATGATATGGAGATAGTTCCTGTCAATTGAATCAGTTACATCAGCGCTACTGTTGATAGTAATCCATGGAGTTGATATTTTTATTTTTTTAATTTTTATTTTTATTAAAAGGAACAGCAAACAGTTACATTATGGAAACTTAAAACTAGTATAACAATAGTTGTGTTTTGATAATATTGTAACCCACAACACTGTCCACGGGTTATCAAAATTATATAGAAAAAACAATAATCGCCAGGGGTGAAAAAACAAAAAGAGAGTAAAAAATTATAAAATAAACGAAAGATGACAAATGACAAGTATACAACCAAGACAGATTTTAAACAATAATTTGAAGATTACATGTATAGGTATAATGCATTAATTTTTGAGAGTTTTGAAGACAAGGATCTTTGAATTTTGAATTTTCGAATTTTGAATTTTCCTATTGAGAGATGATATTGATTGATACAGTCGGGCATAACTCGATAGAACGACGGTATTATCAGGAATGTTTCTTAGTTCGGGACGTAGGACAGCTGAGCTTAATACCAGATAGTCAAGATAGTCATAAGGGACTTTGAAAAGCTTAGTTATGACATAGGTAACTGAACTTTTTTATTGAATGCTAGTCGACGGGACATATTATGTTAGGAGATAAAACTCTGCGCTCCATTCAGAACAGTAGTAACTGGCAACTTATGCAAAATTGAGACAACATAGATGTATTAGCTAATGAAGCGAGCTTGGTAATTTTAAAATTCTGTCTTGGATAGCTCGGTTCCTCTATAAATTAAAAAGCTCATCCCTTCATTTCGGCGCCTATGATCAATAGATTGACTTTAATCAGCATGAAACGTGAATTCGTGATTCATCGAGTGAGTAGTTCCAGATTTTAATGGGTATACGTCAAAATCTCCCCCGCTCTCGCCCCCGACCCTGCTTTTAACTATTTAAGACTCAATGTGAAGAGACATAGTAATTTAAAAGAGGTTTCCGATATATTACCAGATTTGAAGTAGAATTACCACTTACTCTGTCAAAACCAAGCGTTAAGAAGTTGAATCTTTCCTAAATCGTTACAATATCGAAATGCGATTGAGAAACAGGCCTTCACATTTTGGCATTATTCTGAATTTGCATTTGGTTAAGCTTGCGAAAGTTCACTTCCTTACTTCGACTATACCATTGATGTAGGTCAGGTACGCAGAACTGAATGAGGTTGAATTATTTGAAGTGCGAGTCATAGGTGCTCCATACTGAATAAAGTATTTTAATACAGGAATGTACGTAAACAGACAAAACGTATGTTAAGATTTAAAAGAGTGCTACAACAGTTACATAAATGCATTTTTGTAGAATGGACAAAATAATTTACGTAGAACTGACGACTCGAATGGCGTGGTGGTAGTGACGCTGCCTTACGTTCTTAGGGTCCTGGGTTCGAATCCCGGTAGGAGCAAATTATTGTGTGATGAGCATGGACATTTGTTTCCGAGTCATGGATGTTTATATGTATAATAAGTATGTATTTACAAACAAAAAAGTATATATGTAATATATCAACTATCTAGTGTCTACGACACAAGCCTTGCTTAGTGTGGCACTAGGTGGCGCTGTGTGTTAATGTCCAGCGATATTTATTTATTTTTATTTATAAGTCCAAGCAATTAATATTTTATCTCATAGACATAGACAGTCATAATCAGACAGCTATGTTCCGACTGTTGGGGCACATACCTCCTCCCTAAGAGAGGAAATGGGCTATAATACATCACGCAGGCCCCAGTGGGGGCTTTAAAAAAAAAAAAGGCCCCAGTGGGGGTTGGTAAATGCCACATGTCTTTGATATTTTGGTTTTAGGACAAGCTGGTTTAGACACGATGTTTTCCTTTGCCGTTTTGAGAACAGTCCAGCAGTGATGATGAAATACATTACGCTAAGTAATGCGCCTGTCTGGGTTCGAACCCACGACTTACTGCTCGTAAGTTTGGGCCACTACCACTGGGTAACCACTGCTCTCTTGTGACATAATGTTAAATCATATCGCAAACTAGTTTGAATGAACATAATTATACAGACATCGTTGTCATGATGAGTCTATAATTTTTTCAATTATTTATGGTGATCATTATAGTAATTTGGTGAAAGGCTTGTGGTCAGCTGTTGGAAAGGCAATATTACAAGTTCAGGTTAAGGCGTGTCTTCAAAAATGTAGGTTATTAGAACTACATAATTTGACGTTGTGTAAATTTGCGAAAAACAACCAAATGAAACAGTAAGTGTTTAAAATTTAAGGATGACGCATTATGGAATACAAAACATTGATATCTGGATAGCCAGTGTAATTGAGGATGAAGAAAAACTGACGTGGTTGTATGAAAGTTGACAGTGTTGACACGACCTTCAAATAGGACTTTTATAAAGAGCTCAACTAATATTATTAATTAAGTAGCCCTTTTAACAAATGCTGTTACAGGAAGGAGTCTTAATACAGGCTCCGGACACAGGTTGGCTGATGCTAGCAAAACCTATACAGGTGGAGATTTTGCCTTGGAGTGTAAATGTGGTGTTGTTCTACAAACAATGGGGCATTCAACATTGTGTCCTGCCTGTCTTGCTGCTTGCAGGTGCTGATGGATGCTAGTCAAAATGCCAAACTTCGCGCAAAATTTTGCTACCAACGAATACTACACTTGATAAATACTTGACTTAATACATATTAAGTATCTACCAAGATAGGTTAGTTGACACCTTTCATTCAGGATTTCATTACCCAATGTACAAGAAAAACCCCACTGCAATCAATTCAGTGTTTTCCTATTTTATGGGCAACTTGTATTCTGTAACTTGGCTTTATCTAAATATTGCCTTATTAGGTAAAAAGTACTTTCAAGTGATTGTTTGATTATAGAAGTCGTTCCTGATTTTTGAAAATGAAATAAGCACGTTACTTTCAGCACGTCTAAACAGACGTGCGAGGTCTGCAATTACAATTAGCATTCAGAAAGAACTTGAGATATGGAATCAAGTCAAATTGAAACACGACAATTCGCATTCAACCGTTTGTTCAATGCTGATTGTAATTGCAGACCTAACCATAAACGCTAAAGAGTAGTCAGATCAAACGCAACAATACATCGTAGACGCTGGCAAATGGAAAATTCTAATTTATCTTATACTTTATTTCTTTATGGACAAACGCAGCAAGATGATCATGTCTTTACAATCTGCAGTCCCTCAATCCGAGAGGACAATGTATGCTTAAGTACCAGTAAAAGCATTTACCAATATGTATCCTATGTAGTTATTTCTAAGGAACAGGATAAAAATGTCGATGTTCCAATTTAAATCAGCGAACCACTTACATAATGATTCAGATTTCTTACAAATAATGATAAAGTGCGCTCGACCGCGCCGGCGACAATGTTGAACCGCCCACTTTTTTGTATAAATGTCAATGTCACTCTTAGTCACGGGGATTAGACTGCTGTAGTTCGGCCTAGTATCAAACTGGTTTACCTAGGATAGACCGAATTAGTTATTATAGTTTTAGACAGTTTATTGCGAGAAAAATTATTATTATACTTAACCGGTAAAAGTAGCTTTATTTCCTCCATGTGAATATTTCTATTTTTTTACGATAACCTACAACATGTTGGTAGTGCAAGGATATTCCAAAATTGGCATCAGGTAGTATGAAGACTTAGCCAGCAATGCTCAATTACTTACTTAGATGAGATGATGCTGTAGCTAGCAGTCCAATACTAAATTAACAAACAGAATAATGTTAATGTTAAATAAACTTAAGCAACACTCAAGTTAAGTTAAAATATATCCTCAGTCCTGCCACTACAAAAACACCGCGTTACTAATCTGCGCTCACGCATCTCGTATGCACGTCGCGTAAACGAAAGCGTTGAGTTAATCTAACGCGCTTCTTGAATAAACCATCGACTTCTCACGCCATCGAAAGCTAGGACTTGACTGTTGATGGTTCATTCTAATGTTGAGGAAGCCTTTGACACTGTTGATGTCCTATTTGAATATTAAGGAAGTCTTTATCTTGAAGTGTCTTGTCTTCCCTAGGTGGTAGTAAATTTGATGAGGTTATATAACTGTGATGATGTCAAGAGAGAAGAAAATAGAATATTCTGCAATTAGATTGGTTGTGGAGTTACGCAAGGCTCTGAACTTGGACCTCTTTTATGGAGATTTAGGCAATGCAAAGGCCTAAGAATAGGTAAGGAATTGGACGAAAGTCTTATCTATAAACGAATTACAAAGCAAAATTATTTTCATTAAGTTTTTTTGATTAAGTACCAATAGTATTTTATTCATAACCTTTCCAGATAATAAAATAATATTAACCTGTTAGGAATTGCGGTGTCAAGGAGTTTTCACTTCAGAAACACATCATAGCATGGTAAATACATGCTATTTCTAAGAGACACGACATTTGAATAGGTTTTAACCGATGAAATATTCAATAGATGTAAGATTTGCCTTCACTTTGCAAGCAGGTGTCGTAATTCGGCAATTCCGTTTGATGATACGCAAAGATTTGTCGTTTGATGAATTGTAAAATAAACATGCAGTTAGGCACCGTTAGTGTCTAGACTAGGTTTTTCCCACATCTACGATGATATCGGAAAACTTACGAAAATATACTTTTGGGATAAAAGTATATTTGTCTTTACCAAGGGCATGGTTGACATGTGTGCTAAATTTAATCAATATTCTTTCAGTCGTTAATGCATGGTCAAAAACAGAGAGACAGAGTCGCTTTTGTATTTAATGGATAATATACAGACTTAAACTCAAGCCTTTTTCACTTGCATACCTTACATACCTCCTTTCGCCTAGTCCATGTTCATCCATTCGGATCAGTTCGGTGGGAGTTAATTACTGGTAAATTAAGTAAAAAGGAAGGCAAGTTACTTAAAACGAGACGAATAATAGAAGGCTTTATTAAATTTTGATGGGCTACGTTTAATTTAGGCTCCCGCAGACAATTTATTATAAGGTACCCGTGAGAACTTATTAAACTTATCGATAACGCTATATATGTTTCTGCTCGTGGATTCTCCTAAAAGTATCATATCCAGTTATACACAATATACAGACAGACAAACAGTTACTATTAATATGGAAAGTTTGGATTATTAATGTTGTAAGAAAATTAGATATTGGCAAAATGTACAGCAATGCTGTCGCTCAATGTGTGCTCATTAGAAGAGTCTGAAGTAATATTCTAGTCACTTGGTTATTTATTTAGCAATAATAATGTATGACTTTGGTGATACAAAAGTAGAGCATTGTCATCTTTCTATTAACCTTTCATATCAATCAGTCTCGAAGGTCTCATTAACCTTCGCGGTTTCTCAACCTAATGTGACAGATTAGTCACTATTGTCACACAATTGTGACATTCGTACATAGTGACAGTTCTCATTGAGTATTGTTGTGTATTGTCATCAGATAACCTCGTTAATGAGCCGTATTAGGAGTTGCATCAGTTTTTCCTCAGATACCTAGTGAGATTTTGTGTTTGGTCTTATAAAGGTCAGATGGGAATTGGGATTCGCTCCATGTATATTCAGCTGCATTCTTAATTCCGGTTACACTGGAAGCCAAGCTTTAAACTATTAAAAAATAGTTTAAAAGATTCCACTTGACTGTTATCTAGTAGCGTCTGATTAAATTTGATTTATGGAATTGGTCTTAAAAAGTAAAAGGATTCAATACACAACTAGAATCTGAAATTCCTCTGAAGATCCTATGGGTCTTTTTCTTCCATGCTTCCCTCCTCTCTAACCATATCATCTTCAACACAGTCCTTCTGTTTGTTTTTTGGTTATCCTCTACTAACTCTTATGGCTCACATGCATACTCATTTAATTCCTCGCGACATTCCACCGAACTGGGAAAAAAGTCTTCGGGTGGAAACAATTTGTTAGTCCTTAATTACTTTTTGATACCGATGAACATCCTACATTTTAAACATAAAAGATGAAATAAGTAACAAGAGAGCAGCGGTGGCCCAGTGGTGGCAGTAACAATAACTCGTGGGTTCGAACCCAGGCAGGCGCATTACTTTGTGTAATTGATTTCATCACCACTACTCTCCAAAACGGTGAAGGAAAACATCGTGAGGAAACCGGCAAGTCTTAGAACAACATTCAAAGACATGTGATATCTACCAACCCGCACTGGGCCCGCGTGGTGGATTATAGCTCATACGCGAAATACGCCCTTAGACTTGGACTTGCGGACATCAGCCCGTTGTACAATACAAGTAGACAAGATGACTTCAAAAAGAAAACGAGTATCTTCAATCGCAGTAATTAAACTACAACAGTACCATGACACGATACAAGAATACAAGATAATTATCGTGTATTGCGTTAAACTGTCGTAATAGTAACGTAACAAACAAAGCGATCTCAAATCTTCCGATTTTTTACTAATATTATCATCGCAGTTGCATTGTTTGCGAAACTTCCTATAGCATGGCCATATCATAGAGTATAGAGCATTTATGTTTTTAGAGATCCGTAGTAAAGGACCATCATTGATTCATAATGTCGAGAATTTGGGATCGTAATACGGACAAAGCGAAGCTACGGACAACGACAGTTTTTTATGAAGTTTGTTTGTTGAAACCAATGAGAGGTTTCCATAATAAGAATTAAAAAAAATTGTTTCCATGAACTCGATAGATGGCGTTGATCAGACTACGTTATTAGATGCCAAAGCCAGAACGCTTGAAAAAACACACTTCACATACACACGTTTACTGACTTTCGTTTACATAAGCTTCCGAATATAAAATTCCAAGTTCCAAGTGAAGTTATGTGACGTTCTGTTCCTTGCAACGTACAGAGATCAGCGCCATCTATCCAGCGACTAGGAAAGAGTTGAAAAAGAAAATATCTCATTCACTTTATGTTCAGGGTTCCGTACCCTCAGGGGTAACGGGGTTCTATTATTACGGCTCCACTGTATGTTCGTCCGTCTGTCACAGGGCTGTATCTCTTGAACCGTTAAAGGTAGATATTTGTAAGTTTCACAGAGTGTGTTTTACTATGGCCGCTGTCACCATAAATAATATAAAGTCCCACGTACGAGAAACGTGTTTTATTTTATATTAAATATTGTACAGTTGTAAGGAACCCCTTCATGTGCTGGTTCGATTTGGTTATTCATTAGTTCTAATGCGAGCTCCACATTCGTGCCGCGAACACCCGCGAAAGCCGCGAACCGTGAATGTTGATGGCTTTCGCGCCCGTTCACGGGCTTCAAGACTTCGCGACAAAATTACGGGCGTGAATTTGACAGTTGTTCGCGGCGCGAATGTGGAGCCCGTTTTAGATGTGTACGGAACGATTATTTTTTGCGGTCTACGCACTTGGCACTTTTAACTGTTTTACTCAATTTAGCAAGGTAACATCGTATACCTACAATTGTAAAGTTACATAATGTGCATTGAATAACAAATTACATAGCTGTAATTATATACCTCAGAATGTATGTAACCTATAATTGTATGTAAACGTGTGTGAGCGTGTTTCTGAATCGGTTTGAGAAACAATTTAAATTGTTCACGGTTTTGTGGTTAAGAAAGTGTTAATAAAAACCTCTTTTATTTAAATCTATACTTATAATATTATAAAGCAGAAGAGTTTGTTTGTTTGGTTGAACGCGCTAATCTCAGGATCTACTGGATCGAATTGAAAAAAACTTTTTGTGTTAGATAGTCCATTTATCGAGGAAGGCTATTTATCAAGGATCACGCTACGACCATTAGGAGCGGAGGAGGAATGAAAAATGTTGCAAAAACGGTTTTTTTTTTTCCTTTCGTTTTTTTCTATTATGTGACGCAGACGAAGTTGCGTGGGTCAGCTAGTAATTCAAATATGGGTCACAACAATATTGGTTTACTTTTACAATCTGCCTAGCTTTTTCCTAGTATTTTACATGAAGCTACTGCCCATCTGACCTCCACCACCCATTTCATACTGGGTAGGTAATACGATATCCCTTGGTAAGACTGGTTGTCAGACTTTTTGAGCCACTTACTATCTGTAACGACTGTCAAAGATCTTCAAACGACAGACGGGACCAACTGCTTAACATGCTTCCCGAAGCACGGAGGAAACTTGGTATGTAATGGGTGGTCACCCATCCACAGAGCAACCTAGGCAAGCGCGGCTTAACCTAAAGATCGACCCGAGCGGCTGTTATGATTTAGCCACGAGCTTCTCCGAGGTTAACTTTTTCAAATTAAAAAATATGAATGAGAAATAACAGAACATTGTTCGTTTAAGTTAATTTTGGATGATAAAGAAAACATGAAGAGTTAAGTTTTTAATGACGCATTATTTAAAAAAATATGTGAGCTCTGTGCGATGCTACTCTATAGCTACTGTTATAGCAAAACAGTAGCATAGATATACAATATGATCTCCCATTGAGAGGCAGTAGGGTTTCCACCACCCCAGGCCAGTGCACGTCTGTAGATTCCACCTGTCTTCCAAATATTTTGTTCATAATTATGTTGGTTTTTTTTTGTCAGTCTGATCTATCCCACTGCTGGGCAAAGGCCTCCCCCATGGCTTTCCAATCCTGTTTGCAATAGGTATGCCGATTCTGACCAATCTGTCAAGAACGAGTCCAGATCGTCACGTTTTAATTATGTTAATTTATGATTATTTGATTTTTGATATTCTAGTTAGTTATAGAGTAGGTGACTTTCAACGCACCCTGGCAGTCAGGTCATACTCATATACCAACTGCTCGCGTATACAATAAATAAAGAAAATAACAAGCTTTTAATCTCTCATTTTCAACTAAACCCAATCCGAAACAACACTATTATGAAATGCATCTAACTGTATGTACACCCCTCCACGCAGTGTGTGTGGCATTGTGTACGAACATCAACTACAATCTAGTTCAAGGGTGAGGCGCACTGTACATCCGCCATTACATAACAGATGGTTGCTACAATTCGGAGCTGATCTAGTATTGGGGCTTAGTTCACAAGTGACGAAGAGTCGCGGAATTTCCCGAGCTTGCACGATGTTTGTTTGATGCTGTTTGTGTTAGTTTTGTTCTGAATGCTTTTTGCGACATTTTGTGTGAATATGATGACTCTTCGTTGAGTGATAGTGACGTAAAGAGGATACCAAAAAGGATATTAGCAGAGGCGTCCTCCTTTCAAATAACAATGTTATTGGGGATGCCCATGTACCGTGTAAATGTGTATAGTAATCTATTAGCTAGAAATAGAGACTATGGAGATTACCTTCTTTGTACTTCGTCAAAATAAGTACAATTTAAAATGATGACACAGTGATCGGCGTAATTCTTATGTTTTAAGTACAGTAGTTACAAATATAAGTAGTACAAACATATTTCGTCGTTTTTCGTTAGTTATGTTTAAGTCTCATGTAATATCCCTATGTATCATCAATCGGGCACCAATTTAGAATTTGTCCTGCTGTCTGTGTGTGTTTGTCTAAATGCGTTATATTGTATATGTCACCATAAAATTGACAAACACGTTATATTACAATATAACGTGTTTCTATCTAGCGATATTGTAAAATCTCGAATTATTGTCAACTGAACATACGGAAGTATCTCTGCCCCCATAATCGGGACTTGGGGCACCCCCCCGTTAGGTTAGTTAGGTTCCTTTAAACCCTGCACTCGGAAATAGGGGCCCCGCGAAGCGGGACTCCGTTGACTACGCTTTTTAGGGGGAATATAAAGTGTTTTAAGGTTATGTTATATTAATCGGTATTTCTCAGGAATGGTGCATTATCTTTTCATGAGAATTGTGCCACTGGCCAAGGGGGACCCCTCCTTCCTTCCACACCGCGTAAGTTGACTACCATCGCATGCATTTCACGAAAAATAATGCGTTTTGTTGTAAGCAGTATGTTCATTTGACAATAATTCGAGACTTTACAATATCGCTAGAGATATTATAATATAACGTATTTGACAATTTTACGGTGACATAATTATACACGTCATGACCTTGCGACGAATAAATATTCTATCTTTCTTCTTTCTATTGATAACCTTGGACCTCATGCTCAACAGTTAAAGAGGCAACAAAACATGCAAATCCACCGTCCTAATTTTAGAAGCGTCTTTATTCAAAAACACGAACTGTTAGAAAGTGTCCACAACACACCTTATTACCAAAAACTGCAATAAACACAAATCTGAGTGAAATCCGGCAGATAACATCTGTAACGAGTTTGAATACCAAGTTACATCCTTGCTGTAGGCTCGCGAAAAATACGGTCACGATTTGTGGGAGTACACGCAAGGTGCGTTGGTTTTAGTAGGTAAACATGGAAACAGTTATATTTTAACCAGAATGTCAGCAATGATGTCTTTGTCTGTACAAGCCGGATAATTTTGCCTTTATTATTAGCATGAGCTTTCCTTTTCTTTTTCCGCTCAACTAGATTGTCAAACAATAAAGTACAGCTGAATTCCAGTCAAATCAAAAAGATAACTCTATTTTGGTGCTATTATATCACTGTTTACCATCATCATCAGCCTATAATGTTCCCACTGCTGGGACACGGCCTCCTCACAATGAGAGGGAACTACCACGAATAAATTTAATGTTCATTTTCTAATTTTCCACTGTTTACCAACAGTGATATAATAGCACCAAAATAGAGTTATCTTTTTCGATCGCCAAAAAGCACAAAAGAGACAGCCAGGAAAAATCTTTATTTGCAAGGATCTCATCTTCTTCAGTTACCATGCATGTCCACGACATGACTTACAAATTTTAGTTAATAGAAACGCAGCGTCGCCGCACTAAGTCCTCAGTCCGTATGTTTCCACACAAGTACTGCAAGTAGGATCACGTTTGAGTTCGCTTTCTAACAGCTGTCACTTTTCCGGAAAACTGACACCTGTCACATTTCATAGGATGTGTCAACATTCGAGACGCACTCGGGAAGATCTTCATCTCATATTATGAAATGCAAAGGTTAGGGGTTATGATGACTTGGTTATTTATGTTCATTTTGTTTTGCGTTTTTGAGAGTAGATATGCAGCAGGTTTTGCAGGAAAGGGAGCTTAGAAATCGTTTCGAATTCCACTGGGCTGGCAATATCATTTCGGTAGCATATGTCGATTCAATATATTCTCAATTATAATATAAATAAATAAATAAATATCGCTGGACATTAACACACAGCGCCACCTAGCGCCACACTAAGCAAAGCTTGTGTCGTGGTCACTAGATATAGTTGATATACTACATGTATACTTTTTTGTTTGTAAATACATACTTATTACACATATAAACATCCATGACTCGGAAACAAATGTCCATGCTCATCACACAAACATTTGCTCCTACCGGGATTCGAACCCAGGACCCTAAGAACGTAAGGCAGCGTCACTACCACTACGCCATTCGAGTCGTCACAATATAAGTTTCAATTATATTTCCAGATTTTACTTTCAAATCTGCCTTTTAATGGCCTAAATGAATTAAATGGTTAAAAAAAGTTCTCAAAGACAGGGATTTGATTTATGTTTCTCGTTGTTTTTAACCAAGGACAGCAGTGAATTGGTTTAATCATTAAAATTGTATTCATTGTGAGTCTATAATTTAATTTTATGGGCAGTAGGTGGGCAAATGTAAATAGATAGATAGGTACTAACTATACCATAAAAGAATGTTATAAAAACTGACCAGTTTTTAGAGTAGACATTATGAGATAAAAACTTTGTCGTCAAGCGACTGTTACTAAGCAAGTTATCACACTCTTGGTGGAACTAAAATATATATAAAACCAGCAACGTCATCCCTTTCTTACGGTTCAAGGCGATTTCCGAAAATAGGTCTACCTACAGTACCTTTGATTCTAAAATAACTATTTCTTTGACTAACCCGAATAGCGTAGCGGTAGTGAAGCTGCCTTACGTTCTTAGGGTCCTGGGTTCGAATCCCGGTAGGAGCAAATGTTTGTGTGATGAGCATGGTTATTTGTTTCCGAGTCATGGACGTATATATATATGAGTCATGGATGTATAGATATAATAAGAATGTATTTACAAAGAAGTATATATGTAATATATCAACTATCTAGTGTCCACGACACAAGATTTGCTTAGTGTGGCACTAGATGTCGCTGTGTGTGATGTCCAGCGATATTTATTTATTTATTTACTCATCGGTCGAGTGGTTACTTGCGACTACTGAGCATGACGTCCTGGTGTCGATTCCCGGTTAGGGCAAAGTGATATTGAGTTTTCCATCAGAACTTTTGTCAGTAGCAGCCATGGAGCCTGGCCATGGCATTAGTCTTGCCCCCTCTAACCATAACTGGTGACATGTGGGTGATACTACTAGGTATACTTCTGCCTAACTCTATAGGATTACAGGCGTGATGTTATGAACCCCATGCTCAGCAGACATGAATTTGATTGACAAAAGTAATAGAATCAACCCTCGTCATCCCTTTACAGAGAATAAAGAGAATTAACAAACTTTAATTACCACGGGAGCTCACTTAGTATTAGCAATTTCAATGCATTTTAATTTAATCCCTTCACCATATGTTAGATAGAAGTGACCGAGATTATCTTAGAAAGTACATTGGTACAATTTAGGAATTCAAAAGGTCAGGTTAATACTAAGTCGGTTGAACTATTAAGATATAATCAACTAGCTGACCCACGCAACTTCGTCTGCGTCACATAAATGAGAGAAAAGCTCACAAAAGGAATAAATTTTCCCCGTTTTTGCAACATTTTTCATTTATGTTCCGCTCCTATTGGTCATAGCGTAATGATATATAGCCTATAACCTTCCTCGATAAATGGACTATCCAACACAAAAAGATTTTTTCAATTTCAACCAGTAGTTCCTGAGATTAGCGCGTTCAAACAAACAAACAAACAAACAAACAAACTCATCAGCTTTATAATATTATATATATATATATATATATATATATATATATATATAAAGGGTGTAAAACACCTCTTAACGAATACGAAAGGCACTTGTTCTCCTCGTCATTCTGATCATTTTTTTGTTCTACACTATACCTGGGAACCTCCTAGTTACGGAGATATAGGGGGTCAAAGTTGCAAGATTTTTACAAGTTTTTTTTTAAATACCACTTTTTATCGCATGATTTTTACTTTAAATATCTCTACGACCTCCGTACTATTCAATCCATCCATCCGCACAATGTTTTGAGTGCGTTACATTGAGTTATACCACAAAACATGATTTATAACCTCAAAAAAAAAAGTTGTTTCCCAGCAATATTTTTTGCGGAAAGTTACTTAGTTTGATATACAGAATGCTTGGTTAACGGCTTTGTGATGAGGTGAAATACACCCTGTATATTATATAGTAAATAGTAATATAGTAATAGTAATAGTATAGATTTCGGTTTTGCTAGTGGTTCGAATATCAGACAAAATTCCACAGAGCTCTTAGTAACTTGTGATCAGAATTCCCATTCATCATCATAATTTCAGCCGAAAGACGTCCACTGCTGGATATAGGGCTCCCCCGTATGTCGACACATTGATCGGTCCCGTGTGACTCGCATCCAGCAAATCCCCGCAACCTTCACCAGGCCATCGGTCCACCTAGTGGGAGGTCTTCCAATGCGAGGTCTTCGGGTTCGCGGTCGCCAAAGGGTACGCCTTGAAATTCCAGGTCTGTTATAATAAAGTAACATTTCACACAAGCTCAAGGTGGAACGCCCTCACCTCAGTGGAGCGACGGTCTTTGGAGGGTGACTATTGGTAACTGGATAAGAGTTGTCTAGAATCGAGTTATGTGACGTGCGATCGTTTGGGCTCATGTCCAGCATTGGACTGTTGTCGGCGGATGAGGATGATGAAGTATAGGTTCCATCACAGAGCAAGCCTATTGTAGCAAGCCACGGGCCAATGGGCCGCTCACAACGGGCCTCATCAGACTATGCTCAGGCTATAATTCCTTGCGTGATCGAATAAAAAATGAAGACATCCACAAGAGAAACAAGGTTACCGACGTAGCCCGACGAATTGCCAAACTTAAGTGGCGGTGGGTAGGGCACATTGCTCGCAGAACGGATGGCCAATGGGGCTGAAAATTTCGGGATTGGCGACCGGAAGCCGTCGCGTTGGAAGGCCTCCCACTAGGTGGACCGATGACCTGGTGAAGGCTGCGGGAACCCGCCGGATGCGAGTCGCACGGGACCGGTCAATGTGCCGACACTTCGGGGAGGCCTATGTTTAGCAGTGGACGTCTTTCGGCTGAAATTATGATGATGATGACGGGGCCAATAGGGAAATCCAAGTTACCTACTTGTTTGTTTTCTTATCTCATTAGTCTAAACTTTCAGGTCGTGAAAATAAGGCGCTCAGAACATACAGCAAAGGAATCTGAATCGGAAAGTGAGAAACTAAACCTTGTCTATAAATTGTCAATCAAATGTGTTTACCTTAAAATGTATTGTTTTAAATTAGCGGTGTAGTTAAGTCGAGAGTCCGGCTTTTATTCCACCTTTTTTCCTTGTGACTCTTGACAGAGATTTAGAGACAGTATTCGTACCAACTTTTTCAACCGACTTCCAAAAGAAGGAGGTTATCAATTCGACTGTATATTCTTTTATAATTTAAACTTATATTGTATCTTACGGGATATCTTCCGTGATTGTTTTTTTACAGCGTCTAAATATCGGGAGCTCAAAATAATAAACAATCACGGAAGATATTATCCCGTAAGTGACAATAAAAGTTTAGTTTTAAACCGTGAAAGCCTAGATCAGTGGTTCCCAACCTTACTCGAACCAGGGACCACTTTAGTGTCTTTCTAAATAAATAAATAGTATTTAGTTAGTAGATTCTCAAAAATAGCACCTCGCCTCTGATAGGTTCATTTATCGGGAGCTTATAGCTTCTGTGCAAGTTAAAATTTACGAATAACATTTTATTCTTTCGCGGACCATATTTGAAGCTCCTGCGGCTCACCGGCGCGTTGGTCCGCGGAGCAAAGCTTGGGAACCACCTGGTCTAAATCGATTGAAGTAAGAATATTGTTTTTTGACGCCACACCTATAGTGCATACCTGAATCTCAATAAATTGTATAGTTTTCTAGGTATGTGTTAATACAACATCGAATTAACATAATAGAAATAACTGTAATGACATTGATAATTCAATTATTATTGAATTAACAAGACAAATACGGATCATTTTGTTATGAAAATATAACGATACGTACAATAAGCTATAGATAATTATTACCCACGTCAGTTTTGGAATAGTATGTTAATGTTTTTGTAATTTTATTATGATACTTAGACATAACTTATCGTCGTCACTGTATTAATGTACTATCGAGTTCACTGAGGACAGTTGCCAGTTACAGAAATCGGTAGTACACTCAAGTACAACATTTATAACAAACTAGCTGACCCGCGCAACTTCGTCGGCGTGAAGAACCGCTCAGATTTTGTGCAAACTTCACATAAACTATCTACTAAATAGTCCGAACAAAGCCTAAATATTTGGTTTGGATAGGTGAGCACGTTCTTGAGCTATAAAATTACAACGAAAAGCGGCATTGATTTTTATATATACAGGGTGTATTTCACCTCATCACAAAGCCGTTAACCAAGCATTCTGTACATCAAACTAAGTAACTTTACGCAAAAAATATTGCTGGGAAACAACTTTTTTTTTTGAGGTTATAAATCATGTTTTGTGGTATAACTCAATGTAACACACTCAAAACATTGTGCGGATGGATGGATTGAATAGTACGGGGGTCGTAGAGATATTTAAAGTAAAAACCATGCGATAAAAAGTTGTATTTAAAAAAAAACTTGTCAAAATCTTGCAACTTTGACCCCCAATATCTCCGTAACTAGAAGGTTCCCAGGTATAGTGTAGAACAAAAAAATGATCAGAATGACGAGTAGAACAAGTGCCTTTCGTATTCGTTAAGAGGTGTTTTACACCCTATATTGATACTTATAAAGGGTGTAAAACACCTCTTATCGAAGCCGAAAGGCAGTTGTTCTACTCATCATTTCGATCATTTTTTTGTTCTACACCATACCTGGGAACCTTCTAGTTACGGAGATATTGGGGGTCAAAGTTCCAACTTTTTGACAAGTTTTTGTTTTTAAATACAAGTTTTTACTGTAAGATTTTTACCACCTCTATGACCTCCGTATTCAATACATCCATCAGCACATCTTTTAAGTACGTTACATTGAGTTTTACCACAAAACATGATTTTTCACCCCAAAAAAAAGTCTTTTCCCAGCAATAATTTTTAGTAAAGATACTTAGTTTGATGTACAGAATGCTTGGTTAACGGATTCGTGATGAGGTGGTTGACACCCCGTATTAAGTTTACTATATTTTTAAATACCACCAATGGTTGCATTGCCTTTCGATTCCATAACGAACAATGCTCAATTAATAAATATAATCTGCTTTCCCATCCTTGAAATTTGTTAAAATGTTCTAAATTAGATAGTGGCTCTATTTTAAATGGCTTTATTACTGCTAAAGTCACTGACTCGTTAGTCATATTTAAATATTGACCTTTATTTAAATATAGTTTTTAGTGAGGATAAATAATAAAAAAAAATCAGTTCAGATAAAACGTTTTTTTGTCCTTAGCCTATCGTGTGTCCCACTGCATACAATATTAAAAATCATGTAACAAAATACAAATAAGCCTTAATTGCTACATGATTTTAAATAATAATACCAGCCTATTACTGTCCCACTGCTGGGCAAAGGCCTCTTCTTATACAGAGAAGGCACGAGCATTGATCACCACGCTTGCTTAAGACGGGTTGGTGATTTCAGACTTACTTATATTAATTACTAGCTGACCCACGCAACTTCGTCTGCGTCACATAAGATAGAAAAACGAAAGGAAAAAATATCCCCGTTTTTGCAACATTTTTCATTCCTGCTCCGCTCCTAATGGTCATAGCGTGATGTTATATAGCCTATAGCCTTCCTCGATAAATGGACTATCCAAAGCAAAAATATTTTTTCAATTCGACCCGGTAGTTCCTGAGATTAGCGCGTTCAACCAAACAAACAAACAAACTCTTCTGCTTTATAATATTAGTATAGATAGGTCCAGATTTCTTCACGATGTTTTCCTTCACCGGTGTCTGAGATGTCTAAGATAAACTTAGAAAGTACATTTGAATTGAAAAAGTCACATTGGTACTTGCCCGGATTTGAACCCACAACCATGAGAGACGAGTTACATAAACTTTTAACTAATAACGAAGAGACATAATTCTCCTGGAGATTTTGTAACTGACGGAAGGTCATTATTCCCTGTACTTCACATTAGGAGACCTGGTGTCTACTAGGGGATATGGTAAGAAAATTCTGACTTCAATAGGAAAAGACATTTTTGTATTTTTGTTCGATCGCTTATTCATTTTGCATGAACTGATTTGATATAAATAAGTACTTTACTAGGTGCGTTTGATTACAAGAATCATTTTCTAGGCACTTAGTGTAGGTACAAAAGAAATTCTCAAAACAGTTTTTATGCTTAGACAGGAACAAATCGTTAGGCAACATACACTTGCGTGCCGGAATACCCGGCCTCGCTCCACTTGCATACCATTAGAACGACAATAGATTCCGCCTCTTAGCACAGCCAGCCTACGGACAGACAGACAGACAAACACTGCCTACTCGCGTTTGTTCTTAACCGATTTCAAAAAAGTGAAATTGTGTGTGATGCCACATAGATTACTAAACGACATTAGAAGATGTATTGTTCGTATTGTTTTGTTTGTACACATGAGTTGGTAGAGTGATTTTATTTTATTTATGTATTTAAACTTCATGTACAAGAGTGGTACATAGGCGGACTTAATGCCACAAGGCATTCTCTACCAGTCAACCTTTGGGTCAAATAAGACAGTATTGTGTGTGATAGAGTACAATAAAAATAAAAATACCATTTATAAGCATGAAAAACTAAAACTAAAACAATAAAAACTAAAACTAAAACAAAAAAAAAACTAAAACTAAACTATTAAAAAATAATTAACACTAACAAATTCATCATTCACTCGAAGGACCAAGGTAGCAAAAAGATGTAAATATCATATACAGGGTGTAAACAGACTCATTACAAAGCCGTCAGCCAAGCATTCAGTAGGTACATCAAACTGAGAACCTCTGCGAAAAAAATTTAGTAAACTACTATTTTTTTGGGGTGAAAAAGCATTCAACACATTGTGCTGATAGATGCATTGAGTAGTCAACGGGTAATGGAGGTATGTAACGTAAAGTTCAAACATTAAAACTTGTAATTAATAAAGAAACTTGCGGAAAATTTGTAACTTTGACCCCCAATATCTCCATAACTACAAGGTTCCCAGGTAAGGTCTAGAACAAAAAAATATCGCAATGACGAGGAGAAGTGCCTGAAAGAAAGAAAGAAAGAAAAAGCATTTATTAGCCCGACAGGACAGCACGTTAAAAAAAAAAAGGTAAAATTGTGTTTATAACACTAGTTTAAAGTACCTTAACATAATGAGAGAATAAAAATAAAAAAAACGAAATCATAAGAAAAAACAAACAAAATACAAAACAGAATTTGTCCTATACAAGACCAAAAGGCTCCTATCTCAGCATGGTGCTGTAACATTTAAACCCTTTATAATAAGTATTGGGTATGGTCAGTGAATAGTCACTGATCGTCATAAACAAATAAATAAATATCAATAAATAAATATAAATAAATATCATACCCAATACTTATTTGTAAAAATTATTTCTTCGACAAATAACTTACATTGCAATACTGTGCGAAGTATTTTGAAACATAAGTATCACTAATGTAAATACTTAGAACTGAAATAATATTTCGCAAAATATTCTGAAATATTTTCACAGTACGATCATGTGAGTTTGTATTTTTTATAAACATAGTTATCATTATTAGATATTGTTATTACTCCATCTTTACACATATTCAATTTGGGATGCTTGAATTCAACAAGCCTTTTAAAATATGACTTTTCAGACTGAAACAAATGAAAAAAAATGATATTGTGTTATTTCAGACATATTTTGTAATTTTTTTGGCAGGATAAGACCAGTAATTGTCTTTTAGTTTTGATTTTAAGTAGTATTTATGAAATGACCTTTGTTAAGTGTAAACGATACAAAGACTAATAGTAAACTGTAAAAAAACATGTTGTATCTGTCGTGGATTGAAGGCGCCATAGTGCAACTAGCAGCGCCATCTATCAATTAGTATTGTGAACTTACAATACCGGAAACGCAAGCGCCTAGCGCTTGGACACGATCGTCGGTAGAGGGGATGCAGTGAAGGCTGTAGAAGGGACGGAGTGTTGCGACAGTCGAGCTCCGACAGCCTTGGCAGACGCTCAGTACCAACGCACGTGTTTGTTTCTCGTATTGTAAAACCGTTGGTTGAATAAAGTTATTTTAATTTAAATTATCTTTCGTTCGAGTGCCCACGTCAATGCCCACATCTATTTGAAACTATGTCGGATCGTAAAGAAGACCCGATACTTCGCATCTCGGCCACCCAAGGATGCGACATCAGAATTGGGATTCACTCGAACTAAAGAAAATACGGAAAATGCAGCGATGACGTCACGATGGGACGAGAACTTACTTCGGACGCTGATGGCTCCTCAACATCTGAATTGAGATCAAACCGTGCTAATGAGATCATACCCCGCGTATGTCGCGCACAAAGTGTCAATAACAATCTGTATCAAGTGTGTAAAAACCAAAAAAGTACTGAAAATAAAATCATAACCCTCCTTTTTGGCTTCGCCGTAGTCAGGTAAAAATATTCGCGATGAGTTTTGTGTGTCGGGTACCGAGTGCAAAAAAAATGAACAAGAAAGAGGGTAGATCGATTAGTGTGCATATAAACACCAACCCGCAATAGCTTTAGTTTATCAGTGATCATGGTGCTCGTAAACAGACACTAAACAAGTGTTATTTACCATGTGAAAGAAAAACCGGGATACACGTCGTTTTAAGTGTTAAAGACGATCAGTGAAGAGTGCGAATGTGATTAGTGACTGTAACTGTTTGAAATGCAAGACAAAGACTTGGTATCGTTTAGAGTTTGTATCGTTTACAATCTCTTTGAACCTAGCCAGTGAATAATAAGATAGTGTCGCCGGAATTCGATACCGATAGACCGAGTCCGATGCGTGCTCGTGGTGTGTTATCACAGGCTGTTTTTTTGGACTAAGTCGATCGACATCAAGAAGTGGTTGCTTGTGCCGGCTGCTACAGGCATTGGGCAGCCTCCGCACTCCCCCAGGCCAGCAACAGCTCATTGGTGTGCTTCAAGTGTGGCACGCTGGGCCACATCGCCAGTCGCTGCACAGCAGGCCAGCGCTGGTACAGTGCTACAGCACTGGTGGTGAAGTGAGTCGACCTTTGCATTGTCGAGCCCCCATTAGGAACCGTAAAGCACTTTGGTGAGTGTTTTAAGTTTGATTTTGATTCTGGAACTGCATGTTCCTGGAAATTACTGTTGCTTGTAAAATTAGTGATTGAGATTTTGGACGATGATCGTCATAAATTCGTGACTAAATAATAACAGCCGCTGGGGCCGATCTTTGGGTTGGACCATGCTTGCCTAGGTTAGTAGTCGGTGGCCCAAAACGTCTGACAACCAGTCTTACCAAATGGTATCGTATTACCCATTATTAACTGGGTTGTGGAGGTCAGATAGGCAGTCGCTCCGTGTAGAATACTGGTATTCGGCTGCATCCGGTTGTACTGGAAGCCGACCCCAACATAATTGGGAGCATGCTAGGTAGATGATGATGATGACGATGGTGATGATGATGATTATCATAAACTGAAAGTTTTGAATTTTAATCGTGCCTACAAGCACAGTGTAGGTTAAGAAAGATGCCAGCGGGTCACGTACCAGTCGATATTGAATAATGTTGGTGTTTATTTTCATAATGATGAGTTAGCTAAGTTGGTAAAATTTGATGTTGGTGATTTAGTTTTAATTCAAAATTAAGAACGGAATCAGACTAAGTTAGACCTTAAATATAAGGGACCTTTTAAAGTTGTGGACGTACTTGATGGTGGTCGCTATCTTTTGAAATCTTTGAATGGTAATAGAACGTTCAAGTACGCTCACGATCGTAAATGAAAGATGCCTCTAAGTAGTGTACCTAATGAGTTCAACGTAGAGGACGGTGATGAAAGTACCTCCACCGAGTAGTAGACACATACCATGGCTATTTGGTCGCACTGTACGCACTTGTCTGTAGTCGTAACTGCAACTCACTTGTGAGTTGTTCAGGGGGCGATGGGCAGCTGGTGGTATGGCGGGGACCTGGGTCTCAATGGAGACTATTGTTGTTTTGGTCTTGTAATGACCTGGGAGTCGTAGACTCTATGATGTGTGTGGTCGTATCACATGAAGTGATGACGAAATGGGTGGCATGAGTGTCACTAGCTGCTGCGGCAGCCGGGCCATGAGCGTTGTATGTGATCGAAGTTGATTTAGTTGAGTTTAGCTGAGTAATTATGATTGAGACTTAGAGGAATCTTTTGTTATTGATAACTTTTTTTTGTAAAATTATTATCAAGTTATGCGTTTCCTTAAAGATGTGGTCAGGAGTGACCGAGTGGAACAAATTTCTGTTGTGGAGTATTTGTTTGCAGGGTTACCATCACACGAGGACATATACCAGGAGGTTCAAGTAAGGACATAAGGCTACCTGAATTTGAATGGCGGTACTAGCAGCGGTGGTGCAACGAGCGCAGCTCCTGAGTAACGTCGCGTGTACATGTGTGTGATTATTACCGCATGAGCATCTACTGGGATTTTTCATCACTCTGGTGAGTCGATTTCATTTTGTTATGACTGCAGAGAGCCAATTCAGTTTTGTCTTGACTCAAGAGTGAGCATATTGATGCTGTCGTACTCTAACTGTTATAGACCAAGGTTCAGTAATGCTATTTCGAAAATTATAGCTTTTGTGAGAAAGATCCCTAGCTTTTGTAAGAAAGATCCCCGATCACCAAGTTCCTCGAGAGTTAATGTCATAGTTGATGGCAGTGGTAGTGAAACCACTACCGATTAAGAATGGCGTGTGTACTCATACTCTAAACTCTTGACCGCACCTCAAGAGTAACATGTGGCGATGGGTCTATGAGAAGTCGTTGGTGCGATTTCTGTCTGTGTTGGTGCACAGAGCGCTTTATGTGTTGTAGCACATTTTGCGCAAGATGTTTTGAGAATCGTTGGTGCGATTCTGATCTGTGTTGGTGTACAGAGTGTCATGTGTTGTAGCACATGTGGCAGTGAGTATGCAATGAATCGTTGGTGCGATTCTGATCTGTGTTGGTGCACAGATTGTGACGAAAGTTTGATGAGTTGAGTATGCATTGCCTATGAAATTAGTTTCAGATTTGTGGAAATAGTTTTCAGTTGATTACCTTGTTGATCGGATTTTTACAATGAATCATGTTGTGCAGGAAGCACTGTGTACGAAACCTTAATAACAGGGCATTGTCAATCACGACAGGTGATTTTACTACTTAGATTTAGGAGAAATAGAGTACCATGTAGAATCAACTTTGTTACGATTGGCAGGATAGCCGAGCGAGATTACTCTCGGAGTATTTTGTCCACAGGTACTACACCCGAGGACGGGTGCTAGTCAGGGATGGCCGTGTCGTGGATTGAAGGCGCCATAGTGCAACTAGCAGCGCCATCTATCAATTAGTATTGTGAACTTACAATACCGGAAACGCAAGCGCCTAGCGCTTGGACACGATCGTCGGTAGAGGGGATGCAGTGAAGGCTGTAGAAGGGACGGAGTGTTGCGACAGTCGAGCTCCGACAGCCTTGGCAGACGCTCAGTACCAACGCACGTGTTTGTTTCTCGTATTGTAAAACCGTTGGTTGAATAAAGTTATTTTAATTTAAATTATCTTTCGTTCGAGTGCCCACGTCAATGCCCACATCTATTTGAAACTATGTCGGATCGTAAAGAAGACCCGATACTTCGCATCTCGGCCACCCAAGGATGCGACACATTCTTCACATTATGTCCGGGGTTAACTATTGTATTTGTTTACCCACTTAATTAAAAATAAATAATAATAATAGATATCGCTGGACATTACACACAGTGCTATCTAGTGCCACACTAAGCAAAGAGGCTTGTGTCGTGGACACCACATGATTGATATACACGGATACTTTTGGTTTGTAAATACATACTTATTTTTAAAACTCATTATGTAAGTACTTCGAAATGATAATAAATTGATAAAGGACATTAGGAAAGCGTTAATTAAAAATAAATATGCTTTAAATGCTAGATTATATCACAAACGCATTCCTAGTTTACATGAATAGTAAATATGTTAAAATGAAGGTAGAATGATTAATTAATTGGTTCATAATTATTCACAACTTAGCACTTCGCTACCGATACATATAAATTAACTAGATATCATGGCCTACGTCAATCAAACCCAGGTGGCGATATGTCATGCCGGGGCTGCGGGACTGTTCCAAAGAGATACCGTGGCCCCGGAACGTAAAGGGCGAGGACGGAACATGGATGAGTTTTAGTCAGTAAAAGTCTGACACTCCCTCCCGCTCTACGCACACGCCCAGAGCGAGAGGAGGCATTCGATGATTTCCTATCGGAAAAATAGTTGGCAAGATGTAGTTTCTGCACAGCGCAAGGAAAAAAAAATGCAGCAGTTATGGAAAGATAGAGGTGCGTAATTCTAATAGTTCATCCTCATTTCTCTAGTTTAAACTAACACGTGACTCGTGTATACGAACTTCAATGGATTTGTATGGCGGCAGTCGCTTGGAGACTAAAATCGTCGAGTATCGAAGATTTTTGTAGCTTTGTGTACGTAGGGGCTAACTGTAATATCAGTATCAGGCACACACACGGTTTAATTTCGCGAGTTTTGTATAAGTCCCAAGGGGGCGAGAGAGCCTTTTGGCATCTTTTTTTATCAATATCTAACCCTAATAAGTTTACTGACATAAAGTTATTGTTTGTTATTTCTATTCTACCTAATGACACGACAAATAATTATCTTGTCACCATACTGCGTTGTATGCCGCGAGTTCCGCCCAAACAATCGTATTAACTGGTATTAATTACATTTAATAACAAAACAAGCATGCTGATTGATTGATTGATAACGTTGACACAACAAGTTGTTACTGTGGTAGTAGACATTGTACCTTAGTGCTTGATAAACTGTTTCATTTGTAACTAGCTTTTGCCTTGCGACTTCGCCTGCTATAAACCACATGTTTGACACTCGGGAAGCGTGAAGCTTTCCATATGTGAAAGATTTTTTTTAATTGGGTGAGTTTACTCAATACTTTATTAAGTATTGACAATTTTGTACTTTTATATATTGAACACATGGCCCTTTTGGGCACAGCAAAATAAGTGAGTTATGAGAGAGGAAGCATTTATATAACATAGTAGGTAGGTACTCGACTACGCTTTTTAGGGGAATATAAAGTGTTTTAAGGTTAGGTTATATTGATTGGTATTTCTCAAGAATGGTACATTATCTTTTCATGAGAGGTACCACTGGGCAAGGGGGACCCCTCCTTCCCTCCACACTGCGTGAGTTGACTACCATTGCATGCATTTCACGAAAATTAATGCGTTTTATTGTAAGTAGTCGTCATTTGTGATTATGTAATTTGATAAGTAATAATTTGATTATTTAAAATTATATCTAGCAACTTTTGATCAGTCGTTCATTTGATGTGACATACATTGGAATTTTATTTTTTTTCTAAATAAAACATTTGGTCATTTAAAATTTGCCTTATATCAACACAGAAACGTTTAGTAAATATGTGGCTACTTACTCGAAAATTTTTTAAAACTCTTGCAAGATAGCCAAGTCTCTTTTCATTAGCAACAAGATAAAATCAGCCGATAACAAAATAAAGACGGTTTGGAAAATTATCAACAGTGAGACCAATCGATCTAAAAAACCAAGTAATGACACAACACTAGAGACCTCTCATGGTCTCGTGAGCTCTAATAACGAAGTCGCTGAAGAATTTGTAAATTTCTTTACCAGTATCCCACTTAAAACTACTGAAACCTTAAATTCCTCTCCCTTGCTCTCAAAATTTCATCATGTAAACCCCATAACAATCATAAAAGCTTTTAAGCAAATCAAGATCAAATTAACTGAAGATCTATGGGCATGTCTATCAAAGCTTGTTCCTCAATTGTTGAGACTGTAGCGCCGTATTTAGCCTCAATATTTAATTTGTGCGTAGATCAAGGGGTCTTCCCGGATCTAATGAAATTCAGTAAGGTAATACCGCTTTTTAAATCCGGAGACAGTAAAGACACCAACAATTATAGGCCCGTATCCGTGTTGCCGGTTTTCAGCAAGGTGTTTGAAAAGATAATGCTCAATCAGATGCTTAACCACTTTAACACCAATAAAATCTTACACGAACAGCAGTATGGTTTCACCAAAGGACGTTGTACGACTGACGCCGGTGTCACTTTATTAAAACACATTTTTACTGCGTGGGAAGAGGCACAAGATGCCATAGGAATCTTCTGTGATCTCTCGAAGGCATTTAATTGTGTAAATCACGAAACCCTTATTTTGAAGCTTGAGCATTACGGTTTAGGTAAACTTGCGCTCAGTTTAGTAAAATCTTATCTGAATGATAGACAGCAGCATGTACAAGTAAAGGGTGTAAATTCGATGGGTTTAAAAGTAAAAATGGGTGTACCACAAGGTTCGATATTGGGTCCCTTCCTCTTTTTAGTATACATTAATGACCTACCCCATTTATTTAACAACCATCCGCAAATGGTGTTGTTTGCTGATGATACTTCTTTAATGTTTAGGATAAACAGACGTGCCACAAATCTTGACGACGTAAATTTCGCCCTACTGCAGGTTCATAATTGGTTTACCGCTAATAATTTAGTACTAAATGGGAATAAAACTAAGTGTATAAGATTTGCTTTACCAAATGTCAAAAGTAGTGATTGTGACATAATATTGAATCAAGAGAAACTTGAATTTGTCAATAAAACGGTTTTCTTGGCAATTACGCTCGACCACAGGCTACAATGGGGTCCTCATTTAACATCTCTTGCAGGCCGGCTGAGCTCAGCAGCGTATGCTGTTAGAAAAATCCATCAATTTACTGATGTTGATACGGCGAGGATAGTCTATTTTAGTTATTTTCATAGTATTATGTCATACGGTATTTCACTATGGGGACGGGCTGCAGAAATCGAGTCTATTTTTATTCTGCAGAAAAGAGCCATAAGAGCCATATATGAATTACGTAGACGCGATTCTCTAAGAGAACTGTTTAAGGAAATTAATATCATGACAGTACCTTGTCAATACATCTATGAAAACATCATGTATGTTAGGAAAAATCTGCATTTATTCAGTAAAAGAGGTGACAGACACCACTATAATACTAGAAATAGGGACCAACTAGTTCAGCCAGGTTTCAGGCTTGCTAAAGTAGATTCATCTTTCATGGGGTACTGTTTAAAATGTTACAATAAAATACCTCCCCACATTTTACAACTGAATGAGGCGAAATTTAAATCTTGTGTAAAACGCACACTATGTAGGCAAGCATATTATAAGCTGGGAGATTACATTGAGGATAAAAATGCTTGGCTAAATGCTGGTCCTGCTCCGCAACCATAGGTGCAAACTTATTGGACAATATTATTGTGGTAGCTGCAGAAGATTGTAAAAATATTCTTGCATTGTATAGACTCCATCTCTTAGTATTGTATAATTGCATAGCACATGTGTGAGTACCATGTACTGTAAAGCTACCATTTGCATTTAGTTATCTTTCATTGACTTGAATATGCCTTGGTGGCTGAGAGAATGTCATGCTCGCTCAAATGTCTTGCTGATGGTGGCGGGTGGGTCGGGTCATTTAGTTCCCTTCAATATGGTTGAATTGAATAACGCTGATCCATGCGTCATGTTCGTGAACGGGCGCTGTCAGTCGGGACTGGTCATCTCTTAGCTGCCATGGATCATTTGAATTGCTTTATTTTATAAATTGTTGATTTATTTCTTTTTTTACTCTGGACGCTCTTATTGTGCACGTCTTTCTACATCGTTCTCACATATATGTATAATCTCAACATGAAAGATGTAACCAAGATTTTGTAACAACATTTTTGATTGAAAAGAGTGTCCATGGAGTTTCTTGCCCGTTCTTCTCCATAGAGATCTACGCTAGGGAATGGGCAACTACAGTACATTCTCAAGTTATTATGCCTTGTGTCTGTGACTGTAGCCTTTTTTTTTTTCGTTTTATCGACATTCAAAAGTGCCGTAATGGTCTAATTGAAAAATGATTTGAGTTTGAGTTACTAATTTCGTTTATTGTTCTTTTGGCTCGCGAAAGTTTTGATTTTCTAATATGCAACCATACTTTAATTTTTTTTTTATCGTTCTGATATTTTAATTAGGATTTATTTTAGTTCCTAGTTGGATTAAATTACTGAATTGACCTTGAAATTCATCTATATATATAAAAATGAAACCCGTTTTCCGTTGTCACGACATAGCATGAAAACGGCTTGACCGATTTGGCTGATTCTTTTTTTGTTGTGTTTGTTATTGTCAGGAGAAGGTTTTTATGAAAAAAAAAAATGTAGTAGTAGGTAGGTAGGTAGGTAGTAGTAGTAGGTAGGTAGTAGTAGGTAGGTAGGTAGTAGTAGGTAGCTTTTTCCCTCCTATGTGACGCAGACGAAGTTGTGTGGGTCAGCTAGTAAGAAATAAATCCTTTTTAATTCGGTGCCCTAGTCTAATAAGAGTAGGTACTGATACAAATTAAGTTACCTAAGTTCAGCTTGTGGTCGGTTTTGAGACATGCATATGTACACAGTGAGGAGCTCGTGGCTAATTAATATCAGCCACTCGGGTCAATCTTAAGGTTAAGCCATGCTTGCCTAGGTTGGTCTGTGGATGGGTGACCACTATTATATACCGAGTTTCCTCCGTGCCTCGGAAAGCACGTTAAGCCGTTGGTCCCGGCTGTCATTTGTCCATCTTTGACAGTCGTTTCAGGTAGTCAGTGGCCCCAAAAGTCTGATACCAGTCTTACCAAGTGGTATCGTATTTCCCAGTATTAACTGGGTTGTGGAGGTCAGATAGGCAGTCGTTTCATGTAAAATACTGGTATCCAGCTCCAGCTG
Organism: Xestia c-nigrum; assembly: GCA_916618015.1. Lineage (NCBI taxonomy): Eukaryota > Metazoa > Arthropoda > Insecta > Lepidoptera > Noctuidae > Xestia > Xestia c-nigrum. Next base: position 20,984,250 of record OU745257.1, on the reverse strand, counting down.
GTAAGTAGTCCAGCGGGTAAGCCTATGTTGGGAAAAGGCTAGCTTGACTATATGTACACAGTTAAATGAGTTCCTAAGGTAGAAATACATAAATTACAATTACATGGCTGACATTTTATTTATATCACAGTGATTTGATGGATGCTTGATTAAATAAATTACTTCATCCACCGAAAATTATTTGCTTTGTATGTTGGTACAATCAAGTGTAAAAAGATGTTCCAATTTTAAAATATTGTACAAAAAAAGTTAAATAAAACAAGGAATACAACGAGTTACATAAAAAAGTAAATATCAGATGTCCCAATAGATTAAAGGACATGTGCATATGTATTCTAAGATACATAAATACATATAAACTTTACCGTGCTTAATGTTTCAGTGAACGCAACTAAATCCATGCTAAAGATGTTGATACTACTCTCAGCACAAAGGTCCTTAACCCGGACTTAAACAAAAGCGTTCCACACTAATAACGAAAAAGGTCCGTAACTAATACTTAATGGTGCAACAAAAAAAATTAACTGCAAGAATTTCGTGTACGTACTCGGGATCAATAAACAAACGTATTCCAAAAAAAAAAAAAGTTTTTTCAAGCATTTTTAGTTTTTACATAAAAAACATTGCCAATCCAAAGTCTGAAAAATGAGATGGGAAAGTTAGAATCAGCTGTCTACGTTTGCGCTGTCGCAGGGGTGAATGACTACGCGCCCGGCACCCTTCACGGCGCAGTCACAGTACAGTCAAGTGCGCATATTCAATCATTTTGTGCGCAGTGAAAATATGCATATCTTTGAAACGGATCGTTACTTATATAAAATTTTTTCGTGATTATTTTTTATTTGTGATTCCAAACAACTCCTCAAGTTTCGTGCAGTTAATTTTTTAACACCTTATAGTAGGAAAAAAAGGAGCTTATTGCCATAATCGGACATAAATACAAATTCCGTGACTTTGAGAAATTCTTGATGGAAAACCCAATAACACATTAACCCAGTTAGTAGAACTGAGAATCGAATCCAGGATCGTATGCTCCTGCCGGGGCTACGGGACTGTTCGAAAGAGATACCGTGGCCCCGGAACGTAAAGGGCGAGGAAGGAACTTGAAGAAAAAAAGGTGTGCTCAGTAGAAATCTCATGCTCAGTAGAAACGAATACGACCACTTCACAGAAACAGGCAATCAACGTTGTTGTTCTTATACAGGGTGTAAACCACCTCATCACAAAGCCGTTAACCAAGTATTCTGTACATCAAACTTAGTAACTTTACGCAAAAAAAATTGCTGGGAAAGAACTTTTTTTTTTGAGGTTATAAATCACGTTTGTGGTAGAACTCAATGTAACGCACTTAAAACATTGTGTTGGTGAATGGATGGAATAGTACGGGGGTCGTGGAGGTGTTAAAAGTCAAAATCTTTCATAAAAAACTTGTAATTAAAAAAAAACTTATCAAAAAGTTGTAACTTTGACCCCCCATATCTCCGTAACTAGAAGGTTTCCAGGCATTTTACACCCTTTATGTGTTTCAAACGTGTGTATACTAAATAAACATATTGTTGTAGCAAAGACCGTGACTCAAGCGTTCGTCTTCCTTCTTCTTGTCGTTTCGACTAACATACAATTCAACACTCATTTTGTATACAGAGTGAAAACCGTCTCTATAAGAAGTCAACCAAGCATTCTGTACATCAAACTAAAAAAAAATCCAGGTAATTTACTTTTCGTAGGGTTATTTAACCCTACGTAAAATAAATTACCTGTTTTTTTTTTATTTTTCGGTCGTACTCAATGTTACGCACTTAAATCATTGTGTGGATGGAGAGAATAGTACGGCGGTCGTGTAGGTGTTTAAAGCAAAAATCTTAAACAAAAAAATATTTAAAAAACATGTTAAAAAGTTGGAACTTTGACCGCAATATCTCCGTAACTTGAAAAAATCCAGGTTATGGTCCAGAAAAAAAAAGCTGTTCGCCATGACGTTGACGGGGAAAACAAGTGCCTTTCGTAGTATTTTTAAGCCCTTTATATTATAAACGGTTTGATACATAGTGCTTGGGCCCAGTAAATCAAGCGTTAAATAAAATCCGACAGTGCGCTTATATTAGTTATTGCTTAGTTTTCGTGAAAACGGGCTTTAAAGTAACAGGCTCAGATTAACAATGTCTTGTTTTGAGATATTTATGGCAGTTGAAATTCGCGTGGAATAATTTAATTTAATCAATTCTGATCGAATCGATTTCGATCTAGTTGAATTCATAAATTATGTTTTGTGACATTATTAGACCTATGTCGGTTTATTAAACGTTGGTATTTCATGATATTTATTGACAATTTATTGTTCTGCGGATTTAGATTGTGTCCAATTGAAATAGATAAAGGCTTCAGATATAAATATTACTCAGGGTTCGCTAACTGTGAATCGGTTCAAATTTTTATTACACCTAAGTTAAGGCGCTTAGACGAGCTAAATTAGCAACTCCATTTGTGGTGGTTCAAACTTCGTTTGAAATGCTGTTAGAATAAAGTTCTAATCAGCTTGCACTACAAAGTGGTTGTTACGACAGCCACTGCGGGCCAAATAGCGCGAAATGAGTGGTTTCGATCGATTTACAAAAAAACTATTGATTGAATTAAAAAACTGAAACAGTATCATGCTAATATATTGCTTGTAGAATTATTTGCCAAAAAAACGCAGAGGGATTATTGCCGTATTTTTAAGAACAATCCGACGATCTTAGCCTCATTAAGTCAAAAAAAAAAATGAAAAAGAAATATGAGAATTAACCCCTACGATATGCAAAACACATAGTTCCTTAATCAAATGCAATGAAATTAATCAACATTTCTACAGCAACTAATTTATAGCTTGATCTTGATATGCGTGTCATATTTACGATTAAACACTATCTGATTATAAGTCTGTCTATCTTGAACTAGTTACCGCGTACTCAAGTGCTGACCACTAGGAAATCCGTTTGTACCGCCACAAAATTAAATGGTACACTCGGTCGCACAAGTATTTGGATTAAGATTTATTTTAGTTTTGTTTGCGTGAGCTGTTCCACTCTTGGGCAAAGGTCTCCGCCATTCCTTCCACTTTCATTGATGATTCTTCTTGCTTCTTCTTCTTTCTTATAATTGATGAAGAATCAGTCTGGTGGTATACGGAACCACTGAGATTATTAATAAGTGATATTTTATGAATAATGAAATGTTCTACGATACAATAATTATGTGTGATATTAAATTACATAAAAGATAATCAGGCCTTCTCTCTGCGGATTGGAGTGGGCCATAATACACCACACGCTCAGAGCCGATATTATGGAATCAAATAATTTGTTCAGATGGCAAGTGTCTCAGTTTTAGAAAACCTACACAATGCCTGACTCATCTCTTTATGACATAACTTGATTAAAATGCACCAACTTTATCCATATTATTCATTACATTATTCACACCTCTAGAAGTCTATTGAGCCATTTTTTATGGAACTTTCACTAAATGATTGATATCTTCACTAATTGACAGCTTTGTTGTTTTACATGATAAAAGAATTAATTGCAAACTCTCCATTTTTAATGACGCACGCCAGTTATAATGTTTCGAATATTATTAAAAAAATGAACTTAACCATGTCTCGGTACGTCGGGACTTATGTAACTGGAGCAATATGTAACTCAACCAAAAAAAAAAAACAACAAATGACTAATTTGGGTTAATGTACATTCGTCACAAAAGTTTCGTTACATTTTTAGGACGATCAAAACAATGTCAACAATGCCGCGTCTGTCTGTCCCTATGTATGCTTAGATCTTTAAAACAACGCAACGGATAATGATGCGGGTTTTTAATAGATAGAGTGCGCGGGCGAAGCCGCGAGCATCGGCTAGTTATTAATAAACAAAAAACTGTCGGCTCATAAAAAAACAAACATCGTCATTATAATACCTACCCCAGCAGAGTTCTTTTACTGCAAACCACACAACAACAACAATTACTTATCTGTTGATAAATATGTAATGTGCATGAGAGTGAATAAATAAATAACTACGTAAAATGTTGGACTGAAATGTTGAACCTCAAATTCAAACAAAAAATAAAACGAGTAGTTGCCAGACTAGCCTCAGGCTATCGCAAATAATCGTGACTAAGACAAAACACGCACCAAATCTGATATTCATTGCAACAAAAAAAAAAATTATAACTTACAATTATGTGTCACCACAATTTTTTACTAATCTGTTTGCTAATTAAGAGACAAGGAACGGAATAGGAAGCGAAATAAACAAAACACATTTTTTTTACTATTGACACGGTAAAAAATATTGTTCGCAGAAGTGACTGTGCGTGACTGTACAAAATCGTGATTGTCCAATGGGGACAATATTATTATGCAGATATTCAGTGTTATTGATTTATAATTAAATTGTAACAATATATACCACGCCCATTCGTGAGCGGACTATGAAAATAGTAATACTATTATTATGGCGTGTTTCATAATGACAAATGATCATTTTTGCAAGGCTAATCGTTGAAGTATGCGGCTTATAATTAGGTGTGTTAGTTATTACGTGTTTTTTTTCATTGATCTAGATATTAGTAGTTATTATAAGCTGAACAAGTTAAGGTCAAATCCTGGAAGTGATTGACAGATAGGACAAAGGGCAGTTTGACTAAATTGGTCAATTAAAAGGAAATGCAAGTGGAAATAATCCTACTCCTCCGCTATACTTTTCTGTTTAATTTCCTTGCGGAATCCATAAGACAGTCTCTGGGACTTCGTCGAGCTATATCGTCTCGATACTTTTCTGGTGGTCGGCACTGTTGATTCTGACTTTCAGGAGTTACAGAGGTTTGGAATTAGTTTGGCGGGTGCCAAAAAAATAGAAGTAAAAAATCCATCCATTATTTTCATTTTTGATTTTATTCATGGCTGGAAAACGATCTATCATTTTGAGAATAACTTCCTTGAAATATGCATATAAGAGTAGAAACATGGATATGTTATTTTAGACATTGATTTTTAAGCAATTTAAAAGAAAAATTATTAATGGCTTATACTTCTACTCGTAACCCCATGTTGAAAAGTCTACTTAGGAAAGAATAAAAAAATTAAGAAATTGACTCTTTGTCTAAATCGCTGGTTCCCAACCTGTGGTCCGCAGGATCCTCGACTACGGTCCGCGAAAGATTTAAATGTTATTCGTACTTTTTATTACACAGAAGATGCAAGCTCAACCCAACCTAATTGAACCTATCAGAGGCAAAATTACTAAATGATTGCTAAATTTTTCGAGCTCAATTCGATCGCTTTTGTCCAATTTTTGTATAGTGTGAGTTAAAGATTCAATCCCCTAGATATAATCCTGTCGGTGTCCATGTTTATCTAGGATCGTATGGTCCCTGTTAACAATGAACATACCAAAGTGGTCCCTGGCCTAAGAAAGGTTGAGAGCCACTGGTCTAACTGAACAAACATTACCACTATGAACAAAAATTTCCAATTTCCTTTCAATTAATTTTCTTCATATTGTTTAAACTTGACTTCGAAGCGCGTTACCACGAATGATCATTTCTACGGAGCCGTAGGCAAAAGCCAGCACATAAACAAAACTGTCGAAGTCTCAGGTTTAGGCACACATCTGCCCACCCTTTGGGTATTACAGGCGTAATGCCTATCTTGCTTAATTACCTACTTTATTTTTACTCATACATTCCAAGTCAGTCAAATACCCAGTCTTAAACACCTGTCAAGGTCATTGGCCCTCATTATCTTCAAAAGATGTCTTTAGGTCAAAATAAAATGACAAACACCACATTCTAGGTCAACATTTATTATCTTTTTTAAGCTTCATTGACGAACTTTAACACTATTTTATAGTTCTTCGGTAGACATGAAAGACATTCTCCAATATAAAACTTAAAATGTCAGTTAGTGGCCAAACCGGCTATTGGTAAGTACTTAGAAACGAGAAATGAGCTCTGAATGGACATTTCTCGATCGTACCTATACCAGAGAGCCTAAAATGGCCGGCTTAACAAAATCAATAAAGGATATATTATTTACGTATGTGACCATTAACGTGTATATTATTACCCAATTATGATTCCCCCATCGTCTTTTATTTGAGAGACACGGTCATCTATGAATCTTTTGATTACTAATACCTACAGGAAAGAATCAACTTCTAAAACCAAACACTTTCGTTTTCTTTAATTCTTTGTCCCGATTCATAATTATAGAAAGTAAACTTCTACTAAAATCGTTCGACAACAATTAACCCATTAGGTTCAAATATTTCTAATTACGACGTAAGATCTCTCCACCAATCAATTAAAGTGTTATTAGAATAACGAAAGTAACCCTGTCTCCTTTACACACCTGCTGGTAGACCTGGTTATAACCTGGGAAAGGACATAGGATACTTTTTAACCCAGGGTTACCCATGGAAAAAACCCGATTTCTACTCAGATATCATCATAGTGGATAGGAGACCCACTAATATCAATCATACTCGTTTAAAACCACATCATGTCTCATTTCTTCTTTATAATTGGTTTAATCTTGTACGTCTCTGCTTTGGTGAAAACCAATCCCTAGAACCAAAAATTCGAAAACAGTGTGACATCTTTTGGGCAGAGAGACGGCGCAGCGTCTTCGTCATAGTTATGGTGGCAGTCCCACGATCCCGAAGATAGCGCTTTGCTTGTGGTACTCACTGACGACTTCTCTGTTTCTCTATTATTATAATCTGAATCTATTCAAAGTTAGAGTGAATCGGTTGCTTCTAGGCAAGCGTTCTACCCGCATCGTCGCTTGATATCAGCCGCAAACGCAGGCCAATGTGCAGCACTGGGCCTGTGTGGTAGATCACAGCCGACTCCCTCAAATAGAGAAGAGACCTGTATCCCAGTAGTGCGAATATTATGTTATGAGCCTAATTACCGATGCCCACGCGGGTAAACCCACGGACATAAGCTAGTAACCAATACATTCGGCAAACATCGGCCGTGACCTTGTGACATGACGCACTTTCTTTCCGTCGCGTCGGGTAACCTCAGGGCTCTGTGTGGCGTGTTACGCAATGCGCAAGACGGCAGATGATTTGTTTGTGGTCGTATGTTATTCGTGGCTCGTCTAGACGTTTGAACATGGTGTGTGCTTTGTAAGATATGTGATCGGTGTTTTGGTCTCTAGTATGGATCTTGAGTAAAATGAAGACAGGCTAGGCGAATCAGTTTCTTACTCATCATCATCATCATCTCAGCCGAAAGACGACCACTACTGGACATAGGCCTCCCCCAAGTGTCGCCACATTGACCGGTCCCTTGCGACTCGCATCCAACGGATTCCCGGAACCTTCACCAGGTCCTCGGTCAGGTAAAGGTGGTCAGGTTTCTTACTAATTTACACAAAAATCTATCTTAGTAAGTAAGAATTGCTTCAGCATCATTCTTTGCATACGGACTTAACGATTGTGGGAAACCCGAGATACGTCAGTTTTTACTGTGGATGAAGAAATTGTTGAAGTTGAATTGAAACCCCTATGTCACAAAAGACTGTCTAAAAATGTGTTTGTATGTAATCACTGCTTTAAAGTAGAAATTATGTTTTTCCAATTAATTTTGTTGCGGAATCGAAAACTGTTCAATTGTTTCTCTGAGACTTCGTCGAGTTTTATTGTCTTTTATTGCGGTTTTCAGGTGGCCACAGCTGTGGCTGGTGGTCGCCACTGTTGATTCTAGCTTTCAGAAGTTACAGTGGTTTGGGAAAAGTGTGGTGGCGTTCTTGTCCCCATAAAAGACTCTGAATAAACGATTTCCAAATTCTACATGGGTATACTTCAGTCTCGACCATGATGAAGCAGCAGATCCCGGTTTAACAAGATACGACCTTAATTCTTATGCTAGAAATAAGGTCGTATTTATCCCTACCTATTCTCATATTAATCCAGCTGCCATTCTTTTGAACTTATAAAAATGCGTTACAATCACCCATGAGGCGACTATGTTAGGAAATTAGGTTGCGGTTTATTCAGTAGCCGCGGTATCATAAGTAGCCCACTTGACACTTGTCGTCAGTTTCTGGTGTCATGATGACATCTCAAGTGGTAATACCTAGATAAATAGTTTCTTACTACATCTGTATTAGCTGGCTGTGTGTTACGATTGCAATCACTTAGCGGAGGATTATTCCATGCTTATATTTTTGTCGGTTATCGTGATCGTGAATCAAAGTTTCTAAAATTAAATAATATTATTTAGTTTGAATGTTTAAACAATACTGAAAATTGCATTCTGGAATTTTAATTACATATTTTTTGCAAACATTTCACTACATGTATTATTTTTTTAAAGCAAATAAAGTTATTGTTTCTAATAGTTAAAGACTCCTTTTTGTAGTAAAACAACTTTTGAAACACGAGGACATAATTTGTCACAGCAGTTTCTGGCTTCATAACATCCTCGCCTGCAGCTAGGGTGTAAATTGCATCTTAGCTGCATTAACAAAGTTTGCCGCCTTGTTTATAAAGCATGCCATGGTAGCGCGCAATGATATAAAATGATGCGTATACTTTTAATACAAATTAGTTGTAGGTACCTACTGATAATTTAACCATTTTAAATTCGTGTTTTATCCTGTGCAGGTTAATAAATGCATGTTCACTTCTCATGCTCTAAAAGTACGCCAATATAGCCCAACGAAGCGGGACTAAAATGACCGCTTTACTCCCTAGGGAGTAAAAAGTAATTAAACAAATGGAACGATCTAAATGATCAAAACTAGTCGCTGCAGTAATGTAGGTACTAATTATCTGTGGAGTATGGATCATTTTCATTGCGAAAATGTTGAGAGTTTGTGTTGTGTTTTAAATTGTTAATCTGTGTTGTGACTGACCTGATAGAAAAAAACTGACCGCTCAGTTCAGAATTTTTGGCGAGTGTAAAGTTGTTAGTTTTTAAATGACCAACTCGGGTATATTATGGCTTTGTTTAGTCCCTCGTTATAAAATATACTATTTCTTTCTTTCTTTGTTCCCTTACGAGAATTTTACTTAGATATTCAACTCTACGTAGAATGAAACCCAAAACATTTCGATGAAATCATTAAAAGCTTCTTCATCAATGAAAAGGGTAGCCAAGACTTTCCTCACGCCAAAATAAATCATAAGTTCTCAGATGTCACACACAACAAAAAGACTGACTACAAAATTACCGTCTATTCGAGAAAGATTTAAAAAATGCTGATATTTACGATATCATTAATATGCATTAAAACTAACTCGAAACATGATTAATTATATTGCAAATACTGCATTTGCCACTACCTCTGCGTCCTAGCATCCGCGGTCTTTCTTCATAATTATTACGAAATGTATTAGGGTAACATCAATTTATTTATAGGTATTCGACAAAAGAAAAATGGGGTTTTTAGGGTTGCCCTTGCCCGTATTTTGATGCTGTTGCGAGGCAAACTTAACCTAGATGAATAGAATTTTTGATGGCGTCATGATACATTGTGAAAAGATAAAGAATATTAAAAAAGAAACATATTTTGCATTTCATGGTATCTGTGGTTTCCTTCGAGGTTTTGGATTTATGATTCTTTTTCTACTAGAAATAAAGAATCAATAATCTGTTTCTTTTAAAACATTTTTTCATGTCAATAAATTAGCAAGAAAAGTACCTAATCACATGACCAGGCAAGAAAAAAAAATGCAACAAAAACTGCTTTAAAAATACCATATTTTCTTTTCCGTTTTTATAAAACGCGTTGACAACTTATCCGGTGACAAACATGTGTCTGGTAACCCTAATTTTATGTGTGTAACGAGTTTGGCGCCGAATTACATTAATATTAACATTTTAATCAATCAGTCTGAAGCCTAATGGATGCGCCAAAATGTTGAATTTTATCATAATTTATTGATGTTAATTCATTTCTGCTTTACTAGGGTTATGCAATTTTAAATGACACCCAGAAATTGTCTAACAAGATTTTCTGTCATGTTACGCTGAGCTTTTTGTATTTTATAAACTTTTTTCTTCCAAAAGATTTCTATATAATATGTTATGGGAATTTAAAAATTGGGCTTTATAAACTTTTCGTATTTCAACAACGACTCTCAATCAATACATGAATAGTTATCGTTGATAGATAATTTCTTTTATTATAACCTTGAGCGGGTTTTTACTCGTAAATATAATTAATATCGCGGGCAAATACTATAACAGGAAGCTATTAAAAAATCTTAACAATCAATCCATGGCGTACTTATAATCATACAAAAACCTATAAATTATCTACAAAACTAGTTCAGTTCCTCGTAGAAATAAAAATGAACGAGCTAGCCTTGTTTTTGACACTCCAATTAGCAAAACTTATGTCGGTCAATAAAAACTATTGAAAATCATTGCAAACGGGATACTGAACTAATATGATAGGCGTGTCAGTTTAACGAGAACTTAGACAACATTAGAAGCGTGAATAATAAATACTCTACACCAAAAAAAAACCAGCGCATGAGTAATGGTTCTTTTGTAATTGTTTTGAAAACATTGGTTAAAGCATTGTTACATTGCATACCAACATAACTCCTGAAGAAACTGAATGAGTAATGCTTTACAACGTTTGTTAAACATTAGGTAAGATTTTTCAAAGAAGAGTCATTGTCTACTTTGATTTCATTTGACTCGCTTTGGCTATAAAACCAGGAGGTTCTAACTGGGCTTTAGTAAACACTGTTTTAGGCTTTCACTTACGGGATATCTTCCGTGATTATTTATGGTTTTGAGCTCCCGATATTTCGACGCTGTTGCAAGCGCCCATTTCAATCGAGAGGATGGCTTCAAATTGTCGAGTACGTGGAATCCAGTTTTGAGTATGCTCAAAAGTAGCAGCCGGCATCATACAAAAAACTCCACAAAACCTGGTTATACTGTGAGTGCGTTTTGTCGAAGGTGTCGACTTCCAATAGTGCGCGTAGCAAAAGACAAAGAAAGAGGGTAGACAGATTTGTCTGCTCGTAACAATTTTATTTTCCATCCACCCGCAGTCTCCAGTCAACTCGCGATCACGACGCTTGCAACAGCGTCGAAATATCGGGAGCTCAAAACCATAAATAATCACGGAAGATATTCAATAAGTGATAATATAAGTTTGGGCTTTAGTAGTTTGCTTAATGAGTATTACACCCCACGCACCCTCCTACCTAAGTGCCTATCACGTCCTTTATTACACCGGGTGTCGTGTAGATCGAAGATTTGTTACTTCTTTTTTTTTGTATTATACAGTTTCTGGTCGGCACGGATCGCCACTCACTGGACACCTGATGAAGGAAATTGCCGGCAAGGTAGACCGCGGCGAAGGTGGTGTGACGATCTGATTCTGTTTGCGGAGTAAACATGGCCAGAGATTGCATCAAGACAAAGAGGTTTGGATGGAGTTAGGGGTGGTTTCGGCCCTGCAGTGGACTGCTTGACAAGCAAAACTAAAAAAAAAAATCCTCAGGAATCCCTTAATTATTGCTAAGATGGAGATAGAAAGATTGACAAGTTCTCAACTACTTCATTTCAGGAACCGTGTGCAAATCAAGCTTTACTCAGTTTTAGTAAGTTTAATTTCAGATAAAAAGATAAATATCTAACTAAGCACTAGCTTTAAGTAAGAGTTAGGTAACACAGTGCTTTCATTTTTATATTTCAAGGTAACGAGCCTCATCTTTAAATGACAATTTGTAAAGATTATATTTGTTATAAAATAAACATTAAATTCAAGCTTGTTTGTTTTGAAGTAATGCTTCGTTGCGGTTTACTAAAAGTTTCGTAATGTTACTAGAGTGTTGATGTTTTATTAATTATTTGAAAACACTGTTAAATTGAAGATTGGAAACAATATAATATAAATAACATACATTATATTTTTGGCTGCAGGCAATATCACAAGAAAAAGGCACGATAACGAAAGACAAAAGACGTGGAAGATTCGGGACTTCAGAAAAACTTACGATAGTGCATTCTAGTATTGGCAGTGATAGCCTAGTGGAGTGACTGTCGAATTTCCAGGTCACAGATCTTGAGTTCGAACCCAAGACACGCAGGGCACCTCTGATTTTTCGGATTAAGGCGCTTAGACGAGCTAAATTAGCAACTCTATTTGTGGTGGTTCAAACTTCGTTTGAAATGGTGTTAGAATAAAGTTCTAATCAGCTTGCACTACAAAGTGGTTGTTACGTCAGCCACTGCGGGCCAAATAGCGCGAAATGAGTGGTTTCGATCGATTTACAAAAAAACTAAACAGTATCATGCTAATATATTGCTTGTAGAATTATTTGCCAAAAAATCAGAATAATCGCATATATATTAGTATGTTTTTTATTGTTTGAAAGATATTTTTAGAGATAAGTTCGTGATTTCTTTTTATTAATTGTTAGCCAAATTAATTGTAGAAGAACAGTATCATGCTAGCATATATCCTGAAGAATATCATATATTTTTCTGGTCTTGTTTATAGCAGTGAATCATATACTTTTAGTAATTATAAAACTCGTGTTTAGCTCATGTAATTGCCTTAATGTGCGTATTTATCACTTGCTTCGGTTAAGGAAAACATCGTGAGGAAACCAGCATGGCTGAGAGATATTTCTCGACGGCATGTAAACCCAAGTCAGAGGCCCATAGGCAGCATAAAAACTCTGACCAGGTTACGAAGGTTTGATTATTAGAAAACAGAAAATACATTTGTAATTATTAGAAAACAGAAAATACATTTGTAAAGTTAAAAATTCTACAAAAAACACCTTTATTCTAGCAATAAGTTTGTTGGTAGCGATCAACAAACCACTAATACTCCAATAGCGGCACTTAAAGACCAGCCAGCATGATTTGTTCTTCGATACGTTTTTAAGTACGTTTGCAGAGTTCATTAGCATGTAAAACACTGTTTACGTATCAAAAGGTTTACGTATCAAAAGGTTTACGTATCAAAAGGTACCTACTTCCTGCCGGGGTTGCGGGCCTGTTCGAAAGAGATACCGCGGCCCCGGAACATAGAGGGCGAGGAAGGAACATGGATGGGTTTTAGTCAGTAAGAGTCTGACTCCCGCTCCGCTCAGAGTAGTAGATGTCATTTGATGATTTCCCATCCCAAAAAAAAATAAAAAAGGTACCTTCCTATTCCATTTTAAACCTGCTTTGCGTCAAGCCCCTACGCTCAGATATTATGCCTAGGTTCGAAAAAGTTAACCGATGCTAAAAAACAATGTCAATAAACCGGTGTTCTGTGTACATATATATATATATATATTACCATATTATAAAATGCCTGTAATTCTCTGATTAAATAGAACAATGATCTCGATGTGTATTACCAGGCTTGCAAGTGGTAATCTGTATACCTTTTGCGGTGCAGATCACAAGCACTTTACTTTTATTATAAAACAAAGTCGTCCGCCGCGTCTATCTGTCTGTCTGTTAGCGATAAACTTAAAAAGTACTGCAACGATTTTCATGCCGTTTTCACCGATGGATAGGGTGGTTCTCGAGGAAGGTTTTTGTATATAATTTGTAAGCAAGTGAAGCCGCGGGGCAAAAAGCACAATATTTCTGCAACTAATAACTGATAATTATGTCTGTTTTAATTCTGTGCATTCTTGAAATTGGCAATCGCGAGCAGTCAAATATTTAATCTTTTTTGGAAATAAATCAATATTACCTAATTAAATAATCAAAACCACTGTGTGTTGCACTAAAATGTTGGCCAAGACATGCCAACATTCAGAATTAACCCTCTTAAGCTTAGATTCTAAAAGTTAAATTAAGTAACTTTTATAGACTGGACTTTTTTTATAGATTTATTACAAGTATACTAGTTTATGCCCGTGGCTTCATACGCGGGAAGTTCGGTAGCAGTCTCACGGGATCATAATACCCGGATAAAATATTTCCTATGTATGTTAAGGCGATTACATGAGCTAAACGCGAGTTTTATAATTACTAAATGTATATGATTCACTGCTATAAACAAGACCAGAAAAATATATGATATTTGTCAGGATATATGCTAGCATGATACTGTTTTGAAAACATAATACAATTAGTTTGGCTCGATAAAAAGAAATCACGAACTTATCTCTAAAAATATATTTCAAACAATAAAAAACATACTAAAATGCATGCGATCATTCTGATTTTTTGGCAAATAATTCTACAAGCAATATATAAGCATGATAATGTTTTAGTTTTTTAATCCAATCAATAGTTTTTTTTGTAAATCGATCGAAACCACTCATTTCGCGCTATTTGGCCCGCAGTGGCTGACGTAACAACCACTTTGTAGTGCAAGCTGATTAGAACTTTATTCTAACAGCATTTCAAAAGCAGTTTGAACCACCACAAAATAATAGAGTTGCTAATTTAGCTCGCCTAAGCGCCTTAATAGAGAAAAAACCCGCAACGATCAAAAGTTCGTTATTTTACAAAACTTGAAAGTTTCTCTGTGTATAACCCCTAATACAGGTATGAACGCTCCCCGAGTATGAAGTTTGACAGTATAAAATTGGTTCTTACTTTCGTCATAATATAAAGCTCAGTTTTGATATATTTTATTTGCAATAATGTTATAAACCACCACTGACCATTTTCAGACATTTCAGTCGGGTCCATTCGGTGCCAGACCGGCATCTTGTTTATATACTATCTATGTGCTAAATTTCATCCAAATCCGTTCAGTAGTTTACGCGTAAAAGAGTATCACACATCCATCGTTCCATCTATCCTCAAACTTTCGCATTTATTATATTAGTAAGATTATAAAAAGATAGTGATCTGACAAAGATTACTAATATAAGTTAATAAGAATTCAGATTAAATTATCGTCGCAAGGAGATAGCGACTCAAACGTGTTTTAAGAGCATTTAATAATAATAAATCGTGTTACATAATGTTACATTATTAACATAGCTACATAATTTTGGCACTGGTTTGGAATGTCACATACTAGTTGATATCGGAGTTTTATACTTTTTTTTTGAGTGACAATGGTATTGATCCTAGTGTGCATCCGTTGCGATGCGCGCAAATGTAATATGTACGTGTATTTATTTATTTAACACTTCAAGCACAAAGTACAGAGGCGGACTTAATGCCAATGGCATTCTCTACCAGTCAACCTTTAGGTGATGCAGAGACAAGCAGTGGTAGGTGTCATTCCTGAAACTTCAAGAATAATTTTATTAAAACTACGATTAAACTACAAGGATATATAAAATACTATACCTATAATTATATAAAATACTATAAATATATATTAAAGTAAAAGTAAATAGCGCTTTGTACGGATATACTAAAATAAAAAGACAGACGGCGCGGCGCGGCTTCCAGATCGTGGTACTAATGTAAAGGAAACTCCAGGTCCACTTAAAAACCAGCGTCGGGCACTATTTGTCCGGAATTTTGCGGATATTGGCGCAGCCGTGAGGCGCCCAGTGTCACACTGTTTAATTTCTTTTTTCATTTTTGATTGTTTTTTTTTATACTGTGTGCACTTGTGGCCTGTGCCAAAAAGAATGTATTTTTTATATTTATTTCTAACTAGCTGTACCCGGCATGCGTTGCAATGCATTTTTTCCTACCTACCTACTACCTACCTACCTACCTGTCTACTTCTCACCGTTTAAACCTTCCCTGGACTACGACAAACATTTTAAAACCAAAATCAGCTCAATCGGCCCAGCCGTTCTCGAGTTTTAATCAGACTAACGAACAACAATTCATTTTTATTTATATAGATGGGAATTGTAAGTTTTAAATTGGTAGAAGTCCGGCAATAACCCCTCTTAACCCCCAGAGGTAGGTTGTCCGTTAGGATCTTTACCAACCGAGAAAAGGGAATGGTTTTACTATTCTTGCTAACAAGCTGTCCTTGTGAAAACCATTTCAAATCTATGATTGATGAACTATGATTTAAAATCTACTCATTTTGTTTACTTGTTGACTAGATGTAAATGCTCTGTTCTGATAGTGCAACCAATAATAAACAGTGTTTTCTAGTGTTTTATTTGTGAATATTTAAAAATGTAAATAATATGTGTATTTATGAATAAACGAAAAAGAATAGTGCCAAAACTGGAGAATTTAGTCATATTGTGTAACAAGCAAACAATTTTGTTTTTTTTTTAATTAATTTGAGAACGTACGTAACGTACCTACATTAGTTCTCTATTTCCGTTACATCTTAAGGCGGCTACAGAAGCTAAACGCGAAAATATATGAAAATATATTCACTGCAATAAACAAAACTAGAAAATAATATGATATTCTTCAGGATATATGCGAGTATGATAGTATTTTGAAAATATAATACAAATAATTTTACTCGATAAAAAAACACGAATTTATCCCTAAAATTATATATTAACGAGTAAGAACCATACTAAAATACATGCGATCATTCTGATTTTTGGCAAATAATTCTACAAACAACATATTAGCATCATAGTGGTTTATTTTTTAGTCCAATCAATAGATTTTTTGTAAATCGATCGAAACCACTAATTTCGCACTATTCGGCCCGCAGTGATTAACGTAACAACCACTTTGTAGTGCAAGCTGATTAGAACTTTATTCTAACAGTATTTCAAACGAAGTTTGAACCACCACAATAGAGTTGCTAATTTAGTTCAGCTCCTGTAGTTAAGTTAATAAAGTTTGTCAACGATTTGTTAAACCAGTACTATTTAATGACAGCAGGCAGATTAAATCAGACAATGGAATGCTAATGTCTAACTGACCTATCGTCTGTCCCACCTACATAGAGTTTAATGACCTTTACACTACTTTATAAACACAAATCAAAAATTCTAAATGCAATTTCGCCTAAAAGCATACCACTTTAAGGTCGAAGTTTCTGATTAATTTATTGGTTTAGCATCCATTGCTCTTTTTAAGAGTGATCTAGATTATGTGTTAGTATAGTTTCGGTAAGTGTTGTGTGTAGTTCCGTGTCGTCGTGGCGGGACTTGCGCAAGCGCAGAATTGGAGCTGCACGCGTCGTGGATTTAAAAATCGAATGCGGTACGCGCGGTAAAGGATTTAAATTATCGTGTTATGTCAAGTAATATGCGTGTATCACTGGTATTCGATGTTAGGTAAGTGATAACCACTTGCTACTGGCCAGTTGTTTGCTTGCTTGCTTGCTAGGATGCAAGTGAAATACTAAGATTGAATATTCTGATAAGCCGAGTGGTCGCGAGCGCGACTGCTCAGCATGTGGTTCTGGGTTCGATTCCCAGGTTAGGCAAAGTGATATTGGGTTTTCCCACTAAGAATTTCCCAGTAGCAGCTATGGAGTCTAGATTTGTGCCCAGTTGATGGCAATTGGTTCACCCCCATTACATGGGATTAAACATAACTGGCGGAATGTGGGTGTAAGATTAGGTACATACACCTCTGTTCATCCCTTCGGGGATTACAGGCGTAATGATATGTTACATACCTGAATTTGGAAATAAAATTTGCTCTTGAACTAAAAACAGCAAAAAAAACCTTACTAATTATCGTTTTTTAACTGTTTTCATATCTTTTAATTTGTTTGTGTTTCGCAGCATAAAACTTGATTTATCAAGAAAATACTAGTTGCTTGTTAACACGTATCTTTAAACTACAAAAAAGTGGATTTAGCCAAAATCACTAACACTTTTAAACACAATTCAGCCTTAATTCTAACCCTGTAAACGCGCACCGCGTCACAATATGTGTCAACCGACACACTGTGTCAAGTGCGCGTGACGCAACTCGCGCGCAATGCACGCTGGTGAAAGAGCACGCGTTCTAGTGTTTGTTGAGTTTTCCTGCTGACCGTGTTTGAGTAGCGGTCAGATATGGATTGGCTTGGTTTTAAGTCACTTGTTGTTACTTAGATAAGTCTCTGGGTATAGTTGTATAGTTGTGGCGGAATTAAAGTCCATTTTTCATATAAGAAAACACCCTAACACCCAAACACCTCTACAGCCTTAGACAACTTACTTAATGCATTAAGCGTCGTCCCAATCAGGGCCAAGAAAAATGGTTGAGTTAGGCCAGGGGCGTAGCTACCGTGTCAATGATACGGGTAACCCGAACCCCTTATGAGGAATAAAAAACACACTCAAATATGCTTCCTCATAAAAGATAAAATGAAAATATGACTTATCACGGTCCAGAAAGCTCCAACTGTCAGGACTAGCATCCTGACAGTTTGAGGATTTCTTTGCAAAAGTCGTTTGTTTGACATGAATGATTGTCTCCTCTTGTCGGGCTTCGCCGCACTCAGCCCGAGCGAGCCTTGATTGGTGCAACGCAAACAAAGGGCCCCTAAAAAAAGTTGATACTGGGTCCTGCTAGGACTAGGAACGCCTCTGAGTTAGGCCCATCTACACCACCTGTTTAACACCATTCTATTTCCGTCAATACCTTCAAAATAACAATTGCAGTGTAAGTAGGCCTCTTAAAAAAGCTAAACAATTATAATTGATGTTCAGAATTTAATGACAAGCATAAATCTTCATGCCGTCTCTTTTTAATCACAATATTCGACAAACATTTGTCGTTTTTTGGGTGACCTCTGTAAGGTCATTTGCAAACAAATCTAACTTGGTGAACAACAACTAACCATCTGTTAAAAGGTTCGTGGGGGGTCGCCGGTAAAGTGCCTATTTATCTAATTCAGGTTTCAAATAGACGCTGATTACAATAGAAATTGGTCACAGATCATTTGTTACAAGTAAGTTCCACAGTCCTGCTGTGTATCAAGGATTTAACCATTAGAGTTATGAAACACTGCTTAGTAATGCAAACAGTTCTGTTTTTTACACTTAATGTTTTGTGATTTACCTGTTCTTGTATTAATTTATTTGATGGTCACACTGAACTGTTGTCTCATTGCATCGCTTTTTTAAACAATGTCCGCAGTTTAGGGTTGAACTATGAATGAAGTCAGATCTTTTAATAAATATTTAATGTAAAATATTTGAGAAATAACTCATGCAACGAAAAATCATCATTTCAGCCGAAGGACGTCCACTGCTGGACATAGGTCTCCCCCAAATGTCGCCACATTGACCGCTCCTGTGCGTATTGCATCCAGCGGATTCCCTCGGGAAACATTTCCCGTTGACCCCACTCGTGGGACCACGAGCGATGGGTTAGCAGAAATGCATCAAACTGGAATGACTAGACGGATAGACTTAATAAATCAAAAATAAAACTATTTAAAAACTTACCAATAGAAAAGTTTTTAGCTGAAAACCGAGTCGCTTCATTATTGTCGTTTTGATTCGTTCAAACCTGAAAAAAAAGGAAACATAAATGATTAAATGATGAAAATGATGTTTATTTTGCAAATAGGTTTCTTCAAATACTCTTGGTCTTTTTAGACTTGTTTAGTAACTGACTACTCTAAGAAGAAACAGCCGAAGCAAACTCAGAGGTAATATTAGTCTCTTTTTTAAGGCCCAGACATAATCTTGCTCAACTCACATGAGAACTATGCTGATAAGTGTCTGAGATGGTCTTTTGAAGAAAGAACCGCGCAGAATACATACAGGGTGTCCGGTAATGGATAACCTTGAAATGGCTTAAGTATAGTAGAACTTATGGGAATTTAGAAAAAAACTTTACATATAAGTAGTACTTATGATAAGGACATTTATTTTGAAAAAATTGAATAAATTACTTTTTAAACAAAGTTTAAACATCCTGAATAAAAAAGTATGCACACACGAGTGACCATTAATTTTAAAACAATCTTGGTTTCCAGTAGATTTGAAAATGGTACAATTCATTATTGTATGTGCCTTAAATAGTGAACTATTGCTAAGGAGAATAAATTACTGACGCAAAAAAATATGATATGGCTCACAATTCTTATGCAGGCCCTCATCTGAGGGTGTTTTTTTATGATAGTTTTTTTTTCATTCTTTTTGTCTGAATATCCATAGGTTCTACTATAAGCCATTTCAAGGTTATCCATTAGGACACCCTGTACATAACGCAGTCTTTCTTCTACAGTATAATTCCATAACGTCAGGGTTCTATTACCAAAACTAACAATATCCTTGTAAGGGCGCCTCAGTAAGGTAATATTATACCATGGTTTATGGTGATCACGTACCACAGGTACCACTGCGCAACATCCATGTCGTATAAAGGTCTGGGACATAGAAATCTCCATATAAAGTGGGGTGATGTCAATTTTATAGATCAGTTTTTGATGTTGTATGTATTTTTGGCTCAAGATAAATTGAAGCAGAGATTGAGGGGTCATTCGTCAACTGGCGACTGTGAAACTCGCGAGTGTGCGCGAGCTGGCGCATAAGATAAGATAAGATAAGATATATTTTATTTGCTCAAAACATGTGTCACATACAGTAATAAAAAGTGCATGTAGGATAAAGTAAATACAGAAAATCGTTCAGACATGTTTTGCCACATACATGGCGTGCAAATGTTTAAAAATGGAAAATTGAGGTTTTTAAATATATCATTTCAGTCACTGGAATTGAAATTAATGGAAAATACTAAATGTCCAAGCTAACATTACAAAAACATACAAGTGATTTTCCTCGTGTCTGTAAAAAAATAAAACAAATTGCAACTAATAATAAAATCTCAAAATGATACATGTCAAAAAGTAAAAGATCTCAAAATTAAAAAAAGCAAATAATAATAAATGTCAACAAATTATACAAATCATGTCAATAAAATAAAGTAGTAAACATAAAAGTAATAATTAAATACATATAATGAGCCCATAATAATAAATGTCAAAATTATCAATCATTTCAAGAGAACAAAAACTAATATTACTATAAACAAAAAGCAAATAAAATGTCATAGTACAGTCAAGTCATAAGTTACGTAAATTAATAAATAAAATAATGTCAAAAGTCAAAGTACATCATTTAAATAATCGGCAACATTATAGTAGCATTTATTTAATAAAAATTTCTTCATGCTTTTACAAAAACTATTAATATCCAAATCTTTGTATGCCTTTGGTACCTTGTTGTATAATTTTGGGGCCATGCAAAATACACTTTTACCCATGAGAGCCGTTTTAGATCTATGTAATCGAAGTACCCGACTGTCACGTTGACTTCTTTCGGAACCATCTGAATACTTCGAAAACAGTTGGGGATTCTTTTTTACAAATAATACCGTTTCTAATATATATAAGGAGGGAAGTGAGAGAATTTGATGTTTTATAAAATAAGGTTTGCAACTATCTGTAATTTTAAGACCAAACATAGCTCTTATGCATCGTTTTTGCATTCTGAATATGACCTCTTTATGAGTAGAGTTTCCCCAGAAAATAATCCCATATCTAAGGATCGATGCAATAAGTCCGTGATAGGCAGTAAGTAATGTACCTGTATTTACGATTGGGGCGAGTTTATGCAATGCATAGGAAGAACTACTGATTTTCTTACTGATTTCTTCAATGTGATCTTTCCAATCAAGTTTTTTGTCGATGGTGAGTCCAAGGAATCTGGCTTTATCGACTCTGCAAATGGTGTGATTTCTATAACTTAAGTTAATGTCATTTCTTATTGGTATTCTTTGACTGAAATGCAAGATTTGTGTTTTATTTAAATTAATTTTTAGATTATTATTGTCCAACCAGTCAATTATACAAGCTAAAGCATTATTAATGTCAAGTTCATAGGTTTCGGTTTTCTTACATGCTATTGTGACTGTGCTATCGTCTGCAAAAAGAGTCATAGGATGATTAATAGATTTTGGAAAGTCATTTATGTATATGATAAATAATAATGGCCCCAGGACGCTTCCTTGAGGTACACCGAATTTCACTAAACGTTCTTGAGACAAATACGTAGTCGCTTTTTTGGTACGATCTATTCTTGAGATTGCTGTGATTTGCCGTCTATTAGAAATATAGGATTTAATTAGCCTAAGAACATTGCCTCTTACTCCATATGAGTCAAGTTTATTTATTAAAATAGTATGGTCAACGTAATCGAATGCTTGTGTCATATCGCATAGCACAGCACAGGTAGGAGTCCTTTCATCCATCCGCAACATTACAGTATGCAGAAAATCATAAACCGCCATATTGATTGTCTTATTTTGTCTGAAACCTTTTTGCTCACTACAAAGAATATTATTTTTTTCCATATAAGTATATAATTGTTTGTAAATGTATTTTTCAAAAATCTTCGATATAATTGGTATCAGCGCTATTGGTCTATAATTTTCGATTAGGTCTCTGTTTCCTTTCTTAAATAGAGGTTTAACTATTGATGTTTTCATACCATCAGGAAAAGTACCCGTACTGATACATAAATTCACGATGTGACTTAAGTGGCTGCATATTATATCACCAACAGATTTAATTACGCATTATTAATTATTTAGTTAGCTTCACGCCTGTAATCCACGAAGGGATAGGCAAAGGTGTAATTAAAAGCACACCCCATTTTGGCAGTTATGTTTTAAGCCATGTTATACGGGGTGAGCCTTTTTCCATCAACCGGGCACACATTCAGACTCTGTGGCTATACTACTGAGAAATTCCAACACTTAAGTTTAACCAGGGTATCGAACCCCGGACCTCATGCTCAAATGCTTTGCAACATTGCAACATTGCTAAAATTAAGTAAATGTGTGATTTGTGTAAGTTATGACTTACTTACACAAAGCACACATTTACTTAATTGCACATAGTTCAAAATCTACACCTTATTAGTACCTACATAAAGTTGCACAAAATTATTACATATTGACGTAAGAATGGTAACGCGGTTGCAAACTTGGAAATACCATCGACCTCTATTATTATAAAAGAAATAATAATTATTATTTTAGCTTGAGATCGACCTGAATCTAAGCATTGTTTGACTGATAAGGATCATAATCGTGACTCGCCGAAAATTCGGAGATTATCTAACTAAGTTGAGTTGCAAAAAAGGATGATTCATCTCTAAAATGTAGGTTTTGAAGATACTTGGTTTAGAAAGAACTCATTGTGGGTTGCATTTTACGCAATTGTATGAAAGGAAGAGTGCATAAGGTTTTATTTAAAAAATAAAATATTGATTAAGTCGAGTGAAGAGGCAGGACTATGTGATGCAGAGGAATGAAAAATTTTTGAGTATAGATGTGAATGGCTTTCAGTAGAGTAATACTGTTATGAGCTGGGTATGACATCAATTAATTACTACCGATTAAACAACACAATAACTTTATTAATCACAAAACAATTTAAACTTAATCACAAAGACACTACAGTTTACTATTCGCTTAGATATCGCACTTGTAGTTTACTTCGATTCGCTTCGTTGTGTAGCCAAAACAAGACTGACGGTCGCGGGCCTGAGCGGTGTATTTATACTCGCCAACAGACACACCAGAATAACCACGAATATTCTTGAGGGTCATAAAAAACGCTAACAAAAGAATAGTAGGTAGGTAATAAAAGTAGTAGGTATAAGCTACATGTACAAAACGAACAAATATGAACCGTATGCCTTAGGCGTACGGTCGAAATTCTAATGTCTTATTATAAATAGGTCGCGAATTTGTACCTACCTAACTTTAACTTCTAGAATGTCTTAAGTTACACAGTTCGACTTAAGCTTTTGTCTTACTATTGTGTCTCTAATTAAGACATTCAAAAGGTAAAAAGTAATCATAACGGAATGCACTCGAAATTACAACGTACACACACTGTAATAACGTGCTTTCTCGAATGTTCTAGTAGGTCCGGGATTGACTGTGTGAAGGCTGCCATGGCTAGAAAGGAGGACACGGTTGAGATGATGAGTTATAGAGAAGTATGGGAGAAAGGAAGACATGTTGCGCTAACTCTAAATAAATATTATCCCAAATAAGGGCAGCGGAATAAGTAAGTAAGTAATAAATAATAAATATCGCTGGACATTATACACATCTAGTGGCACACTAAGCGAGGCTTGTGTCGTGGTCACAAGACAGTTACATGTATACTTATTGTTTTTAAATACATACTTATACATATAAACATCCATGACTTGGAAAATGTCCATGCTCATCACACAAACATTTGCTCCTACCAGGATTCGAACCCAGGACCCGAACAACGTAAGGCAGCTTCACTACCGATACGCCATTCAGGTCGTCAAATGAAATGATGGAATGATGATAAGGTGACTGACAGGTGACTGAATTCTCTGGACCCACTCCAGAGAATTAATAACAGAACCCGATCTATTATAAACTGTCTCTACTGAGTCACTTCTTGTACCTATCTACTGGACGAGTTCCAAAACAGATGCTTTACGTAAATTAAGTTTGAACCACCAATTAACAAAAGTGACATTGACTACTGCCAATGAATTATCGAGTACTTGAGATGTAAATGGCAAGCGATATGTCAACTGCATACAGCAACCATAATAAAGTGTTCCTTCCGAATTCTTCATTTTAATTGAAGTAGCAACAGAAACTGGTACTTTTTAAAGGTTAATCGAAGGTTTTAATGCATCCCCTGTTTTTTTTTTATGATTTCTGCCATGATGATTGATGAATAGATGTCAAATGCTATCATCATTATTAATTTGCATAAATAAAAAGGCAAATCGTTATTTGTGAAGCACTTAGTATTATAGTGAAACACATCTATCAAGGCGCAGTGATGACAGGTGGACTAAGGCTGTCACCGGTGAGATGGGCACACGACATAACTAAATTACACTGCCCCCTAGACCCCATCCATCGTCATTAGGTCTCATTAATAAAGTAAAATGAGGCTATAGCGCTGGCACATCAAGATTGGCACAAGAAAAGAGAGGCCTGTACCCAGCAGTGGGTGAATTTAAGCCATGGATGATGATGATTTTCTAACCTCGTAGATGTGTTGATTAAAAGGTTTGAATTTTTTTTTTCTACACTAATATTATTAAGAGGAAGGCTTTGTTTGTTTGGTTGTAATGAATAAACTCAAAAACTACTTTCCCGATTTCAAAAATTCTTTCACCATTGGAAAGCTACATTCACCCTGAGTAACATAGGCTATATTTTATCCCCGTAGTCCCACAGGAACGGGAACTACGAGGGTGAAAGCGCGTGACGTCCGCTTGTTATTAATGAAAGTCATCATAATCTGCCTAGCCCATTCCCAACTATGTTGGAGTCGGCTTCCACTCGAGCCAGATGCAGCTGAATACCAGTATTTTACATTAAGCGACTGCCTATCTGACCTCCACAACCCAGTTAGTTAGGTTGTCAGACGTTTTTGGGCCACTGACTACCTGTAACGACTGTCGAAGATGTACAAATGACTGCCGGGACGTGCTTTCCGAGGCACGGAGGAAACTCGGTATGTAAGGGTGGTCAGGGTCACCCATCCACAGACCAACCCAGGCAAGCACGGCATACAAGTAGGTTTCAGAGTACGCTTTAACGGTTCTTGTTAAACAAATGTCTATATTCTATTGATGAATTATAAGTTAATACGAAATTCGAAATTTATTTTTCTTCATTATTGACTTGACTTGAAATTGACATTTTTATTTTATGAATTGACACATGACATAAATTTTTGAATCTTTTTTTTAATTGTTCTTGTTATTTATACTGATTTTAATTTAACTTAAATAATTGTAATAATTTGAATTTGGTGCATGTATGATGTTTGATTATATTATTAATAATTTAGTTATAGACATTCAGACACGATGTAAAAATCGTTACTGAATAAATGAATTGAATTGAATTAACCTAAAGATTTTTATTAATAATACTCGTATTAAAACTGGCTTGGTCACATTTGCCGCATGTCGGAGGAGCAATGGGCCAAAATCACCAATCAGTGTATACCAAATAGCAGGAAACGACAACGCGGCAGGCCCAGAAGGAGATGGCGGGATAAGCTAGACTCTTTCGCAAAGGATTGGCCTACAATCGCACAAGATCTGACTTATGACTTAATGTGGAAGGAGGGAAGGGAAGCCTTTGCCCTGCAGTGGGACAATAAAGGATTATAATAATAATTATTAAATCCAATGAAAACACTGCTTAACATACTTAAAATATATATTATCAAACGAAAATCTGTCCCAATATCCTTGAGGCAGGACAATAAGAGCTATACACAACAATGGGACGCTAACAGGCTACACAATGGTTCATTTCTCACAGTTATCGGGTAACGCGTTTATTGACGTTGCCCCATACAGGTCGTATGCGCACGTATGTATTACTATATGTATTTACAATCGTATGCTAATGTTATGCGTGATGGTTTACATGATGGGTTATTTATTTATTTAACAATTTATGTATACACTAAGAAGAAAGGAACAGAAAATAGTACAAAGGTGATGCTTATTTCTAAATAAATCTCTTCCAGCATACCTGCGAAAGGAGATACTAAAAAAGAGATGTACACATAGTTATTGAGATTTTTTCCAGTAGCTTTATCGACAGCCCATCAACACCATCATCAGCCTATTAATGTTCCCACTGCTGGGACACAGGCCTCCTCTCAATGAGAGGGAGTGGGCTATAATCCACCACGAGGGCCCAGTGTGGATTGGTAGATTATAGCCCATTCCCTCGACAGCACATCACATATAAATAAGTGTTGTTGGATTTTTCGGCCAGGAATTTGTCAGTAGAATCTGTGTATATCTGTGCCCAGTTGATGGTAGATGGGATCGTTGTCTATTACATATTATGGGACATAATGAATGAAATATGGGTGCACTTTAATTAAGGACTCTGCCTAAGGCGTGACGTGATGTGACAATAATCTGTGATATAATTTATGACGTAGGCGAATAGCAAGGTCACACTTTAGCAGGGGTGTGTAGTGTCGTGTGTCTGTTTGAATGTCGTCAATTTTCTTTTTTAAACTTTCACGATCAGAACACATTATAAAACATACGAAGACGGGTATTTAAAGGTAAATTCGCGATAAATACCTGTCTTCATATGTTTTATAATGTGTTGTCAATTTGTCAACCTAACTTATCATCATCATTCTCTTGCCCTTATCCCAATTTATTTGTGGTCGGCGCAGCATGTCTTCTTCTTCCATACTCCTCTATATTTCGTCATCTCATCAGACACTTATTTTCTTACCATATTCGTCTTAACACAGTCCATCCATCGTTTATTTGGTCTTCCTCTACTCAAATACCCATCTACATATTCAAAACTCTTTTCAAGACATTTTCCTCATTCCTCCGCATCACATGCCCATTACCACACCTAACTTAATTGTTACTTATAACTAATACTTAAAACTAATTAAAAACAAAGCATTCCTTGTAAATTTACCCAGAACACAACAGAAACACATCGTGAAATGATTAACTGAAAAGGCCATCCCTGTACTAGCAAGGTTATACAGCCTTGTTCATATTTTAAATAAAAGTGTATGACAATTTGCACAGTGTTTGAATAAAATAATGGGTAATTAAGAAAAGACACCTTGACCATCAGTTTAATTCCTTTTTTTCCCAAACGCATTAAAAATTACGACGACGAATAAAATATGCATGTGTACATAATATGTACTTCTTGATGATTATCATTATAAAATAAAAATCATTTAAAAAAGGTCAACAAATTAAAAATGACTATCTTAATCGTTTGCAAATTAAGCCTTCAATGTATTTGATTTATTTACCACTAAACTAATCTGCAATTTAAAATGGGCGTACCTTTTACCTGTATAACAATAACAATTGTTCATATTACTGTTACTTCTACCAGGGCATAAGTCTCTCCCTGACTTCCAGTTCATTAAATCTAGAGCTTATGATAAAACACATAAAAGTGTTAAATAAATACACAAAGCTTGAACAATTAACAACAACAACGACCCGATTGGCGTAGTGGTAGTGACGCTGCCTTACGTTCTTAGGATCCTGGGTTCGAATCCCGGTAGGAGCAAATGTTTGTGTGATGAGCATGGACATTTGTTTCCGAGTCATGGATGTTTATATGTATAATAAGTATGTATATACAAACAAAAAAGTATATATGTAGTATATCAACTATCTAGTGTCCACGACACAAGCTTAGCTTAGTGTGGCACTAGGTGGCGCTGTGTGTTAATGTCCAGCGATATTTATTATTTAAAAAAAAAAAAATTGTCTGATGCATCGCATACTACGACAATTTCCAAAATTTGAACACATAAAATTAAAACATACAAAGATTTAAATAGAATTTACTTTTGCATTTATTTAAATAATTACTGACCAAAAACAATGACACTGGAATTACGACTAAAATGACAAAAGAAATATTAAATCTCAGTAGGGGTTGTGTAATTTTGGTCGGTTCGCGAAGGTTATTCGCGCAAACGTCTTTCTAAGACATTGATCCGGAGTTCAGGAGGTCGGGAGTTCAAATACGACTCGTTTCACTACTGTGCTAAACACATTTCTAAGATAACTAGCTGACCCACGCAACTTCGTCTGCGTCACATAAGAGAGAAAAACGAAAGGAAAAAAAACCCGTTTTTGCAACATTTTTCATTCCTGCTCCGCTCCTTATGGTTGTAGCGTGATGTTATACAGCCTATAGCCTTCCTCGATAAACGGACTATCTAACACAAACCGATTTTTTCAATTCGAACCAGTAGATCCTGAGATTAGCGCGTTCAACCAAACAAACAAACAAACTCTTCTGCTTTATAAAATTAGTATAGATGTATAATAAGTATGTATGTATTTACAAATAAAAAGTATATTTGTAGTACATCAACTATCAGGTCTCCACGTGACCCAAGTCTCGTTGCTTAGTATGGTACTAGATGGGGCTGTGTGTAATGTCCAGAGATATTTGTTTATTTTATCATTTTTGAGGAGTTGTCTTGAAATGATTTCTTACATGGAATCTAGTGACACAATTTTCGTGATTTTTCTACTTCGTAGTTTATTAATTCTCTCTCATCTGCTTAGCTTTTTCCCAACCATGTTGGGGTCGGCTTCCAGTCTAACGAGATGCAGCGGAATAATACCAGTATTTTTCATAGAGTGACTGCCTATCTGACCTCCACTACCCAGTTAGCACTGCACTCCTTGGTAAGACTGGTTGTCAGACTTTTTTTGGGCCACTGACCACCTGTAACGACTGTTAAAGATCTACAAATGTCAGCCGGAACCAAATGCTTAATGTGCTTTACGAGGCACGGAGAAGACTCGGTAAGTAGCCACAAGCTCCTCATTTTATAAATTATAATTTATCTCTATGTTTATCCAATTTAAAGATAAGGCATATTATTTAAATACACCACAATAAAGTAGCAGGCACAACTACTAGATAAAAAGGTAAACTGACCAACAACGTCTAAATATGTTCGAAATAATAACACAGAATGTAGTGTAATTTCCTTATACTGCCTGAATGAAACTGCTTATTATCTTATTATACCAATCAAACAAGAGTCAACGGATCGGAACGAGTAAATGCAATGTTTGTAAACGATGAGTTAGCATCTTGTTATTGTTATTACTGACGTTTACGAGACCTTAAATTATTGAATCCTAGTATTACACGATAATAAGTGTAACTTTATGGTCAATTTGCTTGAAAGTGTATCATCATCAAAACATCGTGAGGAATACCCGGCATGTCCTAGAACCAAAACAAATGAAGACATCTACCAATCCGCACTGGACCCGCGTGGTGGATTATAGCTCATTCCCTCTCATAGAGAGAAGGCCTGTGTCCCAGCAGTGGGAACATTAATAGGCTGATGATGATGATGATGATGATGATGATGCATCATCATCTTTCTACCCTTGTCCCATATCACTTGGGGTCAGCGGAAAACGTTTTTTTCTTCCATGCTCCTCTGTCAACCGTCACGCTATCATATACTCCTTAATCTTTCATATCATATTCCTCACAATCCATCCATCGTTTCTTTGATCCTCCTCTCCCTCTCCATCCATCGACATTTATAATCACAACTTTTTATTGCTTGGAAGTGTATATGTCACCGTAAAATCGTCAAACACAAACGCGTTATATTACAATATAACGTGTTTCTCTCTAGCGATATTGTAAACTCTCGAATTATTGTCAACTGAACATACGGAAGTATCTCTGCCCCCATCATCGGGACTTGGGGCACCCCCCGTTAGGTTAGTTAGGTTCCTTTAAACCCTGTACTCGGAAATAGGGCCCCGCGAAGCGGGGCTCCGTCGACTATGCTTTTTAGGGGAATATAAAGTGTTTTAAGGTTAGGTTATATTAATCGGTATTTCTCAGGAATGGTACATTATCTTTTCATGAGAGTTGTACCACTGGGCAAGGGAGACCCCTCCTTCCCTCCACACCGCGTGAGTTGACTACCATCGCATGCATTTCACGAAAAATAATGCGTTTTGTTGTAAGCAGTATGTTCGTTTGACAATATTTCGAGATTTTACAATGGTGCTTGAGATATTACAATATAACGTATTTGTCAATTTTACGGTGACATATACAGATGAAAAATAAAACATTTAGTAGTCTGGCTAATTAGGGGGGGCTAACGTCTCCTTCACTCTTCAACTTGTACGTGAACGGGCTGATTGTTGAGCTGAGCAACATCGGAGTAGGATGCTCGATCGATGGTCACTGTATCAACAGTATTAGTTATGCAGATGATATGGTGTTGCTCAGCCCATCAATAGCTGCGCTCCGAAAGCTGATAGGCGTGTGTGAGGAGTATGCGAGAGTACACGGTCTCATGTACAATGTACAGAAAAGTGAGCTTCTAGTATTTCAAGCCAGGGGTCGTAAACTGGGGGATGTGGCTCCCGTGCTGCTTAACACTGTCGCTCTCCGAAGAGTGAGGGAGTTTAAATACCTCGGCCATGTGGTCACCGAGGATCTAAAAGACGACTGTGACATAGAAAGGGAAAGGAGGGCGATGGCGGTCCGCTGTAATATGTTGGCACGCAGATTTGCGAGGTGTAGTTTAGAGGTAAAAATCACACTGTTTAAAGCATTCTGCCAAACTCTCTACACCTGCAATCTGTGGGTCAACTACACGCAGCGGGCCATCAACGCTCTCCGAGTACAGTACAATAATGCGTTCAGGGTGCTGGTGGGGCTTCCACGCTGCTGTAGTGCGTCTGCGATGTTTGCGCATGCGCACACAGACGGCTTTCACACTGTGCTGCGGCGCCGCATCGCTTCGCTGATGTTCCGCACGCGTGGGAGCACCAACACCATCCTGAGCGTGCTCAGCCACAAGCTGGACAGCCCACTTCTGGGGCACTGGGTTCAAACACAAGTGCGTGTGCCTGGGGCCCCAGTGTGCGGCAAATATTTAAATTAAGTTAATTTTAATTAGCATAGTTTTACTAACATAGTTTTTCTAAGTATACTGCACTAACAATAATATGGATCAAAATTTGTCCGAAATAAAAACATTTTATTTTATTTTATTTATTTATTTATAATCTCTAAACACCAATCCAGACAGATTGTTGGTTACTGCTTCGTTGGTCGAGTAGTCGCAAGTGCAACAGAACTACTGAGCTGTCCTGGGTTCGAGAGAAGAAAGAAGAAATCTTCTTGACCCCTGGTACCCCTAGGGTTTTGGTCTATTAATCTTCTGTAAAATAATGAGCTACTCAGTAAGCGAGTACAGCCAATAAGTAAGAATAAAACAAAATGTATCGAACCAATTAAAATATCTTAATGAAGCCTTTCACTGCATTTACAAGTTCTTGAAACTTACTCATACATATTAGGTATCTTGTCTTTAAAACACTCGCATTCTTGATCTGAAAACCCGTGTTGAAGTTTTTGAGTTTACGTAAAATGTAGTCTACTCTCTTATTTCACGTGATCTTTGGTATGTACCTTAATGTTTTGATGGGATTCTTACAATTCAACGTTAATTTACGAGTGCAGAGATATCAATTCGACGTCGTAATTATTTATTTAAATAATGCATGTAATTACACACTAAATAAGGACAAGAAGGGAGGTATATACATATAATAGGTATACTAAGGTGACGCTTGTTTCTAAAGAAATCTATTACAGCATAAGTGTACGAGTATCTAGTTAGTTTATCAATTAAAACTTTATTATTTAATTAAAATAATGTTCATTTTAAAGTGTAGAGCCGACGTGGTTTGGTCACTGAAATACAAATCAAAATAAGCCCTACTTATTGAAAAATACAAACCAGTTTGCTTTGTGTGTACTCTTCTGAAGCAGGTCTTTTGGGATATGTTTTTTATTGAAATCGTTTGTATATAAATAAACTAACAGTTGTCGTTTTGATAACTCGGTAAATATGCATGATATAAATATAATTTTCAGGCTATAGCACCTTTGAACAATGTATCTTTCCATTAGAGAAAAAATAAATTGTATCATTCGTTCCGGAGATTACCCCTACATACTAAGTTATAAACAAATAGCTCTTTAGAATTTTAGTAGATAAATAGAAACAATTCACAAATCGATACAATTTAAGCCATTACCTAAAATAACAGGCTATTTCACATAAAACGCCTCTATTTCGTAGTTTTAAGAGTGATTTTCGTAGTTCTTGAATTACCCCATGCCGTGGTCGATAGTACAGGGAAATGCCACGGGTTCACTCGGGTCGCCACGATCTACTCTCGATCAACGAGTGTGAAAGGCCGATCGTGGCTCGTTACCTCGTTACTGTCATCGATAAACAAACTACGGTTGCAGTTCCTTTTGATAACGTTTCGATATACTTGTCTTTGATTTAAAAGTGGCATCGTTGCTGGTGAAATCAAATGTATCCCAAATGGTGAATCTAATGTATCCCAAAAAGTTCTTTTGAAACGTTAACGAAATCGAAACGTTATCAAAAGGAACTGCAACCGTAGTTTGTTCCTGTTTTTGGGAAAACGGGTGTTAATTATTATCTGGAAATCTATATTAATATTATTGAGTTATAATTTGATTGTAAGTTTGTAGATGAGGGTATTCTCCGGAACGAATGATTCAATTCTGGTAGATAGCTCCATTATTCGTGGGTGTCATTAGCTATTAATTATATTAATGTCATGTATACTAGCCGAGCTGTTACATACATTTTTGTATTTTTTCAATAGCTTTATCTACGATACTACGTATATCCGGGCCCATTAGTGGGATACATTATAAATAAACGATTGTTAAGTATGTCCAATTAGAAGGTAAACAGTAAATGCAGTTAGTATAGCTACAGCTAATCGACGTAATTGTCGATCATGTAAATAATCTAATTGCTTCAAACAATATAATGCTGATATCCAAGAAATGTCCACAAACCGATCTAAACAAGACCACTTTTCCATGAAATACCTATGTTTATTTCATTTATTTCCCCATAACTATTGTAGCCATTGTATTTAATAAATTCATGAATTCCACTTATTTTTTTCAATTATTTTATACAGTCTCTTAAATAAAAACTGCTGTGGGATGTAATTGACTTAATTAAGAAATAATTAAATGAATGCGCAAATAAAATAATTTTAAATTATTCTCGCAGCAATGGTTCGCGCGTTGATGTCTTTTATACGGACGTGCTAATTGTGCAATTTCCTTTGTCGTTTTAAACGGAGATTTCCATAATTTCGCGGAATATGAATTAAAACATGAGTTTAAAAGGGGTTCGTTTAAGTGCCAAAGTAAAAATCATCTACAATGGTGTTCTCTGAGTCATGTCTATCACAACTCACAAAGTTATTTAATATGAATCCTAAACTAATAATCATTGATTTTCTGATAGCCTTTTTCCCAGCTAGGTAGGGGTCGGGTTTCTGTTTAACTGGGTGCAGCTGAGTACCAGTATTTTACATGGAGGAACTGTCCATCTGACCTCCACAGCCCAGTTAGCGGTAACAAAACAACTAGTCGTCGAGAATGTCGACAACTGGATTTCAGGCCTTCGGACTTCTAGTTAGTAACCGGAAAATCAGTCAAACAGTCATTCTTACTGTACGGTTCTTGCGGACTTGTAACGAGCGACTGGCAAAGATCTCCGAACCGATAAATAGGAATTTTTCAATTATGCTAGAGCTAGGTCATCATTCTCTTACCCTTATCGCTTAGCTACTCAATTTGGGGTCCTCGCGCCGTGTCTTCTTCTTCCACACTCCTCTAATACTTGTCATCTCATCTTGCCATGCCGTATCATCATTAACACAGTCCATTCATTGTTTCTTTTTCTTTGGTCGTCTTCTACCCTTATCCACATTTATCCTCAGAAATATCCTCACGATATTTTCCTAATTCCTCGACATCACATGCCCATAACACGACAACCAATTACCACACAACTTTTCAGTCACCGGCATCGAGATATAAGTACTAATATCTCAATGGTCACCGGCTATAACGCTAGAACTAGGTTTAGAAACTCTTTGCAACATAACGTTGTAAATCGACAGTTAAATTATTATTGACAAATTACCACTATTATGTGCGAGCCCAGAGGCGCCACAAGATTCGCAATCTCTCATATTATATCACTAATTCTGACAAATTAGCCACAATAATGTTTACAATCAAGATACCGCGCGTATGATAATTCACAATATTTGAATATAATTATAATTGTTTCGGACGCGGATACTGAAATTCGATTCTTTTATGATTACCGTGGGATTGTTGGATAAAGATAATTTAATGAAATAGTTCGTTAATATTGCAATTAAGCTACATTAATGTCATTTTATGGGAGTAAAGTATCCTTAATGAATCCAGGCACTTGTTCTTCCCGCCATTGTGATATTTTTTTTTCTAGACCATACCTGGGAGCTTTCTGTTACGGATTTATTGGGGGTCAAAGTTACAACTTTTCACTAGCCTTTTTAATGCAAATTGTTAATGTCCAGTGTTTATTGCATCCATGAGATTGACTATTACCGTAAAAAAAAATCGTTTGCCAGCAATATTCTTTGCGTACTGACAATAACACTACTTCGTTGGTTTAGTGGTTGCAATTGACTGCTAAGCATAAGCGTCCTGCGTTTGATTCCCGGGTCAGGCAAATTGTTATCAGTAGCAGCCACGAAGTCTGGATTTGTGATCGGTTGATTGCAATGGGCTGGCTTATTACATGCGACTTAAACTTAACTGGCGAAATATGGATGAACTATTAGGTACACGACTGCCAAACACTTTGGATATTCCAGGCGTGATGTTATGTTAGCGACAATAGGCTCCTCAATTAAAAGATCTTTAACATAACTGGCTGAACTGCACAGTACCTCTACCTAGCCTCTTAGTTAATATAATTATGCATGATGTTATATGTTTATGGAGCTGTGGAGCTCTCCGTAATTGACATCTTGACCTTATCGCGGTCAAGTTTTAGATTGGTATCGCTAATTTAAATACTCTGAAAGTGGTCCATATGTCATGAGAAAATCTACAACTAAGGTGTACCTTATAGCCTGCCGTGGCTGCGGAACTGTTCGAAAGAGATACCGTGGCTCCGGAACAAGGGCGAGGATGGAACATGGATGGGTTTTAGTCAGTAAAAGTCTGATACTCCTTCCAGCTCCGCCCAGATTGGGTGACGTTATTTGATGATTACCCATCCGAAAAAAAAGGTGTACCTTCTAATTAATTTCTTCGTGATTCATGATCACCATGATTTTCATCCTGTCCATGATTTTCCGTGTTATTTGGGGTCAGCACCACTCATTTTTTTCTTCTATTCTTCCCTGTCAATCGCTGTCATACACTCTTTTTCCTTCATATAATTTCTCACACAATCCATTCATCTTTTCTCGGGTCTTCCTCTCCCTCTCAATTCATCCATATTTATATTCATTACTCTTCTAACCACAAGCGAATCGTCCCTCCTCATCACATGCCCATATTTATTTCTTCGTGATTACTGGTAACATAATCAGACTATGAAGTTCCCACGGCTGGGACACTGGTCTTCTCTATGTGAGAGAGGGCCCTTCATACACAAGGAAGTAAGGAAGTCACATGGACATGGTTTTCCCATCACTGTACCTGCTTAGTAATCGAACCAAAGGCGAAAGTCTAAACCGTCATACGATTATAACATCGCATAAATCACTGATCCTATAGATATCGTATCAATTTTATATAATAGTTATCTGATTTACCAAAATGGTTCATCAGTATTAATTTTAGCTTCTTTATTTGGCTTGTATGAATATCTTTTGGATTGTGGGCGGAGAGTTTGATAGAGCTAACAATGATAAATGAAAGAAGTCTTTTTTAATGAATGATTGACGAATATAATTAATGGCCAAGTGAAATTTCGATGCGTTGTTGACAAAGAGTATCTGTATAAGAAAGTTTTTGAGTACCTATTTGATGACTTTTCTATGTTTCGTCGGCATTGAAATTGTTTTTTTTTGTTTAGTTTTTTGTTTACTGCTTTCATTAAGTAATATCATCAATATCATTTATTGTAAGATAGCTAATTAGTAGATCCTTAGACTTTAACGATATCGTTTTCTTAATGTCGCGTTAATTATGTGCTTTTAGCAAATGTTTGAATAACAAACAATTCTGTAGATAGGATATTGCAAATAGCTTCTGATTTATTTATTTATTTATTTATTTATTAAAACTTTATGCACAAGTAAACACTGTACAAAGGCGGACTTAATGCCTTGGGCATTTTCTGTCTATTTATCCTTCTGTTAAGGATCATATTTCACATCAACAAAACTATAACCCTGACAAAATAATATGCAGTTCTAGTTTAAATACAGTGCCCAAATATCAGGCCTTTCAGACGATATGTCAAGGATTACATGTAAAGTTTTGAAACTCAAAAATATTTACACAAAAAAAAAACACAAGTTATCAAATAAAGAATAGAAATATCGAAAAAATTAAAACCACAATCAACCTACCTAATTCCTCTGAATCACAACGAAAAATAGAAAACAGCACTTCAAAAAACACAACACAAATTCGTACATAAATATTTTCGCACGCAATATTTTACGTACATCATGCGTTGAACGTCGGACGCGTTGCGTAAATCGGGACGCGTGCGTTCTACGTCGCGACGCGGCGTGTACTAGTCAGCTGGCCGGCCGGCTCAATGTGCTAATAGAACTCGCATAATCTAGTGAGAGGAAGTCTATAGAGGTGATAGTGGGATATTTTATAATAACCAAAGGCCATTGGATAGATTTGTCGTGATATACGAGATCGTGGAGTGGTTTACTTGTCTTGGGAGCCTTGTTTATGTTTATAGAGCTGCTCAGGGCTCTAATGCAGGGTTTTCTCTTGGAGTTCCAGACAGATGCTGAAAAGTGTAGATTAAGTTTTGACAGAAAAACATGCGACGGAAGAGATAAGCTAAAGCCTTGAATGGCAAAGAAAAGTAAGTCTCGGGTAGAAACTTTCAACTTTTTCTCTTTTGCTTTCTGAAAAATAACATCAGATTTGATAAGGGCTGGTAATTACAGCTTATTAGGCTTATCAGGCATACGAAGCCCCAGGTCAATAATTGATATTAGATTCCTCAATAAAAAAACATGCAGTCTTTGGGGACTATCGATAGAAGTGAAAATTCGGCTGCGAGTGCTGCGAAGCGTTAGATGACTCAAAAAGTGCTCAACGTGTCTAAAAAAGATTTACCTTTTAAAATCTTCTATAATTGAGCCCGAAAACTAGTTGTGACTTTTGCACATAGTAAAAATCGAAAAAATAACTTGACAATAAAAAAATTGTCACACCAATGCTATTACTAGTCACACTTACATCAGCTCTGCAAAGTTTTACACCTGACATAACCAAAGCAACCTACTTACAAGGTAAAGAAAGCAATATTTCGCTGACATTATTGTCCTCCACTTAGCTTATCGTCTTCTATCTCTTTTACACACCCACACATGCGCTATGCAAGAGCAGGATAGATGTATGGTTAGGAGAAATGTGGACAGGTTTTGGTGATCGCTCAATAAATCGCGATGTGATCGCATTTTATTTGATTAAGGTGAACACGTATCTCAATTAAGTATGAATTTATTTAAATCTTGTTTTCTTTACATATAAGGTTGAAAATAAAATGAGAGTGGTTTAGAAGAAGTTATTATGAGCTTAAAGTTTCGTAATACGATACAATGTAGAGAATTTATTTCTCTATTAATGATTGGTGTGAAGATGAAATTATGAGAAAGGAATTCTATTATTAGTGATATTTTGACATCCTTCTTGAAATTCTGTAGAAATGTGGTTCGAGAGGTAAATGTAGCCATATTTGATTTAAGAAGTGTCTCGTAGATTTTATAACACAAAAGAAGAATGGCAAGAACTCGAAACTTGAAGTTAAAAGAAATCATTGTAGTAGTATTTTAAATGAACGTAGATCTAATTCAGCGTTTCATACAGAGCTGAAGCTTTTCCTTTTCCTTATTTAATTTAGTTAGGAACCATCATATCATCAATATAAGCCAATATGAAAAAATACCTAACTTTTAAACTACACAAACCAAGTTAAAGTCGGTTTAAAACCAACAAAAGCCGAAGTCAATTATTCAAATTATGCTGATATCAGCACTTATTATTAAACACCAAAATGCATGAGGATATTACTGTAGGCGCTAAACTAATAGGTCAGTTCTGGGCCGCCACAATTTAGATTCAAACTCAAACTCAAATCACTTATTTCAATGAGACCATTGCGGCACTTTTGCATGTCAAAAATACAAGGTAAAATCAAAGCTACTGTCACAGACACAAGACATAATAACTTGAGAAAGTACTATAGTTGCCCATTCCCTAGAGTAGATCTCTATGGAGAAGAACGGGCAAGAAACTCCATGGACACTCTTTTCAATCAAAAAATTTGTTACAAAATCTTGGTTACATCATTCATGTTGAGATTTTACATAATGTGAGAAAGACGTGCACATTCAGAGAAAAAACAACAATTAAATAGTAAATAAATTAAAATTAACCGTGGCAGCTAAGAGATCCCGACTGCCAGCGCCCGTTCACGAACATGACGCATGGATCAGCGCCCTTCAATTCAACCATATTGAAGGAAACTAAAAGACCCGACCCACCCGCCACCAATAGCGAGACATTTGAGCGAGCATGACATTCACTCAGCCACCAAGGCATATTCAAGTCAATGAAAGATAACTCAATGCAAATGGTAGCTTTACAGTACCTGGTACTCACACATGTGCTATCCAATTATACAATACTAAGAGATGGAATCTAAACAATGCAAGAATATTTTTACAATCTTCTGCAGCTACCACAATAATTTGTCCAATTAGTTGGTTCTTGTTGGTTTAATAAGCTATGGTTGCGGAGCAGGACAAGCATGTAGCCAAGCATTTCTATCCTCAATGTAATCCCCAACTTATAATATGCTTGCCTACATATTGTGCGTTTTACACAAGATTTAAATTTCGTCTCATTCAGTTGTAGAAGGTGGGAGGTATTTTATTGTAACATTTTAAACAGTACCCCATGAAAGATGAATCTACTTTGGCAAGCCTGAAACTTGGCTGAACTAGTTATTCCCTATTTCTAGTATTATAGTGGTGTCTGTCTCCTCTTTTACTGAATAAATGCAGATTTTTCCTAACGTACATGATGTTTTTTTAGAAGTATTGACAAGGTACTGTCATGATATTAATTTTCTTAAACAGTTCTCTTAGAGAATCGCGTCTACGTAATTCATATATGGGTCTTATGGCTCTTTTCTGCAGAATAAAAGTAGACTCGATGTCTGCAGCCCGTCCCCATAGTAAAATACCGTATGACATAATACTGCGAAAATAACTAAAATAGACTAGCCACCCGTATCAACATCAGTAAATTGACGGATTTTTTAACAGCATATGCAACTGAGCTCAGCCGGCCTTCAAGGGATGTTAAATGAGGACCCCATTGTAGCCTGTGGTCAAGCATAATTCCCAAGAAAACCTTTGTATTGACAAATTCAAGTTTGATTCAATACTATGTCACAATCACTACTTTTCACATTTGGTAAAGCAAATCTTATGCACTTAGTTTTTTTCCCATTTAGTACTAAATTATTAGCGGTAAACCAATTATGAACCTGCAGTAGGGCGTTATTTACGTCGTCAATATTTATGGCACGTCTATTTATCTTAAATATTACAGAAGTATCGTCAGCAAACAATACCATTTGCAGGTGGTTTTTAAATAAATGGGGTAGGTCATTAATGTATTCTAAAAAGAGGAAGGGACCCAATATCGAACCCTGTGGTACACCCATTTTTACTCTTAAACCCATCCAATTTACACTCTTTACTTGTACATGTTACTGTCTATCATTTAAATAAGATTTTACTAAACTGAGCGCAAGGTTACTTAAACCGTAATGCCCAAGCTTCAAAATCAGGGTTTCGTGATTTACGCAATCAAATGCCTTCGAGAGATCACAGAAGATTCCTATGGCATCTTGTGCCTCTTCCCACGCAGTAAATATGTTTAAATAAAGTGACACTGGCGTCAGCCGTACAACGTCTTTTGGTGAAACCATACTGTTGGTCGTGTAAGATTTTATTGGTGTTAAAATGGTTAAGCATTTGATTGAATCTTTTCAAACACCTTACTGAAAATCGGCAACACGGATACGGGCCTATAATTATTGGTGTCTTTCCCCGGATTTCAAAAGTGGTAAATTACCTTACTGAATTTCATTAGATCCGGAAAAACCCCTTGATCCACGCACAAATTAAATATTGAGGCTAAATACGGTGCTACGGTCTCAACAATTGAAGTACAAGCTTTGATAGATATACCCTTCATAAAAGCTTTTAAACAAATCAAGATCAAAGAAGAACAGGCAAAAAAAAACCCAGACCCGACAGAAAAGTAACATACCTCAGTTTTTTTGTTATTATTTATATAATCGTATTATATAGTTTTTATATTCGAAATCAATGGCTAACACCAAAATATTGCCTTATGTTTTTGTTCAGGCTTTACACTAAAAAAGTACAAAATGCCTACGTATCTACACAATTCGTAAATATATGTAACTAAATGACGATAAATAGTTACCCAAGTAACACAGTCTAGGAGGTTTAAAACAAATCTGTCTACTGACAGTCTATTCATGGTTAATCTTTAGATAGGGGCTTTCTAAAGGTGGTTTCAATAAAGAAAATGTATTCTTATAGAGTTTTTTTTCTCAAGCTCGATTATTTTTAGAGCACTTGTTCTATAGCACACCTATTTCAAGTATGTCTATAGGTATATTGAATGTTTTAGGATAAAATGCTCTACAAATAGTTAATAAAGCCTAAAGGTACCTAACTTGAAGTAATTTTATAGAAAAGATAGTATATTTTAAGATAAAACATTCTATTATTTCTATTATTTAGCTATTGGTACTCTTATCTTTGTATATAAAGACACTTAAGTCTTGATAAAATATTTTAATAGATATTTTTTAGTTTGTCTAAAAAAGTGATAGTGAAAACGTGTATTTAGTGATTTTATTCCTAAAAATGGCTTAGTTAAGTGCATTTGTAATAAATATTTGAATTGGATGATTTTATGCAATGGATGTCTCCATTGCATAAAATCATCCAATTCAAAAAATTAAAAGGTCTGGTGGCCTTCGTCAAAAAATCGGCAAATATTTAAAAAGAAAAAAACAAAGAAGAAGAGATTCAAGATAATTCAGATTCCGAATCGGAATTTTCTCGTAACTTCCTCCAAAACGCAAGAAATTGTTCTGAGACAGAAGATACAACTGAATTTGAAGTGTCTCCTAGAACATCACAAAATTACGTTAGTGAGCAGTCCGACTCGGATGAAAACAATCCAAATGACGACGACGAAATTCGATCCACTTGCCTCAAACTTGATCTGCGCGCCAGTAGTCAGCAACTCATGCTATAACTCACATAGCCTTGAAGTACTTATTTCAAATAATAAATAATTTTCAACCTGATACTCTACCAAAGGATCCGAGAACATTGCTCCAGACTCCAAGAACGATTGAAATGAAAAAAAAACGGTAATGGCGAATACTGGCATCACGGGCTGAAGATTAATCTCACAAGATATTTTCAAAATTTGACAAAGAACAAAATAGTGACAATCGATTGATGGACTACCTACGTATTTAAAAGCTCGAAAATTGAATTCTGGCCCATTCTAATGATACATACCTGCTATTTTACACATTGTCTATAGATAAAACAGAAATTATATCTTTTACTTACCCTCTTGAGTTGATTAATTAAATTGCTCCGCTATTGCATAAAATGGTCTGCCGTTCACAACACATCAAATTACCTATTCACTGATGAACGTCTAGAAATACTGTGAGAAGATAAAAAGGAATACATAGATGACAGTTACTAGGTAATCTTAAACTATTCATAAATCTGTTTATTCTTTCACTAGATAGTTTAGTATGTAGCAAGTGAAATTATTCTTGACATAGAGCTAGAGCCATACTACAGAAAATTCTCTAGAGTGTTTGTTCTATTAAATTCGTTTTTCTAGTAAATTTTATCTTGACGCCATTTTTATGATCTACTTTTGCTTCAAATGATTTTCGATACATATTCTAATGCTTATTTTTATGTTTTTATTATTAAATTATCTCTAATTAAACATATAATATGTTTTCAAATAACTATTTTTCTAATAAAATGAATATTTTAAGCATTTAAAAGCAATTTAAAAAAAATACTCATTAAAAATAATATACATATGTGGTAAAAAAAATATTAAATCTTGCATTTACAGCGGGCGCTCTTATTTTAAGAGAGTTTTACATAATATTCGACGATAGAATGTCAATCGCATATAGATTTGCTTGTTTACCCATTATCAACTAGCTAAAACACAAGTAAAATAAGAAATTTGTTACGCCATGATGCAATTCAATTATAAGTTTAAATAACTCTTGTAAGTTCTGCGCCATTATTGTGTCGTTGTCTATTACAAATCAAATGTAACTTAAAGTTGATAGTCTTGAGTTAATTTTGGTTAAAAACTTGACGAGTAAAGACTTCTTCAAAGGTCTCAACTTTATCTATAAACTATCTACTAGTAAAAATTGTGGTCTATAAACAGTTTAGTGAGGCACTAGAAAAATCTCTACAGACAATTTGAGAATTTACAACTCTTATCTCTATCTATTCATGTTTTCTTAACTCATTCTTATGAGAACGGATAAGGTTGTGCCCACTTTTACTAAACTGTGTCTATAAGCGTTCTTGATTACTACTAGGGAGATATTTTACTCTTATGGTAGACAATTAAATTAAATTCTATTAGATATCTAATAGTCCGTTTATAGATGCGATTGTGTTATTTGGGTATTGGGATGTATCCAGGAGACCTGGAGATACAGCTGTATTAGGTATATAATTTTTGAACTCCTAGTACAACATTCAAATTAGGTTTTTTTTTATGGTGGTTTAAAATCATCTAATGACATCTCTCGCCCTTGGGTGGAGCGAGAGGGCGTGTCAGACTCTTACTGACTAAAAAATTCCATTTTTTTTTTTTTTTTATTTATTATTTTTTCATTAAAATCGTTATATTCGATGATTCAGATCGGAATATTCCACTAATTCGTTGACGCCTCATTAGATGATTTTAAACCACCTTAAAAAAAAAATCCTAAGTTGAATGTTGTTCTAGGAGTTCAAAAATTATATAATACAGCTGTATCTCCAGGTCTCCTGGATACATCCCATAACTATTTATCGTCATTTAGTTACATACATTACGAATTGTGTAGATAAGTAGGCATTTTGTATTTTTTTAGTGTAAACCCTGAACAAAAACATAAGGCAATATTTTGGTGTTAGCCATTGATTTCGAATATAAAAACTATATAATATGATTATATAAATAATAACAAAAAAACTGAGATATGTCACTTTTCTGTCGGATCTGGGTTTTTTTTATTTGGGACGTGACCGTTCTTCTTTACCGAAGATCCATAGATCTTCGGTAAATTTGATCTTGATTTGCTTAAAAGCTTTTATGATAATTATGGGGTGGTAGGGGAGACCGGGTACAAAAGTAACACTTTGTACTTTGACACTGGTTTCTCGTTATTTAATATATTTATGATGAAATGAATATAGCCACATAATACCTTCG
The DNA here is from genome assembly GCA_916618015.1 of Xestia c-nigrum. Lineage (NCBI taxonomy): Eukaryota > Metazoa > Arthropoda > Insecta > Lepidoptera > Noctuidae > Xestia > Xestia c-nigrum. The sequence goes on along the minus strand of OU745257.1, from coordinate 20,940,147 downwards.
ATTGTGCTCTACAAATTTGTATATAAATTCACATCATTATTTGCTGTTTATTGTGAGTTAAAATGCTTTAAAAAAAAAACGACGATTGTTACTTTCGACCCCGGGGCCAGGACGAAAGTAACACGGTGTGGGTCGGAAGTAACATGGTTAAGGTGCATGTAATAAATATGAAATGCTATATAAAATCAACTTATTTATTATAAAACACACAAAAAAAAACCAATCTTCTTCGTCACATGAATTATTGTTATGATCAATGTTTTCTTTTACTTTTAACTTGCCTTCTTTGTTCTTTTTCCTTTTCCGTTTTGTAGATGTATCAGGTTGTAAATTAGTTTTTTGGCTTTCATTCTTTATTAGTATTCTTCTTCAATCGCATTTTTTGCGATTGGAGAAGAATGCAGCAATGATATACTCGTATTTATCAGTAACAGCTAGAGGAAATGCTTTTTTGACAATACGAGGAATGTAATGTAGTCAGCGTTTGACCAGGATTATTTAGCATCCAGTTGTCTGTAGCTGTGTTTATCATTTTTTGATTGGTAATTTTCTTATGTATCAATACAATGTCACATGGCAAACATTGTACATTTGTGCCAGGGCTCTAATTGTGGCATTCTCTTTGAAATGCTTGTCAGCCGCTTTTATGTACACGTCCATAATTATGTCAGTGGTCCTTCTTGGCGTCTCCTGCACTCGTTGTCGGGGCATTCTGTTAGTAAATAAAAACAATAAAAATAATAAATTAATCAACTTAAAAGAATAAGGGAATCATACGTATTGCATTATGGGGACAAAAGTAACATGTTACTTTTGTACCCGTAGTGCTGTGTTACTTTTGTACCCAACCACGATTTTGTTAATTCATGGATGCCTGCATAAAAATAGAACTTGCTATTCCAAAATCAATAACAACACCGTGTAAACAATCTAATTAAAAATTACACTGCAAATAGTCACATTGATATCACTATTTGAACACTACGTGAACACTAATGAGTAAATGACAAAAAACTTACTTCTGGTTCTTAAAATCACGTGGCGTCCTCTAGCACAACTTTACGGCACGGAGCGAGCGCGGCGACTAAATATAAGCGAGGGGAGCATCACTGGCTGTCTCCTGACGCTAGCAGAGCAGCGTTTCGACCATTTGATATACCTACAGAGCGTTTGTTACTTTCGACCCGCCGTTACTTTTGTACCCGGTCTCCCCTACTCCCTTGATTGTCCTAAAATGTTTTGTCCGAAAATCATTATCCATAACACGTTTGCTATAAACTTCAGTAACCATAATGTTCAAAATACCGAAATTATGTTTCACATAACTAACTTTACTTCTAATACTATTTTGTCATAATATCGAATACTGTAATAATTGAATCTCCTAATTTTACATGACATAAAGTCGTATGTCCTAAGTATTGTATCACATAATGTGTATGATTCTGAATGGTCATTTATAAATTGTTAGTCGCTAAAAAAATCCCTAAAAGTTAGGTTTTAGTGACAGAAACGAATTGCTGTAAATCCGACTCCACGCAGTCTTGTCTGCCCTACCCCAAGAGTGTTATTTAAAATCGCGTAGGCGCGGAGGGGCGAAGCGGGCCGCGAGTTGAGGAGCAGGTGGTTGTAACACTCCCCGCCGCGGCTGAGGCTGGCCGGCGAAGCGTTAAACCCATCTGCGACGATAAGCTCGCGTGTGGCCGCCGGAGCCCCGCAGCACCGGAGCCGTGACAGAAGCTATGCCTGCTGCATGATGCTTGCTCGTTTGCATGCTACATGCTTGCTTGCATACTGTAAGCTTGCATGCTTGCTTGCTGCATGCTTGCCTGTTGCATGCTTGCTTGCATTGCATGCTTGCTTGCTACATGCTTGCTTGCTGTATGCTTGCTACATGTATGCCGCATGCTTGCTGCATGCTTGCTTGCATTGCAAGTCAACGCCTACATACGATTAAACATTTACTTAAAATAGGACTTATGACTTTTATTGAAAACGATTTTATGTCTTTTGTATATTATTGATTGTTATACTTATGACAAACGGACGTAGGGCTTATTATATTTAGGCGTATCAACTTTATGGCATATGATATTATGTGATTTAAAGTTCGGGTAAATTATCATTCGGACGAATGATGATTATGACAAAAACAATTATGTCATTTTAGATTATGGATTAAAAAGTTAGGTAATACGATAGAGAACCTTATGGGGTTTACATGATGAAATTTAAATTAATTTCAATAGGCTGAAACGTTCACCTTCAATAAATCTATAGAGTGCAAGGGAGAGGAATTTAAGGTTTCAGTAGTTTTAAGTGGGATACTGGTAAAGAAATTTACAAATTCTTGAGCAACTTCATTGTTAGATCTCACGAGACCACCTGAGGTCTCTAGTGTTATGTCATTACTTGGTATTTTACATGGGCAAGCTAACAAGAAGTCCCCCAAAACGTCTGCCCTTCGCCATTTCATTCCTTTAGCTAGGAAAAAATGGCGGCATATATGTTTCAATTGTATTGCCTACTCCTACTTAACCATTAGCTAGATAGGAGAGCTCCATCATTCATAGTTTCACAACATTCATTCCATTCACCATTCACATGAAAATGCAACAGATACATAACATTTGTCACAAGGAAACACTAGGAAAACAAAGAAAACTCTATTGACACAGATGTTAAACTATTTATATTAGTGTTTAGTAATATTACGGTTTATTTACTTGTTATTTACTTTAGTTATGTGACGGACAGGCGGGAGAAAGTGTCCTTACAGGAAGTGGACTGTTCAATATGTCGTGTACATATCTGTGTAGGAAGATACAATGTGGGCAAAGTAACAACAATGTTGCAATGTAAACTAGTTTGAGTTAAGATTTATTAGTAGTTATAGGAGTTTATTGTGATGGGAATTGCAATCTATAACATCAGTTAGCATGCTTGTTTGCATAAACTGCTTGAGATGTTCGTTTCAAAGAGACGAGAGGGAAAATTGCAGCAATATACACACACGTTGAGCACACAATACATGTATTTGGTAACACTTATCTAGAACAGGAACTCGTGGCTAAATCATGTCTGCCGCTTGAGACGATCTTCAACCTTGAGCCATGCTTGCAGGGGTCGATCTATAGATGGCTAACCATAATTTCGAGGTACCTAGTTTCCACCGTGCCTCGCGGAAAGCATTCGTTAAGCCGTTGAGGTTGATCCCGGTGGCGCGGCGGTAATTTCAAGATCTTTGACTGGTGGTAGTCAGTGGCCCGAACCAAGGTCACCGACGTAGCCCGAAGAATTGCTAAACTTAAGTGGCAGTGGGCAGGGCACATTGCTCGCAGAACGGATGGCCGATGGGGCCGAAAAGTTCTGGAGTGGCGACCGCGAACCGGAAGACGATGCGTTGGAAGACCTCCCACTAGGTGGACCGATGACCTGGTGAAGGTTGCGGGAATCCGGTGGATGCGAGTAGCAAGGGACCGGTCAATGTGGCGACACTTGGGGGAGGCCTATGTCCAGCAGTGGACGTCTTTCGGCTGAGATGATGATGAGTCAGTGGCCCGAAGGTTGAATAGCTGGATAATTTCGTTCTTTTCTTCTTAATATTCGATTATGTGCTCCACATTTTTGGTTTCTTGCCCAGGCTTAACGCCAAATATATAAAATAGCCCCAAAGACCGGAGGCTCGGCACGGTCTACCGTTTTTGTCGCCGGCCAGTTATCTTAAGGATTATAAGCAGTCCCTTTTTGCAATTCGATTGTAACTAAAACTATGCGCATAACTGATTACCTTTTACATTATAAATAGGCTTAAATAAATGTACCTTGTAGGTTCGTTGCACCCTCCTGTTACCACTCTAATATTGGAATGGACTGGTTGACCATCGCGTCGGCTTGAAGAAACCACAACTTTTAGATACAAAGCAAAATAAGCTGAACATTTGTGTGGTAATCGGTTGTCATGGTATTGGCCTGTGATGCGGAGGAATGAGGAAAATGTTTTGAGGAGTCTTTTGAGTGTGAATGTGGATGGGTATAAGAATAGAGGTAGACCAAATAAACGATGGAGGGTCTATGTAAAGCATGATATGATACGAAAGCAGGTGTCTGATGAGATGTCGAGAGATGGGAGTCTAAAAATCGAGCTCACTTTCAAAGTGGCGCATGGACAATGCGCCCGTTTGTATTTGGGCGGCACGTTCACACCGCTTTGACCTAGCGAAGTGTTCATTCAATACGGCGTACTTTATTTCAGCCGAGTTGTAATCAGGCTGGACGTGAAGACACCACGACGACGACGGCGACGTTTAACAATCATCCGGCGCGGCTTTATGTAAAACAGCGTGTTCTATGAAATGGCTGCGACATATACATGCTAAAAAGACTCGCTGCGACGAACCCAAATGAATTGGTTTAGGGGCAAGAAAATCATGATGATGACAAGCTGAAAATTTTGTCTGTTACAGTTACTGTTAGATGCCGTCGTTAATCAGTTGGTCTTGGCTGTCTTTTGATAGTCGTAACGGTGGCGTGGTGTGGTGGCATTTGGCACACCACACACATCTGATAACCAGTCCTTTCAAGAAGTATCGCGTTCTCCAGTTATTGGATTACTAGCTGGCCCACGCAACTTCGTCTGCGTCACATAAGAGAGAAAAATCTCACAATGGGAATAAAATTACCCCCGATTTTGTAACATTTTTCATTGCTGCTCCGCTCCTATTGGTCACAGCGTGATGTTATATAGCCTATAGCCTTCCTCGATAAATGGACTATCCAATACAAAAATAATTTTTCAATTCGAGCCGGCAGTTCCTGAGATTAGCTTGTTCAACCAAACAAACAAACAAACAAACTCTTCTGCTTTATAATATTAGTATAGATGGAGGTCAGGTAAATAACGATTAGGCCTAAAAGTCTTCCCGCTGTTCCTTAACGAGTTTCATGCAATTTTCTTGTACAGGAATTAAGAGGTATTATATCCACAAATAATAAAACCATTTTAAGAATATGTCGAAACAAAATCTTCAATTGAATGACAAAATAAAGGCTTCTATTCTCATACGCACGGTTTAACGCGTAAGTTGCGTGAGACGGTGAAAGTGAATGACTCACAGGATTTATCCACCTAATCACCATCAGTATTCACGACCTCACCTCTGTTCTATTTAACGTCGGATCTCACTGTGGATTTCTTTTATCTGTTAATAAAACTGTACTGTAAATGGTATTAAGTGATTTCGCTTTCATTCGAATCGCAGACGGTGCGATGTGGCTAGAATTATAAATGTCATCTTCTGTAATACTCTCCGTACGAGTGCGTTTCCATTGTGGGTTCTGCCTTAATATATTTGTATCAAAATGAAAACCGCTCTGCCTCGTTCGTTAGTCGCAAGCTCGACCGCTCAGCCTGAGGTCATTGGTTCGATTCTCAGGTCAGCCAGTGTTGTTGGGTTTTTCCATCAGGAATTTCTAAGTAGCAGTCTCGAAGTCTGGAACTATCCCCGGTTTATGGCAAGGCGCTCGCCCCAATCACATGTAGATTTGCAATGGTTGCTAATATCATCAGTCTATTAGCAGTTCATAGTTGAATCTAGAATTCTGCAATCAGAATCAAAACTTGAGTGGAAGCACCACCGCAAGGTTTTTTAGGTTGTCTTCTGTAGTATTTTTGGAATTGTTAAACGGATCTTACTCAAACGTTCAATGCAGTGATCACCAGTCAACTTGCACGTCGCGTCGCTGGGTTAAGTTGGTGATGGGCATAGCAATGTCACGGAGTGTGTCACATTCGGGTACCTGAGCGTCCATAACCATTTAGGGTTCTGAAGTTAAAAAAAATAACTAGAATAGGCATGACGCCAGTATCAAAAAAATACAAATCTAGTTAGTCCATCAGTTAGAGTTCTGAAAAATAATGGACACTTATTTTTTGTTTTTGTAAATCAATGAATATTGACAAAGTTGAAACGCATCAAAACTCGGGAGTTCGCGCTAGTGATGTCAAAACTAGCTAAAAATAAAACCTAGGCGTGACGTATTGAGAATTTTAAAAGCGTCGTATCTTTGTCAATTTTGATTTACGTAACAAAAGAAAAAATATGGGTCCAATATTTTTTAATAATCTACCTGACGGACAAATTAAATTTTTTTAGTTATCTACCCTATTATCACGAAACATCATTCTAAAACAACCCAGTTAGGGTACCTTACCGTACGAAATTTTGGAGACACACACACAATACAAAACGAGATTGCATTGCGCAACTGCCGCGTGGGAACTGCGCACGCGCTCCTACTCTCCTATGTATGCAAAAACTAGGCGATCGACGATCGGAACACGCTTCCGTATTATTATGTGTTGTACACAGGTGGGCTAGGCTCTTGGCTCAGGCTTTATTGGGTAATCTAGTCGTCAGGTTTTAGGCTAAAAGGTCTATATTACCTTCAGTTGCAGACCAGAAAGGTATAGTTATTCTAGTTGGTACTACCCTAAATGGCTAGTGAGTGATTGCTAATAGGTTAGTTTCCACCAACAATAAATTGCAAATCCATTTAGTCCTTGAGTTAGAGTATTGGAAAATAATGGACACGTATTTTTTTTGTTTTTGTAAATGAACGAATATTGACAAAGATAAAACGCATCAAAACTCGGGAGCGGGGGCTCGTGACGTCTGTACTCACTACAAATGATACCAAACAGTGACGTATTGAGAATTTTAAAAGCGTCGTATCTCCGTCAATTTTGGTTTATGTAAAAAAAGAAAAAATACGGGTCAAATATTTTTTGATAATCTAAGTGACGGACTAATTAGATTTTTTCTGTTAACAAGCCTATTCAGGTAGCAGCACAATGGGGTACTTGCTGTTTATAGAGTGACGTCTATTTTCAACAACATATGCTAATGCTACATATGGCTCATTTACATTAGGTCGGTTTGAGGTCGGTCACCGAAGGCGGCGGTCGCATTCGGTTTAACTGAAACGCTCACCTAAATTGAGTTGTTTACATTGGTCGGTTAACCGAATTCGGCGACTTGATTGATGCGGCGATTGTATATTGAACAGTCAGGTTGACAACGGGCTCGACCGAATACGGCCAAACCGAGTACGGCCAAACGAATACCTGTTTATATTAGTCGGTGACCGAATACGGCCTGCAGCCGAATACGGTCTAACCGACTTAATGTAAATGCGCCATTATGCTTATGCTTGTTGCTATCTCTGTCTGTTTGACATTTGCATTTATAGCTACAGACCTTCGATCAATACTATTATTGATCTATCTACTATCCAACACAAAAAGAGTTTTTCAATTTGAACCAGTACTTTCTGAGATAAGCGCGTTCAACCAAACAAACAAACTCTTCTGCTTTATAATATTAAGTACCCATAGATAGATTAGCTCAGACCAAAATTGTACGTTAGATAATTATCTATAAAATTGTATGAATGCTTTTTTCCTAAGAGCAACCGTTTTTGAGATATAACGATTCAAAAACTTGAAAACGTTGTAAGCGACGTTTTCCTTGAAATGTTCCACCTTTACACCATAAAGTGCCGATTGTGAGAAATCTACGCCATTCAGGATATTAAACTGATACTTTTCTGATAGCTTGTAAACGAATGTATCTCCGAAAACCAATTTATCAAAACAGTACATCGCACTTTATGGTGTAAAGGTGGAACATTTCGAGGAAAACTTCGATTACAACTTTTCACATTTCCTTTATAATAGTGTATTGAACAATCCTACAAATTTTCAGCCTAGTGGGAATTAATGTAACCTCACCCAATGATATAATACGTCATTGACCTTTTTTTTTTTTTTTTAAGGATGGGAAATCATCAAATGACCCCCCCCACTCTGGGCGGAGCGGGAGGGAGTGTCAGACTTTTACTGAATAAAAACCATCCATGTTCCTTCCTCGCCTTTTACGTTCCGGGGCCGCGGTATCTGTTTCGAACAGGCCCGCAACCCCGGCAGGCTTCGGCCCTTGCGGGCCCCTCTCTTTTTGCTGACACTCTTTGAGGCGCGCGTGGAACACGAACGCGCCGTCGACACGGCCTGTCGTCGTCGTTAGACGGCCGGACGGCCAGCTATTGCCCATAGCCAGCCGTCCACAGGCCCGCATCTACGGTGGCCGGTAGCCACCACGTGGCCCCCGACGCCCGTTGCGTCTCCCTCGGCGGCCGGGAAGAGAGGATCTCTCCCTCTCTCGTTCCGCCACCTCCTTCGCTAGCATGACTGCTTCGCAGAAGGAGGCGACGGCTTCCCATTCCGTCTCGCTCCGGACCATGGATTGAACCAGGGCCGGACGTGAGAGGTCGCCGCCGCCGATCGCCGCCACGAGGACACGGCGGAGCTCCGCCCACGCAGGGCAGACTTCCACCGTGTGCTCCACCGTGTCCTCCGGTCGATCCTCGCAGTGGATACACCCGGGCGATTCCTCCCGCCCGATTCGGTGCAGGTACCTCCCGAAACATCCGTGTCCGGTGAGGACCTGCGTCAGGCGGAAGGTGAGGACGCCGTGGCGCCTCTCCAGCCACTCCTCAAAGAGGGGACTTACCGCCACTATCGTGGCGTGCCCTGCACGGGGTTGCGACAGTCGCTCTCTCCATGTCGCCATGAGATCGCGCCGGAGGTCAGTCCGCTGAGCGGCAATTTGCCGCGGCAGCGGAGTATACGTCATTGACCTCACCCCTATTTTTTAGTCTAATTTGACCGAACTACAAGCAGATATCGTTAACTTAAGATTTATTGTTTCATTTTGGATAAAATTTGATTTGCTGATGCGATTACTGAATAGCTACATATATTTATCCGCAAAAGAAACATCGTCGTTGTACGAGTACTATTACCTAGTTTCATTTTATTCGGTTTCTAGGCAAAAAATGACATTTCAGAAATGGTAGTCAGGTATTCTACGTAACAAACTACTGTGTCACAGGATGTGGTCGCAGTGACAATGAGAAAGATCAGACCTTCGGGAAAAGAAGGAAACCGGCTGCAACGGATAATTTCAATATCAAAGCAAATTGACGCTTCCTGACAATTAGCTTTGGTTTAGCGCTATTCATGGTCTCCTATAGAATATGTCATTTGACCGTCACGTCTATGATCCTTGACTTTTCACCATGAATATTGTGTCTGTCTGGCTTAGAATAGCAGCATCATTCAGTCCAATAGGCTTATTCGTCAACTGGCGACTGTGAATCTCGCGAGTGGCACCTTCCGATATTTTTTTTGGTGTCGTTAACTCACGAAACCTTGTAACCTTGGTGTACAGCCGTACACTTGACGTATTTTACTTCAGATTACCTACTTTACATTTTATAAGAAGTTTACGTAGCTGGCTAGCTACGTAAACTTCTTATAAAATGTATATAGTAAACGAGTAAAGCTTGTTTCTAAACACTGTTTTAGGCTTTCACGGCTTAAAACTAAACTTATATTGTCACTTACGGGATATCAACCCGCGATCATGGCGCTTGCAACAGCGTCGAAATATCGGGAGCTCAACGTAACAAAATAATCACGGAACGGAACGTGACAATATAAGTTTAAAGCTTGTTTCTTTTTTCTTTGTATTTGTTTCAATCTGTTTTTATTTGACTGTACTTTAAAACGTGCATGCCATTTGACTAGTTAGTTTTTCGACAGTTCTGATTAGCTCCCGGCCCCTGGGATGTGTTAATCTTGAGCCCCAATAGCTATGCTTCTTCGCATTAAAGTCTCCACCAGCTATAAACGGACCGCCGAGAGAATTGAAGAACTCGCTGAAGTCCTCCTGTTTGATAATGTGTCTCGGTGGGTTAGAGGTCACACAGTGATGGGACTTACCCAGTCTTCAACTATTACAGCTGTTGCTTGAATTGGTGCTTTGCAGTACGGTACTGATTCGTAATGTTTTAATTTTCTTCTGATTATTATAGCTGATCCACCATGTGCTTTTCCGTCAGGATGTGTGGTATGATAAAGCTTATATCCAGGCAATTCTATATCTACACTAATATTATAAAGCAGAAGAGTTTGTTTGTTTGTTGGTTTGGTTGAACGCGCTAATCTCAGGAACTACCGGCTCGAATTGAAAAATTATTTTTGTGTTGGATAGTCCATTAATCGAGGAAGGCTTTAAGCTATAACATCACGCTACGATTATTAGGAACGGAGCAGGAATGAAAAATGTTACAAAAACGGTGATTATTTTCCTTTAGTTTTTCTCTCTTATGTGACGTAGACGAAGTTGCGTGGGTCAGCTAATGGCTTATAAAAGTGAAATGCGTTTCAGATATTAACATGCTATCAATATTATATTGGTATAAAAAAGTTTTAGGCTGATTTTATAGTCACGCGTTTCAGCAGCGCCGTCGGAGCGCGCGCGCTCGGATATGTATTGGGGTAGTAGTAGCGTTTCAAATTCTGCCCAACGGCGCGTCTAGCGGCGTGACTATAAAACCAGCCTTAACTCTTCAGTGTTGCGACAGGCCATTTGCATTCCAGATGCATACCTAATGTCAATGCATTTGGAAAATAATGGACACGACTTTTTTGGTTTTGTAAATAAACGAATATTGACAAAGATAAAACGCATCAAAACTTGGGAGTGGGTCTCGTGACGTCAGAACACACTAAAAATGATACCTCGGCGTGACGTATTGAGAATTTTAAAGACCCAGTATCTTCGTCTAAGATAAAAAATACGAGTAAAATATTTTTGAGAATCTAACTGGGGGTTACATGTTTTCAGTTGACAAGTCATACCTACAATATAAAACAATGATAATGAATTATTGTATTTTTTACTCCGTGAATTAGACCAAGATTTTGGCTGAGCTGGGTATAAAAACTCTGCAGTATTTTCCCTTTTTTCATTTATTTGCGTAAAGTGTAAATAAACATCGTGTTATTTTTGTAAATTGTGTAAGTAATGTTATTTGTGTGATTTCGTAACTTCGTCGGGGTGAAATAAAAAATAAAAATCAAGCTGACACCTTTAGGATTCCATTTATTTTACCTTCACATATCCAATAAATAATTTATCATAAAACACATCTAGGTCTACAAGTACAGACATAATAAATTATCTGTAAGGTACGCAATTACGCATATTACATAATTTTTAAACACACCTTACTTTTGCTTCAATCCTTCTTTCAAATTGAATTTGTTGAGATATTTATTTATTTTACATTTCTTGCAGTTTAATAATAAGTTGTTTACCACTACTGGATTTCATTTTGGATGTTTTCTTAAAAGTAAGGAGTGTTTTAAAACAGGTAGTATATTAATTTACAATATTGATTCAAGATCTTTATTTTTGTGACAAATTTTACGTTTCTAACGGAGAAGTGCTGGTAAGACATCATTTGGTAGGTGTGGGCAGAGCTAACCATATGATAAGTCGTCCATAGTAATATACTAATGTCCATGTTCACCAAAAAGATGGCAGACTGATTATCTAAAACAGCTGTTTAAAACACATTTTTGTATGAGAACATGTCACAGTGACAGTTGTTTTTAGATAATCAGACTATTATGTTTTCGGTGAACATGGACCTTACTAATTTATTGAAATCTGTCATTATTTTTGGGAGGAGTACACATGTCAAGAGGGTTGAAACTTAGAACACCCCTCATTTTTCGCCGTAAGTAAAAATACTTTCTTCACTTTATTTTTCTGCTTTTCTTCCAAGACGACGTCTACGAATCCGCACTGAGATCGCGTGGTGGATTACAGCCTCTCATAGAGAGGAGGCCTGTCCCAGCAGTGGGAACATTAATAGGCTATTGATCATTCCTACCACGTCGTATTTAGGTAATATCAGAAGGTACAGAGACCTTTCTTTTGAGAAGACGACTAAAAGAAAAGTATGTATATGCAGCGCCGACAACAAGTGGAATAAGGACAGAAATGGTTAGTCTTCTTAGTTATTAACTGAATGATGTTTAGGACAAGTTATCATATCATTAGCTCATTAAACATAATTATCACATACGCTAGACATTTAGCACGGTGCATAAACACAGCTATCTTAACAATTAACATCAATACTTTTAATACTATTACAATATAGCAACGCGTTATTGAGTTGTGTGAGTCAAATGTATGGATATCATAATTTTTATAGAGATATACAGGGTGTATTTCACCTCATCACAAAGCAGTCAACCAAGCATTCTGTACATCAAACTAAGTAACTTTACGCAAAAATTATTGCTGGGAAACAACTTTTTTTTTTTGAGGTTATAAATCATGTTTTGTGGTATAATTCAATGTAACGCACTCAAAACATTGTGCGAATGGATGGATTGAATAGTACGGGGGTCGTAGAGATATTTAAAGTGAAAATAATGCGATAAAAAGTGGTATTTCAAAAAAAACTTGTCCAAATACTGCAACTTTGACCCCCCATATCTCCGTAACTAGAAGGTTCCCAGGTATAGTGTGGAACAAAAAAAATGATCAGAATGACGAGGAGAACAAGTGCCTTTCGTTTTCGTTAAGAGGTGTTTTACACCCTTTATAGGAGGAGCTCATGGCTAAGTATAAAAGCCACTTGGGTCGATCTTTAGGTTGGTCATTTTGGATTAGCATTTTCCATTGCATACCGAATCGCCTCCGTGCCTCGGAAAGCATGTTAAAGCCTCGTTCATGGTTAACATTTGTTTAGCAAACATGGTTGCATAAACATGTTGCCGAGTTGCTGTCAACATATTGCAGGCAAGACTTGTGTTGCAGATTTGGCGCCCGGCGAGCGAGAACATCAGTTTATCAACAAACGTTGACGCGTGTGGACGTCTTTGCAACTGTTTATAAACATGCCGGTAGTGTGGAGCAACGATAAAACTATACACTGCTTCCTCGGGCAACATTTGAACGCAGACTGGCGTGCGTGGACAACCCATATTCATGTAAACAATGTTTCCTGCAGCTTTCTCGCCGTTCAGCAACAACGTTGATGAACTGTTGCTAAACAAATGCTTACCATGAATACGAGGCTTAGGCCGTTGGTCCCGGCTGTCATTTGTATATCTTTGACAGTCGTTACAGGTAGTCAGTGACCCAAAAGTTTGACAATCAGTCTGACCAAGGGGTATCTTCTTACCCAGTTCTAACTTGGTTGTGGAGGTCAGACAAAGAGTCACTCCAAGTAAAATACAGTTACAGTTTTCAGGTTAGACTGGAAGCAGAAGATAAGGCTAGACAGATGATAATGATTTCGCCTTTAACTATTATAAATTGCTAAAAGATAAAACATACATTTCACTCACACAAGCACACAACATATTATTTAAATACTCCGGGAATTATAATAACGGCAAATAAATCTACATTTAAATACATACTCTATCATAAAACGAACAGTGTAGTTTGTCCTATGGCAAATAAACTTAATAGCTTGTTTTTATAACAACATCTTTTATTTTAATCCATGCATTGGTCCTTAATTATCAAGTGTTTTGGTAGTACTCGTCAGATTACGTAGATTTTTGGAAAAAAACAGAGCATTTTAATGACATTAATGATATAGCTGTAACATTTATTCTGTGTTCCCTTGTGTATTATATATTAATAACTATGTACTTGGGGCGGTGTTATAGTATTATTTACTTAGAATATGATTGGAATAAATCTAGAATCTATTCGATCTTCAAATGCGATATACGATAAACGTACGATCCAGCCTGCTCGCGAAGCATAACCACCGTAGAAATAAATTTCTTTGAAGAAAGAATCGACAAAATGGCAGATTTCTTGTGTTAATCTATTATTTTGTCAATTTTTCGTCGACAAAACCAGTTTCAACAGCGATTATACTACGGGGACTACAGATGAGTTATCATGGCTGACTTGGAAGTATTTAAATAGACTCGACTCAGGTTGGTCGCAGCAAGGAATACCTGCTCAGGTGGATATTCATTAATGACTCTGCTCTAGTGTAAATGTGGTGCTGTTCCACAAACGATGGAGCACTTAATATCGTGTCCTGCGTGTCTTGCTGTTCACTACAGGAACTGATGGATGCAACCGAAAGCGCCAAACTACACAATTTAGATTGATATGATTTCATGATCAAATAGTTTCTAGATTCATCACAAAAAAGGATTACCGTCACCGTTTGAGAACAAACAATAGGTTTAACACTAAGTAATTTTATGAGTAACATATCTTATTCGGTCGCGATACCCTAAATAGAGATTAACTCGAACTATTATTATTTACTAACATAGAATACTTTTATGATAAGCCAATGACCAATATTGTTGCCTTTTTATTCATCGACGGTTTTTTTTATCACTGGAAATCTCGTGGCTAAATAATTACAGGACTAATCTTCAGGTTAAGCTGCACTTGCCCGGGTTGGTGTAGAATGGGGACCTATTACATACTAGTCGCCCCATTATTTCCACCTACCCGGTACTGAGTTGGTTGTGGAGGTCAGATAAGCCCATCGGCCAATAGGTCCATGTAAAATACTGGTACTCAGCTGCATTCAGTCTGACTGGAACCAACCTCAACATAGTTAGAAAAAGGCTAAGCAGATGATGATAATGGTTCCTTTGATCACTACCCATAAGTCGAATTTAGCTCTAATAAGCTAAGGTCCATGTTCACCAAAAAGATGACAGTCTGATTATCTAAAACAGCTGTTTAAAACGCATTTTTGTATGGGAACATGTCACAGTGACAGCTGTTTTTACATAATCTTTTAGGTGAACATGGAGCTTAGCTCATTAATGAATTCAGCTCAGTTCAGACTGAAATATAAGCTTAACCGCCATACATAATATCGTTTGTTATTTAATTTTCTCCAACAAATATAAAGTTGCAAGTACCCGTCCAAAAATGAAAAGGCACGGTTGCTACAAACATTTTGGTCAATGTTCTTGACTATGTTAATGAATAATCCTTCTACAATTCCGTTGACATCATAATTTAGAAAATAAAAAGAAACTGTGGAGACAGCATAAAAATACTCTTCAACAAAAATATAACCGTAATATACCACTGATGTCTAAAAGAGAAAAAGGCCTAAAAACTAACCTAACAAATGCTAAACACTAAAAGCTAGCGAACGATCATCAAATTAACAGGTAAAGAGATAAATAATATGAGAATACCAACGTAATTTAAAATCACAATAAAAAAGAAACATCACCAAACTTAACAGTTTCCATTGTAACGCTGATATTTTTTTTATTATAATAATTTCTGTTTAAATAATTCTTTATTTTCGTCTTTTTATAGTTGTATTTTCTATATTGCTATTTTTTTTTAAACCAATGGGTTTTGTAAAGCGTGCAGTGTTCAGTTATAATAACAGACTTTTTCCCATCTTTCTCTATTCATATCTTCTACTTCCTCTTCTTTTATCTTCGCAAAATATGTACTATATTACTTAAAATTTTAACTATTTCAATTTGCCAAACGCTGTCAAAAAGACGTATTTTTTGCAAAATGAACGAATAAGGCCCAAAAGCTATTACTAATCAAATAAAAAAAAACAAGTAGGTATTTCAACCGATCATAAATTTACAGTAAGTTTGTAAAAGAGTGGCCTAAGTAATAATAATAGTTTTTTTCTCTGTCAATTCGTTTACGTACCAAAAAGGAAACTCTCAAAAAGTCTTTAGCACATGTAACAGTCGTTCGTTATTCAGTCTAAAGGATAAATACAAATGCATTATTCCCTGTCTAATCCAAAAAAAAGTTTCACAAAATATACACTACTGAACCAAGCAAGTAGGTACTCGTAGTAATCATTGCATGTTAGGATTTCGTATATCATAGTAAGTTTTTAATTTTATGGAATCTTGTGTATTTTTTAAAGAATACTTAGTTCAGTAGTAAACAAATTACATTTCAAAAAAATAAAATGAGCTTTATTTTTATTTAAGCGCAATACGGGCCTTCTCAGGCCAAACTAAAGCAATCGAACTATTCAATACAGTAAAAACGAAGACAACTAAAAATAAACTACAATAAACAAAATAATAGATTCAATACAAATTGTATGAGGCATTCATTTAAACTACACATAAAAATTCGAGGAAGAATTATGATATAAATACTCAAGTCTATACAGACAGCTTTTATAAGTCAATTCAAGTGGTTTATATGAAAAGGACACATTTTTTTAAGATTTTTCTGTTTTATGAATACGAAGATGCCCCCCTTATTATTAGCACAAAAACCACAATTAATTTATTTTTATTTTGTGTATTTTATTATAGCAAGCTTGAATGAGACGATAATCTTAGTTTCTTTTGTCCATTTTCATTCTGTACTTTTTAAAATCATTCATATAAGTCTTCTTCAAGCTTGCCAGTTTAAAATACACCTTAATTAAACACTATTAAACGACAAATTAAAATCGTAAAGATTCATTTACTTTGTCATTTAACATCTCTACAGCCAAAAATCGTTATTTTTTCGCATTATGTAGAGTAAATATTTATTAATATTATTTTTTACTAATATTGTAAACTATGTTAACACTATAAGTATTTAAATTCAATATAATTAGAATATTATTATATCTCCGGAAGGATAATGCTATGTAGTATGGGAGATTTATAAATTACTAATATATTTCTTTAATATGGATTGAGTTTATCACGTACTTTGATATTTTTTTTCTTTGGTAGTTGAAAATTATGTACTTATTGAACTCACATTTTAGAGTAAAATGTTCATCACATAATTTAAGTTATTTTAATGTTTTAACAGAAACGGTTCATAAGAGTTTTTAAGTCGCAATAGAGGGGGACTTTGCTGTACTTTAACATGAACTTTGCTGTGGCAAGTCAGAAAAATATTGAGAGTTTGAACAACTGTAGAATCAGGTCTCCGGTAGGCATATCAAAGTAAATGATAATCACAAAATTAGACTAGAACAAATGTATTCTTTGCAAGGTACTCGGGATATGTTCGACCTTAGGGAACTTGTACACTTCACGGAATTAACGCTGCGTTTTCGACATAATTATTTCCTCTATTTTCTGGAAGCCTATTTAATATTCATTTCAACTTTTTTTATTAGGATTATTGTGTAATGAGACAGATTTATTTCTAATAGATGTAATCACACATCAACATTGTGCAATGCATAATGAAAATTGGCAAACATTTCGCAAGACTGACACATTTTTTTACGACAAAGCAATATTCAGCTCATTTATAAAATCATACCCGTATACAGACCGAAAAAAGTTAAACTACAAATTTCATAACTGGCAATACCGCACTTTCTGTCAAACTCGGCAATGTCATTGGCTTGTCACTGCTTAGGGTTGCCAGAAAATCGCTAACAACGCCCTCTATTTTGCCGAAATGTACTTCACGAAACAAAAAACGCAGCGTTCTCCCGTCAAGTCTAAAGTTCCCAACCTGCCTGCTGTGACCAACTTACATTACCTGAATTGAACTAGGGCGGCGCGTCTAAGATATCAGGTTTAGTATATTCCGCTGTTCCAGCGATTCCTTGAGAGCATAGAATAGCTGCAGCTGCTGTTCGGGCTTGAGATTGTATACCTGCTAAAAGATATAGTAGTGTTAAGAAGTATTAAACCATGAGCATGATTTTGAGCGGAATACTGCGATAAATAAAAGTAAATAATAATTAACGGCGTCATTATTCAAGGTGTAAAAGAATAAAATGAATGAATGTTGGGCCACAAAAGGGATGAATGAAAGGCATCTGCATGTCGCGGAGATAAGAATGCTAAGGGGGATGTGTGGTGTTACGCGAATGGATATAGTAAAGAATTAGTATATTAGAGGAAGTCTGAAAGTGGCGCCGGTGATTGAAAAGTTGTGTGGTAATCGGTTGTCGTGGTATGGTGCAGAGGAATGAAGAAAATCGTGAATTTTTTTTTGAGTATGAATGTGCATGGGTATTGAGTAGAGGAAGACCAAAGAAACGATGGATAGACTGTGTTAAGAATGATATGGTATTCTGTACTTTATATGAAGTAACTATTTGCAAAAACGATTGCTGGGAAATTACTTTTTTTTAGGTGAAAAATCAATTTGTACGGTAGGAGTCAAAGTAAAGCACTCAAAACATTGTGCTGGTGTATGTGTCACCGTAAAATTGTCAAACACGTTATATTACAATATAACGTGTTTCTCTCTAGCGATATTGTAATATCTCGAATTATTGTCAACTGAACATACGGAAGTATCTCTGCCCCCATAACCGGGACTTGGGGCAGCCCCCCTTTAGGTTAGTTAGGTTCCTTTAAACCCTGCACTCGGAAATAGGGGCCCCGCGAGGCGGGGCTCCGTCGACTACGCTTTTTAGGGGAATTTATAGTTTTTTAAGGTTATAATAATCGGTATTTCTCAGGAATGGTACAATATCTTTTCATGAGAGTTGTAACACTGGGCAAGGGGGACCCCTCCTTCCCTCCACACCGCGTGAGTTGACTACCATCGCATGCATTTCACGAAAAATAATGCGTTTTGTTGTAAGCAGTATGTACATTTGACAATAGTTCGAGTTTTTACAATATCGCTATAGATATTACAATATAACGTATTTGACAATTTTACGGTGAAATATGCATTAAATGGTACAAAGTACCTACAGTATTTAAAATAAAGTTTATAAGATGAAACGTTTGTATTTAAAGAAAAACATGTAAGCAAGTTGGAACTTTGAACCCACATTATTCTCCGTAACTACATCAGGTATAATAAATAAATAAGTAAATATCGCTGGACATTACACACAGCTCCATGTAGTGGACACCAGACCCCGTATTCACAAACGTGCGACACGTTTCCGATTCGACAACTCGTATATCTGTCATTACGAAAACTACCGAGATAGACATACGACTTTCCGAATCGGAAGCGAGTCGAATGGTTGTGAATAAGGGGCCTGATAGTTGATATACTACAAAGATACTTATTGTTTATAAATACATACTTAGTGGTATGGTCCATGTGCATTTCGGCTTCGTAAGGATTATTTTTACACCCATTAGTCGAATCGATGAATCGCCCCTCATAGATACCCATCACCATTTCAACATTACATAGTACTTGCCTGTTGCAGCAGTTTCTGTGGCGTGGCGGTGCGGATGAAGCTGGTGATGTACACGTTTACGAAGGTGGCCATCAGGAACTGGCAGTCGAAGCGGTCCATGATGCCGCCGTGACCGGGGATCACGTCGCCGAAGTCCTGGAATGGAAGTAAACAAATAAGAATCTAGTTGTTTTAATAAAAAGTAAATATTTTGATTATCTGCCTAGCCTTTTCCCATCTATGTTGGGATCGTCTTCCAGCCTAACCGGATGCAGCTGAATACCAGTATTTTACACGAAGCGACTGCCTATCTGACCTCCACAGCCCAGTTAGTACTGGGTAATACGATACTACTTGATAAGACCGTTTGTCAGAGTTTTTAGGCCACTGACTACCTGTAACGACTATCCAAGATTGCTGAATGACAGCTGGGACTAACAGCTTAACGTGATTTCCGAGGCACGGAGGAAACTTAGTATGTAAGGGTGGTCACCCACCCACAGACCAACCTAGGCAAGCACGGCTTAACCTAAAGACCGACTCAAGCGGCTGTTCTTATTTAGCCACAAGCTCGCAGAAGTAAACATTTTGAACACTGGTCCATATTATAAAGGGTGTAAAACACCTCTTCACGAAGCCGAAAGGCACTTGTTCTCCCCATCATTGCGATATTTTTTTTGTTTTACACCATACCCTGGGAACCTCCTAGTTTCGGAGATGTTCAAAGTTACAAGTTTTTGAAAAGTTTTTTTTTTTAAATACAAGTTTTATCTGTAAGATTTTGACTTTTGACACCTCCACGATTCCCGTACTATTCAATCCGTCCATCAGCACAATGTTTTAAGTGCGTTACACTGAGTTCTACCACAAAACGTGATTTATAAGTTTAAAAAAAAAAAACTTGTTTCCCAGCAAAAATTTTTGCGTCAAGTTACCTAATTTGATGTACAGAATGGTTGGTTAACGGCTTGTTGATTAGAATTCGAAAGTTGACCAAAAATCGAAGGTTAGACAGGATTGACATTGCTTGAAAACCATATCGTCGCGTCGTAACTGAGGCAGGTCCAGTATACGGCGTGACGACCTGGACTCATTCTTAACGGGAATTTTATTATTACTATTATTAAATAAAATCGTAGGAAAGTCAAAACTGTACGTTGAATATTTTTTAAAAAGAATCCTTGGGGCATGATCCTACAACCGATATCAAAGCCAAAAATACAGTTTTTAGAATTTTTGCCTGTTTGTCTGTATGTATGTCCGGGCTAAACACAAAAAGTACTGCATGGATTTACTTCAAATTATGCATGAATATTAAATTACTAAGAGGTCGGGTCAACATAAAGGCTACATATTATCACGCTATCACCTACGGGGGAGGAGCACTGGCATCTTAGATATTTTTGGTGCTGGAGAGCCTTCACGCAGACGACGTCGCGGGCAGCAGCTAGTGTTAAACAAAATAGAAAAGCCGTGGGGAAGGTCTTCGCCCAGCGGTGGGACAAAAAATAATAACCATTACCAGTACTAGGGAGAAGCAAATTTTGCCAAGCGTTGGGATGAATTGAGGCGGATGCAATCCACGTAGTATTCGAAAGGGTCGCTTGGATTTATATCTGCACATGTAGCAGTTTTGGGTCAGTTCCGCAACAACTACCCCTTTGTGGTGTAATGGGGGCATCCCATATTTTATTCCTAAGCTAAGACTCAAAATATTTATTTTTAAATATAAATATCGCTGGACATTAACTCACAGCGCCACATAGTGCCACACTAAGCAAGGCTTGTGTCGTGGACACTAGATAGTTGATATATTACATATATACTTTTTTGTTTGTAAATACATACTTATTATACATATAAACATCCATGACTCGGAAACAAATGTCCATGCTAATCACATAAACATTTGCTCCTACCGGGATTGGAACCCAGGACCCTAAGAACGTAAGGCAGCGTCACTACCACTACGCCATTCGAGTCGTCATTTTACAAATATTATCAAACGAAGTCCATACCTTGATCTTGAAAGCGCGTTTAAATCCTGAAGCGAAGAAACCACCGAAGGGTCCGATGACGGAGCTGAATGTGCTCAGACAGAGCGAGTGAATCATGAACGGGTAGATGTTCATCGTTTCCAGGCCCAACTGGAAATAAGGGAAATTGAACTTTAGTTGTTTATGTATAAGATATACTTTACCAGCTTGAGTGAGCACCCGACTAAGAATGTCTGAGTCTTTTTACCTTTTAGCATTTTCTAATTCATTAATTAATTTGCTAGTTTTGTTCATAATCTAATCTAATCATGTAATTTATTGTATTGAGATTTGTAGGCAGTAATTTTAACGTGAAGTTTAAGTTAATAGTTAATTAGTATCAACCAGTAACGCTCATTCTTTGGTTGCTTTTTGAGGTATTCAGGTGTCCATTTTTTAAATTGCCGGCAAGAGACCGTTTCAAGTCAAAAATCTATTTTTTCGAGTTTCGTATTTTGAATCCGATAGCTACATGTTCTTAAGTACTTACAACTTTCATAACAGGCTGCACGAATTGGGGGGGCGTGTACTCCTGAAGCCGGAACAGCAGCGAAGGTTCGCAGTCCATGGTCATACGGCCTAGAGAGTCCGAGTACTCGATGGGGCAAACCAGGTATGGGTATTGACACATCATGTAGGACATCTGTGGATGAGGAAAAGGGAGTTTAAATAAAAGTTTATCGGATAATTATTTTGCAAAGTGAATTATTTGTTAAACTTGTTGTTGTATAATGATGAAATGACAAATAATGTGGTTTGTAATCGTTGCTTGTCAAATAAAAGTTTGTGAATTAATGTTTGGTGAACGCAACCCTTGGACTTGGAATTCATGTCAATGTTGTTATTAATTACTCTTTATTGAAGTTGATAGTTTAGGTTGTGGCTATACAGGCAGGGAAACTTGTTTTCTTGTTTCATTAACTCAGAGTCGACTAAACCTAAGAAGTCCGTTTTGACATCTGTGAAATCAATAGTTAATTGACACCGCTATCGGCAATGGGGATGCACACTGTGGAACTAGTGGCGGTAGCATAGCTGCCAAGCATCGTCATTGGTTGAAAATCAAGGAATGTAATTTCATATTTTAAAATACCTTGTCCTCATTGGTCAGATTGAGACCAGCTATGGTGGCGCCATATACAATTAGCTTTTAACGGTATTCCCCATTGAACAGTATTACTATAATGCTAGCAAATGTTAAAACGGGCCTTTTATTTTTTGAACACTTCAGCTAAACAATATTCTATATAATTCAATATTCAATTTAATTTAGCCAGTCAAAGTATTGCCTGACGACAGTCGTGGTCACCGAGGCAGGCCCAAGAAACGCTGGCCTGGCGATTTGGACTCGTTCCTGCCTGATTGGCCAGAGGAGGCGAAACACCGTGAGAGATGGAAAGAAATGGGGAGGCCTTTGCCCAGCAGTGGGACAGAAAGGCTAGCGAAAAAAAAAGAATGTAGTCACCTACATTCTTTTTTTGTTCTTGAACAATTCTTATAGGACTCATAACATTAATTTCACTAAACACATCACACATTTATTTCAGGTAAAACTAAAATTGTTCTAAACATGCCATTCCAAATTCAACCTTAAACCCCCCACTTGACACCTACAATCACAAAAAATGCACAGTAATTTGTGACTTACCACCAATCCGAAAGCAACAGTAGACACTCCTCCTCCAATGAACCCTTCCCAGGTCTTCTTAGGACTCAGTTTGATGAGCGGGGTCTTGCCGAAGAAGAAACCGAACACGTAAGCCATGACGTCATTGCAGATGATCATGGAGACTGGCACTATGAACCATATTAGACCTGGAACAAGAAGAGTTTGTTTGAGTTATGATTTGGTTTTGGGTTCAGTATTTTTCGGTAGCATTTGTTGATGGAACTATGTGATATGAGACCGTTACTCTTCTGGATGAAGTTGAAATAAGAGTTCGGTTTTACCTGGTCTACAAACCTAATGAATAGTGACAAGAAGTAAGACAAATCGTTTGATGTAAGAATCATCAAAATCGGCCTACGCGTTTGGTCTCTAGAGCACCACAAAGGAACAAATACTCAGCCTGATGCAGTTGACTGCTGGACAAAGGCCTTGGCACTTAAACGACAAACTGTCTTCCACATCCAGTCTAATAATACAGCCACTTTTTTACAGCTGTAGGGCTGGGGACACGGGACACCCTACACTAAGCTTGCTGATACGCAGTGTCTACTCCAGCACTCGTACTTAACCGACAATATGGCTAGAGTAGATGATAACATGTTGTTTGATCAAGTAACCCCGGTGGAAATATTCAAAATGGTTAATAATATGTGCAATAAAAATTCTTACGGTCATGACGAAATACCCATAAGTATCATCAAGGATAACATTGACATATTAGCTGAGCCAATAGCTGACTTTTTAAACAAATGTATTGAGCAATGTGTTTTCCCTGATCAATTTAAAATTGCTCGTGTTTTGCCCATATTCAAGAAAGGCTCTAAATTAGATGCGAAAAACTATAGACCCATTTCACTATTACCAGTATTCTCTAAAATATTTGAAAAGGTAATGAAAGATAGGCTTGTCAAACATTTGATTAAACACAATATCATTAGCTATCAACAGTTCGGGTATCAAAGAAACATGGGAACCATTGATGCAATAGACTCACTAGTGGATGATGTGGTTAGCAATCTGAATAATAAAGGAAAAGTGGCAGGACTATTCCTAGATCTTAGCTCTGCCTTCGATACTGTTGAACACAAAATCCTTCTAGACAAACTGGAACATTATGGGATAAGAGATAAGGTCTTTAAGCTTTTCAGTTCTTATTTACAGAACAGATCGCAGTACGTTGAAATTAAGTCAGTTGAAAGCGGACATGAAAAAATTAACAAATCTAAGCTTGTTAGAGTACAAAAGGGGGTTCCACAGGGCTCAGTCTTGGGTCCAATATTTTTTATAATATTTCTTAATGACTTAGCAAACTATATGTATAAGATAGTACCAGACATCAAAATGGTTATTTTTGCTGATGACACAAGTGCCGTTATGAACGATATCTCTGTAAGGGACTTAGAAAATAAAGTCAATCATGCACTGTCTGCTTTTGAACATTGGTTTTCCACTAACAATTTAAAACTCAATGTGGAGAAAACCAAATGTATGCTATTCAAATCAACCGTGAGGAATAATGATAGTATTAAAATAGCTTCATTGGGAAATAAAGTGGAAATTGTACAAAACTTAAGATTTTTAGGGATACAAATTGATGCGCTCTTAAGCTGGAAACAGGAACTGGAAGCAATCACAAATTCTCTCAGCAGTGCTTGCTATGCCTTGAGAAGTCTAAGGGACGAACTAACGATTGCTCAATTACGAAATGTTTATTTTGCCTTAGTTGAGTCCAAGCTGAGGTACAGTATTAAACTATGGGGGAACAGTTATAAATACAATATGGATGCAGCCTTTGTTATGCAAAAAAGAGCCCTTAGAACTATACTTCGCATAGACCAGACTGAATCTTGTAGAGAGCATTTTGTGAAATTAAAAATTCTACCTGTACCTTGTCTTTATATTTTGGTTCTACTAAGTAGTTTTCTAAAAAACCTAGACAAATACGAGACAAAGGAAGAAAGGGAAACTAGGGTGGAAACGCGCAGGAAAGATTTGCCTAATTATTTGCAGCCAAAATTAAATGTTGTCAAACATAGCTCTAAAGTGCAGTCTGTAAAAATTTTCAATAAATTGCCATTAGAACTAAAAATGATTACTAGTCCAAGAATATTTAAATTCAAATTAAACTCATTCCTTTTAACGAAGTGCTACTATAGTATAGAAGAGTTTTTTAGTGACAAAAATAATGCCACAGTGTAACTTGTTTATTTGTTTAAGTTTAAGTTTAACTCTTGACATGTTATTGCTTGATAAAGTTGAATGTTTGTTTTATTTTCTGACTAGGCTAATTGTGTTTTTGTTTCTTATTTTAATTACGTTGTTGATACCTATATATTTTATTTCTATTTTTGACTTTTTACCTATATTATTATTGATTGGAACTTTTATTGATTAAATTATTATTATTGTGCTACTCTGTATTCGACACAAATGTATTTTGTTAAGAATAAATGACTAATGACTATTTTCATGCTTGACAAAGCAGTCCTTTCGTCTAAAGTACATCGCGACAATATTTTTGGTAGCAATTTATTTTCGCTTTATTTCCTTCGGAGAGCAAACGCTAGTTCAATAAACCCATATCTATTTCTTGAATTAATGTTCGTTGAACTCCCATAGATCACAGACTATAGCAATGTTCACCATAACGAGCAGTCCATTACTCTATTAGATAAAGCCAACATTCCCGGCAGCGTAATTACTGAACAGGGCAATCTCTTTTTGGTGATTCGAAAACAAAATGTCAGTCAATATCGTTCATCTAAGGGCTCTTTCAATATATGCGTTTGACGACTGCTGAGGAAATTAACGGCTGCGGAACGAGCCAATTGACAAACGCCATTTGGCATGTATCTACGCTATACCGTGTTCCGGTTGGTGTTTCCAAAACAAACCTACATCTACTCGAATCATGTCAACTCCGGACAACTTTAGCACCCCCAACCGCGTTACGTGTTCGGCACAAAAGCGGCCCGAGCGGAGACGTCATGTGCATCGGCATGATGATTTAAAACGTGATAACCTTAAAGCTAGACCACCATACAGCTATATCCTACAATGTCGTCAATGGTTTTCTGACATGTCCACTTTGTGCTCTGAGTTTTTCGGCCAAAGTTGAATTGCTAACCGCCATAATGTACAAGAAAAAGCAGCCAGCTCTCGCCAACCACCATAAAAAGCCATCGAATGCAGTTGCTGTGGCCGAAATCGCTAAGATATTGTGGCAACATTGGAATCAATATCATACCTCTTCGATATTTTTTTAATAGCTACTATAGCTAGCCTTTACAGCCAAATAAGCAGCCATAAAAAAACGCGTAGGTACATAAAACATTTCCAGCGCATAATCGTACTGCAATCTGCATATCTATCAACTCATATCTCATCCGGTGTTTGGCGGTTAGGTCGGTTAAAACACGATAAATCATAATACAAACTACGTCGGTTAAAACTATGTTATTGGTGGACCAATCAAATCTTGTATGGCTATAATAAAAATGACCTATTTCTGTTGGCTATACGATAAGTATACAGTTATTAACTTTGGAACATGAAACAATATGCTGTTCAATCAAATGATAGGTGAAATGTGATACTTTTGGAAATTTAATGGAGAGAAAAAGGGTTTAGAAATAAAAACAAAACCGGCCAAAGTGCGAGTTGACGCGTAACGAGGTTTC
Source organism: Xestia c-nigrum (assembly GCA_916618015.1). NCBI lineage: Eukaryota > Metazoa > Arthropoda > Insecta > Lepidoptera > Noctuidae > Xestia > Xestia c-nigrum. Next base: position 20,913,721 of record OU745257.1, on the reverse strand, counting down.
CGTATAAACTTGTAAGTATTTTGTTAAAAAGACAGCCTTAGGTTTTGAACATTGACAAAGAAGTCGAAGACTCTCGATTCCTTAGGAGCGTTTAATTAAAACGATCTCCATTTTCACTCCTTTCTTCCTTTACGAAGTCGTTTATTTTTTCTCCATAAAATCAGGCATCGTCCACAGTTCGAACAAAATTCGTGACGCAATTTGTGCAGCAGCAAGTTAACCTTTTGACCGCCACAGCATAACCGCTCGCATGTGCCCTCCACGCCAAGCCACAATTTCATCTAATATTTTGTCACATATCTGCGTCGTTGGCGTACAGGGCATGCGCTTGCTTGTCACGTATATTTGACAGTGGTGTCCAAAAGGTTAACCATGGTAAGAAATTATTGACAATGTTGAGACGTCTTCATGATATTATAATTATTATAAGTCTGATGATTCCAATTATATTGTCAGAGGAGGAGCACATGGCTAAATAATAATAACCGCTCAAGTCAATTGTTAGGTTAAGCCGTGGTTGCCTAGATTGGTCTGTGGATGGGTGACCACTCTTACATACCGAGTTTCCCCCGTGCCTCGGAAAACACGTTAATATGCTCGTCCCGGCTGTCATTTGTTCATCTTTGACAGTCGTTACAGTTAGTGGCGCTAGAAGTGTGACAACCAGTCTTACCAAAGTGGTGTTAGCTCGTAACAGTGGTATCGTATTATCCACTGAGTTGTGGAGGTCAGAAAGGCAGTCGCTCCATGTAAAATACTGGTACTCAGCTGCATCCGGATAGATTGAGAGCCGACCCCAACATAGTTGGGATAAGGCAAGGCAGATGATGATTCCAATAATATTATCAAAATTATGACTCATAGGTACCTACCGTTCTCCTCACAGCCTCCTCTGGGGCACCATGTCAAATGATGACGTGGGTTTTATTAATACACGAAGTTCTCGCCCTTAGCAGTGGATATGTCTGGGGCAGTAATAAAAGCCCAAATCGATTATGCTCCGATTTTAATTCAATAAGCCCTAATGGGAGTTGCCCTGCACGCACGGCCCTTGAGGCTTGACAACACATATTGATTAATATCGGTAAGGTTCATAGTAAATATGGATTAAATTAATAATACGGAGGAATATGGATAAAATTCTGATATCGTGTAAATTGATGAGAGAACATTACATGGCTATTCAGTATTCACTCTCACATTACCAGTATCAAGTGTTGATTTAGAATAAATAAGGACAGACAAAAATTGATTTTGATTGCTTTAGAAACCACAGAAGGACCACAGAACCACGAGGTGCTGCGATGGTTGAAACAAGTATTGATTCAAATAATCCCAACTGCAAAAATTCAAATACCAATCCCGTTTAGTCTTAAACCTACTGATCCACAACACATAAAGTATTCACGAGCAACCTTTCCGATACCAGTGGACTATTCCAGGCTTTGCTAAATGTCGCAGACATCGTTGTGAACTTAAAAATAAATGGTTTCGACTTCAGCGTGACCCGGATATGTCAGGTCGCTTCGCAGCAATCTAACAACAAGTTTTTGCCACCCGGGAAATGCGGGACTTGATGCGGATAAATAGGAAAGTTCAATGATTGCATGGGAAACATTATAGAACAGGATAGAATGTGGTTGTGTAATAATGTATTATTTGTGTTTTTGCGAGTCAAATTTAGTTCATACTAAATCGTAGTTTCTGCCGTAGTACAAGTCCCCCCAAAATATCAGAGAAAATAGTGTTCTGTAAAAAAAAAAAGAAAAATGCTCCACACATCACGTAGAGATTGAGATAGTCATTTTTAGAAAAAAGAGACTAATACAATGTTAATTAACAAGAACCAGAAAACCTTCGGCACACATGAAACCCTTTTGCACCACAAATCACTACATGGGTTTAACGCAATTGTATGGGAAAACTAAAGAAGACTTTGTTTCTGTCAATCGATAGAGGATAAAAGTGACCGAATGACGTTTAAATATGTTTATTGTTCAACGCATTTAGTGAGCGGCCTTTATGAAGGACCTCACTAACATTCATGCAATAATTTGCTTGCAAATACTTCAGTAAAACAACACCCCTTCCTCCTACACTTGGGTAGTCTATGATTCATATCAACCGGCCCTTCGCACCGTCCACCACAAACGCTATGATAAAAATCTTCCTCATAAAATCGATACACAGGTACGTCATCTATTGTATGTAAGTGTATTTGTATATTTTTACATACATTGTTGAGTTGCAAAGTCTTCCAGCTGTGGAAACAATGCCGAGGTTAAAGATCAAAAAGTGTCTAATAATAATGCAGCTTGTTTTGAGTAACGTTGAGAAGAGCGTTTGGAAATTATTTGGGTATCTTGAGTCGAGAAACTTCTACAAAAGCGCGTTACAACCTGTTGTAAGCTTGACACATCACTATTTAGTATGTAATTAGTACACAACTAGTGATTGATCATGGATTGTCTATGATGGTCGATACTTCCTGTATGTCATGCATGAGGCACTGTGAGCCCGTCTGTCACAATTTACTATGTGAACCTCGTGCTAATAAACTAAGTCTACTCAACGGTTTCTTTTGTTCAACCAACCAACGAATACAATACACCCAAATCAATTGAGCTTACTAAATAGACTAGATTCTAGATTCAGATAGATCATGTCAAATTACTGTTAAATTGTCATGAGCAATTCTTCTTCTTAGGTTCATGTTCACCGAGAAGATAACAGTCTGATTAACTAAAAACAGCTGTCAATGTAACATTTTCACATACAAGAATGTGTTTTAAACAGCTGTTTTTCGAAAATCGTCCGTCATGTTTTTGGTGAACATGGACCTTAGCGTGTCACTGGCAATCTAAATTGTGTCTCAGAAATGGGACACGAGTTTGGCGCTTTCAGTTGTGTCCATCAGTTCCTGTAGTGAACAAACAACAGGATACACGCAGGACACAATAATCTAGTACTTATTTAATTTTTCTTGCAAATGAGTCAAAACAGGTACTTTCATGCGCATGAACATTTTTATTGCAATCTCTGCAAATTTGCATGAAATTAACCGTTGAAAGTTCCAGCCGTGTGAATCTCTTCATCTAAAGGGTCTAAAACACCTCTTTACGATGCCGAAAGGCACTTTTTCTCCCTATCATTGCAATCATTTTTTTTTGTTCTACACCATACCTGGGAACTTATTAGTTACGGAGATATGGGGGGTCAAAGTTACAACTTGTTGATAAGTTTGTTTTTAAATACAAGTTTTTTTGTAAGATTTTGACTTTTGACACCTCCACGACCCCCGTACTATTCAATCCATCCATCAGCACAATGTTTTAAGTGCGTTACATTGAGTTCTACCAGAAAACATGATTTATAACCTCAACATTTACAGTAGCAATATTTTGTACGTAAAGTTACTTAGTTTGATGTACAGAATGCTTGGTTAACGGCTTTGTGATGAGGTGGTTTACACTCTGTACCTATTTGTCAGAATTGAAGAAATTGTGTTCAATTCTGACAAATGAGCGAAGAGAGAGAATACTCAGGGATAATCATTATTTACCTGCTCATGTCTCAGTTTAATTGGGGTCTCTGTTATAATTAGTGATGTGCCGATTATGACTTTCGCCGACTAGCCGATTAGTCGGTTGTAATAAGACCGACTAGTCGGCTAAGCCGATTACGGTATGGTCGAGAGCGGTGTTTTGTGTAAAAAAATATTTTTTTGTGCATAATTAAAGATAATACTGTTATTATTCATTGAAGTGAACAAGTAGAATTAAATTTTAATCATGTCAAAAAGAAAATCTCGTGTATGGATGTTTTTTGAACAATTGGACAATGATTCCCGTAAAGTTAAGTGTAACCAATGCCAAGTGATAATTTCTCGTGGTGGGCAAGGAAAAACAGCTAACACTACAAGCATGAACAACCATATTAAATACAAACATCCAACCCTGATACCTCAGTTCCACCATGTCTCAAATCTCAGCAGAAGAATTACCTAATGCAGTGCCTACTCCGTCAACTTCAGTGATTATAAAATAAAATAAAAAATATATAATCAAGGTTTTTATTTCATGTAGTTCCCCCGCATGCATATTATTGAGAAATACATACAACGTAAGAAGCCGGATAGTCGGCGCTCTTTGCCGATTAGTCGCCGACTAATCGACGACTACAATAGTGGCCGGATAGTCGGCTTTACCGACTAGTCGCCGACTGGTCGGGACATCTCTAGTTATAATACTTAAAATCCAATTCATATGAAAATCTCGCAAGCCAGCCTAGACCACCCAACTAGTCGTCCCGATACAAACGGTTAAACATTCTGCATGAAAAAGACAGCAATATGAAATAAACAGCTAAATCATGAAAGTGGAACCAACAAACTCACTAGTTCATTAAATCAGTATCGAAACTCGATTATAAATCACTTGTTTACTCATGCATATAAAGCGATTCCGATCAACAGACCAAACCGCTTCATACTAAGCGAAATATATTGATCACCTTCTTGCGTGACGCGCGAAAATAACCTGGGAAATCAGTACACAGTTTACGGGAAAGTGTACTTTATGATTGGTATAATTAAGGTTTAGTGTTGCTTTTTGTTTTAAGTGCGGTTTTTGCTGAGACAAGGTAACGTAATCTATTTTAGCGACGGCTTCCCTTGGTAATGTGTCTTGTGGTTAGGTTATGGTTATATTGTGTTAAGTGACGGCGATTTGCTTTTTACCTTGAAGCTGATGAAAATTTTCTAGAAGGAAGACATTTTGATTGGTAGTATTTAAGTCCATACTAATTAAGATGTAAGTTTGTATATAGGGGTAATTATCGAAACTAATGATCTAATTCTAAAAATACTTTCACTGGCAGAAAGCTACATTACTCGTGGGTGCTATTTGGCCGGGCCATTACAATTTTTGAGGACGAAGTCGCGGGCGAAAGCTTGCGTTATACAAAACACTGTTAAGAGGCCTGCGGAGCATGCGAGTTTCATACAAACGTAATACCAAAATAATTTGTAAATCAAACATATTCTTAAGGTAGTGTGTATTTATTTTGATTGGATTACAGAATATATAGGTTCCCAGACACATATTTTGAATGTACACCGATTGAAACAAGAGTTATGAGATAAATATTTTTTCTATAGAAGTTTTAAATTCCTCATATCTCGTCTTTATATCATTGTCCTTTCAAAATATTTGTTTGGGCACATAGATATTCTATAATACAATCGAAATGTATAAACATTACCTTTAGAACATGTTTGATTTTCATATTATTTTGGTATTACGTTTGTATGAAAAACGCATGCTCCGTCGGCCCCTTAGTTTTGTGAATTTTACTACTAATGCATTTGGGTCTCTTCTCAAGTCAGCCCAGTTGCCTTTAATGCATAATGTATGAAATATGGTTCGCATTTCTGTATAACATGATTACTTATTTAATCGGGGCTCTACATAACGTATCGGATAGTTCATCCTATTCATACTAAGTTCTGACGCACCAACGATGATACAGCACGCCTATGATTATATTTACTTGTAAATACACGTAACTATGATTAAAATCATACGACTATTTATAGGTATCTCCTGTTATAATTAATATAAACAACAATATGGCGTGATGAAGTGAAAGTCAATCGCATAATATTGCTCGTGTAAGCAAATATGGTTTAATTAATACTGATAACCGCATTTTGTTATATATTTACGGTAATATGTTATTCATTTGACGTCTTAATTACACATAACAAACTACTTACTATACGTAGCTGCTATGTCATTTCATTCACATATACATGTTTTTATGTGTGTTTTAAATCATATCGATATAAACCTAATCCCATAAAGATTTCATATAGCGATAAAGCTCTATAATTGTACACTTTCATGAAACAAATTGTATGTGAGTACTAGATGTAAAAAAAACTACATAATAAAGGATGTTGGACATTGGCCGAGGTTTGTTGGTAAACGTACCTACTGAACGTTTTTTTTCAATATTTATTTTACTCATATTAATATTTATCAGAGCGGGTGAAGCCTGAAAAGACAATGATGATTTCCACTCTCTTTTGAAAGCTTGCTAGTAACTAAAAACTGTGTGTAAAAACCTCAAACACGGGCAAATCAACAAGGCCAAAAGCATATCACCCAATATCTACTTATGTCTTGTGTAAGCCTAATTCGGTTCAGCCCATCTCAAAACTCAAAGCATTTATCTCATCCATTAAAAGCTCTTTTTAATATCTGAACGTACTATAGTTGCCAATTCTAAAACGTTGATCTCTATGGAGAAGAACGGGCAAGAAACTCCATAGACTCTCTTTTAAATCATAATATTGTTACAAAATCTTGGTTGCAAGACATATCGTGTTGTGAAGACTAAGCGCGGACTTGAGTCACGAAAGTTTTATGACAGACTATAACAAAGGGAATAAATAATCTGTCTCGCTCGCGCTAGTAAAGCAATAGCCCTGTCTCAATTCTGCGCTCAGCCAGTGCTTTCACAGACTAGAGAGCATCATTACTACACCATACAGACATCTCTATCCGCTATTCTCTACGCACAAACACCCCTACCTTACATCTACGCGCCCTAGTTACGTTACAGTCGTTTGAAAGGCTTCCCCTGTCCGCGACAATGTTGACTTGACACCATTTGTGGACACCCCGCGTTATCGACGATATTGTGTTAGGACACAAAGCTTGTATGAGTTTGTGTGTTACTTGACAGGAATTGTCGTGTGGTTGAGCATTTGGAAGAGGTAGTATTTAAGTCTCAAATAGAGGGGTGTTGATTTAGCTATCTTGATTTATCAATGGAACGCAAGGTCATGAATTAAGAGCAAGGTTTAGTTTCGAAACTGACTTGGCATTTCGTAGGCTTTTCTGGCGCATCCCCCTCAATTTAAAATGTTTCAGTCGGATTCATCTTCAGTCTAGAGACACTGAATATCAAAGAAAGTGTAAAACTAAGACCCTACCTACTTCATTCCGACCGTAAGGACGCGTTCAATTAATGTAAATTCATGCAAGAGGTCGGGTGACTGTTTTGAATTTAGTCAGGTCAGCGATTTTATTAACTTCAGCTCGATTCATTACATTCATAATTACTTTTCCAGTCTGTGCTGAGCTAACGATACCTAATAATATGCGCATTATGCTTCGTTGGAGAGCCTTAATATAAATACTGTACTATTTTGTATTCAATAAAAACTAAATCTAAGGCTATTCATTATATTTTGCTGCTGCGTCCAGCGACACCAACGACGTTGCTGTATGTGTCCCGACTGCATCACTCCACGAAGGTTGAGGAGATCGTTGAGTACATGAAGGTGAAGACTAGATGGACCTTGAGGTTGGAGCCGCGTCACAACACCAACTTCCAAGTCGTTTGTGGTGCGAGTTCCGACACAATATCTCGACAAGCTTCTCAAGGAAGAGTTTTGGCCGAAGGGTGTAGTCTATCGACGTTTTCGCGGCAGGCTACATGACACCGCACAGCGTAACACGACGCCGACACTTCGTGTGTGATGATAGTTCATAGCTTCAGTTAGATTTTTAATGTGTTAGTATATTTTTATGTTGTTATTTTGTGTATTTTATCTATGGGCCTTATGATGCTTGATAATAAAATTATTGATTGATTGATATTCAAATTCTGAGTTCATGACTTGCCATGGCTGACCTGGAAGTCTTTGAATACATTTCGGACCCAGGTTGGTCGCAACAAGGATAACCCGCTCAAATGGAGATTCATTAAAGACTGCCCCGCCCGCGTAGCAAATGTGCCATGACTACCGTAGAAACGAAAGAGAATCAATCCATCTTTTGTTCATCTAGCATTTTGTCGATTCAATGGACAGATGAACAAAACATTTGTCGATTGTCTTTTGTTTCTTCGGTGGTCCTGCTAAGCGAGCTGGAATGTATTTATGGTGATGTTCAACAAAAGCTGAAGCACTTAATATCGTGTCCTGCGTGTCCTGCTGTTTGTTCACTACAGGAACTGATGGATGCAACCGAAAGCGCCAATCTAGTAGCTCAGTTCTGGGCCGACACAATTTAGATTGCCATTGACAAAAAAGGAGATTCAAATTCTTGTTTCCTATTTTTTTTCTACTCTAGGTGAAAGCGTCAGTCAGGGTGGAAATATTTTTTTTTTACGTTTTTTTTTGCAATTTGCACACATCAGTAAGTACTATTTTCCAAGTTCATAAGAGTCGAGGAACGAATTTTTCACGGTCAAAGTCGTTCCTCTACTTATATGAACTTTGAGGGTTGTATTCATGATTTTGGTGATTATAATTCTGTAACTACATACGTCTTACAGCCGCGACCGATATTTTCATCAACATACAACTTAGCACTGCCCTGCAAATAGCAATCAACTTGGCACAAGCGAAAATTAAGTTGATTTAAAAAAGAATACTTAAGTACTTAGAAAGGTACCCACTATTAAAAAAGTCAAGCAAAGTGTTTGAACTTGTCAATTAGTGCTAATTGTGGATATTAAAGTTGTTTTTAAAAACACACTTGTTTACACGTTCGGAAACTGAACTGCACAGATTACATTGGACCTACACCTAGCAACACAAGTTTCTCACGCATTGTGATTAAAAATCCACATTTAACATAACATCCTTATCGGTCGCCTGTACTCATTTCACTCCAAATGATTTCTAGACCTATCGAGACAGTCGAATAGTTCAAGTTCAACGCCTGATAACACTATCAGTTACATCGTCTGTGTTTCTTATGCTATCTTTATCTTAGCGGTTACACGTGGATCTTTGTGATGGAAACAAATTAAAAACGATTATCATTCACGTGATCTAAACTAATATTATGAACAGGAAAGATTTGATTTTTTGTGTCATCATCATCATCATTATCTCAGCCGAAAGACGTCCACTGCTGGACATAGGCCTCCCCCAAGTGTCGCCACATTGACCGGTCCTTTGCTACTCGCATCCACCGGATTCCCGCAACCTTCACCAGGTCATCGGCGGTTGTTAGTGTGTTACGATTTAAGTCTAAAACTACTCGATCGATTTTGAAAATTCTTTCACCATTAGAAAGCCACGTTTTTACTAATTAACATAGGCTTATTTTATCCCCGTACTCCCACTGAAACGGTACTACGCGGGCGAAACCACATGACGTCCGCTAGGATACTAATAAACATAGCGTAGGCTTCTATGTCGACTAGTCCTCACTTATCCCGGGCAGCGAGTATACGAATCCTTATAAGTGATTCATCAACTTACTGATAATTTGGTGATGGTTTTATTTTAAGCTTTAACTGTGGTGGTTCTACTGAACACCAATCGGCAAAGAATCAATCAATCGATTAATTATCAATCACAATTCATTATTATTGTCTCGTTTCTCCTTTTTCCTTCAGGATTTTCTGTGGCAGCCGTTGTTTCATCCACTGTTGAGTCGGTTCGTAACAATCGTAAAATTCCAGGTCTGTAATAATCTTATCCGCAGTACTCCGTAAGCCATCTGACTCTTGATCTGCTAACTCAAGGGCTTTGGCTCTCCTATAAATACCGAGTCTTTCCTAGTATAAATATCATCATCTGCCTAGGCTTTTCCCAACTATGTTGGGGTCAGCTTCCAGATGCAGCTGAATAACAGTATTTTACAGCGAGGGACTGCGTATCTGATCTCCACAACCCAGTTGGTACCAGGTAATCTGTGACTACAAATGCAGAGGCAATAACTCTTCTCTTATAACACGGGACTTGAAACATTACTAGCGAAATGTGGGTGTACGGTCGAAAAAGCTATTTGTTTTACTGTTTACCCACCAATTACATTGTAAAATGTAGACCAAATAGTTTGTTCCACCGTACAATTAGATTATAGGCGTCATGTTATGTTATAACTGCAGATACCGTGGCCCCGGAACACAAAGGGCGAAGAAAGAACATGGATGGGTTTTAGTCAGTAAAAGATTGACACTCCCTCCCGCTCCGCCCAGAGCAGGAGGAGTCATTTGATGATTTCCTATCCGAAAAAAAAAGAATAACAATTCAATAAGAATCTGTTTTTTATAGAAAACTATTGCAGAATTTTCCCTTAACAAGTACCACGGGTTCAAAGCCCAGTAGTACATCAGATTATTCGTACCAACTGCATTGCATAAAATTAACCCCCATTCTAAGAAACAATTGCAGTGTAACATGCAAAGCGACTAGTTCATAGCAGGTCACGATAGTAAATTCTAGAATATTTTGTGCAAATGAGTGGTTAGCCCGTTAATCCTTCACCGGTCTCCTCTCTATTCAAAGGGAATGGTCTATAATAGATGGTGTAAACAGACTCTTCACGAAGTAGAGCATTCTGTACACCACACTAAGTAACTCAACATTGCTGGCAAATTACTTCTTTTTTTGGGGTTAAAAACTACGTTTTAAGATAAAACTCAATATGACGCACTGAAAACATTGTTCTGATGGATGGATTGAACAGTCCAGGGGTTGCGGAGGTGTACAAATCTTACATTAAATCATGACGTATTAAAAAAAAACTTGTAAGTTGGAACTTTGACCCCCAATATCTTTTTATCCTTCTAAGTTACCAGGTACTTGCGGTCTAGAACAAAACAATTATCGCAATGACGGGGAGAACAAAGTGCCTTTCGGCTTCGAGAGCTTGATACCAGTTGGTTAGTAGTAGTCACCATGTCTTCGAGTTTTTGGTTTTGGTTTTTGGTACACCGCTTTGACAGCAGTTGTGATGAAATGCAGAGGTGGCGAGACGATCTGGAAGCGTATCGCAAGGGCTGGTCCGAGGAGGCACGGTAAAAATCACATGGAAAAAATTGGGGGAGGCCTTTGCCCAGCAGTGGACAGTACAGAACTATAAACTAATGGAAAAATAATAATGCGCCTAGGAAGCCACGACCTTACAATAGGGTAGTTTCCACCATCAATAAATTGCAAATAGTCCGCCAGTTGCAGTATTGAAAAATAATGGACACGTAATATTTTGTTTTAGTAAATTAATGAATATTGACAAAGATAAAACCCATCAAAACGCGGGAGTGGGCCTCGTGACGTCAGAACGCACTAAAACTTATGCCACGGCGTGACGTATTGAGAATTTTAAAAGCGTCGTATCTTCGTCAATGTTGGTTTACGTTACAAAAGAAAAAAGACGGGTCAATTAATTTTTGATAAGGTAATTACATAGGAGACCGAAACGTGGTCGCTCACAATGGGCCTTATCAAAAGGCTTAAAGTCACACAAAGGGCAATGGAGAGGGCTATGCTCGGAGTTTCCTTGCGTGATCGAATCAGAAATGAAGACATCCACAAGAGAACCAAGGTCACCGACGTAGCCTGAAGAATTGCTAAACTTAAGTGGCAGTGGGCAGGGCACATTGCTCGCAGAACGGATGGCCGATGGGGCCGAAAAGTTCTAGAGTGGCGACCGCGAACCGGAAGACGATGCGTTGGAAGACCTCCCACTAGGTGGACCGATGACCTGGTGAAGGTTGCGGGAATCCGGTGGATGCGAGTAGCAAGGTACCGGTCAATGTGGCGACACTTGGGGGAGGCCTATGTCCAGAAGTGGACGTGTTTCGGCTGAGATGATGATGATGATGATGAAGGTAATTGGCGAACTAGTTACATTTTCTCAGTACACAAGCCTATTTGTAACTCGCGGCTACTGCTTCGCAGCTATATGTGCTGACGTAGCTTTAATAATAGCGTATTAAACACTTATCATGTCGTACTAAGACGTGGAATGACATGAGAATTGCATGATAGCGCTATTGTCCCCAAGTATTATGAACCGTGTGCCACAATATTAACGTGCTCATTGTTTTGTTACGTATATTATATTGTTACCAGACGTGTGACAGTGACAATTAAGTTTTGTTGAACAAGGACGGGCTGAATTTAAAGAGGTCATATCTATACAGAAAATGGCGGACTATATAGTGACCGACAAAATAGTTCAGGATATACAGGGATTGGTTTTATTTTGTGGAATGCCCGCTTTTGTTTGTATAATATTCGTAGTTGTTCGGCCAAAATACGGGTTGCGTAGCAGCAAACATTTTTTGTTACCAAAAAAGGGCGTTGTCACACTGCCATTTTTTACCGCTGCCGTAAAGTGTAACTGAAAATCTAATAGCGCGGCTGCTCAGCATAAGGGTTCAAAGTGTTATTGGGTTTTTCATTCACGAATTTCTCAATAGCAGCCACGGGATTTGTACCCGGTTGACGGCAATATGCTCGCGCCCTATTACATGGGACCAGCGGAATGTGGGTGTACTATTAGATACACGTCTGCCTAACCCTTCCGGGAGTAGAGGCGTGATGTTATGTTTTGCTAAAAGATAACTATGCAGTATGAATGAACATTTGCTACTATTTATTTCCAGGCGTAAATCTTTTACAAATACATAAGTACCATCAATTTAATCCCGTGATCGATTTCTAAATTAGACTCTAAACTGCAGTGGCGAAGGGTAATTTTTTGTAAGAGGTAAGCCGGAGCTTACAAATCTTTAATGTGATGAAATTATTTTTCTATATGTAGAATACAGGAGCTCATGGCAAAATAATTACAGCCGCTCGGGCCGATCTTTAGGTTAAGCCGTGCTTGCCTAGGTTGGTCTGTGGATGGGTGACCACCCTTACATACCGAGTTTCCTACGTGCCTCGGAAAGCACGTTAAGCAGTTGGTCCCGGCTGTCATTTGTCCATCTTTGGCAGTTGTTACAAGTAGTCAGTGGCACAAAAAGTCTGACAACTATTACTCGGTATTATAACTGGTGTCCAGCTGCATCCCGTTAGACTGGAAGGATACGCAGATGATGATATAGAATACTGAGCGTGCCAGTTTTTAAAAGGAATCCAGTAGGAATCGAGTTGTACGGAACCTACGCCACTGCTAAACTGTCATCTTGAGTTCCTAAAATTTTATCTAAATAGTTCCACTAGCTCATTTGAAAGTTATTCATTCAGCATTCTGGAAATCTATGGCATTCGTTTTCTGTTTGGAAATGTATCAAGAATCACGATACAGGTTTGCCAAGCCCTTTCGGACTAACGTGACGAATGATTGATATCGCAGCGATGCTTGCCTTTGCTCGAATTTCTGACAAGATTAATGAAGATACGAAATGATGTTAAAGATAAACCAAGCCCATTCACTACGGTGGTATCTTGGTTAACCTATATTACATAGATAGAATGGTGATAGAATTTCTTTCGGTTTCCAGAGCCTATTGTGAAACTTTTCGGGGCATTTTCCATCAACTGTTTTTGCAATTAATGCATTATTTTTGTCACAAGCGGTCTTATAGCGTACTGTAACACGAACGTAGAAACCATAGCTTAGATAAAACCTCAAAAAAAAAAATACTACTACATTAAACGTTTTTAATAGATACTGATAAATAGACATATATACCGAGATAAGGTTATTCCTATGTTCTGCAGGCGTAAGTACTGTTACAGTCTCATGATTGGTTTTTAACTTTTTTTTAACAATCAATAACTTCAATGTAATGATTTTGTCAGCAAATTCAGTGAATAGAAATAGAAATTGATCATACAGAGATACGTTGTTCTTATGTTCCTCTGCAGGCGTAATTTAATCTATACTAATACTAGCTGACTCGCGCAACTTCGTCTGCGTCTCATAATTTGAGATTTAAACTATCCTATCTCTCAAGTTGGATCGAACTGCACATGGTGTGCGAGTTTTATTATAATCGGTTAAGTGGTTTAGGAGTCCATTGAGGACAAACATTGTGACACGAGATTTATATATATTAAGATTATAAAGCAGAAGAGTTTGTTTGTTTGTTTGTTTGGTTGAACGCGCTAATCTCAGGAACTACTGGTTCAAATTGAAAAATTATTTTTGTGTTGGATAGTCCATTTATCGAGGAAGGCTATCAGGCTACGGCCATTAGGAGCGGAGCAGGAATGAAAAATGTTGCAAAAACGGGGATATTTTTTACTTTCGTTTTTCTCTCTTATGTGACGCAGACGAAGTTGCGTGGGTCAGCTAGTGTTATAAGTTCCGTCAGTCTCATGATTGATTGTTATGTTTTTTTTTAACAATCGATAACTTTAATGAAATAATTTTGCCAGCAAATTCAATGAATAGATTGACTATCACCACATTGATTAAAGGTATCTAAGGGCTAATGCTTGAAGACTAGAAACTCCACAGTTCGGTCGAAATAACGTACCGTGTAACCCCGGAGTTAGTCAAAAACAATGGTTTACGTAACCTATACTTCATAATAATATCTTCTAAGAATATTGAGAGCAGCGGTGGCCCAGTGGTGGCGGCCCCGACTTACGAACAGTAAGTCGTGGGTTCGAACCCAGACAGGCGCATTACTTTGTGTAATTTATTTCATCACCGCTGCTCTCAAAACGGTGAAGGAAAACATCGTGAGGAAACCGGCATGTCCTAGAACCAAAAATTCGAAGACAATGTGACATCTACCAATCCGCACTGGGCCCGCGTGGTAGATTATAGCCCATTCCCTCTCATTGAGAGGAGGCCGTGTCCCAGCAGTGGGAACATTATAGGCTGATGATGATGATGATGATGATGATGAAGAATATTCAAATGAGCATCGTATGCACTATTCAAAAGTAGGTCATAAACAATTCTCGCCATCTGTTAGGTTGCTCTTTTACGATATTTTAGTTGTTTTCGCGAATATTTTTTTAACAGTTTTCCTTGGTAAGAGGAGGCCGTAAATTGGGGTATCCCTTTTGGGTTAGGTATCCCAGTTTAAGGTTTTGTCCGCCTTCTAATCCATTAAATTATCAATCATTCAATTAATTTATTTTTCCTACAATTCTTAGTTAGATGCGGTGTACAAATAGAAATTATATTTAATAAAACAAAAACTATTTCTTTTATTTTTAGGAACAATAAATACATCATTCATCATCGACCAACCGTTACGAACAAACATAAATATCCTCTTTGAAATATAACAGTTATAAATAGATAGTAACACCATTTGCATTGTTTTATATCAAAATGGCTGCTAGAGATACATTGATGGCTTCTTTCCACAAAGTGGATAAGTGGCCAAGCCGCTGTAATCCATTTACGAATGAGAGTGTTACAATGAACGTATTATTGAAATCTAGCTGTCTTTAATTGAAGGTCTGATCTAAATCTAATTTCTTTATTACGAGTATTAACAACAAAAAGGTGAAGCCAGACTTGACTTCACGTTGGGCTGGTTTTGGCAAGTCCATAAGGGCCTTTTCACATTGGCGACTCGCTAGTGTGATAAGGCTCTAAAAGTTCATTGCTGATCAAATACTAAGGCATGACAATAACTTTAGTCATTCAACGGTAAATGTAAGTGAATTAAAGCGTCAATATCGACAGTTCACAGCAAAGCTCGTCGGAGTAATAAAAAGTACATCAAACAAGTAACATGATTTCAAAAAGAGCGACGAAAGAGAAAACAAGGGTGAAAATAGGGCTACCAACAGTTTGGTCACCTGGGTTGAAATAAAAATAATATAAAGTACGTTTTTCAGGTACAACACGTTCTATAAAACTCGACTTATTATGTTCAAAAACCACAGATAAACTCACGACAGAGGGTAACGCTCTAGTCAGAAATGTCAGACAATAAAATTCATTGTTTTGGCATATGGCAATGGTAATTGTGTGTTTTATAAAGCTAAAGATTTGACAAGCTTTTCACGTCAAGAATTTTCACTTTTTGACAGATGCAGTTAATTTGATTGTCAGTTTACCATTATCAAACTGTTAACATTCATATTATTATCCTGTTATAATTTTTCTAAAGCGGGCATTTTAACCCCCCAGATATAGTTGTTTCCTTGCTACATTAACTAAGCAGGTATGGTAAAAGTATCAAATTATGTCAAGTTGTTTCAATTCCTTGTCCTATAAAATGTCCAACGAGTGTCCAACATCCCGGACACTGCCAAGCCTATTTGTTTGGTTGTTTGGAAAATTGACAACCCTAGGTAAGGAGGTTACTCGATCCCTTTTTCCATCGCTTTCCCTTTTCAGACACGATCGATGAGGGTTTATTTTTAATTTTAGAAACTGTCTGTAGGCTTGTGGGACGTCTAGAACGTGGGTGGACGGAACTGGGTTTTTAGGTTAGCTTAAAAGGGCTGTGAAAGGTATTTTCGTTATGTTTTATAAGTAGACGTAAAATTTTAAAAGATCATGGTTAGATGGTTTGTTCATAAAGGGTGTAACAAATCTCTTTACGAAGACGAAAGGCACTTGTCATAGTGTTAATCATTTTTAGGGTGAACAAAAATCATGGAACTCGCGCTATCAACACTGAACGCTAACATAAAACGGTTACTCAACATCAACCTTTATACAATTAAGATAAAGTTTATTTTGGATTACTTAGTTCTCAGGCTGGGGCTACATTAGGCCGCGACGCGACCTGGGACACATGAGCGATTAAAACAAGTAAATGAATGCTCACGTATATGGCTACACTGTACATCAAATACTATTAGCGATCTTTGATTTCTTTATGCGATCGGAACAACATTACTGTAATCACGGCATCGGCTACACCAACATAGCGAAATTTAAGCAAATCTATACTAATATTATAAAGCTGAAGAGTTTGTTTGTTTGTTTGAACGCGCTAATCTCAGGAACTACTGGTTGGAATTGAAAAAATCTTTTTGTGTTAGATAGTCCATTTATCGAGGAAGGCTTAAGGCTATATAACATCACGCTACGATTATTAGGAGCGGAGCAGGAATGAAAAATGTTGCAAAACGGGGATTTTTTTGTTTTTGTTTTTCTCTCTTATGTGACGTAGACGAAGATGCGTGGTTCAACTAGTTTATTAGAAAACACGCCGGAATCTCGCTTGTAATGCGAGCCATACCAAGTTTTTCTCATTTCGCTCTTCCAGTCGCATCGCAAATCGCTGCCTAGTGTAGCCTCAGCCTCAGACCAATTATTCCATAGCTGTGATAACAGTGCAGAGGAGGAGCTTGTTAGTTAGTAGGTATAGGTACATACTTCTACAATAAAATATACAATAGCCAATTAGAGTTGATTGTAGATCAAGGCCAATTTTTTACTGCAATGTTTTAGATTGTAGTAAGTACGAGTAGTTACCTTAAGGCGACTACATGAGCTAAACGCGAGTTTTATAATTACTAAAAGTAAGTATATGATTCACTGCTATAAACAAGACCAGAAAAATATAAGATATTCTTCAGGATATATGCTAGCATGGACTGTTTTGAAAACATAATACAATTAATTTGGCTCGATAAAAAGAAATCACGAACTTATCTCTAAAAACATCTTTCAAACAATAAAAAAACATACTAATATGCATGCCATCATTCTGATTTATTGGCAAATAATTCTACAAGCAATATGTTAACATGATACTGTTTCAGTTTTTTAATCCAATTAATAGTTTTTTTGTAAACCGATCGAAACCACTCATTTCGCGCTATTTGGCCCGCAGTGGCTGACGTAACAACCACTTTGTAGTGCAAGCTGATTAGAACTTTATTCTAACAGAATTTCAAACGAAGTTTGAAGCACCACAAATAGACTTGCTAATTTAGCTCGTCTAAGCGCCTTAAAGAAAAAAACTGTATTTAGAAATCCGACCATTCAACTTTGAACTTTCTTTTGGATAATTTGCGTTATTAATGTTCCTAATTATTCAAAGTAGTTAAGGGGTCAAAGTCCTATTTACCTTAATAGTTTTTTATTTAAATTATGCGAACAATGCTTACTACACGCAAAATGTTTAAAAATAAAATATTTCTAACACATTTATTATTAACGGTTATAATATTTTAGTTGAGTAATACAACATTGGGGATATATTTCTAAACAATATGCGTTTACTCATAATAATGTACACATTGGTTCTTTAAGGGTCGATTTCACCAAACAAGAGTAAATCTTACTCGAGAGTATACGAGCAGTTACTCCTAGTATAACATGTTTTTACGTTTCACCATAGACTTAATCCAAGGGTAAACGTTTATGCAGGAGTAAATCTCTACTCCGCCGATTTTCAAGGAACAGCGGGCTTTTAATAGGGATAAGTTTAATATGGCGTCCGAGTGTCATTGTTTTGACAGCTGATTCTGGCGCGCTGGCATAAAAATATGATTACATTATTAAAGGTATTGTTTTTGTAAAAGGGAAAATAGTTTAGATGAGCCTGCGTATTGTCTAAAAATGGCAGATCGTTTGAGAGCATTAATTGAGGATTCGGACAGTGACGGCGAATATTTACCAAGGCGACCAAGATGGATACAAGAAAGAAATAATTATTTTGACGACTACGATAACATATTATACAATTTATAAAAAAACACAAGCAAATCTTAAAAACGCCGGCTAAACAAACACCACGAAATATTGATGGGGTTAGAATTTCTAATTTTGACACTTTTGACATAGGTATAACCCTACCGAATAGAATAATGCGCAATACGCTTTACTTATTAGAGGAGAAACGAGCAATTGAATTTGGGTGGCTTATATAGTCATTCATTTCAATCATTCGGATTCACTCCCTGCCACAGAGTAACTATCCGAGAGTAAATTTACTCCGGTGTAGAGTGGTGGAACGTGGACTAAGTTAACCAAGACTTAAATATAAGAATAAATATATTACGTGGATAGCTATTCTCGAGTAAAGTCATGTTTGGTGAAATCGACCCTAAGTGTGTTTACTTTTTCCTTCAATATAAACAATTGAAAGCCGGTAAAAGGGTCAATATTGTCTGAAGCACTTGTAAAGGAAGTAAAATCTACATAAATGCTAGTAAGTAATATAAAATAACATCACGACTGTAATACCCGAAGAATAAGGCTTGCGTCAGTTATGTTTACGTCCCGTGAAAAGGGCGGGCCTATTGCCATCAAGCAGGCACAAATTCAGACTTCGTGGCTAAAAATTCCTGATGGAAAAACCCAATAACACTTTGTCCGAACCGGGAATCGAACCCGGCAAGACCTCATGCTCTGCAGACGTCCTTGCGACCACTCAACCAACGAGGTAGTCAATAAACTGTTTAAGACTTTAGGAATTGTCATAGGTCCATGTTCACCAACAAGATGACGGTCTGATTATCTAAAAACAGCTGTTTAAAACGCATTTTTGTATGGGAACATGTCACAGTGACAGCTGTTTTTAGATATTCAGACCGTTATCTTTTCTGTGAACATGGACCATAGACTCGTTACTAAATGTAGTCACGTCTAGCCCTGTCTGCCCCTACTCAAACTGACAGCCTAGTGTATTGTTCGATGATCTTGCCCGAAATAGTCACTACAAATAGTTACATGCTTGCGGGACTGTTCGAAAGAGATACCGCGGCCCCGGAACATAAAGGTCGAGGAAGAAACATGGATGGGTTTTAGTCAATAAAAGTCTGACACTCCCTCCCGCTCCGCCCAAAGTGGGAGGAGTCATTTGATGATTTCCCATCCGAAAAAAAAAACAAAATTGTTACTTTGATAACGGGGCTACGCAGAAGACGGAACGCCACCTACTATCTAGGCACGTTCATTACATAAAATGCGTTTAACAATTAGTAAGCTCGGAATTTCATAGAATATGTTCCGATTAAACCAGCAAGACTTCGAAGCTGCACCTAAATAAATATTACTTCTTGTAGAAAGTAACATGACTGTAGTAATCGCCTTGGAGCTGTGGGCTGGTAGCACCTTTCATAAATCGTTAAACCCATCAGAATAGGCTAGTTTCCACCGTCAATCAATTGCAAAGCTATTTAGTCCGTCAGTTAGAGTATTGGAAAATAATGGACACGTATTTTTTGTTTTTGTAAAACAACGAATATTGACAAAGATAAAACGCATCAAAACTCGGGAGTGGGGGCTCGTGACGTCAGAACTCACAAATAATGATACCGAACAGTGACGTATTGGGAATTTTAAAAGCGTCGTATCTTTGTAAATTTTGGTTTATGTGACAAAAGAAAAAGCCTATTGTACGTGAGTGAATTTAAAAGTATATCACGAAAGAGACAGCATTTTTTTTAGATTTTGAACGCCCTTTGGGGCGTTCAAAATCTAAAAAAAATGCTGCGGGACTTCCGCTTCTATACAAAATATTTTCGTTTCCAAATATTTTATTGAAGGGAAAACTTATTTAGGCGCGTTGAGCACTTTTTGTGTGAACAAAAATCATGGAACTCGCGTGACCGTCACCTAACGCTTAGTAGCACTCTTAGCCGATACGCTACGGCGTAGCACAACTTAGGCGTGCGCGGGGTACAACCCGTAGCAGAGGCCCTACTATATTCGGATCTATCTGTCCTTCTCACTCGCACTCGTCTGCAGACGTGCGCGAGAGAGACGGATAGATCCGAATATACAGACGAAGCGTTACAGAGTAGGGCCTCAGATATAGATTACTTAGTTTTCACTTCAATCAGCAGTCCTCAGCTTTGTTGTTTGTGTTTGTGTTAATGTTTCTTTTTATTATAAACTTACCTTCAAATATATTCTGAATGATGAGATAGCTCTGGGTGACAACGATGAGCAGCGCGACGTGTGTCCAGGCGAAGAGGCTGAACTGCCTCATGTAGTACTTCTTCACCAGAGACAGGACGAACCAGACGAAGCCCACGCAGTATAGACTGAACGAGATGAACCGGTGGTAGGTCACCAGGAACTTGAGGTAGTCCTGTTGGAGAAGATGGAGAATTAGATGCGAGATTTAGTGCATCCACTGGTATCATAACTTAACACTAAGTGTTTAAAAAAGCTCTTGACTAAGCCGAAGGGCACTTGTTCTCCCTGTCATTGCGATCATTGTTTTGTTCTACACCATACCCGGGAACCTTCTAGTTACGGAGATATTTGGGGTCAAAGTTACAACTTTTTGACAAGTTTTTAATGAAAGATTTTTACTTTAAACACCTCCACGCCCCCGTATTATTTCATTCGTCCATCAGCAAAGTGTTTTGAGTGCGTTCAAAACATGATTTTACACCACAAAAATAGTCGATTCCCGAGGTAAAATTTTCGCGTAAAGTTACTTAGCTTGATGTACAGAATGCTTGGTTATCGGCTTCGTGATGAGGTCTTCGTGGTGACCCTGTATATTATTATTTACTGAACATAATACTAACACGGCAACATTTACCAATAAATAACACTTGGAAACGTTGCTCTACAAAAAGTAACTGCGGTGTGGATTCACCAATTCAGACAAATAATAGACAGAAAAACCTAGTTTGAAATAGTAGTATTGGTTTAAACATTACACTTCAGAATTCGGGTTGGTCCTGGCTGTATTTAGGTTTTTGACAGTCTTTACAGGTAGTAAGTGAACTGAAAGTCTGACAGCCAGTCTTACCAAGGGGTATCGTATTGCCCAGTTCTGACTGGGTTTTGGAGGTCAGATAGGCAGTCGGTCCATGTAAAATACTGGCTGCATACGGTTAGGTTGGAAGCCGACCCCCCAACATAGTTGTAGTTTGGAAAAGACTAGGCAGGTGATGAATCAATCAGTCTTAGTAATCAATCAGATACAAAAGAAATTATGTCGTAGACTAAGCCCCTTCGTACACAAGGCTACAAAAATCTTCGATACTCGACGATTTTAGTCTCCAAGCGACTGCCGCCATCGCCATACAAATCCATTGAAGTTCGTACACGAGTCGCGTCGCCGACATTATGGATTTGTATGGCAGCAGTCGCTGTACGAAGGGGCTAACACACAGGCAGTGAAACATGGTTTAGTCTTGTTTAACACATTCTAGAATACTATTATACTTCCGCTGTTTCATTAATTTCCCTTATGGGTTAATTAATCATTACAAATCGGCGATTGGTGGAAATTAACGACTGTCAGAGCACATAGAACTGTGCAATGAGGTCAGCCAATTAGTTGATTGCTTGCTTAATCCGATAATGCAATTTAGGTTAATGTGCATATTTATTGCGTGTATCTTGAGCGTAATTTGTGAGGGAGTCCCTCAAAATTGATTATTTTTTAGCTGATATCTTGATTCTGTAAGGTACCGGGTTATCGGTTAAAATTGCGACTCGTTTGTAATTTGTGTGTAATTTGTTAGTTAGGCCAAGTTGGCGTTTAGAATATTTGTAGACAATTAAGAATTCATTCTGTCTCTGACATCTTCGAACGATTGGTAGAAACATAACGATGTACGTCCAGAGTAAAATAAGTTTAGTATGACAGTGCAATGGGCTTTCGTAGCATAAGTTCGTGCAGGAATAACTTCTTTTAGTTCAATAAAAACTGAAGTAGAAGAATTAATTGAAACAATTAATGGATACTATTATAAAGCTGAAGAGTTTGTTTGTTTGTTTGAACGCTCTAATCTCAGGAATTTTGTGTTGGATAGTCCATTGATCGAGGAAGGTTATACCTAGGCTATATAACATCACGCTACAACCAATATACCAATAAGAGCGGAGTATAAATGAAAATTGTTGCAAAAACGAGGAATATTCTTTTATGTGACGCAGACGAAGTTGCGTGGGTCAGCTAGTAAAATAAAATGATATGCCTTTCATGGTAAGCCAGACTTATCATAGCGCCAAGTCTTGAGAATTGACGCCGCGACGCTCAACGATTATCAAGATAATTGATAACAAAGTATCAAATACAATCATTGTCTAGGATCTGACTAAGTTACGTCACTTCTCAATCAACCTAACAACCGCTTCATTCATTGTAACAGGTGATACATTCATATTAGGTTGGGAGAAGTGTATTGTTTCTTTCGTACTGCATATAATTTGAAGCATCATCATCATCATCATCTCAGCCGAAAGACGTCCACTGCTGGACATAGGCCTCCCCCAAGTGTCGCCACATTGAAGCATACAATAATTATATTAAACAGTAAGCCATGCAAAGCTGGATAGATTAGATAAAGACCTAGAACCGGTCATAGGAACGTGGGCAGATCTAGAGCCTTGTGGCAGAGGAATTGTGAGGACCGCCAACCTGGTCAGAGAGCCAAGCAAGAGTTGGATGCGAGGACCGGGTAAAGTGGCGTGCAGTGGAGAAGACCTATTGGGTGGATACAGGATGAAGAAGGGAAGAAGAAGGGTTACTTTTTATGTGATAGCTAGTGCCTTGTTCCCGAAAGGAAGCTGGCAGGAATCGGCTTTTTAAGTGCCTTCGGGCCTGGAAGCTACCATGTTGTAATCGGGAGGGATTGAATATCTAATCCTAAAATTTTTATTCAAATCATTTCTGAACCAAGAATTCGAAGACATGACATCTACCAATCCGCACTGGGCCTGCGTGGTGGATATAGCCCATTCCCTCTCATTGAGTGGAGGCCGTGTCCCAGCAGTGGGGACATTATAGGCTGATGAGGATGATGATGATGATGATGATTGAATATCTTCGACTTCATCAGAACCACTCACTCACAAGAAACTATTTTTAGGGCAAAATAAATTGCCGGGGTTGCGGGCCTGCTCGAAAGAGATACCGCGACCCCGGAACATAAAGGTCGAGGAAGGAACATGGATGGATTTTAGTCAGTAAGAGTCTGACAGTCGCTCCACCCAGAGTGGGAGTGGCATTTGATGATTTCCCATCCTAAAAAAACAAAAAAGAAAAAAAAGGTAAAATAAATTTTACTTCGATGTATCCCGACTTCTATGCATAAAAACACACTTAGTTTGAAAAGACAGGTCACAGACCAGTGACCTCCACTTTGACCAATCCCGCGGTAAACGACGGAAGTCCAAAATCACAGTGATAAGTTTATCATTAATGAACAATTTTATAAACAAGGCTAATGACTCACAATCTCGGTCATTTAATCAGAGTCTCGGTCATTTAATCAGAGGCTTATCATAATTACGTAGTCCAAACCAAATCACGCGGGATCCATTGATAAAATATTGTACGTACGTTACTTACGTAGGTACGGGTGTCAACGCTGGTCGATTCCAGCAGTTCAATGATTAATTTGTATGCATCATGTTTATTAGAATAGATTGAAACAAGAATATTACTTAATGAAGATTGTGTTGACAGAATTTAATGACTAGACTTTCCGACTTTCTACGACGAATTAATATGGAATAATAAAATGAATATACATATCGTTGGTCCAGATAAACAGGGTATTAGCTCAAAAAAGCATATCTATACTTATTACTTATAATATTATAAAGCAGAAGAGTTTGTTTGTTTGGTTGGTTGAACGCGCTAATCTCAGGAACTACCGGCTCGAATCGAAAAATTATGTTTGTGTTGGATAGTCCATTTATCGAGGAAGGCTTTAGGCTATATAACATCACGCTACAATCATTAGGAGCGGAGCAGGAATGAAAAATGTTGCAAAAATGGGGACGTTTTTTTTCCTTCGTTTTTCTCTCTTATGTGACGCAGACGAAGTTGCGTGGGTCAGCTAGTTTTTCAGGAGAGCGATTTCAGTTTGCAAATCAATATATTTCCATTTTATAAATAATTGGTTAACGTCACCTATATATTTTTCAAGCTTTCTTTATTGATAAAGCTTTGTTCACTTCACGAATTTGTCACTGTGCTATTAATGAGAAAAAATAATAAAATTGTGAGGTTAATAATCGTAAATTGTGAGTTAATACTCTGTTCATCCAAACGAACGATATATCAACACAAGTTAACACAAAACAATCTTCAAGTCATGATCTAGACTATTTCAACTACTTCGGGATGGTTTCTAAGTATTGGAGTTGAATGTCATTATTTTACATGGAGCGACTACTTATCTGACCTCCACAATCTAGCTACTTGGTAGTTTGGTACCCTTTGGAAAGACGGTTTTGTTACAGACTTCAACTGGCATTAAGGGCCTAATAACCTTAGAAGGGGTATGCTACAGGGGCGCATCTCCCGAAAGGAAGAAGAAGATAATTATGCTTATTTGGCAGTTTGGCACACGCCACAAGTGCACACAATATACAAGTAAAATTAAATTTAAAATTTAAAAACCCCTGACACAATGTACTTAAAGTTGTGTAGAAAAAAAATTGTGGTTATTTCGCCATTTTGTGGTGGCGGCCATCTTGATTTTTTAATTTATCATTGAATACTATACAAGTATTCTACTGGTCATGTGATACCCATAATGAGGAAGTTGTTGGATAAATATGTAATCCGCCATTTTGTGGCGGCGCGGCGGCCTGATTTTTATAAAACATATAACACCCCGTCGTTTTTGCGTCGTTTCTCCCCCGAGGGGGTTGAAAACAGAAATAAAAAATCGCCTTTACAAGACGCGCCATTTTTGTTTATGAAGGCGTATTATTTCACCCGGAGGTTTTTCTGTTTATCTCCAATCCGGACCGGACGGAAACCCGTAAATTAATATGAAGTAATCTAATCAGTGGATCGTACGATCGATGATTAGCAATATAGCTCGATGACAGTGCACAATCCCGCAATAAAATATTCATGCGAGATTAGATTCCGTAGACCATGAAGTTGCTATTCTGATCACATAAGGCAATTGCGAATGTTTGCGATTACTGATTTATCTAAGATATAAAGCCTTTGAAGAAAGGTTTTAAAATCGATACTATAATAAAAAGTTGGTGTGAAAGTGAATGTTTGTGTGTATCCGTCTATGTATCTGGATTATCTGGGGAGACTCCTCGTCTAAATTGGACCATAGGTTCTATCACGAACACACGACGTGAATTTAAACGATTTATTAATCGAAACTACAACTAGATGCCTAACTAAGCCCAGCACTTGTGTTTTTATTTTTAAAATTTAGTTTCACCTTTAGATATATGAGTCGTCTTAAAACAAAATAAATATTATGTGCGGAACGAGTAGGTTTTTTAGAAAAACGGTCTAGTCCCTTTAAAAATGACTAGATAAGAGGCCATCGCATATTTCCTCATCCCCAAAAATGATAAACTTTACGCTCAAGTGGAGCCGAGGGCGTTCTCAGTTGCTCCGACTGATAACAGCATTGTTTTCTTGAAAAGCTTTTTCCTGTACTGCATTCAACAAGTTTTCTTCGGCACCGTTTATTTTTTTTTCGCTATTTTGTCGAGCTAAATCGAACGGACTAGGTACCGTCTGAATCAACGTTTCCGTACCCACCGGCAATAATTCCGGTCGGGAAATTAGACTGCACGATTCGGATGACTAGATATATCTATACTTACTAATATTATAAAGCAGAAGAGTTTGTTTGATAAATGGACTATCCAACACAAAAAGATTTTTCAAATTCGAACAGTAGTTTCTGAGATTAGCGCGTTCAATTGTTTGGTCGAGGAAGGCTTTAGGCTATGTAACATAACGCTACGACTATAAGGAGCGGAGCAGGAATGAAAAATGTTGCAAAAACGGGATACTTTTTCCTTGCGTTTTTCTCTCTTATGTGACGAAATTGCGCGGGTCAGCTAGTTAAATATACAGGGTATAAACAATCTCATCAGCCGACAACCAAGCATTCTGTACATCAAACTAAGTAACTCTACGCAAAAATTAATGCTGGAAAACATTTTTTTGGGGGTGAAAAATCTCGTTTTACGGTAAAACTCAATGTAACGCACTCAAAACTTTATGTTAATGGACGAATATAATAATTCGTTCCGAGACTCTTATGAACTTTGAGGGTTGTATTGATGATTTTGCTTTGATTATAATTCTGTAAAGACATACGTCTTACAGCCGCGACCGATATTTTTATCAACATGCAACTTAGCACTACCCTGCAAATTGCAAAAAATATAAGAAAATTTGAATTTCGCGGGCCACCCTGACGCTTCCATCTTAAAGTAAAGTTATGACCTTATAAAGCTAACATTTGAAAAAAAAATTGTGGAAAATGCTGGAACTTAGACCTCCAATATCTCCGTAACTAATAGATTCGTAAGTATGGTCCAGAAAAAAAAAATTGCAATGACAGAGAGAACAAGTGGCTATCGGCTACGTTAAGGGTTTATTTACACCCTAAAATTACTTGCTAAAATCATAACCCTTCCTTCTGGCTGTCGTAATCGGGTAAAAAACTCGCAAAAAAATTAGTAAAATTAACTCACCGTCCTATTGATGACGACTCCGAAGTAATCAATGAGGTTCTCTCCGTAGAAGAAGTAGTTCGAAGTGAGTAGGAAGTACCAGGAGAGAGAGCGGAACCACGGCAGACCGTGGACGCGGTATACCGCGTACCCAATGTTGATGATCTCTTCGAAGCATTTCACCTGGACGCAGAGGACCTGGGTGGAGAGAGAGATGGAGTTAAAAAGATGATAACTAGCAATTTTGAAGTGAAAACTTCTGCGCGTTGACAAGAGTCGGAACTCGCGTGACCGTCACCTAACACTTCGTAGCACTCGTAGCCGCAGTATAAGTACGTAGGAATCGATAGGACTCGATAAGATAAATTTGACAGTTATTCTCGATAAAATTAGTTTTTATGGAGTCAAAAACTCATTTTATCGAGAATTACTGTCAAATTTATCTAATCGAGTCCTATCGATTCCTACGTACTTGTACTGCCGATACGATACAGGGTATCACTCACCGAGCGCAGGGCACAACCCGTAGCAGATATACAATACTTAGTTTTCACTTCTATTGACAGTCCCCAAAAACTCGCATGTTGTACGATGTTTGACGAGATGTCAGTCAGTATGCAGTATAGTTAGCTACAACTATTGTTGATAAGGTGTAAGATTCTCTTCAGTAGGCTTTATAAGACAGATACTGCCGACAAATCTATGTATACTGTTATAGGGGTCCAGTTTCAAGGGTACAGATAGAAGATACCCTGCTACAAGAAGCTTGGCCCGTAAGCAGGGTCGGACGTAAAAGACGGTAGCACGTGAAAGATTTCAAATTTGCCCGTAGGCCTTATGGGTTGGGCCTTAAGGGGAGTACCCACTTTGCCTCGATCATAAGTAAGCTTAAGGGGCAACGCAGACGACAGACTTTTTGTGTGTACAAATCTGCGACAGACAGAAACTCTGCGACAAAGTTTGCGTGATTTATGTTTTTTTTTTTCTAGGTGTTATCTGCAATCAGTCCTCTATCAGTACTATGAGTGGACGAGTTCCGTGTTGCTTGTAGTGTATAGTGTGGCTTCCAGTGATGTCATATACTCGCAGATGTTACAGCTTTATTGCCGGACTTTTAGTGCCATGATACTGTGGCGTTTCAAGCGGAGCAAGTAGTGTCGTTGTGTCAACTGACGAGCTAGCTCATTTGGGTGGATGGCTAGTCGTTCTTTATATTTCCCTACTACATTCCGAATCTCCTCATTAACTGTGGGAATGGCTACTATGGAAACGATCCTATTGATCGCCTTAAAGTAGATAAAAAAGAGTAGTCAAACACATCAATCACGCCAAATTTGTCGCAGAGTTTTTGCCCGTCGCAGACTTGTACACACAAAAAGTCTGTCGTCTGCTTTGCCCCAAGTGTGTCAGAATTTTCAACCGATAAAAAAACAAAGAACCTTTTTTCTATCATAATGAATCATCTAATTTATTCACTAAATTATTATAACAATTTCCTAAGCATTATTAAACATAAACGTGTATTTTAGAGGTCGCATGGCAACGGATATTTGTTGCGGCATACTGCTACGCTTCGTTGCCTGTAGTTGGTCAAATTTGTACAGTAGACTGCGCGTCAAAGTACCACTTACTTCTTGACCTGGCCTAGCGTATATAGTACGGCTTTTACATCATCGGCCATCTGATATTATGCTGAGCTGAGGCCCTTTTGGCATTATACTGCTGTTTGTTTATGTATTATGTAAAATGTTATAGGTATTTTAATGCCAAATAAACACAATTTTCTTTCTTTTCTTTCTTTCTTTCTTTAATAGGGCGAGAGAGGCCAGATTGCTGGTTTTTGTTATCTTTAAAGTGCGGCCTACTGTATACCTAACAACAATATTTGAATAAATACTAGTTTTATTTTTCTTAAATGGCGCGTACGCTACATTCGGTGCAAGTGCTTTTTTTTACTACTTACAAGACCGGACTTGGAAAATTGGAGGCAAAATACTGTATACTCCGAAAACTAAACATGAACTAGGATAGAATAAATATTAATTGCCATAAAATAATTGTCAAGGAAGAAATAATTACATATTCAACACATCACACTTAAATGAGGAAGTTAAGAAAAAATATTCATTGAATTGATTATAAAATGCAAATTGTTAATGTTGCATTGATAAAATCGCTAAACATGTAATAGGAAATATAATGTGAAAATAAGACATAAGTAGGCATATTTTATTACTTGAGAATGACATCATATTGCTTGTAAATGTGACTTATTTTGACACACAAAAATAATGTTGAAGGTTATCGGCTGTTGCCACAACAGCCAAGGAAATGGAAAATCTAACAAAATAAAAAACAACACAATGAAAAATATATCAACTATCTGGTGTCCATAACATCCTCGTTGCTTATTGTGGCACTAGATGGCGCTGTGTGCAATGTCCAGCGATATTTATTTATACACCTAAAAATACTTCATATTATTTAGTATCTGACAGTAGACTGTGTAACAAATGGTCAAACATTGTCATGCCAGTTTTATGCTCCCATGATCATTGTCACCCTCCGAAATGGCATCAGGCTAAGTCATATATTGGTAAAGTTCAAAATGTCGTCTCCGTCAGTATTTAGTGACGAGTTACCAAAAAAATATAGGAAAATTTTTGGGTGATTTTAATATTTTAAGTTTGACATTTTATTTTATGTGTTGTACGATAAACTGTGTAAGTACTAAATAAATAATTGATATTTTTAACAGATCAGAACTCGTCTTGAATGCAAATTATCTTATTAAAACTCCTACAATACCAATAATAGTACCCCGAGGAAAACCACAAATAAACTTACTGTAATCATGAGTGCTAGTGGGCCGCCATAGATGAGCAGGCAGAATGCGGCAATCATCAACCAAGTGAAGATACCTCGGATCACCCAGTTCCTCCATCTAAATAAATATATTTATTGAAATAATTGTTCAATTTAGTAACACACAACTCACTATATGAGTTTTTGGCTCTAATAATTCATTTTACATATTACTGTTTCTGTTAATTGTTTGAAGATGACAGGAAAAGAATTAAGTTTTGAATATTTTTTGGGTTACCTATAAATAATGATTGGAATATGTTCAGAGTTATACACATTTTGATGTTTTATTTGAGGTCTCTGCCCAGCAACGGGACGGTTACAGGCTGGTTATATTATTAGTTGTGGTTCAAGTGGCAATTGGTACAGGAATAACTAATTGAGATATTATGACTGTGTTAATTTTGAAGAAAGGTCTATCTATTCTCGACAAAGAGTTGACGTCAGCTATTGGCATTTGAAAAAAGTGGCTCAGGGCTACATAGTTTCAATGGTTTTTGTTGTTTTAAAAGAATATCAAAACTATATTAATTCTGTTTAAGATAGCTTGCTAGTTTAATAAAAATATTTTTTATTAGGTAAGTACCTAATAAAAAATTTAGTCTCAATTTTATACAAAAATCTTGTCTTAAAACCGGTTTCATTTAAATATATCTATGAAGGCATTCATGACCTTAAACTCTAATGGTATGCTACCATAAAAACCTGTTTCATAAACATTACATCATATGAATATTTTTTAAATACTAAACATGAACTAAAGGATTGTGGTAAAGCTTGATAAAAATACAAAATGCAAGGAAAGTCATTTGTTTCAAAATTACCTTTCTGAAAGTATTATTTCCATTTTAATTTTTTATTGTAAAATAGGGTTTTTAATTTTGCAGATTTTTGTCATTTACAAACTTATTTACTTATGCTTATATGCACTTTATTTTAGCCAAGAAAATAACATTTATAAACAGTTAGGATAGTAACAATAATTTTGCTGTGCGGCATTTTTTTGAGCCGTCAATATCCACGCTTAAACCTCTTTTGCGGTAATTCGACAACCAGAACATTATATTTTTTACAATTGGACCTTCCTCCCTATCAATTTTATAAAAAGAACGTAGTAGAAAAAAAATGCATTATTACCTTGACGACAGTCCCGAAAGCGCAGAGTCAAGGATTTCCGGAGTTTTATCCGTTCCCTGAGGTAAATTTTTCGCCATTTCATCCACATACTTTTCTTCTATATTCTTCTCTTCCTCCGAATCAACCTATCAATTATGAATACCATTAACAATAAATAGGAATAAAATTAATAAGAACTGATTTTTATGTAAGAAATAACAATAGGCACGTACGTGATCAGATTCGCCAGCGTTTTCCAGTTTGTCGTTTCCGTCACCCTCGCCGCGCCGATGTCTCAAGTCGCTCATGTTTGTACTATAATTCCAAACAATATTACACAGGCGACAGCTGATTTTACACAAAAACACTGCACTAACGAGTTTATTTTAATCCATTTACACCAGAAAAATATAGACTCCAAGAATGTTTTCCAGCGACTTGTCAAACGAAAAATCAATAATGTTTTTTTTTAATTCAGTGTTGCAACTTCTTAAAAACAGCCGTCATGGTAGAAACTACTTTTAAATCTGACATCAAAAAAGAAAAAAATCTCCATCCTTTAAAATTCAATGTATTTTATCAAAAGATCATGAGTATTGATTTATAATATGATATACCTATCACGAATAATCAGACCTCCATTTGTTGCATATTTCTTGTTAGTTATTTTATTATTATTTTGCATGCCCGATTATGTACGTATCTTTTTTAGGTAAGTATTAGTATAAAGTAACATTCTTCAGTATTTTAATACGCGATAATGTGTGTGTGTGTGTGTTTATTAGTATGAAGGCTACCCAAAGGGAGCGTGTCTATCTGTAGGCTATTTTATCTGTAACACCAGTCTTGTTTTCTATCTCATTTTTATTCTCCTTTGATTTGAATTTTTGAAAGTCCCACTAATTTGACTGATTTATTTGAATTTCATGAACAATTTTAAATCTTTTAGCAGCACTGATATTGTCAGTGTCACTCAGTGATAAACAACACCAACTTTTTTCAAAAAATGAAATCTACCATTCCGAACCCTTCTCTAGCGATAAGTTGGGTAAAAGTAGTTTTTCGGAAAATGAGTTTCGGCAACTTTCTAATAGTGAACGTCAAACTTTCTAAACGTAAACATGGCGAGTGATTCGGATGGATTTGATAAAAATATTGAAAATGTAAGTGTTTTTTGAAAAGAATCATTAATTACTTGGTATTAACAAAATAGTGATTTTAACCATCTATGTTTCCAGCTTAAAAGCAATGTAAGAGCGTCGTTTGCAAAGGTTTACGCAACTCTAAAGGCCAGGGAATTGAAAACTTTACGACAACTGGATGCAATACGTAAACAATGCCAAGACGACAAAGACTTGAAGAGGAATTGTGTTCAAAATATTCATATACGTTTCGAAAACGAGTCCACACTGTTAGAAAATGTAAGTAATTATGGTGTTATCGATTTTGAGAAACTAAACTTTGATAGCAAAACATTTACACTAGAAGATTACGTCAACCCTGAAGATGACCACATGTACTCTTATAAAACTATTGAGGAGGTAACAAAAGATATCGAAGATGGAGATACGGACCTAGAGGCTATTGAAGAAGCTGCCCTGAAGCAGATAACGGCAACAGATAACTGTGTGTGTCAAGTAAATATTAAATCAGAAGAAGTATCAAAAAAATTTAGAGATTTAGATATTAGCACGTCCCCAGTCAAGAAATGTGAGAGTAGTCACAGTAGTTTTGATCACAATGAGGTTGAATGTCCCGAGAGTATAACGGAGGACGATAAAAGTGACAGTTCTGATCCGGATGTAAAGAAAATAGACCCGACAGATGATTGGCTGAACTCAATTAAAGGTCAGACTGAAACCGAGCCGTCACAAGTAACCGATGTAATGGAACACAGCACTATAGCTTGTTTATAGCAGAATGTAGAAGTAGGTATTATTGATATGAATTTACATTTTACCAATTAGATAATGTTGTAATAAAGTTTTATATTTTGTATAAGACTTAGTTTTATTGAGGACTTCTTTGATTTGATACTTAGTGTTTGTGAAGTTGGTATTAGTCATAATTTTCAAGCCTTGACTCAGTACTTGAAAATTATGAGTAAGTACTTAATAGCCATTTTCGTTACAGTGAAGGCACCTAGATTAAAGAGCAAGGCTTAGCTCATCTCTGAGATTTGTAATTCCAGACCCCATATTCACAACGCTTCGATTCAGGAAGCCGTATGTCTATCTCACTCGTTTTCGTTGTGCCAAAAAAGAAGACATACAACTTGTAGAATCGAAATTCATTCAGAGTGTTTGTGAATACGGTGGCAGCTCTGTTTATTAATGTTTTAGGTTTAGGTGTTGCTTATGATTTGTGAAAACAGGTCTAGGAATCACATGACTAATTTGTTATTATTTCATAATCAAAGCTTCTGCAGTCATGTTCAGAATTTTGCTTTTTATGATAAGTTAATTTTTTTTCTCTTTAAGCAACTATTTGAATTCACTAATCATTTTTTCCTCTGTTGTGACTTGTTGCATTTTTCTTGACTAAAGTTCTACTTTAGGAATGCTGTTAGGAAGCCCTTTGTCTCGAATAACCAAAATATTCATAATTGTAAAGATATCAAATTACTCATTATTATTCTGTCTGTGACTGGCCCAACCTGGCCTTTATTGACTGTTTTCCACAGAAAGTTGAAGTACACCTTTTTCAGGTGACATATATTATCTTAGCATGGTTGCCTAATTCAGTTGTCTTTCATTTAGGGATTTATTGAGTAAGGATTCGGGTAGGCAGAATTGGTAGCTGTGTTATTATTTCTCATTAAAGCAAAATAAAACCACATTTTAAAGCATCATCTTATATTGTTAATAAATTTTTACAAATGGCGTTATTACTGAATTAAACTAATTGCGATATGACTTCAGATTATGTTCCCTAATGAATAAATACCCATTGCTTTCATACACAATTACAGCAAAAATTCTTAGACATGTTATGATCAATCAAATACCGCTTCCCATTCCATGTTTCGCCCACATTATGTAATACTATGGTTTTATGGCACTTAATACATGACATACATTTTACAAATCATTCCTATAAATTCCCATTGTTGGATGGAATCTGTTTGGAGCTAGGTATTCTAGTTTGTACTCGACTTTTTCACTGGAAATTGTGATGGCACGAACAGAAGTGCTGTGGAGAGTATAATTTTAAATACAGTTAGCTAATAGCGTGAGAGCCGCGTTACTAAAGGATAGTGAAACTACATTATCGCTACAATTGAATTACGATTCTATTACGATCGATTTAGGCACTAAATTTTCATGTAATTTGTAGTTTTAGGCCACTTTTTGTTCTCACAGGTGTTAGTTTTATTGTCTCGATACTTTTAAAGTGAGCTACAAACTAAGAATTTCAGATTATTCATTAACGATTACATTTATGAATACTGTGTTAAATAATTTCTACATTGATACTTTCGATGATAATAAGTTAGTAAAGACAAACAAAATTTTAATAATAGGGGATACAATGTGTTTAAGAGATAAATTCCGTAAGTAGGGAGTACAAAATCTTAAACGAGAGTAAAATTTTTGAACTTAACATACGTAGGTATTGCGTATCTAAAGCGTGTTACAATGTAGTTACGAATAAGTTATACAACTACCTTACATCATAGAGTGTTATGTCTACTATTGTACATTTTACAACAAAAAATATTATATGTTAATTGCTATACAAGGCCAAAGTCTGTACACACGGCGGCGACATCACGGTTGTTCTGTTTCTCCGAGTTGTTGGCAGCCATGTTCAACTCGACAAGCGTGTCCACGCTGTTGATACTGACGCCCTTCAGTATCTTCTGCGCCGCTAAACTAGTGAAATTAAAGCTCAAGTCGCTTAAACTCGGAAAATTGTAAAAATCCTGGTTCTCCTTCTTGCTCTCTTGGCTGAGGCTG
The DNA here is from genome assembly GCA_916618015.1 of Xestia c-nigrum. Classification (NCBI taxonomy): domain Eukaryota; kingdom Metazoa; phylum Arthropoda; class Insecta; order Lepidoptera; family Noctuidae; genus Xestia; species Xestia c-nigrum. The sequence goes on along the minus strand of OU745257.1, from coordinate 20,878,707 downwards.
TACCTCTTCTGTTTGTTTTCCAAGCAGTTTATCTTCTCCGCCGACGTGTTTATGTCCTTTATCTGGTCCTGATTCTTCAGCGCCAAGTTCGGCTCGGATCCTAGCACTGTAGGCTTCTGATCGATAGCTTTCGTTAGCAGATTTGCTATGGAGTCCGAGCTCACCCTGTTATTTACGTTTGGGAGTCCATTCAGCATTTGAAGCGCTGCTGCCTTTTTCAGCAGATCGACACTTTTCAGCTCACTGTTCGAATTTATGTTCGATTGTATCCCACTGTTGGCTGACGACAACGAGTTCTTCTGGTATCTCAAACTTCCCAACGATCCTATAATGTTATCGTAAATTTTAGTTGGCGTTGAAGGAATGCTATTTGCCGTAGATTCCAAATTATTTATATTATTGTGAATTGCCGGAGAGGCAGGATTGGATGCATCTTCGTTCGTATTGTTTAATTGATTTTTGTACACAAAACTATTGTTATTAGTCGCACCACCTAATTGCAATGAAAGCTTACGATTATTATTCATACCCGTGTCGTTAATAGAATTCTTATTGAACTTATTTTCTTGTACTTTAATAGGTTCCTCCTGATACATCTGCTTATTCTTTTCAACACAGACGTCGAATGAGGTTTCAGTTGGGTTTTTTGCCGTTTGGTTTTGGACTCCGTTTTGGGATACCGACACCACCTGTCTATCGTCGTTGATAATGTAAATATTGCTTCCGTTTGAAGTCTCGGTGACTTTACCATTCTCAAAAGTAATAACAGACCTTACTGGCGAATTTTGTACATAAACTTTGGTGTTAGTACCACCACCGTTTTGAGAGATAGTATTCGTGGTAACTTTTAGTGTGATAGAGTTGTTAGAATTGGAGCTTGCCAACATCGTTGTCGATGGGTTTTCTACTTTAGCCCCCAAGGTTTTATGCAGCGGGGTTGCGGTTTTTTTGGGTGTGTTTGGACAGTTTTTTGGCGAACTTTTGGGTGACGTGTTACCGTTTTTTACCGTTTCGCCACCGACCATGGGTGGTTTCGTTCTGAATTTGTGCAGGCTCTTTGGCGAGCTCTGTAAGCTCTGTACTTTGACGAGTGACTGTGCTCTGCTAAGGCCGGGGGCTCCGTGCGGGTTGCTATGACTAGGCGAAGGCTTTAACGTGCGGTCTGAAATGTGGGACTCTAAACTGGAGTGGCCGCTACTCCCGCTAGTGTGGTAATTCCTTTTCATTGGTGAATTCTGGTCTAACTGACCGTTTTTGGCGTCCTTTCTTGGTGTGCGATGCGGGGTGGTACTTTCTAAGCTGGAGGGGCCACTTGTGGACATGATGTGATCCGAGTAATCGACCCTTCGGAGGCTTCCGCTTGGGCTGTCTCTTAGTTTGGGGTCGCTGTTTCTTTGTGGTGAAGAGAAGTGGTCGAGGATAGTTTTGTTGGTGGAGCTCCTGCTGAGGGTGGAGCGTGGGAGGCTGCCGGAGCTAGGGCTGGAGTGCCTGACGGGCGAGTGGTCATAGTGGCCCGTCACGGAGCCCGCCAGCCCCGACTCCGTGGAGAGGTGCCGCTTGTGCCGCCGAGGCAGCGTCGACGACCGATTACTGATCTCCGAACCGTCGTAGTACGATGAGACGAAAGATGTTTGACTCTGCAATGACTCCTGAAACATAGATAATCAGGTGTTAATCGGATACACTGATAAGTTCAAGCGAAGTTATTGTTTTTGGTTTTACACGTGCTGTGTTTATTACTACATAATGTTTAGTTTCTGTGACAAATTGACCGGTCATGCATGTTGATAACTTGCACGCGGCTTGCTAAATTATTGATAACATAAAAAAACATGTTCTTTACACGAGTTACAAAATGACAAGAATCTGTTCCATGTCCAAATACCTAGGTTCTTAATCAGCCCTTGATATATTTCTTCAGATTGTCGAATCAGCTATAGGAGCAGCCAATTGGTCGGTTTTGATTTAGACCACCATCTAAAAATATGTGCTATAAATATGTCCGTCTTTGTATCAATAGCGCGACTTGTCCTTCTTTTTGAAGAAACAGCGCAGACACTAACCCTTAGCAGCACGGTGAATAGTGCGTTGAGTTATCTTTCTTCAGTTTAGTGGTGAAATCAGCAGTGGACTCTCATTTTAAGACGAGTTTCTGGTCCTTATCTAATAGGTACAGTACCGGTCTACCTACTTGTCATGTTACTTCGCAATATTCACAAATCGTAGTAGGTACCCACCTTGGAGTTGGTCTGCGTAGCGACGCAGTGGAGGTGCACCGCTTTGGAGTTGAACCACTCGGTGGGCGGGAACTGCGCAGAGAAGGTGCTCATCGCGCGCGTCTGCTTGCTGCGGCCGCTTCGTCTGAATAAGCGGGACAGCAGGGACACTTTCTCTGGAAAAGTTTAAAGAGGTTCTGTTAGGTATCGCTATTAGAACATCGTTGGTCTAGTGTCTATGTTAAAGCGTAAAATATTATGAACATGAATGCTTATCTGAAAAAAATATAAAGGTTATGAAAGAGTCATAGGTACTAAGGAATAAAAAAAGTCATTTCAATTTCAAACTATTAATAAGAAGTTTTAGAAAGAGCTAATGCTAAGATTTCGAAAGTAAAAGAAGATTCTTTTGCGAAGAAGTTAAACTACTTTTAGTGGCAGGTATGTACATATAACATCGAAATCATGTTTTTTCTAGATAAGGTATGTACCCTTATCTAGAAAAAACATGATTTCGATGTTCAACATTCAGGTAAGGCAAAAACACCTTCTCAAAAAGAGACAGACCGATCAGATCTTTAAGGCCCATTAAGTATGGCATTGTCTGAGATAAGCTTAGAAAGTACTAATGAAATTGAATAAGTTACATCGGTACTTGCCAGGTTTCGAACCCACATCCTTTAGCTCTAGAGGAGGGTCCTTAACCTCCGGGCCAACACGAGATTCTCCCAGTTTAGATTCCTGTAGAAAATCTAATCTCAAGTGTTAAAATGGGGAATTAGGACTTTTAATAGAGCTAAATGCTACTGTTATAATTACCATCCATTAACTAATTACTAAGCGTTTCGTTTCTTTTGTTAACACGTCTCAAAAAGTCTCAATGTCATCTAGAAGTTCTCACTTTGTTTCTTCCGAGGTAAAATGAGATTATTAAGCAACTCAAATTCGGATCAACTATGTACTTAACTGTAAAATATTCGTTCGTTTGGGAATCAAATTCACGACTCGTTTGATTAGCTTAGGAACAAATTGTCCCTTTGTAAACATCTTGAACAGGAACTAAACTTATACTGTCACTTACCTATGGGATTTCTTCCGTGGTTGTTCATTATTTTGAGCTACCGATATATTTCGAAGCTGTTTCAAACGCCATGATCGCGGATCGAATTATTGAACAATCACGGAAGATATCCCGTAAGTGACTGTAAGTAGGTGTTAGTTTAATTTAAAACCGTGTAAGCTTAAAACAGGGGATTCTGAATAGGGCTACTATAGGTTAGCAGATAAGTCTACAAAAACTAAAGCTCCACTTACTAGGCGACGCAGATTCGACGCTCGGCGGGTAATCGGTGGACGACGAACTGTCGGTGGTGTTAGCGTTCTTGTGGTGGAGGCTCCTGGTGGACGCGCACCTCTGCAAGTACTTGCTGGAAGAGCCGAAGATCCGCAGCGAGTTCCGCCGGTCTAGGGAGCGAGGAGCCGGGAAAGAAGCACTGCGTCTCTTGTTTGGACGGCCGTACAGGACTTTGTCGTTGGGATTACCTGGAATTATAGAAAGAGGGGTTAGTTTTATGATCTACTAGCTTCTGCCAGCGGCCATTACGGCATTGTCCGATGGGATCTTACTACCGGGATAAAAAGTATCCTATGTTTTAATCCAGGTTATAAACTATCTGTGTGTAAAATTTCATCCAAATCCGTTCAGTAGTTTTCGCGTGAAAGCGTAACAAACAAACTTACATTCACATTTATAATATTAGTAGGGATGGCTGTCCAACTTCGTCCCCGTTAAGGTCGGAAATTGGTCTTCGGCCCCTATCCTATGTCCTAAACTCCTAACCCAAGTCTCATCCAAATTTCATCGACGTCCGTTCAGTCTTCAGTCAGTCAGTTTTAACGTGAAAATTTTCCTAACAGACAGACAGAAAAAAATCGTAGCTGCAGCACGTGTTAAGAGTTTCGCTAGTAACACAGCAAAAATACAGGTATTATGCTTTGAAAGGCACTAGGCAAGTATGTTAGTACCTACAGCCAGACTTCATATAGGCTTGATGACATCTCGACAATTAATGTAGAGTAAAAACAACATGGAAAACTTTGCCTTAGTGAAACATTCCATAAATACCCAAACCAATGTTTTGTACACCTGTTTGAATAAATTACCTAAGTTATGCCAGAAAATACATAGTTTGGAACACTTTAATTGTTACCTAGTATTAATACTGTTTCGCTTTGTCTCTAAACTTTATTCGCGATTTAGCTTGGTCTACAAATGCAACATTTTTAAATAAGTATGGATTTCAATAGTAGTAATCATTCTGAAATTAACCTAATATACAATGACTTTAAGCTGATTTTCGTTATAGTGGAAATGGCAGCAGTTGAAAACAAGGATTTGAATAGATTTTACTCACATTGCGAATGTTTCATAGCCTCATTTTGAATGGAAATAAATTCAAAGGTATTTGTTTGTTCGGGCTCAAATTTAACAGACATTAATGCTTTAAATGTTGATTTGTTTGCATAATAAATGGTTTCATAATGTTTGCCTGTTAAGTTTTGCTAATGGGTTGTGATACGAATACGATACAGCTTTTAAAATGGCTGTGTTTTGAAATGTTGTGTGCTTTGGGATTTACAACCACAGGATTTGAATATTGTAGGTGAACTGCTTTAATTAATTCATAGTATCTACAGGTGGCACTATGCTCAAGAATCACTGCGTCAGAATTCTAGGTAAAGGTACCTAGACCAACCTATTATGAAGAACTTTTTAGGAATTCAAAATTTCGCGCGACATTAATAAATAATATGGGAGAATCGGAATGAGGCGAGCAAGTAAATTACTTAATGAAAATAGAGAACAAAATAATAAAAAAGTACCTATTTAAGTTTGCGTTGTCTTTGTTTCGAGAATCAAAAAACGAAAACCACAAATTCCGTGTCAAAAACAAAAGAGAAACACGTTACAGTTTCCAATTCTCACCCAACATTTGATTACAAACCGTCAAACATCTGACAGGACACCGAAATCTCATTAAAAACTGCAAAAGCTCATAATTCTTCGCAATGCGTGCGCACACGCATGTCATGTGACGCACAAAGAGCGAGCCGAACAGTTGTCCGCATAAATCAAGAGTGAACTTGACAGATGCAGTGTGAAATGTATGGACGGTTGGCAGAAGAGCCAAGTAAGTTGGTGGGTAATTATAACTTCATTTTTACTTAACTAGGTAAGTAAGTATCTATATATTATACTTACTTACCTAGTTAAGTAAAAAAGAAGACATTTTATACTCAAATCTTTGGTTTGTGGACATTGATGTCCTATGTAAAGGTTCTTTTAATGTAGGTACTCGGTGTAGGGACCTAGTTTATCTAAGATGCGAGTGAATGCAGTGGCTATGGTTCTTTATCGTGATTTTGGTCCACAAAGTGCAGAGCTAGATGGCAATTTCTCAGCTGGTGATTAATCTCTTTTGCTCTCGGTACCTAGAATATATAGGGGAGACCGGGTACAAAAGTAACGGCGGGTCGAAAGTAACAAACGCTCTGTAGGTATATCAAATGGTCGAAACGCTGCTCTGCTACCGTCAGAAGACAGCCAGCGATGCTCCCCTCGCTTATATTTAGTCGCCGCGCTTGCTCCGTGCCGTAAAGTTGTGCTAGAGGACGCCATGTGATTTTAAGAACCAGAAGTAAGTTTTTTGTCATTTACTCATTAGTGTTCACGTAGTGTTCAAATGGTGATATCAATGTGACTATTTGCAGTGTAATTTTTAATTAGATTGTTTACACGGTGTTGTTATTGATTTTGGAATAGCATGTTCTATTTTTATGCAGGCATTCATGAATTAACAAAATCGTGGTTGGGTACAAAAGTAACACAGCACTACGGGTACAAAAGTAACATGTTACTTTTGTCCCCATAATGTAATACGTATGATTCCCTTATTATATTAAGTAAATTAATTGTTTTTATTTACTAACAGAATGCCGCGACAACGCCGCGAGAAAGACACCAAGAAGGACCAGTGACATAATTATGGACGTGTACATAAAAGTGGCTGACGAGCATTTCAAAGAGAATGCCACAATTAGAGCCCTGGCGCAAAAGTACAATGTTTGCCATGTGACATTGTATTGATACATAAGAAAATTACCATTCAAAAATGATAAACACAGCTACAGACAACTGGATGCGAAATAATCCTGGTCAAACGCTGACTACATTACATTCCTGGTATTGTCAAAAAAGCATTTCCTCTAGCTGTTACTGATAAATATGAGTATATCATTGCTGCATTCTTCTTCAATCGCAAAAAATGCGATTGAAGAAGAATACTAAGAAAGAATGAAAGCCAAAAAACTAATTTACAACCTGATACATGTACAAAACGGAAAAGAAGAAAGAACAAAGAAGGCAAGTTAAAAGTTAAGAAAACATTGATCATAACAATAATTCAAGTGACGAAGAAGATTGCTTTTGTTTTTTTGTGTGTTTTATAATAAAAAAGTTGATTTTATATAGCATTTCAGATTTATTACATCCACCTTAACCATGTTACTTCCGACCCACACCGTGTTACTTTCGTCCTGGCCCCGGGGTCGAAAGTAACAATCGTCGTTTTTTTTTTAAAGTATTGTAATTCACAATAAACAGCAAATTATGATGTAAATTCATATACAAATTTGTAGAGCACAAGCGAAGGTATTATGTGGCTATATTCATTTCATCATAAATATAAAAAATAACGAAAAACCAGTGTCAAAGTACAAAGTGTTACTTTTGTACCCGGTCTCCCCTACGTATATCTTCATCTCATAAACGCACACTTGTACAAAAGTTGTAAGAGCCTTGTTTATTTGTCTGTGTGTGGAACGCTCTCTTTTCCCCTAGATGGTAACCAGCATCGTACGTAGGCGAGAACATGATTGATTGCGAGCCTATTTACATGCCTAAAGCTTTGGTCCAATTCGTGACAAACTTGCAAATTCCATGCTTCGAACTTGCAACACACACAATAGATAAATAACACATTCAATTGTTTTTTTTTTTTTGTAATGGCTTTCATGGTTGACACCATAGATAATACCTACACTATAATAATAGTTGACACTAGAGACAAGACGTTCTATCATGATTTCAAATTCTATATTTCATCGATAACGAGGATGGAGTTCATTAAATCCGGCCTTTTTTGTTCGCTGAAACGGCAACAGACTTAGACATTATGTGAAAATTTCAACCGTCTAATATGGATCATGAGGTACAGCCCACTCAGACAGACATACGTTCGGAAGGACAGCGAAGGTTTAGTAATAGGGCCCCGATGGTTACCTTCGGGTACGGAGCCCTAAAGTATTGTAATAAAGGGTGTAAAACACCTGTTAACGAAGCCGTAAGGCACTTGTTTTCCCCGTCATTACAATTTTTTTTTCTACACCATACCTGGGAACGTTCTAGTTACGGGGTCAAAGTTGCGACATTTAGCCAAGTTTTTTTTTTTATACAAGTTTTACTGTAAGATTTTTATTTTAGACACCTCTACGACCCCGTACTATTCAATCAGCACAATGTTTTAAGTGCGTTACATTTAGAGTTCTATCACAAAACATGATTTTCCATCCCAAGAAAAAAAAGTCGTTTACCAGTACCTAGGTAATAATTTTTACGTAAAGTTACTACGTCAAACTGAAGTACAGAATGCTTGGTTGACGGCTTCGTGATGAGGTGGTTTACATCCTGTACGCTTAGGTATATGGTTTTTTTTTGCCTATGTGTATTATGTTTCGTATTTCTGTCTAGGCCAAAGGATAAGCTAAAATTTCTTCTAGTCGACCATCACACATTGGTGAGGAAAATGTTACCCAAACAAAAACGACCTAGCTATTATTACGATTCATAAGATGACCTTATTTTCTATTTGCTTTCATTTTCTATTATTGTAGCCTTTTGTATCCACTGCCCTCATTCCTAATATTGCCCTTAAATAGCAATCGTCATAACAGCTCTCGCTCCAATTCATCTTAATACCCACTGCTAGATACTAATAAAATTGTTTTAATCCTTTCACTTTGCAGATGCAGATAGGTAGGTACCTAATTATAGAGACGTAGCGTAAATGTGTCTGAACTTGACGTGATCCTTTTACAAACAGCAGCTTCAGTAATTAATACTGGTATTTAATTGAGTGTATATTTATCCAATGTTTGTGCAAGGTTGTAATTTAAAGGTTTCATTGGTTTTTGACGCTGATTTGTGGTTTTCCTTTTGTCGATAAAATTATACAGCTTTGAGGTTTAATTTAGACTTCTTGTGTTGAACGACCTTGAAATGGACTACGTTTGGCGTGGCCTAAATTCTGAAAAACTTTTTCTAAAGTTGATAATGTATACGAGATCCTAAGTAGTTATGTTTTATTTGTTTATCCTCGTACTGGACATAGCAATTACAGTCATGGAGGAAAAATGAAAAAATAACGTAGATATTCATTTAGCTTTTCAACGATCCTGTGCGTGATGTGACATCGACTACTACACGACCTTACAGGTTCAATAACACAACTCCAAACTATCAACACGCATCAAAGTTTCGTCCTTCAAAGTTCAGTCCCCTTCAAACCTGACATGTATAACCCAGCATCCGACGGAGCTAAACAAGTCATCCGAACGATCAGCGTAATCTCAGAGATCGGCATCCTCGCCCATTAAGATGCCTGTAACTAAACTTGTACATTACGCAAATAGGACGTAGGTATGTGACTCGGACGTTTAGTGGAAGGATAACCACTTCAAGGATTTGCTGGTAACATTCTTCATATACGCGATCAACGTCAGGGCGGCCCGCGAAATTCAAATTTTCTTTTATTTTTTGCTTTTTGCTGGACAGTACTAAGTTTTATGTTGAAAAACATATAGGTCGCGACTGTAAGAGGTATTAAGTTACAGAATTATAGTCATCAAAATCATCAATACGACCCTTCAAGTTCTTAAGAGTCGAAGAAGGACTTTGAGCTTGAAAAATTCGTTCATCGTTTTTACGAACTTGGATGGTTGTATTGATGATTATAATTCTGTAACTTAATACGTCTTACAGTCGCCACCGATATGTTTATCAACATACAACTTAGCTCTGCCCTGCAAATTGCAAAAAACGTAAGAAATTTGAATTTTGCGGGCTACCTTGAAGCATTCCCCTTAACCGCACTAGACTTGAGTGACGAAGAGGTCACGGATTGGTGATCGATAAACAATAGCCTGACGAATTTAGACAGGTCCCTACTGCGAGAGTCCAGAGGGGCATAATAGGCATCTTAACATTGTACCAGTGCATGATGGATGACGATGATAGAGAAATACAAAAAATGTTATTGACATAGGTACGCTCCCGAAAAGCGTTTGCCAAGATGCTGTTCCCATGCGTGAGTAGTGATGGGTTTATTACGCTAGAGGATTTCGAGCTTAGAGATACTCTATTACTTTTCTAGAGTGTTAATATGGTGCTGTTCCACAAACGATGCAGCACTTAATATCGTGTCCTGCGTGTCCTGCTGTTTGTTGACTACAGGAACTGATGGATGCAACCGAAAGCGCCAAACTTAGTAGCTCAGTTCTGGGCCGACGCAAACTAGATTGCTATCGACAAACTAAAAACAAGACTCTTTTCTGTTATCCTAAATCCTGCTCAAATTGCCCAATAGGTATGCTTATCGCCAGGGAATGAGTAATCCACATCTTGATTCGTCATAAGGGTGTAAAACACCTCTTCACGAAGCCGAAAGGCACTTTTTCACTCGCAACCATAGCCACTGCATTCACTCGCATCTTAGGTAAACTAGCTCCCTACACCATGAGTACATTAAAAGAACCTTGGGTTTGTGGACATCACTGTCCAAAAACCCAAAGATTTAAGTATATAAAGGGTGTAAAACACCTCTTCACGAAGCTGAAAAGCACCACTTGTTCTCCCCATCATTGCGATTATTTTTTTGGTCTACAGTTCTACACCATACCTGGGAACCTTCTAGTTAAGGAGATATGGGGGGTCAATACTTTTTGCGTAAAGTTACTTTTGGTTTTGGTTAACGGCTTTGTGATTAGGTGGTTTACACCCTGTATAATTTAGGTCGTAAGTTACTTATATGTATATATGACTCTATTCAATTAATATAAATTACACTTTTATGCTGTTTAGAAATAAAGGCACAAGTTTGCCCGTGACACATCTTAATTTCTTAGCTGTAATGGTGGTTTTCGTATCTTCAAGTTTTACTACCGACTTGCGGTAGACCGTACGTATCTATAATTTTAGCGCACACGCACCTTTATGACTGCATGCTTCTCGGAAACCGTAGTAATGTGATGATATTTAGATATATTTAGCTGGAATGGGCGAAATGTTCTCTGATCTGTCGACCTTTCGGATTTCCGCGGCTGGAATGTGATAAGGGCTGTTTCGACGTGCGAGAATATAGGTTTGTTATATTATCGATTTGATAAGCTTATGAGTGGAGTACCAATAGAGAGCCAATGGTAAGAGGTAGATACTAGATATTTTATCTTATCTCTAGTTAGGCTCGAACTTGAAATTGAAAACAAAACATTATTTTTTCTTTTATGTTCGTACAGCTCATCAATAGATTACTCCCTAACATACCGAGTTTCCTCCGTGCCTCGGAAAACACATTCAGCTGTTAGTCTCGGCTGTCATTTGTAGATCTTTGACAGTCGTAACAGGTAGTCAGTGGCACAAAAACATCCAGTCTTACCAAGTGGTATCGTATTATCGAGTACTGACTGGGCTGTGGAGGTCAGATAGGCAGGCACTCCATGTAAAATACTGGTATTTAGCAGCATCCGGTTAGACTGAATCCGATTGATTACCTGATCTAAGTTAAAATGATAGTGAAAATATACTGAAACTCGTTTTATAGATTTATATTCACTAATAAAACTTAACAGCAGAATAAAACTGCAATTTTATTACAATTTTCTATTTGGCCCATCGTATTCGCCAAGAACTAAATGCGCCTGTAAAAGGAACCATTTGTCTCCTCAACACTAAAATGGTGGCTAGAATAAGATAATAAACAAATGGCGAGAGAACAAACACGTAAATTTTCACTTCGTGCCATTCTCTGATACAGATTATCTTGATAGGTGCCTGGTTAACGTTAAATTCTAAAAAGTAGCCATAATCTGCATGCTTTTATAAACGCAACTTCCGACATGTCCGTCTGTTACTCAGATTGATCTTAATAACTGCAGTGCGGAATTTAATGTGTATCTGTTTGATCCGGTTGAGCTTTAAAACTACTGTGTGGTACTTATACGACGACTTTGACGACCCGAATGGTGTAGTGGTAGTGACGCTGCTTTACGTTCTTAGGGTCCTGGGTTCGAATCCCAGTAGGAGCAAATGTTTGTGTGATGAGCATGGACATTTGTTTCCGAGTCATGGATATTTATAATTATGTGTAATAAGTATGTATTTACAAAAAAATAAGTACATAATTATGTAATACATCAACTATCTAGTGTCCACGACACAAGCTTTGCTTAGTGCGGCACTAGGTGGCGCTATGTGTTAATGTCCAGCGATATTTATTTTATTTTTATAAAGAAACTTATTTTATTCATCAGCAGTTGCCGAAACTTTGAAATGGGCTTGTGGCTAAATAATAACAGCTATTCGGGCCGATCTCTGAGCCATTCTTGCCTAGGTTGTTCTGTGGATGGGTTACCACCCTTACATACCGAGTTTCCTCCGTGCCTCGGAAAGAACGTTAAGCTGTTGGTCCCGGCTGTCATTTGTCCATCTTTGGCAGTCGTCACAGGAAGACAGTGGCCCAAAAAGTCTGACAACCAGTCTTACCACTTAGGTTTCGTATTACCCAGTATTAACTTGGTTGTGGAACTTCTGGAGGTAAGATAGGCCGTCGCTCCATGTAAAATACTGGTTTGGATTCAGCTGCATCCGGTTAGACTGGAAGCCGATCCCAATATAATTGGGAAAAGGCTAGGCAGACGATGAGTTGCCGAAACTTTGATAGAAAAATAATAAAATTAATTACTTTTAGGTCCCATGCGATATACAATACCATTTTACCTACGGCTCGATTGGCTGCCTTGCCGCGTGTCACGTATGTTTGTGTATGTCAGTTTATTGTTTGTTTGTGGGGTGCGTTTGCACCGACGAAGAAGAAAGAAGTTACTAGAGTGGAGTGACGTGTAGAAAAACTAAACTATGGAGTATAACATTACTGTTAGAAAGAAATATAGCTTTACATTACAAAAGATTTATTACAAGGATTGCAACATGTTACAGAATTTATTTCCCTACTACCTAACTAGTAACTTTATACCAAGTTATAAATCACTAACATTATCACAGTTATTTTGTCCACTTTTAACATTTACAAGAGTTACAGCTAACATATTTTCCTTTAATTTAAATCTCAAAGCAGCTCTAAAAAAGATATTTCATTTACAGTTAACTCATTCACTTTGTAGATGATCTTAAAATGCAGTATGAAATATTATGACGAACTGGCGAGTTACACCATACTTATAATAGTTATAAGGGTTGGTACAGACTTAGCTCAACACGCAAGGGACTCATGAAAATAGGTACCAATACAAGCTGTGAAGTGACGCTTCATGAAGCCGTAAACCAAGCATTCTGTACATCAAATTACCTTTTTTTGATAAGTTTAACTAAGTAACTCTACGCAAGAATTCTTGCTGGGATGGCTTTGTTTTTTTATTGTTTGAAATAACGACAATAAACGCAATGTTACGCACGCAAAACATTGAATAGAACAGGGGTCATTGAGGATTTTAAAGTAAAGTTGTAAAAATACCTTCTATTTTTGTAAAAATTTAAAGACCTGCAATATGTCCCTAATTACGAAGTCTCCAGGTATGGTCCGGAACAACTAAATGATCGCAATGACTGGGAGGACCAGTACCTTTATAATAGGCTTCTTTTAAGGCCTACATATAGGTACACCATTTAGGTATCAACATGGCCTCGCAATCTACAACAACAAACCAAATTCATGATTTTAGATGTTGTGTAAAAAAGTCCCACCATCCCTAGTCAAAGAGCGCAATAGTAGCTAATCCTTTCAACACTGAATAGTCTATTTTTGTAACAACAAAAAGCGAAGGAGAAGAATTGCGAAGCATTTTGCATAATATGTGCACTCAGCTTTATGATATACCCGCGATCCTGCAATCTTCATCTGTATTCCAATAATAACTCTGGACGTCGTATCTCTTAAGTGCATTCTTATCTTTAACTAAAATACACGTCCTGCCAAAGAAAAGCAGTCACGAGCCGACGGCGATGGCCGACTACTATGTTGAGAGGAATGTACACATTTGCATGCCACCAAGTGTACCGCCTATGTATTCTGGATGTACCCCATCTGCAGTATTATTGTTGCTGCTATTCGTTACAGCTGCTACAGAACTTAAAGCTTTATGTTTCAAAGTTAAGGATGGTTTTAGCGTTTTCTTTGGTGTAAATTATGTGAGTCGAGATTTAATTTAATGATAGGACAGTATGTAAGCAAATTCCTCCGGTTAGGTTAGGTTAGGCACGCTTGTTATTATTATTCCACACTTGATTTCAGATAACGATACTGTTTTCACTTATATTATGGTATTTTTGTGTCGCGAATCTATTTAATCTGCGGCCATTTCATGTCATGTAATTGCTTTGGCTTTCATTTCTGCCGACGCTATTGTTATCGTTGCAGAACTAACCAAATTAAAAGTGAAAAAGTCTTTTGTTACGTTGTTCAAATTGTTATCTATTACGTTAAACTTTGTTTTTATTTTTTTCACCATTGTTGTTTTTGGTCTTGTTCCTTTTATTTTGATAGCATTAACACCTATCTTAGTTTCACGAGGTTATTTCCGGGCCTCATTATACTTCCTTAAGATCAAACCACATACTCGTAATTTCCGGTTTAAAATTTCGCTAAATATCACTTTGCGCCATCCATCAAAATTAAAAGCATAATTGTAAGAAGAAAATGTCACAAGCACCGTATAAAGGTACTTCTCCATGCTAATTAACCGTAATATCTTCCTTCCTGAATCTGAGAGAATCCTGCGCATACCACAGATACCGCATACGATTGGATCACAAAGTGTGCCTACTTTCACGACTGAGATAATAGTTTAAGAGCTTGCCGAGTAGGAAATCATTTTAGGATTTGTGTATTCGGTAGCAGTCGTAAAATTTCACTAATAAAATGTATGAACTCATTATGCTTGATATGACTGAAGATCAAAAAGCTTGAAAGTCAACCACCTTTTTAACCGACTTCCAAAAAGGAGGAGGTTCTCTATTCGACTGTATGTATTTTTTTTTTTTTTTATGTATGTTCACCGATTACTCGAAGACGCCTGAACCGATTTGAAAAATTCTTTTTTTGTTTGAAAGGGTATACTTCCAAGTTGGTCCCATAGCCAACAAATTGGGATCTGATGATGGAATCTTGGCGAAATCGAGGGAACTCTTCAAATTTTATCTGAAAACGTGTTGCGATTTTGGTATTTTCTACAACAAGTGAAGCATTTGCGTTTGATAAGAACCATTCTACCATCAGATCTGATGATGAAGCCAAGAGTCACGGAACTCCATAATGAGACAATGTACCATAGTCGTGTTTGGGCTTGTTGTAATTGTAACGGTATGCACTTTCCATGTATCAAGCACCTGTGAACCACTAAAAAGTGAAAAATAAAAACTTTTTTGCAAAAAATAAAACCGACTTCAAAAAAAACAAAAAAGTGAAAAATAACTTTAGCTTCTGAAGTCGGTGACAAAATAACTAAAGCAATCAAACAAAGGTCACCGACTTCAGAAGCTAAAGTTATTTTTCACTTTTTTGTTTTTTGTAATTACGAAAACGGATGTCACGTCATCCGTTGGGTATCGAATGGACCAATTCTTGTATCCCTTTAATAACCACGGTCAAAATGGCTTTCTATTCAATATGCTGACATTCTTCTGTATCAACAAAGGGTCCTACCGACGACGGTTTGATAGCTTCCGCATGAGAAAACCTTTATGCTATTTTGACGTCATTTAAGCTGCTTCTTTACTTTGTTTAAGCTATATGCACTCCTTTTTCCACAAGCAGAAACTACAGAACGTCGACTGTACTAGAGGCCCTACTCCCTAACGCTTCGGCCGTTTTCGGATCTATCCGTCTCTATCGCGCACGTCTGCAGATGAGTGCGAGTGAGAGAGACGGATGGATCCGTATATACAGACGAAGCGTTAGAGAGTAGGGCCTTAGATCCCTTTCGCCTCGTTTAAGTTCGTGCATTTAATATGGTGATAATTTTATGCATGCCAGTTGCGAGTCCTACGCTTTATATCAGAAGTTCTAGATATTTTGTCTATATCTTTTAATTTTTAGGTGCAGTAAACAATCAGGGTTAAGAAGTTCTGATTTTGATTGCCAACTATGATGTGTAGTATTCTATTCAGATCAATAATCATAAAAATTACCATGACATCATAAATATACAGTCGCCATACCCAGCTCCTAGTCTAAACTATTTCGGTTGCATCTCATAGCTGCCATTTTATCGCTGTCGGCTCGATCTTCATAACACGTGCGACTTGTTAACGATGTCGATAATGCGAACGGCATGCGTGTGCGCACCTCCGTGGAGAGATTTTGATCCCTTGGGAGTGTGTTTTGTTATGAGTTATGGTTTGTTTATGGTTTGTGTTGGTATGTCGTGTCGCGATAGTAATTTAAATGGGTATGTTTGTTGGTGGCTATCTATATTTTCCTCATGTCAGTGGTAAATATTTTTTTATGTATATTTGAAAAAAATACGTTTTCCTATTTTAACAATTTCTATATTTTTCTCCATTTAAAAGTCTACCTAATATATAACAGAATGACTATTAGTTAAAATTGTAGAAACAGCAGCTGCAACAGCAGAAAAATATTTCAACGTCCATCATCAAACTAACTGATCTTGATGGCCAGTCGATCGCGTTAACAATATTAGATGCCGTCACGTATATCTAAGAAAGTAAATGCTATTTTTATTGACACTGCAGTTAAACTATTATTAACAAATGCTTTTAAATATAAAAGCAAACAATAATGTGATGGACAATACAGAGTTCTCTATTTTAAAATTCCGTAGCAGCAGGTTACTTATACTCGTAATTCTCCTTTTTATAGATTGAGAAAGAAATCAACAGCCTCTTTAATAGACGGTGGTTTTTATCAATGAACATTTGAAAAAGTCACAGTTGAAGTTAGAGACAACATTGATAACACTCTCGTCATATCATATGCTTCAAAATCATCATCGTCCACAGCCTCTCTTTGCCCCACTGAATTTCCCTAAAATCATCATATCAGGCCATAACAACTAATCTTTCGGGTACAGTTATAGTAATCTCAAAGAAGAACTCTTTCACAAGGAGCTACTCGTATGTATAGCCTTCTTTTAATTATAAAGACGAAACTATTTCCAAACATCTCAAGTGAGACATCAATCTGCAATTCAAATGCATCCTTCCAACGCAATTCACTAATGAATATAAAAGTCTGGATATCAATAAATCTTGCTGCAGCAGCGATGCAGTCATCTGGATGCCAGTCTCGACCTACATCGGCTCCAGTCGCATCCGTATCATTAAAAATAAACTGGTGTTCATTAGGTATACATTCATTAATTATGAATGGACTGGCTCGTGGACTCGTGTTACGATTGGTAGTTCGACTGGTCTATTATTAGTGCTGATTATTGAACGGATATTTGATACAGGTATAAATCAGTTTGCATTTGTGATTTCGGATTTAATTAATGGTGTGTCGGGTTTCGCGTAAATGCTGCGGTTGTTGTGATTTTGTTGAATGCAAATATGCGATCATATTGCCTCTGTTCTATTGCCCGAATTATGTAAACATATTTTTGACTGGTCGTTTTGGATGAATCTACTTCACTTCTGCAAGTAGAAGTTCCTGCAACGTCTGCCTTATCATCACCGATGGATGTTGATTCTAGATTAAAAGGAAATTGGGTTAACGTAGAATCTCGGATAATTGTGTCAACGACAAATGGATGGATTTGAAAATAGCTCAAACAGATTTGCTAATTCATTCACATGAGGGTTTAAACAATTGTTGTTAAAAAGATCTGTCCCGTTTAAGGTTGCTTCTATCCTAGGCTACTATGCAAATGTACCTAGTGAGCAACATTTGGATTCTTTGTTTTCTAGTATTGCCTCATTTTTATCTGATCGTTGCTACAGAATCAGATCATAATTTATACAACAAGAAGTGCTCTAATAAACTTTCATTACAGATTCAATTACTCTCATTATCTACCTTTTGAAATAGTTTAGCAACCATTTAACGAGGTGTCCGAACAATGTTGTTGTTGTGTATTTAACTACAAAAAACTATGTTGGGAAATGTTGTTGTGAATTTTCTTTTAATTTGGTCACGTATTTTATTGTAATTTGGAGGACGAGTTTCCATTTTCTTACATTGCATTTCTAAGTTCACAAGTTTTCTAGAGGCTGAAATCTAGAGGAACCGAACAAAGAATTGCGAATAGAAAAAAGATCTTCAGATTGGTCGATGAAATAATCTTATCTTACTTCTTATTATAAATGCTATAGTTTATGAGGATAGAGGGATGGATGTTTATTACTCTTATAAGCAAAAACTACTGAACTGGTTTGGATGAAATTTAGCACACAGATAGTTAATACCTGGATTAACACACTACTTTTTATCCCGGTAGTATGATCCTGTGGGACAATAATCGAACGCCACGTAACGCCCAAAAAGGGTAAAAAAAGAAGAAGAAGAATTAGAGATAAATTATTAAAAATAATTGGTAAAAAACGAACATTGAACCACCTAACAATAGCCGATATCTCACTAAAACAAATGAAGACCAAAAGAGTCACGGAAATGCAAATCTAAACAATTTGTCACAAGATTTTATTTGACAGATAATAATCAGACAGAATGGCAAATAACGAGAATATCGTGGAAACGGTGGAATAACTGTTTTAACAAGACAACGAGGACTTATTTACATGTTTAGAGCTTTTAATAACAGTTGTTCGTAATAATGTGCGTACCGTTGCAGTTTTATTGGGTTTTAAAGTTAAGTACATGAATGTCATAGCTGTTGTACACTTTAGGTAGCTACCTCATTTGTATTACAAAGTTGGGAACCGTTTTGAAATTGCAATTACCACTACATGTTGTCAATATTTTACTTGCAATTATGATAGTAGCAGTAGTTGTTTTACGAAGCGTGGTTGGCAACGAAAGTAATTAGGAGATTTGCAAATCAAACTTTGAATGCAACCGATCATCTACGTAGAAGTGTGTCTAAAAGCTGCAATATGTTAAAAAAAAATATATTTTCTCAAGCTTATTAATAGCAATGTCGATGATCAAACATATTTGACATTTCAACCTAAAACGCCAATATTTTATCACCTAGCCCGTTTAGAACTAGGTAAAGCAACAAAAAATCTGCATATTAAGTTATTTTTTTAACGAAACCAAGACCCAAAAAGGCAATAAAACGGTTGAATGAACTGCTAAAAATTCCGCACAAGCTTAACATGAGAAACTGCATACGAGTTCAGGAAGACACGTCATGTCTCAGGAATCTCTGCGTTCGATGCGCGGTGTCGAATTTAGATAATACTGTGGAATATCTGAAATATATTTTGAAGTTTATCTTACCTATTACAAGAAATATGTATAGTTATAGTCTATATGCGTATCATCATTACAGTCTTCAGATTCAAATATTTTCCAGTGGTCCATCAAAACCCACCCTTTTTTTCATGGGAAATCATTAAAATGACCCCTCTCACTGTCAGACTTTTACTGACTAAAAACCATCCATGTTTCTTCTTCGCCCTTTACGTTCCGGGGCCGCGGTATCTCTTTCGAACCCCGCAGCCTCGGCAGGCTTCGGCACTTGCGGGCCCCTCCCTTTATGCTGACATCTCTTTGAGGCGCGCGTGGAAGACGAACACACCGTCGATACGGCCTGTCGTCATTAGACGGACGGACGGCTATCTAGCCCATAGCTCACCGTCCCCAGGCCCGCGTCTACGGTGGATCAAAACCCACCCTGGAGTACGGGTTTAGGGCTTCTTCTGGTCACAGAGAGAAGACCTGACTCCCAGAAGTGAAACATTACAAGATTTACAGGCTGAATATGCATAACAGTCGTATGTAATGAAGATCTATACGATCTAAGGATCGTAGGACACCTACTACGATCCTTACACAAACACCACCGGTGTTCTGTGGTTTCTACTTTCACCATTAAAAAATGCGTGACTTTATGTATGTATATCGCTACTTTTCTGCATTAGTCTGACCTACGGTTTCTTCAATCTTCTTTTTTTTACCCTCGCCTCATCCCGTTACGCGGGATTAGCTTGCATAATCTTTCGGCGCCATTCAGTTCACTTGAAAGCATCGTCAGCAATAATGCCAAGCTTTTGTATGTCCTTCTGGACATTTGTCATCCAGGTGGTATGCGGTTTTACGGTTTCTTCAATCACTATATTTTAAACTGTGTCCCCACTTGACCCACAGAAAATAACAGTTACTATCGTCTTCTTATCTTCTGATAATTTTACTCTTATGAAACTGGTTGCCTTTGACCGTTGATTGACCCCTGTTATCTAGAGAAACCAGACTTGAAGCATGTGGCTGGAATCAATTCGCCTTGAGATCGAGTAATGGATTAAATACATCAGTTGAATAACTGATTATGATTAATCCAGTAATCCTACCTTACGCATTCAAGTGAAGTTGGATGCATAATTGGCACACAGAGCTAAAGTAGATATGTGCAAGTTATAGTCTGAGACAAAATAGTAAATTTTGATGTAAGTGGGGAAACTTTGTTATTGCTTTCGAGGCGCAATTCACACCCGAGCCGCAGGTGAGGTTGTTATTGAACCGAGAACTGCAATAACAAATGCGTGTATCAAACGAAGTTTTTCCATACCGTTTTGAAGAAATATAAAAGTAGACCGATAAATAATTGTTAAAAATTAGCATTGTTTGAACAAATCTGTGATCTTATTTCTTAAAAGGCCTTCTTCTATTTCTTGCGATTCCGCGCATATTCGTTTGAGATCGGATGTCCAATCTCATAAAAAATATCTACACAATCTTGTGCAATATGGAATTCGAAAGTTCATAGATCGTAGAATTGGATTAAGTAGATTTACTTTTCGCCTACGTCAGCCATTTTGCAACTTTTTCTTATTATTAACTACTGTGTGGGATCATATCACATTTTATTCGAAATCTTAATTTTATGTATGTGCCTATTATGGAAGGATTAACTCTATTTTAATATAAAGAGTGCGGTAAAAGCTCTGTCGCATTATTTGGATTTGAAAAATAGACTCTTTAATTGGTTGGAAAGCCTTTTGCTTCGAAAATCATGTTTGTTTCATTGAAAATTACATTGGAATAATATTTTATATATTATATAATTGACATTCGTAACTATCGTTCTATGCAAGACGTGTGAGCTAGTTTTGCAAGTGCAAACTTTACACGTACGGTGCACCAAGCACATTTAACAATTATTAAATCCCTTGGCTGTGTTAAATAAAAGATCAACAAAATAAAAATGTGCCTGTTTTTTAATACGTTTGATTGGAAATGGAATGCAGAACAGGATATATGGTGCGACGAAACGCATTAGAAGGGGAGTTTCAATTTATTGCCCGCGCGCATTTTTTGTCGCCATATTTCTTTCAGTGGCGCGGTAATTAGTCGTGTTCTAATTTTGAATGTTGAAGCATTTTTGATCGGTTCGACGCCATTTGTTTTTTTTAATGCTTTTGATAATGTTATTACGTCCGTCACAGATTTTTCATTAAAATATCCTGTTTTTATCACGTGTTTGCACATTTATAGCCCCCAGTTTATTTCGTAGTATAGTAGTTACTATTAATATTGTCGAATAAACTAATTGAGGTTAAAATCATTACAATAAATCCAAAAAATATCGCATCCGGATATGCAATATATTTAATTGTCCAAATAGTTAAGAATTAAGGAAAGGAAATATCAGACTCAATCAAAAACTATAGCACGCGTGCTTCCTGATTTACGAAACTATTATAAAACAAATGTCGGTACCAATTAGTGTCAGATAAACAAAGATTAATTGCTGTTGATTATTGAATGTTTAAGCTAAATTCCACCTTGGTGCGAAGCTATAAAAGTCAGAACTAGTTTTATGGGCTGTTATTTAATTGCTTGTATTCTTGGTTATAATAATGGGATGTGAACATTATGGAGAAGGAAATCGGATTAGAGTGTTCCTGTGCTTTGATCTCGATATTATTTCCTAACAATAAAAAGGTACTTCGTACTAACATGACTATTTGTTTCATATTTTTCATCCTGCATTAGGTGTACAGTGACACTCAAAGATGAATGAAGATTATGAATGTACTTTAAGGATCTTGTGTTATCTGAATTTAGTAAATTTATTTATTTATTATGAGAAAGTTTTTTTTTCGTGAAAGACCACGCATATGCGATGCGTGGTCTTTCACGAAAAAAAAACTTTTAAGATTTTATGATTCTACATTTCAGTAATTTCTTTCAGATTCGTTTCAAATCCGTCCCACATTTGATGTTCGTTGTTCCCGTATCATACGCATTACTCTCTCTCACCAAAAAGATGACAGTCTGTTTATCTAAAACAGCTGTTTAAAACGCATTTTTGTATGGGAATATGTCACAGTGACAGCTGGTTTTAGATAACCAGACGGTTGTCTTTTCGGTGAACATGGACCGTCTGAGTAGTCACTTTATGATAGGTTATTGAAAAAGTTTACAAAATTTTGATTTTATTATAAAATGTTTGTACGTACGTGGTCATTCACTGAAAAACTAAGGGACTTTCTCCGTTTTAGTAATTTGTTTCAGATTCGCCTTACAAAGTTCGTCCCACATTTGAAACATTCTTTATTCCCCGTGTCATCTTCTTCTTCTTCTACAGACACGGACAGACGATCTTATACAGACAGGACAGGAAAACGTGGAAGAGTATAGTGCACCGAGTGATCAAAACCTCATCAATACCTCAGACTAGACACGACCTTCAACAATGAAGATAACGACTAAGAAGAAGAGAGATTGACTAAGTTTATTGATCAACACTTTGATGGACTTAGTGATGAAATTCACAGGACACTTGAAACAATTTTGAAGTCTACTTATGTCGCTCTAGAATATTTGTCGAAATAATTTATTTGGTCGGTTACGCTTCAGTAGCAAATCGGAACGATGAGATGGCAGAATGACATAAGTATCATCACATATTCATTAGTTACATGATCGTTCAGATGACAAACATATTCTGCAGTCTGAACTAAAAATATTTAGTTTTAATGGGCCGGATAGATACCCCATTTAGATGCTATAAAAATTAATACATTATGCCGTAGATGGTAAGACTAATGCTACTAAAATATCTAGAATTTTCCCAAAAATAGAAGAAATAAACATCATAAGATTTCTCACATCAAAAGAATGCAAATCATGACATTTCCAAGTTTGGTATCACGAGCTATTATTATCTTTTACGTGTTTTTTGTGTTTTTTGCTTGACCTTTAAAACTTCCTGGAATTTGATGGGCATTTGCGATTTATTGAAAAATATCTTCACTTGTATATGAAAAACCTTGGTGACGTAATCATAACAATTGATAATGTCGTGTCATTACGTACTGATGAATTTGAGTTATTACGAAACACTGATTTCCTGAATATTTGTCACCCTATAATGAGACTTCCGTGTTATCTATACATACTAATATTATAAAGCAGAAGAGTTTGTTTGTTTGTTTGGTTGAACGCGCTAATCTCAGGATCTAATGGTTCGAATTGAAAAAATCTTTTTGTGTTGGATAGTCCATTTATCGAGGAAGGCTATAGGTTATATAACATCACGCTACGACCATTAGGAGCGGAGCAGGATTGAAAAATGATGCCAAAACGGGGATTTTTTTTGCCTTTCGTTTCATGTGACGCAGACAAAGTTCCGTGGGTCAGCTAGTTTTACATAAAACATAATTTCTTACCTGTAGACAATTTCCGCAGAAGGAGCTCATGGCTAAATAATAACAGCCACTCGGGCCGATCTTTAGGTTGGTCTATGGATGGGTGACCGCCCTTACATACCGAGTTACCTCCGTGCTCCGAAAAGCACGTTAAGCTGTTGGTCCCGGCTGTCATTTGTCCATCTTTGGCAGTCGTTACAGGTAGTCAGTGGCCTGACAACCAGTCTTACCAAGGGGTATCGTATTACCCAGTATTATCTGGGTTGTGGAGGTCAGATAGGCAGTCGCTCCATGTAAAATACTGGTATTCAGCTGCATCCGGGTAGACTGGAAGCCGACCACAACGTAGTTGGGAAAAGGCTAGGCAGATAATGATGACACAATTTCCGCACGGTTAGACAGAGGTGTATCTTATAGTACACCCACATTTCGACAGTTATGTTTAAGTGCAATGTAGTAGGGGGCCAGCCTAATGCCATCAACTGTACCGTGGCTGCTACGGAGAAATTCCTGAGGAAAAAACCCAATAACACTTCGCCCGACCTGGGAATGGATCCCAGGATCTCATGCTCAGTAGTCGGGCTTGCGACCAGTGGTAAAAACAAATGACATACTTTTACTTTATTTCTTGCTCGACAGATACGATTTCTGTGGATAGGTACTTATTCCTAATAGGCATGTCAACAGTATCAAATCAAAAAACTACAAATCTATTTAGTCCGTCAACAACAATGAATATTGACAAAGATAAATCGCATCATGCTTATGACGTTATATTAGTGCGCTCCAAAAATTATCCCTAGGCGTGACGTATTGAGAATTAAAGCGTCGTATCTTCAATTTTAATTTACGGAACAATAGAAAAAATACGGGTCAAATATTTTTTGATAAATCTAACTACTTACTTCACTTTTGTACTTACTACCCCTTTACTTTTTGTCATTTTTGTTCTATGTAGGCCTTTTGTTTTTCTTCCTTACCACTATCACGAAACATAATTCCTGTCTACATAAGCTAATGAATCAGGAACCAAATTATTCGACGACAGCCCCATATTGTATAAAGGGTTTTTTTTGGAAAGGTCGTAGCTGTCCATTGCCGACTTAATTGACGACTCGAATGGCGTAGTGGTAGTGACGCTGCCTTACGTTCTTAGGGTCCTGGGTTCGAATCCCGGTAGGAGCAAATGTTTGTGTGATGAGCATGGACATTTGTTTCCGAGTCATGGATGTTTATATGTACAATAAGTATGTATTTACAAACAAAAAAGTATATATGTAGTATATCAACTATCTAGTGACCACGACACAAGCTTTGCTTAGTGTGGCGCTAGGTGGCGCTGTGTGTTAATGTCCAGCGATATTAAAAAAAATATATTATTGCACCAGTTGAGGGACAGCGAGAATTTCTTAGAAAAATATGTGTCACTCTCCACCGCTGGACATCGGGAATCATCGTTTGTTGTTTCACACTATTTTAATCTCAATATTCTCGTAGTGAATCATCAATTCGTTTGACAATAATTGTTTTCCTTACAAAAACCGTCAATCAACACTTTAACTGCACAATTTGGCTACTAACTACATAAGAGTAGCGTAGAGCGGTCATGTATGAAATTGGTTGACGTTCTTGGATGGCTTATTACGAAATATGCGGCAGTGAATGGAGGAGACGGCAAATTGTAGGCCGTCGTGATACGGTTGAAGAAAATTTATGCGTTGATGTCTTTCCTTAGATGATTGTTTTGTTTTAAAACATTTTTGTTCTTAATTCTACATTTATATTCATCATCTGCCTAAAAGAAACATGATTTCTTTCTTTTCTTTCTTTTCTTTCTTTTCTTTCTTTTCTTTCTTTTCTTTCTTTTCTTTCTTTTCTTTCTTTTCTTTCTTTTCTTTCTTTTCTTTCTTTTCTTTCTTTTCTTTCTTTTCTTTCTTTTCTTTCTTTTCTTTCTTTTCTTTCTTTTCTTTCTTTTCTTTCTTTTCTTTCTTTTCTTTCCTTTCTTTCTTTTCTTTCTTTTCTTTCTTTTCTTTCTTTTCTTTCTTTTCTTTCTTTTCTTTCTTTTCTTTCTTTTCTTTCTTTTCTTTCTTTTCTTTCTTTTCTTTCCTTTCTTTCTTTTCTTTCTTTTCTTTCTTTTCTTTCTTTTCTTTCTTTTCTTTCTTTTCTTTTTTTTCTTTCCTTTCTTTCTTTTCTTTCTTTTCCTTCTTTTCTATCTTTTCTTTCTTTGATTTAGTTTCTTTTTCCTAGCATTTTCCAACTAAGTTAGAGTCGGCTTTCAGTCTAACTGGATGCACCTGAATGCCAGTATTGTTAAGGAGCGACTGCCTATCCGACCTGCACAACCCAGTTAGTACTGAGTAATACGATACCCCTTGGTAAGGCTGGTTGTCAGATTATCGGGTCACTGTCTACCTGTAGCGACCGTCAATGATCTACAAATGGCAGACGGGCTAGCTATTGGTAGCTTAACGTGCTTTTCTGGAGAACCTTAGTGGAAAACCAGTTATTGTACTAATTAATCTACTTAAATAACTAATGTTTTTATTTGCTTGCTATGCGATGCGATTGTGGACATACTCCGAAGAAAATTTTAGTATTGTGCGTGAATTCATGGATCCTAGAAGAGAAAGAAGAAATACACAATTCAGGAACACGCAATAAAATCGTGCATTGCGTGGTTCTGAATTGTATATCTCTTTTACTCCATTTACCTTATTTAATGACGAACAGTGATTGACACTTCCTCGAACTATTACTGTCATCTTCTCGCATACCAACATCCAAAATAAGTACGCTATATTCACTAACCAATGAGACACACTCCAATAAATTGTGATATATCAATCCTTACACCTCATCTCATTCTCTACTGTGTCCACTTAAAATAAGGTGGATTTTTATTTAACGCTAACCTAAAATTGGTCGACCACATACAAAAAATACCAAGTCATTGTAACAAATTATAATATAATAATGTCGTTTTCGAATTATTTTCACTTTCCTACTTCTGATCACATTTGGTCGTCTTTAAGCTGCCGGAAGTTTATTGTGGATTCTTTTAGAGAAATGTTGCTCTTATTTTACTAAAGATTTTGAAAGATAATGATGACAAATTGTTCGCAAATATTTTTTATAGTTGTTCAGGCTGATTTGTGCATAGTATTTGCATTTAAATGGTTTATAAAAATGGCGGTAACGTGTATTTATATGGGGTGAGAGGTGTTGAGTGAATATCTCGGACGGGTTTGGTTATACAGCGTGAGAAGTGAGATTATGTGAAATCCAGTTTCAGATGTTTACCAGCTTTTTAAGTTGGTGATTTATGTTTTAAACCTACTGACATGCAGCAATGTAAACAGGTGACTGTCAAGTAACTTTTTACTTACTGTGAGTTTTTTTATCATTAGCCAGTTATAAATTGGATTAAGCACAATTTTGTATTCTAAATATAAAATTCTTTTCAAGAAAGGAAATAACAAACGAGAACACATTATCCCACAAAACATGTTAAACATTGCCTTATGTAAGCTTGTTTGAAAATGGAACCTATTTATGACGACTAAGCCTCTGCGTCCCTCGGTTCTAAAAAAAGAACTAGGCTTGTCTGTGATGTAGGTCATATAAATGTCAACGGGCCCCGTGGACGGTTAGCCATTTAGGTTTTATACGCTGTGGGCACTAGCTTAATAGATAAAGAAAGCTGCAGAAGGCCTACTGAATTAGTCCAACCTAGTGCGAACATTTTCGAAACGTCTGACCAAATAAATCTTTGATTCAAAATAGAATAAACCTATTATGCCCAAGAAATAAACAGACTGGTTGTTATAATGTATTAGTAGGTACTGAATTCAAAAAGTCTGACAGCCCAGATCACGTGTTTAATTTTAAGTCCTAAGATTACTGATTTTCGCAAAAGCCAGTGCATTCGACTGTGTTTAGCTGAAAAAATTTGACCACCATTTTAGCTCCTGTATGTATGTTTTATCTTCATTCCAGAAGGAAGAGGAGGGGAGGGGAATGGGGAAGCACGAAATCCGTAATTTCGGCCGAAGTTACGGTCGATTTCTAATACGTATCACTTACGGACATAAGATTAATTAGGAGAGATAACTAAATAAATCTCAAGAACTACTGATTGAAATTGAAAAAACCTTTTTTGTTTTGGATAGTCCATTTATCGAGGAAGGTTATAGGTTATATAACATCACGCTACAACCAAAAGCGGCGGAGCATACATGAAAATTGTTGCCAAAACGGGGAGTATTTTTTGCTACTTTTTCCTTTTGTGGGCTTTTTCTCTTTTATGTGACGCAGACGAAGTTGCGTGGGTCAGCTAGTATGAAAATATTAGAGAGTAAGGTTAATTTCAAAGTATAAGCTACTTTTGGACGGGCCCCATTCTTTCGTTGATGGACGTACAGAGTAGACCCCCAGGCTATTTTGTTCGTTAGCTATTCTCTAGGGTTGCACTAGTTGTACCTTCTGTTACCCATCTTCTTTGTGATGCTAGGGGGAGCTCTTATCGCAAGCTGTCGCATTAATTTACCAGTACCACGTACGTTTGCGGAAAAAAAGACAAGCTCCAATGTATTCACAGATGACCTTTGAGGATTACCATTGTTTATTGCGGCGCCTGTTCTTTAGCAACGTTTATAAAGATGAAGAATGCGACAAAATGATATAAAATTACATACTTGAAGTCGTAAATATCTACTGAAAATATTACCTCTCAAATGGACGACCAATTATGTAATTTTAGTGTAAAGTGCCAGCGAGTGCGTTGTATGTGTATATGTACAGTCACGTCTAATAATATGGAAACACTTAAGTATTTTTAAAAGACAAGTGTGTTTCTCCTACTGTACTGATTAAAATTTCATGTTAT
Organism: Xestia c-nigrum; assembly: GCA_916618015.1. Taxonomy (NCBI): domain Eukaryota; kingdom Metazoa; phylum Arthropoda; class Insecta; order Lepidoptera; family Noctuidae; genus Xestia; species Xestia c-nigrum. Next base: position 20,850,461 of record OU745257.1, on the reverse strand, counting down.
TACGTACATAGTATTCTGGAACTCATATTTTTATGAAAAAGATCCAATCTCCTAGTTACAATCGTTATTTCTCGTGAAAATAGCTACAATATTAAGGAAAGTGTATACATATTATTAGACGTGACTGTACTCAATGCGAGCAATTTAGCTGCATGTATATGTCACCTTAAAATTGTCAAACATTGTTAGATTTTAAAATAACTAGAGAGATTGTAAACTCTCGAAATATTGTCAAACGAACATACTGCTTACAATAACACGCATCATTTTTTGTGAAATGCATGCGATGGTAGTCAACTCACGCGGTGTGGAGGGAAGGAGGGGTCCCCCTTGCCCAATGGTACTACTCTCATGAAAAGATAATGTACCATTCCTGAGAAATACCGATTAATATAATTTAACCTTAAAACTTTATATTCCCCTAAAAGCGTAGTCGACGGAACCGCCCTACGCGGGGCCCCTATTTCCGAGTGCAGGGTTTATAGAAACCTAACTAACTTAACGTGGGGGTGCCCACTGAACATCTCTGCCCCCATAATCGGGACCTGCCGATTATGGGGGCAGAGATGCTTCCGTATGTTCAGTTGACAATATTTCAAGATTCACAATATAACGTGTTTTACAATTTTACATGACATATATATAAATTTTATATGCAGTGCCGATGCTCACTGAACTCCACACCGTGAGCACTGATTGGCCCGGCAGTCGATTAGTTCGCCTAAGTCAAAGCACATTTCTAGATATTTACTGAAACCAGCTAAAATCGATGTTGTCTAATGAAATCTAATTAATAATATAAATGCGAAAGTTTGTGAGCATGGATGGATATTTGTTACACCTTTACGCAAAAACGGCTAAACGGAATTGGCTGAGAATTTGGGACACAGATAGTTTATAACCCAGATTAACGAATATAATATTGCCGACCCGAATGGCGTAGTGATAGTGAAGGTGCCTTACGTTCTTAGGGTCCTGGGTTCGAATCCCGGTAGGAGCAAATATTTGTGTTATGAGCACGGACATTTTTTTCCGAGTCATGGATGATTACATAATAAGTATGTATTTACAAACAAAACGTATCTCAGTAGTATATCAACTATCTGGTGTCCACGACACAAGCCTTGCTTAGTGTGGCACTAGATGGCGCTGTGTGTTAATGTCCAGCAAATATTACATTATTAAAAAAAATACTTCTATCCCGGTTAATGAGTCCACGCTGACATGGCAGAAGAAACTTTTGAAAACTGATGAATAGTTGCGAAGATTATACCTCTGACATTCAAACAAAAAGTAGTCTTTACAATGTATAGATATAGTTTACAATTGTTAGTTAGATTCTTTTACCTGCCAACATTATTTGAGAGGCTAAGTGCTAAGTGGGGTTTTTTTTCGGATGGGATATCATCAAATAACTTCTACCTCTGTGGGCAGGAGGGAGTGTCAGACTTTTACTGACTAAAACCCATCCATGTTCCTTCCTCGCCCTTTATGTTCTGGGGCCACGGTATCTCTTTCGAACAGTCCCGCAACCCCGGAGGTAGTGCAATGGGTACTTAACTAACTCGCAGTCAAATCTCAAGTTATTTGTTGCCTCGTATATTTTCCGAATTATTACTGTTTTAGTAAGACACATTATAGTTACAATTAATAAGGAACTAGTAATTAACAATTTCATAGCCGACTCTGTTATGGTTTTAATATCTGCTATTAAAACTGAGTGCATGTAATCAAACTACCTCTTTTAATTAGATCAGCTTTGCAGTTTACTACTGACTATAGTTAGATGAGGTTTATAAGTATTATAAACATTATAATAAATTGTAAAATGAATGAACTTCTGTGTCTACTGAATACTATTATTTATTTATTAATACGATAGAGGAGCGGTGGCCCAGTGGTGGCGGCCCCGACTTACGAACAGTAAGTCGTGGGTTCGAACCCAGACAGGCACATTACTTTGTGTAATTTATTTCATCACCGCTGCTCTCAAAAACGGTGAAGGAAAACATCGTGAGGAAACCGGCATGTCCTAGAACCAAAAATTCGAAGACATGTGACATCTACCAATCCGCACTGGGCCCGCGTGGTAGATTATAGCCCATTCCCTCTCATTGAGAGGAGGCCGTGTCCCAGCAGTGGGAACATTATAGGCTGATAATGATGATGATGATGAATACGTGATAGAAATATGGGGTTTAGCTTTGAGAAATAAAAATACGAGCCAAAACATAGAGTTAATTTGCAAAGAAAGAATGATTTTTTTATTCCAGTAATAACATAAACCATAAGAGCAACATTAGCGTTACAAAGTAAATAACTATAGATAGAGAACTGTAATGATCACACCCATGACCTATTGTGACTCCATAAGGATGTCCAAAACCCATTCCAGATAGGTAAATTAATGTCCTCTAATAGATTCAGTCTTAAACAAACTGTTTTTCAATAAGTATCATTATCATTTGCCAAGCCTTTTCCCGACTATGTTGGGGTCGGCTTCCAGTCTAACCGGATGCAGCTGAATACCAGTATTTTACATGGGGCGAATATCTGTCCGGTGGTTTCTGTAAGAGTTTTTGGGCGACTGATTGCCTGTCTTATCAGAACACATTATAAAACATTTGAAGACGGGTATTTATCGCGATTTTTTTGCGAAGACAGCTTCAAACTCTCTTCAGCTTGGAATCCAGTGATCACTAAGTCTACGGCTTCAAAATACAGGGTGAAATTGAATAGATGCGACAAATTTAAATATACAATAATACTTACGTGTTGTCAAGAAAATTTATAAAATATCAAATGTAAAATTAAAAAATAATTGATCAGTGTTACGAAAATCGTTAAAATAATAAAAGTATCAAAAAATCTCGTCCGACTCATCGCAGTGCTCAATATAGCGGTCATTTACCTAATTTTGCCTTAATTTTTCTTATTTATTTTGCATATTACTGGAATACCGATAATTCGTACTTAAATAAAGATAATCTAAATAATACATCAATGGACCTTTTGAAAACGATAATCGCGTAATTTTTTTTAACGATTTAGTTAGTAGAAAAAACAGTTTTGAATTACTATGTTACTGTAACTGAAGCTCCAATTTCATTTTGTCGCATTAATTAAAATTCACCCTGTATAATTTAACCTTTACATTTTCATGGACTGCACAAAATCTTCGTAACTGACCTACTAGCGTAAGTCCACCAAACGGTGTACGTATTCGTGCGAAATCGTTCCGATCACGCGACGATTACGTGACGTAACCTATGCGCCAGAACCTGAATATGATTAGCCTAGATGCCAACAACTTTGGCGTAAGTGAATTGTGTCCTACATAAATGAGATCAGTTTTTGCTAGTAGGCGTGGATCGAGATTTGTAGGGTTAGATTAGGTAAGGTTTCCGATTAGTGATGGTGAATAGTGATGAAGTAATCTGTATATGCCGCAGTTTTTTTTTAATGGCTCTTGCCATCATTCTAGTCCTGAAGACAGAGATGAGGTTGATTGATCGAGATAACCCAAAAGAAGCCTATTAACTTAATTTAAGGAGCATTGAGTAGAAATATGCGTGACTAATGAAGTGGTAACGTAAGAAAACAAAAGAATAACGAAATATAAACATTGAGAAAAGCTGCTGATGGTATGAAACCGCTGAAGGCAGGTCACGAGCAATCTTGTACATAGTACTGCAGAGGTACCAAGTGTGGTTCTAGAAAATTTCAAAACAAAACAGTTTTTTCTTTATCTTGGATCTTGGATAGCCTGCATCCATTTTATTTTCTACTGTCTACTAATGTTTATATGACTTTGATGTTAATGTACGATTAACTCGTTCCACTGCAGAGGCCAGAGCTGGGCTTCTGGGCCTCTTCCAAGCGTCTCTGCTTCAAATACGGAAGTTTACTCCACTCTTCAATTGTAATTACTTAATTTAAATCAGACCTGTAGCCTCTGATGTTTCTGTCCTTATTTACTTATTATTTAACTGAAGCATACAAGCAAACGAATCATAGCATAAGCATAGAAGCCATTGACTTTCGAACTCTAATTTTTTCCTCATTACTGTGAGTGTGAATGGGTATAAAAAAATATTCATTCATTCGTTCTAATTTATAAGTGGTCACATGAGTGTTGTCATACTCGCAAATGTGTCATTACAGCAGTTATTACATCACATCTACCAAACTAACTTAATTAAATTTAAGTTAGCCAAGTCATTAAACTTAACTTTACACTACACTTACTTAACTGCAAATATCGCAACTCAGCCGTTAAAACGACATAGTCATTCTAAATTTAAACTGCGGCGGCCATATTTGTTATTAATTGCTTCGTTAAGCTTTAGCCTTTGCGTAAGTGAGATATTGGGACCTCCTTTGACCCTTACTAACTTATAAGCCTAAGGTCAGGCATCGAATAGTAGTTATATCGATATTTTACTCATTAGTAAGTTATATTTCTACACTATCAAGCACGTACAAACTATATGAAAACGTTGAACAGTTTTCGGACTTTGTCAAATTAAACGCATGATATACTTGTCTTTGTCACTTATGCATTTTTGTCGACACAATTCACTTCGTTTATTATGAAAAGGTTCTAATCCTGGCTGATTGAGCTAGCATCTAAATTAAAGTACCACTTACCTATTGATCTATCACTCCCAATATTTTCAGACATGAATAACAATATTTTGTATTAATGCCTAGTTATGGCTATAACAATAGAGAAACCAAAGAAATTATGGATGGCATTTGTGAAAGAAATATAGGCTAGGAATAAGGTACAGTGAGACAGCGGCAGTACGATAAGGGTAGGAAGATGCCAACTAATTTTGATTCAGAGGAATGAGAAGCATTTAAAGAAAAAGCGTTGAGAATATATTTGGATGGCATTAAGAAATGTGCAAAAAATCTAACGATGATGTGCTAGCGAGGTAAGTCAACATTATGAAAACGATTTATAGTCACCGATGTTTTAGGAGGAGGTGTACGTAATACACACACACATACATACATACACACACACACGTACATTTGATGTATGATAAGTTACAAACAAAAAGTATTTATGTAGTATATCAACTGTCTGGTGTCCACGACACACCTTGCTTAGTGTGGCACTAGATGGAGATGTGTGTAGTGTCCAACGAAATTTATTTTATTTTAATTTATTTAATCGGTTATATTTAAGTCCTATGTAATAGAGGGTGACCCTATTGCCATCAATCGGGCACAAATACATACTCCGTGGCTGCTACTGAGAAATTCCTGATGGAAAATCCCTATAACAATCTACCCGACCCGGGAATCGAACCCGCGGCGGGACCTCATATTCAGCAGTCGCTGCTGCTCCCACTACCTCTAGAGGCATCAGTAGCAATACTGCTACTGGTCCATACGCACGGTCCACGTATTTCTACCTTAAATCTGTTCCCAGAGTCCAAAAAATATGATTAAAGAGCAGAGAAAATGAATGAGATAAACACCCACTTAACAAGTTAATCTCCATAATAGTAGTTTATGCAACTGTGCATAATGAAGGGCATTACAACACGAGTGTGGGTTTAAGAAACGAGCCGAAGGCGAGTTTCTTAATAGCATCACACGAGTGTTGTAATGCCTAATTATGTATAGTTGCATACACTACTTTATCTACCTAAATATCATAAGGGCTCTATGATGGGTTCAGGAACCATAGGGAAATGACCTGCATTGTTACTTGGCCCTTGATTTTTGTGCCAACAGGTTATTAGTTGCATTCGTCGCTGCATTTACGATATCTGGCGGAGTATTCATGTGAATTTCTGAGTCACTATCACTCATTTTCGACAGAAATAAAGAATGGGTTACTGGAAATAAAAAGCTAACGAACAAATGACAGCTCGGAATGGCGGCGTTTCGGATATCTGTAATTTTTTTTTAAATCATAGGCAAACGAACAAAGTCACTATTCTTGTGTCACTCGAGATCGAAAATGTGGTGCGATTTATAATTAGAATCATACTGAATTGGGGTTTTTTTTTTTTTTTTTTTTTATCGATATCTGATTTAATATAGGTGGTACTAGAATAGCACACTCACTTGAATTTGACACCTGTTCCAAATTTAAAACTCATAACGCAACTGTTTACAGTTGCGTTATGAGTTCATTACAGTACCGTTCATTTCTGCAGGTTGGTAATGCTGGTCATTGCCTATGGTTTTTGAACGCATTAGAGAGGGTTTATGACATTTGGGTAGATAAATAAATAAACAAAATTATCTCTCAACTTTTCCACACTTTCAAATGAAGCTTCATTAATAAATTCCCCGCATATAAATGTAGAAAAACATTGCTCGTTCAGATTGATATGGATAATTAAGATAGGAAATGGTAGGCTCCTATCTGACCACGATCTGCTCAGACCTATCATTATCGTTTACCGTGAAGAGATCCTATCAACCGGCTTTGAGATAGCTGCGTATAAATTCACTTTTAATATGGTTAATTTACCTCTTTACATGTTTACAGTTTTAAAGTGCAGTTTATGTAATGTGCCTTGTTTTTGCTGTAATGGGGAAGGTTACGTTAGGTTGTGTCTAGGAATGCTGTTTCATGGATTATTATGTTGTGTATAACGGTACTCAGTCATTAAAACATTAATTGAATTCGTCACAAATCGGCAGCATAATTGCGTGATATCCTAAAACGACAATAGTGTTGTTGCACAAACTAAAATTAATTTAGGCTATTGCTATCTTTTACTAACAAGCAGTGCGAGGAAACGACGGCTATAACTATGAACTAAGTTAGATGTGTCAAAATAGTTACTGGTGTCGATTTTGTTGTGCACAAACTTAACTTAACTTAGGCTATTGCATCTTTTACTAAAAGGCATTGCGAGAAAAGGACGGCTATAGCTATGAACTAAGTTAAGATGTGTCAAACTAGTTTATGCCTTGCGCTTCACCGTGTTTTTAGTCGACATGTTTTTACGTGCACCCTTCATTTGTATGGAAATATTAGTTCCAATTAAATTTGACAGCACTAAATTACCTCCGTCTCTTTCTCATTGTATTAGAGAGGAAAAGATAGCAATAGCCTAAATTAAGTTTAGTTTGTGCAACAACACTATTGTTTTTTAGGATATCACGCAATTATGCTGTTGATTTGCGACGAAACGCTTGTGACTCTATGATAAAGGTGTTCGGTATTTTACACCCTTTATTTCTGAACGGCATTGAAGCACTTGGATCAGGGGCGTACCGACCATAGAGAAAATTAGGCCTAGCCTCTTGGATAGTTACGTAGGTCAACTGAACAATACCATGGTTATTTCAATAGGTGCCCTTTATGTGAGATTCGTAAGTAATCTTGATAAAATTAATATTTGTGTTTGTGTGTATTTCTAAGGCCAATCGTTCCGAAATGAGGAATCATTCCAGTGACATAAACTAAACATATCAAACTAACATTCGTGAAACGATATCTAATTGCAGTTGTTATTTTCACTCGTAAGTACAACGTTCAATTTCACCAAACGCTCAACAAGCTAGAGCATTTAAACTACATCTCTTGACAAACCTCTATTTATCGTCATAATAAATAGGAAAGTGAATTAACACCTCATCAGAAAGGAATACCGTGATTAAAGTGAAGTAGAGCAGTATCTACACTTGCTCTAAACTACTATGGAACCGGTACCCATTAGTTCAAGAGATAGTCATGTTGGTATTCATCATCATGTTTTAGTTTCACAAGTACTTGATTTATTGTGGGGTCTGTTTCTAGATTAACTGGAGCAACTACATTATGATAGGTTAGTAAGTAATGAAAATGTTTAGTAATTCCTAATTTTAGTAGAACGGGGGAGGGGCATACGTGTGGGCCCACTACTAGACAAGTACCTGTGAGCGAATAACTAATATAATTCAATAGCGCTCATAATCTTGCAATAGAAAGATAGAGCGATATTGCGGATGTATTAAATTTAAGATTGCATGAGAAATAAATAGTTTCAAATTTGGTATTTTTTTTTTTTGTTAAAGCCATTTGTTTTTGGCCATCATGGTAATAATGCTGCGTTAAACACAAATATATTGGGACTAAATAGATAATGAAAATTCGAATAAAAATTGTCTTGTTTTTTACTGTTTGAGCAGGTCCCTATTATTTTTTGCCATAAGCTTAAGCAAGGTTTGTCTTATCTTAAACTATTACTAATTTATTCTGTGTTCAAGGTTTAACATGGCTGATTTATTGAGCTTGATAATTTTGACAGGTTTAATTTTAACTAAGTTTAAAAAAACTTGATAAATTGACCTTGATAAATGTCTCAGGGTATTTAAATATATGGCAACCTTTGAATAATACCTTGATTAGATCAGTCCTTTAAAATGTCATTCGAAGTATTTTACATGCAATCTTTTAAATCGCGTTCTCACCTCCCCAACATGGAATACGATATCGCCATTGACACCAAAGGTGTGTGACCTTACACTTCTGCTTAACCTTTCTCCAAACACAGGCGTCATGGTATTTTAATTTTCATCCCATTAAAATTTATATTTTTCATTACATTTGACATTTATAGACGGGTTGAGTCACAAACAAATGCCCAATGCAACCTTGATATTAAAATCTCGAATGAGTCTCGGATCTTATAAAATGTTAACAACCCAGACTGTTTTATGAGTGGTTGTAAACTTGTAACGGTCAACTTAGATATTATTTGATTTGTAAAGGACACTAACAAAACAGAGCCAACAACATATTTACATGGAGTAGTAGGAGGCAGGCTTATTACCATAAATCATGCACTAATGCCAAAAGTACTGAAATATCCCAATAATACTTTGCCCAGCCTAAGATTCGAACCCAGCACCATGCCCATAAGTAACGCCGGTGACCACTAGAGCAACGAAGTAGTCCAAGTATATGTTTCAACAAAAAGATATACTTAGAGTTAAAATTATTGAGACACTCAACCGTGGCCGTCCAACATTAAACGTAAATTCATTACCGTTAAACATGGATTTTCCGTCGGCTGTGCCGTTAACACGACTTAAATACTTCCACAGGATGCTAAAATGCAGGCTCACTAATTATCCGATATGACTTTTAATACTTTTAATGTTAAACACGTAGCTAACTTATTATTTTGAAGTGAAACCAATTAATTAGCAAAACATATTGTAAACCGAAGTCGCTATTCATGTCCATCTGTATGACGGCGTTATCGTATATATGTCACCGTAAAAATGTCAAACACGTTATATTGCAATATAACGTGTTTCTCTCTAGCGATATTGTTATATCTCGAATTATTGTCAACTGAACATACGAAAGCATCTCTGCCCCCATAATCGGGACTTGGGGCACCCCCCCGTTAGGTTAGTTAGGTTCCTTTAAACCCTGCACTCGGAAATAGCTTTTCATGAGAGTTGTACCACTGGGCAAGGGGGACCCCTCCTTCCATACACACCACGTGAGTTGACATCCATCGCATGCATTTCACGAAAAATAATGCGTTTTGTTGTAAGCAGTATGTTCATTTGACAATATTTCGAGTTTTACAATATCGCTAGAGATATTACAATATAACGTATTTGTCAATTTTACGGTGACATATATATTTAACTTAGACATGAAAGAAAAAAAACTTCATATTTTATTTTGCCAAGTCGTAAAAACCGTTTGAAGCAGAAGCGGATTGCTAGCAAATTATAAAAGAGTTTATTACAAGATGAAAGATAAAAACAGAACAAAACAGTGTTTGAAGATGAAACACTCTCTCGAGTCACTATCTCCTAGCCTAAGCTAAAGTTTTCCTGCCCGGCGAGTGGAAAGTATTCATCTTACGAGAAAAACGTCTTGGATGACACTTTCCATGGACTGACACGTTTAATTTGACAGTAATGACTGATCATTAGCAGTCGGTGTGATCTCGCTTTCCTTAGTGTATCGATATTGAATCTTTTCTAATGATACTGGTCTGAGATTTACAGAGATAGGTCAGCAGCTTTTTGTGATGCGAGTTTTACTCTCTTATTTGTTACGTCTCATTTACGACTGAAATAGGGTTATTCGATTATTTGCTTGAATAATATGACGACACCATAAAACTATAATTCAGAGACACCAATCACTAAAAATACTTTAATTTGAGCCTGAAAACTCGATTTATTTTCAATTAATTGCCAAATTCGATTTTTAGTTGCTTTGAAATCAATAAATAGTTGAATTATTGAGTTGATCAAACAGTGACGTCAAAGCGTGATATTGCCTTATACAATCTATGAGAGAACAGAGTTTTGACAGTTCTTAAAAACTATGTCATGTGATTGATACGTCTTCTACCCTGTTAGCACTAATAAAATAATACCTAAGTAAATATACAGGATGACAGCTTTATAGGAAGTTCGTCATTTTTGTCGATGGAAAATCCGATCGGGTACTTACGGATCGGATTTCCCATTACATCTATCATTCCATTTCTATCTTGCGATTTTATAAATCTAAAATCTCTATAAAAATTAGTTCTGTACCATGTTCAAGTAATTTAACATACCTTTTTTTAACACTAAACTTAATTTCTAGTAACTTAGCTATTAACAAAACTAATACTGACATCCGTCTACACCACCTAAAGTATTTCTCACACTTAATTCTAAGAACTTGTACAGTACAGTAAATATCTCCGCACTATTCACAGTATCTACATCCTATACTTTTTCCTCAACTTCCTGGTCATTCGGAGTACTTCATTAGTTCTAATGAAGAAAGGTTAAAAACTAATCGATCAGCCATCTTCCATAGAAGACATTACTTGCATCGATTTACTGGACTTTTTGCTGACCTTCGCCTTAACCGACTTAATATAGCGTTGGTGCATTCGATTTGAAACGTTGTAGTGTCTGAAATAAAATAGAATTCAGATTGACAGGTAGGTTGGTTAAGGCAGCTACAGACGTAGCTGTGACTACATGTGCGTTTTAGTTTAATATAGTTATAAATATAGTTATAAACTAATTCAATCCAAAAACTGGCAATAGGATATAATAATACAAAACAAATAGCCGGTGATTTTTAAGTGTTGTTGACGATAATTACATGTCTTCCTAAAAAAATAACCTACCCAGAAACCAACTTCACTTAAATTATTTCTTAGACTATTTTTGGACACATGGACGTAAACAATTATTTTTGGTTTTTTTACCTCCCACCATTCCAACATAAACCAAAGACAATGTTTCTTCTATTATAGACTTTAAAATAATGTAACAGTAATGCTGAATGTAACGGTTATCTGAAGTACCTTAAAATAAAACATAAGATTGATGCAAGCGGTTTCCTTTGCCTTTGCGGATTTGACTTTCCACTGTTCTCATTACTTACATGCGAGCTCTTAGTGATACTAGTTTACGTTGCCCCGCTCACGACATTCAAACATATTATAGCACTTTTGTTACTAACGATAAGTACTTATCTTCTTCCATACTAATACTATAAAGAGGTGTAAGTTTGTATGTAGAAGGCAATCTTCGGAACCACTAAGCCGGTTCCGAAGCTACATTATCTCAGAGTATCACAAACTACATTTAAAAGTGGGTAAATTTCCGTAAATAACTCTACATCTCTAAAGCGTATCGATGTCTTAACAAGATTAAATATATATTCATATTACAAAGGTTTAAAATTTACAAAGGTTAGTTTGTATATGGGAGATAATCTTCGGAAATACTGATCCGGTTCGGAAAATTCCTTCGCTAATGGTAAGCTACATTATCCTTGAGTGTCATAGGCTATAAGCATTCCAGTAGGATGCGCATAGGAATCGCGTAAAATGAGGATGAAAAATCGAAAACTTGCAGTGTTTCCCTAGCTAGATAGTATAATTTACCATTCTATTATGTAGAATACTCGTTATTTCGTACAGTAAATGTAAGTAAATTACTAGGACAAATGTCAAATTAATCGTGAATTCGCGACCTCTATTAGTAAAACCGTTTCGCAATGAATGAAGCACCTCTCTAATTCCTTTTAACTCGTAAACTGATATCGGAAAAAAATATTTAGGCAATTTAGCTTGTAATCGTTTACGCATTGAAATCAGTTCTAAATAAAAACGAATAAATACTTACATTCACAAAAAAATCGTGTGAATATCCAAAAAACGGTTTGTATTAACATTGATTCGATTTATCATTCGAGTAAAATCATATCGATTACGATCAATCGATCATGACGAATCGGTCAGCATTTCTTTGAGCACTGTATTTCAAACAATGGAAATGGTAAGTACTGTAATAAAATTTGGTCCGTGACAGACGGACGGACGTATTCATATTTTACTGTTATGCCTAAAAACAAATTGGCGAGCTCACGAACTATCGTGTGACTGCAATGACCTTAGAGGTTACCCGAAATATGCAAAACTCCTTTTGCATATTGTAGTTTTTTTAATAGTGAAAACTAGAATTTTATTATTTAAGTTTAAATAAGATATTAAACCACTAATCAAATACAAAATCCGACACGTTCTAAAGACACGATGGATTTCCGTATTTCGTATTCTATGACAACTATATTTAAATATGTTTACGAATATTTATAACAAAAAAACATCGTATTACACTTGCAATTATGAAATGTTTACTGCCGGAGTGTAATTTTGTTTTAAAGTATCACTAAGCCATGGGATCACATTTTTTCTTGTTTTTTTTTTGATAGTTCTATCCATGGTTCCTTAAACATCTCCTGTCGTTCTATACTACAATATTATTATTCATTTCACCAACAAAGTTTCGTAAAACAATAGATGTTTCTTCTCTGGAGCGGCCGTGAATGCATCAAAGTCACCTAATGTGACTATTCAGGCTATTTTCAGATGTAAGCGCTTAATAGCTCATTCCAGCGTTCCTTTGAAACTAAGAATAGTCGGCCACGGAATAAAGCGTATCAGCTTCGGCTAGTCTGTAACTACAGGTTTTCGATCGAAATCTAGGAACTATTTACGACTATTTTATTTCAACATTAATTATCAAATGAATCGAACAAAAACGTAAAGTCCCGGACTGTCACAATTTATAAATTTTTGCTTGCCAAAACTCTGACTCGAGACACATCAGGATTTCAAAGAAATCTTAGTTACAACAGTTACTCGAAAAGAAGAGACCATTTCAGTCGTTTTAAAAATCTCACGAAATATAAATGCCAGAAACGCATTTGGCACAACATATGACTACTAAACTGACATATCATTTCTGATAACGATTCCAAGAAATTGTTCTAAAAATGTAAAACAGAATTTGCATCAGACTATTTCGATGTCGGTACTAGTTACCCCAATTCCGATACACCGCATACCAAAGGGAATGTAAAATCAACGCGAATTTTCATAGTAACCGCAGCGTGGAATCAGGGCATTGCAGACTGCCCCACTTTTCCCAACGCTTTGTTTTTCAGTATCCATTACGCGAATCTAGCCTCTAAACCCTCATAAGTCTCTACCACCCAAAAGAATATTCCATGCACTAAAAACCCTGGGATTTACTAAAGCAGTCGCTTCGTGGAAACTTATTCGTTTGACCTTACTAACCTATATGGGTTTATTGAACTACACAGTACAACTTCATGGAACTAAAAAGTTATGTGCATAAGTTGGCAAATGTAGCAATTTTCTGGGAACATTGTCGTGAAATGTTTACGTGATTAATTGACATGTTGTTCCAACGAAACGGGTTATTATGGTGTAATATGGAACTGGTGGAATGTTTAAGCGTGCTCATGTACAAAGTGGATTATGTTGATCTAATCCGACTGTCTGCTTTGGCTAAGCCTCTAATTAATTCAAGGATAACTAGGTTTGGACATGATTAAATACGACTATGACGAAGACCGTTATCTTTCAACAATATAGCTTCAGTAACTTTTAAAACTGGCAATGCAGCAATTAAAACTGTAACTACCAAAGGAGATTCTTCCAACAAGATCACAACATATTAAAATTTCCACTTACCACCACAAATGACATCAGCTAAATTAGTCTGCACGCACTGGTGCGTCACCGCTCCATCTCTAAGGGTTGTGATCTCCCCGTAAAGCTGGTGCAACGCCTCCTGGTCCGACATGAGGATGGTCCGGGGAGATTGGCAGTCATCCTCAATGCTGTTCCCGTGGTGGCGGGATGAAGACCTCGATCGGGATCGACGGCGTCTGAAAGAATGTTTGGTGATTTGAGATTACAAATTGAAAGACCTACTCGGTAATATACAATGTTCAACAATGGTACCTCCGCAGTAAATTACGGAACTAATATTTTTTACTAATTTCAAGAGATATAAATGGCAATGACAAAACTTTGTATAACTTTTTTATTGGACAGTAGGTGTGATCAACAAAACTGTGTCAAACTTGATCCGAAAGAACAAGAACTATCACTTTAGAAGAAACACGGAAACTCACTAAAAACTGTTTCCGTTATTTTCAAACAAAATGTCGGCCAGTTTAACAAGAATACTACCTACTGCTAAACAAGAATACCCTTAAATGGCAAAGTGCTTCTAAATGGCAATCTAAACGGCGTTGAATAGGAGTGACCCAGAACTATTGTGGTTTTCAATGGAGGCCTAGATTCAATGGGAAGGGCAATCGATAAACATGATGATGGAGGCATAATAGATAACAAATTACATAAAGGATGCAATAAAGAAAGATAATAAAGAAAGATAAATGTTTAAGATGAAGTTCATTAAGTTGAAGAAGAATAAATTGTAAATGCGACTCAAGAGAAACAGCAAAGACATGAGAATGTAAATTAATCTAATTAAACCGAAGTAAGCTTTAGACTTTTTGCTGTAAACGAAGCTAGGATCTGGTTTAAGTTATTCAAGATATGTACAAGTTTGGCCTCATTTTGATAACTAGAACTAGTTGATGTCGATCGTAGTCGCAAGTCGCAACTTGTTTTAGATAAGATCCCTGTTTAGATGGATAGTATGTCGCTGTCGGAATGCAATCGATGAAAGGGTTGCGTTGAGAATATGCTTCAGCAGACTTGAGAAATTATTGTACTGTTTGTGTTGTTGAAAACAGTGCTACAAAGGTAGTATGGTAGATGAAGATAAATATCAAAATTCAGAGATAATGGTACTGATTGGGCTAGAGTATGTTGGTCATCTGATTTCCCACAGATATGTGAAGAAACTCGTTGAGTTAAAATTGAAACTAGATATTACAGGAAATAATATTGAATGTTGTCCATCTTTTAGCATGGTCGTTTATTTTTATAATTTCCAACGGTTTCTCACCGTTTCTTAATTTATTCGTAAACCAATTTTTCTGTTTGTCAAGCTTTGTAATAAATGTAATAAACTCTACTAGAAGGTGATAAACAATATTTTTTTCTAGCAATTTGCCATTACTTAAACCCACTAATAAGACACACTATTTATTTTAATGATTGGCTGGATATAATTTATGTAACCTAATCAATTTTTTTATAAAACTTCCTCCATTTAACTTCCAATCTTATTCAGTTGCACTAAGGTTAACATTCATTTGAGTTAGCTGTTTGGCCATCGTTACCCGGATTCTGCCGCCATATAATTCATTGGCAATCGTTTTTGCCATCATTAAAACATCATGGTGTTTTTGTTGTATCAATTTGACAGTCAACGGAAACATTTTGCTGCTGTCATTTCGATTTGGCAATTGACAATTGAATGTCGACACATCATTAATTAATCGGTTGGCTTTAAGTTTTTGTGCTCATTACGAATTCTTTAATCTATCTTTAGCTAGCTGTATTTAATACTGTCTACGACTCTACGCTAACTTATGATAAAGGCCAAAAACGCCCATAGTCTGCTATGGGATCGTGTGGGTCTGTGCATAAATCAATAATTATGCCCATTTCTGCGGCTTAAGTGCAATTAGTATTTCTGAGTGCTTAGCACCTACCTACTTAAAAGATCCATGAGAGTAATTAGCACAAGCAAACGTTTACTCGGAGGGTCTAAAGAAGGTGACAATCTATCAGTAAGAAAGCTCGTTAAGCCCTTGGTCATGGCTGTCATTTGTAGAGCTGTGACAGTCGATACACGTAGTCAGTGACCCGAAAGTATAACAACCAGTCTTACCAAGGGATATGGTATTACCTAGTACTGACTAGGTTGTGGAGGTGAGATAGGCAGTCGCTCCGTACAAAATGCTGGTATTCAGCTGCAGCCGGGTAGACTGGCAGCCGACACCAACATAGTTGGGAAAAAGTTAGGCACGTGATGATCTTTGCAGATTGCTACTTGTCTAAAACCTCAAATCCATTGATAAATGGTTTTAAGATGCTAGTGCAATAAACACCATGCAACTGATGGGACTTTTAGCACATTCAAGATTTGTAATCTTTAAGTAGGCGTTATTAATAACGAAGTAGGTAAAAGCTTCGTATATCTATTTCTTAATTCGCGAACCATTACTTAATATTGGGTTTCTGCATAATAACTTTTTTAGATAACACAATCTAGTTTTGTAAGGTTATTTACATTAAGATTTTAGTGTCTAGATTGAGAATAGAATTGAGACAATATTTGTATGGAGCCTGAGAATCTTAATATTCGTTTTCAAGTTCTTACAATTGGTACTAAAGGTATGCATGAAAAATGGACTATCAGCAATGTATTAAGAATCAGCAGGCTATAGTATAGCCATTAGCAATTTTGCAATACTGCAAAATAAATAGGCCTAGGGTAAAGCTCTAAAATCTAAAAATGATGCTTCTCAACCTTGTTTAGTTTAAAAATTCACACACTACAGCTAATTTGTATGAATGGTAGATATAATAAGCAATCAACTTCGTGAAATAATAGTGTATCGACCTCACACATTATGAAACGACACCTACGTTGTGGTCTTAATAAGCGAATGGAAGAATTATTGCTTTTCGTGGCATTGGAAGGACAAATGTACGTAATGATGTCAGGTCAAGTCTTACTTACAGAAACGCCTACATTTAAAACAAGTGAGACACTAGAAATAATGAACGCTCCATTATTCGTACAATGATTTGAAATAAAGATGGCGACCACAAAATCAAATCCTCCACGTTTGATTGGGTTAGCTACAGTTCCACGATGATTCCAATTAGATTATACGTTTAGTGTGGTTTGAACAGGTCATATATTTGGCTATATTGCTTCAATAAAATGAAATATTTTGTAAAGGAGCGAATCAAATGCATTATTTAACAAACCATCTAGTGCATATCTAAATCCATACAGCTTCAAATAACAATACAAAATCCATTTCGGAATACCTTGAATTTATCAGAATACAGATCAGATTATTCACGTAATTATTTAGCTCCTAAATTGACCCGCCAAGCGCCATTTTGAATGCACACAGTGTCAAGTTGGCGCCAAAGTTGGTGCTCTGAACGCATTGCGCGTTCAATTTCGTACAACATGTCCGCTTGGGATCACCGAGGTACTAAAATGGCGATGTGACTCATGTTATTTCAGATTTAATAAATATTTAAGCCGTGTTCTGCTCTCTTTTGGGCTTATGTTACGACTGTTGAATTATTTGTTTGTTTTTGACGTCAGCTTTTTACTTTGTATTCATAACAGGTGATGGAATTATCAAGTTTGAACTGTCTGTTATGCTTGGTCCTGATGTCATGAGTTTTCTAAAGTCAGGTGAACAAGTATATCATTAACAATGTCACCGGAATAATCAAGGTTTTCAATTGTTTTTATTTGTTAAACTATTCACACCAATTCACAATCTCAATTGCCAATATTATTTAGTTAAATTCGATCCAGTTTTTTACAATGACTCCTATTATGTTCCGTTTACAATATTACTACTTACCTTAGTTTCTACTGCAGGTAAGGTTTATTACTTTATTTCTACAACAGACGAGCCGACTTCGTTGTCAAAACCGCAATGAATTTTGCAATAAAGCAAAGTTTCACCATAAATTCCCGATCCGCTGTGTGGAAACCAGTTACAATTCGTATCCTGGCTATAAAAACTTACTCGGGCGTGACTATGAAGAAGCCCCTCGACGTTTGGTATATTTTTCGCTCCTGCATCAGTTGAGCCAACGTGTCATACACCACCTCCTGCGATGGTGTCTGCATCGATGGGAACTTTGCGGACAAAGACGTCCGTATACTTTCCAGCGTTGCTGATTGCCCCTGCAAAGAAAAGTTAATTAAATGTAGTGCTTGATGACATCAGTTTACAAATATTACATAAAAAATCGGCCATTGCTGTTATCCGTCAAAGATCACCGAGTTAATAATTAGATGAAATGCCAGAGTTTTTTTGTCTTTATATGGCACGACCGCGACGTAGACAAGCCATATTGGCAAACATTTGGGTAGTTTTTATGTAGTTATCCAACAAATTCATTTGACCGTTTTATTAATGTATGTGTTAGAACCTCTTACATATGCTATCATCGCAGTAAACGTTCTAATTTATTCTCCTACTTGCAATACCGTGATGAATTAGATGTCTAAAACAATTGCATTAGAGTTCAAAGAGGCGATGTGCTCGATCAATCCAAACAATGATTACTCAAGCGAATGCCCAAACTTCGGCCATCAATCAATTACTATCTAGATTTGCTTGACTTAACAGGATGTCTTAATTCCACCTGACCTTCATTATTTGTACATTTGGCATTGAAATCTCATATTTGGTCAAGATAAGCATCGTTCTAGCAACTTGCAAGTATAGGCATACGGTTAATTCCGTTGCTATTGTTGATTACGGAATCTTATTGTGATAGTGGAATAGACTTGACCTGTTTAGTTTAAAAGGAATCTTGTTTATTGAGTTTGCATTCACCAGTTTATCTAGAGCTAGATGTAAGCTTCTTCTTTACATATATATTTCTTTTTGGCATTACAGAAGTACTAGAATTTAAATTCGCATTTGCTTCGAGAGATAGTTTTTTTTTTCTTTAATATAATTAAGTCTTTCTGCTTACTCTTCTGTTTTAAAATATTAATGTCTTGTAAAAGTAACATATCCCGCAAATAGTTATAGACATAAAATTCTTGTGAAATAAATCGTCTGCACCAACTTCATATCGTATTGTGTAAACAGACCAAAGAAAACCCAGTAAAAATGGCGCACGTAAGAGATAAGCCAGCAACTTGTCACTACTACTGCATTATTGAGGTCTTTGAACCCAGCGTAATTTACTGCCATGCCTGCATTGGGCTTAGCTATGATATGCTTTGCTGTGACATAGTTACGTTCGCGTCTAGATTGAACCATAGTTTTTATCTTAAATCTAGATAGTATATCAAAATCAACCATAGCTTCATTAAGAAATTATATTTCATCATTTATATTATTGTCTTCATTGACTGTTTAATCAGTCTTTGCTTATACTTGTTTGGTATCATCAATATCTGTATCACCCACTCAAAACTTTAGATCTTCAAAGAATCTACCTGCCTCTAAGTCTTCATTCTATATTGCATTACAAGCAATAAATCAATTGTATCAAAGCAAATTTGATCTTGTTCAATTATCAGCCGCCAATCTGAACGTTGTTGGGTAAGCCAGCCTTCGGGACGCGGAATGTGGCAGATAATTAATGAGCATCTATTGTGAAATGTGCGTAAATTATTTTAAATATACTGTAACTAAGTAACTGTTTATTGCCTTTTGATTAAGCGTACACTGATGTAAATAATTGGTTATTCGATTATTGATTTAGATTGTTGCGGTAAATCAACTTGTGTAATTGATATAACGTTAGATTCTTTGAGAATTTCTGCTTTGATATTTCCCGCTCTCTCTTGTTTCTCGGTTTTCATATCGCAGGTACGTTCTGCGAGCGCTTTGACATAACTGTCATCATTAATGTTAAACTTGTCTAACATATCTTTACATTCTTTTCCCGCAGCATTTAAAACATGTATGAAACGACCGCCATTCCTCGTCCCAGTAATTAAATTCCTGCCATATACCAACGCGGTCGCATTAAGCATAACCTCAGGGAGACATTTCAGAAATGAAAACTCGCACTTTTAATTGAGTCATTTCCTCTCATATTCTTACATTTCTTCTGAAGTTTACCGTTTTGCTGCAATAATTAAAGCAATTGACACATTTGCAGGTTCTGTTAGTCGAAACTTGAATAATTGGGGCTTAAGCCAGACAAGTTGTGATATATGGAACCTGTTTGCTATAATGCTGGTTACGATATCGGAGACCTTTATATTATGCGATTTGTCGGGGCGTGGTTCGAAGAATGCTTTGTATGACACAATTGTGACATGTCGTCTGTTCTAGTGATGTGTCGCAATATCTCGTATTAAATGAAATGAGATGAATGAATAATTTTGCGTTTTGTTCTTCGATGTATAGGTCGATGAATCTTTTGATTCTTTTAGTATCTTGAGGTCAGTATTCTATTGAGATGTTATGTGATCTGTAGGAGGAATTGAATGGACGGTAAATGTATTAAAATTTTCGTGTTTAGTATTTAAACTTTTCTGGTTGAGTCCATTGTTATAAACTTATTTATTACCACCATTGTTTCTTCAGAATTCGTGAATACGTATTTGGACAAAATATTTTGATAGACCACGACCTGGTTTTAGGAATATTATTAATTGACTTTAGAAATGTGTCTAGGAAAGCAAATCTAAAACTGGATTTGGTGAGGTATTAGAAATCAATAAAGTAATCAAATAATTATGTAGAAAAATCAAGTAAAAAGTTCACGATAATTGATAGCGAACAAAAAGCGGAACAGCGGAAAAAATATCTAAACAAAACTGCAGCTTAAACTAGCCCTCCAATAAATCAAGCTTAGTTCCATATCAGAATCAGTGGCTAAATTCCATTACCTCCGGTATTGCCTAAACTAAAATCAAGATCTAATAAAGCATTCTAAACCCCGAAGGAAATCATAATACCAATCGGAAACAGGCTCCAAAACGGACGAAGTCTTGGACAGTCCAGTACAAATCCTAGTTGAGACTTCGGCCTGAGCTAGGCCGGCTTTACTCCCAACTGAGGCAGCCGTACCTCAACTAAATCCTACTCTAAACATTATATTACGATGTAAATGCAATCCTGATTGAAATTCCAAGTGGCATTGTTTCAACGAGACCTGTCTAGTGCGACATTCCTTGTCCAATAACTTTAGGAATTGGGCCAATAATATTGCGTAACGTGACAAATTAATTTTGCACAACTTTACTTTACTTGCGTACCTGTAGTTCCGAGACCTCTGGTTTATAACCTGGTACAGTTATAATTAATGAAAAAGCAATAAATTTCCGTCTATCTTATCAGATTTTCGAGTGATTAATTTGATAAGGAGTGATTGTGATACTGTTTATTATTATAGCACTTGAATATTTGCACGAGAATTCGCGAAAGTCTCAATTTTGCCTTTCTGGTCTTTGATGGACGTCAGTCGCCCAAAAAATCGGACAACAAGCCTCACCAAGGGAGATCGTATTACCCAGTACTAACTGGGTTGTGGAGGTCAGACAGGCAGTTGCTCCATGTGAAATACTGATATTCAGCTGCATTCGGTTAAACTAGAAGCCGACCCCAACATAGGACAGGGCTAGGCAGACGATGTCGATTGCTTCAAGAAATTAAATATTTTACATCGCTAATGACCCAACCCCATACATGCCAAGCCAAACCTTGCCAGAAAAAAAGAAAATTAAACACCATTTTCAATTACCTACATTTTAAATCCTCGTTAAATTGGATAATTCATTCGGAAATTCAAATTGATGGTGATTTAATATGGCGATTACGGCGCAATGAGCTCATGGCACAGCTATTTTTAGGAGTGTATCGGCAAAAAGACCATGATGGCAAAAATTCCTTGCAGCCTCGGATGACTGGACCGCTGTGGTGCAAGTTTTGAACGCAAGCGAATTTGTGGCGATTCTAGCAGTTCCAAAGTTTTTGGATAAACCGTTGTGAAATATTTTAAAGTGCAGTGTTGCAAACTTAATCCTTTATCGGGGTTTCCCTAGACTGTCTAGTTTTTCTTGGATGTGGTTTTACATCTTGTTATAAATTATGTTTGTTGTGAAAGATATTTAAATTCCTCTATTTGGATGTTAGTAAACATAATAAAAGTTTTACAAATTGAGATTTGAACGACTACAAGTTTTGCATGTTTTGAAAATGAACACCTCGCAAGGCACCACATAGAGACTACTTTTATTTATAACAACATGTACTTAAGTACTTCGATCAATAGATCCCGATTTAAAAAAAAATAATCTGTAGGTTTTATATATGTATGTCTTTTGCGAGACTACCAAGTAGATCTGACTGCTATCAACATTATCAATTCTTCTGCAACTAATACTAACACTCAAAATATAGCCTAATGTCAAGGGCATAGTTACCATAATTAAAACGAAACTCTACTAAATCCATCTCTAATTAAATCACCACTTACGCCACACATGAAGACAAACACACCGAAACAGGTTTATATTCCTAAACCAGTATTTATATTTTTATTTTGGCAACATTTCACGGCCGAGTTCCATCGATCTACACGTTCCGTCGGATATCACATGCAAATTAAGTGAATTTGAATAATTTTGGAAGTACTCAATTATTTATATTTCTGTATAATATTTATATGGCCGATTGAGTGGTTGATTTACTTTAACAGCTGTTGTAAATCAAAGAAATGTAAAAGTATGTTATTTTTACACTGTATGTTATTTTTGAAGTGATTAGAACCATACTATTAGTCTAGGAACATAGTTGGTAGGTATTCTGTTCTGAAACCCTGTTTTTTGTAAACTGCTATTTATAGGGTGACTGGCAATTAGTGTATGATACTTAAACACGTGATTATGCTCAAGATAACAAACAACTTTTACTATGGAACCAATGTGTTCAGTACATTTATGTTCGCCTAATGTACTTCACAGCTGTTTTTTTTCGCGATTTCAGCTTTGGTCCCATAGTATAAGTTGTTTGTCATCATAAACACAATCACGTGTTCGAAATACGCTCTTATCCAAAGAGGTGAGCGTGTCTTTTACTGATTAATGTGAAAGGGCCAAGGTACCATAAAAAAAATCATCATCATCATTTTAGCCACAAAACGTCCACTGCTGGACATAGACCTCCCCCAAGTGTCGGTACATTGACCGGTCCCGTACGACTCGCATCCACCGGAGAGAGACCTA
Source organism: Xestia c-nigrum (assembly GCA_916618015.1). Taxonomy (NCBI): domain Eukaryota; kingdom Metazoa; phylum Arthropoda; class Insecta; order Lepidoptera; family Noctuidae; genus Xestia; species Xestia c-nigrum. Next base: position 20,827,259 of record OU745257.1, on the reverse strand, counting down.
CTACAACCTCTTAAAGCGGTATTATTTAATCCTTACTCATAAGGAAAGTAATGTAGTTAGTCATTCCTATGGGGAACGAAAAACTCTACGCCCTGTTTTCCATATTTCTAAAATGACCACATCTTGTATACACGCTAAAAAATTGATGATTGGATTGATACTTATTAAAGAATCTTTTGTTTAACAAATGAAAAAAAAAAACCAAATATTTGCAATATTTTGTTGTTGAAATAATCAATAGGGGTAATCAAAATACCTACCACACAAGTTCTTTTTTGTTTTCGACTTGATTTCAACAAAACCCGAAAAACAAAAGAATATTAAAAAATCAAGTGAGTGTGTTCCACAAAGCGATGTTCTAGTGAAAGCAGTGTGCGAACAAACCGTAATTAAACTAATTCGGAATCAATTTAATTGTGATACTGTTCCGATTCGCAGGGCCCATTGTTTTAGCTCTCTGTTTTAAATACAAAATATTTGGATATCACGGCCAGTGTGGTATGTAGAGCGGTAATTATGACAGTCATCTTGATTATTTAGGGTTGGTCTTTGTAAGTGAAAACTTCTTTATGCGCGTTGAGCACTTTTTGGGTGAACAAACATTATGGAACTCTGCTTCGTAGCACTCGTAGCCGATCCGCTACGGCGTAGCACCACTTAGGCGTGCGCGGGGCACAACCCGTAGCAGATATAGATTACTTTGTTTTCACTTTTATCGCAGTCCCAAAGACTGCATCGGTTTTTTTTATATATTCTTATATTATTATACTTAAATACAAAAGCTTGTGAATGTGGATGGATGGATGTTTGTTTCTCTTTTGCGCAAAAATTACTAAAAAGATTTGGATGAAATAATATGGCATAACGATAATGGATTGACAAATAGGTTACGTTTTATCCCGTAATTGACAAATAGGACAAAAATAGGATTATTTTCATCGTGTAATTTTCAACTTTTGAAGTGTTAAAAGTAATTTTGATTTTAGTATGTTAAGCAGAGCGATGAAAATGCAATGTAGCGTTTTTGTTTAGGCATTCATTTAATTCTAGAGATAATTCGATAATTTATTTTTGACTTGAATGTCGTCATTACTTTGTTAGTGTCACTAGTTAGTAGCTCTAGTATTTTATAAAACATATGAAACTACTTACTAGGGCCCACATATTTATTTCTAAGATGACCACAGTATATATTTTTATTTTTGTTGGCAACCCTAGGAAATTACGAGACCCAGAGATCAATTTTGCCAAATCATTCCACTTTCGCTCAAATATTTTCTTAAACCTAAGTTTCCAATAAAATATTTGAGAATTGTCACGTTTGTCAGTAACGAAGCAAAACATTTAATTTGCAGTTATATGTTATATTTTGTGAAACCGGTTGATTTTGATTGCCAGTAAAACTTTAAGTATCGTGCCACGGTAATAAAGCCGTAAATTGAAACTTTGTGGCCAAAGATATAAATAATTTAATTTATAACTTTTGCCAATATGGATAACTCGTTTTTCCAAAACACAGATGTCATAACTTGACGACCCGTATGGCGCAGCGGTAGTAATGCTGCCTTACGTCCTTAGGGTCGGGTTCGAATCCAAGTAGGAGCAAATAATTGTGTGATGAGAACGGACATTTGTTTCCGAGTCATGTATGTTTATATGTATAATAAGTATGTATTTACAAACATACAGAGTACATATGTAGTATATCAACTGCCTGGTGACCACGACACAAGCCTTGCTTAGTTTGGCACTAGATGACGCTGTGTGTAATGTCCAGCGATATTTATTATTATAATTATATAAAATAACATCACGCCTGTAATCCCCGTAGGGTTAGATAATAATAATAATAATAAACCATTTATTTCAGGTAACAAAGACCCATACATACCTACCATACCATACCCATACCTTAACTTAAATATACATACTAATAACCTTTTTTGTTAGTATAGTAACTTATAAACTATGTAGCGGCTATGTTGCTGTTAGGCTGTTAGGTGTTTCTAATACAGGGTGTAAACCACCTCATCACAAAGCCGTTAACCAAGCATTCTGTACATCAAACTAAGTAACTTTACGCAAAAAATATTGCTGGGAAACAACTTTTTTTTTTGAGGTTATAAATCATGTTTTGTGGTAGAACTCAATGTTACGCACTTAAAACATTGTGCTGATGGATGAATTGAATAGTACGGGGGTTGTGGAGGTGTTAAAAGTCAAAATCTTACAAAAAAACCTTGTATTAAAAAAAAACTGTCAAAAAGTTGTAACTTTGAACCCCCATATCTCCGTAACTAGTAGGTTCTCAGGTATGGTGTAGAACAAAAAAATGATCGCAATGACAAGGAGAACAAGTGTCTTTCGGCTTCGTGAAGAGGTGTTTTACACCCTTTATGATACCGATAGCGATACAGTACGTAACAGAGCGTGCCTTGTTAGGGTGTCTAAATACCTGGAGTCTGTGATCAGCACTTGCTTGTACAGACGAAAGCACATGAAGGTTCTATAATCTGTCAAATTTCTTTAGACGATTTTCAACTTTATCGCTGAAGTATTAGGTTCACCTGAACCTCAGGTTTGTTATTGAAGGTCTTTACACATTATGTAGATAGAGCGGTCAAACTAAATTAACAGGCAACACTCTAATTTTGAATTCCAATCTTCTCCCATTTCTCAATGATCAGCATTTCACCCAACACAGACATTCAACACAAACAGCACTAAATTCCCTTGAAACGTCCGGGTCCGTGGGTACTGCAGTATCCATAACTAAAGCGGGGTACATACCTGTGACGTTAGGTCCATAATGCAGTCGCACAACGCTTCCGGCAGCGGTGTGAACTGGCCTTGGTACGCTGGCGTTACTATGCAGTCCTCGATGTCACCTGATAACAATAGAGATAAAGATACATTAAGATTCATTATCACTGAATTATAGAAAGTCCTACAAGTATGTATATATTAAGTAGTGGGTTTATCGGGAAATTGAATGCTTTTGATGATCTGTACCTATTAGCGAGTGATTTTGGCAATTTGCCTAATGTCATTTTTTAATTTATATAAGAATTCATTCACTTTGAAGATTTACTTTGCAAGCATTTATATTTTTATCCGATTGCATTCAACAGATGAGCTATAAAAAATAACCTTTCAACGAACAAAGTCAAAAACGCTTCTACTAAAGAATACTGTAACAGAATTGTACCAAAGACTACGTACGCCATCTCAAAAAATACATATTTACACACTAATGCACGTAGTTTTACACCCCCAATCTACCCAGTTCATTAGCTTAAAAAAAAACATCTAAATAACTAACAAACACACTGCAATGCACAATTAAAGCCGTGGGGTTATCCACTGCTGGGGCATAAATCGCGTCGACAATACCCCGGGGAAGTGGGGGATGTCCCCGGGGAACGTTTGTTGGAGCCAGTCCAAATAGCTCGAGTTGTGAGAGGAGAGCGGGGATAACTGTTGTTTTTGTCCGTTTGTTTATGGGTTGGTGACTTTCATTTGTGATCATGGGTGAGTGTTTATTGGTGGCCAATATTGGCCCCTTTACTATAAAGGATTTGTGAAAGATGATATGGCTTGAAAAGAAGGTAACTGCTGAGATGAAAAGTGTGAAAGTAAAAGACATCCTGCGCCACCTCAAATAAATTAGGTTACAGGCAGGAGAATGATGATAAAAAACCACGCTGCAAAGATCATCATTATCTGCTTAGCCTTTTCCGATGCAAAGATCATCGTTGTTCTAAAAATGAATAATGAATTGTTAGCTTATGATGACCCCTCCTTGCAAGTATCAAAGTTACTTCTAAAACCAATTGTACCTACATAAAGTAATTTTTTGACTAAAATATAATTTACTTATTCGTTAAAGCGAAAAGTTGGATTTTGAACTCTCAACTCGGCGTCAAAAGAGTGCCCGAGTGTAAAAATATATTTAGGCAGATACATTTAGATGTCTGCTAGAGTTACTGAAAATGGGAAACCGTTTATCCATTCCGCTATGTCCCCATTTTCTTTTCTTTTCTTTCACTTATATACATTGTAGATTCTTCCATACGATCAAAAGCCTCCTTACCCTAGTTTGCATGTATTTTCCTAACTAGTCTCAAAATACCGCCAAAAATACATGCCTTGTACTAAAACGAATGCGCCAAACGGACACGGCTAGTAAAAATGTCCGCAGTATACGCAACGCGGGCCACACTCACTCGTAATATCCGCGATGATATTTTTACGTCACATTTGGCTAAAACTAGGGCTACTTCAGACACACAGTTCCGTGTGACATTATGTCGCGGTGGCAACAAATCGTCTGACAAAATGTCTCCTGTTTTGTGTCAGGAAGGAAATATTTTATACTGGAGTTATTCTGGATACGTTTGTATAAGATTTGTTTAGCGCGTTCAAAATATTGGGTTTAAAAGGCTACGAGTTTTGTAAACTTTCAGAGGATTTTACGGATAAATAAGAGACTATAATTTTCATTGTTTTAGTGCCCTAGAATGAAGTTAAGATAGTGCATCGGATAACATGTGTTTCTGGTCTCATCTATGATCCACGTGGCCTGGGGGTTTACTTTCGTGAAGGTTGAAAAACAACGATACACTAACACGATATAATATATAGCCTTTTTTTAATCTTGCGGGAGAAAATGCAAAAATATCGGTATCAGTAAAGTGTGTTATAATAAGTATTATAATAAAATATTCAGCTAAGTTATGCAGCTGTTAGAAAGCCACTGAACTGGCTGTAAACACAAATATTTCGCAACTGTCAATCAGCATTAGAGTAACGCATAGACAATAGGTACTAGGAAAACAAACGCGTCGTGGAGTCACAGAATTATGATTTTAAACATAATTTCACGGTGCTACAGTTTCATGAAGCTGATTGAAGCGCTTTGAAGCACAGTTGTATTCAACGGATTGAAGCGCTTATCTCTGCTCACAGACTGCACTCGGCCGAGGCGCGGTGAAACAATAGCGACGGTACCAGGCTGTCATAAGTGTAGAAGAGTTGGTTTGTGTTGAAATTAATATTGGTGAAATTTTCATGGAGAATGTTTACGGCAATGAAGGTAAAAAGAAAGAAGAGGTACCTACGAAACAGGTCCGAGGGAGTGAGAAATGAAATTGTAAACTTGTGACTGACAGCGTTGTTTATATCGAAAAGGAGAAAGAAACAAGTCATCTGAAGGTAAGCTAGAACATTGATCTAATTAACGTGGTAATTTTTACGGTAATAGGTACAATACTCAAACGAAACAACAAAAATGCAACAGCTAAAGACGTTTTAAATGCACTATGGTCCAATTGTTAAATCTATGATATTAATGTTAATGACGGGAATCAAATCGACCACACCATAACAGCACATAATTTACCATGACTCATAGCTCAGCATAAGCTTCCACATAGTACAATTAATGATGATCAGGGGATTATGCTGATCAAGTCATAATCTCCACATTTGGCTCACAATCCACAGATTGACATCGAAATAATGATGTTACTCGGATCACAAAGGCGTGAAATTGCAGCTTATAATAAAATGGCGCTGACAGCATGCCTAATATGCACGTACAACGTTTTAAGTTTTGTAAGTTTGGAATACAAGACGTATTTTTGAAATTCAGCACTTGATTCACTCCGTAAATATGCCAAATTCAGGAATACCGTGAGGAGAATTTCCAAAATAAACAGTTTGCATTGCATCAAAAATATAACAAGTAACAATAATCCATTTTTTCTTATTTTTAATGCTTTTTTCATTGATATTTAACGCTGTTATTTTCAGGAATAAATTAATTTGCTTTTCGTCACTAAGCCTCTTCTGTTCAAAAGTTTTATTATTGATACCGTTAACCTTCCTCATTCTATGGAAAATGCCTCTCCTCATGACTTTATTAATACTTTCTCTCTCTCCTTAATTAATCTTTATAATAAAACAACTAATTAGCAGATCTTTATTTCTGAACTACAAGACTACCATTTGTGTTCCTTCAAATTGCTATTATTTAAAGCCATCTTTCTTTCAACATCCATTTCAAGTAACAAGTTTTCATTTTAGTACCACTTATAGAACTAAGTACAATCATCAACAACAGCACAAATATAAATGTATATTTAGATACACAACCCTTAGCAATTACACGCCATCAATCTTACTAATAGTTTACGTATCGTCTGTACTAAGTGGTATGTTAATGCATTGTTTAGTAAACACAGGTGTACACTTCTGTACACAAGTGTACTCCTGTACAGTAGGAAGCGGATGTACGACCGCCAATGTTCCGTAGGGTATGTATTGGTATGTGATATTTGTACATAATGTGTTATTTTACCAACAAACTTTTTTCAAGGGTTTGTTGCAAAATTCACATTTAATATTCGTATTGACTGCTGCATTTGGTTAGGCTAGACACTGCTAAAGAAATGGTTCAAATTTCACGAAAAACGTCAAGACTTGTACTGTTTTGAAATTTCTTGTGGTAAGCAGATTTGCTTTGTTTGTATTGGATATGACTTTACTCTGAACTATCTGTCATGGGGCTTCATCATTGCCTCCGAAGAGCTTTCGGCATTCTTTCAGCATTTCATGGTTAGGGTTTGCATATTTAATACAACGTTACTGATCTTTTTAGCTTGCCCAGGTTGGTCTGTGGATGGGTGACCACCCATTACATACCGAGTTTCTTCTGTGCCTCGTATAGCACGTTAAGCATTTGATCCCTGCTGTCATTTTTAGACCTTTGACTGTCGTTACAGGTAGTCAGTGGGGCAAAAAGTCTGACAACCAGTCTTACCAAGGAGTATCGTATTACTCAGTAATACTGGGTTGTGAAGGTCAGATAGGCAGTCGCTCGTTGTAAAATACTGGTATTCAGCTACATCAGGTCAGACAGTAAGCCGACCCCAACATAGTTGGGAAAAGGCTAGGCAGATGATGATGATAATGTTGTGAATCATTTTAAGCTGCGAATCTTCACAATCATGTTATGCCTGTGAGGTAATATAGCTGCAGTTTCCGGCAATATATCCCATCTTCAAATTCCCACAGCAAAAAAGGGGTGACCCATTCTTCAGGGACACCACGACACATTTCTTTTCAAACTCTTTCCCCTCGTTATTTCTCCCGCCACACAACGCAGTGAGTTACGCTCTCGCAGTCAGTTTGCGCATAACACAAAAAACAAAAGCCTTGAGAGCACTAGGGTAACCTAATTCTGCTTATACGAGGACACCGGCTGTCCGGGGAATTATGTCAAGTTGGGCACCCTGGTGGGTCATATTGCGTAAACGGGTTTAATTTGTTTTAGAGTAAATGTTTCCTTTGAGAGAATGCTTTTGTTCTTGTAAGTTTTCTTTTGAGCTTTTATTAAATAGTTTCTGTTCTGGAATTCAGTCTATCTTTCCGCCGTAAGCATACTTGGCGCATAATTATACTGAAATAATATACAGAAAAATATGCCTTACCAATCCAAAAGGCGAGCCTTGTAAGGCACTTTTTAATTACCTTTTCTCAAACACGCCCCTATAAATAACGTTGCCGTTGGTAGTTTTAGTGCAGTTGGTAGTACATACGTAAAATGCATAAGATATTAAGTTGAAATTATATCATTATTATATTTATTATAATATTATCTACAATGACTTATAACTACAAGAAAATAATACAATCAAGAAGGCTACTGTCTATATCCCACAAACAAATCATAGGTACACATGCGTTCAAATTAACAGTGCACATCAACAATTTACGAATGCATTGATAATTTAGATGGTCATATGTAGGTGTTGTGTCGAATTCCATTAGTTACATGCTCCTTAGTGCACGTGGGTACGGGCCAAGGTTGAGAAGTGCATTGCGACTGTACTGACTACACTCATGAGGTTTTTTCAATCAAGGTTATAAGTGTATATCTGTCTTGGTTTATTGGACATGACAGGACTGACGAATCGCAAGTAACTAAAAGACTGATGAAATATAAATGTTGATATAGATAGAGAGAGAGGAAGATAAAGGAAATGATGGATGGATTGTGTGAGGAATGAAATGAAAGATAAAGGGAGTTAATAATATTAAAATTTAAAAAAAACGGGAGAACGGAAGAAAAAACGTGTTACGCCGACCCCAAGGATCATGTCACAGTGGCGAGAAGATAGTTTAGAAGAGTGTTTGGGTTGGTCAAAGGTTTTTTGCGACAAGTGAGAACTAAGTTTAGCTTGAAATGACCGAGTACAGTTTACTTGGTTATATCTGCCCTTAAAGGCATAAACATTATACTAATAGAGGTAAAGAGAGGAGCATTGTTATAAGGACAAATTATGGTAGAAGACTATTGATAGGAGAAAGCTGTTGGAGTTGTTTTTTTAATCAGTACACATGCATATTTTGCATTCAGGCAACTACAATAACGATATTATGTTTTGTCAATGGAAGGTTGCAATGTTGTGTAGAAATCAAGTAGTCGATTACTCCGGTGTTGCAAATAAGAAAAAGTATCAACAAGAATTACGGAGACAGAAAATATCCATCTGTCCGCACATTGCTTAACTCGCTTTCAACTCAATATTATGCATTGTCTCCAATTTTAGGATTCCGTGTCAAGCATGTGTTTGATAAAGGGAACAAACAGTTCGCTCGTTGGACAAAGTAAGATGGGACTTGGCTTTAAGTGAAGTTGAAACTAGGGTCTAAGTAAATGTTTTTTTAGTCTCCTATATCGAGGCCGTGTCGTCGTTGTGGCAGACCTCGTGGAAGATAGGGACGAAACTGGACAAAACTAGCGACCAGTGGTCCAGATTGGCCTTGGATCGAAACCAGTGGAAGTCTTCGTGAGAGGCCTTTGCCCAGCAGTGGGATAATGCAGACTAACAGTATCATTATACAGAGGAAACAAAACGAGAGGCTCTAAGAGTCATATTAAGTATACGGATAAGTAAATACAATAATACAATTTAATACGTGTATAAATAACTGAAATGGTCATACAAAGTCTTAAACCTGTAAGACTTCTTTTATCGTAATTACCGATCCTTATCTCACATTCTCTTCCTGCATAATTGATTATCAAGCGAATGCGTTTAAGCCTTTTTGGTCCTCATGAATACAGGATCGTGTACGTATTTAAGGAATCATTTACCAAAAGTGGTTCTCGCAAATTGTGATTGGATGTCTCGATAACTTGTATTGATCTGCAATTATAGCAGTATAACTCAAAAATTAAGCTGCGTTTTAGGGGTTTGAAAAGGCCATGGTAAAATTCAAAGAAATGCTTTCCTTTTCTAGAAGATAGGCGCCAAACTTGTATCACCCCAGATGCAATTTAAAAAACAACATCTCCTATTTCTGTCTGCAGGGTTTAAAGTAACCAAATACGGAAGGGATAGCGCTCGCGCTCGTTCCTAGTTCGCTCGCTTAGCCGACAACTTCCAGAAGCATACCAAAAGCAGTTTATGTAGTGCTTTATTAATTTTGGCGCTTGAAGAATATACGCAGCAGGGCGCTGTTGAAAGAACAAAATGGCAGTGTCAGTTCCGAATTGCACCAAAATAACCCCACTGCACTATACTACGGAACTCAAGCATTTAGTGCGCGCTGAACCCGTTCCCACCACGTGGGTAGTCCTCGATGCCTCGTAAATACCACACTTTATCGCCGGCCTCGTTGCGAAAAAAATATAAAAATGTGATTGTGCCTCTTTCTGTGGCCGCCAGTGGAATGTTTATGCCTTGCGCCTTTTAGTGGGTTTACGATTGATTGTTGTATGTGATTATAGAGATGGTGTTAAAATTTAGTGTTTCTAGTTTTAAATGTTTTGTCGAGTTTTGCCTATAGGAAAATGGGAAGAAGAGTCAAGTAATATTTTGGGACAAAGGAAGCATATTGTTTGAGACGAACAATATTACAAAACAATACACAATATTAGTTATTGTAAATAATAGTATGACCAACAATATTTTGATTAAAAAGAGTGTCCATGGAGTCTCTTGGCCATTCTTCTCTAAAGAGATCTACGCTAGGGAATGGGCAACTACAGTACTTTCACAGTTTTTATGACTTGTGACTGGGACTGTAGCTTAGCGTTTTTTTGTTGTTTTTTGACATTCAAAAGTACATTAATGGTCTAATTGAAATAAATGCTTTGAGTTTGAATTTGAACCAGGATTTGGTTTGTGGGTCGAAACTCAGTGGGCCAAACGAAGAATAAAATCGTTTTTTATGGGGTTTCTTTCATTGAATTTAAAGATTCTGTCGAGCGCAATTTAAGTTCAAACTACATAAATAGAATCATTGATTGGTTGTTTTTAAAGCCCAATGCAAGTTACCACGCCTATGTTAAGTGCTGACAAGATCCTTCAAAGCTTTCTTGGATGTTTATGTCAACGATCCAAATCAAGACCTTTTCTTAACTGACTTCATGAATCAAAAGGCCTTGTCCCTTATCCATTCAATCACAAACATGGGCTATAAAACAGAGACACCACGTAATGTAACCTGCCAATAAGAACTCCAATCAACAATTTATTTTAGCCTATATCCGTCTCAAAATGACCAACCATCTTTACCAACCTCTTTGCAGAATGACAGCTACAATTTGCCAGTCATTAAAAAATAATTTAATTCCATTCATTCATTTTTGTTTGTATGTATGTCATTACAAGACGAAGTAAAGAAATGCCCAAGTCCGGCCAAGGCTGACTTGTGCTTCGTTAATGATACAATGATTCATTATTCACAATTGCATGGTGTTATTGTTATTGCTAAGATTGGGATTGAAGTTGTTGATGTATTAAGGGTGTTTATGTTTACTGTCTCACTGCAAACAATTATAAAAGGATGGAAGGAAGTTTGATTCGGTAACATTATTGTATCTGTTGCATCTAAAAGTGTTTTTCTGTTCAAACTGTTTTAAAAACAGTGTTAAAAACACCGTTTGTGTCCCTGATTTCCTTACAGTGTATGTACAATGTTATTACGTTTTGAAAAGCTGTGTGGTAATCGGATATCGTGATATGGATGTCACCGTAAAATTGACAAACACGTTATATTACAATATAACGTGTTTTTTCTCGCGATATTGTAATGTCTCGAATTATTGTCAACTGAACATACGGAAGTATCTCTGCCCCCATAATCGGGTCTTGGGGCACCCCCCCCGTTAGGTTAGTTAGGTTCTTTTAAACCCTGCACTCGGATATAGCCCGTCGACTACGCTTTTTAGGGGGAATACATTAATCGGTATTTCTCAGGAATGGTGTTTGATGTTCATTTGACAATAATTCGAGACTTTACAATATCGCTAGAGATATTACAATATAACGTGTTTTTTCTCGCGATATTGTAATGTCTCGAATTATTGTCAACTGAACATACGGAAGTATCTCTGCACCCATAATCGGGACTTGGGGCACCCCCCCGTTAGGTTAGTTAGGTTCCTTTAAACCCTGCACTCGGAAATAGGGGCCCCGCGAAGCGGGGCTCCGTCGACTACGCTTTTTAGGGGGAATATAAAGTATTTTAAGGTTATGTTATATTAATCGGTATTTCTCAGGAATGGTGCATTATCTTTTCATGAGAGTTGTGCCACTGGGCAAGGGGGACCCCTCCTTCCCTCCACACCGCATAAGTTGACTACCATCGCATGCATTTCATGAAAAATAATGCGTTTTGTTGTAAGCAGTATGTTCATTTGACAATAATTCGAGACTTTACAATATCGCTAGAGATATTACAATATAACGTATTTGACAATTTTACGGTGACAGATATATGACGCAAAGAAATGAGGGAAACGTAGAGTAATATTGATGCTGATGAGTATAAGAGTAGAGGAAGATCAAGGAAACGATGAATGGACTGTGTTAAGGATAGATATGGCTAGAGAGAGATGGTGACTGATGAGATGAAGGGTAATAACGAAGTTTGGAAGAAAAAGACTGAAGAATGATGATCAAAATCAAAGCATTTATTTCAAGTAGGCCAATAACAGGCACTTTTGAATTGTCGAAACAAAGATGAAAATTAAATGTAGCTACAGTCCCAGTCACAAGACATAAAAACTGTGAAAGTACTGTAGTTGCCCATTCCCTAACGTAGATCTCTATGGAGAAGAACGGGCAAGAAACTCCATGGACACTCTTTTAAATCAAATTATTGTTACAAAATCTTGGTTACATTATTCATGTTGAGATGGTAAATTATGTGAGAACAATGTAGCAAGATGTGCACGTTAAAAGTGTTCATAGTAAAAACAATGATGACCGAAAAGCTATGCCCATCGGATTCAAATTGAATGTCGTTGAAAAACAAACTCTTGAAAGCCATTGCCATTTGTCTAGGCAATCTCTTCATTCTTGATGTATAGTGCTATAAAACAAATGAACACCTACAGTCGAATGCGGCACCAACAAACGTTTGTAGAAACCAAAAACAATTTGTTTGGCAATCGGTAATGATTAATTCCAAACCAAATGTTGAGATGCTCCAATGATCATTCATTTTAATCTTAATATAAAATCAATTTGTATTGATATATCTACTAAAATTGATTGAAGTTTCTATTTGGTAATTCTCTTTTCGTAATACAAAGAAGGTTTCATTATTTAGATATTAATGCTTTTTTGTTCAAAAGTTGGCAAATTAGAGCTGAAATATATTAATGTCTAGGCGTACTTGACTAGAATGTTCATAAAAGTATGTCGTAAGCGCATATTAAATTATTATGGTTGATGATCGCGTTCAAAAATTGTAAGAGCATGGTTTAATGATCTGCAATAATTTAAGTACTTTTAGTTAATGCAGCTGCTCTAGAACATTATTGTGCTCAGTTCTAACAAAATAGTTAGCTAACTTTAATTTGTGCATGTATTATATGAGATAGTTTATTTCAAAGTATTTTCAAGAGAGCGGGCAGGGACCAGAGGTGGGCCAGTGGTGGCGGCCTAAACTTACGAACAGTAAGTCGTGGGTTCAAACCCAGGCAGGCGAATTACTTTATTTATTTCATCACCACTGCTCTCAAAACGGTGAAGAAAACATCGTGAGGAGACGATGTCCTAGAACCAAAAAAATTGAAGACATTGTACCAATATGCACTGGGCCCGCGTGGTGGATTATAGCCCATTCCCTTTCATAGAGAGGAGGCCGTGTCCCAGCACTGGGGACATTAATTAATAGGCTGATGTTAAAGATGATGTTTTTCAAGGCACTGAGAAACGTATTACAAATGTAAGGATACACTGTTTAGGCCGACATAATTATCGCTTTCTTAGAATTTGGTTTCTCTTAATGATTTTAAATATGATTGACATTCAAACCTTTTCGGTGACTTATGCCTGAAATTTCCGAAAGTTCAGGCAACAGGGCACAACCGTTACTGCTACTGAGAAATTCCTGATAGAAAAACCCAATAATACTTTCCCCGACCTGGGAATCCAACCCAGGACCAAAGACCAGTAGGTGTTTTGGTAGGTTATCACTACCAAAACACCTACTTACCTAACCACATTTACCCATAATGATGTGTTAGCATGTAAAGCGGTGTTTAACACCCGAACACCTGTAGACTGTGGCGTTAGAACATTACCATGATATTATGGTGTTAGCCAGTGGGCGTGGGACTAGAAATTGTTTAGAATATTTATGTAGTATTGACAGGCAAACTGTAATGATAAAGTATCATCGTTTATTATAAACTGAAGATATTTGGTGTGAATCTTTGCTTTGTGATGCGGAGGAATGAGGAAAATGTCGTGAAAAAAGTTTTGAGTATGAATGTGGATGGGTATTTGAGTAGAGGAAGACCAAAGAAACGATGGATGGACTGTGTTAAGAAGGATATGGTAAGAAAAGAAGTTTCTGATGAGATGACGAAAAATAAATGAGTATGGAAGAAGAAGACATGCTGCGCCGACCACAAATAAATTGGGATAAGGGCAAGAGAATGATGATGATGTTTGTGGTTTGCGCAGTTGGGATTAACATTGCAATGTTGTCGAAATGGTTGTATAGTTATTATGTTATGTGACTAGCTCTGCCTCGCGACCTTCGCCCACGTGAAATCATTATAAAATTATTACTTCCCTATTTGAATCTGATTTTGCTAACAATTTCAAGGGATTTCAATTTTTTGTACGGAACCCTGACGTTTTTTTTTGAAAATAAAAGTCTCCTAAGTTTGACCTTATGACATCATTATGCCAGTAAAAGTCCCGTCAAAATCGGTCCAGCCTTAGCCGGAGATTAGCCAAAATAAACCGACAAACAAAAATTGCTTAAAAAGTGTTTTTATTATATGAGTACTGACATTATATATTTTCTTACGCATTCCGTAAAAAGCTGTTTTGATATAACAGATAGACACTTCAATTGTATTTATTTGTACAGATGAGTAAGTAAAAAATAGTAAATATAGTACGGTGTGTGATTGTGTCGGGATTTCACAACAGCCATGCGTGATTGAAATCGAATAAAGCTTTGCGTGCTAAGCCCTTACTACTAGTTAAGTGAAAACATGCAATGCAATCAATCAACAATATCATCATCATCATAATTACACTCATCATCATACATGCTATCTTATAATAATTTAATTCCAATACTTATCTTACAGACTACCACTACTATTGAGTCATTGGACATGACATATCTAGCTCTTATTGAACTATACCTTCAACAAGAAGATTTTTACACCTAATATATAGGGTGTAAAACACTTCTTCACGAAGCCGAAAGGCACTTGTTCTCCCCATCATTGCGATCATTTTTTTGTTCTACACCATACCTGGGAACCTTCTATTTACGGAGATATTGGGGGTCGAAGGTCCAACTTTTTGACAACATTTTTTAAATGCCAGTGTTTATTGTAAGATTTTTACCCCGAACTATTCAATGCATCCATTAGAATCATGTTTTAAGTGGGTTACATTGAGTTTTATCATAAAACATGATTTTCCACCCCAAAAAAAGATGTTTCCCAACAATATTTTTTGCGTAAAGTTACTAAGTTTGATGTACAGAATGCTTGGTTGACGGCTTCGTGATGAGGTAGTTTACACCCTGTGTGTATTAGACTATTAATAATAATTATACATTACATAACATCACGCCAAGCACATGTAAACCACAAAAAAGTAAAAAAATAAAAACCTTTTTCTAAAACCGACTTACAAACAAAAAAGTGAAAATTAACTTTAGCTTCTGAAGTCGGTGACAAAAAAAATCAATCAAACAAAGGTCACTGACTTTTTTTTGACTTCACTGACGGTTTTATTTTTACAAAAAAGTTTTTTTATATTTGTGATTCTCCATCAAGCAATGCAAAGATGGCCCCGTTCAGAGCTAAAGTATTACTCGACCTTCACAATAACGTTTTAAGTAACAGTTAAGTTCACCGATTTTCTATACTGTTAATAAATATTTTTTCAATTTTAAGTAACATTTTAAGTAACAGTTAAGTTAACCGATTTTCTATACTGTTCATAAATATTTTTTCAATTTTAAGTAACATTTTAAGTAACAGTTAAGTTAACCGATTTTCTATACTGTTCATAAATATTTTTTCAATTTTAAGTAACATTTTAAGTAACAGTTAAGTTAAGCTATTTTTTATACTGTTAATAAATATTTTTTCAATTTCTGATACCCTATCAAGTAATGTAGAAGTGTCCTGTTCAGAACCAAAGTATTACTCGACCTTAAATGACTGTTAAGTTAATCGATTTTCTTGTTTGTATTAAGCTATATTGGTATATTGGAAGCTCCAAGACCGTTGAAATTTACTGTTACGCGAAGCTCCCCTAAAAACTTTCCCTTAAAATGTTATCAGTTTCCATGTGATTACACCTATTCACATCGTTGGATCCCAAAAATTCCCTTTAATGACGTCGCGGTAAAATATCGAAGGGGAAAAAGTGAAATCTTGCATTAATTTCTAATATTTAGGTGCCTGGTTTGATTTTAAGGCGATTACATGAGCTAATCGCGAGTTTTATAATTACTAAAAGCATATGATTCACTGCTATAAATAAGACCAGAAAAATATATGATATTCTTCAGGATATAATATGCTAGCATGATACTGTTTTGAAAACATAATACAATTAACTTGGCTCGATAAAAAGAAATCACGAACTTATCTCTAAAAATATCTTTCAAACAATTAAAAACATACTAATATGCATGCGATCATTCTGATTTTTTGGCAAATAATTCTACAAGCAATATATTAGCATGATACTGTTTCAATTGTTTAATCCAATCAATAGTTTTTTTTTGTTAATCGATCGAAACCACACATTTCGCGCTATTGGGCCCGCAGGGCTTACGTAACAACCACTTTGTAGTAAAAGCTGATGAGAACATTATTCTAACAGCATTTCAAACGAAGTTTTAACCACCACAACTAGAGTTGCTAATTTAGCTCGTCTAAGCGCCTTAAATATATAAAACAAACGTTGTTCAAAACATTTTATTTCACATAGGCTTACACATAGGTTTTGTAAGTGCCCATGCACTTACAAAACATCGACAAAAAGCACGTTTTTGTATTTTATTCAAAAATGTGGAAATCAAAGGAACAAAAATGTTTTCAGCCACTTTACGCTCATAATCTCACAAGAAATGATAGGCTGTTGAATTCCAGCACCAGAAAATATAGCAAAAAGACTTGCATCGTATTACAAACTGCCAACTTTCAAAATAATTCGCCGTTAATTAGCATCAGGATTATAAAGACGTCAACCAACTTATAAACTGTGCAATGCTGTTAGGTTGGCACGACATGCACGCCAACTGCTCTCCCTCATAAAGTTAGAACTTATATTTAATCTGCATTCCAATTTACAGACTAGTCTTGTTCGCCAAGTAATTATTTAAGTTAAAGAATGGTTGTTCACGCAAATAGAGCAAGGTAGGAATAGTAGGACTGGCTATATCTCTGTAGTGTTATGAATCAGGGGAGTAAACCTTTTTGACATTTTAATTTATGCCTAAATAAAACCACACTTCTAGAAGTTAGACTTTTAGCCCTAGGCCGAAGGGTGAGAATACAACGCGCGCTGAATCTCAATATTTAACAAAATATACATTTTTATGGAAATTATGTTCCTTCAAGTTCTTTAAAATTACCTACAAGAAAGTTTTAGTGAAGTGTATTTATTTGTTTTTTTGCATCAGTTGGATGCGAGTCGCACGGGACCGGTCAATGTGGCGACACTCGGGGGAGGCCTATGTCTAGCAGTGGACGTATTTCGGCTGAGATGATGATGATGATGATGATGTGTTTTTAGTTTTGAGAGGCTAAATAATAACGGCCGATCGTTAGGTTAAACCGCGCTTGCCTCGGATTGTCTCTACATACCGAGTTTCCTCCGTGCCTCGGAAAGCACGTTAAGCAGTTGGTCCCGGTTGTCTTTTGTAGATCTTTGACAGTCGTTTCAGCTAGAGAATGACTTGAAAGTCTGTCAACTAGTCCTACCAAAGGGTATCGTAATTATAACCCAGTATAAATTGGGTTGTAGAGGTCAGGTAGGCAGTCGCTCCATGTAAAATACTGGTATTCAGCTGAAAGACTGGAAGCCGATCCTCACACAGTTCGTCAAAGGCTAGGCAGATATTGATGAAAGTTTTAACACAACAGGGCTACCCGTTTAGCTTAAAAGAGTTTTTAAATAGTAATTAATAATTGCTTACAGATTTAACAATCATCATCAGCCTATTAATATTAATGTTCCCACTGCTGGGACACAGGGCTCAACGAAACTTACTCCGACCCCATACAACTGTTACAATAAAATAAATATACTATGCAGTTAATGTCAAAGCAAACTCCCAGATTGCAACGTTAGCTTACCTATAAGTAAACCGTATCGCGTGATAGCTTTAGTTGAAATGTTAAGATGTTTTATTAGTCTAGACTGAAACTCGTACCTAAGTAATTAATAATAGAACACGAATGTTTGTTTTACAGATAGGTAAACGTAGACAGGTGAAAAGGTTAACAAACAAAAGAGGGCGTGCAAAAAGGAGGATGTGTTGAAATGAAAACCTTTTTTCGTGTTTCGAAAGACGTAGACGTTGAAAATGGAATCGAAATTCAATGAGTTTTAGACTAAGACGACATACTGATTAAAATAATATTAAACTGTAGTTTATTACAAAGTGTATTTTGTGCATTGCATGCACTTACCCTAAAATATAAAAATAAAATTCAAGTAGGGTACGCGGGTAAAAATGTAAAATTCTGTAAAAATCGATTTTTGTTGTTTTTTCACGCAGAAACTACTGAAAGTATTTGGATGAAATTGCAAACAGATTGATAATAACCCTTTTCCACTTATAATAGTAGTAAGAAGATTGCTAGCCTGCATACCTAACTGTTTTGCTGACTATACATAAAACTTTTGAAAGTTCCTTTATTGATAAGCGACCTGTGACATGCAATTTCAAAGGCGCTAACAGGTAGTGCAAACACAAATTAACACTAATTGACAATAACATTAGTTCTATAACCCGCTGATCATTAGAAGCACACATAATAACGTATTTGCGCACAAATTACGTAATATTTACCTCCTAACACTACATGAGCGGCCATTGCAGTAACCATTACGGGCTCCGTCAGTTATCCATACAATTTAATCAGAAAATTATGTAATTATTTATCTGTTATAAGCTATGTTTATTTGCTATATGCGCCAGAGTTTATGTTACCTTAGATTCAATTGGTTATTGCTTCTTCGATAATGTTACGTAGAGGTATAGAGGTCTTGTTTGTTGCCGGTAGTTTTGTGTTTCAAGAGCTTTTTGACGACTGTGTCAAATCGGTAGTGAAATTGAAGAGAAGTGATTTGGAATCAGTTAAACTGTCGTTATTCTAATAGACTGGTGTGTTGCTGGGGAGTTTGTTCCGCCCGTTCTTGTCTTGTTCACCCGAGCTTTAATACTAGGAAGTGACGACTGGTGTTTGTCTTGTGATATTTTGTTGTTCAAATACTTAATGCTGTTTTTTATTTTGGTTTGCTTGCCCTTGAAATAGTTAGGTACTTTAGAAAATATAGTATGAAGTAGACTTCGACTTTGTAAAAAAAAGCTATTCCACACATTTCGACCGTTTTTTTTTAGGCTGGCTTCTGCTTATCCGGCCTTGGGTGTGTATTTTGACCGAATATTGGTAGGTATTGCAGTTTTGCCTGAAATCGCTAAGGTATTCCCGTTTCTCAGAAACAGGCCATCTGTTTCTGAGAAATGGGGAATACCTATTAAACCTTAAAGGCTGACTATACTTTTGTTTCTAGCGATTATTAAAAGGTTTTATGGCCGGTTTAAGATTTGATGTGATTACTTTATAGCCCTTTGTTCAAATTGATTGATCAATCAGAAGGTGATGAGAGATACCGGTGTAATTTGAAAGATTGAACTTCTATCAATTGTTCACTTATAACTTTGATTGATCTCTAATAACTAGTGCCTTATGAATGGGCAATTGTGTGCAGTTAGATTTTATTGTGATTTCACTACTAAAATAAATTGAAGGGCTTCAAGTTTAGTTGATATGTTTTTGATTTACTTGTTGCGTTCATAGACTACTCTATAAATTATTAAAGTTATTGAGCATTGCTAAATGAAGGGTCAGTATAATTATTGTACCCAATCGATAATGTTATTTAAATAAAATTAGTGGTTCGTTGCCAATTTGGATTGTGTAGTAGGTTAAGCTCAATGGAAAGAGACATGTTCCAAGATTTTTTTTTTGATGTTTTTGACTATTCAAGGACCATATTTAAGGGTTCCGTGATGGCAACAAACGGAACCCTTATGGATTCGTCATGATTGTCTGCCTGTCCGTTCGTATGTCACAGCCACTTTTTTCGCAAAATATCTATCAGAACTATGCTGTTGAAACTTGGTAAGTACATGTATTCTGTGAACCGTATTAAGATTTTTACACAAAAATAGAAAAAAAATACAATACATTTTGGGGGTTCCTCCCCTAGACTTAGAACTGAAACTCAAAAAAATATTTATCATAGCAGAACTGCCTCGTTGGCCTAGTAGTCACAAACACGAAGTAAAATCACCACCAACTAAATTTTAAACCGTCAAGCACTAGATTCAACAAAGTTTATCCCTCCCGCCTCTCCCCTCAGTCCTCTCGACATAAGTAAACAGCCCGGCAGCTCTCGAACTAGCAGTTTTCCGTTACAAATGGATTCTCGCAGCTCGTATTGGCACAGTGGTACCTTCACTGGAGACCACTTAAGAGTTTCAATCTCGTTTGGAAACTTTGCTGTTTACGGATCAAAGAACATTAGGATGTTCTTCGAAGAAGAGGATAATGATTGTTACCAGATACAGTTCAGCGATGATAACATAACATCACGCCTGTAATACAGGAAGGGTTAAGCAGACGTGTATCTAATAGTACACCCACATTTCGCCAGTTATGTTTAAGTCCAATGTAATAGGAGGCGAGCCTTTTGCCATCAAGTGGACATAAATAATTTTTACACCACTAAAGCGGAGGACATCGTGGAGTACGAATTGTTTGTTATAATTTCCATTAAAACCGCAATATATTGACTGTTAAGTCGTGTGTTTCAACTTGAGCCGTATTTTCTAGTCGTGACATTGATTGAGAGCTCTGCATCATGTCACGTTTTTGGAGGACACTAGTACTATCCCTGTGTATGAATTGGAGACAGATGACATTTGAAACAGTAATGTTCTTGCATCAGTATCTCGACGATCGCGATCGTCTCTACAGTATGAGCTACCTAGGAAGGCAAGCTTGATGCTTTAAACAATATAAGTTTTAATTGCCCTGCTGCCGCGTGTTCAGTTAGCAATAGAAAAATAATGTAACTTTTAATGCACAATACTAAAGCCATGTGGACCCGTTGCCTAAAACTAGAACAAAATAGGTATGCTAAATAAATGGTATAAGTATGTTTTTACAAACAAAAAAAGTATATATGTAGTATATTAACTATCTAGTGTCCACGACACAAGCTTTGCTTAGTGTGGCACTGGGTGGCGCTGTGTGTTAATGTCGAGCGTTTTTTTTTTTAATGGTATGTTAAGAAATCATGTTTCCAAGCAAAACTATCGATTTTCGATAAAACCACTGACGATTTCCTTATCCGCTATCGTGTCGAACCAGATAGATCAGTTGAAACGTTTATCACATAACTAGGTCATCATAATAACTTGCTCTTCTTTCTAAATGAAATCATTTTTTGTGTGGTCACGTAACTATGTTTTTTCTCACCATGCCGTTTTCACCCCGCGGTGGGGCGTGGAGAATTCTATAGAACGCTTATTTTTACGTTTCCATAGTGATTCGATGCTATAAACACAGACAAATTAGGAAATGGAAGTGCTACGCCCTTTCAGAATACCAGCGTTGTGACGTTTTTTTTTAATGTTACAACACCATGCTGAGATAGGAGCCTTTTGGGCTCGTACAGGACGAGTTTCATTTCTTTTAATTTTTAAATATATATATTTGTTTTCTTTTTTCTGTGTAATTTTTATACTGTTAATTTTGATGCGTTTGTCCTGTGTGGGCTAATAAATGCTTTTTCTTTCTTTCTTTCTTTCCACGCGCATTTAGCCTAAAGAAATGAGCGCAGGAGAGAACTTGAATGGTTATAAAAGTACGTTCTAACGTGAAATCTAACTATTTCAAACATGAATATTTCTGTTTCAGTTTTATTCAAACTATATATTGATAGAAACATAACGTTATTTCAAAAACGTTTCACAACTAATGATTTTTGAAGCGAATGTCCCAAGACTGTTCCTCGATGCTTGCATCAAAAAGGTCTGCACCTTTAACTGGGCTATACCTAATTTTATTTTCATCTCGAGTCAAATTAACTTATTTAGAAAAAACAGACAGACAGACAAGCAAGTGATCTTGTAAGGGTTCCTTTAACCTTTTGAGGTACGAAAACCTTAGATCAAGATATAGTTTTAAAGCCTTTGCAAACTGTCTTTACCACATCCATACCTTATCTATCTGTGGTCACAAAACTGTAGAAACATAACGGCCGCGTCGTTGAATATTCTTTTGTCAAGTTTTTACACAAAAAGAGATTTACGCGATGGAATGCTTAATAGTTTAAGTTAAGGTAAAATCAATATTCATAAACGCTATTCGATCTGGATTGAATTCCGACTAGAGACATACCGTTTATTGAGACACTAGCTGATCCCCCCAATCCGTCTGCGTCACATAAGAGACAAAAGCTCACAAAAGGAATATTTTTCCCCGTTTTTGCAACATTTTTCATTTATACTTAAAGTACTTACGGGATTATATCCGTGATTCGTCGAGTGTAGTAAAAACCGTAAAAGTCTAAAACATTTTTCATTTATGCTCCGCTTCTATTATTTTGTAGTAGCGTGATGTTATATAGCCTATAACCTTCCGCAATAAATAGACTATCCAACACAATAAGATTTTTTCAATTCGAACCAGTAGTTCCTCAGATAAGCGCGTTCAAACAAACAAACACACAAACTCTTCAGCTTTATAATATTATACATATATGTAGATTACAGATGAATGATAAATGGTGGCCTTTTGCTGACCGCTGACCTAATCTTCATTGTTGAGGATACACGAGTTAGGTTAAAACTAGTGCTTTGCTAAAAGTTTAGCCAACCTGCTGGGTTGGTCAAGGCTTTTTGATATACAGCTTTAAATTCATACTTCCTTGGTTAGTCAAGCGCGACTGCTCAGCTTGAGGGTCTGGGTTTGATTCCCGGGTTGGGCAAATTGTTTTTGGGTTTTTCCTTCAGCATTTTTTCAGTAGCAGCCACGGAGTCTGGATTTATGCCCGGTTAATGGCAATAGGGCGCCTCCTATTACATGGAACTTAAACATAACTCGCTAGTTCACACACATTTTTCCTCACAGCCTTTTTTGTATATGTCACCGTAAAATTGACAAATACGTTATATTGTAATATCTCTAGCGATATTGTAAAATTTTGAAATATTGGCAAATGAATATACTGCTTACAACAAAACGCATTATTTTTCGTGATATCCATGCGATGGTAGTTAACTTACGCGGTGTGGAGGGAAGGAAGGGTCCCCCTTGCAGTGGTACAACTCTCATGAAAAGATATTGTACCATTCCTGAGAAATACCGATTATTATAACCTTACCTTAAAACAGTTTATATTCCCCTAAAAAGCGTAGTCGACGGAGCCCCGCTTCGCGGGGCCCCTATTTCCGAGTGCAGGGTTTAAGGGAACCTAACTAATCTAACGGGGGGGTGCCCCAAGTCCCGATTATGGGGGCAGAGCATATTTCCGTATGTTCAGTTGACAATCATTCGAGAGTATACAATATCGCTAGAGAGGAACACGTTATATTGTAATATAACGTGTTTGACAATTTTACGGTGACATATATAAACTTTGAAGGTAAGCCGTCGTCTTCTATATTTGTCATTTTAATATCATGTCTGCACCCAAGACTTATTTACCCATAGTGTTACAATATTAATCCTGATTTGTGACCATTAATGGAATCACATCGCAACAGAATATTTACTGTTCCCATGTCTTTTATCTGCCAAATTGAGTTAGTTCCGAACCAGCGAACTCATTTTATGTGGGAAATTATATTATTTCACGGCATTTTCCCAATTTCGGGCGCAAAGGTGCCAAATCTGATTATAGGTGTTCAAATAAAAAGTGTTCGTGCTGGATTCCCATTATGATACGGTAAATATTGCCGATATTTATTTATTTAAGCATGAGATAATTATTTTAAATGGACTATTTAATCAAAATTGATTTCCTTGATGTGTCTTTTTAATAACGCTTTTGATGTTCTTTACATGTGAGCGGAAACAAATATAATAACCAACCTAAGAACGGACGTCTACAACGCTATTTAAATATTACAAACACCATTTTATTCAAAGGCACATCAGACTAATCTGTGGTAATACATTTGCAAAGAACCTCAAGATTTTTTCAAGAAGGAGTATTATCTTCATCGTCACCATAATTTCAGTCGAAAGACGTCCACTGCTGGACATAGGCCGCCGCCAAGTATCGCCACATTGACCGGTCCCGAAAAGGAGTATGTAATATCATTACAGACAGACCTTCTTCTGTATCGTATCTGTCAGCGTCACATTTGTAATCTACCGAAAAAAATGCGTCATATTGTGAGCAGTAAGTTCGATTGAAAATCTTTCGAGACTTTACAATCTCGCTAGTTTATCACAATCCAACGGGTTTTTCAATTTTACGGTGACATATCCATGATAATCACATTCCATTACCTCAAAAAGGTCATAAAGCGTCAAGTTGTACATATTAATTCTATTAAAGGTAAGCTAATTATATGAAAGCTTCACCGGACTTCCTCGGAATGACGTCATAGTGAGGAAGAGAGGAATATAAAAAGCTTACGCAAGTACCCTCCACTGCTGATGTTGACATAACCCTATATAATTTATCTAACACATACCCTCATACTTTTACTAAGGACTTCTGGTTGCTGGCTGGCGAGAAAGAGGTGAGAATACATTTTTTTTTAATTTACTTTGTATTTTTCAATTATAGGCCAGTGGTCTTTTTAAGGTTAGTTTATAAAAATGATTCGAATTTGAAACTAAGAGAAAATGAAGAAGTAGTTACTCTTGAAGCATCTAGAATCTACACGCCACAGATGTCTAGATTCAGTGAATTTCTATAAGCTAACGATAGCTAACGAGAAAAAACAAAACAGACGAATTGAGAACCTCCTCTTTTTGGAAGTCGGTTGAAAAGACTATATAATTGTCTAAGGACCTCAGAATGCAATTTTAAAACACAAACGGATTTAATTTTCATAAAATTAAAAATAAAAGTCTTTGCCCAGCAGTGAGACACATAACAGGCTAAGAAAAGAAAAAACAAACAGTTTCTCAATTTTAAAAATATGTGAATTTATGGCCTATCAGAAAATTCGACAAAATAAAGCAATTTACGCAACAACCATATGTATTTCATCGAGTTCTCACAGTACTACACAAGCGTATATATAGCCTCTCGCTATTAG
This sequence comes from Xestia c-nigrum, assembly GCA_916618015.1. Lineage (NCBI taxonomy): Eukaryota > Metazoa > Arthropoda > Insecta > Lepidoptera > Noctuidae > Xestia > Xestia c-nigrum. The sequence goes on along the minus strand of OU745257.1, from coordinate 20,802,164 downwards.
CCTAGTGGTCCTCTGTGAAAAACTAGCTGCACGCAAATCACGTCAAATTGCCCCCGGCGCTGCCTGTTTGTGGGGAAACATTATCGTAAGCTTTATAGTGCATGTATACGAGATACTAGGTAGGTACCTAGGTGTATATTGTAGGTATATGTGCTTTTATTAGCTGTGGTTTTAGTAGGCTCACTTTAATGAGGGACTGTTAGAGTGGGGTTTGTAACTAACGAGGTCGAAATTATACTAGGTTCCTCAATTTGAAGTCAAAACTGAAACCGAATTTCACATTTAACATTTTTAACACGAATATAGGGTGTAAACCACCTTATCACGAAGCCGTCAACCAAGCATTCTGTACATCAAACTAAGTAACTTTACGCAAAAATTATTGCTGGGAACACTCAAAACATTGTGCTGATGGATGGATTGAATAGTACGGGGTTTGTGCAGGTATTTTATGAATATTACAATAAAAACTTGTAGTAAAAAAAAAACAAAAAAGTTGTGTCTTAGACCCCGCGATATCTCCGTAACTAGAAGGTTCCCAGGTATGACGTAGAACAAAAAAAATTATCGGAATGACGGGGAGAACAAGTGCCTTTCGGCTTCTTTAAGAGGTGTTTTACACCTTCTATTATTAATGCGAAAGTTTGTGAGTATAGATGGATGAACGAATGTTTGTTACTCTAAAACTACTAACCAGCATTGATATTCACAAACGCTCGATTCGATTCCGATACGAGAAGTCGTATGCCTGTCTTTTTTGGCATTACGAAAGCGAGCGAGACAGACATACTACTTTCCGAATGCTGATTTAGATGTGTGCAGACAGATAGTTTATAACCTGAATTAACACAGGATAATTCTGTGTTTTCCCGGTAGTACGAACGACACGCCAGCGAAGGCAATTAAATGGCATTGCCATCATCTCGCATTTGCCTCCATATCATAGATCATATTTTGAAGCCTGTAAAGCCGCAAAAACGTAATAAAGTATCAGACAGACAGACAGACCTAATTTATATTTATATCTAGGCTTCGTCCGGGTAATTGTCTGGCTTGATCACACTGTTCAGATAAAAAGTATCCTATATGTTAGTCCAAGTCATAAGCTATCTGTGCTCAAAATTTCATGCAAATCCGTTCAGTAGTTTTTGAGTGAAACAGTAAAAAAGAAACACACATAAAAACTTTCGCCTTTGTAATATTAGTGTGATGTATTCGCGTGGACACGGATGGCCAAAGACACAAAGACCTACAAACCTCAGCTATAATAATCAAACAATATTCTTATTTCCTCCACACACAATAGGAGCTATTAATACTACAAAATATTGAATAAGCAACAATCAGCTACAAGTACGCAATCACTGAAATTACCCTCATCCTCTAACCTCTAAGGCTTATTAACTATTACAGAGGCAGTTAATAAAGTACTGTCGACAAAATGACTTAGTATGCAGCCTACAGATGTTAACGTCTTGGCATTACGCGGCAAGAACTTTTTTAACTTAAGACTACTAGTAACACCGAGTTATGTCGAATATAGGTAGTCTTTTTGACAATAATATAAAAGATAATATATAAGGTAGTTTTAGAAAACCCAAAATGACTTCTGACAATTGTAATAATATCACATTGATGTGTTTTGAATGCAGAATCTTACTTGTGAGCACGGTCGAAGTAATTGAATTGAAGCTCGCAAAACTAAAAGTGCTACATCTCAAGAAGCCAATCACGAAGAAGGAAGTCAAACTATTCCAAAATTAATCACCTTGATAGTAGTCAACGCTCCCTGCACACTCATCTCTTTCGCTGCCAGTACAAAGTATTATGGCTGCATAGGACAATGGAGCGTCATTGCATTGTTTTCTAGAGTGGGTAACAGGCAGGTCAGAGGTGACAAATGTTGCTAAACAAACCATGTTTGGAGCTCGTTTCATGTCTTTTATACAAGGGTTCGTTAGAAGATTAATTATAGTTATATAAAGAGCTACGCTATGTTGCTGATGGAAAATATTGAAGCTTTATCAAATAACTTAAAGAAAATCGTAAGTACTCATTACAAACGTAACGCACATAAAGGGAAAGGAACTTTTACCAAGTTTTGTACTCTTAATACTATTATGAACATCACAACGCCCGCAGCAGTGGATATTTGTGCCAAAGCCTGAGAAAGTGTCGATGACTATAGCTATTAAACAATAATGTACCAAAAGCGTTACATTGCCTTAGGTAGAGAAATTGATTCATATTAGTCTTGTCAACACATTAAACCTATTACACATCGAGTAAACAGTTTAACCTTTGATGCACCTAATTATAAAGGTGGCAGCGACCGTTTCCGAAAGTGAAATTCATATTACATAAGTGAATGCTTCCGCGAAACGATTGCACATCCCAATAGAATAAGGTCCTTGAATCTTGATGACCTTTATATTGTTCGAAGGAATGGTGCAAACCCAGCGTATTTAATAATTCAAACGGATTTGAATGCGATTCTCGGCGACAATATCTATAGCGAAAATCGCGGCGTGACGTTAACATCGTGAAATTGTATCGTGATGGAGTTTCGTGACGAGCCTTCGCCGGTTTGGGGAACTCAGATATGGCCGCGACAGATCTTTGACCCAGGTCGGTTAGGACAATAGCTTTACTTTCATCAACAAGGTCAGGCGGACCGTTGGTTCTATCAGTACATCGCAGAACAAAAGAAATGCGCCGAAATTAAAGTCACTGGCGTATAAAATGAGATTGAAGAGAGCACCGTGGAATAGGAAACGTGAGTTTTTTCATCGAGTGACTGTGTGCATCAGACGTGTGAATATGGTTCGCTCATTACGGTTTAGGATTAGAAACTATCGCTGTCACTGGGAACTGGAACAAGATGGTCGATGCCATTGTTGGTGGCGAGAGGTTCGGTATCACTCTTTCAGCTTAATAGAAACTTCCTATTTTTTACCGCATTGCTCTTACTTTCTATACGGAGCAATATCATCGCATCAATGAGACTGAATTCAATGATACTATTATTGTAGGTCGAATCACCAAAGGTAGTTTCGATAATGAGAAATAAAAGAAGGCTGAAAAGGTAAGTAATTTGGTTTATTTGAGTAATTCATTGGCTCGTGATTGTTATTGACCACAGCACTATTGTAATGTGGAACAACGTCTTTTTGTTATTTGCAATTTCGTGTTTGGCATGGTTCTGATATTGTATGGACAGTAACGGTGAACCAGAAATCGAAAAAATATTTAAATACTAAAATCTTCATCAAAACTAAGCAAATTATAAGGAAAACTTTCTTATATTCAGAGACGAAACAAATATGAAAAGCGAGTCACATCCATTCCTAGTTAATCAAATACTTCAGTGCAAAACAACCTAGGTATCTAAAAAGAAACGAAACCGAAAATCAATTTCAAAATAAGCCAACAAAATAATTTGATCAAACCTGATAACAAATTTCGTTTATCTAGACCACCTGCAGACTTAATAATTAAGCAATTATGCCACAACTATCTAGTCTGATGAGGCTACACATCCGAAAGTACTAATTTAACATGACGAAGAAAGGAAATACAACGGTTTTGCTCAATTAAATATAGATGTACCGCCAGACAAAATTACTTGGGAACTGGGTATGTATGACGAATGTATTCATTGCCAAGGTTTTGATATCACAATACGTCCAGTAGTTATCTGGTGTAAAAACGTAGAAAACTATTGTGATCTATAACAAAGGAATGATGGGTCTATGTATTGTAAGGAAATGGATACGGTTGCGTACGATAATAACGGTTTCAAATTGATACTTTGCATGCAATGAAATGTTTTGAATGCATGGTTAATTTCTTTGGCTGCGATATGTGGGAAATCTTAAAGTGTATTCATGACGTAAGTAAAGTTGTTAAGAATTATAGCCAAAAGTACTAAAACTAAAGTATAAGATAACCTAAACCAAACTAGAGTCCTCATGCATAAAAAATTCCTCCTACTATATCCGTACACTTAAATAATAGATACTATTAGTCCATTTCATGTACCGCAGACAGTTCCGGATCATAGTATAATTTAATGAAAATAAACAGATTTAATTTCCGACCACTCATAGAAGTTCACACACCAACGAGGTTCCTATTAGTTACGAAACGTGTCAGCCTAACTACTAATCTAGATAGCTCAACTACCAACAATTTGTCGACGTAACCTACAATAACTGTTAATCCATCATCATCATCTAGTTATAAGACCAGCAATTTAATTTTACGTCCACTAAACCTACAGTTTAATTACATCATTCACAGACAGGTATAAATTGATAAAATGACTGCACAGAATTTTCTTCAGTTACACAATTTGATATGAAATGTCATACTAATTGAACCTCACGTATGTAACACAAAGAAAGGCATGGGTCAACGATTCAGCAAGCTAACGGTGTACGGATGTCAACCTCAAGAAACAAGTTTGAGACTGGCGAACTGCCGCTACGACCATAAAATACGCTCCGATGACAAACCTGGATAGTAATATGTTACTGTTTATTACGACCAAGAAATTCCTAGAACTTACGCTAGCTACTGACATTTTGACACCGGTGGCAATACAAATCATTTAGATAATGTCAGACGACAATGCGACGCCGAAACTGAGATAGATCCGGTGATTGACAACTTTTTACAGACATCCAGACATAATGTTACAGCTAGAGAAACAAATTGCGTTTGTCAAGTCTCTCCACTAATATCAGATGTGCATGTTAATCACCTTGATTGTACACTCTTGCTTTCTTTTGAGCTGCTTCTCAAATTTCACATTCACTTTCGTCAATATCGATCACAACTTACTCTACGTCTTGATAACCATCAAGATCATTTAGACGCTCGTCAACCACAACCGAAATAATGACTAGGTAGTCAGTATTGATTGCGTTGCGGTATGTTATATTGTATTTCACTGTGATAAGGTTCCTATTCATCAAACTTACAATAGTGTCAGCAAATGGTAAGTTTGTCGATAACGACACACGTGTCTGCTTATGTCCGTTCTGTCACAACAGTGTCTAGTTGTCGTGACAATCGTTGACTGGTGAAAATCTATGAGAACATGTTTTCTCGATTTGCATCCACAATATTTAAATACCTACAAGCCGCAAGACAGGAAAAGCCTATGAGATCGAGGGAAAGCGTTCTATAAAGTAACATTCAATTCAAGTAACCAGTGCACTTGTTCGGCGGCTTTTGATATGAGCCAGTCCGAAATTAAAGTTTCCGGTTCTCGGATCATAACGCGAGGTAATTATAAACTCTCAGTATAAAGTCTAAAACAAAAGAACTCATTTAAAGTCTGCACTGTTGACATTTTCACACAATTATCAGATTCCTCGCATCTTAATATAGGTGTAAGTGAATTCCATACAATTACTGTAACTTTCTAGTGTGCAGGGATCGCTTTCAATGGTGCTTAAGTAAAAGCTAGGGTCATATGTGATCATGTCGTGACGGTCTTTTACATTTATGGGCCTAAGAGTGGGTTATTGTTTACAGCTATCGCCGGAATTCAGGCTAAATGCATACACAATGCTTCACCGGCTTTTAACAATTTAACTGAGAATTTAAATAGTGAAAGAGGTCGTGAATTGTATTGTTATTGAAACGTTCTCAGACAAAGTGTTGTTAGAAATGAAACACTAATTGATTTAATGGTTAAAAAAATTTAAGTAAGAGGATGTCTAAAAAAATAACTAATTGCCAAAATGAAGCACAATACTTCCATTAAATTAGAAAGAGAAATAGAAACAAACATGATTACCAACTTTCTATAATGTATTATAGATAATAAACGAGCACAGTATGTTATAGTATACAAAGCCTAGGTTATAAAGCAAGAGGAAATGAGTTAATTATCGTTGATAATGTGTAATTAGTCGAGTGTGACCTTTATTTGTTTTGTACTTTACGTTGATGTGAAAGTGACCGTAAACCAAAGTCTCGTATATAACAATGCACAGTCGATTAAAGAAAGTTTCACTAGTTAACTCATATTGGGTAACAGTCTGGTCATATCGCCTATGTAATTTCATTCATACAGTATTAAATGAACTGATTAATTGAACACCGCGCCCGGTACCCTTATCTGGACTCTTTCAATCACCCATCACAGCTAATACGTCTAAACGAGACAAAGGCATCAGCTAATTTGCTTGTCAGTACAAAATAATCAACATTGATCTAACATCGTCCACCAAACAATGAGATTTTTAGCCACCAACGTAATTAAGACCTTATATTGTAGCATTACAATATAATTTTACTTGTGTGTTGAATCGGAGTGTCTTCTTTATCATTTCCAACTGATAAATTAGTAGCAATCAAATTCGTACCGTGATTGGTTATGATACGTTTTATTTTTCCGTATCTTTTAGAATGTAGCTTCTTCTAGTAGAAAGAGTGTGTCAAATGAGAGTCAATTTGCTGTTTGAGGTTGGTGTATGCCGTCGATAGCCTGAGGTGTAACTCATTAAGTATACTTTCGCTGTTCTCGTGACGTGCTATACTCGTTCTTTTATCGTTACCGCCACCTATCTCTGTATCTAAGATCTAACTCTGATTGGGAAACCAGTTCACATGAAGTGGATTCATTCAGCCGTAATTTCCTGTACACAAATTAATATTTCGAAACTTGCAAAACCAATATCGATTTTCAATATTACCAACTCCGTTGATTGATTGCGGAATGACAAGATGCAAAGGAAGGAACCAATTGAATATTTCCCATATAGATTCGAGTACTCCGGTCTCCGAGTGAAACAGATATTCGATGTCGGAACGCGGATTTACAAGCTTTTGAATACAGTGATGAATGAGTTACATAATACTATTTATAATGGCAGCACGAGAAGTGAAGGAAGTTTTGCAAATATGGAATCTTGTTACATACGCAAAACGAGATTTCTGACGTCTGTAAAATCAAACCAATTACTCAGACCATACTACCAACGTTCCGAGTTCAATAAACTTGTTGGAAACAAATTGGTATTTTTTTCTTAATAACCGTAGCATAGTATTAACATCGGCAGTCGGCCTCCGAAGATCAAAGCTGTAATCGCACAGAAGTCACGACACGATACTATCTAAGTAAGATTTGACGTCCAATCATCTACTGCATTGATTCTTAAAACAAAGATACAATCAACTGTGACGCAAGACTTGAACCCTATGCGTTGGTATTAGAAAGCAATTTCGTGTGTAGTGACAGCAGAAGTAATTTAGCAGGACTGTATGTAAGTGTCGATGTTGATCGATGAGTTTGCAATACAAATGACGACAAGTGATGTACATCTGTGCTTTCTGATATAAAGTTTATTTGCTTGACGATTTTGCACTTTACTTCCATAATTATAAATCTTAAGTTTTAGAATTTTCATCATTGTTCGTGCGATGAAGAATAGCATGATTATAGTGCGTAGAATTCGTATTCAACAGTTAAAAAGAACACGTCTCAATTAGAATAATTTCTTGGAAAATTGAGGTTTGTAAATCTCACAAAAAAATAACGACTACTACAGTTATGTCAATAGTGGCGAATGTAGTCCTTCCAGTTCAAGCGTCACGTAGTTCAACGCAAATCTTAACGACAAAATCACGACTTCCATTAAAAAAGTGTGTGCTCAAGAAAAACTTTACGTTCCTCGTCTAGTTGTGCTACATCATTAAGATTAATGTTCCGTTCTGCAAATGCTATATTCTCTTGCAAAAGTCAAACATCATAATCATAAATTGTCACAGTCATTATATTAATCGAATAACACGTTGAAATAGCACATAATGTCCAATCATCTTCAACTTGATTCATGTTTCAATAAATTTCCAAGGCGTCTTCCTCAAAGATATTGCTTTTTGCTGTTTTATTCGCTACTATTTCATTTATTTGACATTCTCTGATGTATGGTGATGTGGTACATAGTATATTATTTCTGAATCGTATACTATTACGGGAATATAAATTTTATGAAGACACTTATTACATTTGTTGTCAGCTCCTAAATTATTTGTTAGTTTTTGAATCGTAATGTTCTTGTTTACTAGAATTTTTCGGTTATCTTGTGGCGAATCATCATATATTTCACTTTCTTTATGTGAATCTAAAACTATCAATTATGTCCGGGATTTGGTCTTAAAGGACTTCTGCGTTGCGTTTTAGCTCTTTAACAATGTGTTCATCACTATCATTAATAATAGTTTATAAATCATCTCTCTCCAAATAAATGTCTCCTATTTCATCGATATGACATTCCCTGATGAATAGTCAACATGAAATATTATCACAAAATCGTGTATCATTACTGGAATGTTTATGAAGACACATCTTAGTTATTTGTCGACATCTCTGCGGTCATCTTCTAAATTATTTGCAGTTGTTTGGTTATTTTGATTTATTGTTACATTAAGAAACATATCTCCTAGTGTTAGGGAAAGTTCAGTTACATGTAAGGTGTCATTATAATATATGATCTGTTAACTTAAAGGTTAAAGGTGATCTACTCGAGACTATTATTATGGATTATCTTAAAGTATTGTCATTATATTAATAGTGGAGGTAATAGTGTTGTTACACCAAAAATTTCTTGATCGAGTAGATCAAATAACATCATTTCTTAAAAACTTTTTCGTCATTAGCAATTTAATACGAATTATAACACAATATGTGTACTTGAAATCTTGGATCTTTCTCTTTTTGTACTAAGATAATAAACCATTTTGACACAGACTCCCTAGTTGGTGATCTAGAACTAGATCCTAAAGATCCAAGTAGAATCTTACGCCTACTACTAGCTATTAAGTCCCAATACGACCAATCTACGTATATCTTCGCAAATGGCGAATTTATGAACGTACAGATTATTACACACTAAACAAATATAAGCTATCAGGGTACAGAGCACTATCGATATATTTACCATAGGTATGCTTTCTCTGTTGAAGCTATTTCCCCATATTTGTTCACGCGGAGCTCCGAGCCTTTTAAGGTCTGGTGAAAGGGGCATATTGTCTTACCAGCCTTTTGTAAACCGCTGATCTATTGCTAATATGGTGCTTGTCAATGTAACTGAGTTTTTTTTGGGTTGATCGAGATTTGGTTGGCGTTTGTTTATATTTAAGAGTCCACCTACATAGTCTTTTAGATAAGCGTGTTGGGCCGCATCATCACTTCACATCAGGCGTATTACGGTCAAATGCAAGATCATTTACAAAAAAAAAAAAATTTATTACTTATAAAAATACTTTACTGCATAAAGATGTTATAAAATAGTTAAAAAGACAAGAGGGCTTAAAGACGTGACATTCTACTAGGGATAACCCTTATGAAGAAGTCAACAAAATCAGTGAAATAAAGCTACAGAAATAATTAGGCTAATTTTGTTGAAAAACATTTGGTTGTAGAAATATGGAAAGCTTTGGGAGCAGTTCCGACTTGTCCTATGCATTAAAAATTAGAGATGCAACGAATAGTGATTTGGCCAAATACCGAATACCGAATATTCGGCAGCTCTCTGAGCCGAATATTCGGCGGGTGATCCGGTACAATTGACGTCGACGCGGCGGCGACGCTAATAAGTTACGACAATTTTTTGATGCGGCGGCGGCGCGGTTACGGGGCGGGAAGTACCTATTTGGCTTAGTAGCCGGCAATTTAAGTCGTGTTACAACGTGCAGTGTTTTAAATATACTTGTTGTAATTGTCTAAAATGGCTTTAGTTGTGAATAAAAAGTCTCCTATTTGGAAATATTTTGAAGTTGTCGCAATTTATGATTGTTGGATAATTAAATGTTTCGATTAAATTGCTTTTTCATTCCCTTTTATGAGATATTTGCTACTTTTTTAAGTATTCGGTATTGGGCCGAATACTTCTTACTATTCGGCCGAATACCGAATACTGTACTAAATTTAGTAAGTTGTTACTAATAAAGGGTTAAAAATCAAACTATTAAGGTTTTTAAGTTAGCTAAAAGATAGCTTATTTTCTTAATTTTAATATGGAGTGACAACTTCTCGTTCTGTGTGAAGGATTGTATGGCACAAAAGAAGGTGTATGGAAGAAGAAGACAAGAGCAAGAGAATGACGATGTACTGTTTTGTTTTTATCTCTCTATTTCCACACGAAGGATTAAACTGCTAAAAAGCTAGAGTAAACTACCCGTAAATGAAAATAAAAAGTCCCGCCAGAGATATAAAATTTAAATAATGGCCCTGAAACAATGTGAGCGTATTCCATTCATTAAAAGTAACGTCGACAAAAAAACACTATCTGAGCTAAAGTTCAATGTTTCAGTAACTTTCATACTTGATAAAGAAATTTAAATTAAAAGTACGGTATTGCTTGAATACGTGTACATCACTCTAGTAAAATTTTAAATTAAGTCTTTTACACCAACTGAGCACAAAATCAGACTTCGGGTTGTTACTGCTAATTACTTATGATAAAACCCAATATCACCCGACCTTGGAATTGAACCCAGGACATCTTACTCAGCAGTAGCAATAGCATCCACTAGACCTTAGAGGCAGTTGACTGAACAAAATAATAAAAAAAAACTTAATCAAAAAGTACACTGAATGTAATACTCACGATCCCGCATACCATTAACAAAGAAATACCAATAAACCGGTAACGTATGCAAAAATCTTGATAAAACTAACAAAAGGGAAGCAAAAAAGCTTCCACCGATGCATTAACGAAGCTGTTACATACTATAGCCTTAAGAAAGTAAGAAATGGACCGGTTCCATTGTAACTGGTCGACAAGGCCGTTACCGCATGCCAAGCCTTTTCACACAGTCCAGAATTATCAGAAGGACGTATCATGACAGGGCTAGTCTCCTTCTGGGAATGTTTACAGAGATGATTGTTGGCACGAAAGGTTTGTGAATTGTTGCTGATTATTCAAATGGAGCTATGAATAATGTATTAGTAATAGTAATAGCTGAACCTAAATAGATACCTGGAATTGTTATAGCTGACGTGTTGAAGGGAATTATGGATGATATTGAGCCTGGTAGGTAACCTAATCTATGTAAATTAGGATCAATACCAGAAGATTCGAAATTAGAGAGGTATTGGAAAATTTAAGGAATATTTTAGCGCTAGAAGGGCGGAATGAATAAACTAATTGGTTTAAAAGTTTAGCGAAACGACAAGAAATATCTTGACAGTTAGGTATAGCTTTGAATTTCAATGCCCTGTAGATTTCATGAGAGAGAACGCATCGGCAAAACATCACAACCGTATGTGTTGGTATCAAAACCGACACGAATCAGAATGAAAAGTAAGATCCTGTAGAACTACTTCTATCAATGAATTTTACTACACACACCACACAAGTTGATAATAACCAGAAACTTAACTGTTATGGCTCGAAAGCTCTAATATAACTTACAATAGCTTAGCTCTCTCACTACGTGCGAACAATATCATTTTGACATTACTATATGCAAATAAAAACGGTAATAGCGTCGCATTATGGCACTTTCTATAGCTATTAACTATGGCTGGAGTAGATGAGCCTTCATTTATCGTTCGAGTGGTTCTGAGAAGTCAGGGAGAAGATTTCTAAACAACTTTGTTATGTACTTGGCGTTTTTGAAGGGATGTAGAAGATTCAAATCTTTATTGACAGGTTAAGAATGCTGATCGGGATCCGGACTTCCCCTATAAAGTCTTCAAATATACCTGCAGAAGGAAAGTTCTTGATTCACCGAGTCCTCACCTCCGGTTTGTCTCCACCGATCACGTTATCAGATTAAGTTAGCCATGGATCACGACGTGTACGTTGTATCCACTGATACCGTGATCCGTTACCCACAAAATGTTTTTACTCTCTCATCACGGTATCTGTGGCAACAAGAAAAAAAACGCACCACAAAATATCAACATAGTATTTGCTCGAATTGTAGTCAAACTTTTTGCCTATAACTATTTCTTTAATTAGTTGCCTACTGTTGTCATTGTGTCAAAAAGTGGACGACACTGAAGTATCGTATGAAGAAAAGATTAATTTGCTTTTCAGTATATGAACAAGAGACAATATTAACCAAATTATTAACGAGACAAGAATGTGATTATTAGTTTGACGGTGTATTTTATTTCGAACGTGTTTTTGATTATTCGGATGTGTATTTGAAATCAATTTATTAAATCCATTAGATTGATTACAAACTCATTAATCTTTCACACCTTCCGTCCACCGACCGCATGTCCAATATATTCAAATCACTCGATTACAGAGTTGTAGCCCAATCATGTAAATTAATCGATGCTAGTCGCAATCGATTTTATTTGACACTTCCTCTGTGTATCGATTAGCGTCCATTTGAATTGATTTAAACGTTAATTTGATAAGTGTTTATAGGTATTATGTAGGGTCCATGTTATGTCAAAGTAATGTAATATTTAATTGGAAATAAACACGTCGTTAATCTATTTACAATAGGAAATACTACACATTAAAGTCATGGAGATATTAAAGTCTTGTTCGAGGATGTCTGTCGCCATTTCTACGGTACCAACATTAGTTGGTACTTGTACGTCGAATAGGCGGTTGTAATTGTGCGTTTTCCCATCGGAAAATAATAAGAGAACTCTTGTGTTAGTTGTGTCCAAGTCAGGCTGCACAACCTAGCTTGGACACATTAGAAGTCTGCCGACATTTTCCCACTAATGTTGGCATCGTGGAGAAAGTGAAAAATACATGTCATATGGAAATTGTTATAAACCTTGCTACAACATTAATCTACATAAAAATAAGCTAAAACACGTTGTTTTATGTTAGACATGGGAACCTAACCAATCTGTCAGTCTAATAACGTTTGAGTTATTATCGCGCGTTAATATCGCATGCGTTATTGCGATAATGCGCCACTATTCCTTACACACAGGCGCGTTATTATCGCTCGATATTCTACTCATATCGCGGGACGCAAAAACGCAAGCTTCCGGCGTTATTATGCGGCAGTGTGTGGGATCGCATGCGTCCCAATACCAAATGTTTTAAAGACCTCATATCGCAATACCGCACACAGAAATGCCAAAATGCGCCTGTGTGTGGAAGCCTTTAACGATGACGGCCTACACTTCAAAAATGTTTTGACACGATATTTAAAAGATTTCTCGTAGGAGTACGAATCGCTCTGAACGCAATTTTAAATTGTCTGTCCAACGACGGCTTACAACAAAATATCCATTTGAATAAAAATATCAGATCAAACAATGCAGTTTCATTCACCTGTACCACAGACTATCTCCATGAAATATCCCCCATTTATGAATTATGGGAGGTATGAATCTTTGGCCAGACACACACGATCGAATCCCGGATGCTGCGGCAGGGTGTCGGACACTGTGGGGAGTGTCCGGACGTTGTGGCGAGTGTCCGACATTACAGGGGGTGTCAGACATTCAAATATACGTCTCAAATGCTATTATTACTTCAATAACTTTCAGAGGCACCTGCTGCTTTTATCAATGGTTTTTAATATTGCAATATTAAATGATGGTATCTCAAGTATCTAACATGATATTTGGTAGATAACCAGGTGTTAATATTTTGGTAGAAGAGGGTGTTCAAACTTGTTCAAACGAAACTAAAGCAATATTAAAGATAGTATAGTGGATGGCGCTCTGCATTTTCTTCCTAACTACCTCCATAATACGTGGAAAAAATACGTGAGTTTACTTATGCGTCTGAGAAGAAGCTTATTTCTTCACCATTATTTAAAGACTTTTCTTAAGGAAGCAATATTACAGGCAGAAACAGTAGGTACCTACTATATTGATCATAACGAGAAGATTACTTGATATCTCATCATAATAGAGATTGCCTTGGGAACTCCGCCTATGTATGTACCAATCTTGTACCTACATGAAGTTCAAATAAACAAATAATAATTACAATTAAGTTGCACTACTTGTACTATTAAGAATTGTGGTATTACTAGTAGACTTATAATAGTACGCTTCACAAGTAAGCATAAAAATTACTCAAAGGTCGCTCGTCAGTCAAATAAGTAAGTAGGAAGGTACTTATTTAATCACCAGTAATCTATACTGATATTATAAAGCAGAAGAGTTTGTTTGTTTGTTTGGTTGAACGCGCTAATCTCAGGAACTACCGGCTCGAATTGAAAAATTATTTTTGCGTTGGATAGTCTATTTATCGAGGAAGGCTATAGGCTATATAACATCACGCTATGACCAATAGGAGCAGAGCAGTAATAAGAAATGTTGCAAGCGGGAAATTCACGCGAACGAAGTCGCGGGCAGAAGCTAGTACTCACATAAAACATCGCAATTATTACGAGTACATCTCACGTGCGCTATACAAATATTTTGTGTAAAGAATATAAAATCCGCTAATAAAAAACACGTAGACACCAATTTTCGCAAGTGACTGACAATTACGTAATATTACGCGTGTACTTCGTATTATAAGGCGGGTTGCATACTTCCGACGCGTTGACAACAGCGCGATTTTGCAGGTTTTGAAAGCTTTCCGGGGCTGCGGGACTGATCGAAAGAGATACCGTGGCCCCGAAACATAAAGGGCGAGGAAGGAACATGGATGGGTTTTAGCCAGTAAGAGTCTGACACTACCTCCCACTCCGTTCAGAGTGGTAGAAGTTATTTTATTACCTCCCATCCGAAAAATAAGGTTTGAAAGTTTCTCATCTATACTATGGACTGCGTTTGTGAGATATGTGACCATTAATTTTTTTTTTTTATTGATTTATTCAGCCCACAATTTTAGGCCTTATAACTTAACAGTAGGCTTAGCCAAGTTTACAATCTACAATCGTTAACGCTAATAGATGCATGACTAATGTGGTCGTTGACTTTGGACGAATTGTGATGTTAAATAAAAATTAAATCAAACTAAATATTGTACACCATACAGGTATGTTACAGCGATCCTATATAATAATCATAAGAACTGATACTTTACCTGTGACAAACAATAAATGGATTTGAATTTGAATTAGAAAACTAACCAAATACAGGCTCCCAAAGAGTCGTCAGTGTGTACACACAGTCTTATCGTCACCGAGATGTCAACTCATTGTCGGGTGCGTGCTAAGAGACGTGTGCGGGGACCGTGAAGGTCGTACGTATAGGTGAGTGGCTCTTAAATAAATGCCCTCATTTGTTTTATGTGTATAATTATGTATACTTGCTTATTTGAATGAATCATTCGCTAATTTTAGAACCGTAAATGCAGGTTGTTAAGCAGTACTATATGTTATGTTTGTGTGTGTGCTTGCGAACTGAGATTGTATCATCAGGGCCATGTCCTTATCCCAATTTATTTGCGATTGGAGCAGGATATCTTCTTTCTCATGCCCATCAACCTCTCTGCCTTGTTCTATTTTGGTCATCATCATTATTGTCTTAAAAGTCACTTCTTTTCTAGCTGTTTCCATCTTTCGGACAATTATTATATATTTTTCTAACCCTCGTTTTAGGGTTCCCTAGTCCTGACAAGGAAACACTAAAAAGAAAAATCTAGAAAAGTTCATGAACTTTAAAGGAAAATTATAGCGGTTAAGATTACTTGATTAGTTCAGCAGTAATAGTCGTTGAACTTGGGTGTTGGATAATATTGTAACAAATTCAAAATCCTTAGAATAAATCGTTCTATGCACTGTTTTAGACTTTCACGGTTTTTCTACTTACGGGATTATATCCGTGATTTTCTTTTTTTTATTTCCGTTTCTGTGAGCTCCCAAACAGAAAAAAAAGAAAATCACGGATATAATCCCTGTAAGTACTTTAAATCGTTCTGTATTGTGATAACAGGCCACTACGGAACCCTATATTGCGCGTGGCCCGACACGCAATTGCCGGTTTTTCTTATACATATTCTCGTACCTAGTTACAGTTTTATACTTCTCAGATTTGTCCATTTCTTTACAAGTGCTCTTTGGATGTTCATTTGGAAAGCCGCAAGTTTATAAACTTTCTTGTCAAATATAGTTTGCATCTAGACGCTTTTCCTGAGCCTTTTGTTGAGCCCTCGCTAATTTCAGAAGTTCTTCCTACGGCTCGTCATAAATCAACAACAATCGATGATTTACTTACGTCTATTACTACGTTTATTATATTTAGCAAAACTCATTACAACGTCAATAAAATAGGAACATAAATAAATAATTTACAACAAAACATAATGAAAGTTTACAAACAGTTTGACAGTCTGAATCGCTTGCAGTCTCGTTATATGGTTATGGCGGTTCCAATTAGACGATATTTTGTACTTATTGACCATTTACAAACAAATAATAAGGAGTATTGTTCATTCAAAAGTGTAGGTTTGTTTGTTATGCAAGATCTCTGCAACTGCTTGACTAGAACTCACTGAAATAAGCAAGACTATACCTAGTAGTTTGGTTTTCGAAGCAAATTTTTCTTTAGCCTCACCGCACTACCAGTAAAAGCTTCCTTTTATTTCTACAAAAAATACTACACACATTGCAGCTTTTTCCGGGGTCAAACGAAGTAGGAAAACCAGCTGCGCGAAACCGCAAATGTAGTCTAGACTTTAAGAGTTTTTTAACTAAAAGAGAGCTTTCTGACAAGGATTAGTGCCGAGAGTAAACATTGGGATAGGTAAGTAAAAGCTTTAGGTGTTTATGTAGTGTCCATGGTGTCAGTCTGATAAAAAAAGTCTACAAAATGGCAAAAACCCACTACCTAACTTCATACTTACGACCCGAAAGGCGTAGTGGTAGTGAGGCTGCTTTACGGTCAAATGTTTACGCCAAATGTTTGTGTGATGAGCATGGACATTTGTTTCCGAGTTATGGATGTTTATATGTATAATAAGACAAACAAAAAGTATATAAGTATGTAGAATATCAACTATCTGGTGTCCACGACACAAGCCTTGCCTAGTGTGGCACTAGATGGCCCTGTGTGTAATGTCCAGCGATATTTTTCATCGCTGGGAAATCAACCAAAAATAAACGAAAACTTATCGAATTTCGCTGCGAAATCGCGGTGGTGTGTAGTCAACGTTATTATCCCGGAAAAATAACCCGTACAATAAACAAACCTACGCAGAAAAGCGCGACTAACAAGCCAAACGAATGTATATCTGGTGGAAAGCTAGCTAAATAAATAACTCTGTCAATAAATTAATACTAATAGCTTCAAGCTCAGTGGATAATTTACTTAATGTCGCCTAAAGGTCTTTGCACATAGATGAGAACGGGCGAAAAGCGAGAGAGAAGTACCTATATCGGTAAAACCATGTTGGATTGTCAGGATTTCGGACAACATGTGAGCCCAAAATGGTTTTCGTGCAATTAAAACATAGGGTTCACTGCTTTTATTGAACTAACAAATTACTTGGGGGCATAATGCATCGGGTACAGTTCCGAGACGTCATCACTTCGCTGCGATCAGACACTATCTGGAAGTCGTCCTCAAACATCATGCCTCTATAAAAGCTATAAAGGGCGTAAAACACCTCTTCACGAAGCCGATAGGCACTTATTCTCCCCGTCATTGCGATATTTTTTTGTTCTACAACATGCCTGGGAACCTTCTAGTTACGGAGATATAGGGGGTCAAAGTTACAACTTTTTGACAAGTTTTTTTTAATTACAAGTTTTTTTTGGAAGATTTTGACTTTTAACACCTCCACGACCCCCGTATTATCCAATCCATCCATCAGCACAATGTTTTAAGTGCGTTACATTGAGTTTTACCACAAAACATGATTTATAACCTCAAAAAAAAAAGTTGTTTCTCAGTAATATTTTTTGCGTAAAGTTACTTAGTTTGATGTACGGAATGCTTGGTTAACGGCTTTGTGATGAGGTGGTTTACACCCTGTAGGTGTGGAAAACTGGGTGCACTGTGAAGCGTAATCGCATGATCTTTCCACTGGTGCCCTTGCGATTAATTTCATGTCCGTACTAATGACCGGATCCAAAAAATCCTGAAACATTTTTCAGCGAAGTTTACGCATTTCTGAAAGTTGCGAAATATTGCTGTGTGAATGGGACCTTAAGTAATAAAGTCAGTTGCGTATGTTAATTCTGTTACGTTTACGAGTAAGCACTTACTTTATGTGGAGTGAATTGTTTCTTAGTAGCTATTGGATTTTGAAATATTGCAGAGTTGCCTATGATGTAGCTAGAAAGTACTGCTGAACCGTTTGTGGACACTTCTTAATAGAAAATTTTTATTTGCGTTATCAGCTGGATGGAGTGATGATTTTTAAAAGGTGTTTGGGACAACCTGGAAGCGGAAGGTGGAGGAAAGCGTGTAATGGTCCAGCTTGAGAGAGGCTTATGTCTAGCAGTAGACTCTGGTAGGTTGGGTGGAGATCAAGGCAGTGTTATATTAAACAATCAGTTTTTAGAGGGAGAAAGTGCTGAATGGATACCACGGACGGGACGAAAATGTGGTGTGGGAAGACAACCGACTAGATGGACAGACGATTTCATTTTAAAGTGGCTGGAAGAAACTATGATACGATGACACAAAACCTCGAAAAGTGGTGAGTTTTGGAAGAGACTTGCATTCATCATTTTGTGGCCAAAGGTTGATGAAGCGAAGAGAAACAATAAGTTCAACTTAGTTAATGATTTTTCTCTAGAGAAAATTAGCCAGCATAAAAAATAAGTAATGATAATTTCTTTTGCATAATAAGTTGCCATAAAATGTTCTAGCTTCCCATAATTCATTGTGGTAGCTCATAATAAACTAACCAGTAATTAGGAAGCCATAATATATATATAGTAAAGAAAAGTGTTGTGAGAATTCTCTTCGTGCAATTCTAAATAGATTTTCTATGTGCTATGAATCAGGCGGGTCAATATTTTATGGTACATAAAGTGAAGTAGAGAGAAGAAAGATTTTATTAACACGATAACAAAAAGCTTCTTCATGATTGTATTGCTTCTTGTAATAATATTTTACATACGAAACTTTATTAACAACGTGCAATCACGGTAACTAGAGGATTTATGCAAGTGTCGATAGCTCTACAATATTAAAATTTCTACTCTGACTTTCAATAGATTCTCGTAAGCTTTTCGGTAGCTTTTTTAAATCGATTTTAAACCATCATTGTTGTAGAGGTAAAATTTGTTGGTAAGTTAGAATGTAGGGTCGGAATTTCTGATCCGATTCCAAAAATTCTTTCTCTAACGGGAAGCTACATTATCTCTGAGTATCATAGGCTACATTTAAAACTAAGGATGCACCCGACACCGATACCCATATATCGGCGATACTTCGGGTTTGCCGATATATCGGTATCGGCGGTATTTTTATGGCAGATTCAACCATACTTTTCAAATTTCGCGCTTTAAAAATGACGTCTTATACTCAAACTTGAAAAAAATGGCGCAGAATTACTTTAGTTTCCAAATAACTTCTGTCGCATCTGAGAGACTTTTTTCCACCGCAAGTCTTATTCAAACAGACTTGCGAAATCGCCTTTGCCCGCAAAACTTAAGCACACTTTGTTTTTTAAATAAAAATAAATTAGTATCGCCGATATTTTTATAAGAGAATCGGTATCGTATCGGCAAAAAGGCGTATTGAGGCATTTATAACGTTCCCGTGGGTTCGTGGGCAACGAGAGCAAAGCCGCGAGCAAATATTAGTCAATGGTAAATAACATCATCATCATCATTTCAGCCTGCAGACGTCCACTGCTGGACATAGGCCTCCCCCAAGTGTCGCCACATTAACCGGTCCCTTGCGACTCGCATCCGGCGTAAATCTGGTAACTACAAAATGCTCATCGTTTCCTATATCGTTTACTTAGCTTTTCATTAAACCACAATCACACTGGCCAGCCACCACATATCCTCAACTCCGACCAAGAGAAAATGATACACAATACGACCGTAATATCAATACTTTTCACTCAAATAACAAACATATCCGCAACGGATACAGTTAGCTGATCCGACCGCCATTTCCCACAATATTACATGACCACAATTATTACGCAGACATGATCCTTATGGCATTACATAAGCTCTCACTTTTGCATGTACCGCGGTGGCTACGCGGAATTCCTTTGTCATAAGTACATTGACAAGTATGAATGATGTATGGATGGAAATTATTTTACGTCCAACGGTTATTTGATATGGTATTAATTGAATTTTGTTCGTGCTTTCATAGAATGTAGTAATGACAATAACATTCTTTAACATAATACCTACTTATGTAAACAGGAAGCTTCGATTTTGTTGTCTGTAGCAACTTATAGCAATTTTGGTGTCTAAAACTAGTCATTTGAATATCTAGTTGGCGTTTTTGAAAAGTTTTGCTATTGTCCATAAATTAAATATATTGTATTTTCTATTATTTGAAACGTAAACAAACATGAAGTATTTGAACAAGTTATGACTCAAAATAAAACAGAACAAGCAGAGCCACGGAGTTGCTGATTGCAATGAACTCCTGGCCTATTACATGAATATAATAGGCCAAAATAAGAAAACTTTTGCATTCCCTTCGAGAATTACAGGCCTAGTTATAAATTAAAATAAAGCAAACTCTATCCGTTTATTTATCCTGTGCTGTAATAATTTAATATCGAACGAACTTTCATACTTTAAGACAGTACACAAAATAATTTTAATCACTAACTAACCAAGTATAAAAATATCAAAACACGAAAACAAGATACACCAAAAAATGTCTGATCTATTTTCATTGAGTTTCACCTGCTACCCGTTGATTACGTCAATACTCGCTCAAAGCGAGCTCCTCTGCCAGCGAAAATTGAATTTTCAGGCAGACGGCTGGTCAATCGAAAGCGAGGGGACTGACCATCTGATAGGCAGCTGTGTATTGTTTGAACGAAGCTGATTTTATCGTCAAAAGGCTAATCAATTGATGAATTGGCAGTACAGGCTTATGTGATTACATAATTATTTACTTTGTTACGTGGGAAGTCCGTATCATGTCCCATGTTACGGACTTCCTTGTTTCAGAGAACTTAACTGGTAAAATGTGGAAAACCCTCTGCCTAACCGTTCAGCGGTTATAGGCAGTTATGATAATACTAGCTGACCCACGCAACTTCATCTGCGTCACATAAGAGAGAAAAACTAAAGGAAAAAAAAAACCCGTTTCTGCAACACTTTTCATTCCTGCTCCGCTCCTTATAATCGTAGCGTGATGTTATATAGCCTAAAGCCATCTTCGATAAATGGACTATCCAACATAAAAATGGTTTTTTAATTCGAGCCGGTAGTTCCTGAGATTAGCGCGTTCAACCAAACAAACAAACAATCAAACAAACAAACTCTTCTGCTTTATAATATTAAGTATAGATTATATTACTGCAATTAGGTAATCTTATCACTCGTCTTCTCAAAAACCGCGGGGCACAGCAAAAGTGCTCGATAAAAGTCCAATACGCTACGCTAACGCTACGTCCGGACAATACGCGAGCGTAATGTCCGGACGTAGCGTTCCTGCTGATATCATCCGGAACTAATAATTTAAAAAAAACTACAAGATTCATAATAAACACAATTCAAATCAAACAGTTATTTAGATGATAGTTTTGATAACACTTCTCTTTAAACAAATACATGCAACTTTGCAACGCTGTCGGCAACTCTCCGAAACAATAGGACCAACTAGACACAAGTATGATCAATCAGACACAAATATGATCAAATAGACACAAATATGATCAAATAGACACAAATATGATCAATAAACGATACGTCGGGTTTACAGTCATCACAGTTTATTGATTAAAATTATCGGAACGATGATCAACATACAATCAATTGTTACTTGTCAAAAACATGTGCATAGAGAAACTAGAAAGTTTTGCATTTTGTAATGAATATTATGTCATGTCCTAGTGATTTATGTTAGTATTGTATCCTTTTACAGAATTGGGTGGGCAGAGAAAGAAGTTTTTATCTTGAAACTTATTTATTGTTCTACACGTTTTGGGTTGCTACTGATAAATAACTTACACTGGTGTGTCTTGTCAATGACAAATAGGACTTCTATTGCTCAACTTAGTATGGAGATATGTAATAATATTCAGTTAAACCTAACTTGGCATTTCTTACACAAGTCAAAGTACTGTCTTTTATAAGCCACTTTTGGCAATGCTGCAATAATAATAACTGTTTTGCCTTTACAACATGCAATCAGCAATTAGGCAGTTTTTGTCCTGCCATAACTTGAAAACTTCCCAGACGCTCAACTTGGCAACACCAGCCATAATTTTAAATAATGGCAACACCACGCTTACCCCGCTGGGAGCTTGCATACTGATTACGCCCAATAACTGTCAAGTTTACAGTTATTTTTAACACCTATTATAATACAAAATAGGCTTGTGAATGCATGAAGTGAATTTTTTAGCTACTCCAGACGTAAAACCAATTTATTTCTGCGACAGAATCGCATTCAATTAGTTTTTCAGTTTGGCGCCATTTTTTGCGTCTTTCAGCTTAGAGTTAGGATTTCATTTTGATTCATTATTTGACAGCTGTCGTAATCGAATAAGGGAATTTTATTTGATTCGACAATCTATTGACCGTTAGGTGTTAAAGTTTAAGCATAAAAATGTAGTTTTTGGTATTTTTTTTATTTCAAAAGTTTACTTTCGCTTTGGTTCATTGTGGTGGCTTTGTACATGACAAATCGATTCTCTATTCACTTTTATTTTGAATTCAAACTCAATTTATATCTCGTCTAAGAAAATATAATTTTCTTGAAATCCTAAATCCCAAAGCCAGCGGAGCTTTTGAAAATTAAATAGCCTATAGGATATATTATTAGAGCCGTTGAAATAGGAAATAATGCAGCGATGGATGATTGGAACGTCTATAATAAATAACACACGAGAGCTTGACGACTTCGCCCGAGATTAAAAATATTCTATTTCGTTTTTTACGTCTGCGAGAATCGAATATATCGCAGATTCGCAGATAGATATGTTTAAGGCAGACACCGACTGTGAATGACATATCTGGAGTCTTCGTGTTTTGCTGATAAACCGTATTAAATTCTTTGATTTTTCTTGATCAAATATCATCATCAGCCGGGTATGGCCCATGCACTCTTTGTTCAAATATACCATAATATGTAGTCGTCTGAATTTAATCGATTCAATTTAAATTTTAAACTTGCACTACCATAAACAGACATCGGTACAGCGAGTTTAATTGCCTGGCAACACCACTGGCTGCAATTTGTTCTGAATTAAAAAACACCTTTACGAAATTCATAATAACCTTTTAGTATTAAATGCTGAACGATTTTGGTATACATTTAGGTGGTAAGTAGTGAATTAAATATCACTTGATCGCATTACCGTATCCAGTATTTCGCCACTTAATATCGGAAGAAAGTAAAAGTAAACATTTTGGTTCACTTTTCAGTTCAATTTAAGTCCGGTCAAGTGTGAGTTTTAAAAGGAATATATTCGAATATTTTGTTGACTACAGCAACATCTTTTCATAGTTGGGAATATATTCAAATATTTTGTGAACTGTAAAAGCGGCAATAACATATTTTCATAGTTGCATTCATGTTTCCGGGAAAGTTAAAGTTTTCACACAATGCTTCGTTTCGAAAACTCATCAAGTCTTGTGTTTGAAAGTTTTACAAATATTGCGATTCTAAAATAAGTAAGAGTGAATAAATCTACATTTATGTTGGTAATTTACTATATTGCTGGTATATTTGTTTTCTTATTTTGTCACGCAATTTCTTGAAAGCTTATTTTAAGGTAACCGCTGGCTCCTGGCTCCGAAGTATTTTTTAAACTTCTATTGTATTCTATTGTTATTTAGTGGCATGTAAAGTCGATATCGACTATTTTGCCAATGTCGAGTCACATAAAAAGGATTGTTTTCTCTTTCCAACTGTAAAATCAACGTGTGTGGTCAAAATCACACGATTATAACCGTTCTTTTACATTTTAAGTAAGATTCAAGTTAAAGATTGTTTTAACTTATTCAGATAACATGCGTGATAACGAGAAGGGACCGTGGGATCGATAATTTTGGTTCTCGGTGCAAAAGCTTCGTTATCATTAATATGTAGAGCAGTTCCAAATTCTGAGAAAATTTCATAATAAATCAGGTTTTTAAAGGCAATCATGAAGACATTTATTTTTTAAAGGTTGTTTAATGTCATCTTTTTAACAGTAGTGCGTTATGTTTTTAAATTACAGATTATTAGGTAACTTAAAGAGTATGGACATTTAAAGCTAGTGGCAAAAGTGCCTTTACAGAATTCTATGTAGCTACTACGTATTCACAATCTAAATTCATAGAAAAAAAAACAATATTAGTCAACTGAATAAACTGAATATTTTCGGAAAGTAGTAAGTAGTTGTTTAATTTCAGTAATAAAATGTACTGTTAATGTACGTAGGTATATTCTCTTCTGCAAATCTCACAATCAAAATCACGTTTTCTGTGAGAAAACTCAATTCTGGGATAAGCTTGCCATTGTACGTAAGTTACATTATTGCGAAATTTTATTTATTATATATATTTTATTTTATTTTGTGTGCAATAAAGTTTAATAACGAGTAATTATTAATTATCTTTGAGTGGCCTGCGGAGCATGCGTTTTTCATACAAACGTAATACCAAAATAATTTGTAAATCAAACATATTCTTAAGGTGGTGTGTATTTATTTCGATTGGATTACAGAATATATAGGTTTCCAAACACATATTTTGAACGGACACTGATTTAAACGAGAGTTATGGGAAAAATAAATTTTCTATAGAATTTTACACACATCAAAAGTGTCTAGGGATCAAGCATTTTTATGCGGATTTCTTGAGATTGAGATGTGGCTTTGTAATAAATTTATGATTTTATAAATTTATATGGATTCTTTTTGGTGCATTTCATAATTTGAATCAGGAACTGTGAATCAAATTCGAGTAAAAGATGAAAATCAGCTGTCAATATTTTCCCTATAAAAACATACAACGCATTGAAGACATTATTAGTGCTACTGTTTCCCTACTACTGATTAAAACCAACGTTATTATGGAGCGGCGACGTCATTTAAGCAGGGAAGAAATGCTCAGAGCCGTGGGAATGATAGAAGCTGGTTCCCGGCAACGTACTGTGGCTTTAGCTCTGAATACAAGTCAGAGTGTTATCAGTCGACTTTGGACACGTTACCGAAGCACTGGTACCGTGGCTGAGCGCCATGGAGGACGGTATCGCTGCACCACACGGAGACAAGACCGATACATTCAAATCTTAACTCGAAGAGCTCCAACAATAACCGCCATGATGTTAGCCGTGAGGCTTCATCACTCTTCAGGGAACTTAATTAGCGACCAAACAGTCAGAAACCGCTTGCATGAAGTGAACCTTCATTCCCGAAGACCGCTACGGGTACCACCTATAGTAATGCACAATCGTAGGATTCGATATCAATGGGCTCTTGAACACAGAAATTGGGCAGAAGAACAATGGCGTTTCGTGTGCTTTTCTGAGGAGTCTCGTTTTGGTATGAGACCGGATACAAGACGTATACGACACTGGAGAACCCCTGGACGCCAACAGCGATTAAAATCCTGCCAGGAAGTCCATCCTTATAGTGGTGGAACCATCATGGTATGGGCGGGTATTTGGATCGGCGGAAGAACTGAGTTGATTTGGATCAGAGGCAACCTCAACGCTCAAATTTATGCTGAGACGATTGTATCAGACGTCATCGTTCCTCTACAAGTGCAAATCGGTCCCTTATTTCAGTTAATGCATGATAATGCACGACCGCACACCGCAAGAGTTGTAAGACAGACTCTCGCCGCAGCTAACATCAATGTCCTGCCCTGGCCTGCTCAGTCGCCAGACTTGAATCCGATTGAGCATGCATGGGATATGCTACAGAGAAGAGCTCTGCCGAATATGGAGGGTATCCAGTCGCAAGAAGACCTTTTTTTGTTGTTGCAACGAACATGGGCGGCCATTCCACAGCGTGATTTGGATGAACTCATTTTGAGTATGCCAAACCGATGTTCTTGTGTTGTTAGTGTTCGCGGTAGAAACACGGATTATTAATTGTTTAAGTTACCCAATAAAATTTTTTAGTCTTTTTTTTGAACTTTTGTGTTAGTGGTTCAAATGTCAAAAATCCCTTTATTAGGAAAATGGCAAATTTCTTTATTAATGCAAAGGTGACTTGGTTTATCGTTACTGTGACAAACGAAAACACTTTATTTGATGAATCCATAAAGAAAATTTTAATTAATATCAATCAGGAGAAAAGTTATTGCAAAAATATAAATGTTGATCCCTAGACACTTTTGATGTGTGTAAATTCCTCATATCTCGCCTTTATATCATTTTCCTTTCAAAATATTTGTTTAGGAACATAGATATTCTGTAATCCAATCGAATTAAATACACACTACCTTACGAATATGTTTTATTTTCATATTACTTTGGTACCACGTTTGTATGAAAAACGCATGCTCCGCCGGCCCCTTAAGTGTTTAAGTTAAAGTTCGCAATCTTGTTATTTTCTTTAGTTTTAGTTGCATTATTGCATTTTGTATGTACATTTTATTTTATTTTGTGTGCAATAAAGAATAAGAATGGTAATTCTATTTAATTCTAAATATTCAAGTGTTTACGTTAAAATTTCCATCTCAGCTATTTTCTTTAGTGTCGAGTTACATTTTCTTTCTGTCATTTCCTGTTTATTTGTCATAATGGCAGCCAACCATTCAAATCTTAGTAACGTTCACGTCCAAGCAAATTATGCAATCGTTCGAATTGTTAAACATTCATCTATACCAACGTAGGTAAGGGAACTAAAAGAATCAGTTCCTAGTTCCTTTCATATAGACAAAACAATCCAATTTATCTTAGTTTATTCAATCTACAAAGAGATTGGACGTGAAAGTGGAATATTTATTTAACTACAACATAATAAATGCGTGTAGGTACATCACGATCATGGAGTAAAGTTCTCTCCGACCAGGCTAGTATTGTACATAGTAAATATTTTTTTTCTTTTTTCTAAATGGCATTTTGCAGGTCAAACCATGAACTGTCTGACTTCTGCTTAAACCAACTGTCCTGTGCCTTGAGTGTAAAGCCTCTAGCTGGGGCCAGAATACTTATAAACTAAGCGTCAGTGCGCTAAGGGCACTCCTTGTGGGGTACAAGCTTCGGTTTAGGGCGTGCCCTACCCAGCCACGGCTGGGGGAGAGCAGCAAAGGCATAGGCTAGATATGATTGAATATTTATGTTGAACAATTGCCCGATCTCGCTGATGACTTTGCTTGTCCGATACAATATTTGCGAGACGTCAGCATGGTGCATATAGTTCATATTAAGTATACACATAGTATTTTGCTTAAGTATGAGCAAATAACTGTCATCATTATAAAAATAATTAATTCAAAAAAATATTACAAAGTTGTGCCCTAAAAAATCTAACAGTAAAATGAAAAAACATCCACAGAAGGACAAAAATATTCGGCACATACGTCCTTTTAGAACTCAATGTCGAACTGTACATCGGTATAATTATCTAAGTCACGTACTTCTCACAATGCGTGGTTACATCTAAACAAATTAACATACGCCATAGTGGGCATATTTTGCATAATATTTTATGACTAGCCTTCAAAATTATAACATCTGATGTACCGACAAACAGTGATATTTGTGCCTTTGTATTAACAAATTGGCTGTGTCTTTTTGAAGCTGGTCCAATCTTGATTCAGTAGGTTCATATTGATATGAATGGTAGGAAGTGTATCTTCAAATAATATTGTGATTTGCCGATTTCTATGAGTTTTCCTAGTGAGATAGATTGGGAAACAATACTCGGTTTCGACTTATGTCTTAAATTGGCAGCAGCACTTATTTAACATTGATGATAAGTGAGAGACATCACGCACAAACTACAATACAGACCTACTATACACCGTGTTCCTGAGTATATACATTAATTTTGAATAATACTTCTATAGCTCTTGTTAAACATATCGTACAAAGGAAGTAGTAGTTTAAATGGCATAGTTTTTAAGTTATTGGTAATTTAAGTTTAACCAATTTTATTAGGTTGTGCTGTGAGAAAGAGTCTTTATATGTGAGATGTTGCCACTTTGTGTAACCAAAACTATCAAACTGAATTTCATATCGCAATGTTAAAGTACACTTGTGAACAAAATAACCTAAGTTAGAGGCATTTTGTGTTGTGTTGTGATAAAATGAGTTTGTAATCTAAGATGAACGCGATAATTATGTTTTTACTTATTGCTACTAAAAGTGAAAAACATGGTAAAAAAAAAGTAAAAAAAAAGGTAAAAACAAAATAAGTGGTAAAAATGGTCAATCTAATGGTCTGAATATAACCTCAGGAACACGGTGTAAATTCAGCACTAGATAGATGTCCCAGCGTTGACCTTCTCCCAATACCCACCTCTTAATCAGTTATCTATCGTATAATTTTCCAGTAATTACTCAGATAATTAGGAAAGCCGTAACAACTAGCAGGATTCTTGAACTAAATGACTGACATCGTTACAGTCGCCCTTGTACAAACACGTCACGTACCTATGTTAAGGTTGTATATAAATAACTAAGTATAGTTACGCTAGTATTATATTATCTGTGGTATAGTTAATAAATCATTGTTTTGAGCTCGAAGTAATGAGTGGTTTTGTGCGTCCTTTTCCGCAAATAAAGACGTTTTTGTAGTGGTATCTAATGTATAATTGATTGTGTTATGATTTGAATTTGCGCGTCATAATTTACCTATTTATTGTTTCTTGAAAAGATGTATAATCATCAACTGCCTCGCCCATACCTACCCACGTAGCTTACCGTCTAACTGGATGCAGCTGAATACCAATATTTTACATGGAGCGACTGCTTATCTGACCTCTACAACTCAATTAGTTATTGGTAATACTATACCCCTTGGTAAGACTAGTTGTCAGACTTTCGGGACCTCTTATGACTGTCAAAGATCTAGATATGACAGCCGCGACCAACATAATTAAATACTGTCTATTAGAGGATACAATTAATAATATAATTGAGCATAAAGTCTCTTTTAGGTTAATTACTCCAGGTACTTAAGACCCTAGGTATAATACGACGCAATAACTTTATCATAATAGCATCACTGTGCGTGTGGTCTTTGAACATTTTGCCATTAAACTTTATTCTAAAAGTTACATACAAGTATAATATACAAGCATCTTTAATGGCCGTTTGGAGAGATTTATGCTAAGGATATGAACTCATGGCAATAGCCAACCGGCCACCAGCTTTCTTGAAGGTCGATGTAAACTAATGCCTGAAGATTTCTATAACAAGAGTCTTCTTTCTTAATTCAGAGACAATAGGCTTGTTAACCGAAAAAATCTAATTTGTCCGACACTTAGATTATCAACAAAATATTTGACCCCGTATTTTTTCTTTTGTCACATACACCAAAATAAACGAAGATACGACGCTTTTAAAGTTCCCAATACGTCACTGTTTGGTATCATTCTTAGTGAGTACTGACGTCACATGCCCCCACTTCCGAGTTTTTATGCGTTTTATCTTTGTCAATATTCGTTGATTTACAAAAACAAAAAATACGTGTCCATTATTTTTCAATCCTCTAACTGACGGACTAAATATATTTGCAATTTATTGATGGTTGAAACAAGCCTATTACGGGTCTGTAAAGTTTTAAGAAATCGTCATTTATTTGACTGAACTACTTTCAATCATAAATTAAGAGTACAAAATCAATGAAGTGCGACACAGGGTTCCGTAACGCCAATCAATATAATTTAACGCTCAGTATATAAAACACTCAACAACAAAACTAAATTTGAATTTCATAGTATGTTACTAAAAAAAAAAGTTATGTTTAAGAGAGTTATCGATAAAAACCCTTCATAGATTTACCTACATTGACATATATTTTAAAGTCATCCCACAATTTTTTTCCATATTTTTACATTACATTTGTGTTGCGATTCAAGACACCTTCTCTCTAAATGTCAACAGTCTCGGAGTTATTAAATGGCCAGACAGACAGACAGACAAGGTTTCACTTTAGCAATTTGGCTATTGAACCCTGAAAACAAAATCTAATATTTTTTATTCGTCTGTAAATCAGCTGCTAAAAACTCATTAGAAAGAAATATCTAAAAGACTCATTAGTAACTATCATTATGCTTCTAGGTACAAAGCAAACAGCGACTAGACGAAGAAAACAAAAAAACACAATCGTACATCTATTTACAATCGCGTATGATATAACATAGGTAACAAAAACGAAACGTTTGACATTTAGCAGCGAGCAGTAACTCATTACATAAGCAGCGTCCTTGCAAGGCCGCTAGTGGGTGCGCGGGCGCATGGCCAATGCGCAGATTACTTGCAGAAGGTGAACTAGTACTTTTTCGTTATTTTACTTGAACTAGTTATTTTTCGGTAGATTATAATCTAACGAAGTGAAACCGTAATATTGTGAAAAGTACGTTAATTATATTGAGTCCCCAGCAAACGTTTTTGGGTATTTTTTTTTTGATGTACATTTTCACCTTCAATGACCTTATGACATTCGGAAATACTGCAGCTTCCCTTAGGTGAAATACTATTTCCATTAGTGAAATCGGATCTGTGGTTCGAAATATACCTACATTTAAACTTACAAACACAAACTTTATCTCCTTATGACATTATTTTAAGTAGATGTATTATTCAAATTATTTAATAAGTTAGTGCGGAGGCATAGTTTTATCTTTTATGTTAATATACAGATTTGCTTGAGTGATTGTAGTAGCAACTGAATTTGCCAGTCACAATCAGTCAAGTAAATATTGGGAAACTTGAGCAATTGTTTATTGATAAATCTGCTGCTATATAATTGCAGCAGTTACAAAGTAAGCCAAAATAAAATAAAAAAATATGCAAAACTGAATAGAATAATAAAGAAATGCAATAAATTTAAAAAACAACAAAAACATAGTTCCAACAATATAAATCTAAGAAAAGAACGTGTTTTTCTGATTAAAAAGTTAAATAATTATCAAATTAAATTAGAGGACAGTAAGAAATTTTATGAGACAGACACTCAACACTTACAGTCAGAAATTCAAGTTTTAGAGTGTCAACTAAAATCATGTTATTCTAAGTATGTGAATTCTCAGAAACAAATTAAGGAACACATACTTGCTGCAAACGAGTTAGTAAATATGGGGTAATGGTAATGCAGACTATGTAGACATGATGACCATCGAAAATACTCAATGTTCATCACAAGGGGAATCCAGCCCGGACACTCTCCTGCCTGAGGTAACGGAGGACCCGACCCGGTTGGGAAGTGTACAGGGCTGTATCCCCATTGAAAAGTCACCGCTCAATGTTCAAGGTTCTACACCTATAGGACTACCAGAAAATAGTTCTCCCCTTTGTAGTAGTTCACAGTGTTGCTCCATTATGTTTACAGACAGTATCGGAATAGGGTTAGGAAAATTAATAAGTAACAATCTGAGTCATTCTTCCCAAAATTACTGTACACCTCAGGCTTCTTACAACCAAATAATGACATCCATAACTCAGAAGGAATTAGATCCTAATGCTATATTAACTGTATTTGTAGGGAATAGTTTTAACGTAAAAATTAGTGATATCACTGACAATGTCACTCAACTGTTGCAACTAAATTGTAGGAAAATAATTCTCTGTGCCTTTCCTTACTTTGAGAAGTTGTCAAGCAGGCAAAATCATTTTATTCATAGCCTTAATAATCACATGCATTTATTATGTCACTATTGTGACAAGTTGATATTTTTCGACACAAATAGTTTCGTTCAGAAATTAAAGTCAACGAGGAATAATGCATACCTACCGATTAGTTTTAGACGTCAAATAGCGAGGCTATTAGCTTTTAATATAAACTCAGACATAAATGATATGTCGCTGTCTTTTGTAAATAGTCCCACGGAAATTAGTAATTATACTAATTGTAATTATACACATTTTAGCTTAGATTTAAACTAGTCAGTAAGACAATAGAAGGTAATAGAGATAATTTAGATAAACCGGTATCTTCTAGCTCTCAATCAACTATTTGTAAGAAGGGGGCTGAGCAGAATACTTTGAAATTATTTCACCAGAATATTCAGGGATTTTCATCCAAACAATTAGAGATAGAATTGTTTTTAGAAAAAACTAAGTTTGATGTTATTTGTTTTACCGAACATTGGATGAAAGATTATGAATCAATGCAAATAAATTATAAAAACTACAACGTGGGAAGTTGCTTCAACCGAAAATCTAAGATGCGAGGGGGTTCATTAATCTTAGTTAACAACTGTATTAAATCTAAATCTCGAAATGATATAGTCGATCTATCGGTCAAACATAGCATTGAATTGTCTTGTGTTGAGCTTGATAAGCATATAATAGTGTGCGTTTACAGACCCCCAAATTATCTGAACTACTCTATCTTTGAGTCAGTAATGGAAGATGCTTTAGCAAAACTTGTAACTGGTAATAAATCAATAATTATCTGTGGTGACTTCAATGTTAATATCTTAGAGAATAATGTCAATAGCAGTCGATTTTTAAGTCTTTTTAAATCATTTAATTTGTCAAACGTTTTTTCAGAACCAACCCGAATTACTACAAATACTGCTACATGTATTGATAATGTTTTTTGTTGCTGCGACTACTTAGATAAATCTATCGTAAATTATCTTCCTTCAGATCATAGCGGGCAGACAGTTGCTTTCGCGTACATTAAACAATTACAAAGAATTCAGATTCAAACCAGACAAATAACACCCAGCAATTTAGAAAAGTTCAATAATAATTTAAGTAGCAATTAGCTTAATATACCAGGCCATATTAGAAACAATGTAAATGAATTGTATGAAGAATTCTTTTCGGTAGTGCACACTGAGTTCAATAACACTTTAAAAATGAAAACTAAAACTATTGGCCCAAAGTTTATTTTCAGTGACTGGGCAACACAGGGTATTAGGAAAAGTAGGGAACGATTGTTTGAGCTGTACGGCCTTAAGCCTTATATCAAAACAGAATCTTTTAATAAATATGTTGCTACTTACTCGAAAATTTTTAAAACCACTTGCAAGGTAGCCAAATCATTATACATTAGCAAAAAGATTAAATCAGCCGAAAATAAAATAAAGACGGTTTGGAAAATAATCAACAGCGAAACAAATAGAAATAAAAAACAGAGTAATGACTTCACACTAGAGACCTCACGTGGCCTTGTTAGCTCCAACAGTGAAGTTGCTCATGAATTTGTAAATTTCTTTACCAGTATCCCAATTAAAACTACAGAAACCTTAAACTCCTGTCCCTTGGTCTCTATTGACTTACTGAAAGCAAACGTTTCAGCCTGTCCAAATGAATTTAAATTCCAGCATATAAACCCCATAACAGTCTTAAAAGCTTTTAAGCAAATCAAGATCAAATTAACTGAAGATCTATGGGGTTTGTCTATCAAAGCTTGTACCTCAATTATTGAGACCGTAGCTCCGTATTTAGCCTTAATATTTAATTTGTGCGTGGATCAAGGGGTCTTTCCGGATCTGATGAAGTTTAGTAAAGTAATACCGCTTTTTAAATCCGGGGACAGTAAAGACACGAATAACTATAGGCCCGTATCCGTGTTGCCAGTTTTCAGCAAGGTGTTTGAAAAGATAATGCTCAATCAAATGCTTCACCATTTTAACACCAATAAAATATTACACGATCAACAGTATGGTTTCACCAAAGGACGTTGTACAACTGACGCCGGTGTCACTTTATTAAAACACATATTTACTGCGTGGGAAGAGGCACATGATGCCATAGGAATATTCTGTGACCTTTCGAAGGCATTTGATTGCGTAAATCACGAAACCTTAATCTTGAAACTTGAGCATTACGGTTTAGGTAAACTTGCGCTCAGTTTAGTTAAATCGTATTTGAGTGATAGACAGCAGCAGGTACAAATAAATGGTGTCAATTCAATGGGTTTAAAAGTAGAAATGGGTGTACCACAAGGTTCGATATTGGGTCCCTTCCTCTTTTTGGTTTATATTAATGACTTACCCCACTTTCGCTGTCACTCCTAGTCGCACGAATGCAGGCTTGCGTGCGCCTCTACGTCGTCTCACAGACAATTTCAACAAGTTCTTTTCTAACCTGGATATATTTGCTCTGTCTGTTGGATCATTTAGAAAGATATTACTTGACACAATCCAGAATCTTTGCGAATAATATTTTGTTATAATAGTTTTCTTTAGTGGCTTTACTGTATATGAGTTTTATCTCATGAATTTATCTACTTTTTTGGACTTTTACTTCATCAACATTGTCTTTGTCTTTTGTGTATCTGTGGAGAACGTTGTTGGTTGCACATTTGTATAGCTCCTTATATTTTATTTTTTGTCATATATATATATTGTGTAATTGTTGGTTCTTCCAAATAAATAAAATAAAATAAAATAAATAAAATAAAATATTTAACAATCGCCCGCAAATGGTGTTGTTTGCAGACGATACTTCTTTAATATTTAGAATAAACAGACGTGCCACTAATTTTGACGACGTAAATAACGCCCTACTGCAGGTTCATAATTGGTTTACTGTAAATAATTTAGTTCTAAATGGGAAAAAAACTAAATGCATCAGATTTGCTCTTCCAAATGTCAAAAGTAGTGATTGTGACATAGTATTAAATCAAGAGAAACTAGAATTTGTCGATAAAACGATTTTCTTGGGAATCGCGCTCGATTCAAGGCTACAATGGGGCCCTCATTTAACATCTCTTGCAGGACGCCTAAGCTCAGCAGCATATGCTGTTAGAAAAATCCGTCAATTTACCGATGTTGATACCGCGAGGATAGTTTATTTTAGTTATTTTCATAGTATTATGTCATACGGTATTTTACTATGGGGACGGGCTGCAGACATCGAGTCTATTTTTATTCTGCAGAAAAGAGCCATCAGAGCCATATATGATTTACGTAGACGCGATTCTCTGAGAGAGCTGTTTAAGGAAATTAATATCATAACAGTACCTTGTCAATACATCTATGAAAACATCATGTACGTTAGGAAAAATCTGCATTTATTCAGTAAAAGAGGTGACAGACACCACTATAATACTAGAAATAGGGACGAACTAGTTCAGCCAGGTTTCAGGCTTGCTAAAGTAGATTCCTCTTTCATGGGGTACTGTTTAAAATGTTACAATAAAATACCTCCCCACATTCTACAACTGAATGAGACGAAATTTAAATCTTGTGTAAAACGCACACTATGTAGTCAAGCATATTATAAGTTGGGGGATTACATCCTACTAATATTATAAATGCGAAAGTTTGTTTGTATGGATGTATGGATGTTTGTTACTCTTTCACGCAAAAACTACTGAACGGATTTGGATGAAATTTTGCACACAGATGGTTTATAACCTGGATTAACACATAGGATACTTTTTATCTCGGTAGTAAGATCCCGTGGGACAATTTCAAACATCACGCGGGCGAAGCCGCTGGCAGAAGCTAGTTGATGATAAAAATGCTTGGCTCAATGCTGGTCCTGCTCCACAACCATAGGCGCAAACTAATTGATTCCCAGTCAAGTTATTGTGGAAGCTGCAGAAGATTGTAAAAATATCCTTGCATTGTATAGATTCCATCTCTTAATATTATATAATTGCATACCACATGTGTGAGTTCTATGTATTGTAAAGCCACCATTTTACATTTAGTTATCTTTTTTTTTTTTTACTTGAATATGCCCTGGCGGCTGAGAGAATGTCATGCTCACTCAAATGTCTCGGTGATGGTGGCGGGTGTGTCGGGTCATTTAATTCCCTTCAATATGGTCGAGTTGAATGATGCTGATACATGCGTCATGTTCTTGAACGGGCGCTGTCAATTGAGACTGGTCAACTCTCAGCTGCCACGGTTAATTTTAATTTATTAATTTTTTAAGTTGATTTAATCTTTTCTCTGGACGCTCTTAATGTGCACGTCTTTCTACATCGTTCTCACATATATGTATAATCACAACATGAATGATGTAACCAAGATTTTGTAACAATATTTTGATTGAAAAGAGTGTCCATGGAGTTTCTTGCCCGTTCTTCTCCATAGAGATCTACGCTAGGGAATGGGCAACTACAGTACTTTCTCAAGTTATTATGCCTTGTGACTGTGACTGTAGCTTTGATTTAGTTTTGTATTTTTGACATTCAAAAGTGCCGTAATGGTCTAATTGAAATAAATGATTTGAGTTGAGTTGAGTTGAGTTGCTGAAATACACCCAACTGACTAGAATAATTATTAGAAGATTTAACTGCGCAGTTATCGATCTTATGACTGCATCAACGAGTGGAGTTCGCGTAGCTGAATTTTGGGCCAAAATATTGAATAAAATTAGCTATGGATGCGCTGAGAAAAATAAAAACAAACAAAAGATCATCATCGGAGTCGGAATGGATGACAAAGTACACTCAACTACACTCTAGAATAAGTTTAAATACTAAAATCACGGTTTTTTCTGTTGTTCTCGACAGCTCATTGAATCACAGAAAGATTTGCCTACAATTAATCTTCATATCTTTAAAAGAACACAGAAGGTTCTGACTTTTTTACTTCATCAACATTCTGAAGAGTATAGCCTTCTATTAAAGTTGCAAAAATGCTCTTAACTTGACTGTGCAGACTGCACCTTTTATAGTATGATCTTTTATGTGCCAACTTGCAACGCGCCGCCCGCCTGCGCGCGATTGCTCGTAATTACGCCTTTGTTGTGCTTCTAATCGTGGGAAAAGGATATAAAGTGCATTGATGACGTGCCATCCAGTTAGGTGTAATTAGGATTTGATTGGAATAGGGATGTACAGCGCCGCCGAGGCCGACCCAGAAAAAGGTGGCGAGACGATTTGGACGCGCATCACGAGGGTTGGTCCGAGGCGGCACAGGAAATGAGCACATAGAAGGAATTGGGGGAGGCCTTTGCCCAGCAGTGGGACAATACAGGCTAAATAAAAAAAAAGGATGTTCTTGATATCGGGAACAAAAAGAGAAATATTATGAAAATTGTAGTGAGTACACGATACACCCGAAGCTGTCAAATTTTACCTATCATTCTTGATCATTCGAATCATTATTGCTTTAGATATAAAATTAAAAATCTTTTACATAAATTTGACACATTGTCGTAGATTGATGGACAAATGAGGTCTTACACTATGTGGAAAGCAAATATATTGAATATTATATTAAGAAAGAAACTCTGTTTATACCTAGATATTTAATAAAATAGAAATCAGTCAGTGCCTCATTCAGGTTTTCACCGTTTACAATCTGATTATATTTTTATATATCAATATTTCTTTCAAAGTCTTTAAGCCGAGCATTGAATAAAATAAATATTTCAATGTGTACAAAATATACCTTTATATTAAAAGCTATTGACGGCAACCACTTAGTAAATTCATTGATAAACTCTATTTGTAGATTTTATAATCATACTCATTTGTCACTAAGTAATTAAGTATCGACATTCAAATGTCGACAAAGTCATTTGACGTTGACGACACTATTTTTGCACACCCTCTATTTTTAGCTGATTTATGTTCTAAGGCTGTGAAGTAGGAAGTCTGTAAAGGTTTATGCGCCTGAGTCAGTCTTATTGCAAGGCTGTGACTGATTAATGTTGAGATAAACGAGATTTGACTCATATTTGGCGCAGACCAGGGTCTGGGATTATTGTCTTGTTTACTAGTTTTGTTGGCACATATTTCTTAGGATACGTGTTTGAAAACATAAATTCAACTCGCATGAGTCAGACAATGATAACTGGAGGCTGAGTTATTGCCAAGTAGCTTTCAAATTGGCTTATTCCACTAATCCCCCTTAAGAGAACCTACTTCAAAAACAAACCATAATTTAATAAAATCCAAAAATTTAAATGCTAATTATTTTCAAAAACTTTAGGGTGAGGAAGACCAAGAAAACGATGAATGGATTATGGGAGGAATGATATGAAGGAAAAGGTGTTATTTCTTGCGTGGCGGTTGCGGGGAGTTCGGAAGAAATAATCGTGTTGCGCCGACCTTAGGTAAGTAGTAGGGACAAGGGTAAGAAAATTTAAATTTAATTTAATAAGCCTCCAAGTAACATTTCCAGGAACTCAGAAACTTAGTAAAAGTAAACTTTTATTCTAGTTTTTGTCTAGTAACAAAATGGGACAAACATGAGTGTTTACACCTCTGCTCTCAAACAAAGAATGAAGACACGATAAAAAAAAACCGACAAGTACCAATCCAAAAAAAAAAACCCTAGATAATGTAACATCTTCCAAAGCTAATGGAGCTCACGTGGATTACATCCGTCTCCTCTCACAAACACGGCCTGTGTTCCAGCAGCGGGGAAATAATGTTTTTTTTTGGAATGCCAAGTCATAGAATTTTAGGTATGACCACTCGTAGTTGAAACTCGATAAGGTTGCTTAACTACTTAACCGAACTATCCTGTGGGTGGCCAAAAATTACTTTAAGGCCCCCAGCCAGGGTTACAAACTAAAAATATTTACATTAAAATGACGATCACTAAGGGCACGCCCTGTGGGGTTCGGGCCTCGACTTAGTGCGTCATTATCGGGAGGGCAGTTTGGGTTCGCACCTCTGATTTCTCAGATATATGTGCATATTATATAATTATCAGTTGCTTCGGTGACGGAAAACATCGGGAAAAAACCAGCATGCCTGAGAGATAATAAAATAAATAATAAATATCGCTGGACATTAACACACAGAGCCATCTAGTGCCACACTAAGCAAGGCTTGTGTCGTGGACACCAGATAGTTGATATACTCCATATATACTTTTTTGTTTGTAAATACATACTTATTATACATACCTATTATTGATATTTAATTTTTTTTATATTATTGTTACCTATTTGATATTTCTTGACGGCATGTAAAGTCAAGTCAGAGGCCCGGGTTGGGTACTAAACACAAAATAAAGAAAGAAGACAAGCTGATTAAGCTATTGAAAGAAAAGAAAGAAAGAAAACATATTCGGCACATGCCATAAGTGCACACAACAAATAAAAAAAAATAACACACACACACACTCAGACCACACCACCACACACCACACACCACACCAGACCACACACCACACCACACCACACTACATTCAGACCTTAAAATATCTATAAAGCAACATTATCTAGTCAGGAAGATTATGTCATCTTATTACAATATTGAATCTGTTGCTATTGTTACCACTATAGCCTCCAGGTAGCCTGCACCTAGATGTCTCATATTTGACGCAACTTTAAGCCATGACATCATTTTAATGGACTTTACAAAACTTCTAAGAAGCCATTAACATTGTAGTTATATTATCCTTGATTCTGTTGCGATGTTGCATTAATAAGAATCAGGTTTTATAATGCTAACTATAGGACAGTGTTTAAAGCACCTAAGTATGACACGAAAGAGTGAATAGATGCCTAATCTAGAATTTACCCTTTAGATATAAAATACTAGAAAATAGTGAATACTAAGATAATGGCTGATCATCATTGTTATCATCACTGGCAGCCATCTTGCAATCACAGCTGAATATAGGATACGGTCCTCCCTTTTGCACCAATCGTCCCTAAATACAAGCTCTAAATCAATTGGAAGTCAGACAAAGGTCCTCAGTTTAAGGAGGTTGGAACCCAACCAGGTTGGTTTGAAGGTGATGGAAGGTATATGTAAAAAAAAGAGCCAAAGTAAACCTTCATGTTTTCGTAGCACTTTGTACCTATTCAATACAGACCACACTAATGAAGCCACTTTTGATTAAGTCATCCATGATCGAATTAATTATACAAATCAGCCATCCAGCGCTTTAAATTAAAGCGATCACTTTCATGTAGCGATGCAGCTCGACGCTAAAGCGCCAGCAACGAGATCGTCAAAGAGTTTGGTTCCGTTTAATTTCCGCATTACAGACACACTATTATATCAGTTTCACTGCACGATATTGCATTATATGAATATTTTAATTATTAGTATCAAAGGTCATCGGAATCCATTGCGGTTTGTCGGTGCATTTGAAGATCACGAACTCACTTATTTCCAAAAAGTCTTACCTAAGATTCGCCTTCACAATATACTCAAAGTTAGGTAGTTATTTAGTTAATTATTGTAGAAATGTCGTGGGTTTCTATTTCCGTATTTTTTCTGCTGGGCAAAGCTTACCCTACTCTCCTTTCAAGCTTATCTATCCAGTGTGACCCCGGAACACAAAGGGCTAAGAAGGAAGATGGATGAGTTTGAGTAAAAGTCTGAAACTCCCTCCCACTCCGCCCAGACCGGGAGGGGTCATTTGATAATGTTCAATCCAAAATTAAGGGTTATATGAGACCCAGGGTTGCGAGCCTGTTCGAAAGAGATACCGCGGCCCCGGAACATTAAGAGCGAGGAAGGAACATGGATGGGTTTTAGTCAGTAAGAGTCTGACACTCCCTCCCGCTCCGCCCAGAGTGGGAGAAGTCAATTGATGATTTCCCATCCAAAAAAAAAAAGGGCTATATGAGACCAGCTTTCATCGAAGCTCTCATACTCATGCTGAAATCTATAGCTAAAGCTACATATTTCCAAATTCAATTTATCTACTCACCAAGCCCACATATGAGGTAAGTCGGCGGCGGCTTGAGCACGGAACGGGCGTAGGCCCCCCGCACCGTCTCCAGGGCTCTGGGTGCTCCAGCCACTAGGAGCACCCCTGGTGATACGTAGCCGGCGTATCGCAGCTCCGCCGTGGCGGCTGCCAAGGCACCAGCCCACCAGCATTTTGCGTTTGCTGATAGAAAGCTCTGGAAAAAAGAGATAAAGAATTGTTAGAAAGCGATATTTGGATGATCAAGGGTATAATCAACACGAAATCAGATTGACCAGGTCAGAAAGACTTTTTATCCTAGCACAGTAATACAACCTAAACAGTACCATAATCAGCGTAGCTTTTTCTTATCTATGTTGGGGTCGGCTTCCTCAGCCTAACCGGATGCAGTTGATCAACAGAATTTTACATGGAGCAACTGCCTTTCCAACCTCCACAAACCAGTGGGTAATACGACACCCCATTTCTACGTAAACGGTACCAATCTTCGTAAAATAGTAACATCAAAGTCTTTATAATACTTAATCATTTTTTGCAGGTGGAAGTTTTGAATCGAAAGACCGAAAAGAAAGCAAAGCAGTCTTCATAATTGATAGGTGTGGACTTAAAGACCTCTTATGATAAGAATCCAAAAAAATTACATCACTTAGGTAACTAAAGATATAAAGGAATCATTGCTACATACACTTCAATCAACTATCCTAAACCATTCATAACAACAAAGTAACGCCTCCCAATTTCCTCTCCAAAATTAAAACTTCAACATCCAGATTAGAGATTTAGATTAAAACATTTAGCTAATTCGATTAAGTTAAAGACCTATTACCAAAAATGAAAGTATTCCGGTCGGAAGCGCGTCTACTGAGCACGTCATGGGCTCGATTGAAGTGCTACTAGCTTTTTCCTTCAGGAATTCCTTAGTAGTAGCCAGAAAGTCTGGATTTGTGCCCAGTTGATGGCATTGAGCTCGCTCCCTTTTACATGGGACTTAAACATAACTGGCGAAATGTGGGTGTGGTATAACTTATACCTCTACCTAACCCTCTGAAAATTACAGGCGTCATGTTATGTGAAAGTATTACGTTAAAATTGAGCGATTAATAGATCCTACTCTTGGGTACTTTAAGTTTACTCTCGATACACAATTCCGTCACCCAAAGTCCTTGACCAGTACTCAAGTGCCTGTTGGCATTTCATTGGTTGCCCAACCGACGCTCTTTGGATCCTGCACTACATTGGTCTTGTGAAACACATGGATAAGGTTATCTGTACTGCACCGCCCATGATCAACTTTAATGTGCCATTTTTAAATGGAATGCTGCGAATTAATTTGATTTAAATTAACGTATTGAATGAATTAGGTTGTGGTTTTTATAGAATGATGTCGTTGGTTTTGAAGGACTTTTTGTAAGATTTGTTGGCGTACATACAGAATCAAAACGAAACATAAAAGAAAAGACATAAAATAAAACAAATATTTCTAAAAATATAAAGGACGGAACTGAATAGCCTCATGCCAAAAGATGTCATGTGAATGATTAAATCAGGCAGGATACAACATAAAGCCATAATACTGAATACTTTTTCCATCTACTAAATCAAAGTTAATTAATGACGAGTTTACAATACCTAATTACATGAATAAATGTCATCTGTGGTACAGCGAAGATAAAAGTCTTTGTAGGTAATATTATTAATCTGAAGTTATTAAATTTTCACTTTCCCATAAAGATAATAGATCTACTCGACAAATTAAGCAATAAAAAATAATATAAAGATTATTATCTACGTGAAATTGCCTACTTGATACACTTGAATCAATTTCTAACGAGAACGTTATAACGTTTTATTATGCCGCCAAATTGATTTAACATACTTCATTTTTATACAAATTAACTGGTTTTGGCCCGCGGCTTCACTCGCTTTGGTTCACGAATTATCCAGACTTATAACCGTGATAAAAACTATTCCATGGATCCACCCAGATCATTCTACTTGAGTGCCATTTCATCGTAATTCGTGCAGCCGTTTAGGTGTCAAAAACTTACAGACCGACAGAGCTATTTCCGCATTTATAATACGAGTGTGTATGGATGCCATTACCTTTTGGTACATCTTGCATTCATTTTAAAAACTTTGGATAAAGGAAAGAAATACAGAAATCTATTTCCGAATATCATCACTTTTCCATAGAAAATAGAAACGATTATCGTTTAAACATTTTGATAGACAGTGCCTTTTATTAGCTGCCCT
This sequence comes from Xestia c-nigrum, assembly GCA_916618015.1. Taxonomy (NCBI): domain Eukaryota; kingdom Metazoa; phylum Arthropoda; class Insecta; order Lepidoptera; family Noctuidae; genus Xestia; species Xestia c-nigrum. Next base: position 20,759,189 of record OU745257.1, on the reverse strand, counting down.
ACGGATTGTGTCAAAAGAGAAAACTTGTCTAAAGTATAAAGAGTAAATTGCTGCCTTTAATAATGATATTAGACCTAGTGTTCACTGATGGAGCGCTACTACAATGTTACTAGAGCAATTTTGAAAGAACTTTTCAGTCACTCATTTGAAGATTGTGGGATACTTTAATGGAATAAACTCAAAAACTCCTATGCCGATTTCAAAAATTCTTTTACCATTGGAAAGCTACATTCACCCTGAGTAACATAGACTACATTTTATCCTCGTACTCCCACTGGAACTCGAACTATGCGGGTGAAACCACGTGACGTCCGCTAGTGGTTTTAAAATTAGAACTCAATATTCAGCATTTGTATTACAACTTTAGTAAATTGTGAAAGGTGGCACGATTCTCAATAAAAGGTTACACAGAAAACCCAATACTGACGTCATTTACTTTTGAAAACCCACTATTTCACGAAGGACTGTAAAAAAAAGATGATATGACAAAAACTCTACAGATGACGACGAATAGAGAAGATGGAAGAAGCAGACACTAATTAATCCGATCCAAATTAATTGAAATATTAGAGTAGAGGAAGATCAAAGATACGATGGCTGGACTGTGTAAAGAATATATGGCACGAAAGGAGATGTCTGATGATATAACGAGTAATAGAAGAAAAGAGAGTATGGAAGAAAAATACCCCAAATGAATTGGGACAAGGGTAACAAAATTATGGTGATGACAAAGATGGAAAGAAGAATGATGAACTAGCATTATTTTGTTCTAGTCTACGCAAAGCCAAGGTATCCTATCAACCCAATGTACACCCAGCCTATCATTATGTAGATTAGAATTTTCCTAGGTGTGAATTAAATAAGTACTTTGTGAAAGTGGAGGCACTAGGTACCTCGGATACATTATAAGCTAGCAGACTGTGATTATATGCTTATTATATTGTCTCATAAAATTTTATCGCTAGCAAATGAGAATTTATTAAGTTACAATAAACTTTCATGTGAGTGAATTATCTTAGATTGTTTTAGTGGTGGTGTGTAATTATGGCGCCTGATAGAAATAGGTTGGGTTGCCTGCGGGCGTGAGACAGATTTACTTGTCTTTATTAAAGTCTGTGATTGTGTTATTTCAAGTCACTGTTTCAATGAGCTGTTGATTTTTATTGATGCTTTTTATTCTCTTGCCCTTGCCCCAATTTATTTGTACTATACATACTTCTCTACAACTCTTCATCTCAGGACCTTCACACAGTCCGTCCATCGTTGTTTAGGTCTTTTAGTATGAATGTGGATGGCTTTAAGAATAGAGACACTTATAGCCACCCAGATTCATACTCAAAAATTTACTCACGACATTTAATTGTTGCTAGAAAATGTAGGGAACTAACTTTTTCTCAGCAACGTCGGGGATGATCCTATGTGGATGTAAAATATAAATTAATATCCTTTCTGCTAAGCTACGTCATGTCATGGTCTACCTGTTTTTTTAATGAATATTTCAGCTGTATTATATGGTAAATGTAACTGGAGGTAGAGGACCTAAAATTGCTGGTTTTTGCTGAGAAATAGTAAGACTTTAAAAAAAATGTTACAATAAACTTTCATGTGAGTGAATTATCTTAGATTGTTTTAGTGGTGGTGTGTAATTATGGCGCCTGATAGAAATAGGTTGGGTTGCCTGCGGGCGTGAGACAGATTTACTTGTCTTTATTAAAGTCTGTGATTGTGTTATTTCAAGTCACTGTTTCAATGAGCTGTTGATTTTTATTGATGCTTTTTATTCTCTTGCCCTTGCCCCAATTTATTTGTACTATACATACTTCTCTACAACTCTTCATCTCAGGACCTTCACACAGTCCGTCCATCGTTGTTTAGGTCTTTTAGTATGAATGTGGATGGCTTTAAGAATAGAGACACTTATAGCCACCCAGATTCATACTCAAAAATTTACTCACGACATTTAATTGTTGCTAGAAAATGTAGGGAACTAACTTTTTCTCAGCAACGTCGGGGATGATCCTATGTGGATGTAAAATATAAATTAATATCCTTTCTGCTAAGCTACGTCATGTCATGGTCTACCTGTTTTTTTAATGAATATTTCAGCTGTATTATATGGTAAATGTAACTGGAGGTAGAGGACCTAAAATTGCTGGTTTTTGCTGAGAAATAGTAAGACTTTAAAAAAAATGTTGATTGATAAAGCCTCTCTTGAGAATTATGCTAAAAAAAACCTTGGAATATTCATGCTCACGCAGGTGTGTGTTTTTATGACATTTATTATAATTTATTAGCGTATTTTAACGACTCAATAGATCCATTTGTGTAGTCACGCCTGACATGTTAAAGCACACAGTTTGACACCTCAGGGAGTTAGACAGGTAGGTATGATGACCTCAGCACGATGTCATCATGGTCAACGATAAAAATAAACGTGGAATAATAAATGGTAGTAGTTGAGTTAGATTTTACAGTTCTTTCCTACTCCTCCGCTATACTTTCTGATTAATTTCGTTGCGGGATCCAAGACAGTTAAATTCATTCTCTGGGACTTCGTCGAGCTTCATTGTCTCGGCGCTTTTCTGGTGGTCGCCTCTGTTGATTCTGGCTTTCAGGAGTTACAGTGGTTTGGGCATGTGTGACGGGCTTGTCCCAATAAAAAAAAGTTGAGTTAGATAGGTAAATACAATGATTACTGCTGTCTTGCTCATTTTCATAATTTTTGTCTAGACGTCCACTACTATTCCTATATTGCCTCTAAGCTGCGTAGTCGGCTGATTGTGCCCGACTGACTGCGTTTGTTCGAGCTTCCTCTTCCATCCCACAGCATGTCTTTCCTTACCAAATTGTGTCTCGTGGTGTATCCGTATGCATGTCCGGGTCAGGCTTGCTCCTGGCTGGGTGTGGTGCTCAATCATCATCAATCAACCCTCATTATCTCAGCCGAAAGACGTCCACTGTTAGATTTAGGCCTCCTTCAAGCATTGCTACTACGTTCAGTTCTCCTGGAGTTACATACAAGATCTTTACTTTCATTTTCATCTGCATGAGGTACAATATCTTGCACAAAAATATATTATGCATATTGGTTTATTTATTTATTGGATTTTCTGCGTTGGTTATGCACTTTTCCTGCGTATAATGTAGTCGGTGCAGTATCTATGTTTTTTTTATGTTATGCTTGTGTACCGATCAGTACCGCAGACTCACACTACGTAGGTACTCTCTATCTATACATACTAATGTCATCTTTCCGATCATTACGATATGACGACCTGAATGGCGCAGCGGTAGTGAGGCTGCCTTACGTTCTTCGGGTCCCGGGTTCGAATCCCGGTAGGAGCAAATGTTTGTATGATGAGCATGGACATTTGTTTCCGAGTCATGGATGTTTATATGTATAATAAGTATGTATTTACAAACAAAAAGTATATATGTAGTATATCAACTGTCTGGTGACCACGACACAAGCCCAGCTTAGTGTGGCACTAGATAGTGCTGTGTGTGATGTCCAACGATATTTATTTATTATATTATATTTATTATTACTCATTCACTCTTTGGTATGCCTTTACCTACCTAATGTATGTTTCATCTTTTAAATACTTGCTTTTACATAGCATTGCTCATATAACTACAGTAAACAATAAATTCCTACTTCGTTAATTTATTTCACTTGATTTGAACGGTCCAGAAATACAACTACACAATTAAACATATCTATAATTCCCAGATCATCAACATTGTATTTGGTAACCATAAATACATAACACAAACATGTCGCAAAAAGTTTCCATACTTATCTAATAACAATGCGAACTGTCTCATTAGGCGCGCAAAGTCGGAAGCAATGTCTTCACATATTGGAGCCAACGTTGGTTGAGGAAAGTGGCGTAAGCTCTGATGCCAAACTGAGGCTTGAAACACCAACTTGCATTTTTAAGGGATAAATATACTAATAGTTATAAATCATCATTTTCATTGTACTCCTGCCTTTATAGCGATATATTTGTGGTCGGAGCTGCACGTCTTCTTCACCCATACTTCTTCTATTACCTTCTAACTAACCATAAATCATCCTCCTCTCCTATAAATATATATTTCAAAAATGCTTGGTCTAGTGGACTTCTTAGATTCCTCAGGTTTTTTGTCATTAGCAGTCCAGATTTTGGATTTTTTTTAGGTTCACCCGTTCGCCCCCTAAGACATAGGACTTTTACATTAGCGAAATGTGGGTGTGTTGTAGTGACATTTCTGCGTAACCTACATGTAAAAAACGTGACGTTATGTTATAAAAGCTCGTGTTACTAATCTCACTTTCATTCACCAACTTCACAAACGTTGGACAAGGTTGGGACAAAGTTACGTGTGAGAAAACTAAGAAATTGCACCCGCTATCGCCATCTTGAATCAGTGTGCAGATAATGTACATTGTGTCATGGTCTGTTGCCTGTTCCCGTGTGAGGCCTTCCTAACCATTCCATTAAACATTTATGTGCAATTTTTTATTATTATACTACCTATGCTACATGAGAAGTTGTAAAAAGTGTTTCCTGCACTTTTCTGGTTTTTGCTTTTGTTTGATTTTTGCCGTCTAAATAAATATAGACAGGCCGACTGGCTGCGGTTTTATAATGTATGTGTGTTAAAGTTATAATGTTGTTTAATTCGCAAATAATATGTTACCAAGTTATTTCAAATAAAGCTTTTAAACACACAACAAAATTCTTCGCGCGCCCCATATTCAAATCCAGAATAGGAATGTTACAGCTAATAAAATAAAAAACAATTCTATAATTGGCAAAGGAATTCTCACAAGCAGCCAGTTCCAAAAACTATTTTCGATTGCATCACACGCCGCTAAAAAGCAATCTCCTGTCTAAGGTTTATTTTTAGTTCCTTTTTCAAATTAAACCGCGTGCTCAGATTTTTAATAGAGTGCACCATGGTTTTTGGCGCTCGAATGACATGGTCAGAAAGGCGCCTGTTTGGTAAACATTTGAAATTGTCTCTGGAAATTGTGTTGAAAATAAGGATGGTGGCATTAGTTTTGACTCTGGCTGGCCACACTCCTAAGGAATCATGACACATATTAGTCCAAAGTTTATTTTTAGTTAAATTCTCAAAATGACAGCGTTCCATGGTCTTTGATAGCTTTTATTTGGATTAACGACATGCATTTCCTTTTCTGTCAAATTAAAAAAAGTATTACAAAAACAGGAAATGTAGTAATGGAACCAAATGCTTGAGCATTTCCACGTTGTATAGGGTTTTAAGAGCGGTTTCTATATCAAAGAAGTAAACGACAATGGAGGAGGAAGGTAGGTTTATACGAATTCATTGAGATTGGAGTGCTGAAGGGGTTTTCATCAATTATTATTAAAACGGTGTTTGTAGTATCAATGCATTGACGTTCTTTATTATCACTTGCTTCGGTGAAGGAAAACATCGTGAGGAATCCAGCATGCCTGAGAGATATTTCTTGTTGGCAGGTAAAGCCGTAAAGGTAAAGTCAGAGGTCTAAGGGTCCTGCCGGGGTTGCGGGCCTGTTCGAAAGAGATACCGCGGCCCCGGAACATAAAGGGCGAGGAAGGAACATGGATGGGTTTTAGTCAGTAAGAGTCTGACACTCCCTCCCGCTCCGCCCAGAGTGGGAGAAGTCATTTGATGATTTCCCATCCCAAAAAAAAAAGAGGTCCTAGGGTTGCATAAAAACTCTGACACCAGGTCTCAGTTAACTCCTATATTGAGTGGTTAGTGCTTACGCTACGATAACCACACGATAATGAAGAATTTAACTACTGGAACTGTGTGATATACCAAAGGAATCCTCCAACTAATACTTTATTGGTAACTAAGAGTTATTTTCGGCAACTTCCTACTTTATACCAACTCTAAACTTAGTACAAGAACTTACTAAAATTGTCAACACAATCAAGATGCTGTTATTCAAATGCAACCCTGTATATAATCATAAATGTTTCATAAATCCGATCACAAATCGAATCCAATGTTTATGTAAATATTAAACTTGGTACATTTGCGGGTAGTCGCAAGTCGAAATGTGAAGGAAGTTGTAAATGTCTTTATAAATCTAATTGTAGATTGTTCGATTCGTGACGGCCACACAGGGGTGTGAGAATTGATACTTGGAGTAGAAAATTGTTTTATTGGTCCTTGTTGCTTGCAATAAGAGACTAGCGGGGTAATTGCATAAGAGACTAACCTACAATTGCATTGTTTTTCTTTTTCAATTAGTGAATTCAAGAACAATTATTGAAGTGTTCGAATAAAGATCTTTCAAAATCCCTCGGAATAACTAAGTGGAGTTCTGCATTTAATTAAAGGATCTTTAAAATTCTAACATTTGTCTGAAATGGTCAGGTTGAAAGGCTAAAAGAACATTCCAGCAAAGCTTTAGTTAGATAGTACACAATGAACTTAAATGAGTAAACTAAATTAATCATCAACTAATTACAAGTAACGCACTGCATTAGCATAAAAACGAAGTACCATGGTATTTTCTCGTTAACTTATTTAATTAATGGTTTTTTTATGGCAGCCATGACAGCGTATGTGGTCGAGACTGCCAGCAATATTGATGTCTGGCTGAAGTCTAATCTGACATGCACGAAAGTGGAAAATACCTGGAGCAGAACCTTATATGTATAAGATCTAATTTCAGATATAATTCTACTGCTTGTAACCCAAAATTAAAAAGCAACAATAGAAGGGACGCAATGACTAATTTTGGGCAAAATTAAACCGTTAAACTACCGGCATTTTTGTTTGTTTAGAATACAACGATGTGCGTGAGAAAGATCACAAAGCACACTTATATATCAAAGAGACAATAACTACAATAATTTTATTAGATAATACTTCACAATTGGGCCAAATGCATTCAATCTAATAAAACAGCGCTTACATCATACGCTTGTTAAACGCGACAATAAAATGCAGCAGTCCAGCGCTTTACAATGCTTCTGATTGAGATTTATGCATTACGCTATCAAGTTACGACGCCTGAAGCTTGCTTGCGACACAGGCCACTATAAAAGGAGAATGGGCAGCGAACCATGGGTATCTGCCCAAAAGTTCAATAATCAAAACTTTTCATGGAAAATATTAGCTACTAACACGACTTTTACTAATTCGTAGTCCATTGCTCACTGGTTACAAAAGTAAAGTTATGATGGAAATTAAATAATTGACGAATTCACCGATTTTTTTATATTTAATAATGCCCATTTAGGTCTCTGTAGCCCTTATCTGGAAATCAAGAGAAGTCGCTATAATAAGAAATCTCCTTCCATTGGTGTATGTCTAACCGCAAGTGGGGCAAATTTGCCCATTCTCCTTTGCTTCCAAATAAACTTTATAGTTATTAGTTATGTCAGTAAACATGACCCTTGATTGAATGATTTATTGTTTTATTATTAGATTTGTGACGCAACATAATTTGGTCATTGTTGGCTTAACGAGTTAACCTTGCTTGACCTGGCTTCGGTTGTTAAAGTGGACGTTAATAATGGTAAATGTGATTGCTTGGCTATTTATAATGTAACTGTCACAGTTGGGATTGTCAAAGGGATTAGACATTTTGAACTGTTTAATGTCAACCGATTAAGTTTGAATTCAGATAAAAGGCAATGGGCATTACTGTCTAATTCATAACTGTACCAAAGAAAGAAAGTACCAAAATTATTTTTTTTAAGATCTGACAAAACAAATATTCTTGCTTTTTGAACAATACTCCGACATCAGACCATAATAACATTTCTTTCAATACTATTATTGACACTTTCCTGTTGAAGCTGTCCACTTTTACTACAAATTAACACCTGAATAAGGGCTTAACAACGTAAAACTTATCAATGAAGAGAAAGCAAATATAAATCAATGAAATCTATCAATGGAGTATGAATGAACGCAAACTGGACAGGGCAACACCGCCATACCTCCGTAGCTCCATAAGTGTTATAAGGGCCACATTCCTGCAATCGTAGTTCAAAGGAAATATTGTTTTCTCCACTTATATGGCTAGGTCAAGTGGTCTACTTGAAATCGATAACTGGACTGCCTATCTGTCAGATGTCGTGTTCCGGGATAATTTGCTGCGGTTTACTTTCGCTGGGCTGTGTTTAAATGGGGTGGGAGGCATTTTAGCAAAAAATATTGGAAATTCCATGAAAGCTTTCTACAAGGTAACAATAGCGGAACTGTTAGGAGTATTAGAAAATATTATTGAAACTGACGGTAAGTTCATAAAAGCTGCAGTGAATAATGATAAAGATAGTAATATAAGAAGCCAATAGCTCTGCAAATAGGCCAAATAAGCAATACTTAACAAGAAACTGGCTGCCGAGAACAAAAAAGTAATCTAGAAAACCTATCCCCGAAGAGCTGGCACAGTATCCTCTTCACAAGAGGAAATACTAATATTGAAGTAGCTAATACTGATTGAACTAGTCCGGAATGTCAACAACTAGACCTAGTGGAATCGCGACTCTCAAAGACAAACTTTAGATCGCTAGGCAGAGGCTAGGCGGTAATTCAGTATCATAGTTGCGTAGCTGTAAGTAATACTACGAGTACATTTATCAAAACCTTTACTGAGAAAAGTGATCTCGCACATCGAATACTAAATGATAGGTACAATCTTTACAAGGACTGAGCCAGACAATTCTATTCAAACGTCATTCATTGTGAACGAAACAGAAGCGAAATGATTTTTTGTCACAGAGCGAGTCTAATGATTAACTGTAATATCTATTAAAAGTAGTATTCAAACCTTTTATCATAATTCAATTATTTTCAGAACAAAAACTTGAAAATGATTTTGAAAATCAGCCTTCAGAATTGATTGATCTACAACAATATTATTGCTATTAGACATTGTATTAACACTGATTGTGATTTTATCATTTTTGACTTTAAACGCTAAACGTTCATGGTCAACACTTTCGATCTGATTTAATACTGAAATGGCTAAGTTAAGTTGTTGTAAATTTTGATTGATCTTGTTTTGTTTTTTTATTATCTTGTTTATTTCACGGTCGCTTATCGAAAAAACAGTTTTTGGCAATTGCTTAAGGTTTAAAAATGTTAAATGTGCTACATTTTGTCACCTAAGAGTAAAAATAGAAATATGGATTTGATTGTTCCGAAATTGTGACAGAACAAATCTGAAAGGCAAACGTCTGGGAAGATACATGAAGTCAACTAAGAATTTTACGGACAGGTAATCATTTTCCTAATTTACTTTTCACGCGATAAAATTAAACATAATGCCATAAAAGGTATCAAGATGGATTTACAAAACGCAAATCATGAAACCTTTTTGCTTGAACTGGCTAAAGTAATAATGGATTTGTCTGAAAACTTTGATATCTTTGTAACAAAGGAACGCGTTCCCAGTTCCCACGAGATAACGGGGAATCTAACTTGAAAGAGGATTGAAAGAATGAAATTATAAGTTCTTATCATGATGTGTACAAAAAGATAATTTGAAGAAGTAATGGATATGAAAAATATACCCTTGTTGATTTATCAAATGATGATGGAGCTGTCTTAAGAATTAAAGACAGTTACATATTTAAGATGAAGTCTAACTGATACTGACAAATCGAGAACACAGCTTCGGAATCCGGACTATGACAGTGTCCAAGTTCCAATAACTGTCCATATCAACTTGACTGTACCTTTAACTGTTGGTTAAAATGATTATACACAACCATAACCTTAACCAACTGAACATATACTTTCCCCAAACGAAAATGTAAGCTACTACAAAAACATCGATGACCACACATCAAGAGTTAAGACATTACACATAAAAGAACTGACCATATCATTATCTAAACATCTCTATAAAACCACAAAACCGGGTCAAAAGCCACGAAAAAGAACAAACACCCACATTATCTAAATATCGATCTAAAAATCGACGTAATAAGATCACAATGAAAGTGGGTACCGTCATAATTGATACCTGAAGTCACAGACAGGTTCAGAGGTCGACTTATGTAAGCAAATTGATGTTATGTGGATTATACTTGATACACACAGCTCATTAGAACAACGAACTTACGAAAGTGATTGACCGGTCGAACAAATTATATCTTACCTCATTTTTTTGGTCGTCTTTTGTTACGTCTTGAGATGGTTTAGATCGAGGATGATGAATTGTTATTAGATTAGTTGGATTCAGGACAGATATAATGAGGTTATGTTTGACTTTGGCTTCGTTGTGACTTGATGTAACACAAGTAATGGTTCAAATGTTAATGGTATAATCAATGTGATTATAATGATCATCTGTAACGTTAGGTTTTGATTCATTAGCCTAGTTTGTCATTGGTTTTATTTTTGTTAGATTCATTGGAGATTGACTGACGACTTACACAAGATGACATGTTTGTGATGAAGTGTTAATTATAATTAGGAGTTTGATTATAATAATCGTTTCATTGTCCCAATTATGTTCACAGTTCTCTTTGCTCATATGTATAGCGTTCTAAATGAACATACACTTCTGTTCAGACATTAATTAAAACGTAAGTGTGAACATTAATCGAAAACGATTTGATAACTCAATTTATATTATAGTAAGCAATATTGATCGCGTTCTCGATAAGTTGCGTTACTCTTTATTTGTCTTATTGCTTCATTATTGTGTATTAACGATTGTTAGATTTGTTGGAAGCTGCGTTTATTGCATCTGAAGGTATTGCGTGTAATATACGATTATTTATTAAAGTTGGCAACAAATGCAAGAATTGCAGATAATGTCTATCGATGCCTGGTGCCTGGTCGCTTCACATTGTAACAATGGATGGAGATTTCCATTAAATTATTAGTAAATAATAGTTAATTGCGATTGCTTAGATGGTAGTTATGGTAGAGAAACAGGAGAGGTCTTCTACTTTATGTCGGTATTAGCGGACTGATATACCTATGGAGTGAATTCAGTTAGTATTGGTAGATTGGAATAAGTCGCGTTTTTTAATGCAAAATTACTATCATTTTGTTTGTTTTAATCGAGGCTGTATTAGAAACCATCTCTAAACTTCGAACACTGACAACAATTGTGTCAGTAAACACTTAGGTACTTGTTGTCAATAAAACTTAATTCTAAGAAGTGGTACATTGCACACAATGATTGTTATACGAGTTTCATTCTATTGTATCATCAGCTTGTTATACACTATTGGTAGATATATTAGGGTTGCTAGTTATTCTCTATAGTTTAGACAAGACGATGTTCCAACTTATTATTATTTTTATTTTTTTTTATTTATGTGTTGTCCTGTCGGGCTAATAAATGCTTTTTCTTTCTTTCTTTCTTTCTTTCTTTCTTTCAACTTGTAATTTTAATAATTGTTTGTTCTTCACTAGACTTCTCGTTGTGCACATTATGTATTCGCTTGCAAAGATGCAGATGATAAATAAACAGTTTTTGGTTACAAGGGATGTACTAGAATTTCACGTAGAAACAGATTTATTTCCTCAGTTACAAGTTGCCAACCCTACATTGAACAAACACGTAGTAGACAGTTGCAATTCGAGTCGGTTGCAATCCAGGGCGCTGATTGCGGGAGCAAACGCCGCAAAATTGTTCTAAATTTTCTATCTAGCACACGTTTCTGTTACAGGTATGATATTTTAGGTCAACCTCTAGGATACAAAAATGATTTACTATATTCAAAGAGAGTCTTGCTTCAAAATGTGCTTTGTGAACAAAAGAATGAAGCACATATGGCTAAAGATAATGATGGACTATCTAAATCTAATACAGCAATGAAGACTGACACAATGCAACCCCATGAAGCAAACAACAATCCTTTCACACCAGCCAAAAATGCACACAACCCTCCTAAATTGATACGAGTCATGTAAACACCAGATAGTTCGGCCAATAAATCCTCCAATTCGGATCCAACTGTATTGGTGGGTGAAAAGGCAATTGGTTCGTCTATTGCCGATAAATTACTACGGAAAATCGAAGAAGTCAGGTTTTACGAGTTCGGAAATTGGTCTAATCTGGCGCAAAAATACGTCTTTGCAGAAAGTTTGGGATCGAATGGGTTGGTTGAGTAAGTTGGCGACGGATGCAATGAAATCTTTAGGGAAGGAAATGTAGAGGCAGATTTTTATGGCTTCAATAAAGTCAGCACAAGTGGCCTTTTTCGGAGCCGATGTAAACATGATCATAATTATTTCTTCCTGTTGGGTTCGAAGATGATTATAAGGCCATATATCAAATAGAGCTTTCTATACGTTTTATATTGGTTCAAGGGTATGGACAGCAGCAATGAAATACCTATTGAAATAACTAAAACATATGCTCGTAGTATAACGTCTGTCAGTTAGTTTTCCAAACCTTTTAAGTAAGCGAGTGGACAAACCTACCAGACCAAAGACTGGCTATAGACACCGGACTTTGATATTGACTTTGACCTTGTTCATATTCGTAATCGTTGTTTTTATGTGTAGATTTAGGTTTAATTTTCTTTTTTTTCTTTTGTGCTCTTATGGCCTTTGTCGAATAAATATACTTTCATTATTTCTTCCTTTGATATTAGTAGGTACACAATCTATAGAAGTCCGGTCCTGTAGGTTTGTCTTTTACAAGTCTGTGTCTCTAAACGGAAGGGCATGTGCACAATCGTCGACATTCCACAATTATGCATTTTGCACTTCTTTTCTAATGAAACTAACCTTAATTAACCTTCCAGCATCTAGCAGGAACTGCCCACAACAATGCTATCACCGTTCTTATCGTCACCGTCGAGTTGCAATAGTACCGCTCGTCCAATCATCCGGAACGGCCAGTGATTGCTTGATAACGTGTTATTGGTACACAAGCCAATGCACTTAGCTAGTTTTGATGCCTTTCAATTGGATTGTTTGTTTGATTTTTACTTAGGTGGTGTGATGGTAGAAACACTCTTCACGAAACCGTTAACCAAGCATTCTGTACATCAAACTAAGTAACCCTACGCAAAAATGTTTGCTGGGAATTTACTTTTTTTCTTGGTTAAATATCTACTAGATCTATCTACTATTTACCGTAAAACTCAATCTAAGGCACTCTAAACATTGTGCTGTTGAATGGATTGAATCGTGTGGAGGTGTTTATAGTAAAGACCTTACATTAAAAACATATATTTGAGCTCCAACATCTCTAAAGGAGGTTCCGAGATATGGTCTTGAACAGAAAATGCTTGAAATGCTGGAAAGAACAAGTGCCTTTCGGCTTGGTTAGAGTCTTTGTATACCCTTTATCCCATGAGCTGTCGGTCATCCTGCGTGGCTGTACAAGCGACAGACTACACGGTGGAAATTTTTCAATCAGGTATGGATCTGATAGCGACTGTTTTGATACTAAGGCCGCGTTCCTACTATGTCGTGATCATAAATTTATCGTTGATTTTTAGTAGGCAAAAGTCGTGGACGAAAATAATCGTGTCATCCTGTTGTGAACACTCTATTTAAAGGATTATTCCAGAAATCCCCACCGACAAATCCCTACCAGTGGGGATTGTTGTTTATTTTTCCAAAAGTCCCCACTAAGCTGAGATTATTTAATTAGTGGGGATTTCTAGCTGTTGCACTAGCTGTTGTTGTTTCTAAATTAGCTGGTGTTGAACAAAAAATGAGACCGTTTAATTATAAGAAAAAAAGAAGAAAACATCTACAAGTGCACATAATAGAACAAAAATAAATACACAAGCCACGACTTTTAAAACTACACGATTATCAGTCGTCACGACAAAAAGGAACGCGGTCTTAGGCGATTTTCACACGACACACGACACTCCTCGACCCCGCAGACGAGAGCGGTGGCATGTGAGAATCACCTTATCGTTAAGTTTAACATCAACCATTTGTTGCAATTCTCAAAAGCTCTTGTACTAAAAACTTTAAATTCTATCTCATTGTAGCTTAGAGCCGTTTAGTACTGTGAACTTTTCCTGTTTACGCTGTTAACAACGCCTTGTAGATGTCGTTAACTTTGATAGCTAGGAGGATCTTAGGGGCGTGCGCTTGGGCTTCAGGAATTTAAAGGAAACAAGTGAGAATCCAGACAGGTAAATTATGTTGATTGCCTTTGCTAATCGATTTTAAGCAAGGATTTAAAACATTTTCTTTTGTTTAGCAAGAAGTTTCAGTGAAATCTTTTTGGTTGCAGGTTGGTACTTTTAAACTAGCTGTATGTAAAATGAATTCGAAGACATGTGACATCTACCAATCCGCACTGGGCCCGCGTCGTTGATTATAGCCCATTCCCTCTCATTAAGAGGAGGCCGTATCCCAGCAGTGGGATACGGCCCTTATATACGCCCATTATAGGCTGATGATGATGTTGATGATGATGATGTAAAATGAAAAATTACATTTAACGGGGCTGTTACAGTAACTTAACGTAAAACCGTTTTTAATGTGTGTTCAAACTCAAATGTTAAAGCTTAAACGTGTTCATAGTTGTTATGTGGGTACTTACTTATTCGTCATAAATAGATGAGTAGGAATTAATCTAATCGGTTGCATTATTTCTGAAATCATTAATTTCCCCGTATATAACAAAACACAAATTAGTTTGAACACACATTAAACACACGTTGAACATTTCGAGTAAATAGATCATCAAGCTTATTTGGATCCAGAAATCAGCCATATCCAAACCATTTATTTATTTATTCATGTACACACAAAATACTTAAAAGGACAATATATTAACAAAGAAGAGCACAAAGGTACTGCTTATTTCAAAAGAAATTTCTTCCAGCAGACCTGCGAGAGGAAAGTCTGATAAGAAATGTAGACACACTGTGTTGAAAAACCATGTTAGAACCTATATGTCTTAGCCTAGTTTAGACGAAAAAATCTTTTCAATATCCTGAGGGATAATCTACTATCCCTGTCTTCACTAGTATTGATTGGATTGGCCAGCTAATAACATAAGTCAGGGTTGTCCACAGGAGCACCTAATTTTATTACCCTACCCTCATCCGGGAAAGTGCAGCCCTAGCCGTAAGGAGTTTGGTGGATGGGTCCTTTGAAATAAACAGGGACATTCATTAGGAAAAGATTATCTTTGTAAATTAATAGGTTCCGTGTGAGTAAAAGAGATAGTCGTATTGTTAATAGTTGATCGCAGACTGTTCTCACATGTAAAAAATAATTTAGAAAATAGTAATTTTCTAATGCAGGTAGATACATTAATATATCACAACTACCCTCCAAAAAATTTATAGCAACTTCAAACAAACAAAATTGTTTTTTTCACTATTTGCAGCGAATTGTACAGTATTTTGTTTATTAAATACTTGTTTCTGCAGGTACACAAGAGGTATCAAATCTACTTATATAGTGTCCTTAACTACATATACTGGTTAGCGGTACACCCGCGGTTCTGAAATCAGGTTCGCGGGTGTACGTGATTTTTTAAATATTATACGGGTTTAGGTACACAGATTTTCAGGAGAGGTACGTAGAGGTACACAGAAGATATCAAATAACTGCAATAAATTTAGGCTGATCTGAAAAATACACCCGCGAATCTGACGTACATGATAGGAGGACTGGGTCCCAGCAGTGGGATCATAATAGTCTGTTAAATGCTATGCTACTCGCTTCTCGCTACCAGCCGGGGCGGTCCAACGGGTGTCTGAAAAATGTAGGACTAACCCCCATCACAAAAATTTAAATTATTCCATCATCATCCGTTGCACGACACAACCCCTTACTGTAAATTAATAACGCCATTCAAAATCGTCAGCATTTCATGAAGCACACTCGAATGAATTTCGATTACCCGAATAATTGATCAACATGAAAGCAAGCTTGTAATTCAGATTTAAAATAAACGCCTCATCAAATATTTCTAACGTCATCTCGACTCAAGCTCAGTTCCCCGACCAGCTTTCTTGGACCTCCCAACCCTCGATCCCTTAAACAAAAAATAGAGCAAACGAGTGACGCTCAAGGAAGTTAAGGGTTTAGCTTTTCTGGTTATGTCAATTAGGGGTGCACCCTATCTGTCAAACGCAGAAGTTCTAAGTGACTGATATATGGAACCCTCGAAAATGTCGGGTTTTTGTCTCTTATATAGGTAATGCTTGAGATTAGTATCGATCGGGGGATAAATTCGGGGGAGACAATCTGAAGTGTTTCCAAAAAGTATTTAGTATGTTCGAATGGGGTTTAACGGGTTGGTATTTTAGCTTTCACTCTAGTTTTGTCGATCACGCTTTTAAAATATATTAATTTCTCCTGTAATTAAAAGATTCTACTGGCTTTAATCAATATAGATCACTTGAGATTTTTCATAATTTCTTGATAATCTTGCATACATAAAAATCAATGTCACTTTTCGTTGTAATTTTATAACTCAAGAACGGGCTCACCTATCCAAAGTTCCAAACCAAATGTTTAGGCTTTGTTCGGACTATTTAGTAGATGGTTTATGTGAAGTTTGCACAAAATCGGTCGAGCGGTTCTTCACGCAGACGAAGTTGCGCGGGTCAGCTAGTCTTGCATAAAATGTACTCGACTATTTTATGTTTAATATGTGTATTCCAATTATGTTGAAAAATATTTATGAACACTTTAAAAATAGTGATCGCAATAAAAATATATGTATTATATAAAAGCTATAAATTCACTTATAAAGTCATGTTTATCTTGACGTAATAACTAATTAAAACTACTTTTTAGTAGCAAATTCGTGAATGGTGGTAACATAGAGTGGTTGTCTATTAAAAAAAGTATTCTCTCTAAATAATTAAGTATTAATTAACAGCAATTACTAGAATCAACTTCTGACACACGCACGACCTGACGAACCTTTCAAAAATATCAACCAAGCTTAGTAATTAATTTCGCGCACCAAATGCATTTTACACACATTTTTAACAATTTTTTTCTGTTTTAAAAATGCTTTAGCACTCTTATTTTCTATTGGACAAGGTAGAAAATGGAAAGTTTAATTTTAAAACAACGGTAAAAATAATTTGGTAACAGTTCATTGAAAACGGCTGGCACCTGTCATTTACCGATGTGAGGGCTGTCAGAACAAGTCAGAAACGCTTACACTTGAGGACCGGTATATTTAGCCACCCCGTGTTTTTGTAGTAGGTACATTTTTTGTTTTATGTACAGTTGTTATCGACCTATCCTAAAAGATGTTATATTAAGTAATAATTTTGGCATACTGTAATGAACTAAAGATAAGTTCTTTCCTGAATCATCATTTCATAGTAAAAAGTTGTCATTGACAGTGCAGCGCCATTATAACGTTAATAAACAAGGATATTTTTGTAGTTCGTCGTTAAGTACTCACAA
The DNA here is from genome assembly GCA_916618015.1 of Xestia c-nigrum. NCBI lineage: Eukaryota > Metazoa > Arthropoda > Insecta > Lepidoptera > Noctuidae > Xestia > Xestia c-nigrum. Next base: position 20,741,837 of record OU745257.1, on the reverse strand, counting down.
TAACAGACAGTTTCAATTTATTCTCATACCATTACATCTACACAGACTGCACCTTATTCATTACTGTTTATTTATAGAAATGATAGTTGCCGAGCATAAATACATACCTATAAATAATTATTTTCTAATTACACATAGTAAATGTTAGGAATAAGCCGTTCAATATCAAATATTTATGTAATTAGAATCGTATGGTTGCTCGTAATAGATATTAAACCGGCAACAATCACAAGCTTACCATATTGAGTCAATAACTAACACACAAGGCAAACAGAAACGAGACAATTATCCTTTTGAAACAAATATTATTCTTTTCATAAATATTTATAAGTAAAATACAACCCTATAAACACTTAAAACGAAGGTTGAACTTAATTTATTCAAACAAGTAAATAAATATTATGACCTTATTTGTGTACTTTTACTTCGTCGCAAGTGTACAAGATTAAGTACAATGTCAGCTACCTACGGCCACGGTTGAGATGTGGTCTTATGCAAACACTTCCAGTTTTACTTTCTTTGTATCATTATATTAGTGATACTTAATAGTTTTTTCTTAGGATTTAGTCGTTCCATGTAAAATATTCAGCTGCATCTGGGTAGACTAGAAGACGGTCCCAACATAATTGGGAAAAGGATTGACAGATGATGATGAAGATGTATTCGGAATTTTCTACACATGAGGCTCTAGTTAAAGTGTCATTTTATCATTGATGGTGTTGAAAAAGTCAAAAATGTCTTGGATTGATAAAATGTCGATAAGCTAAAATCTGCTGAATTTCTCAGTGGAAAAACGAATCGTTTTTATAGCTAACGTCTTTGAGGGGTTGTCTTCCCTAAAATTGTGGGCCAAGAAAAAAGTAAAATGTCTGTATTGAGAAATTTTAGTAGATCCTATCAGCACTGACTAATACTAATTTCTGACCTCCAATGTCAGACAAAAATCTGATAGGTACACATTTTTTTATTCCCATCGATAAATTAACTATGAATGGGCAAAAGATTTTAATGTTTAGGATAACTGAATTAAGTCTCCGTTTCTAATTTTATGACAAACTAGCTTGTGCCAGCGGCGTGAAGTTTGATTATTGTCCCATGGGATCTTACTACCGGGATAAAAAGTATCCTATGTTTTAATCTAGGTTATAAACTATCTGCGTGCAAAATTTCATCCAAATCCGGTCAATAAAAAAAAACTCTTTCCCACCTATTTTATATTTGATATCAACATGCTCCAATATTCCAAGTTTATTTAGCATATCTTCCTTAATCCACAAGTATTCGTATAATAAACTACCACGAACTACACAGTAGTTTAGTTCGACAGAAGTTCTTGTTTATTGATAACACGCTTCCCTGAGCAAACATGTATTACGTAAGAAAGTGATGTGTTTTCTATATTACCCACTGTGATGCAAGGCGGCAATACTGCCTACTAACTTGCTACCACATAACTTTGTCGGAGATAAATCTGCTTTATGGTATCGTCTGCAAATCCAGTAGTAGTTACATGTTTCTTGTCAATTTCGTAAATAGGTAGTTAGTTATTTAACTGCCTGCTGAATTGTTTATTTACATAGTTCTAGTGACATCGTTTTACCCCTTAAACGATGTCGATAACTTACGAGTGTAGAGTGATAGAAGCGAAATTTAAGACGGGCGTGTCATATACATTGACAAAAATCCACAAAAAGATCTGACGCAGAATATCGCAAAATGTCAACGTGAAAACGAATGTCCTATTCGTGAAACTTTCTCAGAAGGTGCCATTAGCGTTAGTAGGTATCAACATGTTGTTTAATATCCCCGCAGTAGGAGCAAACTAACTATGGGTAAATGGAGGAATTTCAGGATTCCTACTGATCAAAATTTCAAAGATCAGACTACTATAAACTAAACTTTCACAAAGACTTGCTGTTAGTTACAGCCGATGACACTTAACCTAGACTGATACGACACCATACAAAGTTTACAACATTAGGAGACAAATCTACCACACAACTAACAGCAGATGAACATATTTTGTGAGAACCTCCAACAGAAAAACACAATAACAAACATCGTCTCATGTAATAGGGGACGACCCTATTACCATCAACCCTGAACTATCATACATCAAAAGAGTATTAAAGGAAAACTATTTGAGGTCAGAATCACCATTGAAAGTAACATAAAAGTCTTATAACAGCATTAACAACCACAAAATAAGCAAACTGGGTGTAATAAATTGTATTAAGCGCAAGGAGCGACCAAACAGAAGCAATAACATTTTAAAACTTGAGACAAACATCCTCACTGCTACTGTGTAATGTTAGGGTAAGGAAGCGACTTGGTTATAGCGGTAGCGGTAGCGGTAGCGGTGATGTGTTCGACTATATTGTTAGACAAGCAGGTTCAAATCAATAATGTTGTTTAAAATGGAGACAGATCCATTTTAATCAATATTATTGTCTTGAACTGCTGTTCATCACAAATATTGTTTGGCAGAAAGTAGATGATAACCTTCTAAATCTTTATGGTTTATGGCTGGACCGTAGAAAAATAAAAGATAATGGGAATTTCACACACTTGCTTGTGAAAACTTTTTATAAACCAGTAAATGCCTAGGTTACCTAGTTAAACTTCGAAGCTAACAATGTTTCACACAATTTAATGAATTTATAGCTTATTAGTATCTTGTAAGTAGCAAATTACAAATATCCTGCTAGTAGCAATTTGCAGTGCGTAGCGCAGAGGTTAGAGGGTAAGTGATTACACAAGAACTACGGGGAAATAACATTTATAAACACAAACGACATTTTGTAGCACTTTGTATAGTTTATAGACGAGAAAACTGCAATTTCAATAATCGTTTTATGTTCAGTAATTGGATCTTTAATACCTACGGGAGGTTAATTTAAATGCATAACCAAATAAGTATGCTGATACGCATTTGCTTTGATGCTTAATCGTCAATCCTGAAACAGTGTTAGTTTGGTGATATGACTCGCCGCAGCAAAAATAAGGCTAAAATTTGCTTTTTTTGCAGACCACACTTGAGATTTTACAAAGAGTAATTTTTCAGCTCCTTGACAGGTCTCAGATGCAAAAAACAACTAAATCGTCTATTGTAAAGGTGTGGTCACACCGACACTGCTGATCGGCTGCGGAGATTGGACATTAATACTCGTAAGTACTGCAGTACAGTATCAGAGCAGTCAGTCCTGTCCGTACCTGACATGGCTGATCATCTGCCTACAGCAGTCCAGTCCTTGACATAGGCCACTCCAATTGAACGCCATTTAGCTCATTTCTCGACAACTCTCGTTCAGCTGCTACCAGCCGGAGGACGTTGACCAACTATCTTATAGCTTCACCCAGTGGATTATCATCTGCCTAGCCTTTTCTTTGGGGTTGGCTTCTAGTCTGACTAGATGCAGCTGAATACCAGTATTTTAGATGGAACGACTGCCTATCTGTCCTCTACAACCCAGTTCATAATCATCATTTCACTGCTGGAAATTGGCCTCCCCCAAGTGTCGCCACATTGACCGGTCCCGTGGGACTAGGATCCAAAGGATTTCAGCAACCTTCACCAGGTCATCGGTCCACTTAGTGGGAGGTCTTCCAACGCATCGTCTTCCGGTCACAACCCAGTTAGTACTGGGTAATACAATACGGGCCACTGACTACCTGTAACAACTGTCAAAGATCTACAAATGTCAGCTGGGACTATCAGCTTATCGTGTTTTCTGAGGCACGGAGGAAACTCGGTATGATGTAAGGGTGGTCACCCATCCAAAGATCAACCTAGGCAAGTACGGCTTAATCTAAAGATCGATTCGGGCGCCTGTTATTATTTAGCCCCGAGCTCCTTCATCCAATGGAGTATGTTCGATCATATTTCAAGTTGCTCCTGTATTTTATGAAACCGCAACCTTAGTGTTGACATTCTACGTCTCAGGGCGGCAGTTGGCAACGTTTCAATCGCATTTTTTGTGAACAGAGGAGAAATGGCAATGTTTACAGCCGATGACAATGGAAGAAAGATGGTTTTCTTGGCTCTTTTTACTGTGAAGTGAAGCTTTTGAAGTTGTTTCGTTTTTATTTTATTGGGTAAATTATTGGATTCGTTTGGTGACTTCATAATTTGTGAGTTCGTTATTAAAGATCACGAATTTACGTTCTTTTGGATTAACATTATTAGTATTTTTATTTAACTCTTTACACTTAAAATATACTTGTACGTAAGTAATTTAACACACATTTTCTGAATCAATTAAGAAGTTTCGCTTAATTGATTCAGAAAATGTGTGTTAAATGTAAAGAGTTAAATAAAAATACTAATAAAGTTTGACTTTCCCTCCAAAACAGTTTTTTCACTCAACTAATCTTAACAAATGGGGTTATATGCTGGTATTTTCTCGCGTTTTTCCAATACAGTGGTTACCAATAAATCTGTCTTTACCAGCCCCCGTAGTTGGCCCTCGGTAAGGACGCAGGGCATTACCCCTAGGGCTTGAGAGCAATTATTATAAAATTTGACAAGTCAGCCGCCCATTATGCATTTAACGGAGGGGTTCTTCCGATTTTAGTGTGGGAAAAGGCAGAAGAGATTTAGTGTGGAAAACTTGCCAAAAAATAAAATGAAAACGCAGTAGTTTGGATTTGAAGCTTTTGTGTTTAACTTGTAAAAGGTTTACTTACCTATGAGTCGATTTTATGTGAGTGGCCTAATATAACATGGTACTTAACCATAACTGTCGAAATGTGGACCCGAATGGCGTAGCTAGTGGTAGTGAGGCTCCCTTAGGTCCTTAGGGTCCTGGGTTCGAATCCCGGTAAGTGAAAACGTGTGTGTGATGAGCATGGACATTTCTTTCCGAGTCATGGATGTTTATCTGTATAATAAGTGTTTATTTACAAACAAAAGTATATATATAGTATATCAACTATCTGGTGTCCACGATGCAAGCCTTGCTGAGTGTGAAACTAGATGGCGCTGTGTATTAATGTCCAGCGATATTTATTTATTTAACTATTATCTTCACCTCTGCCTGACCCTTAGGATATTACAAGCGTGATATTGCGTTATGTGGTGTGACATAATATATTAAACATAGTCTTCATGGAAACGATATTTTTAAATGATTTGTAAATCACTTCAATAGGCTTGTTAACTGAAAAAATCTAATTAGTCCGTCTCTTAGATTACCAATAAATATTTGGCCCGTATTTTTTCTTTTGTCATATAAACCAAAATTGACGAAGATACGATGCTTTTAAAATTCCCAATACGTCACTGTTCGGTATCATTCTTAGTGAGTTCTGACGTCACGAGCCCCCACTCCCGAGTTTTGATGCGTTTTATCTTTGTCAATATTCGTTGATTTACAAAAACAAAAAATACGTGTCCATTATTTTCCAATAGATACTCTAACTGACGGCCTAAATAGATTTGCAATTTATTGATGGTGGAAACAAGCCTATTATACATATAGGGTAGACGACAAAAAAACGAATTAGAAAACTAAGAATCCGTCACGATTATAAAAAATATTTGACCTTTATTTTTTTTCTTTTTTTCGTATATCAAAATTGACGAAGATACGACGCTTATAAAATCTCAATACGTCACGCCTGGGTATATTTTTAGAGCGTAGATACTGACATGACGTCTTCAGCCACCACCACCACTCCCGAGTTTTGATGCGTTTTATCTTTGTCAATATTCATTAATTTACAAACACAAAAAAATCGTGCACAATACTCTAACTGACGGACTAAATAGATATGTGATTTTTTTATTACTGTAGCAGACCCATTGCTATTGCAAGCTTAAAAAATATCAATCGATAAAGTTACTAATAAGTTAATATCAGTAGGGAAATAAAATTATAATTGTATACAATGTTACCAGTTGACATGAGAGACGTAATATACAGGGTTATTTGTAAAACACCAACAACCTCGCAGGAGTAGATTACTAACATCATAAACAACAACATCAACTTTTGGGAAAACAGGCAAAAAAAAATCGACTTCTCATGCAAAACTCCATCAGCTGTTCGGACATACCCTATGTATGGAGAGTTGATTTTTTTTTGTCTGTTTTCGGAAAAGTCGTAGAACAAATGTTGTTGTTTAAGATATCAGTAATCTATTCCTGCGAGGTTGTTGGTGTTTTACAAATAACCCTGTATAGAGTTAGGCTATGTACACGTACAGGTAAGAACACGTACAGGTAAGAACGCACAATTTATCAACTGCTGCATTAACCACAGGTCAGTTTGAGCCATTACCGAGGCTAATGAGTGTGATTTATAATACTGGAGATAAACGTAAATACTGGAAAATATTCATGATTTATTTTTAGTGTGACATATTTGGCAATAATCCAGGGAATGGCTGGATTTAGACCGACAAATGAGCGATCGGGGTTTGGAACCCGATGCACTTTTAGATATAATTAAAATTGCAAGAATGATAATTATTAAGTTTCCTGCCTCTGGAGCCCTAACCACCGGTAGCTCGGACCCTGCTCCCGACACCAGCGGAAACCAATTTTATTATATATATATATATTTTTATTACTTATTTAAAATCTATATCTATACTATCTATACTAATATTATAAAGCAGAAGAGTTTGTTTGTTTGGTTGAACGCGCTAATCTCAGGAACTACTGATTCGAATTGAACATTTCTTTATGTGTTGGATAGTCCATTTATCGAGGAAGGCTATAGGCTATAAAAAATCACGCTACAATTATTAGGAGCGGAGCAGGAATGAAAAATGTTGCAAAAACGGGGTTTTTTTTTCCTTTCGTTTTTCTCTCTTATGTGACGCAGACGAAGTTCGCGGGTCAGCTAGTATAATATATGACCAACCGTCAGCGTAACAAGAATTCAAGCCTAATCATACCGCAGTCCCTTTACATCCATAATTATTTGACTATCACAATCAAAAAGGTCGAATAGGTTTCTAAACCACCTTATCGTTTCAGGAGTGCTTTATTTTAAAACACAGACTAATTATTTACAAGATACATAATACACACTAACTCTATAGGTAATAGAAATAAAAATATGTACAAGTATCAAAAAGGGGTAACAGGGCATCGAAAAATTTGTCCACATCGCTGCCAACAGGAAAAGTGCCCAGAAGGCTGGCAACCGTATTGATTAAGTTCTTAAACAATAAATGATCCATTTTCGCTTTATCGCTCTCCGCTCATGCCTCGCGGCGCACAACAAAGCGCGTTAATTTGACAGACACTTGAGCGACGTCCTTAATTACTTAACGCGTGAATGTCGCTCTGCTTGACACCAAGCGCTCCAGTTTAGTTTCATTGCGGTCACCTCTTTACGCTGAAATTGAAAATTGTGTAGTGTAAACAGCTTTCCTACTGTATATTTAATATCAAAATCCTATCCTCCTAATTTTGTTTCAGAAATTCACCTGCTCGCCAAGCCCTCTATTCGCCTACCACTGTAACTCAGGTGCGCCAGAATCGACAGTGGCGACCACCACAAAAGCGCCGAGACAATGAAGCTCGACGAAATCTCAAAGAAACAATTTAAAACGAGATTAATAAGAAAAGTATAGCGGAGGAGTAGGAAATACCATAATTTTCACTCCCCTCCATATCAGCAGGAGACAGAACGAAACAGTGCCTGCTCGACAGCGTAATTAATAACGTAATGAATATTTTTGAACAGCTAAAATAAATAGGGTGTGGGTGTGTGCTACGCAATTACCTACCCCGCTGAATTGGGCTTTCATCATTCTAAAGAATACACAAAGCTCCCCATTGCCTTAAATTAGTAACTTTCTGTGTCGATTACTTTCTAATTTGTGTTAATAAGTCAAGGTTTGTCAGTAATTTCTATGGTGCTTTGATAACCTTACAAACAGTGCGTGGCCCGCTACTGACTGACTGACAGCGAAAGTGTGCCGTGACAAGAGGCATGCATCTCTTGTAACTTCTATTTCATCGAGGTAACGTTCGAGAGCAGGGCAGACTCGACAGAGATAACGACAAAATCGTTAACTTGCGGTTGTTAATTACTAACGAATTAATTCGGTTGCAATAATTATGCTTGAATGAAAGTCTCTACATCCTAGATGCCTTAGGCGCGGGACAAACACGAGTGGTGAATGGCGGTGGCGCGGGTGCGCGGAAGGCGAGGAAGTGGCGGCATTTCCTCGCCCCCGCGCACCCACAGACGCGCTAGCGCCGCGACCCGCGCCTTAAGTTTCCCTCAAATTTCACTTACCTAAAGTTTGATCAATTCCCAACTTGAAATTCTCAATTCAGAAAACCAGATGAGTGTCTCGTATCTGTTATTGTTTTATTTGTTTTTAAACATTGCTTCACACTAGAAATTTTTCATGTATCATGGGTGCGTTTACAAACATTCATACTCACGTACATAAACAGCCAAACCCGGAAGAAATACCTGTACCATATAAATATTTGTTGCATGACACACAACGCACCAGTTCCGGAGTTAATGCGGGAATCGAACCCACTAAACGCAGCGCAGCCAAGCAATCGCTAATGGGTCGACCCACGGGGACTACGTGTAACGACTCATCATCACGAAGACGTCAACCAAGAATTCTGAACATCAAACTATGTAGGTCTATGTAAAAAAACATGCTGGGAAATTCCTTTTGACGTGACGTCTTATAATTCGATAGAGCCGGCTGCACGCACGAAAAAACATGACTCATGCGGCGTTACCTCGCTGATCGCTCTGAGGCGTTCCATGTAAGGCTTGAAGTGCAAGCGAGAGCGCGGAACGAGTGACAAAGAAGCACAATCGGCCTTTGCGTTCGGCAGCGTTCGACATCCGTCTCTCTCCTACTTGAGTGAGCGATGCGTCTGTTTTGAGGTGATTTAACTCATTTTACACACTATTATGTCTTTTTTGTCACAACATTAAAGAAACAGCCAGTATTAGCAAATCACTTTCACTGTATACATTCTACTTTTTACAGTATTTTCAGCCAGTATTAGCAAATCACTATCACTATTCACTAGATAGAGGTACGCTTCAGGCATCGAACGATTAATTATAAACGGTTCTCATGTTCCGCAAATTTTATTCAACACGTTTATTCAAAACAATTATTACATAATGCCATATAATCACCAGAAAATACTGTACAACTGTTACTTTTTCATTTCACTACGATAAAGTTACGTATAATTTCTTCAAACTACAAAGCGACCAGTTTAGTTTGGGAGATCACTGATTCACCGTGGCGCTGCTTGTGAAGGAAATGTTGGTGATGTGTCAAAAGTAATTTTGAAGTGGTAACTTTTTAAGGTACTTTTCAGGTGAACAAAAATCATGGAACTCGCGTAATTTTCACCGAACGCTTAGCAGTCGTAGGGATAGATTACGAGTTTTCATTTCTATCGGCAGCCATGTTTTTTTTCCTTTGTGTGACTGGTAAAAATATCAGCCAGTCAACAGATAGGCTACAATGGAAGTAACTATTTTGATTACATTTTGTCCCTTATGTTTCATCCCTAATTCCATACCGCAGTTACTGTTGCTTAGCAACGTTTCCAAGTGTTATTTTTTGTTATAATATGTTGCCATTTTAGTATTTAATGTTAAGTTATGTTGCCTAACTTTCAGTCAACACGTGGTAACAATTGATAACATTGTTAGAGAATGTTACCATGCGGTGTGGATCCACCGTTCCCAAGACAGCGGAAGTTCAGTATGTCACAGTTCAAAAAAGTATTTTCTTTGATTTATTTTCGAACTAGTAAAAGAAAAACCAAGAAAAAAATAATTATGAGAAAATGTCGAGTTTCATACTCAATGTTTCAGATTGTTCCATAATTGCTGAAGTAACCATAAGCATGTATGTTTTTAAATTTGTTTTAAATTGCTATATCAGATTAGTAGCCAAATAGTTGGCTATGTTCACGTCTGCTAATGTGTTGGTCATCTACAACTTTTTCTGCCACGGCATGTCTTCTTCTCCATACTTCTCTATTACTCTCCATCTCAGCAGTTACATCCTTTTTCTTCGCTTGATTCTTTGGTCTTCCCCTGCTTTTATAATAGCCATCTACATTCTACATTCATACTCAACATTTTTCTCATTCTTCATAATATTATTATGAGTAAGGACATTTTAAACAGTACAGCATCACAGAACCGGAAGTTCAATTTTTGTAAGAAATAAACCTGAGTAGATATAATTGATGTGATTATATTATTTGTCTTTACAATACTGACTGTGCCAATTTCAAAGGGAATCCGTAAGGAATCGAGTTGTGTGGATCCCTCGCCACTGCAACATGCCGTGGCATCACTTTGGGTCAGAACATCAGCGCTGTGACTTTTTTTTTTAATGTTCCAGCACCATGCTGAAATAGGAGCCTTTTAGCCTCGCACAGGAGCAATTTCGTTTCTTTTTTTTTTAATTATTTTTCTCCTAAGTTTGCTTTATAAATAATGTTATTTGACCATTTTGTTTTGGTGTGTTTTGTCCTGGCGAGCTAATAAATGTAAATGCTTTGTCTTTCTTTCTTTCAGCATCACCATTTGTTAGTTTAAATCTAGTTCCTGTTTCCACCGCGTCCCAAGTTACACTGGTGACTATCTAAGCTAGTGTTGCGTGCGCCATATCATTACGACTTCGCCCAGAGGCCAGCAGAGTAAAGGTCAACGATGAAAGTTTCGTTCTGTCATACGTGCAAGGTATATCACAGTTCCGGCCAAGTTCTGATGATGGATCATCGTATCTTTAGAACCGATTGTAGTTAGTTTTAGCATATTGTTGTTTAATGACTTGGGTAATAACGGGTGTAAAACACCTCTTAACGAAGCCGAAAGGCATTTGTTCTCCCCGTCATTTTATTGGTTCTTCACCGTACCTGGGAACTTTCTAGTTACGGGGTATTGGGGGTCAAAGTTCTAACTGTTTGACAAGTTTTTTTTTTAATACAAGTTTTTTTTTGTTTGTTTTTTACTTTAAACACCTCTACGCTATACAATACAACCCATCCATCAGCAAAATGTTTTGAGTGCGGTACATTTTGTTTTACCACAATACATAATTTTCACCCCAAAAAAAAAGTTTCCCAGCAATAATTTTTGCGTAAGTTACTTAGTTTGATGTACAGAATGCTTGGTTGTCGGCTTCGTGATGAGGTAGTTTACACCCTGTATAAAATTAATAACAAAACATAACATCCTGGAAGGAGAAAGGAGAGGCATTTCCCCATCAGTGGGATATTATGTAGACTCGCAAAAAAAACTTAATTAACATCATGATGTACACCTCTGCCTTTTTCTTTGGAAAAATAAATAAAATGGACCTAATAGTAATGTATACACACTGCCTAGTTGGTCTAGTGGTTGGAATCACGACTGCTGAGCATGAGGTCCTGAGTTCGATTTCCGGGTCGGGAAAAGTGTCGTTAGGCTTTTCCATTAGGAATTTGTCAGTACCCACGACTTGTGCCAATAGGCTCGGTTGATGCCAATAGGCTCAGTTGATGGCAATAGACTCGGTTGATGGCAATAGGCTTGCCCCAATGAATTGGGACTTCAACATAACGGTCGAAATGTGGGTGTGCTGTATCAACACAAAATTTACAACAACTTTTAACATCTAAACAACTTTCTTATCTATGAAATCAATCTGCATATACAAATCACAACACGGTATCCTTTATACAACATTTTATGGAAATTCCCGCCATTGCCCATTACAAGTAAAACAAAATGGTTTTCGCAACGAACATCGCGTTTGCAGATATAAAACTGTATGACTATAGACACAGTACAAACATAACCAGTAAAACAACTAGGCCGTTTTTGTGAAAACAAACACGGTGTTAGGGTTTTCAACAAGGGGTTGCGGGACTGTTCGAAAGAGATACCGTGGCCCCGGAACGTAAAAGGCGAGGAAGGAACATGGATGGATTTAAGTCAGTAAAAGTCTGACACTCCGTCCTGCTCCGCCCAGAGTGGGAGAAGTCTTTTGATGATTTCCCATCCGAAAAAAAAACTTTTCAAGAAAACTTTTATGTACTGTCGCACTTTTTTCCGTTTGGTTAGGCCTTACTTGGTGTCAAAGTTATTATGCCACACCCATGGGCCTCTAACTTGGCTTTACAACTCGTGTAGAAATATCTCTCAAGCTAGTTTGATTCCGTCATGAGGTTTTCCTTCTCCGCAGCAAGTAATAGTACATGAATGCGTGTCCTGATTTTGAACTCGATACACACCACTAATCTGTCACTGCTTCGCAATGTTGACTAAAAACCTAGGCTGTCACATAGAGACAAGTATCCAGTATCCAACTACCCACTTATCTCTATGTCGTGTCTATTTGTAACCAGAATTATGCTTGGAATTCGTGCAAACGCTTTCCACGAGTGTGTGAGCCGATTTCAAACATTTGTTCCTAGTTGAAATACTGTATTATCAATGTCTACTGTACTATGAAGCCATCAGACTATTTATGGTGCAATATATCGTTACGCTCCGCCCACCAGTCTGTGGGGTAGCCAGCAGGGACTAAAGCCGCATTATTTGCCATATTATTTATGTTATTATTAAATTGTTGAGCTTTACTACTGAGTTAATTGAGTGGCCGTAAAAATGTCTGTGTGATTTGATTTTTCTAAATTACTTATCTGCTGTGTTGTATGGATCAGAATGTTGGGCCACAAAAGGTAAGAATGAAAGGCATCTGCATGTCGCGTAGATGAGAATGCTAAGGGGGATGTGTGGTGTTACGCGAATGGATAAAGTAAGGAATTAGTACATAAAAAGGAAGTCTGAAAGTGGCGCCGCCTCGCGGGTGACTGAAAAGTTTTGTGGTAATCGGTTGTCGTGGTATGGGCATGGGCAAGTTTTGACTATGAATGTGGATGGGTAAATTGGTCTTCCTCTACTCAAAAGTAGAGGAAGACCAAAGAAACGATGGATGGACTGTGTTAAGAAGGATATGGTAAGAAAAGAAGTGTCTGATAAGATGACGAAAAATAGAGGAGTATGGAAGAAGAAGACATGCTGCGCCGACCCCAAATAAATCCGTAGATAAAATCATTGCAGTTGGTCTTATTTCCCATCCATTTCATATCTTTAGTAGTTATTTAGGTAACAGATCTAAACAGGAAAACATAACTAAACGTTAAACAGCGCTAAGCGTCATCCCTTTATCTAAAAGATATTCCCCGACACCTCTTAACGTCACTTTCTTACTAAACATCTGCTTATGAAAGTAAACTAAGTATCAAAACGTTATCAAAATGTCAGTCGGTCTACATATAAATGTTCTATTTATGTTATAACAGGAGAAAATGTTCGTTATTATGATTGTTTTAGAGCCTGATTGCTTGGCACCTCGAGTTAGTCCATTGCGTTAAAACGATTAGGTATATAACTCAGCTATTATCTTGCTAACAGATTTTTTCACAACAAATAATAAAAGCTTTCTAGATTATATTAGTAGGTACATAAATTTCACTCACTGTCAGTTATCCTCTTTAAGAGTAAATTTAATGGATGTACAATGAACTGTTCAAGTGAATAGTGGTACAAGTAAATTGTAAGCATAAATATTTTAAATACAGTCTTGAGCCTTGTACAAGGTGCAAGGATACTGGCGAAGACGGTATGTAAATCATTCTGAGACATGGTTTTTTATTTGGTAGTTTTTAAAAACAGCTGTTTCCTTTAAAAGTGCAATACCTACACGGTGAAAATGAATGGAATAGCAGAACTTTTATAGTACCTACGTGGTAACCGTTCCCACGTAGGTGTCCCTTTCAGACCCCGTATTTACAAACGTTCGACTCGTTTCCGATTCGACAACTCGTATATCTGTCTTCTTCTGGCATTACGAAAACGACCGAGATAGATATACGACTTCCCGAATCGAAGCGTTGTGAATACCAGTCTGTATACTTAGATGTCGAACCGAAAGGAACCCGATCAAGCCATGAGGATTATGAAAACAAAAGAAAAACCTCATTTGTCGAAGAGTAAATAAAATTTTCACGGTTCGAAAACATTAGAAAACAAAAATATATCAACTATCTGGTAACCGCGACACAAGCGTTGCTTAGTGTGGCACTAGATGGAGCGTAAGTGTGTAATGTCCAGCAATATAAAAAAAAAATACACCAGACATAATAATACCTGGGCGTAATTAATCCCCCAAACACCTCACAAGACTATTCACATTAACCACTAAGTTCTCCCTTAATTACACTCGTACCCACGGGTTAAGCAAAGTGTTTTATAAGCATGTAATCACGGCGCGGTCCCAAGAATCGCGTGCTAACCCACAGTCAATCATTACGAACTAGTTATCAACCATCTAACCATCGACATTCACACATTTAAATGAGGATTGGACATAGTTTTTAAAAGGAAATTAAGAAAGCTAGGCTTGAATTGCTTATCTTCATCTGAAGGGAAATTTAATTAGAGTAAATATTTGAAAATTGTATTGAATTATGTCTGTATTAAAGGAGCTCCTAGCTTTAAAGTACTTACGGAATTATATTCGTGATTTTCTTTTGTTTTCACGAGCACCGCAAACGAAAGAAAAACAAAAAACAAAAGACAATCACGAATAAGTGTAGTGAAAAACCGTGTACCTAAGTCTAAAACAGCTCGTGGCTAGTTCTTAATAGACACTCGAATGGAGCTTTAGGTTAGGCCGCGCTTTCCTAGGTTGGTCCATGGATGGGTGACCACCCATTCCATACAGTTTCCTCTTTCCTCAAAAAGCACGTGACGCCGTTTGGTCCCGGCTGGCATTTGTAGGTGTACAATCCCCAAAGAGGGTTAGATAGAGGTGTAACTTAGAGTAAACCCACATTTTGCCAGTTATGTTTAAGTCTCATGTAATAGGGAGCGAGCCAATTGCCATCAACTGATCTCATTACCTCATGCTAAGCAGTCGCGACCAACGAGGCATTGATTAACCATCACACCAGACTAGAATTAATTGTGTATATATAACTTAGTGGTTTGTTTCTAGCTATAATATTGATATGTCACCGTAAAATTGTCAAACACGAGATATTGTAATGTCTCGAATTATTGTCAACTGAACATACGGAAGTATCTCTGCCGCCATAATCGGGACTTGGGGCACCCCCCCGTTAGGTTAGTTAGGTTCCTTTAAACCCATGCACTCGGAAATAGGAGCCCCGCGAAGCGGGGCTCCGTCGACTACGCTTTTTAGGGGGAATATAAAGTGTTTTAAGGTTATGTTATATTAATCGGTATTTCTCAGGAATGGTGCATTATCTTTTCATGAGAGTTGTGCCACTGGGTAAGGGGGACCCCTCCTTCCCTCCACACCGCGTAAGTTGACTACCATCGCATGCATTTCACGAAAAATAATGCGTTTTGTTGTAAGCAGTATGTTCATTTGACAATAATTCGCTACTTTACAATATCGCTAGAGATATTACAATATAACGTATTTGACAATTTTACGGTGACAGATATATTGTTTGATTACTATTGCCACAGTGTTTAAACTTACAGAGACGATTTGCAACTATAACCGCTTGCAATGATTCTCACAAGCAAATTAATGCAAATGCACTCCAAAGATTATGTCTGCATGACAGGTGTCACCTACATTTTAAATTATATCAGTCTGTTTAAAATGATGCAACAATTACATACTACTTTACGCAATGTTGCTTACGTCTCAATGACTATTCGGATGGCGTCTTTGTAACAGATACATCATTTTACACACTCTTAAGAGGGGGCAGGGTCTGCGAGGAGTTTGAATATTAGGTACTTGAAGAAACTATTGCCGTCGCGTTGCCCTGCCTGCCCCCGTTTCCGTTAAGTTCGATTCCCCACAGCTGCAGCTCAGACCGATTATGTTTTTAACAAAAAAAATACGAAATCGACATTTTGTATAACCCTTTTTCCCCTCAAAAACTGAGCTGATTTAGTTGTATATTGTTGACATTATAATGTAAGATAGAGTGTGTCTAGATTCCTATTAATTTCTTTTACGTTATTAACTTTTCAGTCTGGTAGCAGCCCTCTAATCACGACCGAAAAAATGGTCCCTTTTTTGTTATTTTTGGAGCCAGTTTTTTTTTACTTATTAGTTGCTGAAAAAATGGACTTATTTACAGTAGACATTGACAGTAGACATTTTATAAAAACATGTTTGCTCTAGAGGAATTATTCAGGCATGCCATGAGCCCTCTTAAAGAATTAATTTAGTCTTTGCATGGCTCAAGATACAGCAATTTAGTCTGTATTCCGATCTTACCTATAATTAAGTTTGTCCGCGTAAAATTACTGTGATTTAAGTAGTGGACAGATGTTTGATTAATATGCAAGATTTGTTCTCTCGTTTTCTGTAATAGGTTACATAGTTTTCTCGTTTTGCGAAAATGTACGTGATGCTTGAGATACTGATGTAAGTAAAGGAAGCTGATTGTATAAAAGGTCTATGAAATTGAAGATGCTAAACATGTTCTTCAGTTTTAGAATGTATTGTTTACCTTATCTTTTATAATTTCAATTGCGATAAATAAATACGGTATTTAAAATGCATTTATTTGTGTTAGCCAGTACTGCCTGACTCCTGGGCATACTGCATACGTCTCTTAATTTTGTGATTATTTTCGTCACACCATAGGAATCCGTAATAATAGTGAAACAAAATGCTTACTTGCTGGAATTGGATTAGGTGAATGGATAGCACATTTTTTTTCTCATAGACACGTTTTTATTTCCTCGCGAGCGAAGTCGCGGGCTTCAGCAAGTATTAAATATTAAAATACGTTGTGTTGGCATGTGATTTAAATAAGAAAGTAATAAGCTGTAGCACTAGCTTATTTCTTTACTGTACCACGTACTTTGTACTACAAAACAATACAATTACTAATACACCAGGCAGCTTAGCCTCAACTCAGAATAATGATCCATAAACCTCCATTACTGCGTAGAAACACACAACTAATGACTAATTAGTCGACGAGATAAAACAAAGCATCCAGATACGTCTTTTATGACAAAAACAGACGCCGTAAGGCAATGGGTCATTATGACCCTCTGACCTCGCAGGGTAACAGTGTCAAGGGCTGAACTGACCCCTGTTTACTATTAAAAGGTTATATGAAAGCTCTACGAAAGTAGGTCCACCTAGTTTTTTCGTAAAAGAAGTTGCCATTTCTAGTAATGGATTCTAAAATACTGAACTATGAAATTTTCTGCTGTGAAACTTTAGGTCGCAGTTCTGAATTGTTGTCAGTCTTAATAATATTGACGCTTATTTTTTTTTCTTGTTTGTTTTTTTTTTCATAAGACAACATAAAGTCGTGGCCCGCCGGTGTCAGAAGCAGGCTCCGAACTACCAGTTGTTAGGGCATCAGAGACAGGATACCTCCTTACAATGCGGGTCGTATCGAGAAGAACTGCCTTCTGAATCAGGCCCATGATCCAACCGCCTTTAACGAGCCTCGACAGATGTTCGTCGAAGACTCGAAGCCGTTGGCTCTCAGATAATTACGAGTATATTACGATAATTTTATAATCAAAGTATTGAAGTTCTGGAATGCAATACCCGGTGCATTCGCTGCATTCCAGGCAGTAATTTAAAATGATTGATAAATTACAATAATGTAAAGATTTATGAGCAAGCGATAATAAAGTAACGAATACTTTAATACTAATTTATTAATATACTGCAGTCCTTGACCTAGTTTTAGCCATCTTTCTGTTAGTTAACCTAGAATGTAATTTTATTTTATAACACATTTGTAATGGGTCTCTTATTTCACCATTTTCAATATCGTAATGTATCTCATTGCGTACTTGTGCGGTAATGTAAAGTAAATCGCACGGTTTATCAGGATACTCCGTCTAAAGCGAACGGTACTTTTTTAAATCTTAGCAAAGAGTTTTTATATCAGAAAAGTGGTCAACATTTATTTTTCTGAATAAAATTGACTTTGGTAGATAAAATATACTAAATAAACATTGAATTCTTTAATTTAATTAATTTTGACAATAAAATACAAACATTTATCTGTATCAAAAAACAAAATAATACTGGCTGTTTTTTTGCGCATTTGCCTTAAAAAAAAGCGCTGATACGGGCGCATCGTAAAGTGAACAATTAAAAATTATTCCGCGCGCTTTTTCTTTTCGCTATATTGTTTTATTTATTTCCTCGCAAATATGTTATAAACCGTCGTATTACAAACGTGCGTTTTGATAATAAAGTTACAGCCTCTGCTTTCTTTTAGCCCTCGCCTACGGCTCGGGCAAGCAATATCGCCTCGGCTGTAATTTTCAACTTACCGCACTTACATCATAATGTACTATTAGTTTCTATTTTTCAGATTATCTCTTTTTCTCGTCATGGTAACATTTAAATCTAAGGATCCATTAAGTAAATAGGCGTACCACGGAAACAATGTTTACTTTTTGCTGTCATAAATATATCCGGAAACATCTCAAAATTATAGATTTTATTCGACTTTTCCGGCCATAACAAAACTTCCTTACGACTGAAATAATTCTTTTATGCTGAGGTCGAAGTTAATGAGTTCCTTCGACTTACCTACATTAACAATGACAACAACGTTAATACGTAATGCTATGGAAACCACAGACCAATCCACGAGTTTAATATTTATAAAGAGTGGTACAACTGACAAGAAGAACAACAACACAACTTAATCAGATACCGATACTGATACTGGTACTTATACTGATATTATAAAGGGGAAGAGTTTGTTTGTTTGATTGATTGAACGCGCTAATCACAGGAACTACTCATTGTATTTTTATCGAGGAAGGTTATAGGCTATATAACATCACACTCCGCCCAATAGGAGCGGAGCATAAAGGAAAAATGTTTCAAAAACGGAGAAAATATATCAATTTTGTGAGCTTTTTGTCTCTTATGTGACGCAGACGAAGTTGGCTGGATCAGCTAGTATTGCTAGTAATTAGATACAGGGGGCAGAAAATGTATCAACAATTTAATAGGCTCGATTCCATCAGGAATTTCTCAGTAACGACGAGATCTAGATCAATGTAAATACTTCTATTTCTTTAGAGTTTTATGCCACCCATGGCTTTACCGCCATTGCGGAATACTTCTCAGGCATACTGGTTTCCTCACGATGTTTTCCTGTACCGAAGCAAGTGATAAATTATTATACAATACGCACATGAATCCGAAAAATTCAGATTCGTGTCTTGGGTTCGAACTCGACCCGACGGTCACACCACTAGGGCTTAGTAAACTGATCCCACACAGGCGGATCCCGCGGGATCAGTCGACCTAGTGAATTTTGACTATCACTGCTTAATGTAAACACTGAAAAAAGCTGTTTGCCAGTTGACAGCTGAAAGTGCGGAAACAAGTCCAATAGCGTCTTCGTTTCCGCGCATTGTAAAATCTGTAACTTTTTATATTTATTTTGTGATACTACACCCGAATATGCGTGATTACATTTCCGCACATTGTATGTTACGTTCCGTCGAGTAAAACTTGTGTTTATTTATTTTATAAAAATATCCATTGCAATCAAAACTTGTAACATTATACACAATTTTTCTCCGACATGCTATCGAGATAAGATCTGCCAAATATTCCACCGTACGTATTGAAGTTTTATATTTATTACTGCAGTTTACAAAGCAGCTTCATTACTGAAGAATTCGAAATAAAATAAAACATCTTTCGATCGTAAGTTCCTCTGTATCGAATTTCATTTGGGATATAAAAAGAGCCGTTGTTCAAAAGAATTTATTTCATTCATTTGTTCATTCATTCATTTTAAAGTTAACGGCAAAAAATTAAAGTGACCTACATAGTCATTGACCCTGTTTTCATTAAACTTTAAGTAAATAAGGGTGTTAATAGGATAATTTGTCCAATTTAATATTGTTTCAAGGGCAAGTCAGTATTTCATAAAATAGAATAAAAATGGTTAAATAGTTGTATAAAGAAGCTGACGAAGGGTCAGCCCACGCAACTTCGTCTGCGTCACATAAAGAGAAAAACGAAAGGAAAAAAACGTCCCCGTTTTTGCAACATATTTCATTCCTGCTATTGACATTTTTGATTCCTGCTTCCTAATGATTGTAGCGTGATGTTATATAGCCTAAAGCCTTTCTCGATAAATGGACTATCCAACACAAAAATATTTTTTCAATTCGAGCCGGTAGTTCCTGAGATTAGCGCGTTCAACCAAACAAACAAACAAACTCTTTTGCTTTATAATATTAGTATAGATAATGAAAACGTTGATCAGTAACTTCAAAATATCTATTGAGGGCTAAACAAGCCAATTCCTGATCTTTTGAACTACCAACGCATTTACCCCTACCCGACACGCATTGCAATTTTGACCACTAAAATTATACCACGCGCCCAACAGTTAATGATGTCACAGTAGTGCCCGATTGTGTGCAATTATGCAAACCGTGCAATTTATGCACAGTGTGCATTATTTCGTGCGATTTTCCCGTGGTGCGTCGTGACTCGGGCTTTCTACCATAGGGCGCATTATGGTTTAAAGTTTAACATTATGGAAGTAATTTTAAGGTCTCAATTTCGTTACGTAAAAATTGTGTCAGCGTGTCCAACGTAATATGTTTTTAGATTAACATTTTCACTGTTAATTGGGATAGGTTTTCTCAGGGAAGTGTTACGTAGAAAATGTTAGGTTTGAATTACGTTTTGTGCTTAAACTACATGATATGCATACGTAATAGGGACGGTGCTAGTAGAGAATTTAATTTAAAGTCCGCGATAAAGTCACACAGTAAATGTGGAATGTGGGTCGTTCTGTTAGTTTAGATAATGTTGGGAAAACCAAAGCTGTACAAGAATATAAGAATGGATTTAATTCACCTCCAACAAGGGAAATAAAGAGGTATCAGGTACCCATGAGTAACATTCAGTAAAAATACATCCTGAATATCCTCTTTATAAATATCTCTTTTTATATATATTTTTCTTCCTGATTAGGTGAACAGAAATCCAGTACACAAATACAGGGCTTGTTAGGTTTCACGAGACAATCCTGAAAATGCTATTACTAGAGCGTACGTTTCAAGCGTTATTCAGGAAAGGCTGAAAGCAAGAGTAAAAAGTTCAACAAAAAAAAAACAAATACAGTGAAACTTGGTTAAGTGGGACCTGGTCAAGTAAGAAACCTACATAGCTGCAACTCATGCTGAGGTCCCGAAATTATTGTCTGAATATCTGGAACACTGGGTGAGTAGAATACCTCTTTAAGTGAAAACAATTTGCAGGTCCCTTGAATGTCCCAGTTATCCAGGATTCACTGTAATACATTTCACCATTGAAGCTGGTACCATCAACTGGACTTTCATGAGCGAAATCCGCACTAGAACTTTAATTTCCAAACGCTACATCAATGAAAGTCCAAAGTCTGATGTCATCATCATCATCATCATTAGCCTATAATGTTCCCACTGCTGGGACACGGCCTCCTCTCAATGAGAGGGAATGGGCTATAATCTACCACGCGGGCCCAGTGCGGATTGGTAGATGTCACATGTCTTCGAATTTTTGGTTCTAGGACATGCCGGTTTCCTCACGATGTTTTCCTTCACCGTTTTGAGAGTAGCGGTGATGTAATAAATTACACAAAGGCAAAGTCTGATGTGAAACCCAACAAATCTACGAATTACACCATTAAGACACAATAAAGACACCATAAACTTTCGTTCAACTGGACTCAGTCGGTAATTTTCCAATCACGACTTCTATAGCAGTAACCTGCAGGTCTAAAACAGATAATAAACCCAATTAGATTGATCATTTCATTCAGTACGGCTTGTTCATGAATAGCTGATGTCATTCATCAACTTCAATACGATCGACTGACAGGCATCGACAGGTGAAGTAACTAGTTTAAAGTCTCTTTTAAGCGTGTGTCATGGCTAAGGTAACTTTTAGATCCTGTCCTGTACCTGCATGTACGAGTATGTAATTTATCTACGGTCGAAAACATTTAGTTTTAAATCTTTTGTGAATACATTTTTTTTTCAAATATTTAAGATGTGGTAAGATAGTTAGCTTCATTAGCAGCCTTTGATAACTTAGTTTTCGATTTTGTGTTCGGCTCTCATTTGTGATCTTTGACAGTCGTTACGGGTAGACAGTGGCCCGAAAGTGTATTAGTCAGTCTTATATCGTTTTACTCGGTTCTAACTGGGTTGTGGAGGTCAGATAGGCAGTCGCTCAATGTAAAATACTGGTATTCAGACGCATCTGGTTAGACTGGAAGCTGCCCCCAACTAGAAAATACTAGGCAGCTTATGATGACCAGTGGTTCTATTTTCTTTTCTTTACGAAATGCTTCATCGTCATGTGCCTAGCCTTTTCTCAACTACGTCGGGCTTCCAGTCTTCCCGGATTCAGCTGAATACCAGTACTTTATGATATACTTCATCATCATCATACTTATTGGTCTGAAATGGCAAACCACTCTTTATCTTGGCAGATGGTCCGCCAATGTTTGCCTAACTTAGTGTCTGCCAAGATTATCTCATTCTTCAATGTTCTGTGATACCTTCTACCTACCATGACAAAGGTGCGGTGTTGATAGTTCAATTTAATAATAGATAAGTGAAGTTTGTAGTACTTTTCTTCTTTACATTTTAGCTACCTGATAAGTAACAATTTACGTTTAAGATCTCCACCTTGTGTGACCTCTCAAATGTTGGACACTAACCTAACCTAACAGTACTCGTATCCACAGATATATTTATAGCGTAGACACAAAGAATTCTTGATAATGTATTATGTAAATGTATTAAACTCTAACCGGATTCACGGCTCATAGCGGGCATACGTTTAGCTGTTTTTGTTATTTATTGGTTTAACTTTTAAATCTAGGCTGCAAGAACAACACCTTTGCTTTTTTTGTTCTTTTTATAAAAAAATTCATTCACAATGAATGTATTGTATTGATGTTGTTGATGCATGAAACACGGCTAACGAAGCCACTATCTTTGAACGCTGTTGTTTCTTAATTTCAGAATAAGTCGTCCTTGACACAGCTTGATTCTTCAAGCTTTGTTACTTTGTCAAACAGCCCGTTTTTCCTGTCCATCTAGAGATTCCTGACATTCATCATCAGTCAATTTACACATGATTAAATTACCTACGTGTCAAGTGGAACTATAAGGTTGATGTCATGTATGCATGAATGGTGCATGCAATAAGCCCATAGTGATCCCACTACTGGAACACAGCCTCCTTCCTCCCTATACCTAAAAGGGAACTACAATTTTGTGAGGTATCGAATAAGTACTGCTCGAAACTTTATTAGAGCTACTACCTACGACCCTATTTTTTTTTATTTTTTTATCTGACCCTTTGGTAAGATTGGGTGTCAGACATTCGGGCCACCTGTAACGATACAAAAAACTACTTATACACACGTGAATCGTTCCGAAAACCGTGAAACCATAGCTTTGTTGAGGACGCCGTAATATTTAAATTTATCCGTTTTAAACATTCTCCACCTGTATAAACGACTTCACACTTAACCGCCCACAACACACACTTTTACCGAAAACTTCTGCGAAATTTTAATCGAAAATACCGCAAGACAGGTATAAAGGTGGTCTTCCACTGTTTCATATACCGTAACGATATGTAGAAAGGCTCGTCCTTGAATACCTGCAGCGGTAGGTCAGTGACCGTGTGCCGGACTAAAATGGCGAACATTATCAATTTTTGCCGAATCTTCACGAGCTAATTTCTCTTTGCGTAAATGAAGGGTTATGTTGCGGTGTTTGCTGTGTAACTGTGAATGTGACGTATCAGTTAATAAGCACGTGTTATAGGATAAAAGGAAAGTCATTCGGGGGCCGATTATGCACTTCCGACATTTGTGTTACACAGCACACTCAGTGAATGAGCGTATACGTTTTAATTTGCCGAAACCCAAGAAAATTATTTATGACGAATAAATAACTGTTAACTTAGCTAAAATAAGCCGGAATTTCTGCCTATAGGTCACCGAAAGCAGCACAAGAATTAGTACAACCTTCCGGGTTACATAACTTACATTACACCGACAAGTATCAACCACTCAATTGTTTTCTAACAACACAATAAGCAAACATTTGATAAACTTAACAATCTATTAAATACATACACGTAATATAATTACTAATAAATAAAATACGTAATGGGAACTAAACGCTACTAAAAATGTTACGCCTCAGTGATTGACAGTTCTAATGCAATTATAATAGGTTATATTGTAAAGTGCGGACTCATTACGACGAATAGCTAAAGATTGTTTGGATAAGGGCTGAGTGGCTTGAATTGATTGTATTTTGTTTTTAATTGGCCTCACATTGTTTAATTTGAAACAGCATTTTCTTTATATATTATCTAATAGCGACTCGCCCAGAGCGACGACAACTGGGGGCCTTAGCCATGGACCCCCCCGGTTTTCAGGGGCGTTATTTGCTAATGAGGAAAATAAGAAGTGCACTTAGCAAAAACTAACTGAATTTTCTTTTATTCACATCTTGTCCTGGCAATTATCAACTCAACAAAAAGTGCGATATCGATCGAGCCACCCTTCAATTATTGCTCCGGTCCGTCATATATCGCAATTATTTTTTATTGAAATGATAGATTGGCTGAAATAGTACAAAGTTGGTGCCTTCAGACATTGAAACATGGCCACGGCAAGCAACATAAGAGGTGGAAACCATGTCTGAGAAAATAAATATTGGAGGAAGGCCATTGCTCAGAAGAGAGAGGTCCCTCTCCTGAAAACAGACCCTAGGTCATTTCTTAAGGCTAAAATTACTATTCAAGACATAAATGGCGACCCGAATGGCGTAGCGGTAGTAAGACTCCTTTACGTTCATAGGCTTCGAATCCCGGTAGGAGCAAATGTTTGTGTGATGAGCATGGACATTTGTTTCCAAGTCATGGATGTTTATAATTATGTATAATAAGTATGTAAGTAGTATATCAACTATCTGGTATCCACGACATAAGCGTGTGGCACGGTTAATGTCCAGCGATATTTTGTTTTAATTTTTTTTTTAAACAAACTGGCCTAAACAAAACCAACGCCAACAGTCTGCATGGTAACCAAATAAAGCCATCCCAACAGATCAACGATACATCGACAGCTAGGCAAAAATAAATATCTATACTTTCAATACATAATGCATATCAAATACTGAATACTTCGTCTAGACATATTCATTCGGCGTGCTTATTAAGCATGCTACCAGCTTCCGATGCACGAGACATGCTTGTGCAACACATACTTTGATTGAGTCCCTACAGTTGTTGCATTTTAGTACAACGATAGTAACTGAATTGCTGATTGATGAAATGATAATGTAGTGACACATTCTATTGGAAAATAAAGCACGAGAGAGCTTGAGTATGCATGGAAATGCTATAATAAATAAGGCTTCAAATTCATGAAGAAGAACTATACGTCTTATATATAGGGTGGGAGAGACAGTCTGAACGGGGCCACATATAAATTCACTTAAAATGTATAGAACAGTAGATCTTTTAAAATTACCGATTAGGAAATCTATGGCAGGGGGGAAGTTGTACTAAACGTGGTGTCCCTTCCATATTGTATAGTACCTAATTTAAGTATTTCATAACAGTAACAGGTGATGAGGAAGTCAGGAAGGAAGATAATGAACTAAGAAATACACAATTGTAGATTTAAATGCGACATTTTTACGTTTTTGGTATCGAAAGACCAAGATGTCTTAAAAGAATCGATTTCCATCGAGATATAGTCGTTGCTGTTTCTGCTATCATCGCAAACACAATGAATATATTCTAGTAAATTGCAAAGGTAGGACTGTAAATCAAAGTAGACAAGTGGACTATTGGTTTTGTAAAATTAAATTATTTAAAGCAAAAACAGCCGACTGCGTATGATTTATCGATGCTGTTTCCGTTCGGATATTGTGATTTGATTTTAAATGTTCGGTATCTTTTGAAAATGTTGAGAGAATTCCGAACTTTTTAACAGGTTATGTTAACCCACTGCTGCATTCATCATCTGCCTAGCCTTTTCTATGTTGGGGTCGGCTTCCAGTCTAACCGGATGCAGCTGAATACCAGTATTTTACATGGAGCGACTGCCTATCTAATCTCCACAACCCAGTTAATACTGGGAAATACGATACCACTTGGTAAGACTGGTGTCAGACTTTTGGTGCCACTGACTACCTGTAACGACTGTCAAAGATGGACAAATGACAGCCGGGACCAACGGCTTAACGTGTTTTCCGAGGCACGGAGAAAACTCGGTATGTAAGGGTGGTCACCCATCCACAGACCAACCTAGGCAAGCATCATCATCATCATCATCATCAGCCTATAATGTTCCCACTGCTGGGACACGGCCTCCTCTCAATGAGAGGGAATGGGTTATAATCTACCACGCGGGCCCAGTGCGGATTGGTAGATGTCACATGTCTTCGATTTTTTTATTCTAGGACATGCCGGTTTCCTCACGATGTTTTCCTTCACCGTTTTGAGAGCAGTGGTGATGAAATAAATTACACAAAGTAATGCGCCTGTCTGGGTTTGAACCCACGACTTACTGTACGTAAGTCGGGGCCGCCACCACTGGGCCACCGCGGCCCCCCCTCGAGTCGATCTTTAGGCAAGCATGGCTGAACCTAAAGATCGACCCGAGCGCGGCTGATATTATTTAGCCACGAGCACCTCCACCCACTGCTGCACTAATTAACGACAATATAATCATCACGTTTGTAATCCCCTACATTTCACCAGTTATATTTGTTTAATGTACTTTTTTTGAATTTAATCTCTCAGGTCAACCCATGATGTTGGCTTCTGCTTCACCGGACTGTCTTGTGGGTGCATTGTTTGAAAGCCCTCCAACCAGGGCCAAACAACTTACAAACAGCGCGCTAGTGTGCAATGTGTAACTACAGTACTTTCACAGTTTTTATGTCTTGTGACTGGGACTGTTATAGCTACTTTAAATGTTCATTTTGTTTCGACAATTCAAAAGGGCCTGTAACTGGCCTACTAGAAATAAATGCTTTGATTTTGATTTTGATTTTGTATCCTGTGGGATACGTATTACTCTCGGCTAAGGGCGTAGCTGAGGAGAGCAAAAAATAACAGGCTGGATACGAGTGATTCCTATGAAATAGACGACGAGCCAATTTATACATTATTTAATCTGTCTAAAGATTCTGAAATAGCTAGTCGGTGACTTATAACGACGAAATTATTTATGGAATTTCCGACCACAGGTGCAGGGGTTTTACCACATTACAAACTTTTATCATCATTTCATTACATAATATTATAAAACAAAAGTCTCCCGCCGCATCTGTCTGTCCCTATGTATGCTTAGATCTTTAAAACTACGCAACGGATTTTGATGCGCGTTTTTTAATAGATAGAGTGATTCAAGAGGAAGGTTTTAGTATATTTTACGCGGGCAAAGCCGCGACAAATCGGCTAGTGTTAGTATATAAGGAAAGTGCAATATTACTGAGAACTGCAATTACGTTTTGTAAGACATTCAAATCAATGCGATGACACGGTAAATAATGTTAAGAAAACTCTTTTTATGGGTAATCGGATCCCAATTTGCACTAAACCTGAAACGGTTTCTACCTCAGTAAAAATACGGTTTGACAATCACTGTTTTTCTATCTTCCTTTTGAAGATCCAAGATCATCAGAAGACTTTGAAGGCTTTGCATTCTGAAGTTGGCAAAGTCACAAAATATCTGCCAAAAATGATGCTGTTTGTGATTAATAAACCAATGAAATAAAATTATGTAACATAATGTTACACTAAAATATTGATAAAAAATAAATCTGAGAAAATTATTTTCAACGAAAGCTTCTACACAAACAAGAAAACATGAAAATCTAGTTATATATTTAGAACTAGATAGTATGAAAATCTGGTTATTATAAATACTTACAGTATGATGAATAACGAGTGACGCTGCAAAGACTGCTAATTAATATTATTAGTATAAAGGCTGAGGCTACATTCGGCCGCGACGCGACCTGCGACACATGAGCGATTAAAATAAGTAAATGAATGCTCACGTATATGGCTACACTGTACATCAAATATTACTAGCGATCTTTGATTTCTTTATGCGATCGGAACAACATTACTGTAATCACGGCATCGGCTACACCAACATAGCGAAATTGAAGCAAATTTATTAGAAAATACCCCGGAATCTCGCTTTTAATGTAGCCATACCATGTTTTACTCGTTTGGCTCTTCCAGTCGCATCGCAAATCGGTGCCTAGTGTAGCCTCAGCCTAACTTACTAAGTTAAATCTGTTGGTCCAACAGGATGTAGAAAGCAGCGAAGATTAATGGCCGTGAAATAATTATTTCTTTGGTTATCGTTCAATTAACAAACTGAGTTGGTTGAATATTAATTTGTTAGTTAATGTGTAGTTTGACAACTGATTATGTACTAATATTAATATTTTAAGAAACCATAAATTCGAAGACATGTGACATCTGTCAATTCACACTGGGCCCGGGTGGTGGATTAAATAGGCTATTGCCTCTCATAGAGGAGGCCTGTCCCAGCAGTGGGAACATTAGTAGGCTGATGATGATGATTGAAATTTTGGTAATTCAGGACCAGTCATTAAAAAGTCAAAGGAATCTATTAATAAGGTACGTACAAATAAATAAATTTTAAGTATTTATCTGTTTGTAATTTCAAAATAAAAGCTTTTTACTGAAAGTATATATATACAGGACATTTTAATAACAAAAAAAACTTTCCTACATTTTCGTCTTTGTCTATCTGTTAATTGCGCTATATGTCCGAAACGGCTGGGCAGATAGCTGATGACTGCTATCTGCCCAGTAGCAGCTGCAAACTGCTCAAAATGCAAAGTTTCTCCAAATAACATTATTAGGATTCATTGAGCTTCTTTTATTTTGGAAAAAGGATAAGGGTTCCGTGTAAAAATAAAGTCCTTGAAAGAGAGAACTAGACAATTTGGTAGATGGCTGAGTGACTATATCACTCTCATAAAATCTTAATTGACTTTATTTTCAAAATAAGTATAAGTAGTTATTCCATAGACTGCCGTGATTAATTAAATATTAATTTAAAGTTTGGTATTAATTGTATAGCCCATTTAAAGTCTTGATATCTTATTTTTTATAGATCTGATGATAGATATTCAATTAACTAACGGATATTTAACAAACTAATTCATTTAATTCGTCTATAAAGCTGTGTGCAGACTTGAGCGCGGTTTTACAACACACTAAATATAAAACTATTGACTTATCATACAACACCAAATCGAAAACCCCTAATCGTTTTGCAAATTCTAATTAATTTCTGCAACCGAATATCAATAGATCTAAAAAGTATACAACGCTGAAACCAATTTCCGAAAAAGAAAACTAAATTATTCGAATCGTCTCGTGAACAAAACTATGTAGCTAAAACTTAAATGCCATAAACATAAAACAAAACATATCTATTGTATAATCAAAGAAAAAGTTTTCAAAAAAAGAATTATAACTATAAAAAAAAAACAACAAGAAGAATAAGGAAACTGCATAACGCCACATTACAGATAAGGATCGAGACAGACGTGTAAAAACATTTGCATTGTATTCGCTGTGAATGGCTTGCAGTTTGCAGACTGCCTAACCTCGTGGGAACTATTGTGTGTGTAACAGGACTATAGGACCTGCGCTTGCGTCATATATGGGGAACTTTGTTATGTGGATAACGGTTGTTTGATATTGAAATTATAAGTTTAAATTGGAATTTGCGTCGAGGTTATCTGGCCCCATATTCACAACCATTCGACTCGATTCCGAACCGAATCGAACGTCTAAGATATCGATATCCGCACTTACTTACATAAAATCTATGTGTTTACAGAAATGTGATATTGTGAATACTTAGTAAACTTCCTTTTTAAGAAAAAAATAAAACTATGGTTTAAAAAAAAAGACTATTTTTCCGCCTTGCCAGTTTCACAGACGGCTGTTTACAAAGCAGGTTTATTCGAAAATAGTTTTTTCTTGTTAATTTTAGTAAAATAATAAATTAATTTTGTACCGTTGCTGTCTGCTGTATAATAAATTTCCTTAATTAACCAGGACGAAATATTAAAATAAATCAATTTTAATTACAACCTTAAGTTTTCTACCACGATTATCGATTTACTACCATTTTGTAGCGTTCCCCATAAACACAATCTCAATCGGACAGTAAAAAAGCGTTCTTCGGTTCGGAAATGAGATAGTCGAATACGATTCCTTACCAGCACGGTATCGAATAGTTGTAAATAAAGGGCCTGATATCGAATAGTAACGCTGGTTGAGTAAGCTCGTAGGTAAATAATAACAGCCACTCGCCTCGATCTTCAAGTTAAGCCATACTTGCCTAGGTTAGTCCGTGGATGGGTAACCACCCATTACTCTTGTATACTGAATTTCCTACCTCCCTCGGAAACCACATTAAGCCGTTGGTCCCGGCTGTCATTTGTAGATCTTTGACAGTCAGGCAAGAAGTCTTACCAATGGGTATCGTATTACCCAGTACTAACTTGGTTGTGGAGTTTAGATAGGTAGTCGATCCATGTAAAATACTGGTATTCGGCTGCATCTGGTTAGACTGGAAGCCGACCCCTACTTAGATGGGAAAAGGCTAGGCTTATGATGATCGAATCGTGAAGTCGGCATCGTCATTGCGTTACCACCGTCATTATCTGATTATCCTTTTGCCAAACTATATACTTATGTCTAGGCAGGCTTCCAGTTGAATGCCAGTATTTTCCATGGAGCAACCACCTATTTTACCTAAGTTTAAAATAATTATATCACTTGCACTTCGAAAAACATCAATACTTTCTTTTAAAATCAATGACAGAATACTTTCAACTTTAATGAAATAACAATTAATTGTGAATTTTTATCAAAATGTTTGAGCCATAACGAGGTTGCCTGCACCACATAGTTTGATTGAGCAAGTTGACGGCTGCATCTGATTTGCGCTCAGCAAACACGCAAGTTGCGCTTTCAAACTTGCCACTTGCCACACTATCGCGAACGGGACATAAAATGACAAGCTCCTGGTCTAAAAACAGACAAAGAAACATGGACATGATATCTGAACGCAGCCTTATATTTAAACAGGAGATACAAAACCTCATCTTTAAATTAAGTTAGTAAAAACGTAGGTCGACCAAACTTCCTGTCTTAATCAAAAGAAAGTCTAAATGTTCATCAAGCTTTTTGCTGCTAAAGTAAAAGTTTAAACAGTTAGTTGTTTAGGAGATACCTTACTGCACACATGGCTATTTCGTCCACGTAATACTGCAATCTACTGCTTGTGGGCTCATCAATCAGACTTTCTGAATTTGCGTGCTAACTCGGCACAATCGGGTCGGTTCCGTCTTTTAGTTACCAAAAAGCTTATAACATTCTTCACTACAAAAAAATTTGAACTTTTAGCGTGTTTGGAATAGAGTTCGTGTTTGTGTGTCGTGGTTCTGGTATGTGACTTATGGTTTGGTAAAATGGTGTGTAAAAATATTGTACCAGCACGTACTTCGTCTGTGTTTTGAATATGTTTTCCAATTTGTTACCTTTGTCGTGCATTCGTAAATGCAATTGTTATGTTGTTCAGTTTTTGTACTTACGATTTACATTTTTAAATCTCGATAAATGTGCAAATTAGTACCTGTAACAAACACGAAAGTTTAATTAAAATGTCGTATAATTTAAAATTTTCACACGATTAAACACTGACACTTTTCGAAATTGACATTTATGTTTCAATTTTAAATTCTGAAAGTTTAATTACATAAATTAATGCCATACATATAACAATAAACTTATGTTCTTACGTATATACTGATCTTCAAGTGCTCCGGTTCACATAGGTCCGATATCGACACCACTTATGTAATGACTGACCTACATAAATATTATCGATACAATCATATGGATCGATATTACAAGTATGAAGCCGTTCCAAGAATAAATCTGTACTAATATTATAAAGCAGAAGAGTTTGTTTGTTTGTTTGGTTGAACGCGCTAATCTCAGAAACTACCGGCTCAAATTGAAAAATTCTTTTTGCGTTGGATGGTCCATTTATCGAGGAAGGCTATAGGCTATATAACATCACGATAGGACCACCGAACCGAGCAGCAATGAAAAATATTACAAAATCGGGGGAAATTTTATTCCCTTTGTGAGCTTTTTCTGTCTTATGTGACGCAGACGAAGTTGCGTGGGCCAGCTAGTAGGTTAGTAGGTACTAATAAATCTCGATTGAATAAGCAAAATGATAATCAAGATTTCTTAATAAAAACGTGAGAACTAAAGTGTCTTGATTAAGACCTGTCTTGATTTTAATTTAACAAAGATAATTTTGCTAATTTTGCGAAATACCTTTTTGATCGCGAATGAACTTGCGTCTTAAAGAGCCTGATAGATTTAAACCTTACAGTTGCAAAGTTATGGGACTTCAAAACTATCAAATGCTTTTATGAGAAACCAGGTTTTCTAACTTAACATATTATGTAAATAGTGAGTGAAAATTTACTTAGGTTGAAGTACAGAATACTTGATAACCGACTTCGTGGACGGTCCGTTTACACCAAAGACACTTGGCCACTTGTTATGAACAAACCTATTTCCTGAAAAAATAAAAAATCCATAAGTGCATTTAGAAAAGGAAGAGCTTTTCCTGACCAGCCTTTCTTAGCTAAACCAAACAAGTTAGAAATATACACAGTAATACATACATATTAGCAAACAGGTTGACTACCACATAATCAGTATTTACGCACATATTGCTATCTTAACATCCAATATGCGAGTCTGTAAGTGATTTTAATTACTATTGACGCACCTCGGGTAGGGTTTCCAGTTTCCTGCAATGTAGTGTGGACGTTATTGATATGTCGAAAAGGTTGTTTGTTGTGTTAATTAAAAGATAACCTAGGTAGCTTTGCTTCCCGGACATTTCTTAAGCTAATTTTAGTTTGACTACCGATAGTGATCGTTTATGTTAGGACATTTTCCGAAACTTTACGATATTATGTGAGGAATGGTGTCTGCTACTCCCAAAGTTCTTAAGTCGAGTTCCCATTTGACAAGAAATTTGCTTCTGGTCTATGAGTTAAAAGGAAATGAAATAGTTCTGGGAATCTGTTAGCACAATCCTATCATTATCATTCTTAAGACCATATCACAATTCATTTGGGCTTTTCTTCTTCTTCCATTCTTCTCTATTTTTCGTCATCTCATCAGACACTTTTCTTGTCACACACAGCATTTTTAGCAGAACCGTATAAGAATAATAATACGAAATACGTTAGAATCCTTAAAATGGTCACAAACAGAATGGGTTCTGACAGATGCTTTTGCTCAATCGGCAATTTTAGGCCAACTATTGTCAGAATTTTTTCAAATAACGTGTATTGATGTCCAGCCAAACGTTATGCGTTGATCCTGGATGTACGGTCCGACAATCTATTTGGTTTACACTTTACAATGTAATTTGTACTTTACAGTCTTTACAGTCTAATTGTTTTGATTTAATTTGTATTTATTGATTTTTATTGTTTTGATTTTATTTATATTTATTCATTTTTTTTTTATTTAATTTACATTTAATTGCTTTGATTTAATTTAATCTAATTTCATGAAACATTTTGTATGCCTACCGGCGGAACATAGTTAGTTTCTGAATTTTATGTATTTTTAACACCTTCTTTTACCTATGATCACAAAATAAATAAATTTGATTGATTTGATTGATTGATTTGTTCGTTTAACTGTAAACCAAATAGCTTGTTCGACCGTACCTTCCCACAAAGTTATGCCTATAGGTAGAGTTTAATTTTGCACAGCAACTTATTTGCCATCGATAACGCTAATTACCAATTATTAACGCAAGTATCAGTAGATCAGTAAAACAAACAAAATCAACTCTATTTTTAGATGTAAGCCAACTTGATAAGTTGACAGTACAATTTGAAGCCAAGGTCCACTATGTCACGATAGTATCTACTTGAAGTGTTAATTAACTATGCTATGTGTATCATTTTTATATAAATTGAAAGAAATATTAGCGCTAATACTGTGGTCATGAGGTCCTGTTTTCGAGGATTTTGATATTGGGTAAATGGTTATTATAGTGCATCCACAACGCATGTCGAGGTAACATTTTCTAACGATGTTATCAATTGTTACCTCGTCTTGACTGTTCAAAAGGCAACATTACTTAACATATACTAACACGGTAACATAATACCAACAATAAATAACACTAGGTAGTAACTGTGTTGTGGTGGATGGTGCATATCATTAGGTTTTCCAGCTCGCCCCCTATTACATGGGAATTAAACATAACTGCCGAACCAAACCCAAACCCAAAACAAAACCCAAAACCAAACCCAAACCCAAACCCAAGCCCAACCCAATCCAACCCGCCCGCCCATTCGGGCAGAACAGGCGATGTAATGTTTATGTGTAGTAATTTAATATAGTATGTAGTAACTGAGTTACCTTCGAAGTAATTTAATCATGATCTGTGCAGTTTATTAGATGTCAACATAAGTAGGCTAAGCCTTATTCATATTTGCATATTACTACATAGCACTTAATGCACATAGTAAATTAAATGAGCGTTTAAAATATTTAAGTACGTGGGTAAATATTCAAAGATGCTTCCACCTAATATTATAAATGCGAAAGTTTGTAAGGTTGTATGAATGTTTTTTATTCTTTCACGTAAACTAATTTGGCACACAGATAGTTTATTACCTGGATTAAAACATAGGATACTTTTTATTCCGAGTATGATCCCGTGGGACAATCATTACCGAACTCCATGCGGGCATAAGCTTGTAGATAATAATTTTCGAATTGGTATCTCGCAGTTCAATCTAGAGAAGTTTTCGTCTGCTTAACCGGACTATCCTGTGGGTGATTGAGAGTAAGGCCTCCAGCCAGAGAGATAAAGTTACAAACTAAGAAACTACACACGTTTTTTTTTTAGGATGGGAAGTCATCAAATAACTTCTCCCGCTCAGGGCAGAGCGGGTGGGCGTGTCAGACTTTTACTGACTAAAACCCATCCATGTTCCTTCCTCGCCCTTTATGTTCCGGGGCCGCGGTATCTCTTTTGAACAGGCCCGCAACGCCGGAAGGGCACCTCCTGCGTCTTTAAACGGTGATAAGACCAAATGTAATTTAGGCGCACCATGGACAGCCCCCCCCCCATAATAAATAAATAAATAAATATCGCTGGATATTAACACACAGCGCCATCTAGTGCCACACTAAGCAAGGCTTGTGTCGTGGACACCAGATAGTTGAAATACTAAATATATACTTTTTTGTTTGTAAATACATACTCACTGGCTACTAATCTTACTGACTGGCTTGAAATACTGGGTGAATGGGTTACATTGACGCACCAGGGTTACAATGTATTCAAGGAGTGAGTTAGGATTTTAGAAATGATGTAGGACGAATAATCAAGCTATATACAATACTAGTTCATGCGGGTCTCTCATTGTATTGAAAATCTATACAAAACGAGGCCATGTTATACTGGAAATGTATGGCTTGCCGTGTTTATTTATTTATTTATTTAAACTTCATGTACAATAGTGGTACATAGGCGGACTTAATGCCACAAGGCATTCTCTACCCGTCAACCATTGGGTCAAATAGACAGCATTGTGATAGAGTACAATAAAAATAAAAATAAACATACCATATTGTAATCCTAAAATAAACACATAAATAGGTACCTACATACGAATACATAAAAAAGCACATAAAATAAACTAATATATATAAAATACATATGAATAGTCCGAAATACGAGAAATCTTTTTGTATAATTAAAACGACTCTATGAATGACTACTGAATACATTTTTAGACCGTGGAAACTTTGCCTTTTAGTAGGAAACAATTTTTTTAAAATTACCAATGTAAAAATTTCTGTGTGGGGGAATTGTAACCGTTTGTAAGTCGATGGCCTTTGTTCGTGGCTACTTAAGCCACGGCATAAGCTGATACTCTCAGTCTCAGTATGTTTTTCCTTCTATTAATTACGTTTTTAAGTTTTTTAAGCAAAAAATCCGGTTATTCCATGTTTTTTTATTCGTTACACGGAAAAGGACGCACTTACACTTTAACCAAGTTTTATTAATACTAACTTTGCACAGAACCGGTTTTATAGCTTTTAGGCAATCATAAACTTTCAGGTCTTACGTTTTACAGCTAAATTGTACCCACGTTTGTTATCTCAAACGGAATCTTTACCTCTAATGCGCATTTGGCTAGTATACTATCCCTATACTTTTGAAACGACGACGTCGTCGGCTAGCATACTAGCCGCAAAAAACAAAACGCACAATTTAAAATAAATGCTTTAAAAATCATCAAAACTTGCTATTTCCATGCATTGATCGTCTACAGTCTCTTTAATACAATATGTCCCAACTCTATACCGTTTATCTATGCCCAAAGGCATCGACAGACGTCAAAATAATATAAACAATTTAGTGTAAACAAACCCGGCCATTTTTTCCCGTGTTGCGTCTGCGCAGTGTCGTATTTAAATTGTTTTATTATCGAAATAGTCGTATTTTAGTATAGTATTATACATCAAAATGAAGGTGAAAAACCGTGCTACAATATTATGTTAAAGTAATTTAGTTTCCGAATCTCAAAGTTGCAGTAATTTGCCTGTGAAAAACTGATAGGTATGTATACCTATAGTGCTGTGTGTAAACATTGAATAAGTAATTTTATGTGATTAAAACGTGTGTAATAACGGATAAATAGTAATTATTTAGTATGGTGAGTATATTCTTTAATTTTATAAACAACAAAAAGAGGTATCTTAGAGTTAAAGTTACGTAAATATTTGAGTTTTAAAAACGTGCGCGGGCGCCGGCCGCATCAAAACAAACTGAGTTTCCACATTCCAGTTAGATTCTAAATGGTTTCTAATTAACACGTTACTAAGATTTTGGTCTTAATGGAAAGGAAATATAATCTAGTTTCTAATAAGATTTTTTTTATTGATAAGGAGTTAATAGATTTTCGTAAAATAAATATTTTAATCGCGAAATAGCCGTTTTCGTGACTGTTTTTCAAACTTTACATTTATTTTAGAGTATTAAATTAATGTTATATTTCTTGGTTTTTAGTTAAATAGATTCTTTATGTATTCAGCTTTACAACCATGTTTTTTAAGTTGCTCTAGCACTTGTAGTTTGCGATCTACAGGTGTTTTTATTGCAACGGTCGGACAACATTAATCGGTCGCGCCGGTCGTTCGGATAGGATCGCATTTCGCGAACGTTTGTGCATCTGTTGCGCAGCTGATTAGGCTAGACAGAGGGTAGGTGTTATAACATTTATAACGATTAGTGTCTACAGTACATTGAACTTTTGTTTTTATTACTATAAGTTACTATCTCACTTTTGCCGGTGACTTAGTAAACTTACAAGGAAATCCCACTTAATGGAAAATACAAATATGCGAAATATAATACCTTTTCCATTCCGTTTCATCTTCTTCGTGTGGTTAGTGCCTAACTTTGTGTCGGAATTTTAAATGCCGCTCATGGCCCCTTTTTTATTTTTGTTTATTTTAGGATGGGAAATCATCAAATGACTTCTCCCACTCTGGGCGGAGCGGGAGGGAGTGTCGGATTCTTACTGATTAAAACCCATCCATGTTCCTTCCTCGCCCTTTACGTTCCGGGGCCGCGGTATCTCTTTCGAACAGGCCCGCAACCCCGGCAGGCCCATGGGCCCTGACTTGGCTTTACACCCCGTCGAGAAATATCTCACGCATGCTCGTTTCCTTACGACATTTCCCTTCATCGAAGCAAGTGATAATTATACAAGATACACATGAATTCGAAAAAAAGAGGCGTGTATCTTGGGTTCGAACTTGACCCGACGACGGTCACACCAGAGGCTCTTTATTAGACTGATCCCACACAGACAGACCCCGCGGGATCAGATGACCTGATAAACCAGTAGACTATAACTGATCACGGTTCTTATAGGTAAAATAAATCATTAAACATCGAAAATCAGTCAACATCGGCTAGAAAGAATCGCTAGAAAGAATCGCTACACTTTTTTTATACTAACAATATTTCACAAACGACATTATGGGACGTTACTTCCTTACAACACGTTTAAAAGCGACAACAACAACCATTACATCCATGACGTAACAACTACAACAATTTAACGTTCTTCAAACAATATCAATACAGTTCCGCTTCACTCTAAACTGCTCCAAAACTACTCTAAATTAAGTCATTATATCTCGAACATCTCACTAGGAGCATTATTGAGTGATGACCTTGCCGACGTATGAAAGGCACAATTATGCCGTAATGTGCCGTAACACGTAATGTGGGTAACACGAGAATTATCGTAATTATCTCAAAGTCAAGTAGTTGTTAAGGTGGTACCAGACGGCCGGTGATGGTGATTTACTGTTGTTGGTTTAGGTTGTTTGTTTAAAATTGTGATGTAAAAGTGTGTGGAGGGTGTAATGTAAAGTTGGTAAGTTAGGTGATATTATTTAGTAATTATGCTAAAACTATGCCTTAAGACTCATGTGGCTAAAAGACAGATGAATTTATAAATATTAATGGATGGCGAGGAAGAGAAAACCAAAGAAAAGATGGATGGATTGTATGAGGAATGTGTAGGAAAAACGCAGTAAATAATAGCTTGGCTATTGACAGGGGAGAATAAAAAGAAAAAAAGGAATTACGCCAACACCAAATAACATGAAACAAGGGCAGGAAAAGGATGAAGACTATGGGCTATTAAAGATTTAACTAAGAATAGGTGTTTTGGTGACATAATTTAGTTTAATATAATTATTTATGAGGCACACTGAAAGAAAAAACATTTACTTGCGCCTAACTGATGATAATTAGTTTATTTATTTATTTATTAAATAAAAGTAGTCAGACCGTATCGACAAAAAATAAATTTTACTATATATTCTGGTTGTTGCCATCGTGAGACGAACCTTAATGGGACTGTCACAGCACAAGTGCACAAGCAAAAATATGCCTATCCTCACCCAGCAGTGGGTGAATTCAAACTGTGGATGAAGTTAACTTTCATATTTATTTACAAAAAAGCGGCCAAGTGCGAGTCGAACTCGCCCACGAACATAATATAAAAAAATAATATTAAAAAAAACTACTTTGTAAATGTTGTTGAAACCAACTTTCGGTGGAAGTTTACATAGTAATGTACATCATTTATTTTTTTTTAGTTTTATCATTCTCTTATTTTAGAAGTTACAGGGGGGGGGGGGCTAACACACATTTTATCACTTTGGAAGTGTTTTTCGCTCAAACTATTCGGTTTAGAAAAAAAATTGATTACAAACTTCTAATCTATAAGGGTTTCGTTTTTTGCCATTTGGCTACAGAACCCTAAAACTGGAAAATGTAGTGAGAAAAATGTTAAATATGAATGTAGATGTCTATAAAAGTAGAGGGAGACCAAATAAACGATGAATAGACTGTGTGAATGATGATATAGAAAGGAGGTGACTGCTAAGATGACGAGTTATAGAGAAGTATAAGTATCGCTGGACAAAAAAAAAAAAAAAAGTATCGCTGGACATTAAACACACAACGCCATCTAGTGCCACACTAAGCAAGGCTTGTGTCGTGGACACCAGATAGTTGATATACTACATATATACTTTTTTGTTTGTAAATACATACTTATTATACATACAAACATCCATGACTCGGAAACAGATGTCCATGCTCATCACACAAACATTTGCTCCTACCGGGATTCGAACCCAGGACCCTATTCGAGTCGTCAAAAGTATGTAAGAAGAATGTATGCTGCCCCGACACCAAATAAGTATAAGGGCAGAAGAATGATGATAATTTATTCCAAAGAAAATGCAAATTCCACGAAGTATTCTCACAAACAACAAGTCACCTATTGCAATTAATTTCAAATAACAAGAACTAAAATACTCGTACACCACCTACAACCGAAGTATCGACCTAATTTTGTATTCAAATAACTTAACGGAACATGATTTAAGACTAAATATTTGTCTCAAGACTCACTTACAAGATGCTAAATAATAAGCACAGAACTAAATAATAGGCTAAACTAAACATGTCTAATGCTAACAATAGGCTAAACATGACTCGTTTTAGTTCAATGGAAATCATGTCACGATCTCAATTGTTTAGATAGGTACTTATATTAATATGTAATGTTAATGTACTTTAATATGCATTGTTAGTCAGATCATGTTCTTGGAGTACATGACTTGGATGCTACAGCATGTTTAAATCAGGCGGTAGACGCGAAGACGTGGACTAAAGATGGGTCTTCCCATACCTTGACGTGGTACGGCTTCGATTCTTTTCGAGTGCGATATAGAGAAACATTTTCCAAAATTAGTCCATTTTCATGGTAAGGGAATACACATTTATTTTTAAGATTATAAAAATTGAATTAATACGTACAAACCCCTGCTTAATATCTTCCTCAATAATTGATATACTCTAACACTCTACGACCATAATAAAATTATACTTTTTTAATTTCTCCCCAAAAATATTCAATGAGCCTCTCCAAACGATTTTTACAAATTGTAACGAATTGGTGACCTTAGTGTGTTACGCGCGTTGTTATTAGAGTTGTTTGCTGTTTTTGATCTAACAGTAAATTAATGTTGTTGTTGATCTTATAATAAATTAATGTTGTTGTTGTAGCTCTATAAAATCGAAAGTCAACGCGACAGTCTGACACCCCTTAACACAAACTTATGAATTGTTGACTCAAAAGTTAACGGTGCCTGCACATTGGAGCCGGTTCTCGCAATATTTTCGCTAACTAACTTTACTTACGTATAAAACCGTTATTTTTACTTTTGTGCATATTACAAGAAACTATTGTTTTAAAAAATGCCAATTTTGGCCAGTATTTATGTATTATTATCGATATTGCATGATAAACCGTAATTATTATTGCTGTAGGTGATGGGTTTGAAACGCGATAGGTGCCTAAATAACTGAGAAAAGTTGCAGTTTTTTTAGTTTAACTTTAACCTTTGGTCAGTTAACGTCGCAGTTATGTAGTCGAAATCATGGTGAAAAGATTAGTTAGTAAGTAAAATCGGAGGTTGATTATCCAGGATTAGACAAGCTGGATGTGCCACATCATCATCATCATCAGCCTGTAATATTCCCACTGCTGGAATACAAGCCTCCTGCCTATGAGAATGAATGATGGGCTATAATCAACCACGCTGGCCCAGTGCTGATTGGTAGATGTCACATGTCTTCGAAGTTTTGGTTCTAGGACATGCCAGTTTCCTCACGATAGTTTCCTTTATCGTTTTGAGAGTAGTGGTGATGAACACACCCACACATAGTAATGCACCTGCCTCGGTTCAAACCCACGACTTACTGTTCGTAACTCGGGACCGCCACCACTGGGCCACTTGAATACCGGTATTTTTGGAAGCTGCAGATTTAATGCAGTTATTAGTATTATTACCTATACCTAATTAAAGAATTTTAGCAGCTAATGATATGACCTTAAACACTACCTTTTCGCGTGGGAACGCTTGCGTCACGATTTCGCATAGTTTTGGTAATAATCAATTAGCATATTCGGTGACCTAGATAGGTGTTATTTTTCACGATATTTCTTACATCAGGACGTGTAAATTGGCCGCATATGTTTGTAAACAAACTATTGATTTACCTTTTTCCTCTCTGTAAAACTACAGAAAATAGTCTATTCATGATTTGGTGTTTATGTCAGTTTCGTTTTGTAAAATCAGTATACGATATATTACACTTGTGTTATCCATGAGAACGCCTAAATTATAAAATTAATACCACTAATTTTCGTTGTTTTTTATCTAACGTATCTAGACTATAACAAGCGAAGCTATAAAGTAAAGACAATAAACACAGTCGGCATCATCATAACAAAGAAGAATATTAAAAAGGAAAAAAAATATAATATTACGTCATCTTCAACGACCGTTTATAAGTACTCTACTTCATAACTTTTATGCGATGCAGTTTCAAATCGTGTATTGTCAGTTTTTAAGTTTCAAATGAGATAATCTTTGAAAACTCCAACTTAGTTCCTGATGTTCAACTGTAGCGTTTGCGATAGCCCATCATCATCATTATCTTGCTCTTTTTTTATTGGTCTCGATTGTCCCACTGCTGGGCAAAGGCCTCCCCCATAGCCTTCCACTGCTCTCTACTTACGGCTCTCTCTAGCCAATCTCTCGCAAACGCCTCTAAAGCAACACGCCAGTGCTTTCGAGGCCTCCCTCGGCGACGACGCCCGTCTTCTGGCACTCACTGAGTGACGACTCTGACCCGTCGGTCCTGATGCATTCTACAGACGTGGCCCACCCACTCCCACTTTAACCCAGCCGCCATGTTGCTCACATCAGCTGTTTCAGTTTTTGAGCGTATTTTGGTATTGCGAATCCTGCTGAGCTTAATACCCAATGCACTATGCTCCGTCGCCCTTGGAAAACCTTTTTTTTTAGGATGGGAAATCATCAAATGACTTCTCCCACTCTGGGCGGAGCGGGAGGGAGTGTCAGACTTTTACTGACTAAAACCCATCCATGTTCCTTCCGTCGTCATTAGACGGACGGACGGCTAGCTAGCCCATAGCTAACCGTCCACACGCCCGGCCCTTGGCAAACCTTGAGTTTGGACTTTTGTGGCTTTATACTGATTTATTTACAAACTTAGATAAGGCAAGAGAAGAAGGCAAGGGCAGGAGAAAAAGAGGAGGCATTATAGATATTACTTGTCATGTCGTCAGACACCACCTTTTGCCGCATCAAGCTTCAAACAGTCGGTCTTTGTCTACTGCGACATCAAGTCATCCCCTGACTACGGCTGGTGCAATCCGGTCGAAACGTCGTCGGGCCTAAATTAAAGGTCTTCAAAAATTCCTGCCATTTCAAACTAAAATTACTCTTGCCCAGTCTCTTCTTCTACCTCTTCTAGACTATGCTGATATCTGTTTTCTTGATGCGACTGAGGAACTTCTGAATAAACTCGAACGTCTGCAGAATCTGTGTATCCGCTTCATTTTCGGGCTTCGTAAGTACGACCATGTGTCGGAATTTCGGAAGCAGCTGAAGTGGCTACCTATTCGTCAGCGTCGAGATTGTC
Source organism: Xestia c-nigrum (assembly GCA_916618015.1). Taxonomy (NCBI): domain Eukaryota; kingdom Metazoa; phylum Arthropoda; class Insecta; order Lepidoptera; family Noctuidae; genus Xestia; species Xestia c-nigrum. The sequence continues at coordinate 20,698,522 of OU745257.1, read as the reverse complement.
ACATTCTTTCTTTTCTCTTTTCCATTCTTCATAATTCTAAGGCTCCTTCCTATCTTCGTGAACGCTTTCAGTATCTCGTACCTAGAGGTAAACCTTGTCGCTCATCATCATCTCTTCTCCTTCGTTTTCCTCCCCACTCCTCAAGTCGGTATGATGGATCATTCACTGTTCGTGCTGTGCGCCTTTGGAATTCACTTCCACACTCCTTGCGGGATAGCCCGTCGTTAGAGGTGTTCAAGAAGGGAATAAAGGACCATTTCCTGTCTACTTGATCAATATGTATGTATATAAGTATCGGATTTTATAGGTATGTATAATATATATCTAAGCTGTATGTATTACATATATTTTATTGTATGAATGTAGTTTTTTTTTAAGTTTATTTGGAATGTAATGTTAATGCACATACGTAAGTAGGTATATCCTCTTTTGCAAATCTCGCTTTCAAAAATTAGGTTTGCTGTAAGAAAACCCAACTCTGGGTTAAGCTCGCCTTTGTACATAAGCTATATTTTTGCAAATTATATGTATATTTGATGTTTTTTTTGTGTGCAATAAAGAATAAGAATAAGAATAAAGGTAAATTTGCGAGAAATACCCGTTTTCATATGTTTTATAATATCAAGACATCAGTTACACAATAAACAAAATAATTAAACGTATCAATGCTATTGAACTCCACAAACAGTTAAATTAAGTTGTTACTCGCAATTATAATTCATACGTCTAACTACCGTTAAAACAAATGAAGGAAGTATCACAGACGCTTAAATACGTATGTTTTAATTGGGCTTATGACTACCTAATCTTAGATTAAAGTGATATTATAATTAAAATTACGGTAAAAACTATACTTCCCACTAGTCATTTTATGATAGCAGTAAGTTCAGTGCAAAATTTAAAAAAATCTTCCGAAGTCTTCTTCTTCATTTTCCAAGTGTGCTGGGGTCAACTTCCAGTCTTACCAGATGCAGCTGAATTTGACATGGAGCGACTGCCTATCTGACCTCTACAACCCAGTGCCTGTGCCCTTATCTTTCTAAGGCTCAGAGGGTTCCCATCTATGAAATGACCTCGGCAAGCGAAGTTTAACTTTATAAATCGACCTATGCGGTTAGCCGGTAGCCTCTCAGTCTGTTCTGCAATTGATGATAACGATGAAGTCTTACCAAGGAGTATTATAATACCCAGGTCCAACTGGGTTGTGGAGGTCAGATAGGCAGTCGCTCCATGTAAAAAACTGGTACTCAGCTGCATCCAGTTAGACTGGAAGCCGACCCCAACATAGTTGAGAAAAGGCTATGCAGATGATGGTGCTATTAAACGATGAATGAATTGCAACTATGAAGGTCGTCCAAGGTTATTTGAATTACAAATTATGCAAAATGATACCAATATGGAATCGTTTCGTGCCAAATCTCTAAAGTATATTGATTGATAACTAAGAATCATTTGAATTGCATGTTGGGAATCATTTAGGAGACGAAGACGGCACGGTTAGCTTGAATTTTGATAATCCACGGTCCATTTAATTCAAATCACGTCTTCGCTGTTTTAGTATGAATATTTTATGTTAAGTTATCATCACGATTTTCATTGATAAGTGTAAATGGAGTTGTTATGTGTAGTCATGTAGGTACTTATTATTATAGCACACTATCATGCCAGTAATCCCTGAAATGTTCGGCAGAGGTACGCCTCTCACCTGTACAAGTGTACATTCACCTACGGTTATATAGGCCTTTTTTTTTAGCAAGGGAAATCATCAAATAACTTCTCTCACGTTCCTTCCTCGCCCTTTATGTTCCTGGGCCACGGTATCTCTTTCGAACAGGCACGCCAGCAGGCTTCGGCCCTTGCGGGCCCCTCCCTTTATGCTGACATCTCTTTGAGGCGCGCGTGGAACACGAACGCGCCGTCGACACGGGCTGTCGTCATTAGACGGACGGACGGCTAGCTAGCCCATAGCTAACCGTCCACAAGTCCGCGTCTACGGTGGCTGGTAGCCACCACGTGGCCCCGACGCCCGGTGCATCTCCTGCGGCAGGCTCCTTAGCCTGGCTCAACAAAAGCACTTGCGACCACTGTGGCCCTGCGTCCCTGTGCCTGTGTGTTTAACTCTAATTAAATCATTTTTTGAAGTGAAAATTTCTCAGGTGGTTGTACACTTTTTGAGTGAACAAAAACCACGGAACTCGCGTGTGCTCGCATGACTTTTACGTACGCTTTTCGTAGCACTCGTAGCCGATCCGCTACGATTACACCGTAGTGGGTCGTCTACTAGTTTCTACTTCTATCGGTAGTACCCAAAGACTTGTGTGACTGATTTTATTTACCCCCTAATCTGTTGCTACATAACTGGCTTAAGCTTTGCCAGACGAAATTGGCGCCACTATCATTAATTAATATCAAAACAATAGCTAAACAAACGATGCTCCATTCAAACGTCCGAGTAGACTACCTCGGCTACTGTCGGGTGAGTCAGCACTCTCTGACCTCAGTCTAGTGCTCTGTGATTAATACTTATGGTAATGAATCTATTCTGTTATGACCTTCTGCGTAGAACGGAAGGAACTGGTACGTTATTGTGTGTATATGGCGTTATGTAATTACCAATGTGTTGTTAATTATGCGTTGCGTTGGTTATGTACAGAAGAGACAAATAAATATAGTTGCTACTACAGGAAGTAAAATCTTTTGTTGCGAGAAAATTGTAGAAATATTACATACACAGTATACTCTACTATCGTATTCAAAACTGTAAAATATAAAATATCTACCTCATTTTGTTTCTTAACTACAAATCAAGTACTACATATGTTTATGTTCACACACTCGACAATCTAGGGAACAACTATCTTTTTCTTGAAATCAGGATCGGCACCATGTCTTGTTTGATAAAATTCTGTACGGAACTTATCAAAGTGACAAATATATCCCCTTTTTTACATAAAAAAAAAAACTCTTCTTCCGTATCAGCACAAACTAAATAAGAATACGCTGTTAGCCATTTAGTGAGGCGTGCCGGATTGTAAATCTGTCAGCACCAGGCATTAACGCAAGAGCAGCACATTTACAAAATTGCATAAATCGTCAGGTGTAATTCTAATTAGCATACTAACCCTTTTCAACATACCTTATTATGCATTGAAATTAAACTAGTTTCACTTACATCTTGAGCCATAAGAGTAGGGTTACCATTTCTAAATTTGAAACATCCTGACTAGAAATCGAACATTTTTATTAAGAGCGGATATTTTTTGAACGTTTTATTTTAAGTTATCCGGCTCGAAGGACCAAAATTATGGATGAGCGAAACGGTAGTTTCAATTTTAGATTATTATCGATGCGAGGTGTATCTTTTTTATTTTTCGAAACCTCCGGACAGTTTAGAATGGCTGGACAAAATCTAGACGGAGAGAGAAAAAGCCGAATAAGAAAAATATCGGATGGTTACCCTACATAGGAGCAGGTCATCGTTCTTTACGGATTTAGCGATAGTTTAGTTACTAGCCAATTAGTATGTGGATTGTGGATATTATATGGGAGTGGAAACGTTTATTTACTTCAAGTTGAAGTAGACGAGAAAGCGGTATGAATTCAAGTGCAGAACCTAAGCTATATAAGACGGAGGACACTTAACCTTTAGCCTTTCTACTGACACCTGCGATAGACGAAGAATGTCTTTGCTTTGTGGTATTTTGTAGGAAAAGCAGATCGTTTATAACAGCGTACAAAAATTGAAATTTCCCAACCAACTGTCCTCACTTACATTCGTGTCGTGTGTTAATCTTGAACCGAAACTTCGAAGACATAACGACAACACTGGTCACCAGGGTCACATAGATGGGTTCTGAGTTTCAAACAGTTGGGAAGCTATTGGCTGATCATACCGTAAAAAGATGTGTTATAGTGTGCTTCAAAGTAGTGGTAGCTTAGTGGTATGATCGCTTGACTGCTACGTCATAGGACACGAATTCGGACCTAAGACACGCACCTCTGAGTTTTCGAACTCATGTGCCTAATGTATCACTTGCTTCGGTGAAAGAAAATATCGTTTGGAAACCAAGCACTACGTTTAAAGCCAATTCACAGACCCATGGGCTTCCTGCCGGGCTTGCGGGCCTGTTCGAAAGAGATACCGCGGCCCCGGAACATAAAGGGCGAGGAAGGAACATGGATGGGTTTTAGTCAGTAAAAGTCTGACACTCCGTCCCGCTCCGCCCAGAGTGGGAGAAGTCATTTGATGATTTCCCATCCTAAGAAAAAAAAAGGCCCATGGGCTTATTATAAACTCTGACACCAGCCCCCATATTCACAAACGCTCACAATGAATTTCCATTCGACAAGTCGTAATGTAGCTATCCTTTTCTGGCATAACGATAACGACCGAGATAGACACACGACTTACCGAATCGAAGCGTTGCAGACCCCGTATTCACAAACGTTCGACTCGTTTACGATTCGACAACTCGTATATCTGTTTTCTTCTGGCATTACCAAAACGACCGAGATAGACATGCAACTTCCCGAATCGGAAGCGAATCGAAGCGTTGTGAATACGGGGGCAGTTGTGAATATGGGGTCAGGTTAGGTACTTCCCACTCCAAAAAAAAGCGTGTTTCATTATTGACCACCAGTAGGATAGTGCAGAGCTTACAAAAAAAAACATCTTCAATCTCAAAGTGACGAAAACTTCACCAACTTGTAATGATGACTGTACAATCTACGAGTACAACACAATTATTATATGAAAGTATAATTACAAGAATACCATTCAATATCTTTTTCTTATTTATTGCAGCCAGTGAGGTTACATACACATCCTCTAAGTGAGCAGTGAAATTGTGATTTAAATTACACATGTTGTAATCGAATTAATTCTAAATGCAATCCACGTAATTGGTAGTGTGTTGATCGAACATTAAGATAGAAATGATATTATGATTTTATTATTCCTGTTATGTAGTTGGTAAGGAGGTGTTAAAGTTTATGAGTTTATTAAGTAATCTTATAAGTTATTGGCTACTAAAAGTTTAAGCTGGAACTAAAACTTATTATGAAGGTTCGGCCATTTGCAATGAAACGTTCAATTATTATTATCCAGCGGTTGCAACATTTCTGTAAAAGTACGTTACTTTAGTACTTCATGCATGAGATTTAAGCATAAGTTTGGACAGACACACTTAGACAACGTGACAATCTATCGGTGAAAACAGTGATGGAAAAATTAATATGCTTAGGACTGACATAAGCTACCGAAAACTGCTGTAGAAATGTCCGCTCTGTGCCAGTTTCGAAATTTGAAGAATAAGCTACATAGGTTTTATTATTAAATAATGTTGAAAACATAAAAAAAATTAAAAAAAATACGTCATACAGGACATTTAACATAACATTTTCCTGAAAATGTTTCAGGCGAAAACGTTAGAACATTTGCAATGGATCTTGGCAGTCCTCGACGTAGATTGATAGAGCTTTCGTTAAAAATGCATTCGACAAAACCGTTCCTGAATCCAGACAGACGGGTAGACTGGAGAAATGCTCCTACAAATGTGAAAACATTTCAGAAGCCCTCAGGTAATATCTTAAAGGATTATGTAGAGGTGTGAAAAGTAGACTTAAACGTTATTAAAGAAGAAGGAGGGTAGACAGATTTGTCTGCTAAAAAATTAATCATTTTCGTCCCACCCGAAAATCTATTCAGTATTCCCGCGATCATGATGCTTGCAACAGCTGCGAAATATCGGGAGCTCACAAAAACAAAAGAAAATCACGGATATGATCCCGTAAGTACTAAGTTCACACTGACATGTTTCAATTCAAAAATGTGTTTTAAACAGTTGTTTTTAGACAATCAGACCGTCATCTTTTCGGTGAAAATGGACCTAAGTGTAGTGAAAAACCGTGAAAGTCTAAGGTCCGTATTACAGAACGAAACTCAAGTCCAGTTTGATCTTAAATCGCCCAATCATAGTTTAAACATAGAATCTGTACTTGAGGATCCGTCTTATTCCAGAACAGCAATCAAACTACATTCAGATGAATCGAGATTCAAATCGTTTCTCAAGCAGAGTATATCTTTTGTCTATGCATCAACCTGTTTTCGTTTACATTTTTTTTTTTGCCAAGTCTGTTTCTAGTTACGCAAAATAAGAATTTAGTTTAAAACCAATTTTTTTATGAAAGTGTATGGATCCTGCACATCTCTGAGGTATCTGAGAGGAACGCTGAAATTCAACCTTCTGTTCGAATCATCGTTAAATATATCATCGTAATAATCAAGCTCTTCGAAATGATCCATTTTGTTTGTATTATAAACTTCAATTCGACAACTCAATAATTTGACACTGCCAAGGAAATCTCTGCTCAAGCGGGGTGTCGACCACACTTGCGTGGTCATAGATCAATCTCTACTTAAACCATAATCTACAACTGAGTAATGATCTAGAATAAAGCTATACTCGGCTGAACTACAATCAATGAATCTATGCTTGAGGAACGTTTTAAAATCAAAACTCGACTTAAAACTAGTTTTTAACAGAGATCAGTGCTTGAGTTTCGTTCTGTAATACGGACCTAAAACAGTGCGTTATTAAAAAACCCTATAATCATTTGCGCCTACTGTTTAGCTAGCCAAATCATCATTCTCCTGCCCTTATCTACGATTCTCCCCAAAGAAATCTTTACCACCTATAAGCCTACATTGTGGAATGCAATAAGGAATTGAGTATTGAGTACCTAAATTTATTTAGAGTTGGCGCAGCATGTCTTTTCCTTCCATTCTTCTTTCTTACTCGTCATCTCAGCAGACACCTCCTTTTTAGACATATCATCGTCCACACATTCCATCTATCGTCTCCTTGGACTTCTTCTTCTTTCTTTTCTCTCTCTATCTCCTGTGCAGGCTAATAAATGCTTTTTCTTTCTTTCTTTCTTTCTTTCATTCCTTCGCATTACATCTTCATACACATGTCCAGTTTTTGGTGAGCCTATTGTTATTAATTATGCACAAACCAAGACTAATTACTTGAACATTTAACGGCTGCTACAGAGTGTTTAAATGAAAATAAAACGAAAATTGCTAGTTGATAATTACATGCATACCTACGTATAGACGTACGTTATATTATACCTTATAGTTTACATAACTTCAAAACGAACTAAGATTACACGAGTAAAAAAATATATTAAAGAATTTTATTATTTTACATAATTAGCGCATGGAAGTTAATTCAATTTAGGTCATGGGGTGGGGGACGATAGGGTAAGTCATTAATCAAGATTTATGTGTGGGAAAATGTGCCTACACGAACAACAAATATATCGAAGGAAATACCGATTGCGTCCATGTTTTTTTTTTTTAAAACATTTGTTTTGAGACAGGAAAATGAGTTCAAAAGAATGTAAGTATTTTACAGATTGTTCTGTTACTTGTTTTAATCACAGCGTTAGCAATTTAAGCTACGTTTACTAAGTCATAAAAAAACTTTTTTGCAAAAAATAAAACCGACTTCAAAAAAAAAAAACAGAAAAGTGAAAAATAACTTTAGCTTCTGAAGTCGGTGACCTTTGTTTGATTGCTTTAGTTTTTTTTGTCACCGACTTCAGAAGCTAAAGTTATTTTTCACTTTTCTGTTTTTTTTTTTTGAAGTCGGTTTTATTTTTTGCAAAAAAGTTTTTATTTTTCACTTTTTAGTGGTTCACATGTGCTAGATACATGGAAATTGCATATCGTTACAATTACAACAAGCCCAAACACGACTATGGTACATTGTCTAATTATGGAGTTCCGTGACTCTTGGCTTCATCATCAGATCTGATGGTAGAATGGTTCTTATCAAACGCAAATGCTTCACTTGTTGTAGAAAATACCAAAATCGCAACACGTTTTCATATAAAATTTGAAGAGTTCTCTCGATTTCGCCAAGATTCCATCATCAGATCCTGACTTGGTGGCTATGGGACCATTTGGAAAGAATACCCTTTCCAACAAAAAAATAATTTTCCAAATCGGTTGGCAAGCGACGGAGTTACGCCTGAACAAACATAAAAAAAAAAAAAAAAAATAGAAACATCCGAATTGAGAACCTCCTCCTTTTTTAGAAGTCGGTTAAAAATGGAAATTCACATTTATTCGGTCGGAAAAAATGGAAATTCACATTTATTTAGTCGGTCTGATTATCTAAGAACAGCCGTTTAAAACACATTTTTGTATGGGAGCATGTCACAGTGACAGCTGTTATTAGATAATCAGACCGTTATCTTTTCGGTGAACATAGACCGTAGTTCTTTTCCTTTTATCGTGTGGTTAGTGCCGAACCTGGTGTCAGAGTTTTTATGCCGCTCATGTGCCTCTGACTTAGCTTTACATGGCCATGTTCTCTTGGTCAACATTCTTCATTGACACGACAATGCTTAACCCGACTTACATGGCCGCAGCATGGAAGACACACTGCGTCAAGTATGGAAGAAGAAGTTCTTTCTTCTTTTACTCGTCTTATCTCCACAGTCATCTCTTTTCAAGCCATATTATTGACGAGACGACAATTATTATTATTATAAGCCTATATTGTCCCACTGCAGGGCAAGGGCCTCCCTTCCCTCCTTCCACATTTCGCGATCATGTGCGATTGTAGGCCAATCCTTTGCGAAAGAGTCTAGCTCATCCCACCATCTCCTTCTGGGCCTGCCGCGTTGTCGTTTCCTGCTAAATGATAAATGATATTTATTTTGCAAATTGGTTTTCACAAACACTTTTACACGTCCTTATTTTTTAAACGAGATGGGGCCGGTGTTTCGTACCTGACTACTCTGAGAAGAAACAGCCGAAACAAACTCAGAGGTCATAGTCTCTTTTAAAGTCCAGACAATCGTTGCTATTTGGTATCCACTGACTGGTTATTTTTGCCCATTGCTCCTCCGACATGCGGCAGATGTGACCAGCCAGCCAGGGACGACAATAACGACCCTAAAATATTATCCCATCATTCAGTTCCTCATTCACAACAGTTCTGCCGGAACCTTGTATCGTTATTTTTTGCGTTCAAGTGTCAAGATTAACATGAGAATGATCAATAAGGAAGCTGTAAATGTGGGAAACAGTATCGTTTATAATGCACTTTGATAATGCACAATCATATATTGTTTCTCAAGGAATAATTAATAAATAAAGGTAATTAATGGTGGAAGAGGAGTGGCAAAGATTAGTCGACAAGACAATGCATTGTTAACGCATAACTTTTGATAATGTACCACAAATAATTATGGTTGCAAGATTGATTGCGATTATGGTTTAATTAAAAGTTAGGAGCTAATAAAATTGAGATGACTAAATAAGACAAAAAAGTTTTGTAGATTACAAAATGTAGGATTGTAGGTCTGTAGAATTTCTTCTTTTCTGTTTAAAGAACAGTAATCAAGACTTGAAGTAAGTAAACATCATTTTGTTCAAATCATCTCTTCACAACATGGTTTTAAAATTTCTTACCGTCCGTAGTAGAAAGCAAGTCTTTCGGCTTGTTTAACAATATTGATTTTATCAAAGAAATCAATTTCCCACCTCAGTATCTTCAACAGCGAAACTTGGCTTACAGGAAACTCAGGCAAAACTTAGCTGAAACTCACAAACCGCTCACTTCATTAAAGTTAACTTGGAGCACTACACAATACCTAGTTGGTAACGAGTAAGTTACTGTCGGTTCAACTTGTCGGTAGTGCTGAGTAGGGAGTAAGCAGAGTGAGTAGCAATTTCGGGAAGAGGAAAATATTTCAGCCTATTGATATTTTAAATTAGACTAAGGCAATCGTGTCTTAGGAAAGGTATAAAAAGCCGTGTGTCCGAATACTTAGATCCTACCACATTAAGAAAGAAATAAAAAGTTTCTATTTTTCTCCTACATAACAAAACTAAATGATTCAAATCACTATATCTCTACATATTATAAAACAAAGTCTTCCGCCGCGTCTGTCTGTCCCTATGTATGCTTAGATCTTTAAAACTACGCAACAGATTTTGATGCGGGTTTTTTAATAGATAGAGTGATTCAAGAGGAAGGTTTTTGTTTATCATTTTACGCGGGCAAAGCCGCGGACATCGGCTAATTTACTATTAAGCAAATAAAAATAAATTAATTTAAAAATAAGACATAAAATTAAATTAAATGTAGGCTTACTATTTAGAACACTTATGCTTTACCCTTTGGAGATTAAAGGTATGATGTTATTTTATGTTAATAGTTTTTTTATAACAAAAGAAAAGCTCATATATCATTCGCTCCACAGATCCTGTCCAAATCAATAATAGAAACTATTCTTGCTTCCTAAACGATCTCCAATGGACATGACGTGCAGTTTTTTTGCAAACTGACCAATGACCGGGGCGTGGCTCCATAGTTCATACATCAACAGGCCATCAATCATTCATTCTTTACATTCATTCATTCATTCATTCACAAAAAACCGATCATTCCTTCCACTGTTCGAAATTCAATTCAAAATCAGAATTACAAAAAGTCCTTGATTGGCGAAATGTATCTGATCTGTAGATTAAAATAAATAGTACTTTCTTCAAATCTATTTTTTTGTAACTTAATCCTTCTTAGGTAATTATATAAATATCAATCCGTCGCCCTTGGCAAGAAAGGTATTGTAGTTTTTTAATAACTTTCCATTTCAATTACGAAACAGCTGTCAATGGAATGTCATTAATTTTTGTGGGAATTCAATCTGCGTTATTTCTACGTAGGTTACCTATAATCGTTATGCAACTGACTTTACCATTTTAAAAATATCTAATACATTCCGTCAAAAATGTTACAGGAGCGCGGAATCTGAATTCGTACCCTTTTTCTGGCAATAGGGTTGGGTCCCTTATTACATTTCACTGAACAACTTAACTTTCATATTTTTTTTGCAGCTAGTTGGGTAAGTGTATCTCTATTCCAATTTTAAAGTTAATTTCTCTATCTCATTCCTTTTACGAATGAAAAATTGCAGCCAATACTCTCTGAAAAAAAATATTAATGTCTAAAAATATCTTGAGAAACTTCCTGACTCTCGACTGACAAGTTGCCTTAGGTCATCATTAAATAGTATTTACTTTTATACTGTTACATTATTCCTTTTTTGGATGTGCAAAGGTTAAATTGGATGCAGCTTTACTAACGTTGTCAATTAAAGTGATTTTCATCTACACTAATATTATAAAGAGGAAAACTTTGTTTGTTTGGGTGCAATGAATAAACTCAAAAACTACTGTGCCGATTTCAAAAATTCTTTCACCATTGGAAAGCTACATTCACCCTGAGAAACATAAGTTATATTTTATCCCCGTAGTCCCACGGGAACGGGAACTACGTGGGTGAAACCGCGTGACGTCCGCTAGTTTTAAAATAAATAGTAAATAGTAGGCACGTAGAGATATTATTATGTTTCTAATGTTATAAATATGTATACTTCAGTAGTGATTTTGTGATGCAATACTTCACAATTAATCTTTATTAAGTGGACAATGGACCCATGATCTAAAAAACAACAAGTAAAGTCGATTTGTCGTGGGTGCGCCTTATTGTGTTGCCAACGCTTGTCATATGTAAATAATTACAAAAATAGAATATTAGCTAAAAATAAACAACTGCCTGTGCAGTTAACTATAAGTGCCAGTATCGTTATTGCCAGAGTCTTTATAGTTTATAATGGTTTGTGGAAGGCTCGTAACGGGCTCACATGGACTTGTGTGTAAACAGTAGCCTTAAATTAGCCGTATTGTCACAATATTTCTACAACAAATTTTTAATTAAATAATCACAGCTTATTACACTCAATTAAACCACACTTAAAACATTGCAAACATTAGCTTAAACCAAGATTATCTGTAGGTAATTGTTGTAGACAGTCCGTTTCGTAGTTAACATAACACACATAACCGAATGCAACTTTTATGCCTAGTTCGCACAGTAACAATGTGTTGCATTGTCCAGCGAGTAAGTAGGGAGATTGCATGCGTTGCAAATTGCAGCAATACTTTAAAATATACCTACTTAGGTTTATGACTAGCTTATTATAAACTAGCCGATGCCCGCGGCTTCGCCAGCGTAAAATTATATAGAAAAACCTTCCTTTTGAATTACTCTATCTATTAAAAAAACATGCATCAAAATCCGTTGCTTAGTTTTGAAGATCTAAGCATACATAGGGACAGACAGACGCGGCGGGAGACTTTGTTTTATAATATTATGTCATGTAGTGAAGACGTAGACGGCAGTAAAGCCCGCTTGCATTACAAATCACTGCATGCTTAAAGTGTTGTGTTGCGTTCATTTATGACTTAGAAATATCTTTCTGATTCACAATTCTAATAATATCGTTCAAATAAAAAATAACATAACATCACGCCTGTAAATAATCCCCGAGAGGTTAGGCAGAAGATACCTAATAGTACTCCCACATTTTGCCAGTTATGTTTAAGTCCCATGTAATAGGGACCGAGCCTATTGACAGCAACCGGGCATAAATCCAGACTCCGTGGCTTTTAATGAGAAATTCCTGATAGAAAAACCCACATAACTCTTTACCCAACCCGGGAATTGAAACCAGGACCTCTAGCTCAGTGGTCGTGATTCCAACTACTGGATCAACGAGGCAGTACTAAATACAGTAGTCGTATGCAGTATGTAGTGAATAATTTATAGTATTACATTGTTAATAGACATTCAATACAGAAGGCTATGTTGTTATTATAATTAGTGCTTAATTAATTAATTTATCTGACTTTACAACCAAACCACAACTCACTGGAACACACATATCTATAACTCAAACTACAAAAAAGAACCAAGTAACTGACCTATGACCACAAAATTGAAATTCTCGCTATAATTACTTACAAACAAATAGTGTTGCATAACACCTTTCATGTGAAAGTGATCGTCCGCTAAACGATGATGATTAATATCTTTAGATCTTGGTTCTTTTTTACTTGACTCGTGCCGTCGTGTGGTGGGGAGCAATGAATGGATGGTGACATGAATTGATGAGGGAGTTTAGTGAAATGTGACTGTAGTTCGGTGGAGATTCGGACTCGGGTTTTTGGAGATAGAGGGTTTTTTAATGTGTAGTGAAGGATTTAGATTGATGTTGTTCTTAATGACGGTTTATTGTTGATCTCTATACAGGGTGTAAACCACCTCATCACAAAGCCGTTAACCAAGCATTCTGTACATTCAACTAAGTAACTTTACGCAAAAATGATTGCAGGGAAACAACTTTTTTTTGAGGTTATAAATCATGTTTTGAGGTAGAACTCAATGTAACGCACTTTAAACATTGTGCTGATGGATGGATTGAGTAGTACGGGGGTCGTGAAGGTGTAAAAAATCAAAATCTTACAAAAAAAACTTGTATTTAAAAAAAAACTTGTTAAAAAGTTGTAACTTTGACCCCCATATTTCCGTAACTAAAAGGTTCCCAGGTATGGTGTAGAACAAAAAAATGATCGTAATGATGAGGAAAAGAAGTGCTTTTCGGCTTCGTGAAGAGGTGTTTCACCCTTTATAGTTAGTTTCGAGATAGAATTATAGACTTATGTCTGAAAAAAACACGAACGATAATAGACAAGTATGGATGGATGAAGAATAAGACGTGCTGCGCCGACCCCAAATAAATAAGGATAGGGTTAAGAAAATCATGATAATAATGATATTATCATGATTTTCTTAACCCTATCCTAATTTATTTGGGTCTAATTCTTCCATACTTGTCTATTATTCGTCATCTCATCAGATACCTCCTGTCTTACCATATCATACTGCATACACTCCACCCATCGTTTCTTTTGTCTTCCTCTACTCTTATACCCTTCCACATTAATACATTTTTTTTTATCAGAATTACAGACATAAATCACTAATATTCATGTCTCTAAAGACTATGTCACAATGGATAAATTAAGTATCTTGTTATTTAGGTAAATTTCACTTGATCATAATATAAAAAAAAACAAAACCAACATTTAAAATCACGCTCAAATTCTTAACATTCTAGTCTCTATTAAATTATTAAGAAAGCTTCCCAAATTGTTCATGTGATGTTGAGTGAGAAACTGACACATATTTGACAGTTCTCTTTGACATTTGCCTTCAGGCGCCATATTGAAAATCGTTATTCAAACGCGATAAGTAGCAAGTGACATTAATCCTATCGAATCAAAATTAATTGATTAAATACACGTTGTATTACGCTACCACGTAATTTTTAAGTCCATACATTGACGGAATAACTACTTTTTTCCATAACATAACTACGTAAGTGCTGGTAATTCTGATTCGTCTCGGTTGACGTTTTGGCAAGTGAGTCAAATGTCAGATGAGGCGATAGCAATCGTTCTATGGAATTATGTAAGTTGAAGTGGCTTGGGAATTTGATAGTAATAGGAAATAAGTTGCTAAAGAGTTGGAGTTGATAAAAACAACAATTGGAAGATGCAAAGTTTTGTAGGCTTCGGTGCGTAGCTCGTTGTTACAATCTCTAAATAGTTTAAAGATTACGGTGTCTTTTGGTTGTTTTTAGTACAATATAAATATCATACATAATTATATTCAATTCTGTGAAACCCGAATATGTAGTTGAAAGCTTCTATTTAGATTGAAATAATGATAAGTACCTATTATTCCAAAACCTGTGGTGTTTTCTCAAATGAATTAAATATTTGCATTAGCAATCCGCAGCAGCAAAATATAATCAAAAATCTAAATCAAAGCATTTATTTCAAGTAGGCCAATAACAGGCACTTTTAAAGTGTCGAAACTTAGATGACATTTAAATATAGCTACAGTCCCAGTCACAAGACATAAAAACTGTGAAAGTACTGTAGTTGCCGATTCCCTAGCGTAGATCTCTATGGAGAAGAACGGGCAAGAAACTCCATGGACACTCTTTTAAATCTGATAAAGCAATAAGTATTATGACTTTATCAGTCTTCGAAGTAGGCTCAAATAGGGGAAATAAACATAGACGGAAGGCAATATTTATTACCGAGGTATTGCAAAACAGCTACCAGCAAAACGTGAGAAAAACAAATGATAGGACCATAAAAAGCCATAAACGAGATCGAAGCACATACTCGCTAACTATACTATTACTACTCGATTACCAACCGATTACTATTAGTTAATACGTTCATTTCGTGACCGGCGGGTGCTTTCTATTCAATCCACAGTAATTGTCCATAACTACGGTTCAGTTATGCATTTGTTATTTAACTTTGTTAATTACAATAGTAAACGTTTGTAATTGTCTTTGGGAGATAGATAAGAAGACATTAGTGTAGGGCTGGTGCATCGAATAGATGTATGTGTCACCGTAAAATTGACAAACACGTTATATTACAATATAACGTGTTTTTTGTCGCGATATTGTAATGTCTTGAATTATTGTCAACTGAACATACGGAAGTATCTCTGCCCCCATAATCGGGACTTGGGGCACCCCTCCGTTAGGTTAGTTAGGTTCCTTTAAACCCTGCACTCGGAAATAGGGGCCCCGCGAAGCGGGGCTCCGTCGACTATGCTTTTTAGGGAGAATATAAAGTGTTTTAAGGTTATGTTATATTAATCGGTATTTCTCAGGAATGGCGCATTATCTTTTCATGAGAGTTGTGCCACTGGGCAAGAGGGACCCCTCCTTCGCATGCATTTCACAAAAAATAATGCGTTTTGTTGTAAGCAGTATGTTCATTTGACAATAATTCGAGACTTTACAATATCGCTAGAGATATTACAATATAACGTATTTGACAATTTTACGGTGACATATGCATCTTTATTTTTCGTTAGTGCCTCACTAGGTATCAAAGCTTTTATGGGCCTCTAGACTTGGCTTTATATGCCGAACTGGCTGGTTTCCTCGCGATGTTTACCTTCACCGAAGCTAGTATTATACAATACGTACACGAATCTGCAAAATCAGAGGTGCGTGTTATGAAATCAAATATGAGACCTACGGCTTGGCAGTCCGATGGTCACACTGACACCACTAGGGTACCACTGTTATGAGAAGTAATAAACCCGGAAAATATAGGTAGTAAACGTAATAAACTGCCTTTTCAACACAAAGCTCATACTATAAGACCTACCTTTATGTTTCATTACAGACAGCTTGATCATTACAGATACAATTAAACCAGACAAAAAACATATGCTTCGATAAATTTCGTGTTTCCGAATTACCTCGTATTTTTGACGACGTATAAATAATGAATCTGGGAGCAAATACTATGCCTTGGAGATATTTAAGTACTGTGTGATAGTCTATCGTATTTTTATTTTCAAAAACAAAAGAATAAGAAGCAACCCTGTCCTCCTAATTATTTACCGACTGTCGGCACACATTTAAATTTTACGGTTAAACTAGTCGATTGGTATTAATGTTTTGATGTTAGTAGTTAATTTTTTTTGTTGAGAAATTTTGCTTAAAGGTGCTGCGGAGAAAGAGATTTGTCCGAACAGCTGTCATAGTATGAAAACAGTTCATGATTTTAGTTACCGACTTTTTTTATGAGGCACACTGCCTTGTTTCTAAAGGAAAGCCGGCAGGAATCGGCTTTTTAGGCGCCTTCGGGCCTGACACACATACATACTGATATAATAAATAGTTTGTAATGTAATTGTAATCACTACATATTATAATTATTATAAAACAAAGCCCTCAGCCGCGTCTGTCTGTCTGTTTGCGATAAATTAAAAAAATACTGCATCTATTTTCTCGAGTGGTTCTCGAGGTAGGTTTCAGTATATAATATGTACACGGGCGAATTAGCTAGTTTTTGATAAATGATACGTCCAAGCCAAAGCCGAGTATGTAGGAACATGCACAGCACACAGGAATTTCTCACAAGCATTTTTCAATCAAGAAAATAATTAACTTACATACCCCTCTCATTAATATTCTCTCATTAACCCAATTTTCACCACATTTTACAGAAATAGGTAGCATAGGGGCTTTAAGTAGGTCATTAAGGCCGAGTACACACTGTTAATCTCACGCTATACGTTAACGCTTAGTGATTTGTATCGAGCATGCCTAATGAAAAACATAACACATAACATCACGCCAATCATTCCTGAAGGAAAGCAGTGTACCGAAAACAACACCCACATTTTGAAGGATATGTTTAAGTCCAATGGCGAGCCTATCGCGAGCAACCAGGCACAAATCCAGACTCCTTGGTAAACTGAGATTTTTCTGATAGAAAAACCCAATAGGAAACACTTTGGTCGACTTGGAAATTGATCCTACGATCTCACGCTCGTCAGTCGTGCCTGAGGTCCTACTCCCTAACCTTTCGTCCGTATTATCCGCCCTTCTCACTCCCACTCATCTGCAGACGTGCGCGAGAGAGACGGATAGATCCGAATATACGGATGAAGCGTTAGGGTGTAGGCCCTCTGGAACCACCAGACCAAAGAGGTAGTAAAAACATAACACATTGCTTTTCTATGATGCAGTGGAGTCTCAAAAGGCACGTTGGGTTTCCACGTGGTCACCATAATGCACAACCAAATCGGGATTGGATGTAAATGGTTCCGCTTCTGAAGTTGGCGTGATAATGGCAACCATATAAAGTTAGAATGTGTGAGATTGAAGCATGATTGTAACTTAAATCTGTGATTCAGACACTTGTGCAGTTAATGTTAGGTCGTTGGAGGTTCGATTTGGTGAGATAACTATGAGTTTTTTTGAATTATTACAGTAAAAGCTAGCTTTTACTAGTTAAAGCACCTTTGTTCGGAGGTCGGAAATTATTCTAAGAAATTGTATGAACTGCACGAGGATAAAGTCATGTGTCTTAAGCCAGCTCATTGTCTACCTGGGTACCTCAAAAATTGTTAAGCTAAAAATAAAAGTTTAAAGGCACAGACTGAATTAATTTCTTATTTATAACTTAAGTAATGAACCTTGCTTTTACTAACAGAATCTCAATATATTCCCGGATGATAATTGAATTAATCATTTTAATTTATATTTTGTTACTGTAAAAAATAAAATAGAAGTATTGATTAAAAGACACACATTTTGGTGCAGCAGCTGCTGAGGCATAAAACCCGTATAAGAGAGCAAACGATTTTTTGCCACAAGTAAATAAATAACAAAATCACACACTAGACTTCCTTTCCGAGCTATAGGAAAACAAGTTTAGACCAATCAACAGTCGAACAGAAGTTAATTAAAAGTCGTATTTTCTTTAATTTACTCGAAAAGGAAGGAAAGTGCATACGCATTCGTTGACCAACATACGTGTAACTACCGACATTTTAATTGGAAATAACACATTAAATCTTCTTCAATAGAAACTGCTACAGTTCCCAGATGTACCTATCCAAAGACTACCAAACGTGATATTTCATTAGAAAGGGCTGCTTATATAATTTCCATTTATTTCTATTGTACAATACACGAAATGATATTAAAAGTTAAATACGTAATTGAAAACAAATTGATTGCGATGAAAGGTTTTCGCGAGAGGCACCAAAACTTAGAAAAATTATGATAATTTATACTTACTCTTTTTCATTAAAAAATAAGGTCCAAATTCGATTAACAAAAACGTTAAGTTAAAGCAAAGAAAGTTGGTAATAACTAGCGAATATCGCCGGAAGATGGGTGTAGGTAATAAATAAAATAATCGATAACATTTTATAACAAGTTATCATGCCCTTAACAACCCTGGTAAGAGTGCTTAAGGCGAGAAATAATCGATTTTAATGGACCCGATTAAATCTGTAGCGATATTATTGAAGTTGCATAATTATAAATACTTGCACTTAAAGCTTTTATTAATATCAATAACGAAAGTAAAATAATATGGAATCGAAAGTAAAACCGTCAGTGTTGCCGACGTAGTTTTAATCAATTACAGTGTGACCAGCCGTAGAGTATTTGCTAAGGCTGTATGTGCCTTATCTTTGCCTACATACCTGCCTTTTACGGCGTTCGGTAAAAGCGGACACCTCTTTAAATTGTCGATGGTATGGCCATTAAAATTATTTAAGAATATATTGGATTACTGATACGTGTTTGTTAGGATTCTGAACTGGTATTAGTAGAGGGTTCCCGTAGTTCACACATCTGTCACGACGTATTAAGTACTTGTTGACAGTTGTACCTACAGGCGGCTTTTCATTTGTAGAAAGTTTTTCGTTTTTACTTTTTACACGACTGGACAAAAAAATATGTCATGTTTTCAGAGATGAGTAAAAGTGAGTGAGTGGGTGGTGGTGTGTATGTCTTTATTACACGGAAACTTGTCAACTCCTTAACTGATTTCGTTGGAACCCTTGCATTTTCCCAAAAGCACAGGGTATCGAACATCGTGACAGTGTAAAAATTGATGTCAGCTATATTTTATGTGATGTTAAGAGTGCCATGCAAACCCTAGTTAACCATTAACAAGCTACTAACAAGTTTATGAAACCGAACCTTTATAAAAACCGGTGCTAATATCAGAAATCGAAATCTGACACATCACTTAACGCATTATAACGCTGTCAAACAGCGCTAATAGAGTTGTCAACTTCTTCACAAATACGCAGTTTATTCTCACGCATAAAAAAACATTGGAAAGTGCCAGTTACCATACCTACAGACATACGATCACACAATACATCATTAACCACGGTTAATTTAACTGAAACTATGACAAATCGACGCTAAGACTTTAACAATAACTTTACTTTTAACCTTTGGTCGAGATCGTAATCGTAGTTAGTTTTATAAATCCTCTGTTTATAAAAGAATATAAACGATTAAATACACTGAAATATGGAAGTGTCGTTATCGATTTAATCATAGGCTGTATGAGATTATATCTTTGCCTTTGGTTGAATAAAAGTGAAAGAGGTTATGGTTTATTCGTAACCGATGACATAATTTTCTGAACTTACTACTTTAATAAGTACTTTAATACACAAGTGCAACTATTTAGTTATTAATTGATGGATGAATTCTATATATATGGAAACCAAAACGAAATGTTTTGAGTGTAGACTCGAAACACGTTTTGAGCCCCCATTAGCCATAGTAGCCAGGGAGGTTAGTGACCAATCAACCCTTATGCATGATCAGGCTATTATTTTCCACTTCTGGGACACAAGCTCCTCTTTGTAAGTGGCACATCCTCTTACTAGGAGAACGCCTGTGTCCCATGTGGCCATAATCCCCTGTGGGCCCTGTACGGGTTGGTGGATGTCACATGTCGTTGATTCTTTTAGTTCTAGGACATATCTGCGTATCCATGGCTGAATAAAATAATAGAAAATCTTTAATTGAAAAATATGGTTGAGTATCATCCTCCGCCATTATTTTAGAAGAAAAGCTGTGTTGTATTTATGTGCACAATAAATTAAAATTCTAAACTATTATTTCAGTTTATCGTTTTGTTGTGCCCAAGCTCAATTAATTCCTAATTGCCTTCACAGTTCTATTAAATTAAATCGATTAACAAGTAATTAATTAAAATTTTCACTTAGTTTCACGAATGTCAATGCCGGTTGAATATCTCACGAATAGTGACGAAATATCATTAAATTTGCGTAAACACTGAACTGATTAACGTACAAAGATTAAATTATTAATTGATATTTCGATAATTTTCATT
This sequence comes from Xestia c-nigrum, assembly GCA_916618015.1. NCBI lineage: Eukaryota > Metazoa > Arthropoda > Insecta > Lepidoptera > Noctuidae > Xestia > Xestia c-nigrum. The sequence continues at coordinate 20,677,869 of OU745257.1, read as the reverse complement.
GAAAACGTAATCCTTGAAGGCAGAAAGCGTCATTTGAGTTTGGTAAAATTACGTGTGATCTTGGACTAATGGGAAAATTGCCAAGGTGAGATTTCAAAAGGTGGATGACCAAAACAATTCTGACAATTTTAAAAGGAGGAAGGTTTTTCAACATGAGGATAATGAATTTAAAATTGACCGAATGAAATGATAAATGATGAATTTTACTGGTAGAGAATGCCTTGTGGCATTAACTCCGCCTATGTACCACTCTTGTACATGAAGCTTAAATCAATAAAAATTGGTTTGCATAAGCATAATATCAATTTTATCATCGTCACCTACTAAGCATTTTTCCAACCAAGTTGGGGCCAGCCTCTTGTCTAGCCAGATGCAGTGTGCTGAATACCAGTCTAAACTAATATTATAAAGAGGAAATATTAGTATTTTTGTATGTAACAAATTAACTTAAAAACTACTGAACCGATTTGAAAAATTCTTTCAGCAAAAGATAGCTATCCCCGCACTCCCACGAGAACGGGTAACACGCGGGTGAAACCGCGTGACGTCCGCTAGTATTTAATGTAGAGCTCCAAAAATCAGTTACTCAAAATCAAAAATCAAAATCAAAGTATTTATTTCAAGTAGGCCAGTAACGTGCACTTTTGAATTGTCGAAACAAAAATGAACATTTAAAGTAGCTACAGTCCCAGTCACAAGACATAAAACTGTGAAAGTACTGTAGTTGCCCATTCCCTAGCGTTTGCTACTGGGTTTGCAATTTAAATGGTAAGTCTATTTGTCATGAATACTTTCGGCCTTCTGAGTACTCGTACCACAGCAACAAAAACCTACAAGTGAAGAGACACGGATTTTGTACACACGGAGGAGTTTAGTACATAATGGATAGAACACAAACACGGAAAGAACGTTAAGCAGATCCCGGCTGTCATTTGTAGATCTTTGACAGTCGTTACAGGTAGTGGCCTAAAAAGTCTGACAACCAATCTTCAAGGGGTATCGTATTCCGCGGCAAATTGCCGCTCAGCGGACTGACCTCCGGCGCGATCTCATGGCGACATGGAGAGAGCGACTGTCGCAACCCCGTGCAGGGCACGCCACGATAGTGGCGGTAAGTCCCCTCTTTGAGGAGTGGCTGGAGAGGCGCCACGGCGTCCTCACCTTCCGCCTGACGCAGGTCCTCACCGGACACGGATGTTTCGGGAGGTACCTGCACCGAATCGGGCGGGAGGAAACGCCCGGGTGTCTCCACTGCGAGGATCGACCGGAGGACACGGTGGAGCACACGGTGGAAGTCTGCCCTGCGTGGGCGGAGCTCCGCCGTGTCCTCGTGGCGGCGATCGGCGGCGGCGACCTCTCGCGTCCGGCCCAGGGTCAATCCATGGTCCGGAGCGAGACGGAATGGGAAGCCGTCGCCTCCTTCTGCGAAGCAGTCATGCTAGCGAAGGAGGTGGCGGAACGAGAGAGGGAGAGATCCTCTCTTCCCGGCCGCCGCGGGAGACGCAACGGGCGTCGGGGGCCACGTGGTAGCTACCGGCCACCGATGCGGGCCTGTGGACGGTTGGCTATGGGCTAGCTAGCCGTCCAGCCGTCTAACGACGATGACAGGCCGTGTCGACGGCGCGTTCGTGTTCCACGCGCGCCTCAAAGAGATGTCAGCAAAAGGAGAGGGGCCCGCAAGGGCCGAAGCCTGCCGGGGTTGCGGGCCTGTTCGAAAGAGATACCGCGGCCCCGGAACGTAAAAGGCGAGGAAGGAACATGGATGGTTTTTAGTCAGTAAGAGTCTGACACTCCCTCCCGCTCCGCCCAGAGTGGGGGTAAAAAAAAAAAAGGGGTATCGTATTACCCAGTACTAACTGGGTTGTGGAGGTCAGATAGTCAGTTCCTCCATGTAAAATATAGGGATTCAGCTGCATCCAGTTAGACTAGTAGGCAGATGATGATGGATGGAACAAATAAGTAATGATGGATGGAGCAAATAAGAAACTGGCGCGTCGAGTTAACAACCAATACGTTGGCGGAAAGTATCTTTGCCCAATTCATGACCTTAATATTGTCTAAAACTCTTCATTAATTTCTAAAACAGACCAACATAAAAAACAATTCCCACACTAAGCCATCAATCTCCAGTCTCCATCGGATCATATAAAACGACTGGAACATTTTATTTGCTCCCCCCCCCCCCAAGCCGTCTGCTGCGGAAATTACCACCCCAGGCGGCGATGAGATTGTCCACAACAAAAAGGAAGGTGCTAGATTTATTTCTATTGTTTTACTCGTTAGGACAAGTTTTTTAGGAGAGGTTTCTAGCTTTTTTATAGGTGTTAAGTAAGTGATAGCGTTTTTGTTGGTAATTGAATAAAACAGGATGAGTTATATCGTCATAATGGTTAAGAAACTAAGTGACGGGTCTACGGTCTAAGTACGTAGTTTAATCCTAAAAGGTTTTCTATAATAGATAGTTCATAATCCCCGAAGAGTTTAAGCTGAGATGTCTCTATAGCATACCTACATTCCAACATATATGTTTAAGTCACATGTAATAAATAGAGGGACAATGTTTTGTCATCAATTAGTCACAAATCCATTCTCAAGTTCACTGCTGAAAAATTCTAAAAGTAATAAGCCAATATGAAATTACCTCACGGATCGACCTCCGAACAAAGTGAAAAAGATTTTCTTAAGAAAAGTTTGTATTTATCAAATCCTCAGTTTTCAAGGGGAAATCAACGATTCTAAAGAGGGATTTTCTTTTCCAACTCTTCCCTAGTCGCTGGATAGATGGCGATGATCTCGGTACGTTACTGCAAGGAACAGAACGTCACATAATTTCACTTGGACATTTATTCGGAAGCGTAAGCAAACGAAAGTGTCAGTCAACGAGCGTATGTGACGTATATTTTGCAAAGCTTTTTGGCTTTGGCACCTAGTGACGTAGTCGTTAGTAGTCAACGCCATCTATCGAGTTCATGGAAACAACTTTTTACTAATTCTCAAAAAAAAACCTCTCTTTGACGCTTACAAGTCCACAACTTCATTTATCAAGCAATACTCCAAACGATATCCATCATAGTATATTAGTATGTACGTTGAAATGTAAGATAGTGGAAGTATCCGTTTTCCGTGACCGTATCTTACGTAAGTAGACAGCACAGCTTCTCAGACATGGAAAAATCTACGTAATAAATCATAATAAACAACATTGTAATGATACAAGAGATTGCTGCAGAAGTAATACTTGTAAAATTAAATATATCCATACCTTTATAACAATAAATGTGAAAGTATCTTTTAGTTTGTACAATGTCTTTCTGCCGGTCTTTCTATCACCTTATTCCGCCTAAACGGCTGAACAGGTAACACGGATTCAATTTTGGCAAACAGGTAGTGCATGACTTCGGTAAGGGCACAACATACTTTAATCCCGACGGTTGTAGTTTTTAATGTGAAAATTCTGAGCTCCACGTGGTTGAAGCCACGGATAAGAAGCTAGTGAGAAAATTGGAGAATAAATTCTAGTAATATTTTATTACGTAACGAAAAAGAGTTGGCTCAATATTGAGGCTTAATTTCGGATAACGAATTGGATTTAGGAGTTCTGGAAGAAATCCAAATAACTTCTATCTACTGGGAGTAGGAACCTAATATGAAATCGACTATATTACCGTTTTCATGCTGAATAAGAACGTTGTAAATATACAGGGTGTAAACCACCTCATCACAAAGCCGTTAACCAAGCATTCTGTACATCAAACTTAGTAACTTTACGCAAAAAATATGGCTGGGAAACAACTTATTTTTTTTGAGTTTACTCGTATAAACCATGTTTTCTGGTAGAACTCAATATAACGCACTTAAAACATTGTGCTGATGGATGGATTAAATAGTACGAGGGTCGTGGAGGTATTAAAAGTTAAAATCTTACAAAAAAACTTGTATTTAAAAAAAGTTATAACTTTGACCCCCCATATCTCCGTAACTAGAAGGTTCCTAGCCATGGTGTGGAACAAAAAAATGATCGCAATTATGGGGAGAACAAGTGCCTTTCGGCTTCATGAAGAGGTGTTTTACACCCTTTAGAATTGTACTGGAATCTCTTATTCTTAATCTGAAGCTGAACAGTCGTTGCCTGAAAATCTGTAAACCAGTCTTTCAGAGACCCCTCTGAAAGATCCCCTCTGATCTATCATCTTTCAAAATAACTGGGTCACTCATGCCAGATAGGCAGTCGCTCCATGTAAAATACTGGTATTTAACTGCATGCGGTTAAACTGAAAGCCGACTTCATTATACTTGGGAAAAGACCAGGTAGATAAGATGAAGGTATCCAGACACGTTCAAACGCTCTTACTGTGAAATTTTAACTCAAGAGAAGAAGCGATGGATTAATGTCATGTGAATCTAACAAGTCAAACAAACTTGACGACACTTCGCGCACTGAAGAACATCGACCTTCTAACTGACCGCTTGAGTGACTGCGATAATCGTGAGAAAAATGGCCTTATCACTAGGCTTGACTAACTTTACCGGATTGATGATCCGGTTAACATAAGTGCGAAGGAGAGCTCTACGGATCTTGCGGATATTAAAGGCACATGTGTTGCTTAGAAGTTTGTTGCACCGCTTATTCTTCAACTAAACGTTTTGGAAACTGGGAAAGAGGGATTGTTTCTGGGGTGCTGTAACGGATTATTTTCAGCGCTGTGACATTTGTTTTAAATGTTACAGTACCATTCTGAGATGCCGCGGGTCCTTTTGGTCTCACAGAACGAATCTTAGTTTAATGTACTAAAATCTCTTTCTCGTTTCTGTCTTATTTTAAAGATTTTCTTTGGTTTACTTTTTGTTTTATTGTTAACTTTAATCATTTCGCCTTGTTCTGTGCTTTTCTAATCTTGACTAATAAGAAATGAACCTTAGCAGTTCATTGCTGGGCTCTTACGTCTCCTATTGCAAAATTACCTCTGCCATTCTCACCAAGTCACATACCCCCACCTCAACCTCAGATCTACAAAACCGTAGGATATCCCGAGAACGTCATTATACCGTTTACCCCTGAAACTCTTTAAACCACAATTTAACAAACAGCCATGGTTAGTATTCACACAATATTTCGCAAATCATCTTCCTCATCAACAACAGCGACACTAACTAAAACCACACACTCAAAAACAAAGTCTAACTTCTTATCTTCCACGGCATGACTCACAAAGACACCGCCTGACCCGTGCCGTAGGTTGAACTTTCTATGAGGCAGCTACCGACCGACGTGAGGTCACATGTATTTACCCATAATTTATGGTTCAAATTAAAAACTACTGGCGTATGATGCTTATCGGTATCAGATTTATGTACGTGTGGGTGTACGTGAAACTGTTTGTATGCTACCTACGGGTGTTAGATACTTTCTTTGTCGTGTCTTCATGTCATATTCTTGCCAAATCTGACAGACGAAGACTCTCTATAAATAGTTGCGGTTCTCTCAATTCATAACAAATTTAAGGGTCTTTAGTGCGTTTTGTGATGCAAAATAAAATTCTAGGTTAATAATGTGTGGCTTCCGAAAAAGAAACAATATGTTAAGCGAGAAAACCTATATGTATCTCCTTTCTATTTTGTTCCTAGCCTGCTCTTTTCCACTCCTGGACAAAGGCAGTCCTTCCATTATATCCACAATCTTTAACATTTCGGCTAGGGCGCAGAAGAATGTAATGTTCATCATCTCAACCTTTCAAAGAATTACATAAAAAGTATTAATTAACGTCATAAGAGATTCACTTTATGGTGAAATATCTTTTTATATTCCACTCTGCCAAAAAAAAGGATGACAAAGATAATAAAACTTGAACACAGGGTCAGTAAACTATCACTGAATGTAGGCTAGTAATCCTACCACTTGATATCACAGTCTGACTGCCGTTACACGCTGGAAACTGGACCTAATTGACATAGTTTTATGGCATAAATTAGCACGATAAGTGTGACTGTGTGAACTTTGTCACAGCTGACCGGTCAGTATCGCATTACAGCTTTGCATTCGATTACATGAGTTTTTAAGTCATAAGCGTCAGCGACCGCGGTGACTGATGAGCGTTTAAAGCTTTCCGTAATCTTAGGATGACATCATTATTATAATTTATAGTTGTAGAAATGAGTAGCTACACCAAAGCCGCCCGTACTGTATCTGTAACTTACTGTGCTTTGGTAAATGTCTGTGGTAGGAAAACCCGAATAGAAGACGGTAACTTCTAGGTAAAGTTTCCCGGAAATTACAATCGATGCGTTTCAATGTTTTAATAATAAAGTGCTATAAAATTTTTAGTTCCTATTTCTGTCCAACTAATTCAATTCCTTTTACCACACATAAACAAAGCTTTGACTCCAATATCCAAATAAGGATTAGTAATAAGACGAATCGAGCAGCGGCCATTGACCCGCATCCACCGGCGGCCATTTTAAAATGGCGCCATAAATTGCTCATTGTTCAAGGCCCCGCCACCGCTCGTAACTTGACATCAAAGTAGAGTAGCTGAATTAGTTATTTAGTTCACTCGATCTGAATTAATGTCTATGGTCTGGCTACTCTGCCCTAATATGGTCTGGTATTTTAGTCTATGCTTTGATCGCCATAGATAAGGAAGCGATCTAACCAATGTAATGCAATTAACCGTTATTTATTAGTCCTTAAACTTGCCTCTGTGAGTTTTATGTGTGAGGTTATAATTTTATAGTATTTTTGTTAGTTTGTGTGTGGTTTTATGGTACTTTTATTGGTATAAGTTTCAGACTACCGGTAAAGTTGCAATCGTCAAGTTCTGTTGTTTTATGATACATTTTATATTTCATTAAAAAAACTGATTTGCATTACCGTGCCGTACCAGGCGTCAACATAATATTTTTGTAATATAATTAGTAAAATAAACCTACACACCAAAATATTTTGGTAAATTACTGTAGATAGGGTATTTTTAAAATAAGGGACCAGCATAATTTCCAAATCAATTTACGACCCAAAAATCACGAGTTAGTAAATAATACATTTATCACCGTAAAATTGTCAAACACGTTATATTACAATATAACGTGTTTCTCTTTAGCGATATTGTAAACTCTCGAATTATTGTCAACTGAACATACGGATGTATCTCTGCCTCCATAATCGGGACTTGGGGCACCCCCCCGTTAGGTTAGTTAGGTTCCTTTAAACCCTGCACTCGGAAATATACCCCGAGAAGCGGGGCTCCGTCGACTATGCTTTTTAGGAGAATATAAAGTGTTTTAAGGTTAGGTTATAATAATCGTATTTCTCAGGTATACAATATCTTTTCATGAGAGTTGTACCACTGGGCAAGGCGGACCCCTCCTTCTCTCCACACCGCATAAGTTGACTACCATCGCATGCATAACACGAAAAATAATGCGTTTTGTTGTAAGCAGTATGTTCATTTGACAATATTTCGAGATTTTACAATATCGCTAGAGATATTACAATATAACGTATTTGACAATTTTACAGTGATATATATAAACCATGAAACGAGTGCTTAATTTTTCCATTCAAACCAAAACCCTCGTTTGCTTTATGACTAAAACAAACGACACAGCCCCATAGGCACGTACCACAGATTAAATCCGGTTGGTAAACCATGGTAGCCATTTGTAAGCCATCGATGGCGGACCAAGCATGAGTTATGGCGGCTTGCGTCGCATCAGCTGGGAACCGATCGGAACGTAAACATGGACGTTTTGTTGCTGTAAGGGTGCCGTAAGGATGTGGTTCTACTGTTAGCGGGCGGGCGGTTTACCATGGAGCATGATCGCCGTAAAAATATTGTAAGGAACTACGGAAGATCAAAGGGGAAAAAGAATTTGCCTGAAGTTCTGTTCATGTCCATTTATTTTATTTTATAGGCAATGTTACGGTATTAAATTGTGAACTCACGCTTTTTTGCACTACACATGCAAGATACACTTAGCTTGCATGTTTTCAAAGGGACCGGTACTTACCAGTCCCCTTCTAAAGCAGGATATTAATCAAAATGGGTGCCCTTGAATACCTATTTTGCATTAATTTATGTAAAAGATTGAAGATGAGTAAACTGACAAAAATCCTTACGCAGCGTGTTTCTAGTCAACAATAAATGCTACTCCATTATTTTCATATACATAACGTCATTAACTAAGTAGTAAGTACATACCTGAAAGAGCAGATATCCAGACTCGTACATCCAGAAGTCATCGGGCGCGTTGCCGGGCTTGGTGAGTTGAATCGCGAGGCAACGCTGCAGAATGAGCTGGCAGCGCTGCCCCCCCGCTCCGCGACCGCTCATGCCTTACACGGGTGGCGGCATGCTCTGTGGACGAAAGAGAAAAGAGGTTACAGATTTTTTGTCTATGGTTAAGGAGGAATTGGATCTAATGGCTTGGGCTGAAATACCGTTTTGTAAAGACATTTCAATCATAGTAGTTATAGTGCTGAACACATTACTTTCTGAGGACGTGGAAAAGGAGGCACTATTGGAAAAAAAGATGGCGGCGTTCGTCCCAATTTTAACCTAACTCCTAAAGATCTTTGTAGCAATAGCTATAAGGACCAATTTACTATAATAACCAGTTCAGTATTTAAATTCTTTTTATGTAGTTTTTTATTAGTTAATTAGACTTAATTAAAACACTATTAATATTACAATCTAACACTCTACTTTGTCTATGCTTAAAGGTATGCTGGATTGTGAAATAATATTAAACCTTTTACATGAAAGGAGGAAAAATACGTAACAAAGGTAATACAAAGATGTCGCGATGTCGCTATTATTAAAGTTTAAATTAGGGTTAAAGATCAATACTTTTTTGTATTGTTGTTTTACGCCCGTTCACAGAAATTATTACATCATTGTAAAACAGTTAACTATAAAATCTTCATTCAAACGCTGATACAAACCCGTAATATATTTATGTAAGGAAGCTCACAGCATAATATCAAAAATACATTTTACACAGCCACAAAATTACCATCAAATAAAAATCTCTCTCTATTAAAATAAGCATTTCCGCTCCCAAACCCACCACAGCTTTACGTCCTAAATATGTTTGTTTCTTTTAAGTTCGGCTCAATCGTTTCGTTTTACTAATTTGGACATCTAAAGAGACTGTCTCATACATTGTCTTGCCATACCAAACAAAAACTTCTAAGAAACTAATGTGTAACAAACCTCTTTGATATCCAAAAAAAGAAAATATTAAAAAAAGGTAGGTAGGTAGTAAAAAACAAATAGTTTTTACTACCTACGCAATAGATACTGTAATTGATATGTTATTGACATTGAAAATCCCGGTAGTCGATCAAACTTTTGATAAATTGACACAGGATTATCTGAGACCTTAAAATAGATCCGAAAAGATTACATTTAATTCCAAACGGATATTGACAAGACAGATCAATGACAAAAATAAGACAGACATAGTCTCCAAAATAAATAAAGCCACACATCAAGCTAAAAAGATGTCCTCTAAATCTTCCGTATTAGTCTTTAAAACCAGCGTATCTAACCATTTAAATAAAACAATACTTACTGAAAAGGATACACTGCATAATAGAACACTGATAGCCAATGTAAGACCCTTGACATGACAGTATGAGAACAAGGTGACATTAGGTATAGTTTACAATGCCCTTTAAATAGCGTCTGCGGTTGCCTTAATACCGGATACGTAATAGGGTATCAGATAAATGTAGAGAATGAGTTTTGGCGCGAAAGATCAGTGAATAAAATTAGTATTATAAAACGTTATGTAATTTGAGATGAAGATGTTGTTGTAACGAGTTCATGAAATTAAGTTTATAAAATATTCAACGTATTTCGCTATTTGCAAAATAAAATCTTAAAAAGAAAGTAATTTTACGCATTATTCAACTTTACTTTTATTATTTTTTATTTCGCAAGTCAGTCCATATTTATTTTTTAAATGAGTTTAGTTTTTATAAATTCAGGTGATTCTTTATTGATATTGCAATGGCCAATTTATCTATTCAAACATTGTATGTTTATCTTTACTCACTATTTATTTGAATTTGTCTTACTTGTTTGAATTTTGTAAAAGTCAAGGTTTAATATTTGTATTTATTTTTCATTTTAGCCGTGAAGACTAAATCAATTCCGATAAATGAAAAATCTTTGATAAATTCGTCTTTAGAAAAGTCATTTTCAACTATCCCAAAAAGGAGACTGCCCATTTTTCTATCACATTTGGGCCGTCCTTGAGTCTCGACTGAATCATACATAAAATACATTGTCTAGCAATACGACGGTTTTTGTTTATTTCTTACTTGTTTTTAGCCACCTTTCCAGCTCATGAAACAAGCTACTTAGGAGTTCAACCACTTATACCTTGACCTTTCGACAAATCAGACGCCTGGTTGTGCTAACGTGCTATTGTTGGTACAGAAACTGTTGCATTGCTAACTTTGTGTTCACGTACTTTCTAGTTTCTCTTGATTTATAAAGAAGGCTGTGAAGAGATGCGATGGGATGGTGAATATTATAAAGACACTTTTTAATTCCATAATGTAGCAGCTTAAATGCATGGTATGATTGAAAAATAAACGATCATTCTTATTAGTCGATAGCGTTGTCGAAGTAAACTAAACCTGCTAAAAAGATTTACTATTATACTTACTAGCTGACCCGCGAAACTTCGTCGGCGTAAATTGAGATGTAAGCTAATCTTTCAAGTTGGATCAAACTGCACACGGTGTACAAATTTGATTAAAATCGGTTTTAAGTAGTTAAAGAGTCCATCGCGGACAAACAACGTGAGTAATTTATAAGAAGACTAGGAAGATGATGGTACAGTCGTAAACCCAACAAGAAATATCTTTTAGCAAATCATAAACTAAACTATTGAAATATGCCCTGAAATTGTCACTTAACAAGAAGTGGAGTAATTATATAAGCGAAGCAATTCTCAACTTCTAAACTAACAGCTTTTAGCCAGAGCATTACCATATCCATCCAGTTGCTGCCAAACACATTTGCAACTCTACAGAACCTTATTTGTTGGAGTTACAGGTTGTATTTGAGTGTTTCAATGTTTTGTTTATATTGGTATAAAGTTAAGTGTATGATAAACTCAGAGGCAAGTACAATACGTTTACATCATATTATGTAAATGATTTAGCACGTCGGGAACAGATATAATTTAAGTGTTTTTAGTTGATTCGCTGTAAATAACGTAGAATTATATGTTGGGACATAAATAATGGAAAAGTTGTACGATTTCCTGAAAATAGGAGCTGTTTATAAGTTCCTGTGTAGTACTTGTGTTTGATAGAAACACTTCATTCAATCGGTTGTCGTTTTATAGTTTAGGTTGTACTTCGAGAAAATGGCGTCTCTAGTTATAAAACTATTTATCGATATTCATCATCTGCCTAGCCTTTTCCCAACTATTTTGAGGTTGACTTCCAGTCTAACCGGATGCAGCTGTATTTTACATGGAGCGACTGCCAATCTGACCTCCACAACCCAGTTAATACTGGATAGTACGATGCCGCTTGGGTAAGACTGGTTGTCAGACTTTTTAGGCCACTGACAACCTGTAACGACTGCCAGTGCCAAAGATGGACAAATGACAGCCGAGACCGTGCTTTCCGAGGCACGGAGGAAACTCGGTATGTGAGGGTGGTCACCCATCCACAGACCAACCGGGGCAAGCACGGTTTAACCTAAAGATCGGCCCGAGCGGCTGTTATTATTTAGCCAGGAGCTCCATATCGAACTATTATCGATATTTTTGCATTAAAATTATATTATTACTTTATGATTCTCACTCACACTTTTTACATCATTAAATTTTACTGAAATTGTACCCTTTGCAAAAGGAAAAACATAAAAATTGTGTTCTAGATACCATCAAATATTATGTAAAGCGTGCTTGTACATTCTGACTCTATCAACACCAAACAATTGTTTATATTTGAGCAATGTTTAATACGCTAGTTTAGGAATTCGTGGGGCAAACCGCCTTTATCGTTTTTTCTAGCTTGCAGTCCTGATAGCAGAAAAAAACTGAGATTTAGGAAATGCTATTTCTCTCCCTGACTATCCTAGCCTTATGGTATGCTACCATCTCAACATGAACGATGTAAGTAACCAAGATTTTATAACAATAATTTGATTTAAAAGAGTGTCCATGGAGTTTCTTGCCCGTTCTTCTCCATAGAGATCTACGCTAGGGAATAGGCAACTACAGTACTTTTACAGTTTTTATGTCCTGTGACTGGGACTGTAGCTATATTTAATTTTCATCTTTGTTTCAACAATTCAAAAGTCCCTGTGACTGGAATAAATGCTTTGATTTTGATGGCCCACAAAGTAGTGAGTGGGTTTCTCATAACTGTGTGCAGTTTGGGTAGAAGTTAGATAGAATCTATGTAAATATCATGCAGAATTTGGTTGTGATGTACGTTAACCCCAAAAACTTGGAAAAGGATAATGGAATATCTGTATGTTTCGCTGTATTTCTACCTCTAATCCTACACCACAGCTCAAAAAACTTTTAACACAAAATATCTATTTCCTTCCGAGATCGCGTGTCGGCATCGCACCGAACGAATCGCGCTCACTCCATTTTGAATATTAAGGCCGTGCCACACTGCCGATTGGAGCCATTATAACGGCATCAGCGCCAATTTCGGTGTTGTGTAACTTACTTTTGTTACGAATGTTATTTTACGTCACAAGTGTTAGAATCGTCTTCGTAGATTTTGTGGAGTGTTATAAATAGAAGTAGTTTTTGAGATGTGTTTGTATTTTTTTTTTGGATGATTCTGTATTCGGCTTCGACGTTATGTACTATGATTGTTTGGAGAGAGGATACGATATTTCTTACAGTAGTTGCATTAATTACATATTACTTACTATTTGATTGTTGAAGATTGCTGATACAATTACATCAACAGTTCTTTTTCATTTGCATTTTAAATATTTGTTTCTTTCTTTAATAGTTATTCGGATATCCAAAAGGGAACCGGTTATGGAAAAACCAGAAATTAATATTAGACTCATGTTGCAACTGTAACAGCACTTTCTTCTAACGAACCAAAACCGTTTATTTTGCAACACCAAATACAGGAAGTATAGAAGAAACGAGAGGACGATGAAAAATGACGCGATTTTCCTCACAGCTGGCGGCTAAATTACTTTTATCTATAAAAGGTAACGCCGTATTAAGTCCCTCTACATTCGGTTTTCCTGCATTAACTCGATCGATCAATAATATTTATAAAAAAGTGAAATAACATTTAATCACCTCTCTTCGGAACTACTTGTAAAGATATTTTACATTTTTTTCCATGTTTTATTATTTTATTAAGTTATAGTTTTAATTTAAGGCTGATTAGAATAGGCACGGAATTAGGGGAGGCCTTTGCACAGCAGTGGGGCAGATGCTGTTAAAAAATGGTTTTTGTTGATTAACTACAAAGTATTAAAATATTCATACAAAACATGTTGTGGGTAATTAAAGACTAGGATCCATTGCTGAGTTATCATTTATTTTTAATTGACACATACGTTCCTTTGCATGTAGCACATGGCACATTACATACATTTCGTTGGCACATCAAAGATAAACTACCGAGAAAAGAAATAGAATGTAATTTCTCTGAATTCAATAAGTGTCACAATGTCAGTGTGTCTGACAAGTTGAATTGATGTCTTATTTGTAATTTATTTGACTTTTTCATACTTGACATGATGATACTCGTAAACATGACATGATTTGCTGATTAAATGACCGTAAGTAGTACACACGTGACACGTGTTAGTAGCACAGTTTTAAAGACGCCTACTTTTTATGGGGCTCATTGGACTGTGATGTGATATGGTGAAGGTTTCTCATTTTGATTTTAATATCAATAGAAATAATAAAGACTATTCTAATACCGAACCGTAACATCGTTAAACTTAGAGTACATAGCACTCTTCTTTTATGTTTTTAGAACTGTAGTACTTAAATAATTAGTAGTACGATACTAAATTATTGATGCAGATTGAGATGTAAAACTTTTTTCTGAAAAACGTTCATTTTTTGATATTACTTACACACTGTGGAATATCTTCTGTGATTTTTCAGTAATCTGAGGTCCCGTCAGTAGGTATAAGTTTAGTTAGTTTAGTCATTTATGAAGATGAGTGAGGGTAGTTGAATAAACGCCTTCACTTTGCTGTCGCGGTACCTCCAATACTTCAGTCTCCCCGCGACCACGGCTGGTGCAATCCGGTCGAAACGTCGAGATTAAATTAAAGGTAAATTCGCGATAAATACCCGTATTCATATGTTTTATAATAAGTTTAGTTATCAACAGTTTAAAACAGTGTACTACGTTTAGTTTTGGTTTCAGTATCAAAACGTTGAGAATACCCCATATTTTTGTTTCCAAAGTTTAATAAAGCTTTTAAAATAAATACTCAATAGTGGAGCTAAAAAAAACCTACAATATTTTAATTACCCATTAGAAGCATATCAGAAGCATTTGCAAATGAATAAACTTGAACCGAACGTCTCCAAACGAATTTACCATAACATGTTTTGACGGGGCAAATCAGACCCACTTCTCCAACAACCTCTATCCCACACGATCCCAATACGTCACTCCAGTTCTATACGCCATCAAACATAGCCATCGGCCCATAAATCTTCTGCTTTCGTTCAGATAACTTTCTCCATGAATATATTCGATGTTATTACTCTTATACTATAAAATATAATGCTCTATGCACTTTCATCTCCATATGAGCAGAGTATTTTGATTCTGTATTAACTTGTGTCGTAAAGAGTGAGTGCGTTTTTTTTGGTTTGTGATTGCGTTCGTATAGTTTTAAAAGCGTTTTCAGGGGGGAATTCTAGACCTAGTGTTTTTTACATTCCAGTTTTCCCACTCGTGGGCACTTTCAGGGGGGATTTGTGGAATAAGTATTTTTTCGATTCTACTTTTCCCCCCTAAGGCGGATTATCAGGGGGGGAATTGTAGACTTTTCTTTTTAGATCCCACTTTTCTCCCTTAGGGGACTTTTAGGGGGGATTTCAGGAATAAGCCGTTCTGGAGTAGGCGAGATCAAGAAAGTCAAAATATTTTAAATTGCATGCTTTTCTGTCTTATTTGTGTGTCGTCTATGACAGTCTTGGGACTTCTGTAACTTATGTAGTATATACAAAAATCATACTTCTAGAATCACGTTGGATTCCTGAATGATTGGCAGAATTGACAGTTCAACTGCCTATTTCATGATTGATTCCTCACTAAAACATTTTAAACGATTGTATTCATTGTTCTTCACCAAATCAATCAAACAATCCTGAAACAATTAACGTGACACTTTATTTCAAACTAGCTTCTGCCAGCGGCTTCGCCCGCGTGAAGTTTGATTATTGTCCCATGGGATCTTACTACCGGAATAAAATGTATCCTATGTTTTATGTGGGTCATAGCGTGATGATATAAACGTAAGAGTAAACAAATATAATAATAACAAATCTCCGAACTGCTAAGCTATCGGGAGTTACACGTGTTATTGTGAGTCAACTATAAAAGATAGACATATGCTGTCTTGGGATATTTTTTATATAATTTTATGTGGAATATTTCCGTTATACATGATTTCTATGTAGCTTTAACCATTAAGGCTGCACACGCGACGGAAGCTAAAAAAACCAAGTAACTTCTCCCGTTTTCCCAACATTTCCTTTCACTGCTCTGCTCCTATTAATGGTAGCGTGATGAAAAGTATACTATTACCTGCTCAGGAGTATGTAGAATAATTGTACCAAGTTTCGTTAAAATCCGTCGAGTAGTTTTTTTTTCTATAAATAACATACAGACAGACAGACAGACAGACAGACAGAAAGACAGACAGACAGACAAAAATTTTACTGATTGCATTTTTGGCATCAGTATCGATCACTAATCACCCCCCGATAGTTATTTTGTAAATATATTTCATGTACAGAATTGACCTCTCTACAGATTTATTATAAGTATAGATAGATAGATAAGTATAGATCAGTCATTTTGATCAAACAATTCTGTAATACTGTAATAGGTATAGAGTCAAGTCATTGACCTGCCCGTATATTTAAACAGCTATATTTTAAAGAACACAAGTGTTTAAAGTTTACCTGCTTCAGCACATTATGTATGGGTATTATTCGCTATTTTTACTGATTCGCAAATAGCGGTGTTGTTTTTTTGTATGTACACAGAACCACACGTCAATCTTTACAGTTAAAGTATTTCAGAATCTTTATTTTATTTCAATATAAGGCTATATTTACCCGACTGCGCGACTCAAAGAAGGGTAATGTATCAGCTTATGTAGGTTTGTTCTTTAGTGGCGCTGTAAAGACTAAACGTGTGCCGATTTTGATGATTCTAACGTCAATCGATTTGTCTTAATCTTGCAAGTATCACTAAAAACATGACAACAGAATTTTTTTTAAGGCGACCACCAGACGCCATAATTATGGCGAAAAAAAATGAAAGTCGGTGAATTATGATATGTGGATTTGAATCATTATTTTTCATTTCAAATGACCGTTTATTCATAGTTCAAGTGTGACTACTAAGGTGTGGTTGATCTTACGTGGGAATGACACTAGAATGTTGTGTTGTCAGCTGGTTGTCAACCCACACGGGTTGCTGGTGTCAAATGAAGGAATCGGGTTACTTGATAACCATCGTAGGCGCCAGTGAATAGCTACTACGTGTGCAAACAAATGTTGGAATAAAAAATGCTGTAGTGGCCAGATGCGGGTTGGAAATGGCAGACATTCTTAACTACCACAGAACTACGGTGACAGAAAACGTTGGCTTAGCTGAACATTCACAAGGACAGACCGTATATCATCATCATCATTTCAGCCGAAAGTCGTCCACTGAAGGACATAGGCCTTGCCCAAGAGTCTCCACATTGACCGGTCCCGTGCGACTCGCATCCAGCGGATTCTCGCAGCCTTCACCTAGTGGGAGGTCTTCCAACACAATGTGACCTTAGACTGTATTTGATTAATTATTATCAATGATCGTTCCTCATCAGAAGAATTAATGCCCTGAAGTCAAACTGTTACAGACACCTGCCTGTTTTTATTTACTGCAAGACCAAAACTTTTTGACACCAAAAGGAATTGAAAAACTTCAAAACTATACATGAAGGGGAAAATTGTTTGTAAATTTATATGTAGGTGTTTTATCTCTGTTACGAATGATTCTTATTCTATAATTCAAAATATTTCGCAGAAAGCTATTATTTATGTGTGTTTAAGGTGGTATATTTTATATCATGCATATTGGCCGAATTGTCACTATTTTTGCGGTCATAGTCGCGCTGAAGTGCTAACTTAGTGATGCCAAACCAATAAGTTCAGAAGGTTCTAAAATATAATTTTATAACCAAAATCATTTTTGAATCATGCTTGCCAGTTTCAACAAAAAACAATGCCAAATAAAACCAGGTACCGTTTCAAACAAACCTTGTTTACCGAAAAATGGCAGTCTTATCTAAACGTTTGTCTAAAATCTACATCTTCATATATTAGATGTCGTTGACCAAAAAACATTTTCTCACCGAAATACTTTGACCTTTGCTTGAAAGTGGTACAACATCTCAAGTTGCGAGATGTAAAAGATACGCGCTAGGATTCTGCGAAGACGTGTACAATAACATAGCTACTTGTGGGGCTGGTTACAGTTCATTCCTAACTAGATCAACGGTGTCAGTCATAGGGTTATCGTCAGAGATTGACTAGTGCTGGAAATAGTTAGGTCTGGACGACTATCAGATCCACAATAAAGACGAATTCTAAGTGTATTAGACCAGCTGCTTTTTAGACCGCTTGCTAATTCGACGAGTTTTGCTTTAGACTAGTATGTACTTAGACCAGTTATTTTTAGACCACTTGCTAATTAGACGATTTTTGCTTTAGACTAGTATGTACTTAGACCAGTTATTTTTAGACCACTTGCTAATTAGACTATTTTTGCTTTAGACTAGTATGTACTTAGACCAGTTATTTTTAGACCACTTGCTAATTAGACGATTTTTGCTTTAGACTAGTATGTACTTAGACCAGTTATTTTTAGACCACTTGCTAATTAGACGATTTTTGCTTTAGACTGGTATGTATGTACTTAGACCAGTTACTTTTTAGACCACTTGCTAATTACACGATTTTTGTTTTAGACTAGTATGTACTTAGACCAGTTACTTTTTAGACCACTTGCAAATTAGAACAGCTGCTTTTTTTAGATGAAATGATACTAACCCGTTTTCTGTGTTGTTTTCTAGACCAAACGCCCAGTAATAGATGTCAGTCAAAACTGTTGAAAGTAAGTTGTAGACTAAAAAGAATATTTAGCAATATAATTTTCGAGGCAGGCCTAGAAACCACTGGCGTGACGACCTCTACGGGAGGTTTGTGAGAGATTGGCCAAAGTAAACCGCACGAAGAGAAGAGTGAAAGGCTATGAGGGAGGCCTTTGCCCAGCAGTGGGACAATAGAGGCTAAGCAAAAAGTTTCCACAGACTTTTTGATCGAGCCTTACATCTGGATAGGGGAAGAAAAACAAAGTAAGAGTTCAAAAGAATTCTGCGAATTGATAGCACTACCCACATACATACAAATTATAAACATACAACTAGTATCTAGTAACTAGTGTGACCGGTAGAGTAGAATAGTTTTCAACTAGATCAGAGTCAGTTGTAAATCAGCCGTGTGTGGGCGACAGATATCGTTTCGATTATTAAGTACCAGCTGATGTAAGTTTCCATTATACCAGTACCAATTTCATGCAAAATACAGTACTTACATTATTTCAAAGACAAAGGTCGAAATCTCATCTTAATGAGTGGTGATTATCAACCCTTACTAATTATCATTGAGGACAACACAACAACAAGTTTTATTTATTGGTCAAACGAACTTACCTGGAGTTCGAAGGTAATATTATGCTTATAGTTGTGTTGTCTGAAGATGGTTAGTCCCACCCGAGCCAGACTTTAAGATAAGTAAGTAGAAGGCTGAGAATTATTCCTTTCACGCTATCTCCATCAGTTTGAAAGACATTCTTCTACTTCATTCATGTAAGGGAACTCCGATTGACCAGAATCAGCATTCATAATCAAAACATAACAGCTGCCACCATTTCTCTACAAAATTCTGTTGATCCGACATCAAGTGAAAGTATAAAACCGTATCGTATACAACCATGTACACATACGTTAATAGCCAGCAAGTCCATCACACTATGTGAATGAACTTCGTAGGTGTTGCCATTCATAAGGAATGAATATGTATAATCGTGTCAATTTACTGTATTCGCAATTGTTCATTTTGTCTACCATGCTTTTTCTTTTGCATACCTTATTGTTTTCGCTTCCAGTTTTTTAAAACCCCTGATTAAGTACTCACATTATGTAAGCAAGGTTCAAATTATATTGGAATTTAAGAGCACATACGATTTATGATTTGAAGAGGCTTGAGGAGCTCGTGTCTAAATGAAAACAGCTGCTCGGGTCGATCTTTAGGTTAAGCTGTGCTTGCCTAGGTTAGTCTTTGGATGGGTGACCAGTGTGATCACCCACAACATACCGAGTTTCCTCCGTGCTTCTGAAAGCACGTTAAGCAGTTGGTCCCGGCTGTCATTTTAAAGAAAGAAAGAAAGAAAGAAAAAACACTTATTCGTCGCAAAGTCATGACGTGCATACAATATTAACAAATTATACAAACACAAACATTTAGAATTAAAGCGAAGATTAACACAACAACAACTTTAACATTATAATAATTGCAAGACAAAGCAGACAATAAATAAAAAAAAATGCACACCGTGTGTGCGACAAATAGGTTACCACTCAGCATGATGCTGTGCTATGGGGAACCCACAGAACAGTGCTGATTTTCAGTGGTCACCTGTCAAAACGTACGGAGGCCAATACAGCTTTGCAGATCTTTGACAGTCGTTATAGGCAGTCAGTGGCCCAAAAAGTCTAACAACCAGTCTTACCGATAGGTATCGTGTTACCCAGTAATGACTGGGTTGTGGAGGTCAGATAGGCAGTCGCTCCATGTAAAATACTGGTATTCAGCTGCATCCAGTTGGACTGGAAGCCGGCTTTAACAAAGTTGGGAAAAGGCTAGGGAGATGGTGACATAGTGATTTCGAGAGTGATGACTAAGATTTTTTGGGTTTATTGTAAAAAGAAATGCTTTGTAATAATGAAAGTCATCGTTTATTAAATATTAACGTAAAATGTGTTCATGTTTTGTACAGAAATAACGGTTGTCATAATTGTTATACTTGAGTTGATACCGAGGTCATGTTCGCAATAATAACTTCATTGATTGTGAAAAGTAACGGAGTTGGGTATGAGTAAGTGAATTGCAAGACGGGGCATTGGTCAAAAGAAGACTAATTCCCAAAATTAAGACGATACTTTAATCATTTCTGAAACTTTCTTCTCATGCTCCAACACCAAAAAATTAAGAAAATAATCATAAAATAAACCGTTTATCTGGACAAGGATATTATGGCGCGTCAGATCAGGACCCAATAATCTTACATCCATTTTGAGGCGATTACATGAGCTAAACGCGAGTTTCATAATTACTAAAAGTATATGATTCACTGCTATAAACAAGACCAGAAAAATATATGATATTGTTCAGGATATATGCTAGCATGATACTGTTTGAAAACATAATACAATTAATTTGGCTCTATCGAAACCACTCATTTACGTAACAACCACTTTGTAGTGCAAGCTGATTAGAACTTTATTCTAACAGCATTTCAAACGAAGTTTGAACCACCACAAATAGAGTTGCTAATTTAGCTCGTCTAAGCGCCTTAAGTTCAAAGCCTAACCTTACGTATTCACCTGAGTAACTCGTAAACGGATATTAAATGAGTGCTAGCCTAAGTCTAGAATACTAATCTGTGCCTAATACAGTGTACCGTTAGGCAATTACCATTTATGTCCTCACGTAGTATAATATATTAAGTGTGTCTATGTATGAGTGAGTTTATGTGCGGAAATTATCATAAAAATAATTGCAAAATTACCTTTTACGCCACTCGATTACGAGATGTAGGCTATGGGGAGGCTAAGGAAAAAAGAACGAAAATCGAATACCTACAAATATTGCTGATGTGGGTCTAGTCTTGTAGCTTTGTTTACAACCACGGAAATGAAAAATTGCTATTTGGAACCCAAAGTTCAAAACGGCTTATTCCACTAATCCCCCTTAGGGGTAAAACTGGACCCTAATGTAAGAATAATCCAGAAAGTCCCCTTTTAATTTTGAGTTATTCCACTATTCCCCCCTGAGAAAATCTACCTCAAAAACATACCATAATGTAATAAAATCCAAAAATTTAAACGCTAATTATTTTGAAAAACTGGATCATAATAAAAAAAGGAAAGTTAAATGCTCATTATTTTCAAAAACTACATAATGAAAAAAAAAAAACAAAATTTGAATGCTAATTATTTAACTACGTGGAACTAAGGCAGAAGAAGAAATCTTTGGGGACAATGTCAATCATTTTATTGATATTTTACCGATCACAGATCACCAACGCGAAACCGTTTGAACTTATGCTAGCTTAGTACTTTTTGGTGGCATTATTAAAAATACGGTACTGAGTGAAATTACTTTATTTACGAGTATATTGAAAGCATTAGTATTTCGTTTCAAATGTGACTATACCTACTCTGACACAACACAACCATGTCGAGGCGAAACAAAAGACCAAGACATCAAATCCAAGAAAAATCACGAGTCGACGTTAAGGGAATCAACGTATCGGGAATGAGTCATCCACAAGTCCTCTTCCTGTCTAGCTCTCTATAGTTGAAGCTTGCATTAAAACTCGCCCGAATCATTCAGTTTCCTATGCAGACACAATTAGCATACTCAACATTATAAACACAGCTAATCAGGACATATACCTCTTCCCGCTCCATCACCTGCTGCTCTTTCCTCATATGACCCGAATAAGGCAAAAATACATTAAGGCGACGACATCAGCTAAATAAGCAACTCTATTTGTGGTGGTTCAAACTTCGTTTGAAATACTGTTAGAATAAAATTCTAATTAGCTTGCACTACAAAGTGGTTGTTACTTCAGTCACTGCGGGCCGAATAGTGCGAAATGAGTATTTTCGATCGATTTAAAACTAGAACTTAACTATTTAATAATAATTAATCCATCAGTAGATATAGTTTAGCATTTGAAATTTTATGTTATATTTTTAATTATAATTATCATTGTCAATAAATGGCTAAACTGCTTTGAAAGAAAATTAAGAGGTTTGTTTGAAGATTTTTTTGGTGCATTAAAGTTTGTCAAATTATGTTTTGAGTTCCATCAGTGTATGCAAAAAGGACTTCAAAATATAAAGTTTTTTTTATTTGTCGAAATTATTTACAGTTTTAGAGATACACTGCTTTTAAAAACCGCCTTTTGGACCGTTTTCGAGAAACCTCCACCTTACCTCCTAAATGTGTGACTGTGTGTGTGTGTGTGTGTGTGTTTGTCGCAACTGCGTCTGCGCAACCGGACACATGACCGCTACACATCCGACCGCGGTAGCATGGCGCTCTGAATGTCAATGCCAAACGCAAGGACTTGATCTACTAGCTACTGCTCAACGGCACAACAAGCGTGAATATTTTAATTAATTAATAGAAAAAGTTCGCTATACCTGTTTTATAGACGGGTTTTGTGTCGAGTTGAAAGTGGTGCGGTTTGTTTGTTATTAAAAGTGAGATTGTGTAAACACTGTGATTTGATTTCTTTCCATGATAAACTCTGCTTCGATTTCCAAAAGACTCCGCGCTAAACGATGTTTTTTCTATCGACCCTGGGCTGGTTTTTTTTATAAACATTCCCGGATTTTATAAAGGACAATGATATAAAGATGAGATATGAAGAATTTAAAATTTGTATAGAAAACTTATTTTTCTCATAATTCTTGTATATCAGTGTCCAATTAAAATACATATTTGGGAACCTAGATACTCTGTAATCCAATCGAAATTAATACACACTCCCTTAGGAATATGTTTGATTGGCAAATTATTTTGGTATTACGTTTATACTACGCATGCTCCGCAGGCCTCTTTAGCAATATTCCTTTGTTTTGGTTAGAGCAAAGACAAGTGCTGTTGCACAGCAATCCTTCAACTTATCCCCATTAAATAGGCATCACAACAGTATCATAAAATTGCAAATCTATTTAGTCCATTAGTAAGGTCCATGTTCACCAAAAAGATAACCGTCTGCATATCTAAAAACAGCTGTCACTGTCACGTGTTTCCATACAAAAATGTGTTTTAAACAGCTGATTTTAGATAATCTGAGCGTCATCTTTTTGGTGAACATGGACCTTAGAGTATTGAAAAACAATGGAAATGTATTTTTTGTTTTTGTAAATCAATGAATATTGACAAAGATAAAACGCATCAAAACTCGGGGGTGGAAGCTCGACTCTTCAGAACTCGCAAAAAATTCTATCTACGTCAATGTTTGTTAGTATAACAAAATAAAATATACGGGTCAAATATTAGTTGATAATCTAACTAATAAATAAATAAATAAATATCGCTGGACCTTAACACACAGCGCCACTTAGTGCCACACTAAGCAAAGCTTGTGTCGTGGACACTAGATAGTTGATATACTACATAAATACTTTTTTTTTGTTTGTAAATACATACTTATTATACATATAAACATCCATGACTCGGAAACAAATGTCATCACACAAACATTTGTTCCTACCGGGATTCGAACCCAGGACCCTAAGAACATAAAGCAGCGTCACTACCACTACGCCAATCAGGGTCGTCGAACTGACGAACAAATTTTTTTTGTCGTTAGTCTTCTCTTACCATACGTCTCTATTACTCGTCATTCGAGCACGTACGATCATAATATTGAAATGGAATAAAAGAAATGCATTACTTCATAATGCTTCAAGATTGAGGCAATAGCACTATATTTCACAAAACCCAGTTATTTCCACTTCTTAACTTATTTCACAGACAGAAAGAAACCATAAATTTATTTTCGTATTTAAAAGAATGTTGTGTTAAGAAAGTACATACTTATTTATCAAAACAGCTATCTGACGTTATCAATATTATCATATCACCTAATACGACAGTGAAAGTCGATGATATCGATAATAGAATTTAATTCGACAAAAACATCGCGCGTGCGATCTCTTTTGATAACCGGTGACATTGGCATCCTTTTGAAATTAATCAAGCCATTTATTTACTTATTTATTTTATTTAAACTTTATGCACTTAATGTACAAAGGCGGACTTAATGCTTTGGGCATTTTCTACTAGTCTACCGGGTGATGCAGAGATTAAACTGTAGGTGCAAGAGTAAAGAAAATTATGAAGACTATAATATAACAATAAATACATATATGTAAGTACCTAGTTTACAAAAACCACACATATTACAACGTGTAACGTTAAATGCGCAAAACCTGAAAATAGTTTGATCAGAATCACGGGCAGAATCAATCGAACCACCTTTTAATATAGGTCACATTTTTCAAAAAAAACTTTATTACAAATGTTGCCCTGTCTATTTATTAATAGGTCAAGCCATCACGTGCGCAAACCCGCCAAAATAGGTAAACAAACAAACACAAATGGTTGTCATCTTATATTCTCTCATACGCGGGATACTAATAGATCTTTCCAGTAAATCTAATTGCCAGTAAAACTAAAACAGCACATGAAACCTTTAATTTTTTTAAATGTTTTTTTCTCTCAGTTTTAGGTCAATTGAATTAAAAATCATTTCGGTTGTCTGCGGTTTTGCGCATTTAAAATTACACGTTGTATAGGGCGACTGGGAACTACTAAACAATCAACTTTTCAGCTGTTCAGTACATTTATGTTCGCCAAATGTGCTGAACAGCTGATTTGTTTTTCGCGATTTCAAGTTTAGTCCCATAGTAAAAGTTGTTTGTTATCATGAGCATAATCACGTGTTTAAGTATCGTAAACTAATTACCAGTCACCCCATATTCACAATGATCTCGCCTGTATACTCGAAGAGTTAGGCAGAGATGTACCTAAATAGCACACCCTACACTTCGCCAGTTATGTTTAAGTTCCATGTCATAAGGGGCGAGCCTATTGCCATCAACCTGGCACTTATCCAGGGTCCGTGGCTCTTACTGAGAAAGACCTGTTGGAAAAGCCAAATAACCCACACGCACGACTGCTGTTACTAGATCACTGAGGCAGTCAATAAGTTTATGTTCTCCTTTCTTTCAGTCCATCCATAGGCTGTCTGTTAAAGATCGCCTTGTACGATAAAACCGTCATATTCATATCATCATCATCATCATTTCAGGCGAAATACGTCCACTGCTGGACATACGCCTCAACCAAGTGTCGCCACATTGACAGGTCCTGTGCGTCTCGTATCCAGCGGATTCCCGCAACCTTCACTAGGTCATCGGTCCACCTAGTGGGAAGTCTTCCAATGCAACGTGTTCCGTCTTCATATAGTGTTCAATAATTATGGTTGCAATCCTGTTTTATGCGGTGTACTTAAATAAAGTTTTTAGTAAATCAATTTAACCATATTCTTATTCTTTATTGCACCAAATAACAGATATACAAATTAATTGCAATTATATGTATAGCTTATGTACAAAGACGAGCTTTAACCAAGAGTTGGGTTTTTTACAGCAAACCTAATTTTAAAAGCGAGATTTACAGGAGAGGATAATTTAGTTATTGATTTCAAAATAACTTTATTCGAGCTGCATGAAGTAGGTATGTTATATAATAAAGTTCCCCGTATCATTATTTATTAGTATCCAATGTTGCTGTTAATCAGTTAATTCAGTGGCGTAAGTCGAAATTAACCTGTAAAATTCCATGATAAACATCGATTTTATATTTAAAAAGCAAATTAATTTTATCATTATGTGGTTTAATCGTGAGATAAGTCTCACCATCTCACGATTAAGATTAATATTTTCTACTTACAGTCTTACAAATTCATATTCATAAAATTAACATCTTATTAACTTATCTACTGTTATGAAGTGAACGGCAATATTTGCAATAGATGAA
The DNA here is from genome assembly GCA_916618015.1 of Xestia c-nigrum. Taxonomy (NCBI): domain Eukaryota; kingdom Metazoa; phylum Arthropoda; class Insecta; order Lepidoptera; family Noctuidae; genus Xestia; species Xestia c-nigrum. Next base: position 20,651,691 of record OU745257.1, on the reverse strand, counting down.
GATGAGATTTTATTAGTATTATTGCCTACTTTTACTTATTTAAAACTTGCAATTCTGAAAGTTTATCCTCATTAATAAAGCTTCTTTTGGGTTAGCTTGTTCCATCGTCAACCTCATCTCTGTCTTCAGGCCAAGATTGAGGTTAAGAGACTAGTTGGGAATATCGCTCAAAGGGCTGTAAGGTTAATTTTTTCCTATTTTGTGTACTTACTCGCTATTTTTCTAAACAATTCTAAACTCTTCTAATCTTCTAAACAATTATGTGTTAACTGAATTCTGTATGATTTGTGGTAGTTATGGATAGTTTCAGCAATTGTTTTTTTTGTTACAAGTTAGAATAAACGGTTGTTATTAAAACTTTACTTACTTCGTTGTACTATCTTAAACATCTTAACTTCTAGATGCTAAATTATACAAAGTAGTCGGTTAAAAATATAAAACATCATCATCATTATCTGCCTAGCCATTTCTCAACCATGTTGCAGCTGCATACGAGTATTTAAACAAGAATATCCGATCGATTTAAACGTCTGATGTCAGAGTCTATAAGATCGTTTTCCTTTGTGTCCGCCTATTTAATACATCGTCTGATATATCCTTTCATAAATACAACATCAAAGAAGGTTCTCAATAACAATATTTTTAGCATTCTAGTTTCCTAGAGTACTGAATATTTAATGTTTTCGCTACCGAACTTTAATCATAAAAGTTTCATAACACTAGATAACTCTTGTCGCAGTTTATTGCGAGATTTATTGAGCGTTTCGGACGCCAAGATTTTAAGTAGAAAGGATTTGATCTATGCATTTGTTTGTGCAACGTTATATGCACTTATTTACCCGAAATGTGATTCGTATTTTGTATGTCGAAATATGGCTGATACTTACGTTAAATTTTCTTTATTTTTTGGTATAGGAAAATATACTACCATTTAAAACAAAAACGTTGAGCACCTCTGCACATTTGGTAGGTGTACGCATAAAATTTTCTTTATTTTTTTCCGAGGAAAGATTATCATAAAAACACATTGGACGACGTTGCAGTTCTGCTTGTCATTCAGTAGATATACCAGCCTTGTCTCAAAACTTGTGTACTTAGAAAGAACTTTCATTACCTCTATGAAAATGCAGAAAGTAGAACTAAAATCGTCTAGACCAACACAAAACCTAATATTAAATTAAAAACATTCTATCTGTTCCTTTTTTGAATGAACAAAAATTAATTAAATAAAAACTGTAGTTTACGAATGCAAACTATTCATACGACTATTCAGCCGGGGCTTCCCCTAGCATAGCACAGCCAGGAATTTAATAATCGCGTACACCCCACCGCGGAAGTTTTTACTTCCACTAAAATGTTTATGGTCGAAATTTTCAGGAGTTCGTTGACTTGATGATGGGTTGAGTGTACGTTGAGTTTAGATAATAATATGAATGACTCTGACGACGAATATTGATAAAAGAGGGTTAAAGTTTTATTATTGACGTAGTTTTAGACAGAGGAACTAGGTATATCAAGTTTAGTACGTTCGTTTTTTTCCTTATTTACAAAGAGGAAAGTTTCTTGTTACGTGTTCCTGCATATGCAAAATGGGGCAATCAGCTTTTCCACTTTGCCCTGTACTACGCTTTTGCATGTTTTTTTTTTTTATTTTAAACCATTTGTAATTTTTCTATTGATTAAAAAAATATAATAGATAAAAAGCACCGTCTGTTAGACCACAGACGGTGACGGAATCATGTTCCACTAATCCTTGATTAAAGATTGAAGTTTGTTTACACCATGTACATTTGTATCTCCATCAAAAAATATAATCATCATTTTACACACTAGCTTTGAATACCGAGAAACAAATGTCCACGATACATCTTCCAACAAACTAGAGCATCAAATCACATCCAATTAGCAAAAAGGAGCATTAAGTTTAAATGCACTTGCAACTAATGGCCGCTATCTAGGATGTTCCATCGATATCCATCATTCTGTCTCGTTCAGACGACGCGCGACGGCGACGATGCTGTCTGCCACACAAACAAAACATAAAAAACTGGCCATGTGCGAGTTGGGCTTGCACACAAAGTGTTCCGTAGCATCGTACAATATTGCCGAGCAAAAAACGCCAAAAAAACACGTTTCTTGCATGAGAAAACCCTTTAATTTGAACTTGAACTTGTTATTTGTTGTTATAACGACCATTGGGGGAGGCCTATGTCCAGCAGTGGACGTCTTTCGGCTGAAATGATGATAACGGCCATAGTAAGGTCGAACAAGCTATTTGGTTCAACAATGTAATTTGTGGATGAAACTGTAACCCAAATAGCTTGTTCGACCATTATAGTACGTAATACACACTCTGTGAAATATTTCAAGTGTCTACATAAATTACGGTTGAAAAAATAGATCCCTATGACCGGATGACAGGTGGAGTCTGAGGGGGCATTCATTAATAATTACGTGAGGCATTTAAGGTCTAGCCGAATCTCACCCATTTCCACGAGGGGTCTCGGTAAATATCACTTAATTTATTTTCCCGCAAGAAACAGTGTAAATTACATCTTTTGTGTGCGGAACCCTAAAAAACTTTGATAAAGTTTCAAACTGACATGCCAGCAATTTAACTTGGCTGTAGAGAACATTTCATGCCGTAGTAACTTAATAAAAGGACCAAGTTTATTGCCCGATATACGTCTAGTTCTAGACTTGGCATGTAACTTGACGGATTGAGTCCTACTTAAGTCTTGGCAGGGATTGAGTTTTTACGATTTTTTGTTGCCTCGCAATTTATTTTATTGCTTGTGCAAGACAATAAATTGAGGGAATTAAAAGTTGATTGTGTGACTGTAAGATATTAAGACGATTGTGTTTTCTGCAGATTTAAACGACTGATATTCTTCAGAGTTGAATAGAAAATACATATAAGCGCATTGTCTCTCTGACAAGAGTAATTAAAAACCATATTTTATTTGCAGCGATTATCTTAGAAAATATATATGTTTTAATGTGCTAACGGGAAAAGTAAATAAAATCTGGCTTTGTCAGTAGTGCTTAAATGTGTTCGAGAGTTTGTAAAAGACTGAATCATTGGTCCGTGTGGATGGGTGACCACTGACCACCCATCCCGTGTTTCCTTCGTGCCTCGGAATTCGTCAATTGTAGATCTTTGACATTCGTTAGGAGTAGTCAGGGGCTCGAAAGTCTGACATCCAGTCTTACCAAGGGGTATCTTATGACCCAGTACTAACTGGGTTGCTTCATGGTATTCAATGCACTCGGAAAGACTGGAAGCCGACCTCAACTTATTTGGAAAAAGCTGGTCAGATGCAAGATATATCATAAGGTCTGCAGTAATATCTTTCTGGAATGTTATAGACAAACGTGGACTTATTGCAATGGTTGACATCGAATTCAGTGTAGTTCATTTTTATGTCAATAAATACAGGGTGTATTTCACCTCATCACAAAGCCGTTAACCAAGCATTCTGTATATCAAACTAAGTAAGTTTCCGCCAAAAATATTGCTGGGAAACAACTTTTTTTTTGAGGTTATAAATCATGTTTTGTGGTATAACTCAATGTAACGCACTCAAAACATTGTGCGGATGGATGGATTGAATAGTACGGAGGTCGTAGACATATTTAAAGTAAAAACCATGCGATAAAAAGTGGTAGGTATTTAAAAAAAAAACTTGTAAAAATCTTGCAACTTTGACCCCCTATATCTCCGTAACTAGGAGGTTCCCAGGTATAGTGTAGAATAAAAAAAAAATCAGAATGACGAGGAGAACAAGTGCCTTTCGTATTCGTTAAGAGGTGTTTATAATGTTGTTGGTGTTTATAATTGTCATTAAGAAATCGCATGGTGCAAACACATCGTCACTCTTGTTAGGTGATGAATTTATTTGAAAACTAGCTTCTGCTCGCGACTTCGTACGCGGATCCTGTTTCGAAAAACATTTTTTTTTATATATTAAAAGGATCCTATATTACTTCTAATACCTCCAGGAATATGTGCACAAAGTTTCATGATGATCGGTTGAGTAGTTTTCGCGTGAAAGCGTAATAAACAAACTTAAATTCACATTAATTATAATATTAGTAGAGATGAAGTTATTTCGTAAGTTTTAATAACTTAACTAAGAACTGGGATAGGTCACGTATTATTATAAAGGATGATTAACTTCCAACATTTAAAGGTTTGTCATAGAATAGGTCAAATGTCTATTTTTATTTGAATTTGCACAAGCTGTCTGACGAAATGGTAATAAAATATTAACAGACTATACAATTTGATGAAGCAATGTTAACGTAAACAATGGGACTTGTAGTTTAGTTTAACTAAAACTATGAAGGGACATCGTCAAATATTACTAAACAAGTAATGAGTAGTTAATTTTGCAGCCTTTCATTGTATTGCAATATAAGAACTCAGCTATTGGAAATATCAAATTTACCGATAGGTTTTTTCAAGTGATTTGATAATTTAGTCTTTCAAAAGAGTCTTCAATAAAATGGTTCTGAGCAATTTTAGATAACTTTGTTTCTAAGTCGATTTTTCCAGACTGATCATTTGTCCCCATTATATCCATCATCTTCTTTCGAACAAATAAAAATTATCGTATCTTATCTTATCTTCCTGCCCTTGTCCTACTTGGGGTTAATACAATACGTTTTCTTCTTCCATTCTCCTGCATCAAAAGCTAATTGATTGTTAACTAAACTTTGAAAATGTTGAAAAACCAATTATTTTTTGACAACTTGAAAGTGGCGTAGATCTTTCATAAATTAAATGCCAATATCTAATTAATCCGATGTGATTGCCAATGAAAAATAATTCCTAAAGCTTTAATACAAAATGTACTTAAATATGAATAGGTACGTGATTAAAATGCTTCCAGACTCATTAACGAGTTGAAGCAATGAATGTAGATTCGATTAAAGCCAGCGACTGTCTGGGTATCTACACTGCATTGATACGTTTTAAACAAAGCATTTATAGAAAAAAAAGCTTAACTATAAGGTTACTACAAAATTGGTCTCTATGGCCAGGTATCTCCAGTACATTATGAATTTGAATGTGGATGGATTGTGCTTGAAGCGGGAGAGGATGGCCCAAGAAAAGATGGATGGATTGTGTGAGAAAGAAAAAAAGAGTAAATGATTCTGTAGTATGCTATAGGGTTATATACCTTAACATTTACAATGCAAAGTAACTTTTCATCTTGACATTTTCCCGGTTCTGTGCCAAGTTAAGGTACGCTTTGCTTAAATCTGCTCGTGCGTCCATTATCTGTACTGTCAACAAATAAATTAAACTTGTTCTGTTCAAAATTCTTATTTAGTTATTAACTGTCAGCAAATTGATACAAATGATCTAAGTTCTTGTACTTTAAGCTGAGTAGCTTAAAAATGTTTTGAAATAAGTTGAAAAACGTTTTACTGGTCACTTGAGAAATTGTAACGAATTTACTCACTTTCAATTTTACCAGTATTCGCCATAAAACATACAAGTAAGAAAATACACTAATATTTATTAATTCACAAACAAGAATGGAAATACAAGTACAAAAAAAAAAACACTTTTCGAGTAAATCGACACCAGCGTCAATTTCACGACAAAAAAGCCGCGTGACCTGACTCATGCTACGGAAACGTCGATTGCCAAGGTCGCATAATCGCATCCACCGACGCGCGACCAACCATTGTTTTAACAGGACAATCGCTGTTTTTTTACTCTATTTTTCTAATCTCTTAATACCTCGGAATGCTTAATGTCGGAGCTTGCGAAATCGTGCTATAATGGGAGGAGATACGCTGTTTTAGAATTAATAGTCATTGACATAAAAGTTACAAGCTTTTTGATTTAATTAATAACTAAATTAAGACGTCAATTGTGTGGTTACCGGTGTATAACGGAATTTGAAAGTCAATTTTTCTTTCATCGGGACCTTTTCACAATGAAAATACCAACGTAATTTTTTTTCATAGGTTTTTCATCTGGCATATTCAGAAAATTCGATGTACTGTAGAGAATTAACCTTCAAAGCCATTTGTTGAATAAGGTACTGGCCAGTGGCGATGCTTTGATACAAGCCTGAAAGCTTGGCTTGACTTCTTCATGATGTGAGGGTCTCGCAACAGTTTACTTGCCTTTTGAGCTTCCCATATTGTTGGCCCTAGGCACGCCCCTGGTACTGACAGTTATTTTAGAGATAAAATCAAAAAAATCAAAATCAAAGCGTTTATTTCAAGTAGGCCAGTTACAGGCGCTTTTGAATTGTCGAAACAAAGACGAAAATTAAATGTAGCTACAGTCCCAGCACAAGACATAAAAACTGTGAAAGTACTGTAGTTGTCCATTCCCTAGCGTAGATTTCTATGGAGAAGAACGGGCAAGAAACTCCATGGACACTCTTTTAAATCATAATGTTGTTACTAAATCTTGGTTACATCATGGTACTGACAGTTATTTTAGAGATAACATCAAAAAAATCAAAGCATTTATTTCAAGTAGGCCAGTTACAGGCGCTTTTGAATTGTCGAAACAAAGATGAAAATTAAATGTAGTTCAGTCCCTGTCACAAGACATAAAAACTGTGAAAGTACTGTAGTTGCCCATTCCCTAGCGTAGATCTCTATGGAGAAGAACGGGCAAGAAACTCCATGGACACTCTTTTAAATCATAATGTTGTTACAAAATCTTGGTTACATCATTCCTGTTGTGATGGTGATAAACACTATAAATGTTGATATCATCAAGGTTATTAACTACTTTTGCCATATTTCTTCAATTTTCCTCTCAATTTGCACTTAAAGCAATTTCACCAACTCTTCGGCATTCGCAAAAAGAGATATCTTAACCTATTTCTACCCAGCAAATGGCAGTAGTGTATAATTTGTACGATTTCCCATGGTAATTAGTTTTACGGTGTCCGCGATGGCACAAAGATGGCATACTAAGTGTGCCGAGCTCGAAAGTTCGCGGCAAATAAACGAAGCTGGTTTTAGGAGGCACGGCATTTAGCTGTCTCTTGTATTTTTTTCTTTGGGATTTCGTTTGTTTTTCTCCTACTGTCAAGATTAAAGGCTCTTGACCGATATGCGTGAAGATAGGAAGTTTTAAGATTGCCTACGTGCGTGTGGTCACGTTGTCTTAAATTCTTCCCGTCCCGAATAAAACCCTTTATTTGCACATAACCTAGCTTGTGCCTGTGGCTTCGGTCGTGAGTTCGGTAACTGTTCCACAGGGTTGTATCTACTACCGGGATAATGTAAAGTAAGTGTCTAAGTGTTAATCCCAATTTTATCCAAAACCGTTGAATCGTTTTTGCGTAAAAGAGTAACCAACAGCCAGACATAATAGGCTTGTTAACTGAAAAATTATAATTAGTCCGTCATTTAGATTATCAAAAAATATTTGACCCGTATTTTTTCTTTTGTCAAATAAACCAAAATTGACGAAGATGCTACGCTTTTAAAATTCTCAATACGTCACGCCGTGCTGTAATTTTTAGTGCGTTGTGACGTCACGAGCCCCTACTCTCGTGTTTTGATGCGTCCTAACTTCGTCAGTATTCATTGATTTACAAAAACAAAAAATACGTGTCCATTATTTTCCAATACTCTAACTGACAGACTAAATAGATTTGCAATTTATTGATGGTGGAAACTAGCCTATTACTAATTTTCACATTTATAAAATTTGTAAAACAAGGCTCATCAGAGTCATCAGTCAACAATAGCCCTACTGCTGGGACACAAACCTTCTCTTTGTGAAGGATGTGAGCCATAAGTCCATTACCCAGCACACAGGGCAATGTTTTGTTTTGTATAGGCCCAAGGTAAAACGTATTATGGACCTAAAAACCACTCAATGGAAGCAGCACACCACAAAGAGACACTTAATCAGCATTTATCTTGCCTAGTGTTTGTGCCAAATGCGGTTTCAAGCTGCGTTGTGTGGTATCCTTTGTCGCAAATACACCATGTTTATGCCAAAAGTGGCACACTGGTAGCGTATTCTATTTTTAAACAGCAATACTGGCTGAACTCAATGTGTGGAAGTCCCGAGAGCAATCAATTTCAAAATTGGTTCTTTTTTCAAAGTGACATATAAGCTTTTCGATAGCTTATGTCAATCTGATACTTTTACACGTTTTCTATCATCGGTATCCCCGATATAATGTACTTAACTTTGACAGGAGTCTATCGTCTATAATGTATCACCCAGCGATAAAGTTCTTTGCATATTTTTTTCTTCTTAAAGAAAACAGGACCTAACATCGCATTGTTAAAATTCTGAAAGTGAATTAAAGAAAAACTCCGCAGACGCGTTACTTCTGTATACTATTTCCAAAAGTAATCCACTTTTACTTCCACACAAACTAAACTCAGACGTCCCGTAACTGCAGTTTACGCGAACCTGTGCGATAGTAAGGCGGGTGCAAGGTCAGGCCGCAGTGCGGGGGTTGCAGACGCGCGTATCGATCGCATCCCGCGCGTCTGAACGCCTCCCCGTCTGAGGCGCGCTTTATAACTGACGATTATACGATTATGGCGGGTGCTGTGTTGGTTTAATTGGAGCTGAAAGATATATGGGCTGTGTTATAGTGTGCGATTTCGGTGTGAGGAAACTATTTTGGTTTTGAAATCCGACTCAGTATTATTTAGCCATTGAAACTGAACGCAATCACCACTTCTAATCGTTCACGAGCTGTCAGTGTCAACCATGAAAATATTGACACTAATGATTCTTTGACGCGCTTTAGGTTTTCTTGATCATGGCTTTTGGTCAAAAACTGAAGCAATATTAAGGACTGTAATGATGGGTTTTAGTCAGTAAGAGTCTGACACTCCCTCCCGCTCCGCCCAGAGTGGGAGAAGTCATTTGATGATTTCCCATCCGAAAAAAAAAAAAAAAAAGAACTGTAATGATTTGTTTGTAGTTTAAAAATATACTCAGCGATTAATTCAAGCATTAACAAAATATATACTCGATCGATGTCTTGCTCTAAAATTCTAAATAACCAGTTCTGTCGCCCAATTTTGTTTTTACTTCAAACACCTGTCAATCAACCTGTATTTATAGATTTTAAACGTAGAACGTTTTACTTGATTAGGAGGGCAAAAAGTCGGGTTGTCCAATACCAACACGTTTTGAATGATGCTCAATTTATTTACCTATTTAGGACCGTATCATAGGAGACTGTTTAAAAAAACAGAGGAGAATCTAGATTTGATTATTATGAAATCTTACAACTTTTAGAGGTTTGTGTTAATGATACCGGCTGGCAAGAAAATCGAAACGTAATTTAAACGGCATTTTAAATAGAGAACTCCTATGACGTTCTAATAGCTCAATCTCGTAAACTTTGGTCAGAAAACTGTGCTACAAGGATATTTTGACACTCGAGTGACAGGGGAGCGCTGATGGTCGTCATTTGTGAAATGTATTAAAAAAACCAAATGGCGACGTAAATTCCGATTCTAATTTTGACCTCAAAAATCTTTGTACACCTATACAGGTATTTATTTATAGGTTGCTTAACCAGTTAGGAAAGCCATAATTAAGTTTTATAGGCTGTCTAAAACCGACATGTCTTGTCTGTAAATATTAAAATAGTGTTTCTAAGTCACGCACGTTTGCACGTGACGTGATGCAAGTCTATTTATTACCTAATTTTGAAACCATTTTGTGTGTCTAAATGTCAATGTCACGTTCCATTCCTAATATTCTTATGTATATGCTTACTATGTACTGTATTATCTATTTTTTTATTGACAATAATATTCGTGAGACTGATATCTGAGTCATGGGACACGACATGATAAATAGAGTAACTGTGAATATTTTTTCTAAGTATATTTTTTATTAGGTATCATTGAAAAAATGGGCAACTAGTAACAGTATCTGACTTTTGTTAAACTTAGGTAAAGCTATACTTAATCATTCTTTTCTTCTGTCTGGAATATCACGATAATTAAGGAAAGATAATCGGCAATGCCTCTATAAAGATGACAATCTTCAATCTTAAAAAGATTCCCCTACAACTGAACAGTTTATTTCATAGCCTTCTTACACAGTTTTGGCAACTACTTTGTCATTACAGCCCAAGTAATTCAACAATCGATACCAAAAACAAAGTCGTATCGGAATCGAATCGTTTCAAAATCGTACGCTCTAAAAAGCATGGTGCAGTAATCCCACGGCGCGTACTATGGGGTTGTCGACACGCCAAGGGAGTCTGCTTTCAAGGTCGGCTCGTAGTAAGTATCCCTTCATAAAGCTGCCTATGTCTGTACCAAGATGTTAGGACGAATACGGGAGAGTAATTTATTCGCAATTTATCATAAACTTGGGTATTCTGAGATTTGTTTTAGATTATATGAGCAGCTAGCACTTCACCATAAAAATTGTGACAGCTCGGCTAGTTTTTACGATGTAAATATGATTTTTAGTTTATGTTATTTTCTGACAATTAACCTTTCTATTGGTGAAGAAATTGTTAAAATCGGTCCAGTAGTTTCACAAACAGTACAATATTTCCTCTTTTTAATGTTATATGTATAGATTAGATATACTTGAACGTTGTTTTTAAGGTTATTTTTAGAGTAGCGACATAAGAAAATAATGTTATATAGTCTCCTACATATTTTGATGTGTATTACTGAATGAGTTTAAGTCCTTAGTTTTAAACACGAACGTGACTTTTTGAGCTGTTTTTTTGATGTATTGTCTTCTTGCTTATCAAACTAACTAGGTACAGCTGTACCTCAAATGAACGTGAAATCGTAAGATTGAGAAACAGTCTTCCTAGGGGGTAACCTAGTAACAAGGAAGTGGAAGTCGGAGAGTTTTGTTAATTTTAATTAGATAATTATCAAAATAAAAAAAATATCTAAATATATATAATTCAAAGGTGACTGACTGACTGACTGACATAGTGATCTATCAACGCACAGCCCAAACCACTGGACGGATCGGGCTGAAATTTGGCATGCAGGTAGATGTTATGACGTAGGCATCCACTAAGAAAGGATTTTGATCAATTCTACCCCCAAGGGGATAAAATAGGGGATGGAAGCTTATATGAAAGTCCGTCAGTTTTAAAGTTAGGATCTTCTAATTTTGTGTTTAGGCTGACGATTGAAAATTAATTTATTCGTGTTTCAGCGTTTTTGATAACTCCACCCCGAAGGCTTATAAAGGGGATGAAATTGTGTGTGAAAAATCCTTAATTTTCGACGTAAAAAGTACAAAATTTGTTATCTGGGCTTATGATTGGAAGCTAACGCAACGGCTTTATTAGAATTTCAACCCTTGAGGGGTGAAAAAAGAACAACAATTTGTTTTTAATTAAAGTTTTTATTTTTTGAGTCACCAAATAGTATTTAAGTTAGTAAGTCGTTAGTTTTTTTTTATTTCAACCCACAAAAAGTGTAAAGAGGATGAAGTTTTGCATTGTAGTTGTTCATTCGTTCGCCAATAACAGCAGCAGGAGAGACCTTTTGCAGCAGTGCAGGTTAATAGTATAGGCCGTACACAAGTTAATAGCACACGTGACTTCGCGGCTGGCAGTACTTACCGTTTTGTAGGGACCTAGGTAAGCCGAAGATTATGGACTTACGGCAGGAGCAGAAAAAGAAAGTATGTATAGTAGAACGAGATAGAATGAGTAATTGTCGATATCGTATTTGATACCTACTAGATTTTTTTATTTTGTAGATTTCTGTTTTTTTTTCTCTTCTGCATTACTGATCTTACTTTTGATGAATGAAGATGAAGTCAAAATAAAAATCGAAAATGGCTCCGACGAAAGTTTTTGGTTTTTCAATTATGGGTGTCGTTTTCGTGGTTTTTGGTGTCGCTGATAGTGAAAATGAGGTCAAAATTAACACAGGGAAAACAGTTAACAGAAGCAAAAAAAACAGTTTTCCTTTTTTTTCTTCGACTTCCCCTGACACTATTTTCACCCTGCGCCACTGTTAGGTAGAAGTATATTTCGCACATTTAGCTTAATCCCATCAACTGGGCACAAATAATACAATAACACTGCCCGTCCCGCAAATCGAACCAAGGACCTCATCCTCAGTAGCGCTTGCGACAACTTGACCAACGATGCAGTCTCACTCATGATCCATCAATATTTTCACGCGAACGAAGTCGCGGGCAACAGCTAGTATGTATATATATTTGATGGACTCACGTAGATCTTAAGTTACTAATAATAAGCTTAGTTTAATGTAACGTGTCCAATGATGGAGCACGATCGTAGTTTTAATTATTTCTAAATCAATTAAACAATAAATAAAATGTAAATAAGAGCGCGAACCCCCACGTCTGCGGTAGAAAACTAACTAAAAAAAAAAAAAGAAAAAAAAGTGGAAGTCAGACAGGCAGTCGGTCCATGTATACAGGGTGACTGGTAATTAGTGTACGATACATACGTGATTATGCTCATGATACGAGTAACAAACAACTCTTACTATGGGCCTACCCTGAAATCGCGAAAAAAAAATCAGCTGTTCTGTACATTTACGTTCCCATAGTAAAAGCTGTTTGTTATCATGAGCATAATCACGTCTTTAAGTATCGTACACTAATTACCAATCACCCTATATAGAGCTCCATCTGGTTCTGGTTACTGAACCAGACCCCAAAATACTTGAAAAATAGGTGATTAAAAGCTACAGCTGATAGAAAACTTATACTAAGGTCCATGTTCACCGAAAAGATAACGGTCTGATTATCTAAAAACAGCTGTCACTGTGACATGTTCCCAAACAAAAATGTGTTTTAAACAGCTGTTATTAGATAATCAGACCGTCATCTTTTTGGTGGACTTGGACCTAACAAGTTCTATAACCTTCAACAAATTCGTGCCATCTTACCATAATGACAATCTCAAGATATTTGTGCAAACGCGAACTTTAAAAGTGACGTAAGATTTACAAAAGCAACTCCTTCAAAACGAATTAAACCAACAAACTTACAAAAGAAAACATGACCTTAAATGCAAACTAAATACATAAGTACATACAAGTATATACTTAACATACAAGTGCCGCTTAACCAATCAATTTGTCATTCATCTTCGGACACAAAAACGTCAATAAATTAATATTTTATTTCAGCAAGGTTATATAAAGACCAGCGCACACTAGTAAGAACTGCAGGTCTAAAATGGCCGCTTTATCATAATCATAATAATATACATATTATGAATCACGTCAAAAATTATAAATTCTTCAAATGGATTTCATAGGAACGATTATAAAGTTCATTTTAAGAACTTAAAATGTTTAACTGTACGAGATCAATGTTACCTCTCGATGAACTCCCTATCCCTTGTTCCCCTTTACCAGCGACGCTCTAAGCCGAGGCCCCTTCTCCATAGGGGTGCCCTTAGCATGCAGTCGCTTAGTTTCTAAGGCGACTACATGAGCTAAATTAGCAACCCTATTTGTGGTGGTTCAAACTTCGTCTGAAATACTATAAGAATAAGGTTCTAATCAGCTTGCAATACAAAGTGGTTGTCACGTCAGTCACTGAGGGCCGAATAAGAATGGTTTTGATCGATTTACAAAAAAAAACTATGGATTTGACCAAAAAAAATAAAACGCTATCATGCTAATTTGTTGCTTGTAGAATTATTGGCCAAAAAAGCGGCGTATCGCCCCGTGCTCTCTCCAACGCGCATCCCCCACCACAGCACGCATAACTCATTTATTAAACGTCACAACCAGTAACCATGTAAAATACTAGTAAGGTGCCCCGGTTAGACTGGAAGTAGATCAGAACATAATTGGTTGCATAGTAGCATGGGGTTTCATAGAAATATCCCGGACTGCTTGAGTTGGGATGATAATTAAATGATCCCATACAATGCTTATAACTGTGCGTTGTACCTTAACAATGACAAAAAGCTTGACTGACATGCTAGTGTCATTGGTGATGACGTCACTGACGATGACAAGGTCTTGTCAAACCCTTTGGTGTCAAGTATCTAGTCTTTAAGGTCATATTGGAGGCAATTCATTTATTGGTTCATTTTAACATGGCTTAGTTAGTTGTTGATTGGATTTGAAATTGTTTAAAAGATACATCATGTTCATTAAAAAGCTGCTTGTATTATTCCTACCTAGTTTTTCGTTATATCTATGATATTTTGAGGTCTTATTTATAACTTTAATGGAACTCAAATTCCTGAATTTATAAGTAGCTGCGTAACAAGTATCAAGTAAAGAACAATAATTTTGTAAGCAACCACATTTTTCACACAAAAAATAAATTACTATTTGGCTGTTTGTGATAATTTCCGCATTCAAATGATAGACATTTTATACAATACATCCTGATTGAAGTATTTACGCCTACATCAGTAAATCACCGACACGACCTTTAAAGTGACGAAGCACCCAGCATTAAATACATGTGCATTAGAAACCACAATGAAAACATTTCCTCAAAATATTCATTCGTGAAACGTGGCTCCTATTGGAAGGTATTCCATTTTAATAATCTATACTTATAATATTATAAAGCAGAAGAGTTTGTTAGTTTGGTTGAACGCGCTAATCTCAGGAACGACTCGAATTTAAAAAATCTTTTAGCGTTGGATAGTCCATTTATGGAGGAAAGCTTTAGGCTATAACATCACGTTATGACCAGTAGGAGCGGAGCAACATAAGAAATGTTGCAAGCGGGAAAAAAGCTTCCATTGAGCAGGCGATACGTTGCGATATCGAAACTTAACGCGAACGAAGTCGCGGGCAGAAGCTAGTTATTCATAAAACAACTATTTCACCTAAAACAATAAACAGCTTTGTGTATAAAATGAATAATTAAATTTCTAATAATATCTCATACACAAAACGAAACCTAAATAGCTCATCTTGCTGTATCCTGCTGTCACCATTTTTAACCGACTTATAAAAAGGACGAGGTTCTGAATTCGGCTGTTTTTTGCAAGTGGAAGTTCGCGCGGTATTATTATTTTTATCACATTGTATGGGTTGTTCATGAGAACTACGTAGATTTACAAATTATTTTGGTATTACGTTTGTATATGAAATACGGATGCTCCGTAAAACTATTTCTGCCTAATATTTCCGTCACAAAACCTTAAGAGGCCTCTTACAGTCCACTAGCGCCGCCAATCGAAAAAATGTCATAACTCGTAAATAGAATCAAAAATACAAAATTTGGTCTATTATTACTGTAGAAAAGGCAATAACGTAATTTTATAACACCTTATCAACACTTGAAATATAGCTGTTTAGCTAAATCGTGCATTCAAAACATAAACGGCCGTTTTTGTTACAAATGCACGATTTAGCTAAACAGCTATATTTCAAGTGGTGACAATGTGTTATAAAATTACGTTATTGCCTTTTCTACAGTAATAATAGACCACATTTTGTATTTTTGATTCTATTTACGAGTTATGACATTTTTTCGATTGGCGGCGCTAGTGGACTGTAAAAGGCCCCTTAATAAAGACCTTGTCAAACATTGACAGTTCCGTCAAAGTCACGATGGCCCTTGTTCCACCGTACGACGCCTCTTTGCGACCATAACGAGATATTCATCTAAACGATGTCGACATTCGACATAATAGTTTCGGCCGTCAGCGGCTTGTCATAGAAAGATTAGAAGGTTGACATTGCTAATTGGTTTTTGTCAAGGTTTAAAGAAGTTTGGCTGGTTTAAGTAAACAAATGAAATGGTAGCTTAGTCAAGGCAAACGCTGCTTAATTTTATATATCAAACAACTTAGCATATTACCCCAGTTAATTCATATTAATAATGGTTTGCCTAATTTTATAGTCCCAGAACCAAAATTTCGAAGACATGTGACATCTACCAATCCGCACTGGGCCCGCGTGGTAGTTTATAGCCCATTCCCTCTCATTGAGAGGAGGCCGTGTCCCAGCAGTGGGAACATTATAGGCTGATGATGATGATGATGATGATGAATTTCATAGTTAAAGTTCCATGTAATAGCGGTCAAGTCTATTGTCATCCCAGGCACCAATCTAATTGAAAAATTCTTGACGGAAAAACCATAAATGAAACTTTGCCTTGACTTGAGAATGGAACCCGGAATCCCATCGGTAGCGTCTATAAATCACTGAGTCAACAAGGCACTGGTAAACTATCATTTTACTGTTATATTTATGTAATAAACAAACTTACATTAGTTATAAGAAAGGCAGGAAGATGAGTTACCAAATCTTTACATCACCGATAATCATCATCTTTTTGCGACTAAACGTTGTAAGTTTTACTTACACTAACGATATACTACAGATCTTCTATTCACTAATATAATATAATAATATATCGCTGGACATTACACACAGCGCTATCTAGTGCTACACTAAGCAAGGCTTGTGTCGTGGTCACCAGACAGTTGATATACTACAAATATACTTTTTGTTTGTAAATACATACTTATTATACATATAAACATCCATGACTCGGAAACAAATGTCCATGCTCATCACACAAACATTTGCTCCTACCGGTATTCGAACCTGGGACCCGAAGAACGTAAGGCAGCCTCACTACCGCTGCGCCATTCAGGTCGTCACTAAAGATTATACTAGAATTGACTCAAGTATCGTTTGCCATACATTTCAGTCCCCACGTTGACAATGCACCGAAGATATCCCATTACGTTAATGTATGGAAAGCGATACAGCGATACAAGCTCCACTCACTGTCATCAAGTCATCAGTGGCTGACATTGCGGTTGTTCGGTCACGCCCTTTCGTTAGGGTACAGGTAGCAAATGGTGCAAAAACAGTCAAATAAGAATATTATCTTTGTATTAAAAACTCTTTTTTCTATTTTCGAGGTTCTTTTGAGGCTTGACAGTATAACATTATCAGGGCGGCGCTATTTGTAAGAATTTGTAGCAGATTGTAATGGAAACTCCTCCTTTTGAAAGTCGGTTAAAAACAAAATGGCGGTGTTAGTACAGATTTTATCCACACGCCAAAATATCGATGTATAGCCACTAAACGTAGGTAGACATCGAAATCTGGCCACAAGTGTTTCATAACGAAGTCCAAAAATGACTAAAAACAAAACACAACCTCAGTACCCTAAACTCTTTTGTTTTGTGTTCTAACCACCAAAGGCACAAATGATGCCTAAACACATTACCAACTAATGAAAACTCGAAGAACATTCTAGAATACCCCACTACCGTTAAAACTGTGAAAGTTAGCCGCTGAAGTATCCGGTATATTGGTTTCCCTATTAAAAGCTAATATTTGTTCCATAAACCATTGGATAGTATCGGAACAGATTAAAACACCATGCTGCTGTCCCTCCGAGGGTTATTCTAATGAGATGGCGGATTTGAGTGATACCGAGCAAGTGGTGAAAGTGAGAGGACATCACATCAACTGAGCCTAGGGCTTAGGGTATGTTCCAAGTTAAAGACAGAACAGATTTCGCGAGCTAAGGAAACATTGACCCTACTGTTGTGGAAATTGAAACTGTTTTAGTTTAATAAGAAATAAAAAAACGTTTAACTACACTAGGAATTTATTCTGTATCGTGTGTGTTTAAACTCACATACACAAACAGACAACAACTACCTTATTATATTTGAATCGTGCGGGAATTTACATTGATTATTACATTAATACCTTAAGGCGATTACATAAGCTAAACGCGAGTTTTATAATTACTAAAAGTATACGATTCACTGCTATAAACAAGACAAAAAAAATATATGATATTCTTCAGGATATATGCTAGCATGATACTGTTTGGGACCCTAACAACGTAAGGCAGCCTCACTACCGTTGCGCCATATGCATGCGATCATTCTGATTTTTTGGCACATAATTCTACAAGCAATATATTAGCATGATACTGTTTTAGTTTTTTAATCCAGTCAATAGTTTTTTTGTAAATCGATCGAAACCACTGATTTCGCGCTATTTGGCCCGCAGTGGCTGCCGTTCCAACCACTTTGTAGTGCAAGCTGATTAGAACTTTATTCTAACGGAATTTCAAACGAAGTTTGAACCACCACAAACAGAGTTGCTAATTAAGCTCGTCTAAGCGCCTTAAAGAGAATTATTAAAAGTTATGTAAAACAAAATGATTCACTTTCAAGAGGTATTGTAAGACTTTGTCATCAATATAATCGATGTTTATGAGTTTGTAAGTAAAGTGATACGTACTTTCTACATCTGTCACAAGTAATTATGACAAATGTCAAACTTGAGTCATACAACATAAAGTAATGTAATACCATCTGTTTTGATTGAATCTTTAGAACACTTAAGTGAAATATGTACACCAGATACTTAATTACGTAATGGATTATTTCATTCAATGCACTTTGTAAGCGTTATATTACATTACATAAATTAAAAATGTATCTCATTCAAAGATGTTTATTGCGTAAGTTTTTATTTGCACTTGTGTTTATATATACCTACCACTTGTATAGATACGTTATTGTATTGATAATGATTTATTAATAATCATATATCTTATAACGTATCATAAAACATCAAATGTTTTAAGCAACATTAATCATAAAGGTTTTGTATATAATTTAGTTTACTAATAAAGATACAAGTGAAATTGTTGAATAAATAATTGAATTATTATTATTTATAGACACGAATACAAAAGATTAAATTATTTTTGTCGGCTACTATACTTATCCCTAATTTGTTACAGGGGCAAAAGAAAGAAAAAGTATTTATTTGTCTCGCACAAAACAAAACACAACAAAGCAATAAAACAAAATGATAATAATTGAAAAGGTAATATAAAAAAAAAAACATCTTAATTGGTTCTGGCAAGGGTAATGTTATATTTATTTAAAGGTTTTTAATAATTTTTTATTTTGTTATTTGATTTACTTAACATAAGAAACGGACTTTAAGAAACCCGTCTTTTTTTTTCAGAAATAGAAATCTTAATTTTTACGCTCACAGTTTGTAAAAATTGACATGCAATTTTTCTCACCGTCCGCTTATAACTTACATCATAACATTCAAAGTCAAACCATCGTTTCCCTAGCAAGACTGTGCTATAGAGGAAAGCAAAGAGGCCCATTCCAGTTAAGATATTGTGTATGTGACTAGAATTTGTAAACAGCCTTCGTTTTTCACTATCGAAGTATAGACTGCAGGATTTATTAACGTGAGAACAGGTATGCAAAGAGATCGAATACATTTCGTATGGTTGTTGGGAATATTTGGACAATGGTAAGGGCCTCAAAACAAATGATTGTTTTAGGATAATTGGCCGAAGTGCTAACAAAAAAGTTAGTTATTTTATTTTTTTGTAACGGTTAATATCTCCTTATAAACTTAAAAAAAAAACAAATTCCTCTAAGAAATATTTAACAAACAAAATCACAATGTTTTTTTTTTCAGTTTGATACTTGTCAATTTCATTTCAGTGGATATTCCAATTAAAATTAAAATCTTGAATTTTCACGCGAACACTTAGATAATAATTTTCTTTCATCATCATCATCATCTCAGCCGAAATACGTCCACTGCTGGACATAGGCCTCGCCCAAGTGTCGCCACATTGACCGGTCCCTTTCGACTCGCATCTACCATAATTTTCTTTAAATAACATAAATGAAGTTAAATCCCCGTAACAAAACAATCGTATTAATTGTTTACCACAGCTGATTTTTATTGTCATCAATTGTTTAAGTACCAGCAAAACAGCTGATATTCGTAATAAAAATCTTGTGTAAACATAGTACGAGTATTTGTAAGAAAAACCTTTGCAATAACAAGAAGCCTCTTTGTAAATATTATTTTATATTTGCCCAGCCTGTACTTCAAGTTGACACTTATTCAGTTAGGTTGGTACTACGAAATTATGTTGGCAATGTGTAATTTTACGGCATTGGGCAATATCGTTTCGCGAGGTAAGACCGGTCAAGCTTGGCTAATATTGTCACTACGGTGACGGCTTGTAACATTGTTGAGTGGTGTAGTGTTTATAAAACTTGGTTTGGAATAGAGGTGCTAATAAGAATGCTGACATAGATCCAAACTAATATTATAAATGCGAAAGTAACTCTGTCTGTCTGTCTGTCTGTCTGTCTTTGCTTCACGCCTAAACTACTGAACCGATTTGTGTGAAATTTAGTACAGACATAGTTTGGAACTTGAGAAAGGACATAGGGTAGTTTTTATTACAAAAAATAAAATAAAAAATAAAATTTATTCCGGACATACAGCGCCATCTATTGATCAAGAGTCGGCAATGTGGGTAAAACCAAAAATCTGCCGGAAGTCACTATTCCACGCGAACGAAGTCGCGGGCAAAAGCTAGTAAGAAATATTTGAATACTTTTTTGTTTTTTTTTTTCGTCGCTGAGGTCCTGGGTTCGATTCCCGAGTCAGGGAAAGTGTTATTGAGTGTTTCCATCAGGAATTTCTCAGTATCGGCTACAAAGTCTGGATCTGTGCCCGGTTGATGGCAATAGGCGCGCACCCTATAACATGGGACTCAAACATAACTGGGACTGGACAATTAGCTGTACATGACTACTTTTGTTAGCTTGGGTTTTACCAGTTTAAACAAATGTATGTGTTAATGAATAAAATAAATAAATAATTAATAACTGACGAAATGTGAGTGTTAGGTACACCTCTGCTTATCACTTCCGGGATTATAGGCGTTATGTTATGTTACATACATAAGGTAATAAAACCAAGGCAGTTATTTTCCAAAGACTGCCCACAGTAAACATACGAATGAAGAACATGAGAAGAAAAAAACAAGTTCGTTAAACTATACAGTAAAATTCGTTCGTTAAATATCACATTAAACCATTTTTTTCAACATCTCTATCAGCAACCTTGAAAACAATTACATACAATTAGGCACGGCTTTCATAGAGCACATTGCATTTCGTTCCGGTATTACCTGCACGTGCTATCGAAGTACTACCAAGATGTTACAGAAATCCTTACAAAATAAACTTGAAAAAATAACCTCTAATAGAGCAAATGCCATCGATGAAACTGCCATCAATGTTTTACATGGAGTAACCACCTATCTGGCCTTTCATAGAGCACATTTCGTTCCGGTATTACCTGCACGTGCTATCGAAGTACTACCAAGATGTTACAGAAATCCTTACAAAATAAACTTGAAAAAATAACCTCTAATAGAGCAAATGCCATGGATGAAACTGCCATCAATGTTTTACATGGAGTAACCACCTATCTGGCCTTTCATAGAGCACATTTCGTTCCGGTATTACCTGCACGTGCTATCGAAGTACTACCAAGATGTTACAGAAATCCTTACAAATTAAACTTGAAAAAATAACCTCTAATAGATCAAATGCCATGGATGAAACTGCCATCACTGTTTTACATGGAGTAACCACCTATCTGGCCTTTCAGAGAGCACATTTCGTTCCGGTATTACCTGCACGTGCTATCGAAGTACCTACCAAGATGTTACAGAAATCCTTACAAAATAAACTTGAAAAAATAACCTATAATAGAGTAAATGCCTTGGATGAAACTGCCATCACTGTTTTACATGGAGTAACCACCTATCTCATATATACATATAACTAGCTGTTGCCCGCGACTTCGTTCGCGTGAAAATATTGATGGATCATGAGTGAGACTGCATCGTTGGTCAAGTTGTCGCAAGCGCTACTGAGGATGAGGTCCTTGGTTCGATTTGCGGGACGGGCAGTGTTATTGTATTATTTGTGCCCAGTTGATGGGATTAAGCTAAATGTGCGAAATATACTTCTACCTAACAGTGGCGCAGGGTGAAAATAGTGTCAGGGGAAGTCGAAGAAAAAAAAGGAAAACTGTTTTTTTTGCTTCTGTTAACTGTTTTCCCCGTGTTAATTTTGACCTCATTTTCACTATCAGCGACACCAAAAACCACGAAAACGACACCCATAATTGAAAAACCAAAAACTTTCGTCGGAGCCATTTTCGATTTTTATTTTGACTTCATCTTCATTCATCAAAAGTAAGATCAGTAATGCAGAAGAGAAAAAAAAACAGAAATCTACAAAATAAAAAAATCTAGTAGGTATCAAATACGATATCGACAATTACTCATTCTATCTCGTTCTACTATACATACTTTCTTTTTCTGCTCCTGCCGTAAGTCCATAATCTTCGGCTTACCTAGGTCCCTACAAAACGGTAAGTACTGCCAGCCGCGAAGTCACGTGTGCTATTAACTTGTGTACGGCCTATACTATTAACCTGCACTGCTGCAAAAGGTCTCTCCTGCTGCTGTTATTGGCGAACGAATGAACAACTACAATGCAAAACTTCATCCTCTTTACACTTTTTGTGGGTTGAAATAAAAAAAAACTAACGACTTACTAACTTAAATACTATTTGGTGACTCAAAAAATAAAAACTTTAATTAAAAACAAATTGTTGTTCTTTTTTCACCCCTCAAGGGTTGAAATTCTAATAAAGCCGTTGCGTTAGCTTCCAATCATAAGCCCAGATAACAAATTTTGTACTTATTACGTCGAAAATTAAGGATTTTTCACACACAATTTCATCCCCTTTATAAGCCTTCGGGGTGGAGTTATCAAAAACGCTGAAACACGAATAAATTAATTTTCAATCGTCAGCCTAAACACAAAATTAGAAGATCCTAACTTTAAAACTGACGGACTTTCATATAAGCTTCCATCCCCTATTTTATCCCCTTGGGGGTAGAATTGATCAAAATCCTTTCTTAGTGGATGCCTACGTCATAACATCTACCTGCATGCCAAATTTCAGCCCGATCCGTCCAGTGGTTTGGGCTGTGCGTTGATAGATCACTATGTCAGTCAGTCAGTCAGTCACCTTTGAATTATATATATTTAGATGTCCAGCGATATTTATTTATTTATTTATTTATTAACTTAGTTAGTACTTGGCAATACCGATAAGATAGTAAGACTGGATGTCACACTTTTAGGTCACTGACTACTGACTTACTTGCTGTAAACCTTTGACAGTTGTAACGACTGTCAAAGATCTATCATTAATCGGATCTTTAGTAAATTGATCCCGCTCATTTAGGTCCCGCGGGATGAGTTTACTAAATTACAATTTTTATGTCATTGTCTTTAGTGAATTGGTCCCGTTCTTAAAATAAAAATAGGTTTACCGATGCCGGAACTGCGTTTTCCGAGACACGGAGGTAACTCGGTATGCTATGAGTAGTCACCTATCCGCGGACTATCTTTAGTCAACCTGTAGATCGACCGTATCCTGTCATTTTCAAGTCAATTTTTTTTACTGTGTGCACAGGGACATCCATTTTCTACGACGAGCATTACATACATTTTCGTGCGAAGGGGGGATGGATAACTAGTTTGATAGAAATTGGTGCATTCCTAGCTTATTAGTTGTACTATTAAAACGTAAACACAACAAGCCATGAAGTAAAGCAAGTTAAGTAATATAACTCTTCAATTAGATACTAATCAGCGGCGCAATCGGGAAACAAATCGCTTTAACAAACGGATAAGAACATAGAAGGAGCGAAAGCCGGCGCCCGCGCAGGCCGCGACTATAAACTCTAGCGGTTATGGATGACTGGCTTGTACCGCGGCTCCGCCTGTATCGAATCTTGTTGATGATGTCCTTAGGGAGCTGGGAATGAGTTATTGTTCAGGATATGTCTACTGCCTGCCTTTGTTCCGTCTTATTGCATGATGTCGACCAAAATATATTTTTGCATGAACTTACTTTTGGATGAATTTCCTTACTAGGATGTCATCCAAAAAGTACTGGATCAGTACAGATGCTGGACCAAATATAAGGTATAAGGGATATTGCTTAGCGAAACATGGGTTAAGCATCATGTACATACTTATATGGTTCTAGACCCAAACTTTTTTATTTTAAATCTACACTTAATTTATGGAAATAATGCAACAGATTTCTTATTCCACGCACATGCTTTTAAAAATACTTGCTGAAGATTCAGCATGCATCTGATCTTAGTTGACTGGATGAAGTAATTATGCAAACACTATGCGAGTGAAAAAGAGCATCTTAATCTGTCACAATTATAAAACAATATCATCAACTCAGCAATTCTTCAACTACACACATAGGTCTTCTCGCCATGGCGCCTTTCCAAGCCCACACCGCGGCGACAAAATTCCTGCGTAACAGCAAGATATCAAGTAACGCTATAAACGCAGTAACTGTTATTATTTAGGTCTTGTAACGAGTTCCTGATAACTCCTTATCTAGAGTTGTGTTTAAGAAAGTGTCGATACACTATCTAGTTAGTATTTATATGTGTCAGCTTAGTACTTAGTAGTCTTGACCGAGTGAGCTGTTTTTAGTATCTGATTGCACTTCATTTATTTTGATTAGGTTTTATTTATGTAGTTCTGCATTAATTGTACACAGAAGGATTAGCGATATGCTTAAACTATTGATATAGTTTTATTATTACTCTGTTTTTTTGTGTATACAAGGTGTAAGTCGTTCACGAAACCGTCAACTAAGCATTCTGTACATCAAACTAAGTAACTCGACGCAAAAAATTTTGCTACAAAACTCCTTTTTTCGGGGGTAATAACGGTTTAAGGAAGACCCAATGTCGTTACATTGGGTCTTCCTCAAAACATTGTACTGATGAATGCATTGAATAGTCCGGTCATCATCATTGGACGTCTCAAACTTCACGATTACATTCAGTAATCTACTTTTATGAACTGATCTATGTAAACAGTTCTTAATCGAAGCAAATAGGTACATAGGAATTCTAAGTGCTCTACATAATTATTTATTACTCACTTTCTTCAATAACCTCTTACAAATTGCGAAGTTATAAGTATCTTATAAGCTTCTAATGAGCCATTTCCGCGTCTATTTATGTAACCTGACAACATCCATCTTGATCACTTGATTTTATCAAATCACCAAACATTTTTCTCGTTGACCCTGTAGTTTGGTAACACCAGAAATCTACTATTGTAGATAAAGTATGAATTACCGACAAAAGACAAATGGAACATCAATAATCATTCTGATATCACTGTAAATTATTTCGATTCCCAAGACCATGTCCTAAGACAAGGCCTTGGGACTCAAAATAATCGATAAAGTATTAATCTCAAGAAGACAGCTAATAGCGTCCTCTTGTCTGCTCAAAATAACAGAAAATCTCCATATATATGATATCATGCTCAATTAGGCAGCATCATTCGTGAATGTAGAAGAAAGGAGAAGCAGTGGGTGATACCGGGCTGAAATGATGATGATTCGCAAATGCACTGCTTATTCAGAACACGTCAGACGCTGTCAAGGTTTGAAAATCACGACATTTAACTAAATCATATGGGCTGACAATCTTAAAAAGGCAGCTGCGAAACCGGTGGACTGCGATACATTGAGTTTATTAAACATGTAAAGTAACACGTCATACTATACCACCCACTATTCAATTACCACTATCCCAAAAACAAATAAACACCATACAACCACCCGACACTTTCTTCCGATTCTCCTTACTTGAGCAGCAGCCAAAAAAGCGTCAGTTAAACCAATTAGAGTGTTCAGTCGAGAACTGTCCATCAATAGTTTAATTTCCGACACACAGCAAGACGAATGGCTCCGCCATTTTATACCGAGATCACTTTCATTTTATTTCAATGAGCTGTCGTTAACTGAGGCTTGGGGCGAGGTGTTAGGTTTAAGGTGTTCTGTCGGTAATTAGGGTTGGGGACTGGGAAATTCACAAGACCTAGGTAATATAAGTGGTTGAGAATGGATTGAATGGAGGTAAAGACAAAAGTTAGCTAGGAAACTACAGGCGAAAATTGCAGTTGCAATGTTGACTGTGTTTTGTTTTTCTTTAGTTGGAGGTTTCAGGCAGAATGGCACTTTTGATATGTCAAGGTCCCTGTGAGTTAGAAAGACTTAGCTGCAGCACATTTCAAACCGTAGTACTTCCTTACGAAGAAGAACGGGCCAGAGACTCAATGGACATTCTTTTAAATTATAAAGCATATAATATCTTGTACCTACTTAGATAACAGACAGAATCCAAAAGCCAAATTTGATTTTTGTGCCGTCATCGAAACGAAATTGCTAGGTACAGACCTAAGTAGGATGGACAGAAATAAACATTGAGTATCATAACCGTCATACCATCTGAGACCATTCCGTAGAGTCAACCCTTATTAGGGATTAAATATCTTTTATGATCCTTACAGTGGAAAGGTCACCACCAATTTAGACATTTCCAAGTGTGATCTAGGTCAGAGCCTTTGCGTTGATGCCAGACGTACTTGGGACGATAGGAATGGAAACCTTTACCTATACCCAAACCCTTTGAGCTTAAGCCTGGAGATATGAATATAGCTGAATTGGTAAAATACCATCAGTGGAGTTAAAACCAAGCGGGTGCTAACAATAACGATGATGGAAAAGTAATAAATATGTATAGGGCTGACATTAGCGATCGAAAAGCTTGAAGCTAGTTAGAAGTCGATATAGGAAAATGAAACAATTAATTCGAAAGTATTACCACAAGGCACTTGTTTAGGCCCTAAGGTATACATGTCCAATAATTGCGCCTGGTTGTTTAGAAAACTGCAATTAAACCATTGAACAGTAATTAATAGGAAAACAAGAAATAAATTACCATAAACTTTCAACACATAATAAAACTTACCCACCTGTCCATAACTTTCCATAAAATATGCAACGACTTTAATATTTTCACCCTCTGTATGCAAATTGGAAATTTCTACCCTCCCAGACTTGACTAAAGAGTCATTAAAAAAAAAAGTTGGAACAAAAGAACACGAGAAATAATTATTGGAACAAAAGCTTTGGTTAAATTGAGCGTGATTTGGGTACTGTTGAATCTCCCTTTTGTGTCATCACTACAAAGAGTTTCATACATTTTGTAGCTTATCTCAGAACTCGTAATCTTTATCTGTAACTACATATTTATAACCTTGTTGAAATAGGTTGATATTTATTATGATACATACATGTGATTGGCAGATTGATGATAACTCACACGTTATTCACAATAAAAAAACGAAGATAGCAAGGTACTTAATAATAAATTAGCTATAGGAAATGCAATAGTATGTCGTCATAGGTCATGGCTGATCAATTTTCAACTACGATGGATTACCAATCACTAAAGGTGCGGTCAAAAAAAGAAATCTATTGATAAATAAAATATGCCCATCAAAAATTAATCAAAATTTGATGTCAAGCAAGATAAAATAAAAAATTAATCAAAATTTGATGTCAAGCAAGATAAAGTAACATTTTATAGACGATTAGTATCGTAAAGATCAACCACAAATGCATGAACACATAAACTATTCGCAAACGAGAATCTAAACGGAACACAAGTAGCCACTATCAATGTCTCAATCAACATTTCTCTGCGATTCCATGATACGAAATCACAACCTTCACATAAACACCGTGATGTAACAATAGATAAAACTAACAAATGCTCATTCACAACTGGTTCTCAGATAAACAGATCTAATGCAAAAACAGAACAACTTGACAATCGAAAGTGCATACTTTTCTATTACGGATCCGCAACATTCAATTACGAATACACACTGAACTGCCTCCTAATGACAGTTCATAATGACGAACCAGGGAACCCAGACCTAAGTAGAAACGATCGAACATTTGAAATACATTACGTCGATGATGAAGATGTAGAAACAGTAGGTCGTGTAAAAGAAGCAATGGACATTAGAGAAGTGTTAACAATCGGAGAAAGGGAAAGGGCATTGGTAGTGTCGCCCGCAGCAAATCCGAGCGGAACTAATAGTGATATTTCGATACAATGCGTCGTTATTGCTCCGAGAGATTTAATCAGAACATAACTTATTGAGACAGCTATATGTTCTTGATGGTAGAGATATTGTTTTAGGACAGCAGGAACAAAATTTAATGTTTCTACCGTTGCGAGCTTAGGAAATATGCCTATCGGTTCCAGATATCTATGACTCAATAGACAATTTATTTCATTGGATATTAATTAGTTAAGTAATTTGCTCTAATCTCTTCCGTCAAGTTATGTCAGCTTCACTTTTTCTAGAAATCACGTAAAAGATTTCATTGTTTCTAAATAACAAACTAAATCTCCCATATTCTCATGCACCTATTTATAAACAATGAGATTAATAACCATAAGACGTAATGACACGTTTTCTCTTCTCATATTTTATGAATAGTTACGTACGAGATTTATGAGTTATTTTAACAAGAAAACAATACCCATTAACTACACAATAAACATTACATAAATAGAACATGCCAGTTATCTTGTTAAAGTAACAATTGTCAATAATAACGAAGAAACGAAGAACTGAAAGCATGAAATGCAAATTTGCGAGAGCATATCAATGAAGACGCGAATACTAAAATAAACAATGTCCACGCAACGACGGCTGCATCTGACACAAGCGGCGATGCTAACCATGCAACGACCTTGATATTGAAAACGCGACAGGCCAAAAATGAAAGTGAAGCAGATTTGTTTTCTCTTTTAACGGTTACGTCTCTGATGACTTAACTAATACCATCTAATTCCGAAGGCATTTTACTTCAAAGTAATCGAGTTTCGTCTAAATAAAACGATTTTCTACTTCATAGATTTTTATATCAGACATTACGAAAGAGATCCGATAGCTCATAACAATAATATTAATGATTTTTTGAAATTATGAACAAAAGGCATAGATTCAATTGTGTGTCAACGATTCGATATCATAATCGATTTCATTCTTTGTATAGCAGTATCGGTGTGAGTAATCGAATCTTCGGATTAAAACAGACTTTTTGGTTCACTGTCTTAAGTGCCAGTTGTAAACAACTATGTTTGAAACTAAGTGTGTTTGGGTAACCTAAAAATAGTAAGTGCAGCTACCAAATGTGTGCATTGAGCTTAGAAAACTTGTTCCAAGTGGCGTGGTATAAATAGCCGGAATGGATGCAGATGTAGAGGTAATACATCAACAGAGTTAACTTCTAATTGAATCTATGTATAAACCACATGTCCAATTAGTAATCGAATATTGTTTCAACACTTCCGCTATGCAGTTTTAACCTCAATTTCAGTAATAGATTTTTGTTTGTCTTCATCCCTATTGATGTAGCACCACTCTCCTGTTATGATCCATATTCTTTTGCATATTAAACTTTTTGTCAATTGTCAAAGCGATGATGAGCAAATGATCTTTAATATCAGAATCATGATCGCAAAAAGTACTGTCACAATCAGATACTTTCGAAACACAGCCCCAGAATTTAATCACAGTCAGTCTCGAAATAACAGTATTAAGATCTTTGATACTAGTAAATAATGAATCAGAATCATATTAATTCAGCGATGGCCTATCAACATTGTCAGTTAGATGAGATGCATTGTTACCAGTACCTGCAAACCAAGTGAAAACAATAACCATTGTGCTGAATGCACTAGCTTTCATTCTTGTGACCTTGTTAGCTCATTGACTTAAGGCCTTATTAGGTCAATTTATAAAGCTACGTAACAATATTGTAATTTTTAATTAAAACACGCTCCTTGTACTGTTGGTTAAGGTCGGACGTGATCGGTGCCTATTTCATTATCATTGTGACTCTTGTCTTTGAATCCAATAGAAATATTTTGAGAGGTATTGCACAAATCATAAAGTCAGATGCATCTAAGAGAACACCTGTTGTAGGTCCTGCAAAAGACTGCATAACTTAGAGACGCGTCATATGTTTCTTCATGATCCTCAGCATTGAGGGAACGATAAAGAAGACGCTTTCTATTTCTTTTCTAATAAATCCAATACCTTCATATATTCTCATGTCATAAATAACTTTATCTAAGTCCATATTTCTAAAAATACAAAAAGAATAAGCTACATTCATAGAACTCATCTCCTTTTGTATAAAACATTAAAAGTACATAAAAACTTCCATATTTGGTTTCACACAATTCTTTTGCTCTACTTGCCTAGTTTTTACGAATTTGGTAACCCGTCGTCACCATAATTACAGTTGTCCAAATATAATTCCGTCTAAGACTATCATTAGCGTCCACTTTTAGGCGAATCTAATGCTGTTTCCTAAACAAGCAAGTCCAAAATGAAATATGGTTTTCTTTTTATTGCTTGAAGCGACTTTCAAACAAAGTGTTGGATTAAAAGCTTGTAATTATGTATCATTAGTGATAGATGATCGCCTACGCGCCATAAACATCATCGTTTTCTTTCGCTTCTCACAACTCTCACACTTGTAAGATCAGTAATATCTAATTGGAAGATAATCTTGGGACATCAAAGTTTTCTAGAAATATTTTATAGTTCAATATTCATCAAACGTCATGCAATGCTGCGAACAATACAAATTCACACTTCACTACCACTTAGAGGCTTGCAGCTGTGAGAAAAACGAGCGTGCATATTGTTTTCGTTCCAACATTTTGATTCGAAGTTCCTTTTAAGTACAAATCAACAAAAACTTACCTAAGTGTGTACTTTTGAAATTAGGGCGGCCCTTACATGACCTTCTTCTCAGATCTCGGTCAGGGAGGTGCTAAAGAACGGAAATCTGAATAATTGTACCTCCACACAATTGTAACAATGGCACAGAAGTGCATTCACAATTAGCGGCTGCAGGGGCCTTTAATTAAGGCCTGCAAATCATTATCATTACCATGATCTTAATTGAATGAAAAGGTGTGAGATTCTATCGATTAACCGGCTTTAGGTCAACAAGTAATTGTTTAATACCATTGACATTAATGCAACACTTGATTTAAATACGGGTTAATTAAACGAAGATACAAATAGTGTTAGGCATTTTGTTGTATTGCAAGACAAGGTGTACTTGTCAAAAATAGTGAAGGAAATCTGTGATACTTAACATTTTCAGGTACATTTCGGTGAATAAGTAAAGGTGTACTTTCCCAACACACTGCACCATAAGTACAGCTGACCAAATCTGTCAAATTTTCTCAATTAACCTTAAACCTTAAGGTTGGTCATTCTTCAAACAACTGTTTGATGTGCTGTCTGTAAATACAAATATGGCAAATAATAAACAGAAAATGAATCGATCAAACACTTTCACTGATTATATAGAAAATAACAGAAACGCACAGAGAGTCAATCCAGCTACCAACGCGGCAACAGGACCATCGATCACCTTACACAATGGAGACCTCGACATAATTCTTCAAAATCGTAATAATACTCAATCCACTTCAATAGTCCGTAAACAGATGTCTGTCGGTCAATATTTACTAGCTATTCAAATAGGACCACAAACGATGCAGCGAAGGCCACACATGCTGAATACAGTCTTAATGCTAAACTCTCTGTAATGAATGTACGCCTAATATAAACACCTATTAATCCACACGGACCTTGCATTCAAAAGCTTTCGGTTAAACCTATACATGATTTTATTAAAGCCAATGATTTATTACTTACATTCAATTTCAAAATTGCCAATCTTTGTAGATATAACGAAGGCGATGAAGTTATTACGCGAGATCGTAAGCAAACTAAATTATTGTGAGAACTCAATGAATTATCAGTTAGAACAAGATTGGCAGTTATTAATGATAAATATTGATTTGTAATTTATGGCAAAGCAAACGTTAGTTCCGAAGGTTGATCGCAACCTATGTGTCAAGGTGTTATGGACAATTTGACGATACATGATCTCCATGACGAAGTAATAAGCTGTAATAAAGTTGACAACGCATGTTTCACAACTTATAAGCAGGTCTACGTCTAACCTCAAGGCCGTATGTTGTTTGATCCCGTCTTAATAAACGTTTATTAGACAAACGATTTGTCTAGTTACGACATTGATTTTGTAATATTTAAGAGCTGATATGCCGAAAATGGTTGCATCTGTAACAGAAGCATTGTTTGTTGTTCCCATGTCCATGACCTGTGCCTAACTTGTGTCTGTAATTGACGAGTACGTAACGGTGTTCAAATATAAAAGTACCGTGAATTGTATCGTGATATCTTGAGAGGTATTGATACTACTCGTGATATATGGTGAGAGGTACTGCTAGCTACAGGTCACGATAATGCATTGACTTAAAATAGCAATGGTCGACAGGTTGCAGACTCATCATGTTGTGACCTCCAACCACACAAAGTTTCATATACGTCAGTTTTAGTTTCGGATGTACCTTTCTTTTAAGTCTCCGATTTTTTATGAATCTAATACCACTGACAGGCTGTCATTAGTCCTTCAAACAACATTAAAACCATCGGCATTATTCAAAACTAAAATTTCATCATGGAAATGTATAAAACCAGCTGTGAAATTTCACGTTCAAGTAGCAAGAGTATGAATTTATCGATAGATCTAGACACCTGTTCCGAACGCTATCGTTTCATCACTAGATAATCTCGTCAGAGTGACATACAAGACGATAGTTATCTCGAAATCAAATGTAAAGCAACAGATATTAAAAAAAAATGATGGAATTAAATTAATAAGAAAGTCTTCAGTTTTGCAAATGTTAATTAAAATTGCCTTTCAGTGCAATATGCATTTGAGTTCAGCTTGTATGTGTTTAAACTTTTTTTATCTGAGTCTAATCAATTGAGAAGTTGTAATGTGTGTGAGTGGTTTAATTTAATTAAAATGTGAAGCAGCGGATAAAAAACGTTCCGCGCGTCAAAATTTTCCACATGTTTATTACCATAATATCAATTTGGGTGAATGATTGAATCTCTGACGTGATCATGAAAAGACTAATCGAATTTACTCACTCAAATTTTTATAAATGTTTTCACTTCAAAAAGAAGAAGTTAAATTCGAAATCCAGAAAAACTAGAAGATATTAAAGGGCGTACCTTATGTCAAGGCATAATCTGTCAACCCATCATGGCGTCACCATCTAAGATTGGGTCCAAAATACCGTTGAGTTATGCATATTTTTTCACGTTCCGTAATGTCATTTGAATGACGTGACTTTAACACCATAGAGCATCTTAAACACGGGTTATAGTCAGTAATTGCTTAGAAGATAACACACCCAAGTTTTTTATTGTATTATTATATGTTATTGTGAATTAAGGCCACTGACCGCAGGTTTAGTCATTCACGAGTACAACTGCCAGTAAAACCAGATTTGGATCTTTAAAAAAAATTGGCAGTGGAATTGATTCTACTACTGTGTTATGATTGGTTATAACTTTGGTTGTCTGTAATTGTGTTTGGATCTTTGAATCTTTATTTTTTATTGAATTAACGGCCACCTCACCAGTCAGTTTGGTATCCTTGTATTCAACCAAGACGTTGTGATGACTTTCTTCCCATTTAAAAATCCAATGTCTCCTTTGCGTAATAATACTTTTAAGAAACATTCCAAAGATTTCTATCATAAACGTAGTTTTTGAAGTAGATCTTGACGATCATAAATTGAAATAGTGTCGGTTAGTTCCCAGAATTTAACTTCAAGAAACGAGCTTGATAAAAGGAAGACCACACAGAAACCTAAAACTTGATACCTTCGAAACTTAACTCAAATTAGACAGCCTCCATCAAAATTATAGTTTTTGCCTCCTAATAAGCAGCAGATGGTAAAAAAACATAACGGACTAAGTTACAAAATATCTGGTTACACAGTCCAATCACGTTTAGTAACAAGTCGACAATATGGATGGCCTTCAGTGATACTAACTAATGAATAAACATATTAATGTAAACATATCGACACGGCCATACGAACATAGGTACCCGTCACCAGGAAGCAAACAGTTTGACAAACGAACTTGTTTTTGATGAATTTGGTGATGATCTAAGATTTGAAAATAAACACACAGATCATGAGGTTCTATTTAATCAATATGATGGATTATGAAAGGGTGTCATGGCACTGTTCTTGATTATATGAGTTTTGCAGAAAATAACACCAATAATCCAATATTTTGTCAAAAATTAAGGCCGGCTAGTAGAATATTGAAAATAATAAAAATAAGGAACAAAACTAACAATAGACACTTGTCACATGACAAACAAGAAATATTCAAAGTCGACTCGAGCAAATTACATCGCGGCACCATTTTCAATGCTCAGAAAAACTTTGAGTTCAAAATGAATGAATATACAAAACTGATAGGTTCATAGCCTACGGCCATTGTGGTCTTTTATAGGTTTTTGCTAACATAGCGGATATCGAGTCTGATCCAATTCATATCAAGATTATCAATAGAAAGTCTACAGGAACAGTTCTAGTACTAAGTGAGGGTAAGTTCCTACATTGTATTGACAAGACCACAGAATACATTGTCAATGAACTTATGCAAACGATCTCTCTACCGAGATGCTGTGAAAGTGTTTCTAAAATTGAAGTTTAAACATTTGAGGTCAATATTCAATCAATAATACATCGTGTACAAAGGCGAAATGATTGTTTACTTTTTCGTTTTGCGTCCAACAATCATCCGATATGTCAATATTTGCAGTACGAGCTGTGGGTTCAATATTTTTTGATGCACACGTGTTCGAATGTCTGGATGATTCTCGGCACTTACTCCCCAAATGTGTGTGGGGTATGTGATATTGTGGTAGAAATGTGTTCAAATCCAGTCCAGAACCTTAAGTTCATTGAGGCACGTGAATGAAATAAAAATAGTGAACCATAAAGACCGAAGATTATTCCAAGTCTATTTATTATGACTAAAATTTCCTGTAAAATTCTATCAAGTTCTCTGTACTAAGCTTCCGGCTAGTAGGAAATCTACAAAGTGCGATGACTTTTGTATTTTAAAATCGATAACCACCTATTACATCAGTCGGTTGGTTCAAACTAGAGACAATGAAAAAGAAAAAAAAATCAAGATAGAGAAGATGAGTTCTATTGTAAGCTACGATCGTATAGCTAAAGTAAATAAGGTCTTTTTTCCGTAATTTGACCACCTAGGCTATGGAAACGCACGACTGATTCGGCCTAGCGGTCACCATTTTTTCAAATCACGTAACACTATGTGAAGACTGTTTTTTGATAGAACTGAATTGGCTGATAATAAAAAAAATGTACTAGAAACGTTGAAAAAATGGTCTCCTTTGAGTTTGATTTGTATAATGCAAACGATAAAGATATCAATGGCGGTGTTACAGAAAAAAAAACAACTCACATTGTGTCTTTAAATAGTGTTCACTTTCAATATCTTTCATTTTAGGCTGTCTAAAGATCTAACAATGAGAAATATTGCTCATTATTCATCAAGGAGCCCAAAAGTAATTGCAAAATTTCAATTAAAAGTACCCAACCGGCTTCTGTAATAGGTGACGCAGAATTTCTTAAGCTATCCGCAGGTAGGTTCGGCCTTGGCATTATGACCTGTGAAAATGTAACCTTGTGGAACGCTAAAATGTATTTGTATTTATATTTCATAAATAATCTTGACTCTGATGAAATGAATTCTGCATTCGAACGGCATTCTAATAAAAGTCAAAGGTCTTCGAAGTTCAAAACATATGAAGCATCAGAAGATGTCAAAAATAATTTCACTGAGATCAAAAATAGAATAAGAGCACATCACTAACGCAGTGCCGAGAGCGAATTTGGTATCGAAGTAAAAAATAATAAAGTTAACACTGCAATGACGTTTTTTTACTCAACAAAGCGCTCAATAGTCGTTTTTTGGTTCAGTTTTTGCACATCTGTTCGCTCTGAAATAGACTAGCAGACACATGGCACTTTCGATTGATGCAAAACACTCTGAGGTCGAGTGAGTCTTCACAATATGCTAAACATGCAAAAAAAGCTTTACAAATTGAACAAATTACAGATCCGGTAAAGGTGCAGTGACTCGAAACTTTATTCTCCTGTTCCAATTACTTATAATTTAAATCTTGTATGTTTCCGAATGCTATAATAAACCTGCAGCGACTAACAATTCGGCAAGAATTAGAATTAATCGCAGTTTCAATGTGTTAAACGTCTTTCGTAATTTCCTTTATTGTTAGCCCAAGATTAAAGCTATGTCGACAATCAATGAATTTGCTGATTATTTCAAATAGATAAAAGACTATTGTTTACTCTCTGACCGACTTATTTTTTGCTGTCTCTACGGGTCGAATTAAGCCGTCTGATGGAATTATTAGTTCACTTTTTGTTTTGACAAGGGCAAGGACGATTTCAAAATTCTGTCTCATAATTCTATTATATTTCAATCGGTAATTTTTTGCCCGTTACGCATGTTTGGTATCGAGTTTTGTTTTATAGTCATCAGTTTCGAGGTCTTTGAACTGCAACATAAAACAATACTTACTGAAATTTTAACAGCACTTTTACTTGGAAGCCGACCTTAAAATGTTGGGACAACGTCCGGCCTTCCGTGTTAAGCGTAGAATCCAGTCACTCACACTGAACACACCACTATGAAAATCAAGTTAGCACTTCACGAAAGTCCTGGCACGGCGGGGTCCGAGACTAAACCCGTTCCGGAGGATACCGAATTCCGGTTTGAGAAGGTCACTTTTCGCGTTCGCCGGGTTCAAAACAGACTGTTCCAATTCAACAATGTGCGGGTTGAAAGGAAAGTCTAGGAAAGTTTCGTGTGTCGGACGAAAACTTTTTTCGCGATGTCGGAGGATCGGCGTCGACGCGCCGTACGACACGAGAGTCGCGGGCGGCAGCACGGTGCAGACTGGCGCGCGATGTAAACTTGCGGCGGTGTGCAGTCGAAGCCTCCTCGTCGTCACACAAGCGCTTGTGTGTGCGGCAGACTTGCAGATTCCTCTACCACTGTACTCAACCGATGCGTTCGTTAGCTTTAAAGTTTGTCCATTGCTGCTTTAGTAAACATTCCTCAACTCCTAATTTGTGGAGTTCTGGGGATGGTTGATGAATTTTCCGAGCGTGTTGACACAGGACATGTGAAAAGTATATCCGGGCGAGGTATCAGGTTCTGGAGGTTTGCTCATTTATTGTTATGGGCCGCAGTCGGGTGCATAGTTTTATGAAATTGGCTTTTTGTTCGTACCGTCTGGCTGGCAGGTCGCTCTGGGCTGCGTCGTAAAGACGCATTAGGCTCGCCGGCCACTGAACTTTGCTCGTGTTTTCATTAGCGTGTTTTAATTAAATGAATCGATAGCCTAATTTGTTGTTGAGTGGAAAAGTAATTTTGTTAATTAATTAATATATTAACCTGTGAAGGCCAAACTATCATATATTAACCACGCATGTCATCACCACGTTAACTCAAATACCCAATCAAGTAGAGATCCATCTTACATCATCTATTCATCCATAACAATACGTATGATTCGAAAGTTACTAAAAAAGAGGACTTAACTTTTTAACCCAACCCTAGATTGTGACCGGATATTGTATCTTATCCACCCAAAACTAAAACTCTTCAAGGTCGGTAGTCCTGTTCCACCCACAAGAACACATAAATAGCGGTTTTGATTATGCTAATAAACTACTTCTAAATTTTAGAGTATTATATTACGGCCTAGGTACCTTAAATTTATGAGAACGGGAGAGACCTATGTCCTGCTATAGTCATGCCTGATTACCCAGTTACTAAGTTATGGAGGTCAGATAGGCATTCGCTCTATGTAAAATGCTGGTATTCAGGTGCATCCAGTTAGACTAGAAACCGACAAAAAAAAAGAAGGAAAAGGGTAGGCAGATGATGATGCCCTGCAGTAGACGTCTTCCGACTGAATGAAGGATGGAAGATGGAGAAAATTATTATAAACGTCAATCAATCAATGTTGCTTTTAAGCCGGTAGTTGATTTGCAAGGTGACAAGTTGTCCTATGTTGGTCTTAAAGTACTAATTACACACATTTATGGAGATACATAATAACTGAAGTATGGTTACTTCTGGTTTTTAAATAGAGCTATATTTGTAGCATATGAATGTGCAGGACCATTTATTTTTAACTCATTAATTACGACTACAGGAATGTTTTGTTAATTTTTTTTCTTCATGAAAATTATATTGATCTGCAACGTCATACTTGTGTTAAAGATTTTAATGTAAAGCTGCTTGGTTAGTGGCGCCATCTCTATTGAGAGCTTTACAACATTATTAAACTTGTTTTGCTTACTTCATGTTGATTTAATTCTTATCTAACTTGACGGCTCATATTTTTTCCTGTTGCAATTTTTTTTTTAACTCTCTGTAGTCGTCAACTCGTTACTGCAAAACCAAGGTGTCAATGCGTCCTTCACCTACTCAGTAGTGAATAGCCAAAGAAACACAATGGTGTCTATAAGTCGATTCATATACAAAATAGCCTATCGAAGTAGATAACAATATATTGATAGTAAGCCTAACAAATACTGTTACGCACAAGACGTACAAGTAGGCTACTGAACACCAAACACCATATTCTGCAACAAACTTACATTCTGACGTCACAAACCCATTACTTAAACATAAACCCAAAACGCGAAAACATACGTCCACCTACATAGCCAACAAACTTTCTTACTTTATTTGCGTAAGAAATTCGCACAAGGAAAACATTTAAAACATAATAGGTTCCCTTACTAGGCGACTCTAAAGGCGTAACTACAAAACATCTGTTACTTTATACCCACAAAATGTTTCAACTATCCCACGCTCCAAATTAAAGGTAACCTATGAATAATAAAATAAACAGGAATTTCATATTGGTATTGTGGGCTGGGTCTTAGTCTGATTTATTTTAACATTTACTGAATATTGGTCCAGGCGGACACTCTGTTGTTGCCGTTAAGCCACAAGCTAAACTTACTACTTTATACTTGAGTGTTGCTTAACTTAGGGATCTTGTTACTTGATTTGATAGTATAAATTGCTTATTCATGTATAATTATCCTCTATGATTGCTTATTTATGTATTACGAGTATCCTCTTTGATTGCTTATTTTTGTATTCTCGTCTTTGATTTGTTAATCTAATAAAGGGTGTAAAAACCTCCTAAAAAAGCCGAAAGCACTTGTTCTGTCCGTTGCGATATTTTTTTTGTTTTTTACCAAACCTTTCTTTTTTGGGATGGGTAATCATCAAATGACTTCTCCCACTCTGGGCGGAGTGGGAAGAAGTGTCACACATTTACTGACAAAATCCAACATGTTCCTTCCTCGCCCTTTACGTTCCGGGGCCACGGTATCTCTTTCGAACAGTCCCGCAACCCCGTTCTATATCTATATCCATACCTGGGAACCTTGTAGTTACGGAGATATTCGGGGTCAAAGTTAGAACTTTTTGACAAGTTTTTTTTTTAAATAGAAGTTTTTATTGTAAGGTTTTTCTTTACGACCCCCGTACTATTCAATCATCAGCACCATGTTTTAAATGCATTGCGTTCTACCACTAAACATGATTTTTAACCCTTGGGGTTAAAAATGACTGGGAAACGGCTTTTTTTTTGGAAAAAGCCGTTTCCCAGTCATTTTTTTGCGTGAAGTTACATAGTTTGTTGTACAGAATGCTTGTTTGACGGCTTTGTGATGAGGTTGTTTACACCGGGCTGTATATTCGTAACGTGCCTTATTTGCTTTTTCATAATTCTCCTGCGCTAATTCCAATTTATTAAGCTTATTTCACACAGCCCATCCACCGATTATTTGGTCTTCCTTGCCCGTTGATCATTGCAAAATGAATAGCAATAAATGGTTTGATAATTAGGTTAGAGTTTTTTAATCAAACCGTATATCTCCATTGATTTCTACATTTGTTTCCTTTTAGAAAACTTCGCTTAGCTTTACTCATTAGTTTTGCAAGTTTGCAAAATTAAAAATCCAAATCTGTACCACGTTTTCCTTTTGCATCACGTTCTCGTTCCGATAAAATAATCTCTTATGTGTGACCACGCCAAATATTTAAATGAAATTTGATAAAATTTGATCAAGCAGAGATAAAATACCAAGGTTGTTTAATTAAACACAGATTTTAATTATTTACACACTTACTCTATTGGTAGAAATGAAAAAGGATTGCAGGGTGTGGAAAAATTCGTCCAAATCGCTGTCAACAGGAAAAGTGCCCAGAAAGCTGACAGCATTGCCAGGTTAGATGGCAATGCGAATTCTTTTTCCAAAAAAATAGGCCCGTTTTCTGGTCACGTGAAGAGTCGATCAACCCTTTGGCAATTTCCCGAAATACTAGGTGGGCACTCGGACCCCATGGCCCTAGTGTTTCAACCCCAAGCGGCTCAAACACACAACTACTATAGGTTTAATTAATACATAGGTACATATTTACAAGAAAGTAAGACAATAGCTATTTTTGAGAATTTTTAATTAATAAAAAAAAATGCTGAAAATACATACAAAACCCCAGGAAACATATTATAGTCTTACAAACAGCGCACTAGTGCACATAATAATATTTCATTTATCCTGTTAAACAAACAATGTTGCAATATAGGTATTGCGGTCAGCTAAGTATTAATTAAACTTCAAAGAGTACCGCTTCTTTCATATACAAAAGCTTGATTTACTACTTAATGAGACCAATATTGCAATTGCAATTGATAAAAGCTCTATCAAAAGCAAGTACCTACTTAATATCTATAAATCAAAGATGGCGCGTGTCTCACAGGAAATACATTTTAATAACTGTGATCAACATTCAAATATACATCAAAATTGACATGCATCAAAATCGTTTGATAATTCATAATTTATTTGTCAAAAAGAACTTCTTTACAATTCAATTCGACACAGAATGAAAATCATCAATTTGCCCATCAATATGTGATTAAATACAAATTCTATTGTGCCTACAAACTTATTTATCACTCCGTTATTCACGCACAGTGGTGTCTAATTTAATGAGCAGTTAAATAAAGTGATAGTTTTTTAAACAAAAAAGTTAAAGCACAGTAAAGTGGCCCCTTCACTTAGCCACTGTGTACTCTTTGGGCCCATTCCGAGTCGCCGTGACGAAATGTCCCAGTTCAATATTCACACGCTCCCTTCTCTGTACTCGTAAATTCGCATAATTAGGGGGATATACAAAACAATATAAATTAGCAGATTACACTACAATGGTAAATTATGCGGCGCTCAAGAATTGTTTGACGGTATACTTCATGAGAAGAATACAGTAGCCTCACTTTTGTATGTATTCAAATATAAAACAAAAGATAGCTTTTGTGTGCTAAGCGTGATGGTTTTTCCAAAAGTGTTAATAGAAAAACAGAGCTGATTCACGGTCATTTCAGATGTATGAACCATGCTTGATGATCCAAATTAAATTCTGTAATTTGATTTGCATCACTGTTTTAGGCTTTCACGGTTTAAAACTAAACTTATATTGTCACTAACGGGATATCTTCCGTGATTATTTATTAGGTTGAGCTCCCGATATTCCGACGCTGTTGCAAGCGCCATAATCGCGGGTTGACTGGAGTATGCGGGTGGATGGAAATTAAATTGTTACGAGCAGACAAACCTGTCTACCCTCTTTCTTTGTCTTTTGTTACGCGCACTATTGGAACTCGTCGTTTTTGTCTGCTCGTAACAATTTAATTTCCATCCACCCGCATACTCCAGTCAACCCGCGATCATGGCGCTTGCAACAGCGTCGAAATATCGGGAACTCAACCTAATAAATAATCACGGAAGATATCCCGTAAGTGACAATATAAGTTTTGATTTGCATCATCAAGCATCGTTCAAAAATTTTCAGGAAGATGTTATATTTGAAATTTTTGAGATAAGTGGGAACCAGAATAGAAAAAAAACTATTACATTTCGTCTTATCTGAAGTTTCTTCATACACATCCATGTAAAATACTGGTATTTAGCTGCATCCGGTCGGACAGGAAGCTGATCTCAGAAAATTTGAAAAAGGCTATGAAGACAAAGATGTTGGTTTGTAGTATTTGATCAGTAAATAGACCAACCTAGAAGTTTGGTCTTCTCTGGGTAGATGTTCTTCCCACGATGAATAAACCAATTCAACCCAAATTGAATACCAATTGAAGAAATTAGGTTATTGACGTGCGTAAGCATTGAGATTGAAATCTATTGCTGTGTTTATGTTGCATGCCACTTTAAATACTGCTAACTGGCCTGTTAGGGCATCGATCCTTGCCATCTGACTTCTAAAGTTCCCTGTGGGACGTGGATGAGGTATATGTCACCGTAAATGTAAAACACGTTATATTACAATATAACGTGTTCCTCTCTAGCGATATTGTAATATCTCGAATTATTGTCAACTGAACATACGGAAGTATCTCTGCCCCCATAATTGGGACTTGGGGCACCCCCCCGTTAGGTTAGTTAGGTTCCGTCGACTACGCTTTTTAGGGGAATATAAAGTGTTTCAAGGTTAGGTTATATTAATCGATATTTCTCAGGAATGGTACAGTATCTTTTCATGAGAGTGGTACCACTGGGCAAGTGGGACCCCTCCTTCTCTCCACACCGCGTGAGTTGACTACCATCGCATGCATTTCACGAAAAATAATGCGTTTTATTGTAAGCTGTATTTTCATTTGACAATAATTTGAGAGTTTACAATATCGCTACAAATATTACAATATAACGTATTTGACAATATTACGGTGAAATATACACGTTAAATAGAATCAAGTATGTAATCCCCGAAAAGTTAACCAGAAGTATACTTAATGTTACACCCACATTTTGCCAGGTAAACAGGGACCGATCCTATTGAGATCATCTGGACACAAATCCTGACTCTATGGATGAGGGTCGGCGGATACTGATGAAAAATCCAAGTAACGTATTGCTCGACGTGGAAATTGAAACCAGGAGCTCATACTCGGCTGTTGTTTTTGCGACCACTACACTAATCAGTTAATCCGTCGTATTGTCTTTGTAATTCATAAATGATTACCTCCCATTAAATATAACATAAGCCAAATATGGCTGTACTATTACCTAGGTCTATCCCTGCATAACTCTTCGAGAATTAAACAAATATAAAATAATATAAATATCGCTGGACATTAACACACAACACCGTCTAGTACCACACTAAGCAAGGCTTGTGTCGTGGACACCAGCTAGTTGATACTTTACTTTTTTGTTTGTAATTACGGTTATGACGTTATTTTTGTTACTTATAAGAATATAGCTGTGATAAACATTGTGAATGTTTATCACGTGATTACGAGCATAATCATCACTC
Source organism: Xestia c-nigrum (assembly GCA_916618015.1). Lineage (NCBI taxonomy): Eukaryota > Metazoa > Arthropoda > Insecta > Lepidoptera > Noctuidae > Xestia > Xestia c-nigrum. Next base: position 20,608,540 of record OU745257.1, on the reverse strand, counting down.
TCGTTAATAAATCGCAAAGAATTGTGATCACGGAGAATTGTATGCAGCACAATACACACAGTTGGTATGCTCCTTTCTACATTAACATTTTAGTTGACGTATTTACTGCACTGGAAATACCACTAACATGAACGTTTCTGCCACCAATGTTTCTTCTTTACTGTGTGTTTAGTACCTGGAGTCAGAGTATCTAGGCCGCCCGTGGGCCTGCCACCAATAACGTTGGCATTGTGTTCCAGTTGGTCGCCTTTTCCTTTTTCAACCGACTTCCAAAAAGAGGAGGTTCTCAATTCATGTTTTTTTTTGTGCTTGTTACCTCAGAACTTTCAACTGAGTGAACCGATTTTGATGGTTCTTTTTTTTGTTTGAAAGCTGGTGCTTCCCGTATGGTCCCATTTTAATTTGCTGACCTGATGCTGATCTTCAACGGAACTCCTCAATAAATGATAGCAAATGTACTGGGACTGCTGAAATCTCATATCTGTCTATTGTTTACACCAGTTCATAACCTAAAATCACGCCGGTAGGCTGTGAAGGGGTAAGCACATGTGAACCACTAAAAAGTGAAAAATTAATACGTTTTTACAAAAAATAAAACCGACTTCAGAGAGAACAAAAAAGTGAAAACTAACTTCAGAAGTCGGTGCCCTTTGTTTGATTGATTTTGTTTTTTTTACCCACCGACTTCTGAAGCGTTTTTTTTTAAGTTAGTTTTCACTTTTTTGTTGTCTCTAAAGTCGGTTTTATTTTTCTGCATTGTAGGATCAGAAATACATCGTACATTCCCTTGGTATTGCATGTCTCAAGGTACGTTGTTTTCATGCAGCTGTAACCACACCTTCCATCATTCTTGATACCGAAGAAACCAATCGCCTGAAAACAGTCAGCTGCTAGAAACCACTAGATTTTTTTCTCTTATGCCATGGCATGTTGTTTGGTAGTGAACTTTGTGATCCTTATTCTTATCCTTTGTTATTTACGACATAACATAACATCACACCATTTTTTTTCGGATGGGAAATAATCCAATGTCTCCTCCATTCTGGGCGGAGCGGGAGGGAGTGTCAGACTTTTACTGACTAAAACCCATCCCGTGTTCCTTCATCGCCCTATACAGGGTGTAAACTACCTCATCACAAAGCCGTTAACCAAGCATTCTGTACCTCAAACTAAGTAACTTTACGCAAAAATATTGCAGGGAAACAACTTTATAAATCAGGGTTTGTGGTAGAACTCAATGTAACGCACTTAAAACATTTTTCTGATGGATGGATTGAATAGTACGGGGGTCGTGGAGGTGCAAAAATGTAAAAATCTTACAAAAATAAATTGTATTTAAAAAAAAAGTTGTCAAATATTTGTAAGTTTGACCCCCCATATCTCCGTAACTAGAATACCGTGGCCCCGGAACATAAAGGGTGTAAAACACCTCTTCACGAAACCGAAAGACACTTGTTCTTCCCATCATTGCGATCATTTTTTTTTGTTGTACACCATACCTGGGAACCTTTTAATTACGGAGATAAGAGATAAGAGGAGTTCAAGGTTCCAACATTTTGACTTTTTTTATGTATTGGTTTTCAGTGTAAGATCTACTTTAAACACCTCCTCGACTCCGTGATATTCAATTCATCCATCAGCACAATGTTTTGATTGCGTTACATTGAGTTTTACCACAAAACATGATTTTTCACCCCCAGAAAAAAGTGATTTCCCAGCAATAATTGTTGCGATCAGTTACTTAGTTTGATGTACAGAATGCGTAGTTAACGGCTTCGTGATGAAGTTGTCAACACCCTTTATATCAATTAAAAATATTTCCAAGCTGATAAATATCCCAACATTTTACTTTACTGAACGTGTTAGCAGCACAGCATCATCCATCTCTGCCATCTTAAGTTTTCCTGCCGCATTTTTCATCCCAGTCTTATAAACCTACAAATCTAGAACTGGGTCACGTCAATAACGTTTTAAAGCTACGTAATACCTACATAAGCTCTAGCTCTAATAATGAGCTATAGTAGTTAGACCTACTAAACTAGTACTCGTACTATTTGAGGTTACCTACTCCAAAGTAATTTCCCCGTCCCTTGCTCGTGCCAGCCCGCGTGGCTGAGCCTGTAGTCCAAATCCAGTCCCTAAATAATGTCGCCACTCAGATCCAGCCTGTCCCCTCGCTGTCCTCTTCCAGCGACGCCCTAAGCCGAGGCCCGTACCCCGCAGGGGGTGCCCTTAGCGTGTAGTCGCTTAGTTTGTAAGTTTTATGCCCTGGCTGGAGGCCTTACACTCAAGGCACCCACAGGATAGTCCGGTTAAGCAGACGACAACCTTTCTAGGTTGAACTGCGAGATGACATTCCGAAAAAAAAACCCCAAAGTAAACACTGTAACGCTGTAGTAACTGTAACGTTTTTTAGTTGTAGTCCACGTTAGTGGTGAAACTACAAAGTTATGCGGTAGGTAGTGTCTAGCGGTAGGTAGAAGTTAAATAAAAACATGCGTTACAAAGATAGTTTTAATTTATAGATCAAGTAATTACAAGCCGGTTGAGCCGTGTTGTAACGTTACGTTTTCCAGGAGAGAAAAACGTAAGGTCGCATTGTGTAAAGTTTAAAGAAAATGGCAAGAGTAAATAATAGCAAGATGATTTAATATACTAAGGAAGCCGAGGTAACGTGGGAATAAGAGTCCAGGTCTGAAGCTCGCAGTAGGTAGAAACGGCTCGCCGCAGTGATAGTCTCGCTCGCAGACGCCAATCTTGCGAGGGTTCGAAGGTCGAGGCTAACCCGCTGTCAATGTCCAGGTTCTCAGAAATAAATGCCTTTTCAAGGCCGACAGCGTCCAAGCTCTCAGTAGTAGTGTAGCAGTGTAGTAGCAGCAGCTTTTCAAGGATGTTAGGGCTAGACTTTTGCGAACTTAGCGATCACAACAAATAGTTCAGAGCTCCGTCAAGCTTCTTACTCGCTCGAAGACCAAGGATAGACTGACTATTCAGGCTCGGCTTCCTGTCATCATGCAGTTATGAACTTTTATAGTGTTCTAGAACATAAAAGAATAAAATGGTAGAAAAGAGGTCTAGCATCAAACGTATACAACCTACAATTCCTAGTTACAGGAATAAATTAAAAAGAAAACTAGGCTTGTCATTGTCATTGTCATTATCTGACATCGCAAAAGTAAACAAAGATTTGAAAACACCAAAATGTACAGAAATGCTATAAATAATACTAATTAAAAGGCGGAAAAGACATGCTATGTTAAGGAAGCACTTCTAGTGTAGAGCGCATCTAGCTGCTTTATACCTTTTACGTTTTCCTATATCTGTGACGTTGCTATGGGTTGTTATTTTTGATCTGCTTGTTTGGACTTCACAAATATATATTTTGGAAATAACATTTTTCACTTATTCTTTAATATGCTAAGCCTCCGCATAAAGGCTATGCAGTTATTCGGAAAGAACGTATGATAAAATTTTGGATTACAATAGTTAAGAACGTAAGTACAAAAACACAAACATTACATTGTGTGGGTAGGATATCGAGCGCGCGAGTAGGTTAGAACCGCCTATGGAACACTACTGTCTTGCAGGTCTTCCAGACGTAGGATGCGGGGACTGGAGTTAGATGGCCAGGGTCCCGTAGCGCCGCAACAGGGCATTCATGATAGTTCATAGGTAAATGGTCTGGGGTAAATTTGTTTAAAAGCATGTCTTTAAATCCTTTGTACTGAGTCTATCCTTATGAAGATCTTCTTGTGATTCATGGCTTTTATAAATGTTTCTTTCTTTCATTATCATCATCAGCCTATTAATGTTCCCACTGCTGGGACACAGGCTTCCTCTCTATGGAGAAGGAACGGGCTATAATCCGCTACGCGGGCCCAGTGCGGATTGGTAGATTTTACATGGTTTTGAATATTTTAGTTAGTTTACCCTTTTGAGAGCAGCGGTGATGAAATAAATTACTCAAAGTATTGCCGCCTGCCTGGGTTCGAACCCACGATTTACTGTTCGTAAGTCGGGGCCGCCACCACTGGGCCACCGCTGCTCTACCCTAATATTACTAATATTGGAGCTGAAAATCAGCACCATTTTAAAGTTTACCATTAAACTAACTAAACAAAAACAAACAGCTTGTACGAAATTTTTCTCGAACTAGGTCAGAAACTACAGCAAAAAAATACTTAGCCAACCAGACAACCAGTCTTGTCCTAAAGTATTTATTAAACAACAATAACCACAAGATTTGTGTAAAACACAAGCAATTTTCGTTCCGCTAATTACCTTGCGACATACACACGGGAGCGTAGTGCGTCGAGCGTTGAATTGTGTTGCGAAACACACGCACAACAAAAACAACGCATCCGTAAAGTTTGGTTGCCAAACGATTGTTCGTCCGTTCCCAGACAATCGCGGCACTGTGTTAATTGTTGACAGCATTCCTTGTGACATACGGTTGTGTAGTGCGGAAAGCAAGTGGTCGAGCAAGATGTGATTTTCAAACTTATTGATTCAACCATAATATTTTGACAACTGCAAGCTGCAAACAAAGCTGCAAGGGCTTTAATATAATAAATAATATTCAAAGCATCACATTACGTTCGCAGGGAAATATTACGCACTTATTGTAATTTTATAATCCTATTACACGGTATTTTTATATTCAATGTTATAATTTTTAATAGAAAGTAAGCGCTCTCGACGGAGGATTGCTTCAGTAGGACTTAGTTTAAATGAGATGAATCCAATTCACTTAGAGTTCTGTGTAGACTGAAATTGAATCCTATGCCTTAATCTGCGTCCAAATTAATGACGAAAACAGTGTATCTTCTAACAAATATTATAAATGCGAAAGTAAATTATTTTATTTGTTATTTTTTCTCGCCTAAACCAATAAACTGATCATCCTATTTTGCATATACTTTGTAGGTGTAGGGTAACGGACATAAGGTACCTATCATCCAAAAAAAAGTACTGTCCCCGAGGAAAACTAAAATGACGTTCCAATTATAATAGATAGCGCCATGTGTCTTTCGAATAATGATTCAATTATATTATTGCAAGCAGAGAACAACCCGAATTGATTGTCAAATTCTAAATTAATGCGAGTAAGGCCGCGGGCAGAAGGCAGTTGTAAGAATCAAAGCATTTTTTTTAAGTTGGCCAATACAGGTACTTTTGAATTGTCGAAACAAAGATGAAAATTAAATGTAGCTACAGTCCCAGTCACAACACATAAAAACTGTGAAAGCAGGTACTGTAGTTGCCATTATTATCTACCAGTGTGTCACAGAGTGTAAGAACAACCTAATTGCCCTGAGGTTATCCGGCGCAATTAGAAGAGGTTCCTTATTGTGTTAACGACAGCAATAGGAAAATGGCGCATGATCTGCGCGTGCGCACGATCCGATCCAATTCACTGATGTCAGACGTGTCTGCTTTACTTGTTATGTAATTGTTTTATCTTTTTGATTTATATTTAGTGTTTATGTGGGATCTTCGGTTATCTTCCGGGTTTAGAGAATAGAGAGAGTGGGTTAGGAATGCGGGTATTATTGTCTACATTATGATATACTTAGACAACTTTGCATGCGCTTTCTCATAGAGTACCAAATATTATGTATATGTACATACCTATCTCTCAAGTCCGACCACACTTTCAAGGGCACTATTAGATGGCTGGATTGGCATAATTGGATTCTATTTGGGCGCATCCTTGGACCTAGTCATAGTATCTGAATCCTCAATTTTCCCCTGGATAGTACAAAATGTACTAATTCTGGGATGAGGGGGATTCCGTACGTAGCAACAAAAATACATACATACCTTTCAAGACAAAAAGACGTCGATATTTCCATGCCTTTCTCTAGATTTTCTTCACAAGGAAATAGCTATGAATTGAAAAAGTATTTTGACGCTTCTAAAAATTCATTCACTACCAAGCAATTCAAAATATCCGTATTACAAAATATTAGTAACAAAAGAAGTCAGGAAATCGGTCATCTCTGTCGGTAGCCGTAACCGTAACTAAAGCAGCCAACTGACTTGCGCACGCGCACACACACCTATTTGGGACACAATCATTCACACGTTGCACGTTTTGTCTTAAAATTCTTGCAAACCGCGAAGAATTGAAATATCTTATTGTTTTTACTTCCGATAGCAACATTTTTGAGTGAGCACGTGACCTGGCGTGAATAACATTTTAAATGGTTATTCCAAGCTGGGTTTATCCCAAATACATTTTCATTTTATTATTTTTTTATTCATATAGAAACATACCTTACAATGTTTTAGATGTTTTTTTTTTAAATAGTAGCCTTTCTAGCATAAGGAACGGGATTTGAGCTACTGGTGGTCAGGGAAGGCTCTTGAGAGAGAAATCTGCTAACAATAGGTGCCATATCCGTGTGCTTCCTGATTTAAGTCCTTGATTTAGCTGCCAAGCCGCCTCAGATGTTTGATTATTTTTATAAGGCTGATCCACTACAGGGCCCTTGCCTCCCTACATTTTTTCCATTCCTCTTTCGAGAGAGAATTATTTCGGCCCAGTCAGTTAGGCGATCATCTTATCGCCAAAAAACATCCAAACTAATATTATAAATGCGAAAGCAACCCTATATGTGTCTCTGTTACCTTTTAACGCCTGAACAGCTAAATTAAATCATTATGTAGGACAAATTTGTTGGCCATGACCTGGGGGACATATGACATTTGAACCCACTAGCTGTAGGTACGTTCCCAAAGGTTATCGCTAGAGAAGAGGTGTCTTATGATATGTAGTGAGAGATCTATGAAAACAAAAGGCACACTGCGACGATCCCAAATAAATTGGGATGGGGCAGGACAATGATGAGTACTTTCCTGTGAGATAATTTCCGATCTCAAAGTAAAAGCTAGTTTAAACTCAACTTAGGATTTTCTCAGAGGCCTAAGGAACTTTAAGCTATGTTGACAATTGCTTAATTGAATTGTATTACAGTGTGAACTTTGATTTAATCAATAGGTTAATTAGTTCTGTTAACAACTAAACTGTAGTTCACTTGGATTTGGATCTCTCTAGTTATTCCCGTGATATTTAGGAACGGCCAAGAAGCCCACGATACAGGGAGCCTGAAAGACCTTCATCCCACCTTTATCTCAATTTGTCAAGGGGTTTGGCGCTGCATCAGCTTCATGCCTCAATTTTCCGTCTCTCTGTATTAGACGTCGTTTAAAGACCTTACATCCAGCAGTCACATAATGAAAGACTACCAATTATGAGCCATACTAATAATGAGCCATCATTTCTCTTGTCTTCTTCAACTTCGATTTACCATACAGAATAAGCGGACAGAAGGCAACGCGATAGACCTCGCAGGAGATGGCGGGACGAGCTAGATGGAACCAACGAGCATTGGTTCACATTGTCCCTGGATCGAAATAAGAATGTCATGTGGGAGGCTTTTGCCTCAGTAGCAATTACAGAACTATGCAATCAATTCTCTTGTACCTAAACGCAACTGGTCAAGCCTTTTGAGTACATCTAGACTATCAGACCAGTAACTCATAAACTATCAATAATAAATACAATTCAATCCCCAGCCATGCTCTACATATTACGAAAGGAACTTTAGATAACGTCGCCCCACTACCTCATACCTTCGCACTTCTCATAAAGAATGTCTCGCTCCAGACCACCGCGGCTGCTACACCAGGATATCAGCCACAAATAAACACATCAAACAAACAGACTACGATATACAAACTTTCGCTAAATTTCACGTAGAACAATATCGTTGGTAGACGTCATAATTCAATACTATCAGGTACATTAGTAAGGCAGTTATCTTGAGTGGCCGCCCGGCGCCGCGCCTTGCCCCCTCACGCCCTACCATCGGTGCATTTTCGCTGAAAACCTTAAGATAAGATAATTTTATATTAATGTGGAAGGAATGGGTAACAAGGACAACTGGGTTGCGGCTTGAATCAGTCAGCTGTACTGATATATCTGAAGTAATTGTGATTTATTTTGCTCCAATTGTGTCTTGTGTTTGTTTTACTCTATTTTACAATTGTACAATCCATTTTGTTCAGCGTTAGCTCTCAGTATTTTATTTATAACTAGGTAACTCCTTATTAATTCATAGATTTCTGATGAATAGTGATTCATCGTGCATTAATGGTAATTTTCAATAACTTACTAATAGGTAACGGTAGGTTGCTCTCTCTCTTACTAACATTTAGCTTACGGGCGCTGAGGAACAAACCTTCACAGAAAAGTTATCTTTGATTTTTCTATTAATCAAACAAGCAAACGTTGTTCATAGAAACATTAAACAACAGCTGTACGTAAGTAAATTATAGAAAACGACCGGTAATAGACCAGACAAATAGTACGGTCATTGATAAACATAGTTTCCACGACGGTTGTCAACTAAAATATTAAAACCGCACAAATGACCAAACCACATGTCACATGTTCAAACATGAAGTTTTGACCCATCAAATCGTACCAAACAAGCTTTCTTACTCATTGATTTTATTTATCTCAAAGGATAGCCATGAGGAGGTGCTCAGAACGGTTGCTCCCAGCAAGAAACCGCCGAAGTTTCACATTTACTGTAGTTGAACAAACGGACAATCGGTTTACACAATAATGCAAAACACAGTTGCAATAACATCTCACCTATAAAAGCTAATAATGACCAGACAAATGGTATGGTCGATGAGGTCCTGTTCCCATACTCTGTCGACTGGGGTTCAAGTCGTGACGGTGCTGCGCTGACCTTTGTCAACCGCCACAGAGCAGCATGCAGATAGTCGACTGCGTGTAAAACAAGGAATATGACAGACGTAAAGCTGGACTATGTTTGTGTGAGTGGGTTTGTTCCTACGGACTATAAGAGAGAATGGAAATAGTACTCGACTTGAAGATGATAAATGTCGACTTTAGTTTGGTTGAAATAGAACCGATTACCAAGCTATTTTACGTTGCTAGAATAAAAGACTGCTGCCATAAAAAGGTGACTAGGACAAACTGCGGAGTAAAATAGTGTTGTAGCACAGCTGTAGGAAGTGTGAATACTGAGATAGGACGAGTCGATTAATTGGCCAAAAACTTCAATTATGGCCTCAGCCTGTATCTAGGCTTCAGGTGGTCAGTTACCTTAATAGAAAGAGCCAAACAAATAACTCATAGTATAAAAAAACCTTCAAATAGCTTTTACTAAAATTACATAACAAAATTACATCGATGAGCCATGACACACACCCAATGAGCCAACAAATACTGAAAAAGAAATAAAATCTGATACATTTATTTCAAATCACCCTTTCATATTAGGATCCCGCTTATAACACACATTCAGTTCCACAAATCCATTCATTTTATTAGTAAGATGTCTAAATCGAAAATGTGTTAGTATTCCAAGACTGTCTGGTTCTGAGTCAAATCTTCAGACATGAGGTGACGTTTTCGTGATTCATTCGTGAGTTTTCGTGACGAGTGACTCAACGCCCAACTTAATAAATACCTTGTAGGGGTACAGCGGGATGACGTGATTTCTCCGGTTTTCCAAACTTTCGTTCTTGTTTGTGGCGTCAGATTTTCTTGATGGAAATAATACATGCTTTCTTTTCTTTTACCTATGTTATACTTCCTCTCTGATGTAATTTAATAGCTCATCAAGAACAATGTATGTTTGGAGACATTAATAAGGATCACAACATTACCTATTGCATAAAATTATTGATTGATTGATTGATAAAATGTTTTGAAACTATTAAATAATTTATTAATTTATTAATTTCATATGTTAACGCCGTCCACGTCAAAGGCACTGACTGAGTTCTGGCCGAAAAAAAAATTGATAACCATTCATCGTCACGAAGATGAAGTAAATAGTAGTTCGAGTATTTCTTTCTGAAACCCAGTTGTGGGATGATGCAGACAGATGCAAGTAATTGTAACAGAAAGTAGTTCTCATATTATGACCATTATACTATTGTTCTTAACATTCACGAAGCCTTCGCGCTGTTCATCAATTCCATTATATTCAAAAACTACACGCATCAAGTTTTTTCAACTTCGTTCCCAAATTCTTTCAAAAGCACCCCTCATAAATATGCATAATCTTTGTTCAAATTATAACAAGCGATATCGCGCGGCCATGCCTTACATTTCGATATAAATCCTCAGTCCATGGCCTATTGCGAAATACTTGTAACACCGTGTTGTTTCTGTAATGTTCACCGCCCAGGAGTGGGTGGCAAATTCATTGTTATTGTTTTTCGCCATATTTAGACCTCCTAAGGGTATTTTAGTAATATTGTTAGCAGATGTGAGGTCTTTATTGAATGATCTTGGGGTTTTATTGGATTAAGTAGCTATGTTTGAGATTATATTAGGATCATTATCGTCATTAATGCTGATGAGTTTGGTTATAGTGACTCGAATATTTGTGGTCTCTTCAGAAATATCGTCTTATGTTTCTGCATTTATTTTGTCGAAATCTGGAGTTTTAATAACAACTAAGAATCTAGTAGTTTTCTTATCTTACTATCTAGGCTTCCTACATTTGCCACTCAGTTTTTGTGTATGCCGCCATATCAATTCATGATGGTACTTTGACTTTGGCTTAAATTGTTTTGTTAACTTTAGACGTGCTATTTTCATTATCTACATTTGTTTTCTCAAAGTCTGGAGTTTTATAATCAGCTATGAATCTAGTAGTTTTCGAAAGTTCTCTTCTATTAAGAATTCTATTCATTGACTAGCCCTTACAATTAGATTACTTTCAATAGATCCAAATCAATCCATTGCTTATTTAACATCACCTTACGAACTGCATTCTCTAGATTATTTCACACGACTTCTTACAGACTGACAAGTGGCTCAAATAATTTATTACTCTAAATAAAACTTAATTCAAAATTACTGCAATCATGAACAATTTATGTAGATAGCCTAGTGTCTATCGTTTAAGATCTAAATCGTGATATATTGGAGCGTGTAGCCTTGAAAATAAGTAAGAGTCAGAGGTGACTCTTATTTACTTTCAAGGCTTAAGAGCTATATTTTATTTATTTGTTTACTACCAACTTTGATCAACATGCAAGAATTTTCTAAGCTCACGAAGCTTAGAAAATTCTTGTAGAAGTCAAGGGTGTCGTGTCTCCGGGGTTGCGGGCCTGTTCGAAAGAGATACCGCGGCTCCGGAACATACAGGGCGAGGAAGGAACATGGATGGGTTTTAGTCAGTAAGAGTCTGACACTCCCTCCCGCTCCGCCCAGAGTGGGAGAAGTCATTTGATGATTCGAACTCTTTTTTTTGTTTGTTTTTAATAATAGCTTATTGAAAGTATTTTTACAACATCCTTTTTATTTATATCCCAGTCCAAAACCACTACTAGCGTTGTAGATCTAGTACAGTACTGGTTGACATACTTGAAAAAAACAATAAAAAAAACAACGACAAAGAAGACAAAAAAAAACTTAAATTTTTCATCATACAGTTATGAATCATTTATTATAATGCTTCAATTTTCATGATAAAGAACTTAATAAAGAAAAGTTTATGCAAATGATTATAAGTTATCATAAACTAAGAAATATCCAACATTGATTATGGAGAGAAATCAATATCAATCGGATATAAGTTGCAAATGCACCGGCGTGTGCGCACGCCTGGTTGTGTTTGTGCGCGTAAGTTGTACGCATGTATGTGCGCAGTGAAACGTCCGTGCAAGGCGAACCGCCTGCACTTGTTACATTGTAGGGTGGATATGGATTACGGCTGATGGAAAATAAGTACCGTAGTCCAAAAATATTAAATAAATATCGCTGGTCATTAACACACAGCGCCATCTAGTGCCACACTAAGCAAGGCTTGTGTCGTGGACACTATACTTTTTTGTTTGTAAATATATACTTATTATACATATAAACATCCATGACTCGGAAACAAATGTCCATGAACGTAAGGCAGCCTCTGCACTACCACTACGCCATTCGAGTAGTCATATTATAGTTTTTTGTATAGTTTCCCGAACAGGTAAATTCGTCAATGATCACTTAAATATTAGCTCCGTTTGAATCTGTATTTCTGAAACAAGTCACAGTTCATTTTTACAAATTTGTTATTATCTTCATGCCCTTGTTCCGTCCTACTTGTGGTCCGCGCAATACGACCACTACCGTTTCCTCAAGTCAGTCGTCACGGCACCATTTACTAATTAATTTTTGCAAATTGTAATAGATAAACACTGTTTTAGGCTTTCACGGTTTAAAACTAAACTTATATTGTCACTTACGGGATATCTTCCGTGATTATATATTAAGTTGAGCTCCCGATATTTCGACGCTGTTGCAAGCGCCATGATCGCGGGTTGACTGGAGTATGCGGGTGGATGGAAATTAAATTGTTACGAGCAGACGAATGAAGAGCGTCGTCAAAAATAACCAAGTTATTAAACCCGCAATTTTTCACAGACCTGTCGACATCAATTTTACTGCCTTTATAAGATAAAGACCCCTTTTGGAGGAAGCCTATGTCCAGCAGTGAACGTGTTACGGCTCAAATGATGATGATGATAAAAGATAAAAAAACAAGGCGGGAAACATTGAGTCACAGTTCAGTGCCTGCGAGACTATCGAAGCAGTTGACTAAATCAGTCAGCGAACAGGATTGATGGGCTATAGGACCCAATGATATCATAGTGACATCACCTGTCTACCTGACAAGCGTAGCAATTATGCTATTATCATCCCAAGTTTGTTTGGAGGTTAAGAACAGAAGTTTCGTTAAAGCTTTGAACTTTCAAACGTTGTACCAGACTGATTATTCTAGTGCTGTGTTTTCTAGTTTCATAAAGAGGATGCCTTTTTCTCAAATGGGGGAACTAAAAGGAATCGATCGAACGAATCTGCGCTCTTGTAAATTACAGACTTACTATTTGCAAATCATTTTATGCAGTAAGAATGTAATTCTCTAACACAAGTTTACAATTATTCGCAATGATGTCAGAATGCTGAGTCGGAAAGAGTTTATGAGAGATGTTTTAAATATGCGTCTCGTAAATATCTGTATGAAGATAAAAAAGCCACTAAAAGGACTGATCGCTATCACTACTACTATCAATTGCCTTGAAGTTTCCAAAGGCTCTAAATACACAATTTACCCCATCGCGCTCATCTAGTTACATTCAAGAAATTTAACAGTTGAAAATTACGTTCCCGTTAAACAATACCAATAATTTTCAACGGTTTCTTCCCAAACAAAATCGTAAACAAAGTCAACATAGTCACCGTACGTCATGTTGCTGAACAGGTTTAATGGGTCGAGCCAGTCGCAAACACACTGCCCTTACGTACCTACCTGTCCACATATGTCATGTCGTCACCAAAGCAACCGCTTATTAAACCAATACTTTCGATGCCTCATTTAGAAAACCATTTAAAAATAAACCATGCAACTGGTCCTCGATAAGGTAAAGATAAAGTATTGATTATAGGCTTTCTTTGAATGTGAGTTTTGTTGCCTGGTCGAGTTTAACTTGAGGGACGAGTCAATCAGTCCTCTGGTTGCTTCCAGTTTTTTTTGTTTTAATTTCGTGATGTGGGTTTCCAAGCTGTTCTAGATGAGATGGGTTGATTGGGTCAACGTTTTTGTTCCCGTGAAAGTGGACGTTGGTGGTGGGAAATAAGGTTTCGTAAGACCCAAATGGTGTAGCACATACTCGTATTCAGTTGCTCTTGTAATTGTCTATGCCATACCTTCACAAGTTGTTAATGTTATTTTTGAGAAAGTGTTATTTCAAGGAACCATGTGCAAACCTGCACTGCCATAAAACTCCAATTTAATATGTTTCATATTTTCTACTAGCTGACCCACGCAACTTCGTCTGCGTCACATAAGAGAGAAAAACGAAAAAACGTCCCCGTTTTTGCAACATTTTTTATTTCTGCTCCGCTCCTAATGATTGTAGCGTGATGTTATATAGCCTAAAGCCTTCCTCGATAAATCCAACACAAAAATATTTTTTCAATTCGAGCCGGTAGTTCCTGAGATTAGAATGCAATAGGAAATATCCAAATATTTGATTGAAAATCTACGAGATGGGGATAATGTAGAAAGAAGCTAAACAATGAATGATGAAAAAACGAAGAATCATTTCAATTACGATTATCGTCTATCTATCGTCATCTACAATTTACTTTTTCAATAAAGCAAGAGAGAATAGAAAGAGTATAGAAGAATAACATTATCCAAATTAACAGTATCCATATTGCATGACCTCTGTGTAATTACAGTAAAAGATGAAGCATTAATAACGCAGCAGAATTGTCATCTCTACAAAAAACTATGTTAAAAAAACAATTGACGACTCCAACGTCTCAGAAATGCCTCAAATCTGGTCAGACATGTTGACAACTGACTGTCCCATTCATGGATCCCCATTCCTCAACGTCCGTTAAGGTTAAAACACAGTAAACAATACTTACCGGTTAAAAGCATTCTACGAATTTTAATGTTTTACTACGATGTATGTTACCACCGGTGGTATTCCGGTGGTAACGGTGCTAACTAACTAGTTGTCATAAACTTAGAAATATCATTGATTAGGGAGAGAAATCAACATCGATCGGATATACGATCGCTGGCTCGTACCTGTACCCAAAGAGGTAAGTAAGGTACTTTGTATACTTAACTTATTCATCACCATTACTTGGGGAGTTTGTTCCGACTTCCGCCACTTCTTTTTCGCAGCTTAATACACCCGCCCTTTGAAGTTCAAAAAGTGCTGATTTTAATTAGCACTGAGAATCAATCGGTACTGTGAGCAGCACCCAGCCTCACAGAGTGGAAGTCTGTATCTACACCATCACACAACATTATAGATATTTATTAATTATCTCTGCACGGTGCTGAGACTGTTTGAACGAGATGGTCTAAATATGTGCTACGTCCTTTTGGCCTTGTGCAGGACTTATTTCATGTGTTTTTATCTTATTTTTACTTTTTATACAAAACTTTTTGTTGGCTCCGTCCCATCTCGTAACTTTCCCATTTCGACATCTAAACAAAAAACGTACAAAAGATCAAGTGTGCCAACTCGTAACTATTTTAATCGTCAAACATTGAATCCCATTTCCTCAACCATTAGCTTATACTGTAATTGAACCATTTTTTTTGTTTTGTCCTGTGCTGATTAATATAAACTTTTTCTTGCTTTCGTTAGACTCATAACTATGTGTTGAGGCAAGTAAACTAAGACCAATCCACAATGTTTAAGACACTTCTTTGAGCAAAGCCATCTTGTAAGATAAGATAAGATAAGATAAGATAAAAATTTATTTGCTCAAACATGTGTACACATACAATAATATATAATAAGTGTATGCAGGATAACATAAATAAAATTGGTTCAGACATGTTTGCCATATACTATGGCGTGCAAATGTGTCTGTGTGTCTTTAACAGAAGTTACAATCAGCAAACTGGGTAAATATCGAATGATTCCGTTAATCATTACTGTAATCAATTTCATATTCCGTTAATATGTATTAAATATAAATTTTGTACAACTTCCAAAATGAAAGCACAACAGCTTTCGTTTTGGAAACTGAACATAATGAGACGATTATTAGGATTTACGGATTGAAAAAAAAACGTCGTTTACCGGCAACATTTTTTGCATATAGGTACTTTGTTTTGATGAACAGAATGATCGGTTTACGGCTTCGGAAGCGTCTGTTTGCACCTTGTAATATTATACACATTAATATTATAAAGTTTTATTTTTTTTATTATAAATATCGCTGGACATCAAACACGGCCCCATCTAGTGCCACACTAAGCAAGGCTTGTTTCGTGGTCACCAGACAGTTGATATATATACGACATATATACTTTTTGTTTGTAAATATATACTTAGTATACATACACTCGAGAGCAATGAATCCGGGTCACTTAAAGAATCCTAAAAATCTCGGAAACTAAAAATGCTAGGTTAATGCAATAAATTGTATTTAATAGACAATGTAATACTCCTTAAATGAAGGTATTAAAACTTCTTAGTTATTGTAAAGTTATATCATAAAAAATCAAATTTGAAAAAGGGCCACTTTCGAAGATGGAACTACGAAATTACAGCATTTGGTTTTGCTTTTGTTTGTAATCTGTCATATATGTGGGTACATAAACCATGTTGATAGTGCTCTATATTCATTATTCAAGCTGAAATTATGTCGCTTACGCCTGAAGAATGCACCAGAATACTTACAATGCTGGAAACCGGCCGGAGTCAGCGCGATACAGCCAGGACTGTCGGTGTGTCGCTGTCAACAGTACAAAGAGTTCTCCGACGTTACGAAGAAACTGGTTCTAACCTACGCAGACCAGGAACGGGCAGAACCAGGTGTACCACAGCACGAGAAGACCGATACTTGGTGAACACCATGCTTCGAAATCGCTTTCTCACAGGAACTGAACTCACAAATCAGTTTCGACGCCTCGGAGGAAGTAACCCAAGTGCATGGACAGTAAGACGTCGGCTTGCTGAATCTAACTTAAAACCCCTTAGACCTGCAAACGGCCCTAAACTGGAGCGTGGGCATCGTATTTCAAGACTAAGATATGCCCAGAGCCACGTAAATTGGAGTATTGAAGATTGGTCAAAAGTTATGTTCTCCGACGAATCAAAATTTATGCTCTACAAGCACGATGGAAGACACAGAGTCTATCGAAGACCAGGGGAAAGATTCAAGCAAGCATGCATCGAAGAAAAAGTAGCCTACGGTGGTGGGTCTGTACTTGTGTGGGCCGGAATTTCTTCTGAAAGTCGCACAGAGCTGGTGATCATAGAAAACGGCTCTTTAACTATCGTAAGATATGTGGAAGAAATCCTCAATGATCACGTTGGTTCATTTATGGTCAATTTAGGTGAGGATGCTATATTTATGCATGACAATGCCCGACCTCATACAGGTAGGATTGTGAATGACTACCTTCAAGAGATGAACATTACTCGTATGGAGTGGCCAGCGCGCAGCCCGGATATCAACCCGATCGAGCATGCTTGGGACGAGCTAGGCAGATGCGTAAAACAACGAAACCCTCCCCCAATCACGCTTCGTGAGCTCAAAATTGCTCTCACAGAGGAATGGGAGAATATTCCCCAAAATCGTATAAGGAACTTGGTGTACAGCATGCCAAAACGCGTAAACGCAGTAATGGAAGCACGAGGAGGCAATACGAAGTATTAAAATTCAAGAAAATCGTAATAAAGTTCAAAAATTTCATGTTTCCTATTTTTGTTTTAAGGAGAGATCAGCAGTTTTTTTCTTTATGTAATTTTGTGTTAATAAAATGTATGGTGACTCATATTTTTTTTACTTTCATTTAAGGAGTATTACATAGTCTATTAAATACAATTTATTGCATTAACCTATCCTTTTTAGTTTCCGAGATTTTTAACATTCTTTAAGTGACCCGGATTCATTGCTCTCGAGTGTATTTATAAACATCCATGCAAAGACTGTGGTTATACACATCTATGCATCCATGACTCGAAAACAATTGTCCATGCTCATCACACAAACATTCGCTCCTACCGGGATTCGAATTCCGGGCCTCTAAGAACGTAAGGCAGCCTCACTACCGCTGCGCCATTCGGTTCGTTTGTAATGAATAAACTCAAAAACAACTGAGTCAATTTCAAAAATTCTTTCACCATTGGAAAGCTACATATACCCTGAGTAACATAGGCTACATTTTATCCCCGTACTCCCACGGGAACGGGAACTACGCGGGTAAAACTGCGTGACGTCCGCTAGTAAAAAAGTATAACAATTATGAAAGTTAGATAATATGCCTTTGCAAATATTCTCAACCCAGTATAGAACCTCCTTTGACAATAGTGATTATACTAACAAATATAGACCATTTGTAGGCCCCATAAGGCCTTTCTCTCAAACACAAAAAATAAACGAGAATTCACACGACTTTAACGTGCTGTGTACCACATAACAGTCCACGTAATGGGCATTAACGTACAAAACGATTTGTCTTGTACTTAAAAATATTTGCCAAAACTTCTCGACCAATGACATAACGCCAAATGACCATCATTAGGATGATGGATGATGCTGAATGCTTGAGCACGCGCAAACCTAATATGCTTTATTATACTCATCAGTGACAAACTTAACTTTACCAGTGACAACTCATTTTCTAATGTTAATCCCATCGTATCGTAAGGTAAGAGGTCTGATTTTAATGATCAAGGGTGGTTTTTCGAGTGTAAAACTAACTTTGTAAATAGATTTTAGTGTTGTATAAGAAAGCCGCGGGGGTGTCAATGAAGCCTTTAATCAAAATATTAAAGACTTCAGTATAGATTCGGTTAAATGTCTGTAAAGATAGTGTGATGTTAAGTGGACAATATTAATTTAAGTTATTGAGTAACTTGATGTAACTAGGAAGACGGTGTCATTAGTAGTCATTAAGTTAAGGAAGAGAGCTATGGAATTATGTGTAACGACAGCGATTTATTGGGTAATTGAGATTTTTAATTTATATTTGGCTAGAGTATTAAGAAGTTCCTAATTTGGTACGTAGAGGCTATCCTCTACGTACCAAATTAGGAACTTCAATTAGGTCAATTAAATTAAATGTGAATTATCTATATAATTGAATATTATTATCAACTATACAAATATCGAAACTGTATTTGTATTTGTATCCCTATTCAATAAATAAATGAATTACATTTTGGTGAATTAGGTACTCAATAAATATTTACCCAGTCAGTCACGCCATTTTTTGCATACCTATATACTTTTAAAGCAAGGAGAAATAATAAATTGATGTCTAAATCGTGAATGTTTTCAGGATTTTCAACCCAGTGTATTAGAAAACACTGGGTGTTTCAGAAAACTTTCACGATTTAGGCATCAATTATTATTAGTTCTCATAATAATCTTCTGCTAGACCTGATAAATCTAATGATAGGGTAAAGTAAAATGCTACTTTGCCCTTTCTGACCTCACAGGGCGAAGTAGCACGCGCTGCGCCGCATAATCATGATCATCCACACGTCACAACTTTTCCCCAGCGAAAATGAAACCAATAAATTTAAAGAAATTACATACAATCATCAGAAAGTTAAATTACCGTACTAACTCGCCTGCAGCGGCAGGGAATTAAGAGTTTTATCGCTGGACATTTTTCACCAGACGGACATACACCGACGTGTCATTAAATCACATAACATGGGAGCTAATTGATGGGTGAACACGAGTTATCATGTTTATAATTCTTTACGGCGAATTGGTGGAACAATGCTGTAAAAGGAGCGACAATTAGTGATGAAGTGTACAGAGTTGAGAATAACGCCATCTAGCGGCGAGTAGTGAAATCAAAAAGCTTTGCTTCTTTTATACTTGGGTAGTAATTTGGCTTGTGGCTGTTTATTCTATTTGTGAAGCTTGGGTAAATACAGATGCTTGATTTCAACAACAGAAAACATCCCTACAGCTGAATAACTGCTATTTTTACGCTTATTTCTAAGGCCCCACCCAAACGATAGTAGTTTCTTGATTCGCGTATTTTTGTTTCATACATATTATACGCAGTCGCGTGACACAAACCAGACTTTCATATAAAAATGTGGCGTATATTACGAGACTCAGAACGCATATTACCTACGTTCGTTCAGCCTCACGTCTAATGCCACACCAATATGCATATACTGTATGAGTTTCCCTGGGATGGGAACCACTAAGTTAAGATGTTTCCATTAAGTAGTAAAGAAAAATATCTCCATACAACTAAAACACAAGGCAGGGCAATATATTACCTCACAGGAAATCCCATTAGCTGCTAATTAGTAAGCATGAATAGCCGTAATTAATTACCTACTTCTCACATACTATTTCTAAGAATAAACAGTTCCTCGTTATTCATTCACGGTGTTTTCCCTTTTCTATGGATACGGATTTTTTGTATTTAGACCTTATTTATTTCCAAACATAACATACCTGCATTCCTTCGTAACTATCTAATGTAAGCACGCACGTTTTGCCAATTATGATTGCAAACAAGTCATATTAACTTTTGCCACTGAGAAATTCCTGTAAAAACTCCATTACCTACACGTTACCTGGAAATCGAATAAAGGAACGAGCATGAGTTCCTTTATTCGATTTCCAGGTAACAGTAAACATATTTATTTGGTTCTTCTTAAATTTTTATTTGAATAAGTCACCGATAAGTGACATTTAATGGGAATTTTATAGATACTGAGCTCGTTACTTAGTCTTTTACTGAGACTGGTAAATAGTACCGTATCTATTTAAAAAAGAAGAAACTGTCTATTCTTTTTTTTAAATCGATACGGTACTTATTATTTACCAGTTTGACTGAATTTATCTTTTATTGGAGCCATTGCGTTCATATTCAAATTGTCTCTCTTCCCTTTCCCTTATTTTTTTGATATAGGTACAGAATACATCTTTTCAACATTAGCTGATTCTTGCTCATGGGATTGCCAAAAACATGACCGTATTTTCAAATAAAAATTTCTTGTACTGATATGATCAAATCTTACGTTTATACGGTCATGGGCATTAAAATAAAAAAAAAACATGACATTTTATTGTACTTTCCCAACACGAACACCAAAAATATCGATACTTACACGATTTCATAAAAACATAAATTAAGTAAACTGTCATACTCACTCCTGAATGTATGCATTTCATCATATCATAATAATATTATGATAAAAACTTACAATATGTCTGCGGGTGAGCACATGAACCTGTTGTATTTTAAGTATCGTAAATATTTATTTTAAGTACTTAAAGTATTTGTAGACAGATTAACGACGTGTCCCAATACTTATGTAAACAAATTAACATCGCAATTTCGTTTAAATATTTTCTTACAAGGGTCAATGGGACAGTACATTTCCTCTGTTCATTTAATTGAGCTAAGGTTCTTGAAACAAGAATTTATTTTCAATTGGAAATCTTAAAACCGCCGGCAGAACGGTTCACCCTTGTTTGGTATAACAACTTTTGATATAATGTTACTAATTCGAACAACGTTTAAGAAAATAATCAGTTTGTATAATATCGATTAACATAATTTTCATTTCATCGAATATTTATTTGCGATAACAACATTTGCGCTATTGATCAAAAGGTATAATGTTCATTCGATGTAATGTTCAGGTGGTATAACATGTATTTTATCGAATATTCAATTGATGTAATGTTATGCAGAAAAGAAAACATTGTAAATATTTGCAATTTTTTATCTTGAAAAAGAAAACATTTAGACTAATCTTAAATTAAATGCGATCGCTTTAAGTAAATCTAACTCTAAGTAAGTTTGAAAACATTTGCTAAAAATAAGGTTTTAGTGACAGAAACGAATCGCTGTAAATCCAACTCCACGAAGTCTTGTCTGTCCTACCCCTAAAGTATAATTTAAAATCGCGTAGCCGCGAAAGGGCGAGGCGGCCCGCGAGTTGAGGAGCAGGTGGTTGTAACACTCGCCGCCGCGGCTGAGGCTGGCCGGCGCTGGCCAGCAAGCTGAAGCTGCGGTGGTGAGCGTTAAACCCATCTGCGACGATAAGCTCGCGTGGGGCCGTCGGAGCTTCGCAGCGCCAGAGCCGTGACAGAAACCATGCCTGCTGTATGATGCTTGCTCGTTTGCATGCTGCATGCTTGCTTTCATGCTGCATGCTTGCGTTCTGCATGCTTATTGCATGCTAGCTGAGTGCTTGCTGCATGTCAGCTGCATGCTGGCTGCATGCTTGCTGCACGCTTGCTGCATGTTCGCTGCATGAATATTCAATTCGATCTTTCGATTAAATCATTATTAGTCTAGTGAAACATTAGTTTAAATAAAATTAGTGCATTTGAAAATTCGGTCAAATGACATTATTTCAAAGAAATAAATATGCTAAATAAAAATCAACCAATTAATAATTATTCGGTCAAATGAATAATTATACGAAATGACTTTATTGTAACTAAAACTAGACGAAGCAATTTTCGATGAAACGTTGTTATACCAAACAAGGGTGAACCCGGCAGAACATCCTCACCATCTGCCAAGCCATTTTCCTAACTATGTTGGGAACGGCTTCCAGTCTAACCGGATGCATCTGAATAAAAGTATTTAACATGGAGCGACAGCCTGTCTGACCTCCACAACCCCACCCTGGGTAATACGATACCCCTTGAAGACTGGTTGTCAGACTTTTTGGGCCACTGACTACCTGTAACGACTGTCAAAGATCTACAAATGACTTAACGCGTTCACGTCGCTGCCACAGGTGTTCGTGGCAGGGCACAGACGAAATTATTAAAAAATCTGAAATCAAAATAGCAACCTTTTTTTACACAATAACATAACATCACGTCTATAATCTCCGAAGGGATAGGCAGAGGAATACCTAATTCATGGCGGCGATCGACGGAGACGACCTCTCGCGTCCGGCCCTGGTCCAATCCGTCAGTAAAAATCTGACACTCCCTCCTGCCCCGCCCAGAGTGATGATTCCCCATCCCAAAAAAAAAAAAATTGTGTACCTATAAGAACACCCACTTTTCGCCAGTTATAAGAGTACGAGTCTATTGCTCGCAACTGTACACAAAATTCAGACTCTATGACTGCTACTGATAAATTACTGATAGAAAAACCCAATTACAATTTACCCCAACTGTGAATCAAATCCAGGATGTCACGTTCAGCAGTTGCGTTTGCAACCACTAGACCAACGAGGCAGTCAGTTGACGCAAGGCGATTTGAAAGGGGAAGACGCAAGATGAACATGAATGCACACTGGTGTGAACATACCTTTACTCCACTCACTTCGCCCACGACTTCGTCCGCAAAAATTGTCATAGCTCAGCTAATTTGAATGATATTATTATTATTAATAGCCCATGTTGCTCGGTAAACATCAGGAGCTCTTTATTGGGTTGCGGGCCTATTCGAAAGAGATACCGCGGCCCCGGAACATAAAGGGCGAGGAAGGAACACGGATTGGTTTTAGTCAGTAAAAGTCTGACACTCCCTCCCGCCCGAAGTCATTTGATGATTTCACACCAAAAAAATAAAAAGGAGCTCTTAATTGGCATAATAATAACAGCCTTTCGTGTCAATCCTTAGGTACAGCCGTGCTTGGCTAGGTTGGCCTGTCTGTGGATGGATGACCACCCTTACATACCTAGTTTCCCCGTGCCTCGGAAAGCACGTTAAGCTGTTGGTCTCGGCTGTCATTTGTCCATCTATCTTTGTCAGTCGTTACAGGTAGTCAGTGGCCCTAAAGTGGCCTTACCAAGTGGTATCGTATTACCCAATAGTAACTTGCTTGTGGAGGTCAGAAAGGCAGTCGCTCCATGTAAAATACTGGTATTCAGCTGCATTCAGTTGGACTGGAAGCCGGCCCCAACATTAATTTAGTTGGGAAAAGGCTAGGCAGATGATGTTGCTCGGTAAAAATGTAGCTTTCTACAATATAATAGTTTGGATTGTTGCTCCGTATTATATAAGGACGTAATCCGACCGATTAACATTTACCCATCCAATTAAGATTGATGCCAAAGGCTCATCATAACATAAATAAAAGTCAACTGGTGTCATAATAGATAATATTTAGTAGGTGTATCCCAGGTCATGTCTACCAATTAGCTTCGGAAACTAACTATTAATTTGCACTTAGTCTATTTGCTTAATTACATATTAATATACATTGCCATTCACATGACTTGATAGTTATTGGTTAATAATTATATAATAGGGTGGTAAAAGGACGACTTTCAGTAAAAGTTAGCGTAGGGCTAGGGCATAGGGCACGCCACGATAGTAGCGATAAGTCCCTTCTTTGAAGAGGGACTTGAGAGGCGCCATGGCGTCCTCACCTTCCGCTTGACGCAGGTCCTCATCGGACACGGCTGTTTTGGGAGGTTCCTACACCGAATCGGGTGTGAGGAAACGCCCGGGTGTTTCCACTACGAGGATCGACCGGAGGACACGGTGAAGGTTCGCCCCGCGTGGGCGTAGCACCGCCGTGTCCTCGAAGCGGTGATGAGCGACGATGACCTCTCGCGTCTGGCCCTGGTTCAATCCATGGTCCGGAGTGAGACGGAATGGGAAGCCGTCACCCCTTTCTGCGAAGTAATCACGCTAGTGGGGGGTCACGTGGTTGGCCCCGGCCACCGTAGGCGCGGGCCTGTGGACGGTGAGCTATGGGCTAGCTAGCCATCCATCCGTCTTGCGACGACAGGCCGTGTCGACGGCGCGTTCGTGTTCCACGCGCGGCTCACGGAGATGTCAGCAAAAAGGAAGCGTTCCGCAAGTGCCGAGGCTGCGGGACTGTTCGAAAGAGATACCGCGGCTTCGGAACATAAAAGGCGAGGAAGGAACATGGATGGGTTTTAGTCAGTAAAACTCTGACACTCCCCACCCGCTCCGCCCAGACTGGGAAAAGTTATTTGATGATTTCCCATCCGTAAAAAAAATAAATAAAGGGCTAGGGAATGTCTCTGAATATATTTTTTAGATATTGTACTAAAATAAATCGAAAGGATTCTTTATAAGTAGTTCATCCAAGTTGCTTCATCATCATCTGCTTAGCCTTTTCCCAACTATGTTGGTGTCGGCTTCCAGTCTAATCGGATGCAGCTGAATACCCGTATTTTACATAGAGCGACTACCTATCTGACCTCCATAACCCAGTTAATACTGGGAAATACGATACCACTTGGTAAGACCGGTGGCCGACTTTTTGGGCCACTGACTACCTGTAACGACTGTCAAAGACGAACAAATGACAGCCGGGACCAACAGCTTAACGTGCTTTTCGAGGCACGGAGGAAACTCGGTATGTAATGGTGGTCACCCATCCACAGACCAACATAGCCAAGCACGGCTTAACCTAAAGATCAACCCGAGCGGCAGTTATTATTAGGCCACGAGCTCCTCATCATCTCTCAGTTCTTTCAATTCGCTTCATTGTTGGAAAATAAAAACTGTGCTTACGATTTAAACCAAAATCATATATTTACTTTGATGAAAGAGACATGCAAACACGGGAAAATCTACTAAGTCTATCTCTATCTGTTTGTATTTGGTCATTTACAATAAAATAAAGCACCTAACATATAAAGAAATACAATTTATTAATCATTACCTTTCATTCGAGGGGCGCTCATCAATCAATTTGTAATATTTACTCACACAAAGAAATTGATACTTCTAAACATTATGTATGCAGATTGGTGAGACAGGCTAATAAGACATTTCCTGTTAGATAATATGAAGTAAGAGTATCTATACACCGTGTTCCTGAGGTTATACATTAACTTCGGCATGTTATTCAGACCATTAAATTGACCATTTTCTACATTTTTTTACCATTTTTTTCACTTTTAGTGGCAATAAGTAAAACATATCGTGTTCATCTTAGATTACAAACTCATTTTATCACAACACAACACAAAATGCCTCTAACTTAGGTTATTTTGTTCACAAGTGTATTTTAACATTGCAGATATTAAATTCAGTTTGATAGTTTTGGTTGCACAAAGTGGCAACATCTCACAAATAAAGACTCTTTCTCACAGCACAACATAATTAAATTAGTTAAACTTAAATTACCAATAACTTAAAAACTATGCCATTTACTACTTCCTTTGTACGATATGTTTAACAAGAGCTATAGAAGTATTATTCAAAATCAATGTATATCCTCAGGACCACGGTGTATATCTAGCCGTTGGCAATGTGAAGAGCAGTTGTAGAAACGGATGGAGCGTAGTGTTTTGTTTATGTCATATGGCAGGACAGAGTACAGGAAGTCTTGACATCATCTGTCATCCGGCTTGAAAGATGTGTATAGAATGAAAGGTAAAGTGGGCCGTCTATTGATTGCTGTGGAACATTCCAGACATCATCATTTAACCGGGGAATCCCTCACTGTCCAATATTGGCCTTCCTTTTCTTCTGCCATACTGTCTGTTCCGTGCATCGCGGATCATGTTTTTGGATTCGTAATGAAAATCCCAGAGATTAATAATATGATTAACGTTACGATTCGCAAAATGACCAATTCATAACATAAACTGCATCTATTTTAATGTGATTTATATTATTCCACTGTTATGATTCTGCTACGGCGGCCATTTTAGGTCTATTACAACTGGCAGTCTCAAGAAACGTCTTTTTAAAAGACAACGCTGCATACATAGCCGGCATTGATTAGTATTTCTGCTAGGAAGCTTCCATTGTGAATTAGTAAATCTAGATCAACTAAGTGATTGAATTGGCAAGCTACCAACTGTTACAGTAATATAAAATGTATATGTCACCGTAAAATTGTCAAATACGTTATATTGTAACATCTCTAGCGATATTGTAAAGTCTCGAATTATTGTCAAATGAACATACTGCTTACAATATAACGCATTATATTTCGTGAACTGCACGCTATGGTAGTCAACTCACGCGGTGTGGAGGGAAGGTGGGGTCCCCCTTGCCGAGTGGTACTACTCTCATGAAAAGATACTGTACCATTCCTGAGAAATATCGATTAACGTAACCTAACCTTAAAACACTTTATATTCCCCTAAAAAGCGTAGTCAACGGAGTCCCGCTTCGCGGGGCCCCTATTTCCGAGCGCAGGGTTTAAAGGAACCTAACTAACCTAACGGGGGGGTGCTCCAAGTCCCGATTATGGGGGCAGAGATACTTCCGTATGTTCAGTTAACAATAATTCGTGAGTTTACAATATCGCTAGAGAGAAACACGTTATATTGTATTATAACGTGTTTGACAATTTTACGGTGACATATATATGAATATCTATCTACCTAATGCCGAATATCCACAAATGAATAACATTGAAAATGTCTCCATAACTTGAGCCCAATCATCGAAGTTACACGATAACTGAGAAATGCACTGACTGGACAGGTCCACTCAAATCTGTGTGGTTCTTTCTTCAAAATACCATCTCAGACACTAATCTGCATAGTCCTCATGTGAATTGAGCAAGATCGTCTGGACTTCAAAAGAGACTATGGCCTCCGAATTTGTCTCGGCTGTTTCTTCTCAGAGTAGTGAGGAACGAAACACCGGCTCCATCTAGACCATCCATTTAAAAAAAAATGACGTGTAAAAGTGTTTGTAAGAACGTACTTGCCAAATAAATATCATTTTCCATTTAAACAACAAACCAAGGAATCTTGAAGTAATTTCCCGTTAACTATCGTTCTGCATTTGGAATTCTTACTTATATAACTTAGTTTGTGAAGGTTTTTGTCCAGTAAAATAGCTTTATGATAGCTTATTCTTCTTTTCGTATCGTTAGAGCAAGTACGTGTTAGACTTAGTAAGTGACCAAGTTTAAGATCAGTGTTTCCCAACCTTTCTTAGACCAGGGACTACTTTGGTATGTTCATTGTTAACAGGGACCATATGGTCCTAGACAAACATGGACACCGACAGAATTATAACGAGGGGAGTGAATGTTTAACTCACACTATACGAAAATTGGATATTGTGATGTTGAATTAAGATAGTTATGGATACAAAAGCGATCGAATTGAGCTCGAAAAATTTTACAATCATTTAGTATAAGATTCTCAAAAAAAAATAGAATTTTGCCTCTGATAGGTTCACTTAGGTTGGGTTGAGCTTGCATCTTAATACTTTAAATCTTTAATAACATTAAAATTAATAACATTTTAATCTTTCGCGGACCGTAGTCGAGGCTCCTGCGGACCACCAGTTGTCCGCGGACCACAGGTTGGGAACCGGTGCTTTATATGGATCAATCACAGACGCCATATTCAAGGACATCATTAATCATCTCATTAATCCAAAATTGCTGCTTAAACCGATTGGATACCGATAATCGCATTAAGCAACTTAAATACCCAATTACTTAATGACATCCTATTGAAGTATTGACACCCTATCGATGACTGGTAATCCCTACCACCACCATAACACGATCTGCCTTCCCTCCCCTCCCCTGAAGAAAGAAGGATACTTGGGCCGCGAGTGACAGGTCAACAAAACCTGGTTGTTGTACTGCCATATGACATTTGACAAATGGTTGCGTTATGCCTTTCGCTTCGGCATTGTTGTTGTGACCGGATTATTAAGAGTTAATAGGATATATCTTACTAACAAGATGGTTTTGTGAGGTAATCGTATAAGTTTAGCTCTTTTATTGATCAGTCTGAACTTTATAGATTGTTAGTTGAAAGTTTCTTAAGAGTTCAGAATTAACGTAAATGATCAGAAACTTTTAAACTGACTCGATCTTTGAACTTTTAGAATCAATCAATTGATAAGTCTGGTACTTAATGATGATACCTGATCATGATAACAATAGTTTTTGCATTATCATCTGCGCATAATTAGGATTGCCATTACGCAAGCCAGGAATTTTAACTCAGCCTCTGGAATGCGGGGGTTTACTTAAACGACCGGAATTCCCAGAAAATAATTCTGCAACGAGTCTTTCTCCATAATATACGAGTATCTCAGTAAAACACTTCTAAAAAAAATTTTCGTGTTTACCTCCGGAAAACTTTGTATTCATCTGGGAACTAGTAATGATATTACTCTCTAAATAACTGAAAGAAAATGCTTTTTCGTTCAGCAATACTGTTATTACATAATTTCACATGAGTTATGTTAAGTAGTTACTGAAAGTTGTAATGTTTCTTAGTGTTGCCTCTTCTAAAAGCTTCGTTATTCGTGTTCTTTTGTATTTTTTTCCACTACTGAATTACGTACTTCTCCACTATTATTTTACTAACCTACTTTTAGATCTACACTTTGCGAGCAACTAACTTGGACTTTCTGACTAACTGATTGACTCCTAGCACCTCCTAGACAAAACAAAATTGCGTGTACCTAAAATAATGGTAAAAAAGTCTTTGAGTTTCAGTTTGGTGCTCCCTTGCTTGTCCTTAATTTTTTTTTGTCCGAAAATCATTTTCCATAACACGTTTACTATATATTTCAGTAAATATAATGTTCAAAATACCGAAATTTGGTTTTTTCATAACTAACCTTACTTCTAATACTATTTTGTCATAATATCGAATACTATAATAATTGAATCTCCTAATTTTACATAGCATAAAGTCGTATGTCCTAAGTATTGTTGCACATAATGTGTATGATGCCGAATGGTCATTTATAAATTATTAGTCGCTATAAAAATCCCGAAAAAGTTAGGTTTTAGTGACAAAAACGAATCGCTGTAAATCCGAATCCACGCAGTCTTGTCTACCCTACCCCAAGAGAGTAATTTAAAATTGCATAGACGCGGAGGGGCGAGGCGGGCCGCCAGTTGAGGAGAAGCTGCGGTGGTGAGCGTTAAAACCCTCTGCGACGATAAGCTCGCGTGTGACCGCCGGAGCCCCGCAGCGCCGACGCCGTGTCAGAAACCATGCCTGCTGCATGATGCTGGCTCGTTTGTTGCATGCTGCATGCTTGCTTGCTTGCTGCATGCTTGCTTGCATGCTGCATGCTTGCTTGCTTGCTGTATGCTTGCCGCATGCTTGCAGGTCAACACCTAAATAACAAAGTGAAGTATCTCAAAACAAGTCGGTAGAAGATAAAATAATGCGTGCAATGCCTGACATTTATGTAATGCCTGACAGAAGTTCATAGCAAAAACTTTGTAGTACAAATTAGATCTAAGAATAGGACTTATGACTTATAATGAAAACGATTTTATGTTTTTGTATATTATTGATTGAAATACTTATGACAAACGGATTTAAGGCATATTATATATTTAGGGATTTCAACTTCATGGCTTACGATTAGGGCAAAACAAAATTTGGTCACACGATAGAGAACCATTTCAGTTTACTTCCCTACAAGACATCGACTTCCAACCATGTTATTCATAAGTAAACGCTGCCATAACAACAAATTGAAACCACATATCACGCGAAACACCAATCCATCTTTACATTAAACTCGTAAAGGTAAATTGAGACGCACAGCGCCATAATCTGCGCAGGCGACAGTTTACATACGTCTATCTCAATATTACGTATCGTGATCGTGCGTTTACGGCGATAACTGACATGCAACTTACTCGTATGGCGCCTTTTGACTTATGAACTTAACGATAAATATGGTTTTAAACATTTATCATTAAGCTTCGGTGTAATGTTCTGTCGTTCATTTTGTGTCTATCGGTGTCGTAAGTTATGTTTTATCGCCATCAATAAGTTTGTAAACCATCGTTGTTTTTGTACATCTAAAAACAAAATCATCGTCTTAATTCTGTCAAAATAATTAAAAATAGAATAGAATAATAATCATTTATGGACAGCACAACACAAAGAGCAGCACATACATATAGATTATAACAACAAACAGCTTAACAATTAATTAAAACAGCTCAACTACGCTGAGCATGCCCATAACGAAAGGGTAGCCAACTCAGCATATGCTGGGTGTAAAACACGCAGGGCTGGTTTTCAGTAGGCCAATAAAAAAAAAAAAAAAAGTTTAATAATGTATTTTTCACTTTGCTTTCGTCCAGCAATTTCATCAGCATTTGCCAACCATCCTTTCCCCAAGTGTGTTGTCAGTCTAACCGGAAGTAGCTCAATACTAGTATTTTACATGGAGCGACTACCTATCTGGCCTCCACAACCCAGTTAGTACTGGGTAATACAATACTACGCCTTGGTAAGACTGGTTGTCAGTCCTTCGGGCCACTGACTACCTGTAACGACTGTCAAAGATCTACAAATGACAGCCGGGACCAACTGCTTAACGTGCTTTCCGAGGCACGGACGAAACAAGGTTTCGTCCATCAATTGATTAGTCATTATTGAATCGATATTTTCTTTCTACATCAAAACAGTGGTTATTATAGCTAGTAGGTAGGTAGGTACTACTAGCTATAATAAGATAGGTATCCTCGAGAGCAGCGGTGGCCCAGTTGTGGCGGCTCCGACTTACGAACAGTAAGTCGTGGGTTCGAACTCAGACAGGCGCATTACTTTGTGTAATTTATTTCATCACCACTGCTCTCAAAACGGTAAAGGAGAACATCGTGAGGAAACCGGCATGTCCTAGAACCAAAAATTCGAAGACAGGTGACATCTACCAAACCGCACTAGGCTCGCGTGGTAGATTATAGCCCATACGCAAAATACGCGCTTTGACGTGGAGTTGTGGACACCAGCCCGTTGTACAATACAATACAATAGTACCTATCCTCTTCATAACCAGATTAACAGACTCTTCTGCTGTTTTCAGTGTTTAAAATATGTAAGGGAAGTAGACATCGACATCTAGGTTTTTCTTGCACCCCGAACTGGAATTACAATAAGTTTTGAATTAATTTTTGAATGTTATATGGTTTTTGCCCATTTAAATCTCAATTATTTGTTCAGCGAAGTCTACAACCACGCATGATTGTAACATAAAACATGGCTCCCATTTTCGCATTCAAGTTTTTGATACGACTGATTCTACGTCCTCCTCATCTTAACTTATGAAATTAATTGTACAGTCAGCAAAACAGTTAGGTATGCAGGCTAGCAATCTTCTTACGACTATTTTAAATGTTAAAGTCTGTAAAGATCGATTTTTGTTATTCTTTCACGCAGAAACTACTAAAAGGATTTGAATGAAATTGCAAACAGATTGATTATAACCCTTTTCCACTTATAATATTAGTAAGAAGATTGCTAGCCTGCATACCGAACTATTTTGCTGACTGTACCTTAGCCTAAATTGAGCCACGTTAATAGGATATGAGAGACCCATACTACCTCGTTAACAACGTTAAGCTTAAGATAATTGATTGCGAACCCAAATTACATAAAGCAATTTTACGCAACCCCTCCCTTCATTATGCAAACTTCACTATAATCAATCAAACATATAATCTTATCCGTACTATGACAAATACGGCGACGTAACCGCCATTTGGAACATATTGAAAGCATTCTCTATTAATGACGAGTGCCCGATAAATGGCCATTACTATTTATCTACATATTACCGACATAGGTGATTGATATTTGTTTTGTTTAAGGGGAAGTCTGCTTGTGAGAAGTTTATGAAATGAGTGTTAAAAAGGAACAGAAATATTAACAGTTGACAATGCTGTAGTACAGTATAGTTCGGATATATAGATAAATATGACCACTCAGGACCTCTTCTTATTCTTCTGTTGTAGCTTAGCTTATCCTATTAAAACATTAAACCATCGGTGCTTATAATAAAAACAAAATTGAAATATATAAAATAAATATTGCTGTACATTACACACAGCGCCATCTAGTGCCACACTAAGCAACGCGTCTTGTGTCGTGGACACCAGATAATAAAAAGGAACGTTGTGTCTAAGTAAGTTTTACTAAAAGCTCGCTTCCCTGCAGTACTGTCTGAAACCTATTTGCTGGTTTTATGGGAGACGTTTTTGAAATTCTATTATGGAATTGACTAGGTGGTTGCAGGCTTGGCCAGTCCAGTTCGGAGTGCACGAAAACCCTGCTTATTTACTTGCCTGCCATACTTTAAACACTGAAACAGCAGAAGAGTCTGTTGATCTGGTTATGTAGAGGATAGGTACGAGCTATAATAACCATTGTTTTGAAGTGGATAAAAACTAAAATGAAAATTACTTAAAAATTGATGGACGATGATGAATTTCCTCCGTGCCTCGTAAAGCACGTTAAGCCGTTGGTATCGGCTGTCATTTGTAGAGCTTTGACAGTCGTTACAGGTTGTCAGTACCCAAAGAGTACGACAACCAGTTTACCAGTCCTACCAAGGGGTATCGTAGTACTGGGGCCTAATTCTGCTATTTTAATAAATTCGTCACTCCAACACGATTCCATTCTCATCCCATTGTCTTTTTGCTTAAAGTTCGTAATCTGCTAAATTCACAATGTTCGGTCGATGGTCTCGTAATAAAATTGTGTTTCAATGGCATTTTCGTATTGCCATTATTATAAAACCGTTAGTACAAATAGTTTTCGATATCTACTACTAAATGCGAACATTTATTCATGCCAGATTTCATGTACGAGATTATATGTCATATTATATGTAATACTATGACATTTCTTTCAATGGAGTCTCACTGGTTGTTCATTGTGAAGTCATAATGACGCCATTATATTAGTAGATTACCAAACTTGTCAAAACTTGACAGAACTTGATCATTGTGACTTCAATGATCGCCTATTCTGACACTATCGTAATAGCAGAATCGAGGCCCAGGGGTATAAGGGTTGTGGACGTCAGATAGTCAGTCCTTCCGTGTAAAATACTGGTATTCAGCTGCTTTCGATTAGACTGGAAGCCGACGAGACCATAGTTGGGAAAAGGCTAGGCGGATGATAACCGCTGCAGCACCGCAGTAGGTCACCTGCAACACAACTTACCTACAGCTATACATGTAAACCACCTCATCACAAAGCCGTTAACCAAGCATTCTGTACATCAAACTAAGTAACATTATGCTAAAAATTATTGCTGAGAAACAACTTTTTTTTTTGAGGTTATTTATTTATTTATTTATTAACACTTCAAGCACAAAAGTACAGAGGCGGACTTAATGCCATAGGCATAAATCATCGTTAATCATCGTTATAAATCATGTTTTGTCGTAGAACTCAATGCAACGCACTTAAAACATTGTGCTGATGGATGGATTGAATAGAACGGGGATTGTGAAGGTGTAAAAGTCAAAATCTTATAAAAAAAAAACTTGTATTTAAAAAAACAACTTGTCAAATAGTTGTATATTTGACCCCCCATATCTCCGTAACTAGAAGGTTCCCAGGTATGGTGTAGAACAAAAAAATGATCGCAATGATGGGGAGAATAAGTGCCTTTCGGCTTCGTGAAGAGGTGTTTTACACCCTTTAGAAACAGCTTTACGTCAGTTGTAGTATATATAGAATCTGCGTAAAACAAAGGAGACAATTTTTTTTGTTCGAGGATTAGGCCACCCACATAAATTCTAGCATTTAATAATGAAACTTACATTGATTTCTTCCTTATTACCTCAAGATTCCAGTGGTTTAATTAGCTTAGCATTGTCTAACCGGAATAAATGCGAAAAATCTGCAAAAACACTTACGAAAACCAAAATAAACAGAAAAAGTAAATGTCAAAATAATGAAGTTGTCTGTCAATCACTAAAAAAGTGGGTTTATAACGTTTCATGCCACGTTGATTGTTTAAACCACCTATGCGATTTTAGTGTAAACCTATAAAAATGGCATTAAAAATGCTCACAGTTTAATAATATTTATTTTTATATTCTTTCTGATTCTATAATAATTATATAGCACATATGATTACCAACGGGTAGGTACCGTACTTTTTATAGTAAACAGAAAAACGCCCCTATTCACGTAAGTATTTGCTGTCAAATGACCTTGACCACAACAGGAATGATTTGACTCGCAAAAAAATATCATAACATAGCTTATTTATTATGATTTTAAGATTCCGTTTTCATTTCTACGTAATATTTCCTTTAAAACCATAGTAAAATAGTTAATTTTTTTTGTGTTATTATGAATAATAAATGCAACGACCAGGTGGGCCCAAAAAAAACTATCTCCTTTGTTCACCAACATACTCGTAGTGTGTAGCAACAAATTTCATGCATTTCAAATTTCCCATTTTTGGACGCAGATTCGTAACTATTTATGCAATATGTCGCATCCATCCATTGCCTTAAGAATTACGACTTATTCGTAACATTACTAAACTAGTCACCATTCGATAGTTCAGTCTAGATTCTATACTCCACATTTGGAACATCGAAGTTTACGGTAAAACCTTCCAAATATGTTCTAGTCCCGTTGTTTTATATTATTTCTATGGATCATCTAGTATTAAGACGTGGTGTCACGTACCTTCGTGCTGCCTTTATATGGGGTGCTGGTAAACGGGCCACCCGCAATCAATGGTTCAATGAACGGTATGGGAAGTTATGGTAATAACCATGAGTGACGGTTATGTTATAAAGTACTAGCTGACCCACGCTACTTCGTCTGCGTCACATAAGAGAAACAAACGAAACGAAAAAAGCATCCCCGTTTTTGCAACATTTTTCATTCCTGGTCCGCTGCTAATGGTCGTAGCGTGATGTTATAGCCTAAAGCCTTCCTCGATAAATAGACTATCCAACCCAAAAGTAATTTTCAATTTGAACCAGTAGTTCTTGAGCAAAGTATAAATGGATCTGCCTATATTTTTTTTGTGGTCCCAAAATATAACTCAAATAATGAATAAGTCGTTTCATTCCTCCTGGTCATTGGTCGTCCTATATCCTCCTGAAAATCAGTAATACAAACTCTGTGAAAACGCAATCGATCCTTGTCTTTGTGTTTGTGTTGTTGTTGTTGGTGTTGTTACAGTTAAAAACCGGCAGCATCGTGTTTGCAAGAAAGCACTTCACCTTAAACAATCGCAGAAGTTGGTATTTGTCATAAGTAGATAAGATTACTACAGTTATTACAATCGACCGCCCCGTGGCCACCAGCCCGTGGGTGTCGGAGTTATGTCAAAACTTCGCACACGCCATTGTGACCACACTTTCCTTTTTATTCTCATCTATTTGTTTTCGCATTTTCTCCCACTGATGGCCTTTGACATCCTGATATATTATGTTATAGTGGCGTGGGCGTGACAGAGAGTGTGTGATTGAACTAATATTATAACTTATGAAAAGAAAGCAGTTTAGAACTAAGGAATCTAGAATCAAACGGATATAAAGTGATTACATTCTATAAGAAGAAGTATACTTCTAATTTTATCATACTCTTCTGTTTTCTGCTGTCTTCTATATACAAAGTTACTTCTCTTCTTTGTGGAAGTCTTGTGTGTGTAAGCCAATGTCAGTGAATAAACTTTCTTCAACCTTCATTTCTTAGATTTTTTTCATTTCAAGAAATATACGCACATTTGGTCAGAAACTACAAAAACCTATCGTCAAAACTGAGGTCTATTCAGGATGGTTTTATGTTTATCGAGTTTCCACATTCCTCTTGCAGTTCCCACATTGGAGGCAATTCAACAAATCCGAAGACGGATCATTCCTTTAATAATAAAGACCTTTACAAAAACAAATCAGATGCAGAAACCTAACTCACAGATTACCCATAGGTCATCAACGATGTTCTACATAGTCAAACAATTTTTAACCTACCTCTCGTCCTTGGTAATGCAAATGCCAGAAACCCGAGATTCCTCTCAAAACATTTAGTTCATTATATCTGATACCGGCCAAACCCGATTTCAGGACAAACTAATTTGCCTAGACTAAACTGAAACTTGAATTCGTTCTTGCATCCTAGTCGAGGCAGACCTGGTCGACGGAGCCCCGTTTCGCGGGGCTTCTACTTCTGAATGGTTTATTAAAAAATAAACACGAAGGTTAAGGCGGGGTCGAATGCCCTTCGTAACCTAATCTATCCGTGTCGTTCATAACCTAACCTAATCTATCCGTGTCGGGTGCCCCAAGTCGGTATAGTTTAGCCTAGGCAAAACTAGTTTGTCCTGAAATCGGGGTTGGCCGGTAACATATCAATTGCAATGGGATCTGATTTGACATTCTCTTGATCAAATGAAGCTAAATCTTATTGAGATATTTATGATAGGTTACAACGTTTACCTAAGGAAATGGCAAAGGTTTTGAGATATTAACCTGAGTGACCTAAGTAAAACGTTTTATGTTTCTGTTGAAAGATTTGATTTAAACAATATTAGCTTTGATTTATGGGAATGCTGGGTGACTTTTAAAAAAGGAGGAGGTCATGTAGTTCATTAGTCATGTTTGTACACCTTTTTCTCCGTGATTACTGGACAGATTTACGTGATTCTTCATTCGATAGTGGAGCGCGCGTGGTAGTCACTGTTTTTCGAACAAAAAATGTGAAAAATTACTTTACTTTCAGAAGTCGATGTCAAATAAGTCAATGAAAAAAAGTCATCGACTTCAATTTAAATTCCTATATTTCAATCAACAGTTGGATCACATAATAATTATGAATGCATGTATGTGTATATCTTCTAGGTACATTCATTAAAAAATATTAGGAAAATAAATAAAAATAGGGCAAAATACTATTTAATTATTCCGTAAATCAATTTATTTTTAAAATTTTTTTTAGGAAGTTGATTTATTTTGTTTTCGTAAAAAGATTTTCTCGACCGAAATATGATTAAATTGTAGCCAACCCATTTATTATTTCTAAAAAAAAATATTGTTTTCAATAGTTCATCTACCTACTAAAGCGTCTAGATCTATGAAGAGCGCTGATTGCTATTGCAGTTTCCGAGCTCTATAAATCTTCATTGAATGAATAAATTAGATAGATCAACTTTATTCGTAATGTTCCCGTCAATCTAACATAAACCACAAAACAGACAAACCTTACTTCAGTTTATAGTCTTTTACAAATTTCCTTACTATAGTAAACTTCTAGAGACTTCGATCAAATGCTTGCAAAACAACAAGAAACGTTACATAAAACGTACTTGAAGCATTTGTCCTTCCTTATGGCATTTCTACTTGTCTTCTTAATCTAGTAATCTATTTTAATTTAATTAAAATGTTTGAGTAACATATTGGTACACGCCTCCTAACAAATTGCCTATAATTATGTACCTTTGAGTCGCTTTTACTAGTGCTTTTAGGAGTTACTACCTTCTTAAACTTTGAGTATGAATAAGACATAGTGTAATAGTGGTAGCTCAGTTGATCTCCTTGAGTTAAGTTGAGCTCCTTGAGTTAAGTTGAGCTCCTTGAGTTACACTATACCTGACAAATGCTTGTACTGACGGGACAGGTCACAAAATCAGTGTGGTTCTTTTTCTAAGACCATCTCTGACACTAATCACATGCATGGTCTTCGTGTGACTTGAACATTACCAATGTCTGGATTTTAATAGAAATAGTGAGCATATGCCAGCTGTTTCTTCTCAGAGTATTCACGAAACACTGGCAATCAAGATTCAAAACATAATGACCCCGGGTGACGTGAAGTGCCTAAAAACGGTGAAAAAATGAGAAATTGGCAATTTAAGTCCATTAAATTGAAGTGAATTTTGGCTCGTTCTTAGATGAACCGCTCCTCCATCAAGATGCTTAGGTAAAAGAGCGTTCTTGAAACACATGATGTTGTCAGCACATATTATCATCATCATCCCCTTCGTTCTAATCCTAATTACTTTTTACCGTCGTCGTAATCAAAATGAGGGGAACCTCTCTTGCCAGCCGCCGCGGGAGATGCACCGGGCGTCGGGGGCCACGTGGTGGCTACCGGCCACCGTAGACGCGGGCCTGTGGACAGTTAGCTATGGGCTAGCTAGCCGTCCGCCCATCTAATGACGACAGGCCGTGTTGACGGCGCGTTCGTGTTCCACGCGCGCTTCAAAGATATGTCAGCACATTGAAGGGGCCCGTAAGGGCCGAAGCCTGCCGGGGTTGCGGGCCTATTCGAAAGAGATACCGCGGCCCCGGAACATAAAGGGCGAGAAAAGAAGATGGATGGGTTGTAGTCAGTAAAAGTCTGACACTCCCTCCCGTTCCGCCCAGAGTGAGAGAAGTTATTTGATGATTTCCCATCCAAGAAAAAAAAAGGGGGCAGGATCACCGGTTACCTCGCCTTGTTTACAGATATCCTTTTTGCGGGGCATGTGACATTTTTGTTAAGAGGCAATCAGACTTGTCTGTCTCTTCTTTTCCTCTTCACCGCGGCACCGCTTCCCTACTTCATGTTCAAGAAAACTATCACCCATCAGCGTTCTACATCTCCTATTCATACTCTAATTTTACAATAACAATCGGTCTATTACTACTGAATTAGAAATACCTATTACTCTGAATATTAGATTCCGATTAAGGTTTTAGAATCGGTCTCCCGCCTTTTTTATGTAGTTGAAACTAGATGCCCTGAATAGGTTATGTAAGGAGTCAAACGGTAGTTCGTAACAATTGAGTGATATCATTCATGTTGTTAAACGGGTACTCAGCGGATTTGCGATTACTAACGAACAACCAATAAAAGTTAAACTAGCTAAGTTTAGCTTTGTAGTTTGACTATGTGTTATATGTGTGTTATTAGAGAAATGCTTTGATTATATATTATGTCACCGTAAAATTGCCAAACACGTTATATTGTAATCTCTCTAGCGATATTGTAAACTCTCGAATTATTGTCAAACCAACATACTGCTTACAATAAAACGCATTATTTTTCGTGAAATGCATGCGATGGTAGTCAACTTACGCGGTGTGGAGGGAAGGAGGGGTCCCCCTTGCCCAGTGGTACCACTCTCGTGAAAAGATACCGTACCATTCCTGAGAAATATCGATTAATGTAACCTAACCTTAAAACACTTTATATTCCCTTAAAAAGCATAGTCGACGGAGCCCCTATTTCCGAGTGCAGGGTTTAAAGGAACCTAACTAACCTAACGGGGGGGTGCCCCAAGTCACAATTGCGGGAGCAGAGATATGTTCAGTCGAGAGTTTACAATATCGCTAGAGAGAAACACGTTATATTGTAATATAACGTGTTTGACAATTTTACGGTGACATATAAGTACATGTAATTATGATCAAAGGAGAAATGAACTGAATTGTTTGTGTTGACGTGGTTGTTATTATACAATACTGATGATAGAAGAAAGAATGAAAAAGCATTTATAAGCCCGACAGGACAAAACACACAAAAATAAAAATAAATGGTTAATTTACGATTAAGTACAACTAATAAAAAGTAAACATTGTGAGAAAAAAAATAAACAAGCTGGATTGTTGATGGTTTTGTTGAAGAGTTTCTAAAATTTCTAGTCTTAATTTTTTAGGACCACCAACTACAATCATCATCATCATCACCTGCCTAGCCTTTTCCCAACTTTGTTGGGTTTGACTTCCATTCTAAACGAAAGCAGCTGGATACCAGTATTTTACATGAGGCGACTGCCTTTCTGACCTCCAGAACCCGGTTAGTACTGGGTAGTACCCCTTCGTAAGTCTAGTAGACTTCGTAGCCACTGATTAAGTCCCTGTTACGAAAACTAACTATAATATAAGACCCAATTTCTACTACTCCTAACTTTTCTTTCCACTGATTAAATTTGAGAAATCCTTTTAGCTTGCTACTTAAATAATTTAGGATCTAAATTAAATTCTCAAGGGTCTTCCTCTTCCCTTCTCTCCAGGAGTTAAAAACTTTTCTATAACTTTCTGACGTTCGCAGTAAACAAGGTCCAAACATTCGTAAATATTACATCATTTTCGATCACAATAAAATAAAGTTTCTTTCTGATGTCGCCTGGAGTTTTCCCTCCAATGTAACAGTAGTTTTCATCTAAGATCGATGCACTTATCAAAAGTAACCCACTCGATAGTACACCGTAAAGCGTATTTTTGTTCAATTTTCAACCGTAAATCAACACCTTTACGGTTCGCTAAGAAATGCTAGCACGTCTGAAGTTCAAATACCGAGAAACAAATAACCGTCGAAAGTTTCATGCGCGTTCCTAGGCTGAGGCTACATCGCGACCTGCGACACATGAGCGATTAAAACAAGTAAATGAATGCTCACGTATATGGCTACACTGTACATCAATTTTTACTAGCGATCTTTGATTTCTTTATGTGATAGGAACAACATTACTGTAACCACGGCATCGGCTACACCAACATAGCGAAATTGAAGCGAATTTATTAGAAAATACGCCGGAATCTCGCTTGTAATGTAGCCATACCATGTTTTTCTCGTTTCGTTCTTCCAGTAGCATCGCAAATCGCTGCCTAGTGTAGCCTCAGCCTCTCAGTGTTAACTTCTTTAGTTAACGATACACAATAAACGAGACAAAAAGTGATGAACTCGGTACTCCTAATATAAGGCTCATGTAGTAAAAAAGAGCCGTACCTATCTACAAACAAGTCAAACTGACTACTTAAGTAAAAGTCATCATTAAATAAAGCTACGTATTCTATTCTGTAGTTTAGAACTGCAAAAAGTTTGAATTCTTAGCTTTGCTCTCTTTGACTAGTTCTTACTCCGTTAAAATTCTTGTCTATTACGTAAAAATGTTTTCATAAGTAATTACTGAC
Source organism: Xestia c-nigrum (assembly GCA_916618015.1). NCBI lineage: Eukaryota > Metazoa > Arthropoda > Insecta > Lepidoptera > Noctuidae > Xestia > Xestia c-nigrum. The sequence goes on along the minus strand of OU745257.1, from coordinate 20,567,386 downwards.
ACTCAAGTAATTACTTCAACTTGACTATAGATACGGGTGCGAGGTTTTAGCTCAGTGGAATAAAATTGGAGATGTGATGGAGACGTTTTAACAGTTGATCATCGCCATATTTAAATACACTGGTTCCCAACCTGTAGTCCGCGGACCACTGGTGGTCCGCAGGAGCCTCGACTCGGTCCGCGAAAGATTAAAATGTTATTCGTACTTTTTAACAGAGAAGATGAAAGCTCAACGCAACCTAATTGAACCTATCAGAGGCTAAATTACTACATGATTGCTAGATTTTTCGAGCTCAATTCGATCGCTTTTGTCCAATTTTTGTATAGTGTGAGTTAAAGATTCACTCCTTTAGTTACAATCCAGTCGGTGTCCATGTTTATCTAGGACCATATGGTCCCTGTTAACAATGAACATACCAAAGTGGTCCCTGGCCTAAGAAAGGTTGGGAACCACTGTTTTAATAAGTAGAGCTAGACTAGGTACATACATCATTTGATTTTACACTAAACCATCAACGTTTTTTGGTTTAAAATCATTTCGAGTTGTGATAATTTGATGTACTTCATCCTGTTGACACAGATGCCTCAAGAATCTATTAAATTACTTCATAATCTTTAGCAATAATTATTCGCTTTAATTTCAGCTTCTCATTAACCGATTACAAGTGAATTAATACAGGCATGTGCTATTTTGATTAGCTCCGGAAATCCGTGACTTCACATTTACAATACATGCCGAAAACCATTTAATTTAACATAACATATAGAGCGTACAGTCACACGCACTAACTTCTGTTATAAATGCGAAAGTTTGTGCGGATGTTTGACTCTTTCACGCAAAACTGCAGAACGGATTGGGAATTGGGATACACGGATATTTTGTAACCTGGATTAACTCATAAGATACTTTATATCCCAGAAGTACAATCCGGTGGGACAATTACCTAACTCCACGCGGGCGTAATCGCAGGCAAAACCTAGTATGTGCATATTTTTTTCGATGTTGGTCCCACAAAGAAAGTTGTTTAATTTGATTCTGTATGTTCTGTTTATTACCTTTAAATAGTGACTACACCTTTCTGGTACACACTACGACACATCAAGTTATACATATCCAATATAACGACTGATGCTCGCTTTGTGTAAGTTTTTAGTACAGTGAGAAATCAGCTTAATTTGGGTATATGTAGCTGAGTTTAATTTTCACAAATATAGTACATATTTTCAAACTAATAGTAAATTAAAATAGAGCTTCCTTTACTGTGTGATTAGTTGCCTTACCTGGTGTCAGAGTTAAATAAAATAAAATATAGCTAATCACATAAAAAAACTCGATACCTACTCGTATAAAGGGTGTAAAACACCTCTTCACGAAGCCGAAAGGCACTTTTTCTCCCCATCACTGCGATCATTTTGTTGTTCTACACCATACCTGGGAACTTTCTAGTTACTGAGATAAAAGTTACAATTTTTGACCATTTTTTTATAAAAGTTTTTTTTGTAAGATTTTGACATTTATCACCTCCACGACCCCCGTACAATTCAATCCATCCACCAGCACAATGTTTTAAGTGCGTTACATTGAGTTCTACCGCAAAACATGAACCTCAATAAAAAAAGTTGTTTCCCCGCAATAATTTTTGCGCAAAGGTACTTAGTACATTGATGTACAGAATGTTTGGTTAACGGCTTTGTGATGAGTGGCTTACACCCTGTATTATCACGAAAACAACGCTCCTGAATTTTTTTTCAGTTCATACATATTAATGCTCATGATTGTACGCTATGACATAACTGAGATTATCGAGCGCAGCAATATAATTAACTTTGTGTAGGTACTACAATGATGTATTTAATTAGCGGGAGTTTATTTAAATAGCATTCATTTGTTTGTTATGTAATGTAGCTTACTGACGCGGTTTGAATTTCGAAGCCTGGTTTTTTGTTTTTAATAGTGACTGATTGCCTACGGAAGCTGTTGGAGGGATGAGAAAGAGAGGATTGGTGATAGGAGAAGGAGGTTGTAACTTACCCTATCTCCACCTCTCTCATCCAGAGCTGTTGTCAATATCGTTTGTATGTATGGACAATAGCATTATTTTTCGTAGGTTTAAAATGTGTTTCTTTCTGAAAACTCACTACCCTTTATGTATGTTATTTTATAATAAAATCGTCAATTATATTGTGAAACGGGAACAACTGCCGACAAACTTTTTTTGCAGTTTGTCAGACTTTTTATAAGCTATACTTATAGTTAAACAGTTTGCAAATGAATAAATAAAAAAGAACCTTCAAAATTTTCCTGCCCTTTAGGCGACTAGATGAGCTAAATTAGCTACTCTATTTGTAGTGGTTCAAACTTCTAAACTTCTAAAATGCTGTTAGAATAAAGTTCAAATCAGCTTGTACTACAAAGTGATTGTTACGTCAGTCACTGCGGGCCAAATAGTGCGAAATGAGTTGTTTAGATCAATTTACAAAAAATCTATTGATTGGACTAAAAATCTAAAACACTATAATGCTAATATATTGCTTGTAGAATTATTTGCCAAAAAATCAGAATGATCGCATGTATTTTAGAAAGTTTTCTTTGGTTGAAAGAATTTTTAGCGATAAGTCCGTGATTTTTTTTTATGCAGTCAAATTAATTGTATTATGTTTTCAAAACACTATCATACTAGCATATATCCTGAAGAATATCATATATTTCTCTACGACCCCCGTACTACTCAATCCATCCATCCGCACAATGTTTTGAGTGCATTACATTGAGTTATACCACAAAACGTGATTTTTTAACCCCAAAAAAAAAATTGTTTCCCAGCAATAATTTTTGCGTAATGTTACTTAGTTTGATGGATGTGTTTAGCTCACGTAGTCGCCTTAAACCAATTTATTTGAATACCATCTCTGTTAAATCAGTTAAACCAGCCATGAGTCCGACGGTCACACTAATACTCGTAAGCTATTATACCAGCGCTGTGACGTTTTTTTTAATGTTACAGCACCATGCTGAGATAGGAGCCTTTTGGCCTCGTACAGGACGAGTTTCATTCTTTTAATTTTTAAATAAATATTTGTATTTTTTTCTGTGTAATTTTTATAAGTACTTTTAATTGTGATGTGTTTGTCCTGTGTGGGCTAATAAATGCTTTTTCTTTCTTTCTTTCTTTAAGCTATTACTGCTATTGCCAAGACTACGAGTAGGTCTTCATAGGTCTCGAGTTCGAACCCAAGATACGCACCTCATTTTTCGGATTCATGTGCATATTGTAATTAAACTAAAATGATAATTTAACTTTTTTCGTTGAAGAAAAACTTCGTGCAAAAACCAGCATACCCGAGAAATAATTCTCCTGGGCCTGGTATCCTTTTCTCATTTGTTAGCCGAAAGGCACTAGTTCTCCCCGTCTTCGCAATTGTTCTAGACCATGACCTAGGACCCATATTTATTTATTTATTTATGTACACACAAAATATTTCATAGGACATTACATTAACGATAGAAGAGCACAAAGGTACTGCTTCTTTCATAAGAAATCTCTTCCAGCAGACCTGCGAGAGAAAAGTTGGATTAGAAATGTAGACACAGTGCGTAGAAAAGGCAAAACATAAAAATTTAAATTTAAAACCCTTAAAGAAAAATATAGCTACATTATCCTTCTGGTTATCGAGATCAAATTTTCAACTTTTCCACACAATTTCTTTTTAAATACATAAGTTTTTAATTTTATACTTAAAACTTTACTTTAAGTAGCTCCAATACCTCCGTACTATTCAATGCAGCCATCAATACAACGTTTTCAGTTTACTACATTGAGTCCAACCGTAAAACATAAGTTTTCACCCCAAACAAAAAGTGGTTTCCCAGCAATAATTTTTGTATAGAGTCACTTAGTTTGAAGTACAGCTAGGTTAGGGCTTCATGAAGAGTCTGTTTAAATCTTGTATGCTTGATGTAATCTACACAATTTAATTCTAAAATCAACAGGAATAGCCAATTGTGTGTCGACACCTGACACACTTTACTAATAGAATAAACCTTCCTCATAACAATACCTATACGAATACTGGACTAAATCTTAGTTATGGCAGAGATAGCGAACATATAGCATTCTGCTTTTGGTAGCAAGCAACAAAATAAATAATTTCTGGGCACGGACATTGATTTGAGTTCAAGACGTTTGGACATTTTTCAGGGTATTTTCATTAATTCAATATCCACAATGAACTCAGAAGACGACACTAGGACAGCGTCATTAATATGATCCACTTTTGTTCCAATAACTTTTACACGTAAGTATCTATAAAGCCTGAATTCCTGTCGCGCTAACGTCGGTCGCGCCTACTACGAGTATTATAGTATGATTGTACACTGTTTTAGGCTTTCACGGTTTAAAACTAAACTTATATTGTCACTTCAACTTCACGCGGGTCAACCCGCGATCATGGCGCTTGCAACAGCGTCGAAATATCGGGAGCTCAGAACAATGAATAATCACGGAAGATATCCCGTAAGTGACAATATAAGTTTAGTATAATTGTGTTCTATTGAGCACCATACTGCGACGCTAACGTCAGACCGGCACGAATTTGCTACTGTTTTTCTCGCCGATATACGCGACCGACCGTCAGCATGACAGGAATTCAGGCCTAACTGCGTACTTTTCAATAACAATCCCTACATTTTTAAGGAATGATTTTTGCTGTAAAACAATAACTGCGACGAATACAAAAAGGTTTGCCATCCCTGTTCAATAGATATCTACACAGAACACATTGCTTGTACATACGATATTAAATCGTGCGCTAGCTTCGCCCCGCGGCGGCGCTTACATAAAACAATACTGTTTTGAATTTATGACATGTATTGTGTCATGAAAGATGGCAAATTGTTACGGTTATAAATTAGAATTTGATTGGGATTATTTGTTTGGTATATTAGGTACGATTAGCTAGTTTAATTCAGTGTTACACTAACGGCATTTTCGTTTTGGTATAGAAGCAGTCCCGGATGTGTCTAAAACGGGTTAGTAAGATCTATTTTTTACTAGCTGACCCGCGCAACTTCGTCTGCGAGTGAGGGTTAGTGTTTTTTTAGTAAAAAGTATCCTATGTTACTTCTAATACCTCCAAGAACAGACAGACAGAGTACAGAGTACTGAGTTTCATGATGATTGGTTGAGTAGTTTTCGCGTGAAAGCGTAACAAACAAACGTACATTCACATTTATAATATTATAGGATATAGGATATATTATATATAGGAAGGATAGGATAGGATATAGGATAACGTATTCAACGTAGTGTGTCGGAGGGGGATGCTTGAGGAGTCACAATTTTGTTTTAGCTTCACTAAACACTACGTTACGTCACACTACGTCGAAGTAGCAGAAAAGTTCCCTCCGGGACATCTCTGCCATGGCCTACCTGAAAGACCCTAAACCATTTTTAAAGTCAGGTGGGCCACTGCAGATACAACCTGCCACCGGTACCTTACCTTTATCATGCACTGACCTACGCAACTTCGTCAGCGTCACCTATATGAGAGAAAGAGCTCACAAAGGTAACACAATTTCCCCCGTTTTTGCAACATTTTTATTTATGCTCATAGCGGGGTGTTATATAGCCTGAAGCGTTCCTCAATAAATAGAATATCCAACACAATAAAAAAAAACAATTTGAACCAGTAGTTTCTGAGATTATCGCGTTCAAACAAACAAACTCTTAAGCTTTATATTCCTCGAATTCCCCCCCCCCCCACCCCCCACTTATATTTTCAAGTAATAATTTATATAGCCACTCACTCTCAAAAATAACATGGCTCTCTATTGCTAAAAGAATTTTCATAATCGGTTCAGTAGATTACCCCTTTTTATCTAATAGGAAAAGAGATTACCCCCTACAACCTCACAAACCTAAAAAAACTAACCCTCTTTTATATTGTATAAATATCGATTATATTTTACAGGTACTAAACACGATTCTGTTAAATTAAAGTAAACAATAAAGACCTTGGAAAGTTAAAAGGGCAAGTGGACCATGGCCGTTGAAAACTTTACTTTGTTAATTCGCATTATCTTCGGTTTTCACCTTCCATAACGATTTGTTACAGTTATTAAGATACTGTTAAAGTCAATATTTCAATAACTTTAATAAAATTATAAGAAGGGCAACATCGCACATGATTGGATTTGGTGTCGGATTAAGTACAGTACCTAACTACTTACATGATTGTGCTTTCCCTTTTATTTACATGGTTGAATCAACACAGTTTGTTAGAATAAGAGTTAGAGTTTTAATGGGTTTATTAGCTTTTTAATTGTGCCTACTTCAACTATCTATAATTCCCATGATGAACAGCATGCTATCTATACCTATCCTTGTCAGTAGATATTCACTTGCTAAGAGACAGTACCTACTACAAATAATAATGTAAAGTAACAATATTCAAAACTGAGAAAAGAAAACGTGGCGGTGAACCTAAATTAAAAGCCCACTCCACACAACTAATTTACTTATACCTCTGGATGGCTTGCACTCAGAGAAGCCACAAGACAGTCGAGTCAAGCAGACTTCAACATTTTATGTTGACCTACACACACAAAGACAAAAATAAAACTAAACTACATTCAAAATGGCAAAAAAATAAATGTAGCAATAGAAGTGCAAAAGTCCAAACAGATCAACATTCCCACTCGGCAACTGTGCTTCCAACCACAAAACCTAATGCCATTGTCACTGCGTGCAAAACTTGAAAGTGTGGATAAGTCCAGTGTATAATAAACTGAATGTTTCATTAGCCCAAGGACACACCAGTCACTCTGTTGTACCACTGCGATACTTAATGACACTATGAGCAAACATAAGGTATAGCCACCAAAATGCGGATGCAAAAAGCTGAACGTCAATATTTTATCCGATGCAACTGCCTACATCTGATCTCTACAACCCAGTTACTACTGAGAATAGAAAAATACCAAAGAAACTATGGATGGAGTGTATACAGGATGGTATGGCAAGAAAGGAACTTCCCAATGAGTAACAGAGAAGTACGGAAGATTAAGACATGCTGCGCTGACCACAAATGAATTGGGATAAGGGCAAGAGAATTATGAAGACTGGTTGCCAGACTTAGAGCCTCCTGACTGCCTGTAACAATAATTATGAAGACTGGTTCCCAGACTTACAGTCTCCTGACTACCTGTAACAATAATATTATGAAGACTGGTTGCCAGACTTAGAGTCTCCTGACTACCTGTAACAATAATTACGAAGACTGGTTGCCAGACTTACAATCTCCTGACTACCTGTAACAATAATTATGAAGACTGGTTGCCAGACTTACAGTCTCCTGACTACCTGCAACAATAATTATGAAAACTGGTTGCCAGACTTACAGTCTCCTGACTACCTGTAACAATAATTATGAAGACTGGTTGCCAGACTTACAATCTCCTGACTACCTGTAACAATAATTATGAAGACTGGTTGCCAGACTTAGAGTCTCCTGACTACCTAAAACAATAATTATGAAGACTAGTTGCCAGACTTAGAGTCTCCTGACTACCTGTAACAATAATTATGAAGACTGGTTGCCAGACTTAGAGTCTCCTGACTACCTGTAACAATAATTATGAAGACTGGTTGCCAGACTTACAGTCTCCTGACTACCTGTAACAATAATTATGAAGACTGGTGACCAGACTTAGTCTCCTGACTAAATGTAACAAAAATTAATTTATTTATTTATTTAAAAAAATATTTACACTTATTATAGAAAAGAAGAAAGGAACAGAAAATAGTACAAAGCTGATGCTTATTTCTAATGAAATCTCTTCCAGCATATCTACGAAAGGAGATACTACATAAAGAGATGTAGACATATGTGTAAAAGAAGGAGAGAAACTGGATAACATAAAACAGATTAACTATCTTAAATATAGGTATACAAAATCAGAATATATGCATACTCATAGATACTAAAAATATACTATAAAACAATAAAAATAAAAACTAATAATGATTGTCGAAGAGAGACCGTTCAATAGACCAACGAATGAGTGTAATTGTTCGCAAAACTGAAAGTGTAGACAAACAAGCCTAGAGCTCACTAAACTACATGTTTTATTAGCCCGAGGACACACCGGCCAGTCTGTGGTAAGTACCACGACACTTAATAACACAGTGAGCACCCCACTCAAGAATTAGTTCTTACAGCCGTAATAATACAGTGGACATAATATTTCCTCGGCAAAGTTGGCTTCCTTGTTGATCTGATAATGTCAACGAGGATGTGAATCCTAATAGACAGGAATGGTTAAAATACTCGTATTATGGGTAACAGACGACTGAATGATTCTGACACGGGAATTTGGGGCTTGGTATACATTAGCATAGACGATTTAGATTTAGATTCTCGGGTGCTGTTTAACTTTTGTTAAATATTCCTTTTGTTTTACATTTTTTTGTATAGCAAGCAACGACCTATTGTCGGGCCTACGCTGTCCCCCTATACTTTAGTAGTAATGCTGTAATGAAACATAATAATATTGTAAAACCAAATGATTTGAAAAGAGTAACCAAGGAGTTTCTTGCCGGTTCTTCTCCATGGAACCGACCAACGCGAACCGTGCACCATTTTCGACGATTTATAAGTGCCCATCCAGGCCTACGTGAAATAAAATATTTAGATTTTTTGATTTTGATTATTGGTTGTTTCGTTCTGTCTCCTGCTGGATATGGAGAGAAATGGAAATTACAGTTTTTTCCTACTCCTCCGCTATACTTTCTGATTAATTTCGTTGCGGGATCCAAGACATTTCAATTCATTTGCTGGGACTTCGTCGAGCTCCATTGTCGTGGTGCTTTTCTGGAGGACGCCACTGTTGATTCTGGCTTTCAGGAGTTACAGTGGTTGGGGACTAGTGTGGCGGGCTTGTCCCAATAAAAAATAAATAAATAAAAAGCATAGACGAGCATCTAGCCAGCAGTAGGTGAAGTCAGTCTGTGGATGATGATGATGATAATGGATATATGATAGACTAGCTGACACGCAACTTCGTCTGCGTCACATAAGAGAGAAAAACGAAGGAAAAAAGATCCCCGTTTTTGCAACATTTTTCATTCCTGCTCCGCTCCTAATGTTTGTAGCGTGATGTTATATAGCCTAAAGCCTTCCTCGGTAAATGGACTATTCAATACAAAAATAATAATTTTTCAATTCGAGCTGGTAGTTCCTGAGAGAGCGCGTTCAACCAAACAAACAAACAAACAAACTCTTCTGCTTTATAATATTAGTATAGAATAGATAGATGATAATGAAGAAGCGTCTAACTCTTCGGCAAATGTTTGTGTGATGAGCATGGACATTTGTTTCCGAGTCATGGATGTTTATACGAGTATGTATATAAGTATGTATTTAATTTACAAACAAAAAGTATATATGTAGTATATCAACTATCTGGTGTCCACGACACAAGCCTTGCTTAGTGTGGCCACTAGATGGCGCTGTGTTTAATATCCAGCGATATTTATTTATTTTATTATTATTATATTACAGCCGAAAGACGTCTACTGCTGGACATACTGGACATATGCCTCCCCAAGTGTCGTCACATTGACCGGTCCCATACGACTCGCTTCCGGTTCGCACTCGCAACACTAGAACTTTTCGGCCCCGTGTCGGCCATTCGTCCTGCGAGCAATATGCTGTCTACTGCCACTTAAGTTTGGGAATTCTTAGAGCTACGTCGGTAACTTAGGTTCTCTTTATTTCTGATCCAATCACGCAAGGAAACTCCGAGCATAGCCCTCTCCATTGCCCGTTGGGGGACTACAAGCCTTCTGACGAGGCCCGTTGTGAGCGACCACGTTTCGAACTTATCAAATAAACATATTTGAAATGACATTTTAACTTGCAACTCTAACTACTGTACAAAGGTTAGTTTTTTTGCTTCTCTCTAGCGATATTGTAATATCTCGAATTATTGTCAACTGAACATACGGAAGTATCTCTGACCCCATAATCGGGATTTTCGGCACCCCCCCGTTAGGTTAGTTAGGTTCCTTTAAACCCTGCACTCGGAAATAGGGGCTCCGTCGACTACGCTTTTTAGGGGAATATAAACAGTTTTAAGGTTAGGTTATAATAATCGGTATTTCTCAGGAATGGTACAATATCTTTTCATGAGAGTTCTACCACTGGGCAAGGGGGACCCCTCCTTTCCTCCACACCGCGTGATTTGACTACCAACGCATGCATTTCACGAAAAATAATGCGTTTTGTTGTAAGCAGTATATGTTCATTTGACAATATTTCGAGTTTTTACAATATCGCTAGAGATATTACAATATAACGTATTTGACAATTTTACGGTGACATATACACATAATACTTTGGCAACGTCATTTTAAAAAGTGCGTCATGATATTTTTTGCTGATATTGTTCAGTAATTCTACCTGTAACTGTAAGTCACAAAAGCTTGAATTTTAAGGGAAAAGTGGGCAGGTACAAAATATACCTCTAAATATTACATCAGAAAAATCACCATACGCCTCACATGTAATACAAACAGTACCCAATTATAGCCAGGAAATGTTTCAACTTTTGCTCCTAAACTTTTTATTGATGCAATAATAGATTAGAGTACACTAAAAAATCAATTCGATACGTCTGACAAACTCAACTTCCTTCCTAAGAACATAAATCTTACTCAACGAGCGCTTAACATATTTAGTAGCAAGTGATTGATATAAAAAATCACTTTTACTTTGTTTTTCTTGTCCATATGTGGGTAGTTGTGAAGTACATACTACTTACTTTCGCTGAGCAATAAATTCGATAAACAATCGTCATCTGTCTTCGTTATACGAAATCAATTCGCGCCATGCCGTAGACAACCTTGACGCAAAGATTAAGGAATAGTAGCAGAGTTGATATTGGATTTAAAAACATATTGTGACGCTGTAGGAAATATCCAGTTATTCAAAAAATAAAAACTCACTTCAAAACACTTCATAAGTCGGTGACCTTCAAAGCCTAATGTTATTCCTCATTGGCAAAAACGACTCCATGCAAAATTTTAAGTGCCCCTCCTTCCTTTCAAAACCTTTAGGAGATAAGTAAAAATGATTCGTAAATGCTCACACTCGAAAAATAAGCCGGTTATGGGAAAAGTTAAACATAATATGAATCAAAAACAAATCTAAACAGACCACAAAGATTTTGAAAAAATGCTTAGCTTATAAAAAATGCCATCATTTTGAAAAATAACACTAGAAATCGACAACGCTATCTCCATCAAATTCTTCAATCTACGTCGATAACTTTTTCTGACCGCTATTACATGGAGGAACATAATTCGATAATGGCTCAGTAATTGGTAGAAACTGAACGGCCACTGCCGGCAGCTTCGTCTTAGACGTCTCTTTGAGTGGAATGTGATGGTGAGATGGTCTCCTAGTGTTGGTATATTAGGACAAGTGGTCTAGACAGGTAGAGGAATATCCTACAATCGATATTTGACATCGGTTAGCGGGAAACTTACTGTCAGTTAATTTGAACTTGTCATCATTAATTTCAACTCTTCCGATCAATACCTATTGCTAGACGTTTTCAAAGATTGCAAAGTATCTTTAGATCTTATTAAAGTCTAGAGGTAAATAAAAAATTGTAAACATAGGACATAGGATTGTAGAACAAAATAGATGCCTATGGATTCCGTATTCATTTCTAAAATCCTTTCTAGAAATGATATGACATTTCATACGCACTTATCTAGCTTTAAACTTTCTTATAAACCTATCCACCAATTGCGACACTCCCAACCAGGGTGTGCCAGCAAGTCAGCAGTAGTTACAGTTTTCACTTACACAAGTACTGCCCAATTACCTATCTACATATACTGAGCATCCGATCAATCTATCATTATAATTTATTCTTCTAACGATGGATCAATTTACTGTATCGAATGTATGTGCGTACGCAAGTGATTCACTTTTACTTTCCAACTTTTTTAACTATTTCTTTACGCAGATTGCGTTGTTATTCGTCAGAATGGGTGAAAATTTATTTTGTTTTAATTGAATCGACGTTTTTATGGGGTTCGAATACTATTTTTGCTGTGATTTATTGAGTTTTGATTATGAAACTGACTTTCGTAACTCAGAATTTCATAGTGCAATCGGAAGTCTACATTCCAGAGTAATTGGCACTAACATTATGTTATGAAATACTGTGTTAGATAAGGATGTTACCTTTTTCTAGTGAACTACCAATCAACAGTTAATTTTAATTACATCTAGTTCAAATACAGATCAATCGATCTATCAGCTCCTGAATTCAATTTCCGATATTGTCTTTAAACATTACAGATATAGATTAGTTATTGCATCACAATGCGTAAGAGAAGCAAATGCGCGCGCCATCTTGAATTATCTGTCAAAATAATGTCAGTGATAGATTCGATGCAGGATGCAGAAGATTGGCAATCAAAGTAGCGGTGTGACTTATGCCAGACTTGTTTATTACGATGCGATGGTCAGCTTTCAATACTCTCTGACACTTTAACATTGATGTGTGAAAGCTTGCCAAGGTAATAGAAAAACACGCCCAAACGTTGTTCTTACACCTACGTTAGTTAAATCGTGAATGGCTGAAATTATACCCTTCCTAATAAATAAGGCTTAAATGTAAGTTTAACTTGGTAATTGGGATGTAAATGGAGGATGATTTTTAGGAGTGCATACTAACAGAGATTGTCAAAATATTAAATAAGTTGGATTTTAAAAGTAAGTGCCCCAAGTCAACCTCAACTGCTTGTGGTGCATCCTGCTGAACTGAATGAGACCGACGACCTATTCGGAAGACTCTGCCGACCTGGTCCCTTATTCACAACCATTCGACTCGCTTCCGATATATATCTGTCTTCTTCTGGCATTACGAAAACGACCGAGATAGACATACGACTTTCCGAATCGGAAGTGAGTCGAATGGTTGTGAATAAGGGGCCAGATATTCGCAGGCAAATAGCGTAGACTAGTAACGGGGACCAGGTTACTAGTGCAAAGAGCTATGATGAACCCGCATGACGAGCAAAAAAACCGTCATAGGGCTTTCGTTACTTTTTGTAAAAGTGTTTTATAAAACCCTCTCCTTCTCCATAAACTACAAATTACCACTTTTGCTTGTCTTTTTTAACAGAAAGACGACATATTACCTTTGCATGGCATCTAACGTTTCCCAATTAATAAGTCGGCTATGCACATATTTGCAGTAGTGGATAAGCACTACAGTTGCTTGGCCATTTTGTCACAGCTTATAAACAACCGTCGAACGGTACACAAATACACAAAGTCGTATATTTTCGTCATGCGTGAGTCTTTAGCAACACCTCGACTCTTGAGTGCGAATTGCAAACTAAAGTACCTACGTGAACATGTGAGGGCACAGGTTAAGAGTAGCTCTTAAACACTTCTGACAGAGCCCAACGACTCAGGCAATGTTTGTGAGTTACAATAGATACTCGTAACATTTAAAATTTCGTGATTTTTTTACAAACTAATGTGCCAATGTTTTTGCTACAGAGATGCTCGCCAAATCTTTAAAGGTTTTTGATGATTTACGGTAAGATCTAACACACTCAAAGAGAGTTATAAAACTATTACAAGCCTCATCACAATTCCTATCGGAATATGAATATTTAAGTGTGGTATATATATGTTCTTTTTTAATTACACTGAAAATTCACAATCTACTCAGCCTGCCACAGTACACTGCTTGATAAAGGCTCTCTGAAGCTGCGCTACCATCCTCCGACCTACCTCACCTTATCAATTCTTAATCAACAATCATATAGGTAACTATTTGACCCACGCAACTTCGTCTGCGTCACATAAGAGAGAAAAACAAAAGGAAAAAAAATCCTCGTTTTTGCAACATTTTTCATTCCTGCTCCGCTCCTAATGGCCGTAGCGTGATGTTATATAGCCTAAAACCTTCCTCGATAATAAATATCCAACACAAAAATATTTTTTCAATTTGAACCAGTAGTTCCTGAGATTACCGCGTTCAACCAAACAAACAAACAAACTCTTCTGCTTTATAATATTAGTATAGATGTGTTCTCTATCAACAAAAATCGAATCAAAACCATTTTCTTTTTAAATATCTTTAAATACTATAAACTCATTTAGCATCTCTTAAACTAGTTCTTCAGTTTGCTAATCAGATGACAACATCACGATGAACTCTCCATTATTACAAGTGACATGATTGATATACAATAGAGTCATGAACAAGTCATACATTCGAATATTTAGAGCGGAATTCGAGACGATCAGCTCTATGAAACTTAAGAACTCTTTACACTCAACCTACAAGCCGCATGCGCAATGCACATCGTGCGTGACATCTCCGGGTACCTATAAAGATTGCCAATGGCCACTCATACGAAGATTATTTCTCAATAAGGGATTTGCTTTTTCAACTCTTCCCTAGTCGCTGGATAGATGGCGCTGGTCTGACTACGTTACTGCAAGGAGCAGAACTTCACATAATTTCACTTGGACCTAATGATTATATTCGGAACCTAATGCAAACGAAAGTGTCAGTCAACGAGCGTATGTGCCATGTATTTTTTTCAAGCGTTTTGGCTTTTACACCCAGTAACGTACTCGGATCAACGCCATCTATCGAGTTCATGGAAACTACTTTTATCTACCCAAATATCATAAACCCTCTCTAATGCGTTCAAAAACCATAGGCAATGACCAGCATTACCAACCAACAGAAACAAAAAGAACTGTAATGAACTCATAACCTACTGAAAACAGTAGGTTATGAGTTTAAATTTGGAACAGGTGTCAAATTCAAGTGAGTGTGCTATTCTAGTACCTATCTACATTCAATCAGATATCGATACGAAACCCCAATTCAGTATGATTCTAATTTGATCTCGAGTGACACAAGAATAGTGACTTTGTTCGTTTGCCTATGATTTAAAAAAAAATTACAGATATCCGAAACGCCGCCATTTCGAGGTGTCATTTGTTCATTAGCATTTTATTTACAGTTACGAGTAGACAAATTTTCTGATAAGTTCTTTATTTCTGTCGAAAATGAGTGATAGTGACTCAAAAATTGACATGAACACTCCGGCAGATATCGTAAATGCAGCGACGAATGCAACTATTTGCTTCTGTATATGTTTAATTTATTTTTTATTGCATTACACTGGTAACAATGCTGGTCATTTCCCTATGGTTCCTGAACCCATCATAGAGCCCTTATGATATTTGGGTAGATAAAGTAGTGTATGCAACTATACATAATTAGGCATTACAACACTCGTGTGATGCTATTAAGGAACTCGCCTTCGGCTCGTTTCTTAAACCCACACTCGTGTTGTAATGCCCTTCATTATGCACAGTCGCATAAACTACTATTATTTTTATTGTCAAAAAGAAAACTTCTCATTTGATTTTTTTTAGAGTATCAGATGTCACCTCATTAAAGTTACTACCCCTATTTAATAATTATTTCATTTGTATTTCTGAATGATCAATAATCAGGCATTCTTACGGCTAATTAAACATTTTAAAGACACAAATCTTTTTACCTTTTGGGTCTCCTTCCTATTTTTATGGCTCTAATTATTTTTTTGTTAGTATTTTAACATTAAAGTGCTAACAAGATTCATCCTTCATCATCTGCCTAGCCTTGTCCCAATTATTTTGGAGTCGGCTCAATTCTAACGGAATGCAGCTGAATACCAGTATTTTATATGGAGCGACTGCCTATTTGACCTCCACAACCCAGTTCTGGGTAATACGATACTCCTGGGTAAGACTGCTTGTCAGACTTAAGGGTCACTGACTACCTGTAACTACTGTCGAAAGATCTACAAGTGACAGCCTGGACCAACGGCTTAACGTGCTTTCCGAGGCTCGGACTAGGCAACCGCGGTTTAACCTGTAGATCAACCCGAGTGGCTGTTATTATTTGGCCACAAGCTCCAAGTAAATACTAACAAGATTATGCACTGAAATCTGAAATAAAGTTTGATAACTTTTGATCCACAAAATCATGTATGAGAGTTGGATTTATTATTTATTTATTTAGTACAGCAAAAAATCCATTAACACTAAATCCTTTTACTCGGTCTTCTCACAGAACCACAAAAATTTAAACATTATCATCGTCCATTCATCAGCAAACAAGTCCAGTCTCGACAGAGATTACGACAAAATCGCAAACTTTCGGTTGCTAATTAGGTACTAACGAATAAATTCGGTTGCAATAATGATGCTTGCGAATAATGAAATTCTCTACATCGTAGATGCGTTTCTCGTAAGCATAGTAAAAGAAGCCTGCTGGAGCTGCGGGACTGATCGAAAGAGATACCGCGGCCCCGGAACATAAAGGGCGAGGAAGAAACATGGATGGGTTTTAGTCAGTAAAAGTCTGACACTCCCTCCCGCTTTGCCCGGAGCGAAAGGGAGTGGCTCTTCATTTGATGATTTCCCATTCAAAACAAAAAGGTGGTGTCCACGAGAGCGTTCAGCATCATAAGCATACGCGGTATAGAGGAATTGGGTGTAAGATAAGAAAAAAACATACAAGTAACAATCGTAAAAGTAACACACGAACTCGAAAAACAATAAAAACTTATCACAACTAAAACTAAACTATTCACAGCTAAAATAAAAAGTGAAAACGGCACGAGACAATGTTTTTTTCGTTTAACACTAACAATTAACGCTGTATGGGAATATTGCGACTGCGTAGAGGAAATGTGAATGAAACTTAATACGAGACAAGACGACGCGAGATATGATCTGCGAAAGATAACCGAGGTTATGTCACGATATTTGCTGGTAACACGATTAAGTAATTATGATTATCAATTTATTATTTTTTTCGTTTTAGATTAGGACGTAGTGAAGCTTAAAATTCGAGCTAGGTGATCGGATTTTCTTCTAGAACAATTGATAAAAGAGAAATTAGTAGCGTCAATAACAGTAGTCGTATTGGGAAGTTAATGGTTTATCTCCATCAAAATATCACATTGTAAGAATGGTTTAAAATTGACTGTTATAAAACGATAAACAAAATTTTCCCATGATTTATTCATTTATATCTTTATTGGTCCCATAAAGTGGAATAGAAAACATGTTTACTTTTTAGCACTGCATCTTTTTGAATTGGTTGTATACAAGATGGAATTTTCAAAGCCACCTGGAGGGAAAATACTCGAAACACTGGAGATAGCAAAGTTTATTCAAAAGAAACATTCCTTTATTTTTTTAAAAGAAACAAATCTGTATTCACAGATTTTCGAAAATTCGGTTACCACACTCGGAAATCGAACCGACTAAAGTTCGAAAAAATAAAATTCTGTACTTTTTACATCAATCGAGAGGGCGCAATCATACAAGTCAAATCTCTCTAACAAACATGATAAATTAAATGAAGGGAAAACCAAGATTTTACTCATATGTCAGACAAAGTATCTTTTGCAATATCTGACAACCAGTTTTACCAAGTAGGTTAGAATGGAAACCGATCCCACATTGATGGGAAAAGGCTAGACAGATGATGATGATGGTTGATAGCAGAGTTGGCAGACTAGGTACTCCGTATTTCTAATTCTTATTTCCTCCCAGGTCGTCGGTCCGCCTAGTGGGAGGTCATCCAACGCATCGTCTTCCGGTTTGCGGTCGCCACTCTAGAACTTTTCGGCCCCATCGGCCATCCGTTCTGCGAGCAATGTGACCTGCCCACTGCCGCTTAAGTTTGGCAATTCTTCGAGCTACGTCGGTGACCTTGGTTCTCTTACGGATGTCTTCATTTCTGATTCGATCACGCAAGGAAACTCCGAGCATAGCCCTCTCCATTGCCCTTTGGGTGACTTTAAGCCTTTTGATAAGGCCCGTTGTGAGCGACCACGTCTCGGACATTTGGGGGTTTTTGCCATAATCCCCACGCTTGGCAGGCGGGTTGGCGATCGCAGTATGGTTGTCACAAAAGCACAGAGAACGCTGCTGCCTATTCTCTGGTAAGTCCCTAGTCACCTCTGATGACACCCAAGGGAAGATATCGGATGTTGCTAATCTTAACGTCCGACACCATGTGGACTAGTGAAGGTTGCGGGAATCCGTTTGATGCGAGTCGCAAGGGACCAGTCAATGTGGCGACACTTGGGGGAGGTCTATGTCCAGCAGTGGACGTCTTTCGACTGAAATGATGATGACGATGATGATGATTTCCTTTTTCTCCATAAATGACGACAAACACAATTTTCTACTCAATTTGCAGCATTCCTAAACATCGATTTTAAAGTCCGAAAATTTTATCGTAACTTAAACATGGAAGCAAGTAAACAAATTCCTTTTGAGAATAGGTGTGCCACAAAAGATTTATCATGGAACTCGATCGTTAAGACTTGCAGGAAGTATTAAATCTGGTATTTTCATTAAACAATGTTCTCATATATATACGACTTGTATTTAAACAATGAAACATGATACCTCATGCCAAGAGGTCTTGTCAAACGTGACCATAGTTGACCCATTGCGAAAAAAACTCATCTATTTGCATACTTAAGGCAGTGTTCGTGAACATGTGGTATGCTCAAATGATTTAGATACCTAACTGTTTTTACCGAATCTCTGCAGTGCAAGTACGTAGGATTCGAGAAAATCGTTTTATAGAGAATAACTGTCAAATTAATGTAATCGAGTCTTAATTATCCGATTAATACATTGAGCATCGGACCTTTTTTCAGGATAATATTTTTTTCTTTATACAGGTTGAATTTTTTCAATGCCACCTGGAGGGAAAGTACTCTAAATACTAGAAATAGCAAATTTTACTCAAAAAAATCATTCTTTTATTTTTAAAAAGTTAAAATTCTGCGTTTATGGATTTTTTTAAATTCGCTTACTTCACTCGGGAATCGAACCGATTAAAGTTCGAAAAAATAACATCCTGTACTTTTTTTACATCAATCGATAATATGGATCAAATCTCTCTAACAATCGTGATTATTTAAATAAACGAAAAATCATGAACCCTTAACTTATAAATTCAATGGGATAAGTTTAAGCACTTTTACTGGAAGGTCTATCGGATTACTTTTATTATAATTAACAATATCTTTGACGTCATTGCGATGTTAAAATGACGAAGAACTATTTAGATAGGAGGATTGCAATTTCCATGTGTTAGTTTGTGCAAATTGAAATCTTCTTTCTAGGTCCATCCTTTGAATAAAAGAACTTTATCTTATTGAATATCCCATTGAATTTAAAACTTTACATTTCATAGTTTTCCTTTCATTTAATTTATTGCGTTTCTTAGAGAGATTTGATCCATATGATTTGACTCTAACGATTAATGTAAAAAAGTACAGACTATATATTTTTTTTAATTTTAGTATGTTCGATTCCCGAGTGTTGCTAACGATTTTTTTATAAATCTGTGAATGCAGATTTGTTTCTCACAAAAAATAAAGGAATGTCACCTTTGAGAAAAAAATTCTGTCTCGAGTATTAAGAGTACTTTCCCTCCAGATGGCATTGAAAAAATCCACCCTGTAAAGTTGTAAATGATCCCGTGACATCTGGCAGGAGATGAGCCCAAGTAGAGTGGGACATGATGATACAATATTTTTAACCGACTTTTAAAAATGGAGGACGATCTCAATTCGGATGTTGTTGATTGACGACCAGATTGGCGTAGTGGTAGTGACGCTGCCTTACGTTCTTAGGGTCCTGGGTTCGAATCCCGGTAGGAGCAAATGTTTGTGTGATGAGCACGGACATTTGTTTCCGAGTCATGGATGTTTATATTTACAATAAGTATGTACACAAACAAAAAAGTATATATGTAGTATATCAACTATCTAGTGTCCACGACACAAGCTTTGCTTAGTGTGGCACTAGGTAGCGCTGTGTGTTAATGTCCAGCGATATTTATTTATTTATTTATGTTTCTATTTTTTTTTTGATGTTTGTTCGCGCATAACTCCGTCGCTTGCCAACCGATTTGCAAAATTCTTTTTATGTTAGAAAGGGTATCCTTTCCGAATGATCCCATAGAGGTTATATACTCGATATCCCATAGTCCCCAAGTCGGGATCTGATGATGGAATCTTGGCGAAATCGAGGGAACTCTTCAGTATAACGTACAGCGATTTTGGTATTTTCTACAACATGTGAAGCCTTTGCGTTTGATAAGAACCATTTCACAATGACATCTGATGATGAAGCCAAGAGTCACGGAACTCAATAATGAGACAATGTATCCTAGTCGTGTTTGGGCTTATTGTAATTGTAAGGGTACGTATCATAATCCCGAAAGTTCATAATACCTATGATTGAAATACCGACGTCCAGAACATCGAAGTTCAAAATACCGAAAGTTTTAAATGCCGATAGTCGTTATATCGAAACACAAAATACCGATCTTCAAATGCCCGAAAGGACGAAATCCCTAATGGACGAAATACCGAATGGACGAAATCCCGAATGAACGAAATACCGATGGTTGTAATTCCGATGGATGAAATCCCGAAGCGATGAAATTCCGAATGAACGAAATACCGATGGATAAAATCCCGAATGGACGAAATTCTGAATGAACGAAACCTTTTATTTAATAACGTATTATTTATATGACAAACAATTCATTATTTTTCGTTTTATGTGATAAAACAAAGGTTGAAACAAAGACATTACACATACTGATTGTGCCATCCCAGAAAAAAAAAGAAATAAATGATTTTGGTTTCCTATAAGCACAAATTTTGTGACAGAAATGAATCGCTGCAGAACTGACTCCACGTAGTCTTTTCTGCCCTATCCCGAGAGTGTAATTTAAGCCCGCGTAGGCGTGGAGGGGCGAGGCGGGCCGCGAGCTGAGGAGCAGGTGGCTTTAACACTTGCCGCCGCGGCTGAGGCTGGCCGGCTTCAGCCGGCCAGCAAGCCGAAGCTGCGGTGGTGAGTGTTAAAACCCTCTGCGACGATAAGCTCGCGTGTGACCGCCGGAGCCCCGCAGCGTCGGAGCCGTGACAGAAACCATGCCTGCTGCATGGTGCATGCTTGCATACTGCATGCTTACTGGTTGCATGCTTGCTTCAGGCTTGCTGCATGCTTGCTGGTTGCATGCTTGCTTCAGGCTTGCTGCATGCTTGCTGCATGCTTGCTGCATGCTTGCTGCATGCTTGCTGCATGCTTGCTGCATGCCTGCTGCATGCTTGCTGCATGCTTGCAAATCGTTTTTCTCGGAAACGGTGACTATTTCGGGATTCTGATCTACGGGATTTTGAACTTTCGGGATTTTGAACTCCGGTATTTTAAACTGTCGGACAAATGTACTTTCGGGATTTTGAACTACGGGATTTTGAACTACGGGATTTTAAACTCCGGGATTTTGAACTTCGGGATTTCAAACTTTCGGTCTAATGAACTTTCGGGATTTTAAACTTTCGACCAAACAACCATTCGGCGTTTTAATTTTCGGGATTTCGTCCGTCGGTATTTTAAAATTCGGTCTTTTAAAATTCGGGATTATGATACGTACCCAATTGTAACGGTATGCACTTTCTATGTGTATAAAGCAAATGTAAACCAAATAAAAAACCTTTTTGGAAAAAATAAAACCACCTTCAAATAAAAAACAAAAAAGTAAAAATAACTTTAGCTTCTGAAGTCGGTGACAAAAAAAAATCAATCAAACAAAGGTCACCGACTTCAGAAGCTAAACTTATTTTTCACTTTTTGTTTTTTTTTTTCATTGCGAGTCGTGTGATTGTTGGTGTTTTCCATTAGCAATTAATGTCTTCCACACGAACTTTCAAGTGGTTCGAATAGGGGATCCTATTTGAACCACTTGAGAGCTGATTTTTACTAAAGCGTCCCAAAAGTACATTATGTCCACTTTTCATATGGATTATTTATGAAATATTTCAAGCTTCTGGACCAAACGGTTACTGCATTTTTAAAGTCAGTGAATGTATGAGTTTAAGATTTGTATTACTTACAAGTGTTGCACATTACTAGTGTTAACTGCACCTTTCCAATAAATCTAAATTAATGTTGAAATGAGGAAACACTATCGACCAATAAATACCTAACGATTGATTTATCGACAGTTACTTAATCCTAATTACAAATAATTCTAATTACACTAACATTACAAAGGCGAAAGTTTGTACATATTTTCGTTACTCCTTCACAATCAAACGGCTTAACAGATTTCGATGAAATTTAGTATCAAGATAGCTTTGATTCTGGATTAACACATAGGCTACTTCGATTACTGTAGTACGATGCCATGGGACAATTATCGGACACCATCACGCGGGTGAAACCGCGGGCATTAGTTATACGCAGTGTTTCCCAACCTTTCTTGGACCAGGGACCACTTTGGTGTCATTATTGTTAGCTTGGGCCATAAGGTCCACGATACACATGGTCACCGACGGGATTATATCTAGGGCAGTGAATATTTAACTCACACAAAGAAAAAAATTGGAAAACTGGATGAAAACCTTTAGAATTAAGATAGTGAAGGATACAATTCATATGGAAAGAGAAATAAGTCAGTAGATTCTCAAACATTTTTAGCACCTCGCCTCTGGTAGGTTCAAATAGGTTGGGTTGAGCTTGTATCTACTGTAGAAGTTAAAAAGTACGAATAACATGTTTAAACCATTCGCGGACCATATTCGAGGCGTCTGCGGACCACCGGTGGTCCGCGGACCATAGGTTGGGAACCACCGAGTTATAGTGATTGAATAATCATTATCATAAATCTGTAGTTAACAACCCATAGTTATGTAAAATCCATTGAGCACACAAGCCGTTAAAATGTTAACAATCCCTGACAACACGCTTCATAAGTCTATAACAATCATTAGCTATTTTCTCATCAGTTATGACTGAACGTGTCACAACAGTTCGTTCCCACGAATGAATCATTCGTTCAAATTGAACGACACGAACGATATAGTTATTCAAATGTACTTTTAGTTGAACAAATATAGTTTGAAGTGTATTGATGACAGTGGGACCACGATTGGATGTGTCAAAGATCGTGAGGGTATTTTCACAATGAAAGGAGGTTGAGTACACACTGGGTTCTATAATGATAGTAGTATCATGTTTGAAAGTTATGAAGTCGAAGTGTTGCTGTGTATCAAAAGGTATATTTGACTATCACCTTGTGCCATTATTTGTACTTATAAGTTTAACGGAACACGTCACTTGTGTAATTAACGTGTGGCGGCTAGCGACTCAAGACGCCTGCGGAGCATGCTTATTTCATGCAAACGTTATACAAAATGTATTTGTTAATTTAACATTTTCCTAAGGTAGTGTGTATTTATTTCGATTGAATTACAGAATACCTAGGTTTTCAAATATATATTTTTATTGTACACTGATTTTAACAAGAGTTGTAAGAAGAAAAATAAGTTTTCTCTAGAAATTTTAAATTCCTCATATCTCGTCTTTGTATCATTGTCCTCTCAAGAAATATATTTGGGAAGACAGATATTCTGTACTCCAATCGAAACAAATACACACTACTTTAAGAATAGGTTTAATTTACAAATCATTTGAAGGGTACAGGGACAAAACAAGGAATGTCACAAAAAATCCAAAAGTTAGTTTTTGATGGCAACATTCTCATTTTCCCGCGTATTTTTATTGGCATTATGCAAAAAGCGTAAAAACAAGCATAGTCAGATGTAATACTCGAATTTAAAAATTGTGTGCAGGAACAAAACAGGGAAGGTCCATGTTGAAACGGAACGTAAGAAGGAATGTCCCATCTTACGTTCAAAAAATTTAGCAGTCAACTTTTTTTATGTTTGTTTCTGTTTCAATATATTTAACAAACCACCTAAATAGTCGTCTAAAGCATTTATTTAGAAATATTTTGTGATTTAGCAGGTGGACAGAACACGAACTACTTGGTATGAGGTTTATCAATTTTTGTATGGGACGTATTGGACATTTCCAGTTTTTATGTGTTCTAAAAGGGAACTACATTAATTTTTTTATCATTCTCAAACTTTTTATTTTCATAAAAGTATTTATTGTTCCTAAAACTAAGACTTTAAAAGGTATACTTACGTTCTTAGTAGCAGTTTACAAGTATAAGTAATACCTAAGAAAGTT
The DNA here is from genome assembly GCA_916618015.1 of Xestia c-nigrum. NCBI lineage: Eukaryota > Metazoa > Arthropoda > Insecta > Lepidoptera > Noctuidae > Xestia > Xestia c-nigrum. Next base: position 20,543,198 of record OU745257.1, on the reverse strand, counting down.
ATTAACTTTGAAAAATAAAAATGTTAAATAAACAACTTTTTGTTTTTGTGACATTTCTTGTTTTGCCCTTGTACGAAGGGTACATTTTGGTATTACGTTTGTATGAAATACGCATGTTTCGCCGGCCCCTTAAGCCTACACAAAAACTATCGGGCCGTAGCTCACCAGACATAACAACCATCTGGTCGGAGGATCCTCCCTTTTCTATGTGATATTAAGAACTCTATACCCTGTCCATCATACCTACCCCCAAACACGTGCTTCAAAATTGATGGGGTAGCCTTTCTGCACTTAAAAATTGACGGGATACTTTGGTGGCTTTTGGTGACTTTTAGGTACCAAAACTATTGTCATCTACCAGGCCAGATCCAGGCTCCGTGGCTGCTACTGAGACATTCCTCGTGAAAAACCCAATAACACTTTGTTCGACTTGAGAATTGAACCTAGGACCTCGTGGTCATTCGCGCATGCGACCACTACACCAAAGAGTACAGTAAGAAAATAAATTTTCAAATAAATAAAGAAGATTTCAGTTTCACTCACATTGTGATCTAAATTCTAGGTCAATTCACATCAATCTAGAAAGATCATAATGACCACCAAAAATAATGGACTAATCATAGAATCTTTTGTTTTACCGTTACCCAGACTTTCATTGTGTTCCTACCATTTCTATTAGTACTCAGATCATAAACTATAATAATGAAAGAAACCAGGGCGTCCAATTCTAACCAATCATTCATATGTCTATGAACCCGTTACATCAAATCAGCATTGTCTATTTAAAATCGATGAAAACTTGTGCCTACATCGATTCAGTTTATTAATTTATGGCCAAAGGATATTGCAAATGACTTGGTGTTCATTTAAATGTAATAAAAGCCTGTGTCGTGTAGTTTTGAACTTAATTTCGGTTTATTTTCGAGTCGATTATGATTTAGAGTCGACATAAATTAACAACGACGGTCGAAGACCTTCATAGTATTCATTCATATTCATATTCGTTTATTTGCATTCCACAAGGTAAAAACATAGTGTTAACAAAAGCTGTGCTTAGAGCTAAGAACCGTTGTAGACCCTGTCAGGGCACAGCAAAATCTAATTCTTACATGCTAACAAAATTAAAATATACATGAAAACGAATAATTAGATAAACAAAACAAGAAAAATAAGATAAAAAATAATGAAATATAAATGTCAAAATACTTATGTCATGCTATGTCATGTCACAATAGGAGCTTGCACCGGAAAAGCACAAGAGCTGGTCACGATGATATGAAATGGTGATTAAATGTTACTCAAATAAAGGTTCAGGTATCACTTCAAGTAGAGCAGTAGTATCCTTGACAATAATCAGCAATTCAGTAGTTTAGTCACTGCCTGGTAGATTGTTGACAGTCATAACTGACAGTCTGGCGTCCGAAAGTCTGACACCAGTCTTACCAAGAGGTATTAGTTCAGATAGCCAATGACTCCGTCCTGAACTGGTATTTGGCTGCATTTCGTTAGACTGAAAAACGAACCCAGCATAGTTGGGAAAAGGCTATATTCGGCCGATGATACTGACCATCTTTTGTTCGTTCGATAAAATTCTTTAACTAACCTATCCCAACACTCTCACACTAATCAAACAGCTTACTCTCAGTGTACAATAACCTTAAGTACGGGCCGTGTGTTATATAACACACATTGTGTCAGTCACAATCTCGTAATTAATCTGCGCGGTCCAGAAATGGACCCGCATGCCGATGTCTGCAATCTTTATAATGTTAAACAGTTCCGTGTCTGAATGGAATATTGAGGATTTAAGAAGGATCTGCACTGAATTGAAAAACGTAAGGTGGGACACCCTCAGACTGGATGAAATGACGATTTTCTCATTGTAACTGGTAGCAACTGGATGAGAGTTGCTGAGAATCGGGTTGAGTGGCCTGCGTTTGAGGAGGCCTATGTCCAGCAGTAAACTGCTGCAAGCTGATGATAATGATGCAGAAAAAAATAAAAACCACCATATTGGAAAGCATTAGTGCAGGTACACTAAGAGCAAAATCCATCAAAGAAACATTGGTCCTGAGAAAGGAGTTTGGTGGATGAGAGAAGATTGCAAACGAATGCAAACAAAGAAAGAAAGTTACATTTGATAATTGCAAGGACTAATAGTAATTATCTTAAATGTCACGTCAGTTGATATGCCATCATCTAATATGGCATTCGTGAAGGTAGTATGTAAAGATTTATTTATTTATTTATTTATAACTTAGCCATCACTTCAGGACTTGTTTGCCACTCGACCCCCTTATTAGCGAAAATTATTGCCAAAAAGGCCTCTACTACAGTCAAATCTTCTGTAGTTGTACAAACGGATAAAACGATTCTCAATTCTTAAAAATATGTTATTTCACTGTTACAAATAGATATTAATGCTCATTATAAAAAAAAACTATGAATAAATTGGTAGCTCTCCTGGCGTCTTATATTTGTACTCATTTCGTTTTAAAACTTTGAAACACAACTTAGCAATATTTTCTAACAAGTCGATGCTTCGACACGAGTCTCGTGAGAGTGATCTCTCATACATATGCAAGCGCAGACCTTGGTGAAATGAATTGTAAAGTAAAAGCGATACTAAAACCTTATCTAACTGGACAATAGCTGCTTTCCTATGTGAAATTTTCTGGGCAAAGTGTTAAAGCAGCTTTAGCGCTTTATTTTAAAGGCTGCAGGAAGGTGTTTCCAGCTCTTTGTCACGTACTTAGTAAATTGTATATGGTAGGAGCCATGATATTAGACGTGTTTGAATATGATTTCCGACCTTGATGCTTGAAATAAGTCGTGTAGCGCACCATAGAGCGATCATAAGACGAAGGTGTGAAAGTAACAGCCTTATCACACTAGCGAATTGCGAGCGAATTGAAAGCGAGGCGAGTGCGCAGCGAGCTTGCCGCGAATTCGCAACGTGTGCGCGGCGATTGTGCCGCGTGTGGGCAGCGAGTTCACGGTGTGCGATTCGTGTTTTGTCTAATCATAAATTTTGTTTTTTCTTCGCGGTGTGTTCGCTGGGCACACGTTGCGAATTCGCGTCGAGCTCGCTATGCACTCGCCTCGCTTTCAATTCGCTCGCAACTCGCTAGTGTGATAAGGTCCTAATCAGTATCATGTGAAACTTCAACTCATCATAAACATCTGCCGAGGCATTTCCGAGCTACATTGAAAATTTTACTGAACGTCTGGTTATTTGATCTCCACACCACAGCCCAGTTATTGGGTATAGTATCAGAAGGGGTACGTATCATAATCCCGAATTTTAAAAGACCGAATTTTAAAATACCGATGGACGAAATCCCGAAAATTGAAACGCCGAATGGTTGTTTGGTCGAAAGTTTAAAATCCCGAAAGTTCATTTGACCGAAAGTTTGAAATCCCGAAGTTCAAAATCCCGCAGTTTAAAATCCCGTAGTTCAAAATCCCGTTGTTCAAAATCCCGAAAGTTCACTTGCCCGACAATTTAAAATACCGAAGTTTAAAATCCCGAAAGTTTAAAATCCCGAAGTTCAAAATTCCGTAGTTCCAAATCCCGAAATAGTCACCGTTTCCGAGAAAAACGATTTGCAAGCATGCAGCAAGCATGCAACCAGCAAGCATGCAGTCTCTATGCAAGCACACAGCATGCAGCAGGCATGGTTTCTGTCACGGCTCCGACGCTGCGGGGCTCCGGCGGTCACACGCGAGCTTATCGTCGCAGAGGGTTTCAACACTCACCACCGCAGCTTCGGCTTGCTGGCCGGCCATAGCCGGCCAGCCTCAGCCGCGGCGGCAAGTGTTAAAGCCACCTGCTCCTCAGCTTGCGGCCCGCCTCGCCCCTCCGCGCCTATGCGGGCTTAAATTACACTCTCGGGGTAGGGCAGAAAAGACTACGTGGAGTCGGTTCTGCAGCAATTCATTTTTGTCACCAAATTCGTGCTTATGGGAAACCATAATATATATTTTTTTTGGATTGCCACAATAAATATCTTTGTTTCAAACGTTGTTTTATGACATAAAACGAAAAATTATGAATTGTTTGTCAAATAGTACGTTATTAAATAAAAGTTTTCGTCCATTCGGAATTTCGTCCATTCGGGATTTCATCCATCGGTATTTCAACCAACGGTATTTCGTTCATTCGGGATTTCGTCGATTCGGTATTTCATCCATCGGTATTACAACCATCGGTATTTCGTTCATTCGGGATTTCGTCCATTCGGTATTTCGTCCATTAGGGATTTCGTCCTTTCGGGCATTTGAACATCGGTATTTTGTGTTTCGGTATAACGACTATCGGCATTTAAAACTTTCGGTATTTTGAATTTCGATGTTTTGGACATCGGTATTTCAATCATAGGTATTATGAACTTTCGGGATTATGATACGTACCCATCAGAAGGTTTACTTTGGTTAGCTTAGCAGCCATACTCAAGCTTTCTTCTTCCTAGTGTCACTGGCACCACAATACTAAATCTTGAACCAGCATGATTGGACTGTTTTGACTTGACACCGCGTAAGGATGGATTAGGCGCTAGACATACACGGCATACACCCTTCCGCATTTTATAGCAATGAACACACTGAACCCCGAGCAAATGGATCTACCCACGTAACTTTATATAGATTTAACGACTAATTATAACAAAAACGGTTAAACGAGGATACAAAACACGCATCAGTTCCTAACCTAATACATTTTCAAGCCTTTATAAAACATCTAATGAATCTGCTGACAGGCAATCAAAAAACGTTTAATTCAAATTCACGTAAATGAAAAGCAAACAATTGACCACATTAAACGCTTTTCACAGTGCATAAAAGATCGAAACAAGTTAGAAACTCCCAATCAATAGGGAACGATAATCGATTTGCGTGCGAACCATGAAATATTGTGTGATTGTCAATGGGAACCCATCGGTTCGGTTGGTGTTCTAGTGTGGGACCCTCAACTTGACCTCGCGAAGGGCAGCATTCCGTTGTCGAACTTCGATGCATGTCAATTGGTGCGTGGTGCAAGTTAAAAGCCGGAGCGATGATTGTGATACTTTTTCTTTTTTTCTTTTAAAGGTAGGAGCAAAAATGAAAGCTGATAACGTTTTAATATATCGCATCCGTTAAAATGTATTCAATATGATTTAAAACAATGGTTATAATAATTAAAAACTAATAGTAAGTAAAGTATATTTGGAAGATTTTGTAACAATATTTTGATTTAAAGAGTGTCCATGGAGTTTCTTGCTCGTTGAGTTGAGTTCCACGCTAGGGAATGGGCAACTACAGTACTTTCTCAAGTTATTATGCCTTGTGTCTGTGACTGTAGCTTGTTTTTTTTTGTATTTTTGACAAAAGTACCATAATGGTCTAATTAAAATAAATGCTTTGAGTTTGAGTTTGATATCACTTGATGCAACTGGAAAATACTTAGAGCCTTATCACACTAGCGAGTTGCGAGCTAACACGCTGCAAAGAAAAACAAAATTAATGATTGGACAAAACACGAATCGCACACTGCGAACTCGCTGCCCACCCGCGGCTAGTTCGCCGCGCACACGTTGCGAGCTCGCGGCGAGTTCGCTACGCACTCGCCTCGCTTTCAATTCGCTCGCACCTCGCTAGTGTGATAAGATTCTAAAGAAAAATCTTAGACTAGGCGAAAAGTGAAAATAACAAGGCCTTATAAACTAAATTCTGTTGTTTCAACTAGAAACAACGAATTTATCTACTGTAGAGCTTAAATTTCGAAAATGTCCACTTTTAAATACGCGATAGTTTTCATTTTAAATCCCAAGCACAAATATTGCCTGCGGTGATGAAAATCTGACGACAAGTCGCCATTCAGCTAAGAGAAACGATCCTTATGTTGAATGGGATAGCTTTCAAAATAAACAGTTCAATAAAATAACAAATGATAAAATTACAATGAAACCTTTTGATTCGAAAAGAACGGAACATTAAGAGTTCTTTTATCTTTCACTATGTTGTGATATGCAAAATATAATAGCGTGAACTTTAGAGGTCAAGTTCTTTGGTGTTCCGGATTTAGATAACGATAGTTATAGTCATATCTGTACAGGATTGCCCCGTTCATCTCGTGATCACAAGCACGACTGCTCAACTTGGGGTCCTGGGCTCGATTCCCGGATTGGTATAAAAGTGCTGATGGGTTTTTCTATTAGTAGTAGCCCGGAGTTTGGAATTTAGCAGTTTTATAGTTACATACGGGTGTAAACCACCTTATCACAAAGCCGTCAACCAAGCATTCTGTACATCAAACTAAGTAACTTTACGCAAAAATTACTGCTGGGAAACAACTTTTCTTTTGGGGTATAAAATCATGTTTTGTGGTAGAACTCAATGCAACGCAATTAAAACTTTGTGCTGATGGATGGATTGGATAGTTCAGGGTTCGTGGAGGTATTTAAAGTAAAATTTTTGCAATAAAAACTTGTAGGTATTAAAAAAAAACTTGTTGAAAAGTTGTAACTTTGGCCCCCAATATCTCCGTAACTAGAAGGTTCCCAGGTATGGAGTAGAACAAAACAATGATTGGGATGATGGGGAAAACCAGTGCCTTTAGGCTTCGTTAAGAGATGTTTTACACCCTTTATATCCAAGTGCCTCAGAAAGCACGTTAAGACCTCAGGGTAGCCCGCAAAAATTTTCAAATTTTCTTACGTTTTTTTGCATTTTGCAGGTCAGTGCTAGATTGTTTGTTGATGAAAATGTTGTTCGCGAAGACGTGAGTAGTTACATAATAATAATCATCAAAATCATCACAGCTCAAGTCCAAGTTCATGAAGGTCAAATCGTGGAACGATTTTTTCAAGGTCAAAATCATTCCTCGACCTTTATGAGCTTTGAGGGCTGTATTGATGATTTTGATGATTATAATTCTGTAACTACCTACACACATTCTATAGTCTTACAGAATACTTAAAGAGTGCACCTGAGTTTGCGCACACAATTGTGTACTGGTAATATCGCCTAAGTGCTTAGCTAATGGTTCAGTCCTGTATTCAATGTTCGATATGATTTTTATTGAGTTAACCATAGCTATAGGTACAGCAAAGCTTATATCATTGTTAAAAGACTGACCAGACAGCAAGGATGATAGCAAGCCTGGAATGCACAGAGAGTAGTGAAAAAGTAAGTACATATTATTTATATACAGGATGTTATAGAAGTCGCGTGCCATATCTAATTAGGGGTGAGTTCATGATCGAGAAAGGAACCCTTAAAAAAAAAGGATCACTTTCGGGCGCGGGTAGTGAAGAACAAAATGACATCGGGTTCGATAGTAGTTACCTAAGTAATTAAAGCATTTAAACAAATAAAATAATTTTGATTCTAAACGATTGCTACTTTAAGTTAGTAGGTAGGTACTAAATAAGGTTGACTCAACTAAACTTCACACACTCAACCCGCTCACAATATACAAATAAGCAGTAGTAAGAAAACAATCCTGTTTCCCATTATTGTGGACTTATTTATTACCGATTGTTTACTATAGTGCACTAAAGTAATATAGAATACATTCCATACCAACGTACTTTGCAACTAGCTATAAAGGTAATCACTTCACAAGCTTCTACAAATTTATGTATATAAGGTATTTCTGTGAGTCATTCGTCAACTGGCTACAGTGAAACTCGCGAGATCGCGCGAATTGGCAACTCCCAATTTTAATAATAATTTTTGTCGTCATCTCGCCCTGAAAACAATTGAAACCAATATCTATAAATAACTAACTATCGCCTGGGTCCAGTTCAGTTTTATAGTAGATTGTATCATAAGGGAGCAAAATAATATTTTTACGGCGAGGGCGCTTTTTTGAATCCAGAGCGAAGTGAGGGATTCTAGAGTAGAATCCCGAGCGTAGCGAGGGATTCTTTAGTAGAATCCTGAACGTAGCGAGGGATTCAAAGTACGTCGCCCGAGCCAAAAATATATTTTGCGCCCGAGTGATACACTCTACTTTTCATCACCCACTATGAGAAAATAAAAGGCGCCTCATATTTTATTGTAATATTGATATTTAATGAAACAGAGTAACAACTAAATTGAAATTAAGTAGTATCTAATAATAAAACAACTAAAAACTTATATTTACATTTGAGACATTTTCACAATTTTGAAAATTAATTGTTACAGTTTTATTAGGAATAGAGATTGTTGTAGATTTAATTTTATTCTGCGTGTTTGAAATAATGTCAGAATGTGGCTCATTTTGAGGAAAATGTGACGGTGAATCTCTTTGTTTGGATGTAGATGGGCGCGGCGACAGTGGCATGGATGGATTAACTGAAGGTTGCAATTTAATGTTTTCCACGATGCGTTCACATGTTTTCGCCTTGTTCTCAATGGAATCTTCTATATATCCCTCTGCTACAGCACTCGACTTCCATCCTCCATGTCGCTTGAGAACAGTTAAGTCCGCTCCAGAATCTGCCAACAGGGTAGCAGAAGTGCGACGAAAACAATGTCCTGTATATAGCTTGATATCTGGTAACTTCAAATAAGTAGCGATTTCTTGTGGCATGTAAGAAATTTTATTTTTTCCCATAACTTGTTTGAAGCACTTGCCATTTTGATAACGGATGAAAAACCGATTGGTCTTTATATCAGCAGGACGCAGGTCCAGGTATTTCTGTACAATAGTTTTGTATTCTCCTCGGATTACGAAGGATCGGTCAATTTTTGTTTTTGTGTCTGTCAGCTTTACTAACAGTAAATTATCCGAGTGATTTTCGACATCATCAACAGTTATTTTTAAAAGTTCATTGCCACGACAAGCTCCATGTACTCCGAAAATTAAAGCCACCTGTAACAAAACCGAATGTGAATAAGACAAGTACCTATCTATCGAAGTACAGGTTACAATAAAATGCGCATTTTAAAACACTGGTTATACTTTACTAATCCACCATATATACATACATAGTTACTTACTTTTACGGCAAGAAAGATGTTGTCGGGTGCCTCATTAAGGAAAGTCTCCACGTTTCTGACTGAGAACACTTTGGATTTTTTAGGTTTAAATCCATCAGACATCCTCTTCAGATACGCTATTAATTTCGAATATGTGTCCAGTTTTACGTCGTTATTAGAACTGACTGTTGATTTTAGCATTGAGTAGGTACTCCAAAGTGTGGAAGGTTGTTTAGTTTTGGCTAAGTACTGGAAGTAGGCCAAAAACACAGATTCTGAAAAATTCTTGTCGCCTCTTGAATTTCTCCATTCAATAAAATTACCATAAGCTTTCATATATTTCTCCCGGGATTTTGCAGGTAGTAGATTATCCATCACATTTCTTGCGTCAGTTCTAATACTATCAGGAGTTAATTCTATACTTTCACTGTCACTTGAAGAACTCATTTTTCAAAACAAAATCATGAATTTCTATCAATCCGTGAAAATTGACGAAAACGCGGGCTATAGTTCGCGCGCTTTTAATTTTATTTCTTTTTTTTTTTTTTTTGTATTCAGCCGGCGCGCGGCGCTACTAGGGGCCGTCGCACCAGCCAGTCTTTATTCAATCAATATTTGCGTTCGAAATATTGAGGATTAAAAACTCATTACTGCCCGCTAAAAGTTTCTTATAGAAAACACCACCTTTGGGTGCACTTAAAGGCGAACCAAGTCGTCTTTTTCGAATAGATGGGATGAAAAGGTTATTTATTCATTTAAAGCGGCGTAGCGGCGTAGGGAGAGAAAGGCTGGCGGCGGTGGATGGGTGGGTGGGGTTTTTTTTCAACCGAATTCCAAAAAGAGGAGGTTCTCAATTCCCGGGTATTCACGATTCAGGGTTTGATCACAAAGTAAAAGTTGTTCGTAATGATTAGTACAATGCCCCTTAAGGGGCCGGCGGAGCATGCGTTTTTCATACAAACGTAATACCAGAATAATATGAAAATCAAGCATATTCATAAGGTAGTGTGTATATATTTCGATTGTATTATAGAATATCTATGTTCCCAAAAATATTTTGAAAAGATAATGATATAAAGACGAGATATGAGGAATTTAAATTTTTTATAGAAAACTTATTATTCTCATTACTCTTGTATATAACAGTGGACATTCAAAATATGTGTTCGGGAACCTATATATTCTGTAATCCAATCAAAATAAATACACCATATCTTAAGAATATGTTTGATCAACAAATTATTTTGGTAATACATTTGTATGAAAAACGCATGCTCTGCAGGCGTCTTAAGAGATTTCGTGTACTTATGCCTAGCTAGATACCTCTTTTTCTTGTTATGCATGTTATAATGACTGCCTCTTTGGTCTAGCGGTCGCAAGCGATGGCTAGAAAGCATGAGTTCCTGGGTTCAATTCCCATGTCAGGAATTCTTTTTTGAGTTTTTTCATAAGAAATTGTGTTCTCAGTAACAGCCACGGAGTCTAGATTTGTGCCCGATTGATGGCAATAGGGCTGGAACCCTATTACATGGTACTTAAACATAACAGGCGAAATGTGGTTGTAGTATTTAGGTACATCTCTGACTACAGCTTTGGAGATTACAGTCGTGATGTGTAAATGGTGTACAAGCGCCAGCACATCGAGCTACTAAAATCTATATTTCTTTCTTTAATAGATATCCAACTTTATTGGTAAAGCAATAGGTTCAAGGTTGATTGAGAAAATTTCATAGTTTCGGGTAGCTGGATGTGGCGACTGTGCATTCCACACGTTCGCCTTTCGCCGTTCAATCACTTACAAGCTCCTACACTTGTATGCATATACAGGGTGTAAATGGGATCTTAACAAAGGCCGAAAGGCACTTATTCTCCCTGTCATAGCGATATTTTTTTGTTCTAATACCTGGGAACCTATATAGGGTGAGTGGTAATTAGTCTACACAACAAACAACTTTTATTATGGGAAAAATGCTGAAATCGCGAAAAAAAATCTGCTGTTCAGTACATACAGGGTGTAAACCACCTCATCACAAAGCCGTTAACCAAGCATTCTGTACATCAAACTAAGTAACTATACCCAAAAATTATTGCTGGGAAACAACTTTTTTTTTAGGTTATAAATCATGTTTTGTGATAGAACTCAATGTAACGCACTTAAGACATTCTGGTGATGGATGGATTGAATAGTAGGTACGGGGGTCTTGGAGGTGTTAAAAGTCAAAATGTTACAAAAAATACATGTATTTATAAAAAACTTGTCACAAAGTTGTAACGTTGACCCCCCATATCTCCGTAACTAGAAGGTTCCCAGGAATGGTGTAGAACAAAAAAATGATCGCAATGACGAGGAAAACAAGTGCCTTTCGGCTTCCTGAAGAGGTGTTTTACACCCTTTATATGTCGCCTAATGTACTGAACAGCTGATTTTTATTTTCGTAATTCACTAATTACCAGTCACCCTATATACTAAGCTACGGAGTTATCAGATTTGACCTCCGATATCGCCGTAACTATCAAGTTCCCAGGTATGGTTTAGAACTAATAAAATATCTTTCAACTCTTGTTACAACTATAACACAAGTTTTTTTCAAATACTAGTTTTATGGTCATAAGTTTAACTTTAAATACATACCTCCATAATAACCCGTTTACAATTAAATGCGTCCACAGCACAATGTTTTAGTAAAAATTTAGTTCAACCACAAAAAAATGAAATTTCACCCCAAAAAAAATAGTTTCCCAGCAATAATTTTGCGTATAATTACTTAGTTTGATGCACAGAATGCTGGGTTGACAGCTTCGTGATAATTTCGTTTACACTCTGTATGTATTTACCTGCTATACATATAATTATGCACATATGGTGTACATTCCACACTCGCTGTGCTATTCGCCGTGTAATCACTTACAAGCGACAAAAGCATTAAAGCACGCACGAACTGTTTTTATTCAATGTGGCCGTATTCTGGACGATGTGAAATTGTATGCAAAAATAATTTGAATGAAAGTGAAAGAAGGTTTCTTCTAAACAGGGATGATTGCAGTGGCGAAGGTTCTGAACAACTCGATTCTTACCGGCTTCCCTTTGAAAAATGGTACTTTTGATAAACCAAGGTCACCGACGTAGCTCGAAGAATTGCTAAACTTAAGTGGCAGTGGGCAGGGCACATTGCTCGCAGAACGGATGGCCGTTGGAGCTGAAAAGTTCTGGAGTGGCGACCGCGAACCGGAAGGCGATGCGTTGGAAGACCTCCCACTAGGTGGACCGCTGACCTGGTGAAGGTTGCAGGAATCCGGTGGATACGAGTCGCAAGGGACCGGTCAATGTGGCGACACTTGGGGGAGGCCTATGTCCAGCAGTGGGCGTCTTACGGCTGAGATGATGATGATGGATGATGACTTCTGATAAATAATACAGACAAATAATACAACCACATTAAAGATTTGTACTCCGGCTTACCTCTTACAAAAATTGATTTTTCCCAATTTTTTTATGTGGAACGAAACTCAGTGGGTCAAATGAAGAATAAACGTTTCTTTACCTAGTTAGGAGGTGAGATAAACTGACACTTAAAGAAAGAAATCATTCTCAAGATACTGGACAGGAGCGGTTTGAAGATTGGTGTGAAACTCACCTACCTTTTTTTTCTTTTTTCGGATGGTAAAGCATCAGAGAGTGTCAGACTTTTACTGACTAAAACCCATCCATGTTCCTTCCTCGCCCTTTATGTTCGGGGCCGCGGTATCTCTTCGGACAGTCCCGCAGCCCCGGCAGGATTTGGCCCTTGCGGAAGGGGTCCTCATTATGCTGACATCTCATTAAAGCGCGCGCGAACACGAACGCGACGTCGACACAGCTTTTCGTCGTAATTTAAGACGGACTGACAGCGAGCTAGCCCATAGCTCACCATCCATAGGCCCGCGCCAACTGTGGCCGGGGGCCACCACATGGCCCCCGACCCCCGGTGCGTCTCCCGCGGCGGCTGGAGCGAGAGGTTCTCTCCCTCTCGTGTTCCGCCACCTGTTCCGCTAGCATGACTGCTTCGCAGAAGGACGTGACCGCTTTCCATTCCGTCTCGCTGCGCCACCGTGTCCTCCGATAAACTCACCTACCTAAAGTACGTATAAGCCTTTTTTTTTTTTTTTTTTTTTTAAGGATGGGAAATCATCAAATGATCCCCCCCACTCTGGGCGGAGCGGGAGGGAGTGTCAGACTCTTACTGACTAAAAACCATCCATGTTCCTTCCTCGCCTTTTACGTTCCGGGGCCGCGGTATCTCTTTCGAACAGGCCCGCAACCCCGGAGGTACGTATAAGCCTGAAGGCGAGAGAATAGAGGGACGAGGTGATGGTTTTATATATCGCTTAGTTGTCTTAATAAATGGAAAACAGCTTCCATAATGGCTACAGCTTTAAACGACAACAAAATCTAAAGAAATTGAAATAAAACTAAAATATCACCCGCTATTGAAAACCTTTCACTGAAACGTAACTTTTTTTTTGTGCAGGGCATCTCACAGTTCAGTCTGAGAAGACTGGCTTCTGCTTAACCGGGCAAGTCCTGTGGATGCCTTGAATTTAAGGCCTCCAGCCAGGGTAAACGTAACTTTTGTAGCGTCCGTACAAAATGTACTACATCAACATAGTACAAAATGTACTACAGCGCCATCTATGTCACAAATGAAGAACTAACATCAATATTACATCGACGCACAATAGTCCACTTCAAGGAGTAAGTGCGGAAACCTTAACCCCATGATAAATAGAACATCAATATTCTAATGAAACATCAAAACAGCAAGTTAACACTAATGCGCTCTACAGAATAGGCTTCCAGGGTCAGCATCTAGCCCTTTCACCTCACCTTAGCACCAAGCACCTGCAGTTTGATCCTCACGAACCCATTCCAGAACATTTCCTTACTGGTTGAACAAATTAGCTGTGGTAATTGCTGACCCCGTCTTGTTGCCGTGTTGGTGTGATGGTTGGTGCGGTTTTTATGATATGTACCCCCATTTGATTGTGTTAATTGGTTTGGTTTAGCTGAGGTAGTATATTGTCTATGGGTTAAAGACTTTTTTTGCAACATTGTACGTACTTAACCAGGAATATTCGGAAGATTAAACAGTACAAATTTTCATTTTTATCAACAAAAAAAATAACTTTACGTGTTCTAGACAAGTTTGTGTAGATACTTTTGTAGGAAACAGCAGATTTATTTTTGAATTTCCCATGAAATAGTACATTGTTACCCTAGGGGTGAAAGTAACTTATTTAGTCCCGACACGGAGTTTGATATGATAGTTCGAGGGACTAAATAAGTCTTTAACCCGAGATAAACACTGTGCTTTTCATTACGAATACAAGGAAAATAAAAATAACAACACGAAACAAGTCGAAAAAAAATGAAGATCGGATCGTCGCTTTACCGCCTATTTTGTTTTTTTTTCTATGGTTGGCTATTCAGACCTTTCTTTTTCACTATCGTCACTGATAAAGTAGTAAATATTTTGCCCAACTCTATGTTTTTTCAAAGAAATATTGGTAACCAAATTATACCTAAGTTATTTAAAAAAAATATTCTATAAGTAGTACTGAATTTTATGTTATTTCAATTTTATATCGCGCTGTAATTTAGAGGCTGTATAGAAGTCGGAACATGGTTCAATAGAAATATGAAATTAGAACTAGTTTTTTTTGTAATTTGACAGCTGTCAGTTCAAAGCGATTGTCCCTAGGGCTGAAAAGTGTTACTTTCAACCCGCTCCTCAGGCAACTTCAGACCTACATTACCGAGTATAAGTAATGAAAAATGTATTTCATAGTAAACGTACTTAAGTCAAACATCATCAGCTGGCTAAAGTTCACAACTACAGAAAAATTGAAAGCAATATTAATTATCCTAAACGAACTCTATGCTACCTACGCGATTTCTGCCAAAGTAGTCTAGTATGATACGATAACGATTTTGATTATCATTACGAGTACAATCGGTATCAGTAGGCCATTAACTGGACAACCCTTAAAGGACAAGCAGCTGTGCAACTTTCAACTTTATTCACTCTAATAAGACCCTTAACAGCTCAATAGAAACCAAATATAACGCAATACGCACAGGAAGTTATTAAAACAATAGTAAAAGCGAGATAATAAAATAAATACTTATTCCGTATTCTGCATAACAAACAAAACATAAAGATCATTGTTTATTAAATCGTTAACTTGTTCGCACTTGGGTACTTATTAAAAGCCTATTGATAGACATTTCGACGTCCGTGAAATAGTCTCATGTCCCACTGTCGACGAGGAACTTTAAGCTATTTCTACTACGTATAGAGAAGAGAGCGCGAACAAAATCTGTGCTCCGTTCAACTGCGGTCGGCCGGTCGCAGTTCACTCGGTCGCTTGCTCACCACAGCATCTAGGAGTTAGTTGCCTTCCCCGCGCGCCCCGCACTGCCGCGCTTTTTTTTTTTTTGGGATGGGTCATCATCAAATGACTTCTTCCACTCTAGGCGGAGCGGGAGGGAGTGTCAGACTCTTACTGACTAAAACCCATCCATGTTCCTTCCTCGCTCTTTATGTTCCGGGGCCGCGGTATCTCTTTCGAACAGGCCCGCAACCCCGGCGCACTGCCGCGCTTGTTGTGCAGATTTTGTTCGCGCTATCTTCTCTATACGTAGCAGTAATAGCTCAATGACGTCGAATCGATAATTTTCTCGCAAACATACATAGATCACTAGACAACTCTCTTTTGTACATCATCATCTGCCTAGCCTTTTCCCTTCGAAGTTGGGGTCGGCTTCCAGTCTCACCGGATACAGCTGAATATCAATATTTTACATGGAGCGACGATGCGTTGGAAGACCTCCCACTAAGTGAACCGATGACCTGGGGTCTAATTCTGCTATTTTAATAAATTCGTCACTCCAACACGATTCCATTCTCATCCCATTGTCACTTTGCTTAAAGTTCGTAATCTGCTAAATTCACAATGGTCGGTCGATGGTTTCGTAATAAAATTTCGTATTGCCATTATTATAAAACCATTCGTACAAATGGTTTTCGAAATTTACTACTAAATGGGAACATTAATTCATGCCAGATTTCATGTACGAGATTAATATTCTATGACATTTCTTTCAATGGAGTGTCAGTGGTTGTTCATTGAGAAGTCATAATGACGCCATTATATTGCTAGATTACCAAACTTGTCAAAACTTGACAGAACTTGATCATTATGAGATCAATGATCGCCTATTCTGACACTATTGTAATAGCAGAATTGAGGCCCTGGTGAAGATTGCTGGAATCCGTTGGATGCGAGTCGCACGGGACCGGTCAATGTGGCGACTCTTGGGGGAGGCCTATGTCCACTAGTGGACATCTTTCGGCTGAAATGATGATGATGACATGGAGTGTCTGCCTATCAGATCTCCGCAACAAAGTACTAGGTAATATGATACCCCTTTGTAAAACTAGTTGTCAAACTTCAATGCTTTCGGGACAAGGGGGAAACTCGGTATGGAATGAGCGGTCACCCATCCATCGACATGATTGACCTGAGCGCCGCCGAGCCGAGCTCCTGCACGAGGTCACAACACTGGCTAAGAGGCTCTTGCTTGGTAAATGACTGAACGAGAGTAATCGCTCATTGCCAGCAACAAAACTATCTATCCAAAATACACACTCGCCAACTCGTTGCTAGCTCTCCTCGCTTCTCGCTACTCGCTTACGGTGGGTCCGGTCCCAAAAGCGAACTTTCGTTTCTCACTTAGACAATAAAATGTGCAACGAAATAAACGCATAGACTGAGTACCTATAGGTAATGCATGCACTTTCTTTGTCTATTCACAGTAAGATTTACTCGTGTCGTTACAGACTCCGCCTTTGAAACGCCCCTGTACTAGGGAAAGACCACTGATCAATTGCGATTTGTCGTAAGTTTTTGCGATTTTGCGTTTGGTTCTGTAAATGTGATTGTATTTTTGTTTATCAAGCTTTTACAACGTCATGGTTCACCCTTTTGCTCTTAATAAAAACTCAAATCTTCCATTCCGCGTCTTCTGTTTCTTCTGTATACCCTCTCAAAGCCAAAAAGATTCGTGTTAAGAGGAAAGCGCCAGAGTGGTCAGCGAAATTATCCTTTTTGCAATTAACAGGTCAGTCGCAGGTTGTACGTTAATTAAAATGTGACCCCCATTACCAATTTACTTTCTTTAAACAAAAAATCAACACACCAAACGCTAGAGGATGAAATTGGTGAAGGCTGATATGGCTTATTAGAAGTAACTGCTGAAACGAATAGGAATAGAGAAGACATGCTGCGCCTGCTCCAAATAAACTGCTATGTGGAGGACAGAAGAACGATGAATTAGGCAGATCTCTCTGGTTTGAATAGTTTTACAAACTATTGCTAAGTTTTAATAACACAGTACATAAGGCTGTTAGTGTAACAATGACGGCAGTATCTCACTCCATCGCTTAGGTAAGAGGGCGGGAAGCTCCGTTGTAAATCGACTTTGTCGTCAAAATGTAACAATAGTCATAGACGCTTGTGACGGCGGCGTCGGCAAATGTGATTGTTTTTAGACGACGAATGTGACGTTTTTAACTAGGGTAAGGGAAAAAGAAGGGTTGTGCGTGTGTTGGGATAATAGATTATTTTGTAAAGCCTTACATAACGATTCCAAATAATCCAACGATTAAACTCACAACTGTTGAAGGAATTCAAAATGGCTAAAATAAGAAGTGGCCAAAAACAGACACACATATACATATAATTTAGTTCAAAATAAGGCTGATAAATCTGATGTCGTCAGAATATGAAAGCACAATCATATAACCCTGCATACAACTTATAAAAAAAATTGTTTCAAATCGGTGCTGATGCCAAATACTAAACTAAATACTAGGTGTCGGACGTAAAGAATAGCACCATCCCATATCTTCCCGTGGGTGTCGTAAGAGGCGACTAAGTGCGACTTACCAGACAATGGGCAGCAGCGCTCTCTGTGCTTTCGAAACAATCGTAATGCGATCGCCAACCCGTCTGCCAAGCGTTACGATTATGTTAACCCCTTCCTCTATTTTGGGAGAGGCCGAGCTGTGTCCAGCAGTGGACGTCTTTCGGCTGAAATGATAATGATGAATGCTAAAAGCAAGGAAACTATTCGAAATTCAACGTAGCTCAATGAAAGATAGGACAATAACCCATGTAGAAGTTCAATAACACAAATCAATAAAAACAATACAGTAAAAACTAGTTCCAAACGATATCAGATAAAAACAAAGCTCGCCATTAAACATATCAAACAACATTTTCTCAGCAATTATTGTAAAAAATTTAAGTACATAAGTATCAACGACTCTAGTACCGTTTCCAACAGTAGTAACAATACCAGGTAGATACTTGATGAGAAAACTATGTAGAATCAGAAAGAAGTACCTAGACATTTTCTTTGAAACATGACTGATCTATTTTCGGACAGAAGAGAGCGCAAATCTATCAAATTAATAGACGAACTTAGACAGAGTGCCTAAAATGGCAGAATCATAAATTAATCATTATTTGAATCACGTTATCTATACTAATATTATAAAGCAGAACAGTTTGTTTGTTTGTTTGGTTGAACGCGCTAATCTCAGGAACTACCGGGTCGAATTTAAAAAATCTTTTTGCGTTAGATAGTCCATTTATCGAGGAAGGCTATAGGCTACATAACATCACGCTATGACCATTAGGAGCGGAGCAGGAATAAAAAATGTTGCAAAAACGGGTGTTTTTTTTCCTTTCGTTTTTCTCTCTTATGTGACGCAGACGAAGTTGCGTGGGTCAGCTAGTTCTTGATAAAATGGTCACAGAAGCAATTCATGAATTATGAATTATAATAGTCGCAGAATCTGAATGGTCACACAATTCAGAATCTACGAAAGCCCCTCGGGCCCCTCGGGCTTTAGACCCTCGGGAAGCCGACTATTATTGTTAATAAAAAACGATGACAGAATTTAGCTAATAATTTGGAGAAAAGACAAAGACAAAGACAAAATAATAATACCACACAGATTAAGAACACATTCAAATCAGTGTCGTCAAAATGATTTGGTACTAATGCAATAACTAAAATAAGAGGTTGAGATTTTAATGAAGCCATTTTACTAGGCAGCAAATTAAAAAGGCAATCATCTCGACGAAGAAGAACCAGGCAGCTACCAAATACATTCAAATAGACTTTCAGAATTCAGTGTCAAAAGATCAAAATATTTTATTTCACATAGGCCTGGATGGGCACTTATAAAACGTCGAAAAAGGTGCACGGTTCGCGTTGGTCGATTCCATGGAGAAGAACCGGCAAAAAACTCCATGGTTACTCTTTTCAAATCATTTGGTATTACAATATTATTATGTTTCATACTAAATGTTATTAGAATGTTATTAATAGTGTTATTAAAAATCGCATTTTAAGTCTGAATCTGTCAAAAATATAATCATTTACAGCTTGCAGCAAAATTTTGAATAGTTTTAACTAAAAAAAAATGGCGATTTGACCTTTTCAACTAGCAATAATCGCACCTCGGAGCGATTTGACCTTCAGTTACATTTAGGATTTGCATTATATCACACATGTTATCTTTGACCATCTAACACTTCAACTACTTCTGCTAACCGTAGCAGCGTCTTCCGGTGCGTTGCACAACATACCACAGCCGATCTGTTTTCACTAGAAAGCTGCATCCAATATGTGTAACACTAGAGGATAGGATTATCTTTAACCCTGAGTATTAATGTAACTGTCCATGAAAGTTATGCGTATTGAGATGGAACTGTAGGAAAGTGTTGCTGGTGTATATCTGTATTCTACATATTTCTATACTAATACTAGCTGACCCACGCAACTTCGTCTGCGTCACATAAGATGGAAAAAGCTACCTACTACTGCCTACCTACTACCACCTACCTACTACTACCTACCTACTACTACCTACCTACTACTACCTACCTACTACTACCTACCTACTACTACCTACCTACTACTACCTACCTACTACTACCTACCTACTACTACCTACCTACTACCACCTACCTACTACTACCTACCTACTACTACCTACCTACTACTACCTACCTACTACTACCTACCTACTACTACCTACCTACTACTACCTACCTACTACTACCTACCTACTACTTTTTACCGTTTAAACCTTCCCAAGACTTCCACAAATCATTCAAAACCAAAATGAGCCAAATCGGTCCAGCCGTTCTCGAGTTTTAGTGAGACTAACGAACAGCAATTGATTTTTATATTTATAGATAGATAGATTATAAAGAGGAACGATTTACATTTTTGTATGTAACAAATAAACTTAAAAACAACTATACCGATTTGAAAAATTATTTCAGCAATGTATAGCTACATTTTCAGCGAGTATATCTTATCCCCGTACTCCCACGGGAACGGGAACTACGTGGGTTAAACCGAGTGATGTCCGCTAGTTGTTTTTTAATAACAACATGCGTATTATTGGTCTCCACCGATCACAGTATCAGATCACCACGGATCACAGCGAGTTGTATACCGTTATCCGTTTCCCTCGGGTTTATTTACACCTGCCGAGATTTATCCAGAGGGCTCAATTCAAGGTGTGCAACTGTGAACATTGTCTTGTTGTATTAATTTTGGTGTTTTTATTTTTACTAGGTAATTTTACTTATTTTATATTGTGTGTTTTTCTATTGTATGTGTTCAAAAATGTATTCTATAATGTTTGTTGAATTTGAATTTGAATTTGTCTTATAGCATCGTATTGGAATAGTCTGTAAGGATGTTATAATTGGTGTAAATAAATAAATAAATAAAATAAATAAATATTTGGTTGGGTTGGGTTATTATGTACTTTCATTTATTGAATAGTTTAGAATTGAAATAGTTCTTTATTCCTTACAATTTGGTATCAAGAGTAACGAACATTTTAATTAACTTTTCTGCTTTCGTGTGTCTAGTGCCAAACCTGGTGACAGAGTTTTTATGTCACCCATTGGCCTCCGACTAGGTTTTACATGCCGTCGAGAAATATCTTTCAGGCACGCTGGGTCGCTGGTTTACTCGGTTTCCTATCCATTAAGTAAGAAGTATTCCTTAGAGCGCACCTATTTCTAAGCGCAACTAAATCATTCCTCGGAGCGCAACCATTAGTTGCGCTCAAAAATTTAAATTAAAAATATTATATGATTATTCCTCAGAGCACAACCATGATTACAATGAATAGAGAAGGGACAAGTCATTATATCGAGATGGACAGTTTTAAAGAACCTCCCTCTGCGTCGAGTCCACTCGTGATTTTTAATTTTCTACAGTTGATAGCCCATCAAAATGTACTAGGCTAGCAGAAGTTCAAGGAGTAGTGAATTTTTATATTCCGGGTATCTAAGTAGGTAGGTACTTACTGTTTAATATTATCTCAGAACAAACTAGCTTGGCACACTTTTATTATCCAATTATATTTTCCCGGTTTAAGTTGGTAAGAAAAGAAATGTCTGATGAGATGACGAAAAATAGAGGAGTATGGAAGAAGAAGACATGCTGCGCCGACCCCAAATAAATTGGGATAAGGGCAAGAGAATGATGATATATTTTCCCGGTTTGCTTTGATGTTGTCCTTCATCGAAGCAAGTGATAATTACACAATACGCATATGAATCCGGGAAATCAGAGGCTTATGTCTTGGGTTTGAACTCGAGACCTATGATAGTCCCAGAGTCACGCCACTTATTAGGCTACACCAATTCAATTAGATAAGTATAACTAGTAGATTTAGATTTAAGGTGTGGCTTCTGAATGGTGTGCTTTGAAAATATAATCGTTCTCGTTCTAGAATAACTTTTATAACCAACTAGCTGATCCGCGAAATTCCTCTGCGTCATATAAGAGAGAAAAACGAAACGTTTTTGCAACATTTTTAAGTCTTTCAATACGTAGGCAGACACTCCATTTTACACTAGTGAGCAGTGGCGAGGGGTTCAAACAACTCGAAACTTACCGGCTTCCCTTTGGGACAACGACTATACTGGAGTCTACTATTGCCAAAAGTAAAACAATGTAGGTAATTCAGATAGGACGTGATTGCCCAAACATGACTAAAACTACAAATGGTTCGATGTATGGTTATTTGAAAAGGATATATTACATTAAATTAACGGGGACAGCGTGCGGGGACAACAGGAAGTAATATTTTTTATTTTATTAAATTCCCTTTGTCCCCTTTAACGGGGACATGGACTGCGGGGCCAACGGGAATACATCATTTGGACAATATTAAAAATATGCACCGGACCGGCTTAGGTACCTGTAACAAATTTCGCTACTGCTAGTGAGTGGTTTTTTTGCACAAGTGAAGTGTTACTGACGTAATTAAAAGGTTCTATTAACTAACACAACTGTACGTGTATTTTATCATATGGGTCAAAGTAGTCTGAAAAAATTAGGTGTTTGTTTAATTTCCCTGCAACAAATATATTTTAATTCATGACATGTTCAAATTATTAATCAATACCTTACTTAGATCTCAGGCCAACCTCATCCTAACTAGATGATCGAGTCACACGCTCACACCTTTACCAGCACGTCGTTCAAAAACACTCCTCTCCATTTTATAGCTCTTCAATAGTTACCGATATCCTCAATTATAATCAGCACCACTTCAAACTGTCAATATCCATCTGGTATAGCCAACAATTTGAGCGGAAGTATGATAATTGACTCGCTAATTGCGACCTAGCAGGTGATACAACAATCTGGGAGTATTGCCACAGTGTAGTTAGTCACAGTGGTTTATCTTTCGTTACAGGACCTGAGAAAAATCGAGGTGTATGTCACTTATCAATAATAATAATAAATAAATAAATATCTCTGGACATTACACACAGCGCCATCTAGTGCCACACTAAGCAAGGCTTTTGTCGTGGTCACCAGACAGTTGATATACTACATATATACTTTTCTTATAGTTATCAATACCGCGGCTTAATTTTAATTAAAGTCGTACAGGGATTTTTTAGGACTTTAACTATGTGAGGGTATATAGGAGGGTGTTATAAGTAATTTTTGTGAAAGCGTTTCACGAAATTATATTTGAAGAAAACAACTATGCCTAGGTCCTGAAGCTTAGGATCGGTCAATAAAATGCGGTTTTAGGAAGATATGTGCATGATTGGACGTCTTTCGGCTAAAAGTTGATGACGTCCGAAGTTTGGCAATGCGGAACATTAACTCTTCCCTCTTAACCCTGACCGTACTACGTGCGACGGCTCTGCAAAAATACGCACTTTATACTACTGTTAGGTAGTTATACTGTGAAACTGTTGTATTGTGATGTAATATGTGGAAAGCATCGGACATGGGAACTTAGGATACAATGGTCGTTTCACGGAAACATTTCTGCTTTGATTAGGCCGTTTGTAGATTTAGTTGCTGTGTGTTTATAATTCAATTTATTTTAAGTTGATATCTTCATTAAATATGATAATCAATTGCTGCTTTTTTATGTGTTGTGTCAATTTCAAAAACTTCTTTCATAACATTTCAACTAGAGCATTCATTTAAATTGTAATTAATAATTATGTTCATCATCATCATAATTATAAGCCTGAAACCAGTCAATGCTGGGTGGTTCTGTGTGACCATTCAGATGGGTCTTGTGACTTTGGTGAAGTCGCCTAACGCTCTGTTTGGACGTCCCTTACTTGGTTAATTATTTTAAAAGCATACAGACTAACATACATAAAACATTAAAGATATAGACTCTATATCTTTAATATCTTACGTATGGTTGAAAATAAACGGATGTGGTTGCTGTTGTTAAATTACGAGTAGGTAGAAGAACTTACACTACTTTATATAAATAAATAAATAATATCGCTGAAAACTAACACACAGCGCCATCTGGTGCCACACTAAGCTAGGCTTCTGTCGTGAACACCAGGTAGTTGATATACTACATATATACTTTTTTGTTTGTAAATACATACTTATTATACATATAAACATCCATGACTCGGAAACAAATGTCCAAGCTCATCACACAAACATTTGCTCCTACCGGGATTCGAACCCAGGACCCTAAGAACGTAAGGCAGGCTCACCACCACTATGCTATTCGGGTCGTCAATATTTGAATAGTCTTATATCCTCAACAGGAAATTCAATGAAAACTATCAATGAGTACTCTCATACAATAATAAATCGGGTTAAACGTTTCGGTTCGTTGATCATAGACGATACAATATGATCTCGCAATCATATCAAATGCATCAAAAAGCATTCCATTGTTCAACAGTTGTTAATGTGCAGAGAAATTAAGACTTAACGATCATCTTATCATTGTAAGAAAGAAGAGGACAATTTAATCCTAAAGAGAGACAAATAATCCTAAAGGATGAAAAACACCTCTTCACGAAGCCGAAAGACACTTGTTCTCACCATCATTGCGGTCATTTTTTGGTTCTACACCATACCTGGGAACCTTCTAGTTACGGAGACATGAGGGGTCGAAGTTAAAACTTCTTGACAAGTTTTTTTTTAACACGTCAACGACCCCCGTTCTATTCAATCCATCCATCAGCACAATGTTTTAAGTGCGTTACATTGAGTTCTACCACAAAACATGGTTTATAACCTCAAAAAAAAAGTTGTTTCCCAGCAATAATTTTTGCGTAAAGTTACTTAGTTTGATGTGCAAAATGCTTGGTTAACGGCTTTGTGATGAGGTGGTTTCACCCTGTATACTAACTGCCTATCCTAATAAATAAAGTAAATAAAAATTAATATCGCTGGACATTACACACAGCGCTGTCTAGTGCCACACTAAGCAAGGCTTGTGTCGTGGTAACATCCTATCCTATCTAATTTTATCACTTGCTTCGGTGAAAGAAACCACCATTGACGGCATGTAAAGCCAAGTCAGAGAGCCATGGGCGGCATCAAAACTCTGACATCACATTAAACCACTAACAACACGAAAATTAAAAGCAGAGAGATACTGTCTATGTCACCGTAAAATTGTCAAATACGTTATATTGTAATATCTCTAGCGATATTGTAAAGTCTCGAATTATTGTCAAATGAACATACTGATACAACAAAACGCATTATTTTTCATGAAATGCATGCGCCCTTGCCCAGTGGCACAACTCTCATGAAAAGTAATGCACCATTCCTGAGAAATACCGATTAATATAACATAACCTTAAAACACTTTATATTCCCCCTAAAAAGCGTAGTCGACGGAGCCGCGCTTCGCGGGGCCCCTATTTCCGAGTGCACGGTTTAAAGGAACCTAACTAACCTAACGGGGGGGTGCCCCAAGTCCCGATTATGGGGGCAGAGATACTTCCGTATGTTCAGTTGACAATAAATCGAGACATTACAATATCGCGAGAAAAAACACGTTATATTGTAATATAACGTGTTTGAAAATTTTACGGTGACATCCATACTTAGTACAAGGTAAAAGAACGTAGAAATTGACGATGTTACTTTAATTTCTTCTTTCTAGTCTTTAGCACAAAAGAGTTACCTACATTTGATGCTCTTGAAGAGAGATTAGAAAGGCAGGTTCTTCGCACATCGTTGAATCAAGACTGATAGTAACTGCCTCATCAGACGTTCTGTAAGACGCTATCAAGGAATCTAAAGCAGTAATTTGGACAAAATTGACATTCCTCTTACTTTTAACTGCTTAAGGCTAAATAGATATCGCAGATGATGCAATTAACTCTCCAAAATACCGAACATACAGACAAATGAGTCAATAAATCAATAATCACAGTATTTACCAATCACAAATCGGTATCTTAATCTAATTACCTAAATTACAGTAATTACATTCGTAATAAAATCGGCCGAGGCACTAGACAATGAATAATTACAGATCTATTTTTTGATAATGCTAAACTATCTGCCAGCAATCGACTTCCTTACTATTTACCAACATAACTCTACAAGTGGCTAATCCCTGAACTAAAAGTTCCTCCAACGGTTAAAGTAGAAGTAGAAGCTACTAGCGCCATTGTCGACAGCAAATATAACTTTGCTGAAACATAACCTGCAATATGTTTGTTTTAAATGGCTTTTATTACAATAGCGTAAAGGTGATTGCTGATAATATAAATGGTCGTTTTGAATTTATGTAATGGAATCCATATGTTGTGTAATAATAAGACAATTATATAAGCGTGTGTAGCATTCCAATATAATTTAGCCCTTGGACATTCAACATTTATTAGAAACTTTGATAACACTGATTATAACACTCGATAAAGCACAAATGCTGTTATAACAAAAGCTACAAACATAGCCATTACAAATATATATATGAGTGAGCTCATTTTTAAATGGTACCTGTTACTTAAATCACAGTTGATAATATCATATGGGCACTTTAGATCGGTGACTTGACTGTTCTTCACACATCGAGAGCCCTCTTGTCTCGGATTTCCGCTATAGATTTCTCTAGCCAGTTGGAAGGTATTGTAACAGGACAAATTTTCTTCAATTATAGCAAATTTTAGCTATTAGTTGGCAAACTAAGTTACCTTCTCCCTTGATGGAATCGCTAAATTAAATCCGCAATTTCAAGGAAACTGCCGAAGAGTTGTTAATAGAAACCAAAAACTGGAGTTCGTCTTTCGGAATACACTTTCAAAATTCAAAAACTCCGTTCTAGAACTAAAGCGAGTTCCTCGAGGTGCTACGCCGCTTGTAGTCCAAAATTTTGCTGGCTGTGTCCAGGAGAACTCGCAAAATGCTTGGGAACAACTGTTCACCTTTCCTTATAGAATCCTTAATATGCAAAAAAAATAAGACAGCCAAAAAAGCTCTAAGTTCAGAAGTCTCTTATGTACATATATTATTGCTGCTCCCGTGTTTGGTAACTTCAAGCAGAAACATATTGCTACCTCGTGCCTTGTGAGATGATCATGAGAAATTATGTATGAATCAGAAGTCAAATCAAATGTTGCCGGAGGAAATCTATAGGTACTTAATATTATAAAGCAGAATAGTTTGTTTGTTTGGTTGAACGCGCTAATCTTAAGAACTACCGGCTCAAATTGAAAAAATATTTTTGCGTTAATGGATAGTCCATTTATCGAGGAAGGTTATAGGCTATATAACATCACGCTATGACCAAAAGGAGCGGAGCAGCAATAAGAAATGTTGCAAGCGGGAAAAAAGCTTCCGTTGAGCAGGCGATGCGTTGCGATATCAAAATTTCACGCGAACGAAGTCGCGGGCAGAAGCCAGTCTTTCATAAAACATTATTACTACTACTACATCTAATGCTAATTACGCTCAATGCTGGTTATGAAAACGTTTATGTTCAGATACTCATAACAAACTGCGTTGATTGATTAAAGCACAAACAAGTAGGTTATCCAAAACACAACCCACATTGTTACGTACCTACCTCGGCTATCGGTACCCATGTAATATCATTGCGACTATAACAAACGGATACAAGCCGTTACAGGTACACCGCTTATTTGCATACTCCTGATTAGATCTTAAATTAGTGACAGGCAATTGAAACAAGCCGTTTTGAAATCAATTATGTCATATATCAATGAATATTGAATGAGTTCTCATTGCTTTCGAGATAGGGTTTATAGAAACTACGATGTTGTTTTGTTATTTGGGTAACTGGTTAAATCGGCAGATGACCTATCAAATTCTACGCGGCAATCTTTGCATTATACTGGTAATATTATCTCGTGTGTCAAATTTTCCGAACCCTAAATTGAGATGAGATAGAGATTGGATAATGATGTTAATTTTAAATGTTAATAAGTGGCTAGAATTTCACTAGCATCATCATCTTCATCATCATCATCATTTCAGCTGAAAGACGTCCACTGCTGAACATAGGCCTCCCCCAAGTGTCGCCACATTGACCGGTCCCTTGCGGATCGCATCCAACGGATTTCCGCAACCTTCACCAGGTCATCGGTCCACCTAGTGGGACGTCTTCCAAACCATCGTCTTCCGATTCGCAGTCGCCACTCCAGAACTTTTCGGCTCCATCGGCCATCCTTTCTGCGAGCAATGTGCCCTGCCCACTGCCACGTAAGTTTAGCAATTCTTCGGGTTACGTCGGTGATCTTGGTTCTCTTGCAGATGTCTTCATTTCTGATTCGATCACGCAAGGAAACTCCGAGCATAGCCCTCTCCATTGTCCTTTGGGTGACTTTAAGCCTTTTGATAAAGCCCATTGTGAGCGACGATCATTAATCGCTCCATCATTTAAGTGGTGATAATGAGCCTAAGATTCATGTAATAGTTTCTAATTGGTAGCGATACATTACCGACATGTCGTTGCCTATTTATCTCACTTCGGTAAGCATAGCGCCTTGTCAACCGTTTCGCGATTTAGCAGATTAGTTCGATCGTGTGCACTTCCTCGCGTTTATTATTGATTACTATCTGAGTAAGCTTAGGAAATACTCCTTGCTTCGTTCGACATTTATATAAAAAAAATACTTTGCACACCAGAAATTTCTCTTGTATCGTGTTCGGCGCGTTTACACAAACTAAAACTGCCACTCCTGGAACTTGTACGCCTTACAAATATTTCATCATCATCATCATCTCAGCCGAAAGACGTCCACTGCTGGACATAGGCCTCCCCCAAGTGTCGCCACATTGACCGGTCCCTTGCGACTCGCATCCAACGGATTCCCGCAACCTTCACCAGGTCATCGGTCCACCTAGTGGGAGGTCTTCCAACGCATCGTCTTCCGGTTCGCGGTCGCCACTCCAGAACTTTTCGCCAGCACAAATTACAAATATTCATTCTTTAAATATTGAACCCACTCAGCCACTGCACTACCCGTGCCGTTCGTTGGGTTAACCTGAACTTGAATATTATTTGCTCGCACTATGGTCCTGTTAATATCTAGTTGAACTGCTGGCTGATGGTCACCAGTAACGTATTCATAGAATGTTTCCTGTCGATCTGTTGGAGACTTTGAGTACCTAATGATCTTCGCTGCATGACCTTAAATTCAATGATAAGGCTCCTAATCTAACACAAGAGCAACATATCCTAACCGGTGTTACACGCAGTTACTTAAGTATAAAGATTTGCAATGATAACCAAGACAAAAAAAAATTACGACGTGTTTCTTCAAATTTTCTCCTCCTCTCGAAGTCTTTTGGAGTTTGCTAGAAATTACAATCAATTGTCTCAACCAGTGGCGTAGCCACCTAGGGGCTAGGCGGGACAGTGCTCCGGGGCCCTCAAGCTCAGGGGGCCCTCGAACCCTGACCAGAAAATCACGATCGAACTGAACTTTTGAAAATTTCTCCCATTTTCAAAATAAATATGACAGGTTGCAACCAGACTTTAATCATGGCAACTCAGTTCAGAGAAATTCGAAAGTTATACCTACGGAATTCCCCTGAATTCTTTCTGTTGGTTGGCAGAGTTGTCTATTTGATGGATGGCGATATGTGCATTTTATTATTATCGACGAGCTGATGTTAAAGTACCTTAGCATTTTTTAAGTATTTGTATATTTAATATTTTTTTCTTGATAAAACCTAACCAGTTTAGATAGCAGTGGGGCCCCATTTTTATTTGCCCCAGGGCCCTTGATTACCTAGCTACGCCACTGGCTCAACCAATAACAAAAACCAATCATACTGCTTCCGTGCCTGAATATCAAAGCCTATTGCAATGCACAATGATGCAACAAAACAATAAAATAAGTTGGTAACAAACGTAACGAGAATGTCTTTGTATGCAAAGACAAACAATCAAACAGAAATAATTATAAAGAGACCCGTTTATCACTCGTCAAATCAACATATAATAATAATCGAGGCTTCGACATTACGTAACAGTTAATGAGGCGGGCAGGTAATGTAGTCACATTAACAAACTCCATGTATCCTTGTTGGAACAAGTACCAGAATTATACCAGGCCTTTCCCACGCCAATATATAAGCTGTTCAGTTTAAGACATTTACTGTATACCTGTTTGTTGTAGTTTTGTTTAGAGCTGGCTAGTGTGGGCTAGATAGAATACCAAATGAGACACAAAAAACAAAATGAGAGTTACTTCAAAAGTACTGAACCCGTATCTACTCTAATCAGCTGTTTTTCATTATCAAGTATGAGTTAGTTACTAAATGTCTTTCAAAGGTTCGAACCCGGGCAGGCAAATTACTTTGTGTTATTTATTTCATCACGACTGCTCTTAAAAACGGTGAAGGAAAACATCGTGAGGAAACTGGCATGTCCTAGAACCAAAACTCCGAAGACAAGTGACATCTAGGTACTCGTACCAACCCGCACTGGGCACGCGTGGTGGATTATAGCCCATACGCAAAAAAACGCGCTTTGACGTGGAGTTGCGGACACCAGCCCGTTGTACAATACAATACTTCATGTCTTCTGGAAAAAACTTGCGGGGCAGACTTTGGGGACGGCCAATAGAAGTGAAAACTCGTAGCCGATGTGCAGCTACGAAAAGTAGAAATAGAGCTACGAAAAGCGAACATGACAGTCACGCGTGTTCCATAATTTTTGTGCACTCAAAAGGTGCTCAACGCACCTGTAGAACTTTTTTCTTCAAAAATAGTAGTTAGCTCTTACTTTTCAAAGCCTTGACTGTTTAGCCAGGATCTACAACAACGATGTACGAATCAAAAATTTGGCAAAACACCTAGGACCTACGTATTAACACATTTCAACAAAACACGGTATGAGACTAAAGTAATGCGAAAATATTTTTAGGGACATCTGAACCTGTAGCCTATAGCCTATGCAATGGATGTCTTTCGGCTAAAATGATGATGATGCTGATGATGATGATGACATCGAAACACCTTGTTGGAACACCTGAAACAAAAATTAAACTTAAATGTACCTAGTGTCAATCATCTTCCGGCATTGATCCTATGTTACCACGGGCCCGGCACAACACGTTGTTATTAACCCTTTTCCTGTCCCATGAGCCACATATGGTTCAGAGCGATTGTTTAACTATTGTTTCTTTTCGTGGACAGTGAATGTGTTAAGTACCAATAAGATGTGCTGTAAATCGCTGAAACCTACTTATTATATCATGCAGATCCGAAATGCAAAACAAGGCTTCAAATCTTCGGATATTCCTACCAACATTTTTGTGATGTAACTAACCCACAAAAACTGGCCATTCCAACAAACCAATATGTAACATTGCAAAAACAATCTCGAAATAAAGGTATCGTGGGAAAAATCAGCAGCTCTCCACAAATTAAAAAGTTCGCTGTTCAACGAGGCAGAGCTGCGACGATGTACAATCGTGAAAGTTGGTATCGAATGCGTGCTGGTATCGCGGTCTCGTGGTATCGAATATCGTCGCAACGCTTTGATTGACACAGGAATAGGCCCCAGGCTGTGTGCCCACATTGTGGTGTCTGCGTTAGCACAAACCAACAATACCTTGTAGATTTTACGGTTTGTATCACTAATGTAGTTATTCAGGGATGGCAATATTCGCGAAGTTTTATCACTGTTCTTGCATGACGGCGGCATGCAAGAACAGTGAGGTCGTCCAAGTGGTCGCAAGTTCAAACCCCAGAAACCACGCGTTCACTTTTAGGAATATCAATTATTCTAATTGTGATTTTACAAAAATCTCAGTGGAATATAATGTCAGCAATCACCATAACAAGCAATGGCAATAGCGGCCGAAAAATAATACCGCTAGTAATATGTCATAAATGTAAAAAGAAGGTAAACATTAAAAGTACGGCCTTGTGCTCCGCGTGTGATAACAGATACGAACTTGATTGCGATGGATACCCAGAACACACATATCGGCTCAAGGACCCAGAAGCAAAACAGAAATGGAGATGTAAGACGTGTATCAGAAGCAAAAGATATGCTAAAACCGACTCATCATCTGGCATTACTTTAAGAAAAAAACAAACTATTTTGAAGACCGTATCACCTAAGCAACAGGTACAGTCAAATAGTACAATGTTATTCGATTCCCAAATACTTACTGACTGCGAAACCTCTGATGAGTCATATATAACTCCCAATAAATTATCAAGGAGTGTGGACAGAACTGTAAGTGATATGATAACTACCTCAGAGATGAAAGAGACAATCGCGCAACTTACACTCAAACTGGAAAGTACGGAAAACGAATTAGGAAATTGTTTGTTAGAAAACACCGATCTGCATAAACAAATCAACGAATTATCCACGGAAATCAACACTCTAAAGTCCCTGTGCCAATCTTCTACCATTGTTCAAAACCCGGGGTCAATCACAAAGAAAAAGAAGCAAGCCCTATTACAGCAACACAACTTGAGTTCTTTACCGTCCTCTCCTTCGTCCGCCTCATTGAAAGTGGAGACCAATGAATACGTAGTTAGCCTGGAACAGGAAATACTAACAATGCAAAAGAAATTACAGGCCGCAGAACAAGAGATCGCATTGCTGACAGAGCGTATTAATTCCTGTGAATATGTCAATCAGCAAAATTATGAAATTGCAGCACAAGTGAGTAATTTTACTACCAAAAATATTGCAGGCATCAAACACAAAAACAAGCTTGCTATCTTCAGCAGCAATTGCACAAGGGGGACTCTGCCCTTGATCGAAGAAGTATTCTCTAATCAATTTGAGTATTGTCATTATTTAGTATCTAACGTCACCTCAACAGACTTCTTAAAAACCTTTCAATACAAATTAAAAGATTTCTCAATTAATGACTACTGCCTGATCTTCATCGGAGAAATAGATCTGCAAAATGGTGACTATGCAAATATACTTCACAAGCTAAACTACTCTCTAAGGAATGTAACGCACACTAATATTGTTATCTGCACTCCGATCTACGTAAAAGGAGCATTAATACACAATTATAAAGTGGAGTTTTTCAATAATCTCCTCCTAACAGATATAAAAAATAATGAATACGCATATTTTTTCGATAGCAATGCTAGCCTATCGCACGAAATGTTTTCCTACAATACTGGGAAAATAAATAAATACGGATGGAGAAACATATTTGACCAGATTATGTGCAAGATAATGATTGACTACAAATTATTCAGTTCACAAGAAGTTTTGCCAATCACAAAGATTTGCACTCATGACAACTCGGCCTCAACAATTACTGAGATTACAAATAAGCAAGAGTACATTAAAACAACGAGCGATCAGTTTTTTCTATAATAAATCATCAATTATTAAAGTACCTATTATCAAGTCTGTTTGCCCAATTCGAACAAATGTGTTCATATGTCATCAAAATGTATGTGGTATCAGTAACAAGAAAAGTGAACTAGAGGTTTACATAAATTCGCTAGATAAGAAAGTAGACTTTATTTGTATAAGTGAACATTTTTTAAATGATAAATCGATTTCTGTATTTAATCTCGAAAATTATAACTTAATCTCTTACAATACGAGGAACAAAAAAACCAGAGGGGGGAGTCTAATCTTGGGACACATAGACAGAAAAGTGGAAAATATAGATTTTATAAACAAATTGTATAAGATGGAAGCCTTTGAAGTGTGTTGTATTAAGGATACTCGTACTAGTCTATATTTGTGTTGCTGTTATCGCACTCCCAATGACAAGAATTTTGCTCATTTTATGTTAAATATGGAGAAGATGTTGGAATATTTGTTCAATAAGAAAAGCGTTATTTGTGGTGATTTTAATGTGGACTTAATGGTTGAGAGCAAAAACCGGACTGAATTTATAAGTTTACTGGCATGTTATAATTTCCGACTGCTTATTAATACACCTACGTTTATTCGCAACAATTGTGAATCTTGTTTAGATAATGTTATCACTAATCTGCCTGATGATTATGTAAAACAATGTGATGTAGACCACAATGGCTTGGCAGATGGACACGGTGCACTATTGGGCGACTTTTTGTTAGATAATATTGATAATTCAAATAATAATAAATATATAGTCGTAAATAAAAGAGTCTTTAACACCAAAAACCGCTTAGCTTTTAGACAAAGTATTCTTGAAACTGATTGGATTAGTATGGGTATGAACAAGTTCTTGAAGACATTTGCTTCAATTTTCAAAAATAGTTATAAAAAGAGAGAACAAAAAATTAAACTCAAAAATGGTTTCAAACTAAGGTGGATGACAAAAGGCATTAAAAAATCAAGTCAAATGAAACGTTTGCTGTGTGCTGGTGGTACCAAGCTGGAAGACAGTGTTAGGAGTTATAAAAATAATTATATAAGAATATACAGAAGGGTACTGTCTAAGGCCAAGAAAATTACAATATCGGAAAGTATTAACAATTCTTGTAATTTGAGTAGAGAGGTTTGGAGAGTTATAAATAAGAGCACAAATAAAATAAAAGCACCGCATTCTGAAATTCCCTTGCTTAAATGTGACGGTAAAATTATAGAAAATCCCTTAGATATTGCAAATGTATTGGTAAATCAATTTGGCTACAAATATATTTTGAGTATTTGTGAGAATCTAGATCCCCGAAAACTTCTAGAACAAAGCACCAAAAGGGTTCAAAATGACATGGTTATTGCCCCTGTTACTCCTGGTGAGATAGTAAAAATAGTTAATCGTATGGAAAATAAGAAATCATGTGGTTATGACGACATTCCCATAGCAGTTGTTAAAGAAAATTTAGATATATTAGCTGAACCTTTGACTAGTTTTTACAATAAATGCATTTTAGAAGGTATTTTTCCGGAACAGTTAAAAATAGCGAAAATTGTTCCACTCCACAAAAAGGGTTCAAAAACAGATCCAAAAAACTATAGACCCATCTCTTTGCTCCTTATTTTATCCAAAATTTTTGAGAAAATTATTAAGAGTAGACTTGTACTTCATCTAAATATAAACAAGGTATTGCACTTAAGACAATTTGGATACCAAAAAAATGTCGGAACAGGGGACGCTATTTATACATTAGTGGAAGATATTATTAGTAAATTTAATAGGAAAAAGAGGGTAGCTGGCATTTTCCTTGATTTAAGCTCAGCCTTTGATACAATTGACCACAAATTACTCATTGCAAAATTAGAGCATTATGGTGTGAGAGGCAAAACGTTACAACTCTTCTCCTCATTTTTAAGTAACAGGAAAATGTATGTAGATATTAGTAATATGATAGCAAAAGGTAATAGCAATGGTAATAGATCTTCTATGCAAGATATAGTAGCAGGCGTACCCCAAGGCTCGATCTTGGGGCCTATATTGTTTATACTCTTTACAAATGATTTAATTAATTACATGGCTTCAATATTTCCCGACACACAGCTGACCGTTTTTGCAGATGACACCAACGCAATAGTTGAAGCTAACGATATACAGGAGCTTTCTGCTAAGGTTAATGCAGTTTTGAGAGTTTTTAAATCTTGGTTTGATGGTAACAAGCTTTTAATTAACACTGAAAAAACCAAAATAATGTTATTTAGTACAACAGCTCGTAATAAAGACAACATGACGATCGCACTTAATGACGTTAAAATTGACATAGTTAATGAGGCAAAGTTTCTAGGGATATACATTGATAAATATTTAAATTGGAAAAGAGAATTGCAAGCCATTGATTCGTATATTTCTTCAGCGTGTTATGCCTTACGCAGTCTTAGGGACGTATTAGACTTAAAACACCTTAAAAAAGTATATTATGCTCTAATAGAATCAAGGTTAAGATATAGTGTTCAGTTTTGGGGGAATAGTTACAAATATAACTGCCAGAGAGCCTTTGTGCTCCAAAAAAGGGCCATACGAACCATGGTCCGGATATCGCAAATAGAGAGCTGTCGACCGCACTTTATAAATTTAAAAATTCTTGCTGTGCCCAGCCTCTATATTTTAGTACTGCTGGTTAATTTTAAAAAATACTTACATAACTATGAAACAGATGAGGAGAGACAGGTGAGAGAAAGTACGCGCAGAAAAGATTTTAAAAACAAAATAATTCCCCAACTTAATATTGTTCAGCATAGTGCTCAATATCAAGCAGTGCGGATTTTTAACAGGTTGCCATTGGACTTAAAAACTATAATTTATGAAAGCTCATTTAAGTCAAGACTCAAAGCATTCCTATTGGAGAAATGTCTGTATTCGATAGACGATGACATATCCCCTTCTTAATTTTATAGATATCAGTTTATGTGAGACTGGGTAATAATAGATAGTAATGTTATGTTGTTATTTTTTTATTAAGTAGGCGTAATGTTTTTGAATTTTTATTAGTATTGATTTCTTTGTATTGTTTTTATTTTGCTAATTTTTGGAATATTTTCTATAATTTTGTGTTAGGTTAGGTTAATTTTACGTATATTTTGTTATTCATTTATTTTTAGATTAAGATTTCAAACACAATGTAAATTGTTCTTGAATAAATTGAATTGAATTGAATTGAATTGAATTGCAGCTTAATTTCTTTCATATTTGGTCGTTTGTTGGGCATTTTATATTACAGTTCTCAGCTCCATAACCACCGCGCCTGCGGCTCGGGTGTAAATTCCGCCTCGGATGCAATAACAAAGTTTCCCCACTTCTATGAAAATGTTCTATTTTCTTCTTGTGGTATCAGTCAGAATGTGATAGTCGCTTATCATCACTCATTATGTGTCAAATTCTTGCTTTCTTATTATTTCTATTCAAATAACTGCGTGCGTCTGTGTAAAGAAGCATGGCGCAGCCGAATTGATGATTGTCATTTGTTATTAACAGACGAAGGAACGGATAGGCTGGTATTCTCATTTAATTTCCCATACTGGCATCTTATAGATGTTCAGTGTCTCTTAGTAAGGAAAATTAGGAAAGAAATGTTCAACCTTCACAAGGTGTGCATCGCTAACCCTGTGCAAAGCAATTAGGTTTCAATGACAATGTAATGCTGTACCAACTCGGACTATCAACAAGTGCTTTTGGATAATTTGCTTCATAATGTACGATGTTTAAGAGCCGGTTAATGGTGTTTATTATTCGATCTTCTAGGGAATGTACGGAGACTTTTCTTGTGTACCCTACATGTGTTTCAGCAGCAAACAGCTATTTAAAACACATTTTTGTAGGAGAAAATGTCACTTAAACAGCTGTTTTTAGATAATTAAACCGTTATCTTTTCGGTGAACATGGACCTTAGTATTAATTTATATGTATAAAATATCGGTGTGTGCTTATGACGTACTAAACGATAAGCACCGTCTATTGAATTTTCCTAAATCCATTCAATAGATGCTATCGTCGACTATCCGTTAAAATAGGTATCAGTATGCCAAAGGAGATCACCCAGCCTTCATACATTTTTGGGTTATTTTCAAAAGTAAACTTATTGCTTGGATAGAGCATTAAATCAAAAAATTGAGAATTGCCTTACAACTTTGGTGTAAGAATATAAAAAAAAATGTTTATTATGTTATGCCCATCCAAATGATAAGCTTATTTTGGTTGTTACTTTTGAAAATAGCCCAAATCTGGGTGATCTCCTTTTAGTTAGATCCGTCCAGTGGTTTGAGCCGTACGTTGATATTAGTCAGTACAATTGCAGTAGGGTTAATGAAAAATAAAATCTAATTCATCCGTCATATAGATTTCTAAAAAATATTGGACACGGATTTTTTCTTTTTTCACGTTAACAAAAACTGAAGACATACATTTGAGCAACGTTTTTACCGGGAAGTGTCGTAACAAGCCCACACTCATGATCTCTCCGACATTTTTTATTAATTTGATTAAAAAAACACGTATCCAATATCTAACTGATGGATGAAGCGGAATCTTATTTTTTGGTCAGTATTTTTATTTTAATGTTATCTCATAAATCGGAATACCACTCATGTAAGGATCCAGAATTAGCAAAACAGGGAAGGTTGCCGTTGTGTTCAAATTTCAAATCTATACTAATATTATAAAGCAGAAGAGTTTGTTTGTTTGTTTGTTTGTTTGGTTGAACGCGCTAATCTCAGGAACTACCGGCTCGAATTGAAAACATTTTTTTGCGTTGGATAGTCCATTTATTGAGGAAGGCTATAGGCTATATAACATCACGCTATGGCCAATAGGAACGGAGCAGCAATGAAAAATGTTTCAAAATCGGGGTAAATTTTATTCCCTTTGTGAGCTTTTTCTCTCTTATGTGACGCAGACGAAGTTGCGTGGGTCAGCTAGTACTACATACATAGTTAAATGAACCAACATTCCAGAGTAGACGGGTCACCTCGAACCAATTTTAAACACAACGAACCTAGCACTTTCCCACGACATGAATTGAAAGGGCACTTTACAGCTTACTCAAGTTACTGCGATCAACATTTCACTGCTAGGTTCCATATACAACCACAGCGTGAATAATACTGCGACAGCCTGTTACACCTTCTTGGGGAACTGGGGTTTTTGTATGTGATTTGTGTAGTCTGTGTACAGTTTGAAAAGTGTGGAACGGTCAAGAGGGTCGCTAAGAATTGATGCTGTGTGTGCGTCAAAACATGTAGAAGTTACAATAAGCAATTGGAGAGCTAGGTGCAATTGTTTGTGATTTCTAAAGGCAAATTGTTTAAGGTTCCTTTGGGAATTTCAAATTGTTGTCTAAGGGCTTTTACAGACGAGCGGTACGTTGCCAACGGCAGATACTTTTATGGGGCCAGCGGAGCATGCGTATTTCATACAAACGTAATACTAAAATAATTTGTAAATAAAACACATTCTTAAGGTAGTCTGTATTTATTTCGATTGGATTACAAAAAAAATATCTATGTTCCCAAATAAGTATTTTGAAAGGAAAATGATATAAAGACGAGATATAAGGAATTTAAAATTTCTATAGAAAACTTATTTTTCTCATAACTCTTGTTTAAATCAGTGTCCATTCAAAATATACATTTAGAAACCTAGATATTAGGTAACCCAGTCGTAATAAATACACATTACCTTAAGAATAAGTTTGATTTACAAATTATTTTGGTATTACGTTTGTATAAACTACGCATGCTCCGCAGGCCTCTTACATTGCAGCCGTCGACGACGCGATTGTATCGGCGCCAGTCGTCAAAACAGATTTACACGGCATGCCACAACTGTATAAGCGTCGACACGTCGCGGCGTCGCACAGTGGATCGTCCCCATACAAGAGGTCGGACATAGAATTAAAAATTGAAAAAGTATTTAATTGAAAAAAATGAAATATACAGTTGCATTACTCTATTAAGGAACTACAAAAAATGTTACTACAATTTTTTTATTTGACCAGTACTTTATGAGCAATTCGATGAAAACTGTTATTTTTGTATGAAAATGGTCACAAAAATGTCTGTAGCTCACGATTCCCTCCTTGTTTCGATTTGCGGTTTTCACTACTGTTATTTACCCATTTTATGCCACATTTTCTCCAAGGACACATGGTGCCCCCAGCGACCCCCTTCCGAGATATTTTGCTTTTAATAACTATACTTTTTTATTGTATAACTGATGAAATGGAGGTACATTAAGTATATTCATTACTGAGAATAAGTCATCCCTAAGTAGTTCCTTAAATAACAGGTGCATTTGCGATTACTTTAATGACTTATGAGCGCTTCTGTTGCCATACAGCAAAAGCGTTAAGGAGTCCTTAAGTAAAGATTACCAGTACTTGCTTAATCTAATTAGTTATTGTAATTACTATGTTAACAGTCCTTAATCTCTGCACTGTGATTGTCTAATGTCGTCATTAGCTATAACACAAAACAAAAAAAGAACAGAATAAAAATAAATACACAAAAACAAGAAATTAACAAAGAAACCGCTTGTTAATAATAATACTAGGTACTATAAGACTTAAACTATATTTTCTTCATCTTCATCAATAACGACATCAGATCATCACTATCGTCATCATCTTCTTCAACGTCACTACATGCAGCAAGTGTATCAGTTGAAACGTCAATGAACTCCAATTCACTCTGATGACGTATGAGTAAATCGTCTAGTTCTCTAAATGAAGACTTTTTGGCTTTATTTGTCATCTTCGGTCGTAAGCTGGTGAGAAGAGGATCGGAAGATAACAGCAGATTATGAAGAATGTCTTCATTAGTGGCGATGCTACTATGCTTTCGTGTATGACATTCTCTAAATTTACGAAAATCCTTGTTTCTTGCTTCAGATGCTTCTTCAGACAAAAAACCTATAGGCACTACTGATAAGTGGTCCACTATCTGTGATCCATGAATCAGCAATTTGTGTAAACTTGCTGGCATGTTATACCAAAATTTGAAAAAAAAAAAGAAAAGTTCTGCCCCCAGATTTACTACATAGCTCATTTGAAAGACTGGTTAAAATGCTTAATTTTCTTCTATGGAACTGACAAAATCTGTCCCACGGAATCATAGATATTAGCTGAAACGTGAACTTGAAAAAAGTAGCACATTCACTTGCACATTCAAAATTGTTGAATTAGTCTGTAACTGTGGGTTAGAATTTGATGCACATTGGCACACATAGTAAGTCCAACATTATAAGTTAACCCACAATGGAGTCAACCCTGGGGGCAGCAGTTTTTTTTTTGGTCCAGAGCCCATACATTTTTGGTAATTCTCCTTTGCTGTTTCGTCACAATATGATTTGAATTTTTGGACTTGATTTTTTTCGCCTGAGCATGCAAATGCATTGCAAAATAACGGCGAGTCTTCTAATTAAATTAACGTCTAATTTAGTTATTTCCGCAGTCGTTTCAGGGTTTGCAAAAAACCTTCTTGCAGCATTTCCAGTGTTTGTATTGCCACTACCCTGCTGAACAACGTCTAGAAGTAAGCCTGTACTTCTTCGGAAAGCTTCTCGAATGGCTTCTTTCTTATCTTTAACTTTTTTTTATTTTCGTCACCTTTTGCTTGCCATGATTTTATGTCCATTCTGTAAGCAATGTGTAACAAACACTCCATAGACCGAATCCAAGCATACAATGAACTAAATCCATGCTTGTATAAATTTGTATTCACGGGTTTAGCTCTCACTTCTTCCAAGTTATTCAAAACCCCATTTACTATGAAGCACAAGTTGTTCACCAGCATCAAAATTTGATTCAAGTGAATCGATCAGCCTCCTAACTGTGAGATCAAGGAGGGCTTGGATCCGTAACTTTGCGGAAGTTTTTTCAGTCACAG
Organism: Xestia c-nigrum; assembly: GCA_916618015.1. Classification (NCBI taxonomy): domain Eukaryota; kingdom Metazoa; phylum Arthropoda; class Insecta; order Lepidoptera; family Noctuidae; genus Xestia; species Xestia c-nigrum. The sequence goes on along the minus strand of OU745257.1, from coordinate 20,502,096 downwards.
TTATGTCTTCTTTTGCCGGGTAGCATTTAAGCTTTTCTTTAACTGACAAGTAGTAGCTTGGGTATTTCGCATGACCTTCTTTTAAACTAAAGTCCCGAAGTGTGATGTAACGCCACTTGGATAACTGCAAGTAAACGTAAAGAGCAAGTGCTTTGTGAGTAGGAACTTCACGAAGCGAAAAATTCTGCTTAGTTTCCAGGACATTTAAAACTGTTGAGATGTGTTCAGGATTTTCGAGCAAATTTTTCATTATTCTGGCCATATAATTTTTGCCGGCAGACTTAAGTATACTTTCAACAGTATGGAAAAGCTCATCCGGACGACTGCAACTAGCAACATTTTCATTAAGACGTCTTCTTTTGTGTCTAGTTGATAAATCTTCAAAGCGTTTGCGAGGAGATGAATATGTTGAAGTTGCATCTGATTTTGATGGACTGACTACCTCTTCTGCCTCATTTTCATTTGCTTCTTCAGTGTCAACGACATTTTCTTTAAAGCATTCTGGCCAAACGATATCGGAATTTAACCACTCTTCGTTCTTGTTAATGAACCTGTCGACTGTCCTTCTTAAACCCTATAGCAAAATCGTCGACACCAGTTCTTGAGATCCGTCACATCACTTTCACTTAACTGGACGTTAGTATTTGACTTCAATGTCTTAAACAAATGGTCATAGTCACGAAGATCTTTATGATTACGAAGAGCAACGTAAAGATCTAGATAAGTAGAAAACCCATGGAAAGCCATAATGACAACACTTGGTAGAAGTTATAATTACAACTGAATTACATTTACTAAACACACTCAAATGTATAGGGCAGCAAGTAGGCAACTAGCAATGAATTTGATAAGCTAATGATGGCATTAAACAATCACAATGCAGAGATTAAGGGCTGTTAACATAGTAATTACAATAACTAATTAGATTAAGCAAGTACTGGTAATCTTTACTTAAGGACTCATTAACGCTTTTGTTGTATGGCAACAGAAGCTTTCATAAGTCATTAAAGTAATCGCAAATGCACCTGTTATTTAAGGAACTACTTAGGGATGACTAATTCTCAGTAATGAATATACTTAATGTACCTCCATTTCATCAGTTATACAATAAAAAGTATAGTTATTAAAAGCAAAATATCTCGGAAGGGGGTCGCTGGGGGCACCATGTGTCCTTGAAGAAAATGTGGCATAAAATGGGTAAATAACAGTAGTGAAAACCGCAAATCGAAACAAGGAGGGAATCGTGAGCTACAGACATTTTTGTGACCATTTTCATACAAAAATAACAGTTTTCATCGAATTGCTCATAAAGTACTGGTCAAATAAAAAAATTGTAGTAACATTTTTTGTAGTTCCTTAATAGAGTAATGCAACTGTATATTTCATTTTTTTCAATTAAATACTTTTTCAATTTTTAATTCTATGTCCGACCTCTTGTATGGGGACGATCCACTGTGCGTCGTCGACGCTTCGGCGACTGCTGTTTATCTGCCGTTGCCGCTCGTCTGGAGTTTTTAAAGGGAAATTATAAGTCTAGCCACAAAATTATGTATTGGACACGTGATTAAACTTCTAATTTTATAACTAAGCAACGAGAAAATGACATAGCCTCTAATAAACTAATTCGTCTTTTATAGAAAGCGTCAAGTAAAATCATCAATAATTGTGACTTGTCCTTCTTATTTATACATGAGATAGATAGTTAAATCATTAATTATTTGGTGCACACAAAAGACAAAGCACAAAACACAGTTATATGAAACAGTTCACTTAAAACAAAAGAAAAACATATTTACAAAATAAGAATAGTAACACCATGACTTACTAAACACAACATGGCCACTTAATTTACTAACTCGGCCACGGATTTTACATCTCGTTACCATTTTACGTCATCATATACCTAGTTGTAATCAATGTTTTCAAGTTCGAAAATTGCCTGAGCATATTTTTGCTCTGCGACGCTGACTTAAAACTCGTTGCTCGTATTTTTTTTGTACTTTATTAGTAAGAACAAAATTCTGAATAATTAATTACGATCTAGCCTTAAAGACTAATAAGCAATTTTACTCTAACTTAATACGTTACGTGATAGAATATGTTAAAACTAAGAATAGTTTTCATTTGCACTTTTACACAAGTCCGTAGCACTTTCTTAGTCTTTTAATATTTATAAAACACACTATGTTCATGTGTTATTATGTATAGCATAACATTGTTACTATAACTTATTATTCACTTTGTATACTACACTAATTCAAAAGCCTACGTACTAAGTATGTGTGTGTTCCGTTGCTCGTATGATTCAAAAATTTCCGCAATAAAATTAAAAATCGCTTCAATCTTTCTCAAAAATATCTCAATCACCCCAGTTTTAAATTCTGCACTCTCCCACCGAGGTTCGGATGAATCTACTAATTGTTCCAAACAGTAAGACACTTCGATTTTTTAGGATACCGTTACCGAACCTGTACAGAAAATCCACGATCAATATTGGCCCTTTCATTTGACTTCGTAATATAATAATAATAGCCGCTCGGGTCGATCTTTAGGTTAAGCCGTGCTTGCCTAGGTTGGTTTGTGGATTGGTGACCACCCTTTTTTTTCAGATGGGAAATGTCAGGGAGTGTGGGAGTGTCAGAGTTTTACTGACTAAAACCCATCCATGTTCCTTCCTCGCCCTTTATGTTCCGGGGCCGCGGTATCTCTTTCGAACAGGCCCGCAACCCGTCAGGGTGGGTGACCACCCTTACATACCTAGTTTCCTCCGTGCCTCGGAAAGCACGTTAAGCTGCTGGTCCCGGCTGCCATTTGTCCATCTTTGACAGTCGTTACAGATAGTCAGTGGCCCAAAAAGTCTGACAACCAATCTTACCAAGTGGTATCGTATTTCCCAGTATTAACTGGGTTATGTAGGTCAGATAGGCAGTCGCTTCATGTAAAATACTGGTATTCAGCTGCATCCGGTTAGACTGGAAGCCGACCCCAACATAGTTGGGAAAAGGCGAGGTAGATGATGATGATTTGACTTCGTATTAAATCATCATACAGTTATCATATTTATTTGAAAAGCTCCTAAACGATAGTACTGAGCATTTCTGTCACTAGACAACATGCTTCTAAGATTTTATCCGGCGCTCTAGTGCAATTGCTTTAAGTCAACCACAAAGACTTCGTGGAATATGAGTCATTAATTTAAAGTGATATTTCAATTACAGGTACTATTGTTGGCCAGTTACAGTCACTATTGAACTGTCGAAACAAAGACAACAATCAAATGTAACTCCCAGTAACAAGGCTTAAAAACTGTGAAAGTACTGTAGTTCCCCATTCCTAAGCGTAGATCTCTATGGAGAAGAACGGGCAAGAAACTCCATGGAGCTCATAATACCCACTGGGCCCTGAGAATAACAGTTGACTATAACTGCCATGTTATGCAGAAGGACACTGCATTGCATTACCTGACACCTCTTTAGGGATCAGGTACCTACTATATAGATAAAGGAGAAAAGGAAGGTCAGAAATGCATACCTTCGAAGGAATCAATTTTAATTTGATTTGATTAACCTAACTTCTAATATAACTAAACTTTATGATTGCCTTACGAGGCGGAAACTAACTCATTATTCATGCAAGCATTATTCAACGAACCAATATGATAATTAATTTAAATATAAAAAGGCCTTACAAATTAGAATACCTACAACCGTAACCTACTGCATGCGTATGTGCTGCTCTATTGTATTGTGCTGTCTATTAACGAAAAAATGATTTTTCTATTCTATTCTATTCTTCTATTCTAACCATACCATTTTCTATAGTAAAAGTATGAAACTGAGTATATCTAAAGGCGCGTTTCCACTTGGCAACATTTGGCGCGCGACACGTGACGCTCAACATGTTCGGCAGCGTAACACAACATCGCGCGACGTTGTCAGCTGGCGCGCAACATGACAAAACAAAACAAAAGTTGCTAAACAAAAGTTCTGCGCTGACTTTCAACATGTGGTGCAACTTGTTGTGTAACATATTGCGCGTCAATTGTTGCCTAGTGGAAACGCGGCTTTAAAATCTACCAAAACTATAAAGAAAGATGGAAGATAAACAGAATAAATTATAGTGGTTAAAAACTAACCGAAGTTTTATAATAGTCAGGAACCACTCCGACTCCCTTTCACAGAGAGGAGACCTGTGCCGCAGCAATGGAAACAATTATGGTATTCATCAAAATCATCGTCATTTCAGCCGAAAGACATCCACTGCTAGAAATAGGCCTCCCCCAAGTATCGCCACACTCCACAGTGACCGGTCCCGTGCGACTAGCACCCAGTGTATTCCTGCCACCTTCACCCTGTCATCGGTTCACCTAGTGGGAGATCTTCCAACACAATGTCTTCCTTCATATGTAGGAAGCAAGATTCATTCTAAACAGGAAATTTAACAACTCGTTATCCTTACTAAAAATACAAAAATCACGTAGTCTCAGTGCCACCCTTTTCAATATAACCACAAGAGAAAACCTTGAGAATGCTCGTTTCTCGAACCAAGTTCGTCATGCAGTCCATAACGTAATCGTTGATGGTTACTGATGCATGTTGATAATCTAAATATAGGTGCCTCAGCATCAGTTCTCATTATTCTCAGTACTAACACTAGTTTCTAAGTTGTGTGTTGTACTAACCTATTGGACTCAAAAGTCTGAATAAAAATCATTTTATTTTATTTTATTTATTTATTTATTTATTTTGTTAATTTGGTTATTGATATTGAATGTTTTAATGTGTATTATTTTTTAATGTATATTTAATTTGATTATGTAATTTGAATGTGTATGTGTAATTGTAATTTTATTTTTATTGATTATTTTAATGTACATGTGTTTTTGGATTTTTAAGTTCTGTATGGACTATGTCTGAAATAAATAAATTATTATATTATACCGATAGGATCCGAAATATACGAACAATTTGTTTTCTTATCACGTAATTTTGTATAAATAAATTGAATATTGTTTATCATTCTCCATAAATTAAAGTCAACAACTTCTAATCAATAATTAAAAACATTGAATTCAAATTAACCGAGTAACGAATAAACTTAAAAATATTTAATTTTGGTTTTCATTTACGAACTAGAGCAGCGGATAAACACTGCTGATAATCTAAATAAAAAAAATCAATGAATTCGATTAACACTTCATATATTAATGACACGGAACAGTCATAATACATTTGTATTTCTGAATAAAACTTAAAATCAAATCAGTGATAATTTTAATAAGCCTTAATCAGCACTTTAGATACAGTCCCCTAAAGTTAAGCGTCCACCTGTCTGCACCGTACGCATCAGACGCATCCCATCGGACAGATCGATGTATTATTGAACAGATTCCGTTGCGCGGATAGGACGCACTGGTATGACTTTCTATACAAAGAACAGACGATAGCAAAAACGAATTATTCCGTCCAGTCGATTATTAAAAAATAATAAACCCGTATTTTTTCTTTTCTCAAATCAAAATTAACGAAGATACGAAGCTTTATAATTCCCAATACGCCCTGCCTAGGTAATTTTTAGCAAGTTCTGACGTCACGAGCCCCCACCCCCGAGCTTCATTGATATACAAAACCAAAAAATACGTGTCCGTTCTTTTTCAATAATCTAACTGACAGACAAAATAAATTTGTAATTTTTTTATACTGTCGTCATGCCTATACTACGTTACGTTTGATGCGATGCGTCCGATGCGTACGATGCAGACAGATGGACGCTTACCTCAAAACGCCCACCTTAGCCACTTCCTAGTATTTCAGCTGGGAAGAAGAAGTGGAGGAACAAACTCCCCAGCAACACATCTGTCTGTTATGTTACAAGTACCAGATTTCATACAATAGTGCGTAAGTAAATACAAACAAGGAATCCATTAAATCACATTTATTAATGCCACATGTGCTAGCACACACCAATGATAAAATAAAATAAAATATGCTCAAGCATTATGATGATACACATCGTAAAATTTATACTAAAATTATTAATCGTCAAAGTCACTGGTGAACCACATCGATATGCAAACTCATCAAGAACATCGTAAGGAGTAGGATAGGTCATTAAATAAAAATAAATAAAATTGATTTACGCATTTTTTATACAGACGAAAAATATACATCAACACAGCAACAAACTAGTCTCATCTTTTAAGTAGTCGTAATTGGAAAAGGCTTTAAACAAAGGTTAGATTTTACGTTAACTAACGATAAAAAGACAAAATAACAATTTCTATGGTACTATAAATAGCATTGTAATGTATGGTAATCCATAACAGTACTCAAAATAAGTAAGCTAATCGTCCCAGTAATAGTAAGACGTTGTAGTATTTCTGTTCGCCTGCAGGCCTTGTCGTATTCCCTCACTTAGATCTGGATGTATCCGGGCAAAAATTTTCAAAGCCCGATCTTGCAGAAACTTGGTCACAGGTCCCAAACTGTACACAATGTTCTCTACCACTCTCTTCTTTTCCTCTGGTGTCATTTCAATTTCATACAGTTCCCGAGCTTGTTCATAATTATCTGGTTGATCTTGATATATCTCAACTAATTCAACTTTATCTTTTTCTTTGTAAGGCACAGGTCCATTGAAAGAGTTGGGATAATAATTAGGAATATCTTTTTCATTGTCATTAACAGGAGGCAGACCATCACGGTTGTATACAAATGCCTTGTTTCGAATAGGACAGTTTACAGGTATTTTGTTAAAATTCGCCCCTAAACGGTAATTGTGAGCATCTCTGTATGCCAATCTTCGAGCTTCAAACACTTTGTCCGGTCCTCCAAGAATACCCGGAACTAAATTCGCTGGATTGAAAGCTAGTTGTTCTATTTCAGCGAAATGATTCAAAGGATTCCTATTCAAAACGAAACGACCAAACGGCCTGAGTGGATACTTTTTCAAAGGCAACACTTTTGTCACATCAAAGACATCAAATCCTGCAGTTTTGATGTCATCTTCACTTAAAACTTGAATACTAGCCGTCCAGCTTGGGTGATCTCCATTCCCTATAGCATTGTATAAATCCCTAGTTGCGTAATCAGGATCCATAGCTGCAAGCCTCATTGCTTCTTTGTTGCCGAGGTTCTTTATACCTGCATCTGGTATGAAGTGAAATCGAATGAAATGACTCTCTCCATGCTTATTTACTACTTGATAAGTATGTATACCGAATCCAGGCATGTATCGATAGCTTTTAGGGATGCCTCGGTCACTAAACACTAATAGAAATATGTGTAAACTCTCTGGATGCAGCGTAATGAAGTCCCAAAGCGTGTTTTGGTCGAGAATATTGGTTGCCGGGTTCCGTCTCTGCGCGTGTACCAAAGGCACGAACAGTAGAGGGTCTTTGTAGGTAAACATGGGGGTGTTGAAGCCGACTATATCGAAGTTACCATCTTCGGTGTAGAATTTAAGTGCGAATCCTCTGGCATCTCTGGATGTGTCGATACCACCTCGTTCAGCGACGGATGGAGAGAGTCTTGCTGCGATTGGAGTCTTTTTTCCAACTTTGTTGAATAGCTTCGCTTTACAAATATCAGATATATCGTGGGTGACTTCAAAGTAACCGAATGCACCTGCAGCCTTACCGTGAACTACTCTTTCTGGTGTCCTCTCCCTGACTATGTGCGTTATGGAGTCAATGAAATTTTCGTTGAATAACAGCCTCTTGTTTAACGTTACTGTTGCTTCTTTATAATCGATTGGTGCTCCCGCTGAAGTCGTCATGATACCGATTGGGCCCTGGAAGATTTCAGAACATTAATTCATTGTTCATTTAAATTTCTTGCACTTTTCTTAAGAAAAAAAAAGCTTTCTTGGTTAGGAAATTAAAACGCTTTCAACTGAATAATTTGGTTTTCTACACATTTTAGCCATCATATTTTAGAGGAAAAAAATATGAGGTAGCTTGTAATTTTTTTTTTTTGGTCATCTCTATTTAACCCTCTTTTAGGATGTAGCCTCTTGTGATACATGTAATTATTAATTAGCAACCGAAAGGCTAAATACAATATTTCATGATATTATTAGTGATGTTTAACTTAAAAACAAAATGTCATCCCCCTGTCCCTTTCTATCCCCTTAAGAGTCGTAGCTCACATATCAAATCGGAAAGGGATCGTCACTGTATCAACTCGAGCCGTTCAGTATTATATGTATGAAACTCCCTACTGCAACGCACACTAATCGGAGTCGTAACGTAATCGCCTCGCCTCGCGACCAAGCTTACGAACCGCTGTGCGGTGCGTGGTTGACTTGCAGTCCCCGCGCTTTTAGTTCTCCGTACCTTAGCTTACGGCTCTCTGTATCCTAGCTTACGGCTCTCTGTATCCTAGCTTACGGCTCTCCGTACCCTAGCTTACGTTAACGTTCGAATTCAAAATAATTAAACTAGTGCCGCCCAGCCGTCAACCAGCGTTCGGCGAGCCGCAAGCGCGGCGTCACCTAGCTGTAGCCGAGTCAACGTGCCCGAGCATCTGATCCGCTTATGTTACGTATTTACGTTACTTGGACGCCTGTTTGACGCCCACGGGAAAGTTCCGAGTTGGTAGTGTGCTACGACCTTAAGGATTGAAATTCTAACAATACCGTTGCGTTGGCTTGCCACCATACTCCTGTAAATAAATTTTGAGATTTTTACTTCGAAAGTTAAGGTCTTTACATTTACAACTTCATCCCCATTCACCCTTTGGGGGGTGGATTTATAAAAAAAGCTAAGACACTTTGACGCTGAAAACGCTGACAAGAATTTCTGATCAAGATGAAGAAGACTTTAAAACTGACGGACTTTCATACAACCTTTCATCCCCTATTTAACTCTCCTTGAGTTTGAATTACAACAAAATCCTTTTTTGTTCCTTGTCTACATAATAAAGGGAATTTGTAATCTGTGGCTTACCTTAGTTTTTTGTTTGAATAGAAGGATTTGATTTGTCACGGGATCGTTTTGTACATTCGCAATAACTGCCGCCAAGAACACCAAAAATAGCAACGACAACATTTTTAAAACCATCTTGTTTTATAATTACTGCGTTCAATTCTTTATTTGTTTTTAATCGAGTGATATTGCAATTTTATTTTAATTTTTAGGCTGCCAGTAACACATTATTATATACCTAGGCACAATAGAAAAAAACTTGCTTGGCGTTTGGTAGACCCTTAATTACTGAACTGAACTGAATTCGTTATTTTTTTAAACTACGTAGGCACCTGTTTTAAGTGTTCTACCTATATCTTATTTAAATGATTAGCAAAAACTATTATTCACCGTATAGGTACCTACTAGAAAAACTAGTCACGAATTACCAATAATAATTATGGGTAATTCGTGCATGACATACAATTGACGATTACGACTATTTTATATTCCAAGACACGAGTTGAGCATGTTACCGGTTTTAGTTCAAATTATTTATTGCGAACTAAGTGTAACAGTATTTTGATGGTGTTAACAATACGTAGTTAAAGCATTTCAACTTAATAGTTCTCAAATACCAAAAATGAAAAATCTTTAACCATTTATCTCATTAAATTAAGTATAACTATCATTTTAATATTAAATAATTATTTATCTTCAAAGAAACCTTTCTTTGTCAGACAAGCGAATCAAAATACTTCTGTTTTTAACCGACTTCTTAAAAGTTTACGCTAGACCTCGAGATAGGTTATGGATTCTCCAAAGAATTAATGGAATGTATGTCGTTAATTTAAAGTAGATACTAATATGAATTTTATTTGGCTAAGTGCTGTTTTGCATCTTCATAGTTATAAGTTGCTCAATGTGCCAAATGAGGTAGTAACTTAGATTCTTTACTAACATAAATAAATACCATGACTAGAACAAGTACGCGTTACTACAATACCTGACATCTCTTCAGGGATCAGGTACCTACAAACTGTACAGATACAAGAAAGAAGGAAGGCCATAAAGGAAAATCTGAAAGGAAATAATTTTACTTTGATTATTGACCTAATTAATAAATTAACCGCAAGCACCAATCCTAATGCTTGCCTAATGTACGGAAATTAACTCATAATCGTTTGAACTCTCTGCAAGGGACGTATTCATGGTTAGTCAACGAAGCAATATAATCATTCATTTAAATATGAAGAGGTCTTACAAATGAGAAAATTATATATGTTTATTACCAAACGATTTTTTCAGATAAAAAAAAAAAAAAAAAATACAGACGAATTGATAACCTCCTCTTTTTGGAAGTCGGTTGAAAAGTATGAAACTGAGTACAAACAAAAAAAAACATAATACAGCGTGTAAACAACCTCATCACAAAGCCGTTAACCAAGCATTCTGTAAGTACATCAAACTAAGTAACTTGACGCAAAAAAGATTGCTGGGAAACGACTTTTTTTGCGGTGAAAAATCATGTTTTTTGGTAGAACTCAATGTAACGCACTCAAAACATTGTGCTGATACATGGATTAAATAGTACGGAGGTCGTAGAGGCGTTTAAACTCTAATCTTCCAATAAAAACTTGTATTAAAAAAAATACTTGTGAAAAAGTTGGAACTTTGACCCCCAATATTTTCCGTAAGTAAAAGTGTGCCGGACGGGCACGTGATGTGATGGACATGCACATGGTGGGACGTGATCGCTGGACGCGGGGATGTATGTGTGCCTACCTGACGCCTGCCAATACTATCACTGTACACACATAATCTTCGAACCTAGACGGCGCTGACGTCCTACACCTGTCGGTTCAGACAACCTCAGTTGTTTACTATCAGGGGGAAGGGTTACTGGGAATGAGAACACTGATAAACTTTCATAACTTTTCAGGAATCGATTCGATATTTCTTCATGACTTTCGCGCACTACTTTTACTGCTTGATTTACTCACTTTATAATATAATATATTGACTACGGAACTAAATTTACAAACGTACTACGGAACTTGACTGTAACGAGAGCCGCGAATCGCTTCCTGTTTTTGGAATACTTTATTATATATTTTCATTTGAATATTTACAGGTTTTCTGTGTTATTACAGTTCTGAAATTATATCTAATTAATTTTTAGATGTTACATGGTTTGTACATAGTGTTATCTACACACATCAAAAGTGTCTAGGGATCAACATATATTTTTGCAATAACTTTTCTCCTGATTGATATTAATTAAAATTTTCTTTAAGGATTCATCAAATAAAGTGTTTTCGTTTGTCACAGTAACGATAAACCAAGTCACCTTTGCATTAATAAAGAAATTTGCCATTTTCCTAATAAAGGGATTTTTGACATTTGAACCACTAACACAAAAGTTCGAAAAAAAGACTGAAATAACAGTTTTCTTTAAAATTTTATTGGGTAACTTAAACAATTAATAATCCGTGTTTCTACCGCGAACACTAACAACACAAGAACATCGGTTTGGCATACTCAAAATGAGTTCATCCAAATCACGCTGTGGAATGGCCGCCCATGTTCGTTGCAACAACAAAAAAAGGTCTTCTTGCGACTGGATACCCTCCATATTCGGCAGAGCTCTTCTCTGTAGCATATCCCATGCATGCTCAATCGGATTCAAGTCTGGCGACTGAGCAGGCCAGGGCAGGACATTGATGTTAGCTGCGGCGAGAGTCTGTCTTACAACTCTTGCGGTGTGCGGTCGTGCATTATCATGCATTAACTGAAATAAGGGACCGATTTGCACTTGTAGAGGAACGATGACGTCTGATACAATCGTCTCAGCATAAATTTGAGCGTTGAGGTTGCCTCTGATCCAAATCAACTCAGTTCTTCCGCCGATCCAAATACCCGCCCATACCATGATGGTTCCACCACTATAAGGATGGACTTCCTGGCAGGATTTTAATCGCTGTTGGCGTCCAGGGGTTATCCAGTGTCGTATACGTCTTGTATCCGGTCTCATACCAAAACGAGACTCATCAGAAAAGCACACGAAACGCCATTGTTCTTCTGCCCAATGTCTGTGTTCAAGAGCCCATTGATATCGAATCCTACGATTGTGCATTACTATAGGTGGTACCCGTAGCGGTCTTCGGGAATGAAGGTTCACTTCATGCAAGCGGTTTCTGACTGTTTGGTCGCTAATTAAGTTCCCTGAAGAGTGATGAAGCCTCACGGCTAACATCATGGCGGTTATTGTTGGAGCTCTTTTCTAATATTTGAGGAATAAAACACACGTTTTTAATGTAAGAGTTTTGCTATTGTATGACAAAGTCAAGTGAAGTCAGTACTCAGAATAGAGTTGTATTTGGAACACTATACAGCCAGGATGATTCTTTATTGAATTTAAACCAAATAGGTTCAACACCTCCCCGTAATGGAGCATCCTGTACCAAAGATATTCCATAGGTACAAACAAAAAAAAAAAAAGATCAACCTGTATATAAAAATACAATTCAAAAAATATGACAGCCCGTAAAAAACAAATACATTCAGTACAAAAAATATATTGAAATTGCTAACTCCTCTTAACTAAACCTAAAGCATTTGTAAATCTAGAATGTTTAATTCTGGTTAGTGATTTAGTGAGTATGTCAGCTAGCATGTCATTTGTTGAAATGTACTGTAGGATGAAATCAGTCTGTGAAAGTTCCCTAATGAAGTGATACCTTATGTCTATGTGTTTAGTGCGACTATGAAAGGTATCATTTCGAGTGAGTTTGAGTGAACTTTGGTTATCCGAATGAATGGTAATGGGCTGAACGACGTCGAAAACTTCTTTAATGAGTGATCTCATGTAAATGGCTTCCTTACATGCTTCAGTAAGTGCCATGTACTCAGCCTCAGTGGTGGACAGTGCAGGTGTGCGCTGCTTGCGCGATTCCCAAGATATGCACGCACCACTCATTTTAAAGGCGTATCCTGTGTATGATCGTCTGTTTATGACATTACTGCCGTAGTCAGCGTCTACGTATCCGATAGGATAGCTTTCTTCCTTTTTATCAAAACAAAGTTTTAAGTCTTTTGTTGCCTTCAGGTATCTGAGTACCCGTTTAGCAGCTTTCCAATGCACCTCCCCGTAATGTACATTGAACTGGCTCAGATAAGACACTGTATGCGATATGTCAGGCCTTGTTCCTATTGAAATGTACATTAGAGATCCGATAAGCTGTTGGTACGGTAAATCAGGTCTCTCATATTCCTTGGCAGGAATGGTGAGCTTCATACCAGCTTCCATTGGAGTGGAGATTAGAATTGCATCTTTCATTCCAAATTTTTCAACGATTTTTTCAATGTACTTGGTTTGGTCAAGTGTGATGTTATCAACAGTTTGAATAACTCGCATGCCTAAGCAGTCTTTCAGAAGACCAAGATCCTTCACGATGAAAACTTTTTTGAGTGAATTCTTGAAGGTCTCTTTCATACATTCATTATTACAGAGGATGAAAAAATCGTCCACGAATACGGAAACTACAAGTATTTTGTTACCGTCTCGTCTATAATAAACGCAATGCTCGTTTGCTGCTTGTGTCATCGATAAGCTATTCATGGCTTCGCAGATTTTTATATTCCACTGTCTAGGGGATTGCTTTAGGCCATATAGCGATTTTTTAAGTAAGCAAACTTTTCCTTTTCGGTCTATTTCAAAGCCTGGCGGCTGTTCCATGAAGATTTCCTCTTCTAAATCGCCATTTAAGAAAGCGGTTTCTACATCAAGGTGATCTAACTGGACGTTAAGTTGTACGGCAAACGCAAGAAGCAGTCTAACTGACGACAGTCGTGCTACAGGAGAAAAAGTCTCACCGTAATCGATACCATGCACCTGGGTAAAGCCTTTTGCTACTAATCTTGCTTTAAATTTAACAACTTCGCCGTTAGTATTCTTTTTTATTTTATAGACCCATTTATTTTTAATAATCTTTCTGTCTGTGGGTCTCTCTACTAATTGCCATGTCCCGTGTTTCATTAAACAATCGTACTCATTTTTCATAGCTTTTTGCCATTCAGAACTGTGAACATCTTCTACGGCTTGTTTGTAGGTTTCCGGTTCATAGTCTGACACCATAAACATCGACGGACTGTATCTGTCAGGTGGTCGTCGTTGTCGTTGCGGATATCTGGGTTCATTGATCGTGCTGTCTGTTTCTGGAGAAGTTGATGCTGATTCACTGGATTCGTTATCTGCAGTCAAATACTCTTGTGATGTTTCTGCTTCAGAAACTTCAGGCAGACTTTCAATTCGTTCAGTATCTGTAAACAATTCTGGTGTTACTGGTTGTAAAGTTTCGACAGTCAAGTACTCCTGTGATGTTTCTGCTTCTGAAACTTCTGGCTGGCTTTCAATTCGTTCAGTATCTGTAAACGATTCTGGTGTTACTGGTTGTGAATTTTCTATCCTTATTTGGTCGTAAATGAGGGTACTGTCGGCAGTAGTAGTGGTAGGTTCCACTGCTGTAGCAGGGTTTCCCACTTTATCTTCGATGAAGATGACATCACGTGCGACAAAGATCGATCTGGGATTATGAGGATCTATAAGGCGATAGCCTTTACTCTCACTTGAGTAACCAACAAAGATACAAGCTTTTGTTTTTGAATCTAACTTAGTGCGCTTCTCTTTAGGAATTAAAGCATGCGCTTCGCAACCAAAAACACGAAGATGTGATAAATCAATCGGTTTTTCATACCATAATTCGTCAGGAATTTTATTGTTCAACGCTTGAGTTGGTGTTACGTTTTTTAAATAGATAGCTGTATTCACAGCTTCACCCCAGTAAGCTTTTGGTAGCTTGAAGTCATGAAGCATTGTTCTTGCTTTTTCAATTACAGTTCTATTGACGCGTTCTGAAGTTCCATTTTGCTCTGCATTATATGGGACTGTTTTCTGATGAACTATTCCATTTTCCTGCAAAAAAATAGACATCGGTCCGTTTACGAATTCTCCGCCATTGTCTGATCGTAAAGTTTTAATTTTAAGACCAGTTTGGTTTTCAACATGATGCTTGAATTCGACAAACTTCGAAAAAACTTCACTTTTAGACTTTAATAAAAAACCAAAAGTTTTTCGAGTAAAATCGTCCGTAAATGTAAGCAAATATAGGGCACCACCCCATGAATGCGTACTCATTGGTCCGCATAGATCTGTATGGATCAATTCGAGTTTATTTTTTGTCTTACTTTTGGACTTATTAAACGGCCTTTTTGCTAATTTTCCTTGTACACAAGGAATGCAGATTTCATTCAACGTGTCATTATAGTTTATGCCTGACGTAGAATACTTTTTTAAAATATTCATCGCTTTGACGTTGATATGTCCAAGACGTCTATGCCATAACACAGCTGGTAGCTTTCTGTCAGTAATGAGCTGAGCTTGATTTTCGGAAATGTCAAGCTTGTACATGCCTTGTTTATTTGAAGCAGTAGCAACTGTTATTCCGGAAACTTTGCATTCTTGTCTGAGAAGGATAGTCGCACCTTTTGGCGAGAATATAACTACAAAACCTTTTTGAACTAGGCTACTGACTGATAATAAGTTCGCAGCTAGTTTGGGGACAAAGAGAACGTTAGATATGGAATGAACACTATTGGATACATTTAATTGAACTGTACCCGTACCTTTACATGCCATTTTTTCATTGTTGGCTGCAATGACATAGCTTGAGCTGTGTGCAAAGTCACTGAACATGCGTATGTCGTTGCACATGTGTGCGGTTGCACCAGAATCTAAGTACCATGGTGAGATGGATGTGGGAAGCTGAAAAGGAGGTGTAGTAAAAGATAATAAAAGTGTAACATCAGTAATATTAGAAACTAAGTTAGTCACATTCTTCTTGCACTTCCTTTTACGACATTCTGAGACGAGGTGTCCTTTCTTCTTGCAGTATGTGCAAACTGATGGGCGAAGGCTTGAGTTCTTAGTAGAATTAACGGTCAACGCAGCATCTGTCTCTTTCGATTGGGAATAACGTAGATCTTCTTTTAATAGGATCGCAGCTACAGAGTCCGACGTAAGTTTCGTTCCAGAGTTTTCGATCGCCATGACCATTGGATTAAACTTCTCGGTCAGCCCTGTCACCATAATCAGTCCTACGAACTCGTCATCTACTGGCTCGTTAACTTCGATGAGCTGTTGCTGTGTTGCTCGTATCTCGCTCACATAAGCTTCCATACTCTTAAATGAGGAGAGCTTGTAGTTAAATAGTCTGCGCAAGAGGTTCAGTCGCCGCAGTAAGCCGCTGTCTGCATATGCAGCTTGTAGCTTCTTCCACATTCCTTCTGCTGTCGTGGCACTCATCACGGTTGGATATACTCGTGGTGTCAACGAGAGGCAAATTTTCGCCATAGTTTTCGCATCTAGACGTTTAAAGATATCGTCGTCTCCTACCTATGGGCCCAGGCTAGTGCTATGGAAGCGAGCGGAGATTCCTCGTCACCATCGACGACCACGAAGGCGTCGGCACCAAATTCAATGATTTTTGGAACCACTACCGCTGTTCCAAATATCGAGAAACTGGAGGGAGCGAAGAACTATACTTCATGGAGCTTCGCAATGAAGAATACTCTCATTGTGTGCGACCTCTGGGACTGCGTAAACAGCCCTGCTGAATATAAAACACAGGTAGGAGACGACGATATCTTTAAACGTCTAGATGCGAAAACTATGGCGAAAATTTGCCTCTCGTTGACACCACGAGTATATCCAACCGTGATGAGTGCCACGACAGCAGAAGGAATGTGGAAGAAGCTACAAGCTGCATATGCAGACAGCGGCTTACTGCGGCGACTGAACCTCTTGCGCAGACTATTTAACTACAAGCTCTCCTCATTTAAGAGTATGGAAGCTTATGTGAGCGAGATACGAGCAACACAGCAACAGCTCATCGAAGTTAACGAACCAGTAGATGACGAGTTCGTAGGACTGATTATGCTGACAGGGCTGACCGAGAAGTTTAATCCAATGGTCATGGCGATCGAAAACTCTGGAACGAAACTTACGTCGGACTCTGTAGCTGCGATCCTATTAAAAGAAGATCTACGTTATTCCCAATCGAAAGAGACAGATGCTGCGTTGACCGTTAATTCTACTAAGAACTCAAGCCTTCGCCCACCAGTTTGCACATACTGCAAGAAGAAAGGACACCTCGTCTCAGAATGTCGTAAAAGGAAGTGCAAGAAGAATGTGACTAACTTAGTTTCTAATATTACTGATGTTACACTTTTATTATCTTTTACTACACCTCCTTTTCAGCTTCCCACATCCATCTCACCATGGTACTTAGATTCTGGTGCAACCGCACACATGTGCAACGACATACGCATGTTCAGTGACTTTGCACACAGCTCAAGCTATGTCATTGCAGCCAACAATGAAAAAATGGCATGTAAAGGTACGGGTACAGTTCAATTAAATGTATCCAATAGTGTTCATTCCATATCTAACGTTCTCTTTGTCCCCAAACTAGCTGCGAACTTATTATCAGTCAGTAGCCTAGTTCAAAAAGGTTTTGTAGTTATATTCTCGCCAAAAGGTGCGACTATCCTTCTCAGACAAGAATGCAAAGTTTCCGGAATAACAGTTGCTACTGCTTCAAATAAACAAGGCATGTACAAGCTTGACATTTCCGAAAATCAAGCTCAGCTGATTACTGACAGAAAGCTACCAGCTGTGTTATGGCATAGACGTCTTGGACATATCAACGTCAAAGCGATGAATATTTTAAAAAAGTATTCTACGTCAGGCATAAACTATAATGACACGTTGAATGAAATCTGCATTCCTTGTGTACAAGGAAAATTAGCAAAAAGGCCGTTTAATAATAAATAAATAATAAATAAAATTCGTTTAATTCAGATAACAGTGATCCATATTTTGTTAGTATTACACACATCTTACATACTAGTGTTAGTAACATTGATATAAAAAGTAATATTATTAAAACAAAGGACGACCAGGCAGAAAGACTTCTCCTACCTAATCAACCTCCGCACAAAATGCCTGATATTTGGAGTATAGCTCTCCGCCACAGCTCTCAGGATATAGTTGCGACTACTCCGCACTCTGCACAACAGTGAAGCCGTTTTTTTGCGGATAATGGCATGAAAGCCATCGGTGTGGGCCTGAGCAAACATTTCTGAAGCGCTACAAAAACGGGGCAATCGCAACAACATCCTGAATGCATTATTATATTGAACGCGCAGGACATCCAGCGATCTCTTAGTGTAGTTGACCCATAGATTGCTCGTGTAAAAGCTCTGACAGAAGGCTTTAAAAAGAGTAACTTTTACTTGGTCAGAGCACCTAGCAAATCTACGGGCCAGCATGTTACCTCTGACCGCCAGTGCCCTACGCTCCCTCTCAATATCTTTGTCATCCTTAAGGTCGTCGGTTATAAAATGTCCAAGGTACTTGAAATTGGAGACCCTATTTAAATGGAGCCCATTTAATTAATAAGTCCAAAAGTAAGACAAAAAATAAACTCGAATTGATCCATACAGATCTATGCGGACCAATGAGTACGCATTCATGGGGTGGTGCCCTATATTTGCTTACATTTACGGACGATTTTACTCGAAAAACTTTTGGTTTTTTATTAAAGTCTAAAAGTGAAGTTTTTTCGAAGTTTGTCGAATTCAAGCATCATGTTGAAAACCAAACTGGTCTTAAAATTAAAACTTTACGATCAGACAATGGCGGAGAATTCGTAAACGGACCGATGTCTACTTTTTTGCAGGAAAATGGAATAGTTCATCAGAAAACAGTCCCATATAATGCAGAGCAAAATGGAACTTCAGAACGCGTCAATAGAACTGTAATTGAAAAAGCAAGAACAATGCTTCATGACTCCAAGCTACCAAAAGCTTACTGGGGTGAAGCTGTGAATACAGCTATCTATTTAAAAAACGTAACACCAACTCAAGCGTTGAACAATAAAATTCCTGACGAATTATGGTATGAAAAACCGATTGATTTATCACATCTTCGTGTTTTTGGTTGCGAAGCGCATGCTTTAATTCCTAAAGAGAAGCGCACTAAGTTAGATTCAAAAACAAAAGCTTGTATCTTTGTTGGTTACTCAAGTGAGAGTAAAGGCTATCGCCTTATAGATCCTCATAATCCCAGATCGATCTTTGTCGCACGTGATGTCATCTTCATCGAAGATAAAGTGGGAAACCCTGCTACAGCAGTGGAACCTACCACTACTACTGCCGACAGTACCCTCATTTACGACCAAATAAGGATAGAAAATTCACAACCAGTAACACCAGAATCGTTTACAGATACTGAACGAATTGAAAGCCAGCCAGAAGTTTCAGAAGCAGAAACATCACAGGAGTACTTGACTGTCGAAACTTTACAACCAGTAACACCAGAATTGTTTACAGATACTGAACGAATTGAAAGTCTGCCTGAAGTTTCTGAAGCAGAAACATCACAAGAGTATTTGACTGCAGATAACGAATCCAGTGAATCAGCATCAACTTCTCCAGAAACAGACAGCACGATCAATGAACCCAGATATCCGCAACGACAACGACGACCACCTGACAGATACAGTCCGTCGATGTTTATGGTGTCAGACTATGAACCGGAAACCTACAAACAAGCCGTAGAAGATGTTCACAGTTCTGAATGGCAAAAAGCTATGAAAAATGAGTACGATTGTTTAATGAAACACGGGACATGGCAATTAGTAGAGAGACCCACAGACAGAAGGATTATTAAAAATAAATGGGTCTATAAAATAAAAAAGAATACTAACGGCGAAGTTGTTAAATTTAAAGCAAGATTAGTAGCAAAAGGCTTTACCCAGGTGCATGGTATCGATTACGGTGAGACTTTTTCTCCTGTAGCACGACTGTCGTCAGTTAGACTGCTTCTTGCGTTTGCCGTACAACTTAACGTCCAGTTAGATCACCTTGATGTAGAAACCGCTTTCTTAAATGGCGATTTAGAAGAGGAAATCTTCATGGAACAGCCGCCAGGCTTTGAAATAGACCGAAAAGGAAAAGTTTGCTTACTTAAAAAATCGCTATATGGCCTAAAGCAATCCCCTAGACAGTGGAATATAAAAATCTGCGAAGCCATGAATATCTTATCGATGACACAAGCAGCAAACGAGCATTGCGTTTATTATAGACGAGACGGTAACAAAATACTTGTAGTTTCCGTATTCGTGGACGATTTTTTCATCCTCTGTAATAATGAATGTATGAAAGAGACCTTCAAGAATTCACTCAAAAAAGTTTTCATCGTGAAGGATCTTGGTCTTCTGAAAGACTGCTTAGGCATGCGAGTTATTCAAACTGTTGATAACATCACACTTGACCAAACCAAGTACATTGAAAAAATCGTTGAAAAATTTGGAATGAAAGATGCAATTCCAATCTCCACTCCAATGGAAGCTGGTATGAAGCTCACCATTCCTGCCAAGGAATATGAGAGACCTGATTTACCGTACCAACAGCTTATCGGATCTCTAATGTACATTTCAATAGGAACAAGGCCTGACATATCGCATACAGTGTCTTATCTGAGCCAGTTCAATGTACATTACGGGGAGGTGCATTGGAAAGCTGCTAAACGGGTACTCAGATACCTGAAGGCAACAAAAGACTTAAAACTTTGTTTTGATAAAAAGGAAGAAAGCTATCCTATCGGATACGTAGACGCTGACTACGGCAGTAATATCATAGACAGACGATCATACACAGGATACGCCTTTAAAATGAGTGGTGCGTGCATATCTTGGGAATCGCGCAAGCAGCGCACACCTGCACTGTCCACCACTGAGGCTGAGTACATGGCACTTACTGAAGCATGTAAGGAAGCCATTTACATGAGATCACTCATTAAAGAAGTTTTCGACGTCGTTCAGCCCATTACCATTCATTCGGATAACCAAAGTTCACTCAAACTCACTCGAAATGATACCTTTCATAGTCGCACTAAACACATAGACATAAGGTATCACTTCATTAGGGAACTTTCACAGACTGATTTCATCCTACAGTACATTTCAACAAATGACATGCTAGCTGACATACTCACTAAATCACTAACCAGAATTAAACATTCTAGATTTACAAATGCTTTAGGTTTAGTTAAGAGGAGTTAGCAATTTCAATATATTTCTTGTACTGAATGTATTTGTTTTTTAAGGGCTGTCATATTTTTTGAATTGTATTTTTTATATACAGGTTGATCTTATTTTTTTTTGTTTGTACCTATGGAATATCTTTGGTACAGGATGCTCCATTACGGGGAGGTGTTGAACCTATTTGGTTTAAATTCAATAAAGAATCATCCTGGCTGTATAGTGTTCCAAATACAACTCTATTCTGATTTTTCGAGTTAAGATTTGAATGTATCGGTCTTGTCTCCGGGTCAGCCACGGTACCAGTGCTTCGGTAACGTGTCCAAAGTCGACTGATAACACTCTGACTTGTATTCAGAGCTAAAGCCACAGTACGTTGCCGGGAACCAGCTTCTATCATTCCCACGGCTCTGAGCATTTCTTCCCTGCTTAAATGACGTCGCCGCTCCATAATAACGTTGGTTTTAATCAGTAGTAGGGAAACAGTAGCACTAATAATGTCTTCAATGCGTTGTATGTTTTTATAGGGAAAATATTGACAGCTGATTTTCATCTTTTACTCGAATTTGATTCACAGTTCCTGATTCAAATTATGAAATGCACCAAAAAGGATCCATATAAATTTATAAAATCATAAATTTATTACAAAGCCACATCTCAATCTCAAGAAATCCGCATAAAAATGCTTGATCCCTAGACACTTTTGATGTGTGTATTTACTAATACGAAAAATACACAATTCTTTATCTCTAAGATCTGTACTAATTTTGCTACATTTCTTTAATTTCAATTAAAGAAATGTAGCAAAATTAGTACAGATCTTTCCAACACTTGGACGGTTGAAGGATCTTTCAGGATAATTTACACAAAAACTGGCGCTGATGCTGTAAGTATATATAGTGCCATATACAAGGGGATTGTATGGCCTATCGAGATTTACTATTTACTTTTATGTGCCTATATTATCCAGCCTGTAACGATCCTTCAACTGTCGGTATGTTAGACCAAATTTACATGCTATGAACACAGATAGGCGCGTTAGGCCGTCATATCCTCGACAAGTGGCTTTCCTGAGGAGCTAAGTTAATACCAAAGAACTATATCCAGGCCTCGGTCGCAACACAAGGCTACCTGGATCTCAACAATTACTAAGTTAAGCTAAATGAAATGCTACTTTCGAGCCGATATGAGTTTAACGCTTACTGTTCGGTTTATTTACTAAATCTAATCACTGACTCTACACTGTCGTTGCAAGAAACTATTTACACTTATTTTGGTGACGTTCGTCGCGAACAAAAAGGTTCTTAGGTGTGCGGGATTGATCCAGATATAATCTCGGGAATAATGAAAAAAGAACGTTGCTAGTAGTAACCAAATTACTTAAGTAGGTAGGCGGTCGACAAAAGTTAAAAATAAAATGATAGGCAATAATCTACGTAGCCTCAACTATGCAACTTTCGGTAGGCGCTTGCGGGAACATGCTAAAAAAGATGGAGAAGATGTCTTGGTAGCCATATCGAGAAAGTACACTGCTAACAGACAATGTGCTTGGGAAAGTGGGTGCGAAGACTTATGGGTCACTGTGAGTGTTGCAACAGGCTTCAAAATAGCTATCAGTGCTCTTTACTTGCCTCCACCTTTGCATTCTTCTGTTTTGGAGCACTTCTTGGATAGCTATAACGCTGTAGCAGAAAGAAATGATTATCGAACTATTGTTATCGATGACTTCAATATGGGCGTTACGCACACCTACCCTACTTTCTCAAGTATTAATTCCAAACTAAATCAGACCCTTCTAGACTGCCGGGGTTGCGGGCCTATTCGAAAGAGATACCGCGGGCATAAAGGGCGACGAAGGAACATGAATTGGTTTTAGTCAGTAAAAGTCTGACACTCCCACCCGCTCCTAAAAAAACAAAAAAAAACCCTCTAGACTTTCTCTACATAAATAACCTCAAGCAGTATAACAATGTATGTAATGTTAAAAATAGAATCCTGGACTTGGTTCTTGCAGACCTTCTCGAATGTGAAGTGAATGAAGCCCTAAATAGTCTAACAAAGGTGGATCCATATGCGACATGGAGAGAGCGACTGTCGCAATCCCGTGCAGGGTACGCCACGATAGTGGCGGTAAGTCCCCTCTTTGAGGAGTGGCTGGAGAGGCGCCACGGCGTCCTCACCTTCCGCCTGACCCAGGTCCTCACCGGACATGGATGTTTGGGGAGGTACCTGCACCGAATCGGGCGGGAAGAAACGCCCGGGTGTCTCCACTGCGAGGATCGACCGGAAGACATGGTGCAGCACACGGTGGAAGTCTGGCTTGCGTGGGCGGAGCACAGCCGTGTCCTCGTAGCGGCGATCGGCGGCGGCGTCCTCCCGCGTCCGGCCCTGGTTCAATCCATGGTCCGGAGCGAGACGGAATGGGAAGCCGTCACCTCCTTCTGCGAAGCAGTCATGCTAGCGAAGGAGGTGGCGGAACGAGAGAGGGAGAGAGCCTCTCTTCCCGGCCGCCGCGGGAGACGCACCGGGCGTCAGGGGCCACGTGGTGGCTACCGGCCACCGTAGATGCGGGCCTGTGGACGGTTGGCTATGGGCTAGATAACCGTCCGTCCGTCTAACGACGACAGGCTGTGTCGCCGGCACGTTCGAGTTCCACGCGCGCCTCAAAGAGAAAAGCAAGGGCCGAAGCCTGCCGGGGTTGCGGGTCTGTTCGAAAGAGATACCGCGGCCCCGGAACATAAAGGGCGAGGAAGGATTAGGGATGGGTTTTAGTCAGTAAGAGTCTGACACTCCCTCACGCCCCGCACAGAGTGGGAGAAGTCATTTGATGATTTCCTATACTAAAAAAAAAAAAAAGGTCGTGCTCATGCAATATTGGGTAGTTACTTGAAATCACTAATCATATATTCTTTTAAAACTAGCGCCTCGCCGCGGCTTTGCACGGGTGCAATACCTTCCATACATTTTTACTCATACGGTCATCGGCTTTTAGCCACAATCAAATGTAGTTTGGGATTAATTTGGATTGGGTACCATAACCATTCCATTTAACAGCACCGTATGAGTTGGCAGACACTAAGTTAAGTATCTCTGGTCTATGTCTAAGTATTTGTCGTTTTTCGGGTGACGTCTTCATGTCGGAGTGGGTTCTTAGGCAGTTAATTTGAGCGCTTATTGAGCCTCTGCTTGTATCTCTTGCTTATTTTACAAGCTTCTTTCTTTGTGGTCGGCATCTCCAGGTATTCGTCTATTTCCCTGTTTCTCACGAACCCGTGTGCACTTGAAATTATTCTTAGAGCAATGTTATAGCACATCGCTAGAGCTCTATCCCGTTGGTCCAGATTGGCTTTACGATAGCCTTGTTTATCAATGTTTGTTTCAGAAGGAGCTCGGATTGACTAGCTTTTATGTGACTAGCCCAGGTAAGACTTCGATCTAGGTGTAGACCAAGATATTTTACGCTGTAATGGCTTGATAATGGTTTATCTTCCATAACACAGGTGGACAGTCGCCGTTCCGGAGTGTGAATGTTATTTGTGTCGATTAAGTTATGCTAGGAGATTTTCTAGCTTGTAGAGTAGTCTTTTGTGCCAGACTCTATCGACTGCTTGTTGGATGTCGATGAATACTGCAGAACAATACTTCCTTTCTCTCTAGCGATTGTCTTTTTTTGTGCACCACACGATGTACTTGCTCTACAGTAGAGTGCTTTTCCCGGAATCCAAACTGGTGATCAGGTATAATCTTGTTTTCGTCCAGTAAAGGTTTTAGTCTTAGCAATAGAATCTTCTCAAATACCTTTGATAGAATGGGGAGAAGACTTATAGGCCTGTATGAGCTAGGTTCTGTTGGTGGTTTCCCTGATTTTGAAATCATACAGATTTGGGATAAGATAAGATATATTTTATTTGCTCAAAACGTGTGTCACATACAATAATAAAAAGTGCATGTAGGATAAAGTAAATACAGAAAATCGTTCAGACATGTTTTGCCACATACATGGCGTGCAAATGTTTTAAAATTGAAAAATTGGGGTTTTTAAATATACCATTTCAGTCAGTGGAATTGAAATTAATGGAAAATACTAAATGTCCAAGCTAAACATTACAAAAACATACAAGTGATTTTACCAGCGTCTGTAAAAAAAAAAAACAAATTGCAACTAAATAGTAATAAAATCTCAAAATGATACATGTCAAAAATTAAAAGATTAAAAATCAAAATTAAAAAAGCAAATAATAATAAAAGCACAACATGTATATTTTCGACGGGATATTTTCCAGAGCTTTGGATAGTACTGAATTTTAAAAATGGCATTATTTGTGCTAGTTCCTTTGTAGTGACAAGTTCTGGCTGTGGTGATAACTACTAGTCCCTAGTGATGATTCGGTCAACTTCTTCTTCAAATTCTGTCAGGATGTCTGGTTTGGAGTGAAAACTTTGCTGAGGTCTAACAAAAAGATCAGCTTTTTCGCTTGCACTTCTAGCCTACGGATCGTTGGAAAGGATCATTAGAGGTGGAACATGGTCTAGTAGTTTTCCATACTGAGTAGTTGTCCTTTTTATAAGCTGAAAGCGTGGAAAGTTTTTCTAGAAAAGATTTATTCTGATTTTCGTTGATTACCTCTTTTAGTTCTCTAGAGATTCTGTTGTCTGAATGTAGAATCTGCTGTAGCTGTAGAATTTACCCTGTCTTAATCGGACCTACTCGTGTGCAATAGCTTCGTTGTTTCCGTTTTTCTTCCAGTTTATTATTATTGTTATTATGGGTAGAGAAGCATGCCACACAGCAACTTGTCATACCTTCCCAACATACGTATAAACCTTAATCTTGAATCACTCTATCCACTGCCGAAAAATCCGTTGCGTAGTTTAAAAGATCTGAGCGTACAGACAGCGGGAGCGACTTATAAACTTTTACTTACTATGTAATATAAGGTCATAAGAACGCCAACAGTACATGCGCTTTACAGAGCTCTTATACTTGACGAAAAACCAAATCGCTTTCCACATGTTAAAATACAACTCATCAAGAATATGGTAACGAGTAGGATGGGTCATTACATAAAAAACAAATCAAATTGATTTAGATATGCAAACGAAAAAAATATATATAAGTAACATCAGAACAAACAAACACCGTGACCTACTTACTATTATTTTTAACCGACTTCTGAAAAAGGAGGAGGTTCTCAATTCGGATGTTTCTATTTTTTTTTTTTATGTTTGTTCGGGTATAACTCCGTCGCTTGCCAACCGATTTGGAAAATTCTTTTTTTGTTGGAAAGGGTATTCTTCTCAAATGGTCCCATAGCCACCAAATCAGGATCTGATGATAGAATCTTGGCGAAATCGAGGGAACGCTTCAAATTTTATATGAAAACGTGTTGCGATTTTGGTATTTTCGACAACAAGTGAAGCATTTGCGTTTGATAAGAACCATTTTACCATCAGATCTGATGATGAAGCCAAGAGTCATGGAACTCCATAATGAGAAAATGTACCATAGTCGTGTTTGGGATTGTTGTAATTGTAACGGTATGCACTTTCCATGTATCAAGCACATGTGAACCACTAAAAAGTGAAAAATAAAAACTTTTTTGCAAAAAATAAAACCGACTTCAAAAACAAACAAAAAAGTGAAAAATAACTTTAGCTTCTGAAGTCGGTGACAAAAAAACTAAAGCAATCAAACAAAGGTCAGCGACTTCAGAAGCTAAAGTTATTTTTCACTTTTTTGTTTGTTTTTGAAGTCGGTTTTATTTTTTGTTACGTTTAAATAACAGTACTCAAAAATAAGTATACTAATCGTCCCAGTAATAGGAAGACGTAGTGTTTCTGTTCGCCTGCAGGCCTTGTCGTATTTTCTCACTAAGATCTGGATGTATCTAAAACTTTCACAGCTCGATCTTGCACAAACTTGGTCGCAGGTCCCAAACTGTACACAATGTTCTCTACCGCTCTATTTCTTTCCTCTGGTGTCATTTCATTTTCATACAGTTCCCGAGCTTGTCCAAAGTTATCTGCTTCATCTTCATATATCTCAATTAATTCCACTTTATTTTTTTCATTGTAAGGAACAGGTCCATTGAAAGAGTTTGGATAATAATTAGGAATATCTTTTTCATTGTCATTAACAGGAGGCAGACCATCACGGTTGTATACAAATGCCTTGTTTCGAATAGGACAGTTTACAGGTATTTTGTTAAAATTCGCCCCTAAACGGTAATTGTGAGCATCTCTGTATGCCAATCTTCGAGCTTCAAACACTTTGTCCGGTCCTCCAAGAATACCCGGAACTAAATTCGCTGGATTGAAAGCTAGTTGTTCTATTTCAGCGAAATGATTCAAAGGATTCCTATTCAAAACGAAACGACCAAACGGCCTGAGTGGATACTTTTTCAAAGGCAACACTTTTGTCACATCAAAGACATCAAATCCTGCAGTTTTGATGTCATCTTCACTTAAAACTTGAATACTAGCCAACAGGTTCGCCGTTCCCGAAAGGATCTGTCGACATGCTGGATAGACTATAAGAAGGCCTACGATTCGGTGCCACATACATGGCTTAGGAGGGTGCTAGAGTTGTATAAAGTTGATGCAACTCTGCGCACTTTCCTAATGTCGTGTATGGGGCAATGGAGGACAGTCCTTCGCTATCCAGGATGTCGGCAAATTCAGAGGAATAGCGAGCCGATAAGGATAGAGCGAGGTATATTTCAGGGCGATAGTTTGAGTCCACTTTGGTTCTGCTTAGCCTTGAATCCTCTGAGCACACTGCTGGAGGATTCAGGTCTAGGCTATCGGTTGCGGAAAGATGGTCGGGTTATATCTCACCTCCTTTACATGGATGACTTGAAACTCTTTGCCCCCAACGATTTGCAACTGATGGAGCTACTGAAGGTAACTGAAACCTTCAGTAGCGCCATCAGGATGGAATTTGGTGTAGACAAATGTGCGGTCATGCATGTAAAGCGAGGGGGGATTGTGGAATCTGTGGGAACCCAGCTCTCAGATTCCATAAATCTTAGATCCCTCTCAGCAACCGAAACCTATAAGTATTTGGGTATGTCGGAAGTGCTGGGCATCAGTGTGGCTGACATGAAACAATCGTTGAAGGAGCGCTTCTTTGGCCGCCTGAAAAAAGTATTTAATAGTCTTTTATCGGGCGGAAATAAGGTGCGTGCCTTCAACGGTTGGGTCATGCCGGTTTTGATGTACTCTTTCGGCATACTCAAATGGACTCAAACAGAACTAGACGCCCTGGATACGAAGGTCCGTAAATTGTTGACGGCATATCGAATGCATCACCCGCGTTCTTCGGTAATGAGACTGTATATCCCGCGGAAGTGTGGGGGTCGAGACTTTTTAAACGCTAAGACTCTCCACAATCGTGAGATATGCAGTCTCAGGGAATATTTCCTAGCAGCCGACGTGGGGATGCATCGAGATGTGGTCGCGATGGACAAGGGCCTCACCCCGCTCTCCTTGGCTAAAAAGAACTGGCGCATACCTGTAGTATTTACTACTGATGACCGCAGGAAAGAATGGCAGAGCAAGGAGCTTCACGGGCGCTTTTACCGGGCTCTTCATGGGCCCGATGTAGATTTTCAAGCGTCCGTGTCCTGGCTACGATCTGGGGACCTCTTCGGAGAAACCGAAGGTTTTGTCTGTGCAATTATGGATGAAGTTATGATGACGAATAACTACCGGAGATTTATTGTGAAGGACGGTACGGTTGACATATGTCGGGCATGCCACCGTCCAGGCGAATCAATCCGTCACATTATCTCCGGGTGTTCTCGTCTAGCTAACGGAGAATACTTGCACAGACACAACCTTGTAGCCAGGATTATCCATCAGCAACTTGCTCTAAAATACAATCTTGTTGAATCGGAAGTGCCGTACTATAGGTATGTGCCCGACCCAGTTCTCAATAGTGGCAGTATCACACTGTACTGGGATCAATCCATCATCACTGACAGGACTGTTATAGCCAATAGACCTGATATAGTGGTGATGGATCGATCAGAGCGGCGCGCAATGATTGTTGACATAACGGTCCCGCATGATGAGAACCTCGTGAAAGCCGAGAAAGATAAACAAATCAAGTATCTTGACTTGGCTCGCGAGGTTGTCGACATGTGGGAAGTGGACTCGGCGATCATTGTGCCGATAGTCGTGTCGGCCCATGGCTTAATTGCCAAGAGCCTCGACCAATACCTGAGGAGGCTCTCGGTAGGCAGCTGGATCAAGGGCTTGATTCAGAAAGCGGTACTCCTTGACACGGCTCGTATTGTTAGGAGGTTCCTCTCTCTGGAGCCCTGACCGCCGGTAGCTTGGACCCTGTTCCCGATACCGGTGGGCTACAATTTTTTATATTTTTAAATGTTTTTTATATATGTTTTATATTAATATTTAAAAATGTAAAGAGTTTGTTTAATAATGAATAAAGGGAATAATAATAATAATAAAATACATTAATTTATTTGACGTCTTGATATTTGGTTCCTAATTTTGTTTATAAATAATTTATTTAAATAGTTTTTAAATAGTCTGGAACCCTTTTAATATATTCAATAACTAAATTATTACCGCACAAAATAAAATGCAGCCCATAAATAAGCAAAAACACAGAAGAAAAACCTGATCAATAATGACGTATGTCAAACCAAAAAACGATATCGGAAATCCAGAATTTAAATCAAGATAATGTTGACGAGAGCCGCTGCTCGACGCGCACGCCTACCGCCTCCGGACCCGTCGCTCAGCTCCGCCTCGCCGCCGCCGGAACCCAGCCCCATCGTGAGTGCTGTGACACCGGCCGTGGCAGTTGCGTCGAGCTCAAGCGACGAGTATTTCTCTCCGCCCACGACGCCACCACCTGCTCGTCGACGGGGAGGACGCCGGCCGCCGGACGGCTTAGGACCTCGAGGCCCACCGGCTTCTGATAGGGTCCCAGCTTCCGGCGGAAGTGTGCAGCGCATGCGATGGACGCAATCAAACAATGAAAACGTCATGCGCGCATACTATGGGGCTACAGAGGGGGGAAACAACCTGACCGCGTACCGTGTTAGGATGCTCTCTTTGTTTCAGGTGCTTGAGCCAGCTGTCAACGTGTCGGCACAACGACTGTCGGATCAGGTGCGAGTCATCCAACGTAATCGTATGTTGGATGACACCGTACTTGATCGCTTGCGAACTGAAATGCATAGTAGCCATGTCATTGCCACGCCGCCCTCGCAGGCTGTGGTTCCACCACAGTCAACCACAATAACATATCGCGATGACGACGTGAGTAGTGACATGGTTACTAATGTAGGTACCCAGTACAGTGAGGATATGAGGAGTGCTTTGGAGGGTGCGATTCGAGAATATCGGTTCATGACACCAGAGCTTAGACCGCGTTTACCTCGCTTGCCCATGCATAACAAAAATAGGATGCTGGTGGCTGTTCTGGATTCGCAGTTGTCAAATTGTTTTGATAACTGCGAAGACCTCACCGATGTTCACTCAATCCTGTATTGTGCGGCCGTAGCGGCATGTCGTGTAGCTCGTGTCAAATTTTCTGATGACAGAGCTACACGGCCAAAACCAGCCGTACCGGCATGGCAGTACAGGATTGAACAACGTATTGGTGGGGCCAGAGCACTCATCGGCAAATTGATCTGCTTCAGGGAGGGCAATACTCGCCCTAGAGTGATGCGTTTTGTGAGGCGGGCGTTCTCGGGGACTGATATCAATCCTCGAGACTACATGTCCCGTGTCACAGAGCGCATCGACTTCCTGAAGCAGAAAGTGTATGCATGGGCAAGCCGTATACGTAGGTATAAGCGGCGGGTGGATCGATACACTCAGAATCGCACATTCCAAAGAGATGAAAGGTGGGTTTATAGGGCTTGGGAGCGACCGGACCAAGGTGTGGCTGACTCGCGCCTACCGGATGATGATGCAATGTGTTCGTTCTGGCGCAGCATCTGGTCGGTGCCTGTCAGCCATGCTGAGGGTGAATGGACTCGGGTTATTGAGCGAGCGTGTGATCCAGTACCAGAAATGGGGGCAATTACTATCAGCCCCCAAGGCGTAGCTTGTGCAGTCCGTCCGTTGCCTAATTGGAAATCTCCAGGGCCGGATGGGCTGCACAATTTCTGGATTAAATGGTTCACAAGGTCGCATGCTCGCTTGGCGACCCTATTCCAGTCAGCCTTAGAGTCGGGGTCGCTGCCAGAGTTTCTGACAACAGGTATAACCCACCTGCTTCATAAATCGGGTAGTACTGCGGAACCCAAAAATTATAGACCAATCACCTGTCTCCCGACTGTCTATAAAGTTCTTACATCCATTTTGAGAACAAAAATTTGTAAATTCAGAGGAATAGTGAGCCGATAAGGATAGAGCGAGGAATATTTCAGGGCGATAGTTTGAGTCCACTTTGGTTCTGCTTAGCCTTTTTTTTTTTTAAGGATGGGAAATCATCAAATGACCCCCCCCCACTCTGGGCGGAGCGGGAGGGAGTGTCAGACTCTTACTGACTAAAAACCATCCATGTTCCTACCTCGCCTTTTACGTTCCGGGGCCGCGGTATCTCTTTCGAACAGGCCCGCAACCCCGGCAGGCTTCGGCCCTTGCGGGCCCCTCTCCTTTTGCTGACATCTCTTTGAGGCGCGCGTGGAACACGAACGCGCCGTCGACACGGCCTGTCGTCGTCGTTAGACGGCCGGACGGCCAGCTATTGCCCATAGCCAGCCGTCCACAGGCCCGCATCTACGGTGGCCGGTAGCCACCACGTGGCCCCCGATGCCCGTTGCGTCTCCCGCGGCGGCCGGGAAGAGAGGATCTCTCCCTCTCTCGTTCCGCCACCTCCTTCGCTAACATCACTGCTTCGCAGAAGGAGGCGACGGCTTCCCATTCCGTCTCGCTCCGGACCATGGATTGAACCAGGGCCGGACGCGAGAGGTCGCCGCCGCCGATCGCCGCCACGAGGACACGGCGGAGCTCCGCCCACGCAGGGCAGACTTCCACCGTGTGCTCCACCGTGTCCTCCGGTCGATCCTCGCAGTGGAGACACCCGGGCGATTCCTCCCGCCCGATTCGGTGCAGGTACCTCCCGAAACATCCGTGTCCGGTGAGGACCTGCGTCAGGCGGAAGGTGAGGACGCCGTGGCGCCTCTCCAGCCACTCCTCAAAGAGGGGACTTACCGCCACTATCGTGGCGTGCCCTGCACGGGGTTGCGACAGTCGCTCTCTCCATGTCGCCATGAGATCGCGCCGGAGGTCAGTCCGCTGAGCGGCAATTTGCCGCGGCAGCGGATTTTCCCCCCGACGTAGTACCTCCGCGCGCCACTCATGCAGGCGCGCGAGGACTATCGCCTCCAGATCCCACGGCGGCAATCCGGCAAGCAGGCCCGCCGCCTCGCGAGAGATCGTGCGGTACCCACGGACCATCTTTACGGCCACCACTTTTTGGGGCGCGTTCAGATGATGAGCGGCACGCCGCTTCAGGGAACGCGCCCACACTGGGGCCCCGTAGAGGGCCATGGACCGCACGACTCCCGCGTAGAGCCTGCGGCAGGAGGCGTTCGGCCCCCCAAGGTTGGGCAGGAGCCGCCTGAAGGCAGCCCCTGTCCGTTCCAGCCTGGGGGCCAAACGTCGGAAATGCTCCACGAAGTTCCACCGGCTGTCGAGGACGAGTCCTAGGTACTTCAACGTCGACTCGACGCCGATGGATACCCCTCCTACCGTCAGTGTGGATCCCGACGGTGGCGCATTCCGAGGCCCATGAAAGCACATGGCCTCGGACTTGTGCAATGCCACCTCGAGACCCAGTTGCCGGATCCTCTCAACGACTATCGCAACCCCGCGTGTCATAGTTTCGGCCGCCGCCTCGTGCGACCTCCCCTGTGCCAGCACCAGGGTGTCATCTGCGTAGCAGACGACGCTGACACCACTAGGGAGGTCCGCGCGCAGCACCCAGTCGTAACCGATGTTCCACAGGGGCGGTCCCAGAACCGATCCCTGTGGGACACCGCACGACATCTCTCGCCGGTTCCAATCTCCGCAGCGACTGGGGTAGATGACGGCCCTGTCCGTCAAATAGTCCCCGACCACACGACGGAGGTAGGTCGGCACCCGGTGATACCGGAGTGCCTCCCTGATGCAGCTCCAGGGCAGGGAGTTGAAAGCGTTGGCGATGTCGAGAGACACCGCCAAAACAACCCCGCCCCGGGATATCGCATCCCCCGTCGTGAGGGCTCTCACGCG
The DNA here is from genome assembly GCA_916618015.1 of Xestia c-nigrum. Lineage (NCBI taxonomy): Eukaryota > Metazoa > Arthropoda > Insecta > Lepidoptera > Noctuidae > Xestia > Xestia c-nigrum. Next base: position 20,468,766 of record OU745257.1, on the reverse strand, counting down.
CATGATGGCGTCCACTGTAGAGCGCCCCTTGCGGAAACCAAACTGGTTCTCCGCAAGATTCGGCCCCATCCCCTCAAGATGCTCGGCGAGGCGGTTTGCAATGACTCTCTCAAAGAGCTTGCCCACCTCGTCGAGCAACACAATGGGCCGAAATGCGGACGGAGAGTCCGCAGGGCGCCCCGGCTTCTGGATGAGGACCAGTTTCCCCGTCTTCCAACGAAGCGGGAACTGGCCTCTCTCCAAACATGCGCTTAAGAACCCCTTCAGTCGGGGCCCGAGAGCCTCCGCATCCGAGGCCAGGACCCAGGCTTTGCCAGGCAAGCCATCGGGTCCCGGGGCGGTATTTTTGGCCTTGAGCCTACCTACCGCCACTCTCAGGTCTACCCCAGTCACTTCCGGAGTGTCGTCGTCGTCGCTTGGGTCCGACACCGCAGGTGGCGGAGCCATAGGCGGGGGCGGATGTTCCCCCCGCGAGGGGAACAGAGCGCTCACCACGTCCTCCACGAGGTCGGGCCGGAGACTCTGCGTCAGCGGGGGGGCCCAGGTGCGGAGTTTATTCCGCACCATCTTGTAAGGGCGCCCCCACGGATCTCTGTCGAGAGTCTCGTTCTGCTTAGCCTTGAATCCTCTTAGCACACTGCTAGAGGATTCAGGTCTAGGCTATCAGTTGCGGAAAGATGGTCGGGTTATATCTCACCTCCTTTACATGGATGACTTGAAACTCTTTGCCCCCAACGATTTGCAACTGATGGAGCTACTGAAGGTAACTGAAACCTTCAGTAGCGCCATCAGGATGGAATTTGGTGTGGACAAATGTGCGGTCATGCATGTAAAGCGAGGGGAGATTGTGGAGTCTGTGGGAACCCAGCTCTCAGATTCCATAAATCTTAGATCCCTTTCAGCAACTGAAACCTATTAGTATTTGGGTATGTCGGAAGCGCTGGGCATCAATGTGGCTGACATGAAGCAATCGTTGAAGGAGCGCTTCTTTGGCCGCCTGAAAAAAGTATTTAATAGTCTTTTATCGGGCGGAAATAAGGTGCGTGCCTTCAACGGTTGGGTCATGCCAGTTTTGATGTACTCTTTCGGCATACTCAAATGGACTCAAACCGAACTAGACGCCCTGGATACGAAGGTCCGTAAATTGCTGACGGCATTTCGAATGCATCACCCGCGTTCTTCAGTTATGAGACTGTATATCCCGCGAAAGTGTGGGGGTCGTGGCTTTTTAAACGCTAAGACTCTCCACAATCGCGAGATATGCAGTCTCAGGGATTATTTCCTAGAAGCCGACGTGGGGATGCATCGAGATGTGGTCACGATGGACAAGGGCCTCACCCCGCTCTCCTTGGCTAAAGAGAACTGGCGCAAACCTATAATACTTACTACTGATGACCGCAGGAAAGAATGGCAGGGCAAGGAGCTTCACGGGCGCTTCTACCGGGCTCTTCATGGGCCCGATGTAGATTTTCTAGCGTCCGTGTCCTGGTTACGTTCCGGGGACCTCTTCGGAGAAACCGAAGGTTTTGTCTGTGCAATTATGGATGAAGTAATGATGACGAATAACTACCGGAGATTTATTGTGAAGGACGGTACGGTTGACATATGTCGAGCATGCCACCGTCCAGGCGAATCAATCCGTCACATTATCTCCGGATGTTCTCGTCTAGCTAACGGAGAGTACTTGCATAGACACAACCTTGTAGCCAGGATTATCCATCAGCAACTTGCTCTAAAATACAATCTTGTTGAATCGGAAGTGCCCTACTATAGGTATGTGCCCGACCCAGTTCTCGTTAATGGCAGTATCACACTGTACTGGGATCAATCCATCATCACTGACAGGACTGTTATAGCTAATAGACCTGATATAGTGGTGATGGATCGATCAGAGCGGCGCGCAATGATTGTTGACATAACGGTCCCGCATGATGAGAACCTCGTGAAAGCCGAGAAAGATAAACAAATCAAGTATCTTGACTTGGCTCGCGAGGTTGTCGACATGTGGGAAGTGGACTCAGCAATCATTGTGCCGATAGTAGTGTCAGCGCATGGCTTAATTGCCAAGAGCCTCGACCAACACCTGAGGAGGCTCTCGTTAGGCAGCTGGATCAAGGGCTTGATTCAGAAAGCGGTACTCCTGGACACGGCCCGTATTGTTAGGAGGTTCCTCTCTCTGGAGCCCTGACCGCCGGTAGCTTGGACCCTGTTCCCGATACCGGTGGGCTACAATTTTTTATATTTTTAAATGTTTTTTATATATTTTTATATCAATATTTAAAAATGTAAAAAATTTGTTGAAAAATTGAATAAAGGGAAATAATAATAATAAAAATCTTTATTTATCTCCACAAATTACATAATATCAACGTGAGTATAGATTACAGTCAGATACAGAAATTTTGACAAAGCTTGTAATTTGTGGGAGATCTGGAGTCTAAACTAAGCCTAGACCTGTATTTTAGAACTCCAGGCCCCCCAATTAAATCATGTTGTTCAGACTGTCGACATCGTGAGTAAGCAGATATGAGAGTGGATGAATGAAATAAAATGTGCATGCGTGCGCGAATGCGCGCTAGAGGGTGCGTGGGTGTGTGCGTGCGCATATGTGTGTATATGCGTGCATGTGTGTTAGTGTGCGTATATGTGTGTGTGAGTGTACGTATATATGTATGTGTGTGTGCGTATGTGTGTAGTGTGTCAAGTTCCATGTAATAAGGGTAATATTAATTACCCTTATTACATGGAACTTGACAAACCAGGGTGGTGAAACTTCCATACATTGGTGTCGATTCTGTTGTGCACAAACTAAACTTAATTTAGGCTATTGCTATCTTTTTCTCACTAATAAAACGAGAAAGAGACGGACGTAATTTAGAGCTGTCAAATTTAATTCGAACTAATATTTCCATACAAATGAAGGGTGCACGTAAAAACATGTCGACTAAAAACACGGTGAAGCGCAAGGCATAAACTAGTTTGACATCTCTAACTTAGTGCATAGCTATAGCCATCCTTTTCTCGCACTGCCTTTTAGTAAAAGATAGCAATAGTCTAAATTAAGTTTAGTTTGTGCACAACAGAATCGACACCATTAGCTTCAAACTAAATTTTCACTGATAGTGCTGCCATCTGTGTGTTTAAGGACACCAACTTTTCAAATGTTTGACAGCTTTAACTATCATTGCGAGAACATCTATATTAGACTACTTGTTAGTGAAGTAAATAAAATAGTCCAGCGGTGACAGCGGTTGCCTCGTGAATAATAGTTCTAAGTTCGAATTTTCAGTCAAGAATTACTTTTTGTATTTATTTGGTTGAACAAAAACTAACAACGCCATCTAACAGCTTAGGTACACAGTTTTAAAAACGAAAACCAGATTTGCGAATCTATGTTGTATTACATAGTGTATTATTTATGCATCAAACGGACACAAACCCTGACTAAGCGGCTGCTACTAACAAATTACTGATGGAAAAACACATTCAAACTTTGCTCAACTGGTACCCTATTCGAATACAATAACCTTATGCTTGACAAGTCAAACTGACGATCAGTTGACCAATAATAGAGTAGACCTAAAAAAATAACTAATACGTATATCAAAATTGGCGAAGATACGACGCATTAAAAATTCTCAATACGTCACGCCTAGGTCGTCTATTAGTTACATATATATACTGACGTCATGAGCCCCCACTCCCGAGTTTTGATGCGTTTTATCTTTGTCAATATTCATTGATTTACAAAAACAAAAATACGTGTCCTTTATTTTCTAACACTCTGAAGTGCCAGATTAAATAGATTTGCAACTTTTTTAAACTGTCGTCATCATCATCATCAGCCTATAATGTTCCCACTGCTGGGACACGGCCTCCTCTCAATGAGAGGGAATGTGCTATAATCTACCACACGGGCCCAGTGCGGATTGGTAGATGTCACATGTCTTCGAATTTTTGGTTCTAGGACATGCCGGTTTCCTCAGGATGTTTTCCTTCACCGTTTTGAGAGCAGCGGTGATGAAATAAATTACACAAAGTAATGCACCTGTCTGGGTTCGACTTACTGTTCGTATGTCGGGGCCGCCACCACTGGGCCACTGCTGCTCTACTGTCGTCATACTTATTAACAATTAATTTGTAATCTATAACTCACCTTAGTTCTTTGTTTGAATAGTACGATTTGATTTGTCACGGGATCGTTCTGTACCATCGCAGTAACTGCCGCCATGAACACCAAAAACAGCAACCACAACAATTTTAAAACCATTTTTTTATTTTTTTATTGCTGTGTTCAACTAATTCTTCATTCGTTTTTAGTCGAGTAGTTTTTCATTTTTTTTTTTTGTAGGCGGCCAGTAACACCGTGTTGGCGGGATCCTGGAAGACACAATTAAATTATTCACGGCTTGCTTAGCGTTTGGCAGGTCCCTATCCCTAGTTACTTTTTCCCTAGTGAATTTTGTTTTTTTTCGGCTATTTAGTAATATACAACAATACATTACAATTTATTAAAACTACTCAAGCAATCCGTTCTCACGCAGTGGGTCCCAGAAGACGGGCGTCGCGGTCGTCGCCGATGGGGGCCCAGAAAACGTGACGACTTCAGACGCTTTTATTAGAGAATGGCCAGAGACAACCACACGGAGAGAAGAGTGTAAGGCTATGGGAAGGCCTTTGCCTTTGTAGTGGGACAATACAGGCTAAGTAAAATAAAAAACCTAGTAACGGATTCTAATCTTATGGGTAATTCGTGCATGACAATAAATAAAAGGCGAAAACGACCTCGATTTCTCGATTCGATTCGTAAAAAGTATTTTATTCTTTCAGGAATATTTAAAAAAAGTGTACCACAGGTATGCTGCAGATAGGGCCGCCACGATAGCGGCGGTAAGTCCAGTCTTTGAGGAGTGGCTGGAGAGGCGCCACGGCGTCCTTACCTTCCGCCTGACGCAGGTCCTCACCGGACACGGATGTTTCGGGAGGTACCTAAGGTAAGTATATTTTATAAAGAGTGTAAACACCTCTTAACAAAGCCAAAATGCACTTGTTCTACCCGTCAATGCGATCATATTTTTGTTCAACACCATACCTGGAAACCTTCTAGTTACGGAGATATTGAGGGTCAAAGTTCCAACTTTTCGACAAGTATTTTTTTTTATTCATGTTTTTGATGTATGATTTTTACTTTAAACACCTCTACGACCCCCGTTTTATTCAATCCATCCAGCGGCACAATGTTTTAAGTGCGTCACTTTGAGTTCTACCACAAAACATGATTTTTCACCCCCAACAAAAAGTGGTTTCCCAGCAATTTTTTTTGCGTAAAGTTACTTATTTTGATGTGCTTGACGGCTTCGTGATGAGGTGGTTTACACCTTGTATTAATTCATATCTACTATTCTGATAATTAAATCTCATTAAACACAATAATTTCAATATTAATTGATTATTTTTCTTCAAGGAAACCCTTCGTTTTCATGCTAAGTATTTATTTATTATTTATTAACCCATATATGATACATAGCGCATTATTTTCAGTATTGTTTTTGTATTTAATTTCTATTTTGGTTTGTTACATCTCTTACAAAATATTGAATATTTTTTGTTTAACTCTTAGCTTCAATTTTTTAAATAATTATTATATGAAATAATTAAAATCACACGATTTTTTTTTATATTCTCAAATAGAAAATACACGGGTGGGCCGATTTTTTTACTAGCAGGTGTACTCAGTAAAATGAAATACTTATGCACAGTTGCAAAAACTTTGCTTTCCACGTAGTCAAAATGTAGTCTCCAATAGACCAAAGAACGTTTACAGTGTTTGGTACTTTTGGTTTACGTCGTTTTCTTCGCTAAATACCTACCTTTGAAAAACAACTGTATTGCTTCAAGAAAAACTGTGTACTGTACTTCAGGAGGTACTCTTTTTAATTTATATTCTGTTAAGAGCCCTCTTACAGTCCACTAGCGCCGCCAATCGAAAAAATGTCATAACTCGTATATAGAATCAAAAATACAAAATGTGGTCAATTATTACTGTAGAAAAGGCAATAACGTAATTTTATAACACCTTATCAACACTTGAAATATAGCTGTTGAGCTAAATCGTGCATTCAAAACATAAACGGCCGTTTTTGTTACAAATGCACGATTTAGCTAAACAGCTATATTTCAAGTGTTGATAAGGTGTTATAAAATTACGTTATTGCCTTTTCTACAGTAATAATAGACCACATTTTGTATTTTTGATTCTATTTACGAGTTATGACATTTTTTCGATTGGCGGCGCTAGTGGACTGTAAGAGGGCTCTTAAAGAATTTAAAATAAAGAAAAGTTAAAATAGATAGATAATAATCAATTTTGCTGTCACCAAACATTTATATTACGAAATATACAATTGGCTCACCTAAAGTTCTTTACCCAAAATTGTTATTCCTAATGATTTATAATCCGAATGATCACGCTTCTTACAATTTTTCATCTTAAAGTTTTCATTCATACTATTTGTAGTGCTACCGGAGATGTTCGTAACACTCATGTTTCCGAAAATTGTAATGAATAATATCATTCATGTAAATATATTTAAACTCCTACTGTTTTTTATCATAACGCTTTTATCTATTTTAGCTCTTTTATGATTCCAAAATCAAAATCAAAATATTTTATTTCATATAGGCCTGGATGGGCACTAATAAAACGTCGAAAAAGTGCACGGTTCGCGTTGGTCGATTCCATGGAGAAGAACCGGCATGAAACTCCATGGTTACTCTTTTCAAATCATTTGGTATTACAATATTATTATGTTTCATTACAGCATTAGTACTAAAGTATGGGGGGACAGCGTAGGCCCGACAATAGGTCGTTGCTTGCTATACAAAAAATGTAAAACAAAAGGAATATTTAACAAAAGCTAAACAGCATCCGGGAATCTAATTCCAGTACTACATCATAATTTTGCTGCCCTCCATTCGAATTTATGTATTTGAGATTGTACTGTCCCGGTAGTCATCACTTTTCTAGTCATAATATCATCAACTAGTTATGGCCCGCGACCCTCGTCTGAATTATTATTATAGAAATACAATTTTCCCCGTATTTGCAACATTTTTATTTAATGCTCCACTCCTATTGCTCGTAGCGTAATAAAATGTAATACAAAGCCTTTCTTGACCAAATAGGCTAACCTAACCACAGCTAATAGTAGTTTATGCGACTGTGCATAATGAAGGGCATTACAACACGAGGGTGGGTGTCTTAATAGCATCACACGAGTGTTCACATCACACATCTACCCAAATATCATAAGGGCTCTATGATGGGTTCAGGAACCATAGGGAAATTACCTGTATTGTTACTTGGCCCTTGATTTTTGTGCCAACAGGTTATTAGTTGCATTCGTCGCTGCATTTACGATATCTGGCGGAGTATTCATGTCAATTTCTGAGTCACTATCACTCATTTTCGACAGAAATAAAGATCTTATCAGAAAATTTGTCTACTCGTAACTGGATTACTGGAAATAAAAAGCTAACGAACAAATGACAGCTCGAAATGGCGGCGTTTCGGATATCTGTCATTTTTTTTTTAATCATAGGCAAACTGAGTGGAGCATTAATTAAAAATGTTGCAAATACGGGGAAAATTGTATTTCTATAATAATAATTCAGGCGAGGGTCGCGGGCCATAACTAGTTGATGATATTATGACTAGAAAAGTGATGACTACCGGGACAGACAATCTCAAATACATAAATTCGAATGGAGGGCAGCAAAATTATGATGTAGTACTGGAATTAGATTCCCGGATGCTGTTTAGCTTTTGTTAAATATTCTTTTTGTTTTACATTTTTTGTATAGCAAGCAACGACCTATTGTCGGGCCTACGCTGTCCCCCCATACTTTAATCCTGCCAGTGGGAACAGCATCTGCCGGGATCGGTTTAAAGCAACCAGTAATAGGCATGTTTCATTCATAGCCTGGATCCACTAATTTTGCAGTAGCTTAACGGCTCCATACGAGGCCCGTATAGCCTGCTTCTATTATGCCTGAAATCCTTTTATTATTTTTTAGTCAGCGATTAAAAATGTGTGCTTATGAAAGCGTTCTTCGTTAAGTTTCCAATGAGGTCACTGACACCTTGCCTTTTCATCTACCACGCGGTTTTAAAAGTTATTTTATTCAGGGTATAAACAGACTCTGCATGAAGCCGTCCACCAAGCATTCTGAACATCTAACTGAGTAACCCTGCGCAATTTTTTTTTGCGGGGACTTTTTTTAGGTTAAAAAATCATATTTTACGGGAAAGCTCAATGTAACACAGTGCTATCCTATCTATGAATAGGTCTTCAAAAATTATCTTGAGATTGCTGATATCTATTTTTCCAAACAAAAAAAAGGAAAATGTGTGTCGCCCAGAAGTAAAAGCCCCTGTAACTTATAAAAAGAGAATGATAAAACTAAAATAAATACATGATGTACATTACCATGTAAACTTCTACCGAAAATGGGTTTGAACGAGATCTAGTAAGTAGTTTTTTGAATACGTCATAAATCGTAAACCGCAATTTACCTTTCGTTCAATAATAAGTTAATATATAAAAATAAAAAAAGAAGAACAGGAACTTTTATAAAACATATGAAGACGGGTATTTATCGCGAATTTACCTATTTAATGCCCTTGCGGGCCCCTCTCCTTTTGCTGACATCTCTTTGAGGCGCGCGTGGAACACGAACGCGCCGTCGACACGGCCTGTCGTCGTCGTTAGACGGCCGGACGGCCAGCTATTGCCCATAGCCAGCCGTCCACAGGCCCGCATCTACGGTGGCCGGTAGCCACCACGTGGCCCCCGACGCCCGTTGCGTCTCCCGCGGCGGCCGGGAAGAGAGGATCTCTCCCTCTCTCGTTCCGCCACCTCCTTCGCTAGCATCACTGCTTCGCAGAAGGAGGCGACGGCTTCCCATTCCGTCTCGCTCCGGACCATGGATTGAACCAGGGCCGGACGCGAGAGGTCGCCGCCGCCGATCGCCGCCACGAGGACACGGCGGAGCTCCGCCCACGCAGGGCAGACTTCCACCGTGTGCTCCACCGTGTCCTCCGGTCGATCCTCGCAGTGGAGACACCCGGGCGATTCCTCCCGCCCGATTCGGTGCAGGTACCTCCCGAAACATCCGTGTCCGGTGAGGACCTGCGTCAGGCGGAAGGTGAGGACGCCGTGGCGCCTCTCTAGCCACTCCTCAAAGAGGGGACTTACCGCCACTATCGTGGCGTGCCCTTGCTACGGAACCCTTCATGGACGAGTCCGACTCGCACTTGGCCGCTTTTCATTATCTTGTTCCAAATGGAAGAGCACGGGGTTGTTGCATTTGTTGATGGAAACAAACAAACTAATCTTTATGTAAATGAGGTTAGCACAATAACTCGATCTACCTCTTCGTATCAGGTATTTGCAAGTTACAAAAAACATCAAATAACAAAAAACTGACAAACCACTAATCAATACTATTACACAAAGAAATAGCATGTATCAGTCACTGTGTATTTTCAACCGACTTCCAAAAAGAGGAGGTTCTCAATTTGTCTGTATTTTTTTTGATTAAATAGACTCGAATAAAATACCGATTAATTCTTGCTTACTCTGTTGTTCACAAAAAGCGTAATTGTCATAATGCTCAACCATTAATTACTTTAACTGGTTTCATGTCATTTTTATGCTCATATTAATAACGAAAACTCTCAAAACCTTACTCGCTTTTCCAGCTCGACAACCCCCAGTTTATTACCCATTTAAACACAAACGTACTGAAAACTTAAACAAATCTTATATATAAAATTCTCGTGTCACAATTTTCGTTCCCATACTCCTCCGAAACGGCTTCACCGAATCTTATGAAATTTTGTGAGCATATTGAGTAGGTCTGAGAATCGGCCAACATCTATTTTTCATCCCCCTAAGTGTTAAGGGTAGTCCACCCCATTTTTTTTATTTTTTAGACAAAATTTTTAGTTTTAATTTTTTTATGATACAACATACAGTTCGTTCTAGTTACCAACACTTTGAATTCATTCAATTCTATGGATTCCGTGAATCTAAAATAAATAGTTTTTATTTTTTATTTTTTTATAAAGAAGATGCGGAAGTGTCATGGTACTCTTCTTCAAGAAGTGCGACAATGCCCAGCTGGAGCATTATAGGCTCACTTCACTTCCTAAGCCATGCCATTTCTACAGGTTGTTTTCAAAAGTCATCACGAAAGTTTCGCGTGCTGGTTTGACGATTTTCAGCCTTCAGAACAAGCCGGATTCCGAAAAGGCTTTAGCACCTAGACCACAAACATACGCTGTGGCAGGTTATACAGAACACCTAACTTGCCTTTCTGTTTAGCGTTCTTGGACTACGAGAAATACTCCGGTTCGATCGAGACTTGGGCTGCACTGCAGTCTTTCCAACGGTGCCAAATCGACTACCGGTATATCGAGGTGTTGTAGTGTTTGTACAAAAACGCCACCATGTCAGTCCGACTTCAGGACGAGATCTCGGAACCTATCCTTCAGCAGCGAGGGGTGAGACAGGGAGACGTCATATCTCCGAAACTGTTCACCGCTGCACTGGACGATGTCTCCATGATTCAATCCTGGAGAGAGCTAGGCATCAACGTCAATGGCGAGTATATGGTCATGGCTCGATGACCTCCGTAGAACTTCCGAAAGAGTGGGTGTGTGGTCTTAAAATGAACATGGACATAACCACTTGGTCATGTCGAATGGCCATGCCTATGCCTTAAACGGCCAAACGTCCAGTTGGGTAGGTCTAACTTTGAGAAAGAGGTCGATCGTCGAATCTGACTCGACTGGGCAGCGTTCGAGAAGCGCGGTATCTTATCGTCCAATTTACCACAGTGTCACAAGACGAAAGTGTATGATCAGTGTGTGTTACCAGTGATTACATACGATACCGAAACGTGGTCACCCACAATGGGCCTCATCAGAAGGCTTAAAATCACCCAAATGAGAGGGTTATGCGCGGACTTCCCTGGCGTGATCGAATCAGAAATGAAGACATCCGCAAGAGAACCGAGGCTACCGACGTAGCCCGAAGAATTCCCAAACTGAAGAGCCTGTCGGCAGGACACATCAAAAAGTTTTGTTCTAGTTGTAATCAATGGTGAAGTTTATTCATAACCTATAGAATAAATAAATTACAAAAGGAAACATGGTTTTATCTTGGATGATAATTAAAAAAGTTTACATTTTTATTTAGTCGTTTTTTTATGTACATTTTTTGCAAAATAATTGAATTTTAATAGGGTTTCACTTTTCATGTGTTCTAAAACAACCGTCGTATCAGAAAACGGGTTTTACCAGTAGACAGTGCAGCGACTTGAAATTCCCTATCGATTGGTGTTAATAACTCATGTTCACAAAATGTGTGAGATAATCAGAGGGCCTGCGCATACGACAGACTTTTTGTACAGATGAGTCTGTGGCGCACAAAATTTTTGAACGGCATACAAAACGCCCGCCGCGGATTTTACGCAGACAACGCACACGACACATTTTCATCATACGTCGTCCCCCACTAACGAGTGCCAATTGCGTAATAAAAGTGTGCGCCGTCTGCGTTGGCACGCTTTGGAGCAAACGTTCTTTCTTTTCGAGCACTTTTTGTGCGACGCGGCACGGCGCGATCTCTCAGAATGACACGGATTTTTGTACGCCGGACTTTTTACGTGTCGTGTGCGTTATTGCAACGAATAACGAACGAACGAGAATTGCGCTTAAGTTCTTAGCGTATTCGCACATCAAAAGACCTGTTAGTAACAGGTCTTTTGAAACGAGTGATGAACGTGATGCGAGACTAACTGCTGATCGAGATTATCATACATTGTCCCGAACACGCACACAAAATTATTCATAATCAGTTAGAAAGTGAGAGAGAAAGAATGCTGGAGTACGGCATGAAGAGAGAGAAGAAGAGCGAACTTTTGAATTCTGATCGACTTCGGCATTGTTTGAACAGAATGTCGATATCATCTGAAGAATTGGATGTGTCTCAAGATAGGGCATGGCGACCTTCCTTGGGTTGATAAAGAACGGAGTGCATTTACGTATACTCCTATGATTGAATACGCCACATATTCCGCCATCGGAGGTATGGTTCAAAATTGTACTTTTTGTGAAGCTGTTAAATGGCAAAAAGAAACAAACGGTATGTGTTGCTCAGGTGGGAAAAATCCGTTATTTTCCCGTCCCCGGGCTCTTAGAATTCGACATCAGACGTTTCAGATCTTCGATTTGACGACCCTGTTATCGTTGGCATAAGCAACAGGATCTGCGTACGAAGTCGCGGGCAGAAGCTAGAATTAAATAAAAGAATTAAAAAATCCCCGACTACAAATTGTATAAAAGTAATCTATAAATATTTTTGTAATCTTTTATTTCCTTCACTTTGATACCATACATGATAGGTTTGGCTGTAAAAAAGAATTAACGACTTACAATTGAGAGCCAATCATTTGCCACGTTTTGGCTACTTGGATTTTTGAGACAAATCTAATGAAACCATAGTCGTTGAAATCCATCCAGCCATTTTGAAGATACGTGGTTATAAAGATTACAAAGAAATATACTAAAAACGAAACACTTCCTTGGCAGTCGTGTAAAAATACTTGAATTATTGGCTGAATGTGTATGTTTGTTGCTTCTATTTCTCGATGTGTGACCAAAGGTTCTCAGTCTCAGTTTGAAGAATGTTTACCAGACATTCCTCCTCGTCTTTTGACATTTCCGGCATACTAGTCTCATGCAATGCTCGAAAAAAAACTCATCTTTATCATAGATTTTTTTTAATAACACAAAAAAGAGCTAGTTGTAGCTTTCTAATAAATGTAGGTTCATTAACCTTCCTATTAAAAGCCGGACATTGTAGTAGTCCTGTTCGCCTGTAGGCCTTGCCGAATCCTCTCACTAAGATCTGAATGTATCCGGGCAAACATTTTCACAGCTCGATCTTGTAGAATCTTGGTCGCAGGTCCCAAACTGTACAAAATGTTTTCTAACAATCTCTTCCTTTCCTCCGGTGTCATTTCATTTTCATACAGTTCCCGAGCTTGTTCATAATTATCTGGTTGATCTTCATGTATCACAACTAATTCAACTTTATCTTTTTCTTTGTAAGGAACAGGTCCATTAAAAGAGTTTGGATAATAATTAGGAATATCTTTTTCATTGTCATTAACAGGAGGCTGACCATCACGGTTGTATACAAATGCCCTGTTTCGAATAGGACAGTTTACAGGTATTTTGTTAAAATTCGCCCCCAAGCGGTAATGTTGAGCATCTCTGTATACCAATCTTCGTGCTTCAAACAATTTATCTGGTCCTCCAAGAATACCCGGAACTAAATTGGCTGGACTGAAGGCAAGTTGCTCAATGTCAGCGAAATAGTTCAAAGGATTCTTATTCAAAACGAAGCGACCAAACGGCTTGAGTGGATACTTTTTCAAAGGTAACACTTTTGTCACATCAAAGACATCAAATCCTGCCGTTTTGATGTCATCTTCACTTAAAACCTGAATACTAGCCGTCCAGCTAGGAAAATCTCCATTGCATAGGCAATGGAGATTCTATACACAGCTATAGAGCTGTGTATAAATCCCTAATTGCATAATCAGGATCAGAAGCTGCAAGCTTCATAGCTTCTTCCATGCGGAGATTTTCTATTCCTGCATCAGGTATGAAGTGGAATCGAATGAAATGACTCTCTCCATGCTTATTAACTACTTGGAAAGAATGGAGACCGAACCCAGGCATGTGTCGATATCCATCAGGAATGCCTCGGTCACCAAACACCAATAGAAACATGTGCAAACTCTCTGGCTTCAGCGTAAGGTAGTCCCAAAGCGTATTGGGGTCGCGAATATTTGTTGCTGGGTTCCTTTTCTGTGCTCGTACAAAAGTGGGGAAGAGAAGAGCGTCTTTGTAAGCATACATGGGGGTGTTGAAGCCAACTATATCGAAATTACCATCTTCGGTGTAAAATTTGATTGCGAATCCTCTGGAATCTCTCGATGTGTCGACACCTCCTCGTTCCTGGAGGACTGGAGAGAATCTAGCTGCGATGGGAGTCTTTTTTCCAACTCTGTTAAATACCTTCGCCTTACAAATATCAGAAATATCGTGGGTGAGTTCAAAGTAACCGAATGCCCCTGCAGCCTTAGCGTGGACCAATCGTTCTGGTATCCTCTCCCTGACTATGTGCGTTATGGAGTCCATGAAATTTTCGTTGAATAACAGCCTCTTGTTTAACGTAACTGTTGCTTCTTTATGTTCGATGGGTGCTCCCGCTGAAGTCGTCATGATACCGATTGGACCCTAGAAGATATCAGTAAAAAAAAAAATTACAAGCATCTTTAAGCAGAGAAAGAATAGCTTTTCAAGTTAAAAAAAACACTTTCAACTGATTAATTTGGTTTCCTCCATATTTTAGCGGTCCTTTAATATTTCGCGGTAAAATAAAGGGCAACTAAAATAAAGGCAAACTTACTGCAAATAAATACTTTTGACTTTGACTTTGTTCAAGTCCCATGTAATAGAGGTAAGTCTAATGCCATCAACCCGGCACAAATCCAGACTCTATAGCTGCTGCGGCTTGTATGTAATCACGTAGGTATGTAATCTATGGCTCACCTTAGTTTTTTCTTTGAATAGAAGGACTTGATTTGTCACGGGATCGTTCTCTACCTTCGCAGTAACTGCTGCCAAGAACACCAAAAACAGCAATCGCAACATTTTTAAAACCATCTTGTTTGTTTTAATGGTTGCGTTCAATTCTTCATTTGTTTATAATCTAATGACATTTGTGATTTTAAACCCCTTCGTACACAAGGCTACAAAAATCTTCGATACTCGACGATTTTAGTCTACAAGCGACTGCCGCCATACAAATCCATAATGTCGGCGACGCGACTCGTGTACAAACTTTGATTTGTATGGCGGCAGTCGCTTGGAAACTAAAATCGCCGAGTATCTTGTGTACGAAGGGACTTAGGCTACTCGTAACATGAGCTGGCGGGAGCTTATACAACACAATTAAATTATAGACAGGCACAATTAAACAAAACTTGCTTAGCGATTGGTAGGTCCCTAGTTACTGAAATTAGACCTATTTATATACATTGTATTGGTAATTTACTAAAACAACTACTATTTTTATTTAAATAATCAAATGATAAGCAAAAACGATTATTCACTTTATACTAGAAAAACCAGTTAGGCGCCCATTTGATTAGTGCGTGACAGTATCCAAAAGAAAGACGAAAAATAGTGTTGTTATTCATCAGATTCAGATCAGACATTGTGTGGATTCTTACTCATGTTACCCAAAATATTTGATTTTTGGACTGAATGGAAAATGTTTATTCATTTAAGATTAAATACAGAAATCAATGATAAGGCCTGACATTTCTTAGGGTTTATCTGCAGTCCAAAGGACCGCGACCGCTCACTAATTTATTAAATCCAGATCCCTGTCCATTTTGCATCTTCCCTCAAGAAATGATGGTAAAGCTGTCAGTCGTCGGTATACATAGATAGAAGAAGGAAGTAATGACACTGGTGACCAAGTTAATGAAAACAGAGAAAATAAGAGGAGAAACAACTCCATCTTGAGGCACACTTGCGCTAAGGGGAACCTATTAAAAAAATGCTCATCAAGACGTACGCGGTGCGAGTAGTTTTTAAGACAGGATTCTAACCAAGCAAAGCATGTCCTCTTCTAACTCATATGTTAGAAGAGGAAAATTCATGGGTAGATATAGGGATGCAAGGGTGTCAAATCAACAAAGCAGAAGGTGCTGCTAAAGTCCACAAGTACGAGTACGAGTAAAGTTTGAAATTTGTAGACCATAGCATTGTAGCCCAATCATCTGGATTCTTAAGGGACTACTCACACTTATTCAGCTCCATTCACGTTTCGCTGAACGTTGTTGGTCACTCAAACACAGTTTCTGGTTCAGTCAGCCACGTACGCAGTCTCAAGAATGAGAAAAAGCGACATAGCGCGCTCAATCCGCTGAAACGCTTCCAGTACGGCGCTGTTTATACTGCGAAGAAGGTAAGCTACTCATTTAGTATTATGTCTTCAACATGGACGGTTCTATGTGCGGATGTTTTTATCGTTTTGCAGAAGAAATAGATAAAATTAAACAATAAAATGCAAACGACAGTGGGTTGACCCACTAGGAACTATGCAGGTCGTAACTTGTCGACAAGGAGTCGAGAACCACATGTACTGCACAGCGTCCGTCGCGTTCGGCGCCGAATGCGGTGGATCAGCGCTGAACTCTATCTATCTACATATAACACTCGCATGAAAATAACATATTTGTTCTCATTTTATACAAGTTGTTTGCCGTGAAAGCTGAATGGACGCGGAAAGCTGAACGGGTGCGTACGCGTCTCCATAGAAAATCGTTGTTTTCTATCATTGTGTGAGATAAAAGAGCCGTTACAGTGCTAGGTCAGGACGAAAATCAGGGGGAAAAATACTCTGAAGGTGATAAAACAGAAAAATAAAAAAAACACAAAAAAAAACAACAACAAAGGATGGGAGCTAACTAGTAAGTTAGAAAGGATATTACAGTTTTAACTTCGATTTAATTAAATAAATACACCTCAAAGTCACATTTTAATCAGAACACACACTGTAAAACATAAAAAAATAACAAAACAACACTTTCTATAGTAATATTTGTGGTATTAAGTCCGCCTATGTACCACTCTTGTACATGAAGTTTAAATAAATAAATAAATAAATAAATAAATAAATATTTATCAATATAAAAACACTTCAATGGAAAACTATTTGTAACAAATAACTGTACTAATCGTCCCAAAAATAGCCGGACGTTGTAGTAGTTCTATTCCCTTGCAGGCCCTGCCATATTCTCTCACTAAGATCTGAATGTATCCGGGCAAACATTTTCACAGCTCGATCTTGCAGAAACTTGGTCGCAGGTCCCAAACTGTACAAAATGTTTTCTAACAATCGCTTTCTTTCCTCCGGTGTCATTTCATTTTCATACAGTTCCCGAGCTTGTTCATAATTATCTGGTTGATCTTGATATATCTCTACTAATTCAACTTTACCTTTTTCTTTGTAAGGAACAGGTCCATTGAAAGAGTTTGGATAATAATTAGGAATATCTCTTTGATTGTCTTTAAGAGGAGGCTGACCATCGCGGTTGTATACAAATGCCTTGTTTTGAATAGGACAATTTACAGGTATGTTGATAAAGTTTGCTCCCAAGCGGTAATACTGAGCATCTCTGTATGCCAATCTTCGAGCTTCAAACACTTTGTCCGGTCCTCCAAGAATACCCGGAACTAAATTCGCTGGACTGAAGGCTAGTTGCTCTATTTCAGCGAAATAATTTACAGGATTCTTATTTAAAACGAAGCGACCAAGCGGCCTGAGTGGATATTTGTCCAATGGCAACACTTTTGTCACATCAAATACATCAAATCCTGCAGTTTTGATGTCATCTTCACTTAAAACCTGAATACTAGCCGTCCAGCTGGGGAAATCTCCATTTCCTATAGCTCTGTATAAATCCCTAGTTGCGTAATCAGGATCAAAAGCTGCAAGCCTCATAGCTTCTTTGGTGCGTAAATTTTTTATACCTGCATCTGGTCTGAAGTGGAATCGAATGAAATTACTTTCTCCATGCTTATTTACTACTTGAAATGTATGGATACCGAATCCAGGCATATGTCGATAGCCATCAGGGACGCCTCGGTCACCAAACACTAAAAGAAACATGTGTAAACTCTCTGGCTGCAGCGTGAGGAAATCCCAAAGCATGTTGGGGTCGAGAACATTCGTTGCTGGATTCCTTTTCTGTGCTCGTACGAAAGTGGGGAAGAGGAGAGGGTCTTTGTAGACATACATGGGGGTGTTGAATCCAACTATATCGAAGTTACCATCTTCAGTGTAGAATTTGAGTGCGAATCCTCTAGCATCTCTCGATGTGTCGATGCCACCTCGTTCAACAACTACTGGTGAGAATCTTGCTGCGATGGGAGTCTTTTTTCCAACCCTATTAAACACTTTCGCTTTACAAATATCAGAAATATCATGGGTTAGTTCAAAGTAACCAAATGCTCCACCAGCCTTAGCGTGGACCAGTCGTTCTGGTATCCTCTCCCTGACCAAGTGCGTCATGGAGTCCATGAAATTTTCGTTAAATATTAGCCTCTCGTTTAACGTAACTGTTGCTTCCTTATGTTCGATGGGTGCTCCCGCTGAAGTCGTCATGATGGCGATTGGGCCCTGGAAAATGAAAGATTTTTTTAAACTACTCGCATCTTGGCTTGAGAAAAATAGCATGCCTGGTTGGAAAAATTAATACTTTCATCGTTTTTAGCTGATTAATTTAGTTTTCTCCATTTTTTTGCCTGCCTGTAATTTTTACGTATTAAATTAGAGGTATTCCTCAGATCGCACCTATTTTTAAGCGCAACCATCTAATCGCAACTAATTATACCTAATGTCAAACGCAAACAAAAGTTATCTTGTGTAAATTATGGTTATCAAACTAACACACAAACAATTAATTTAATTATTGTTATGTAGGGTTGCTGGTAACTCGACGTATTCCTTGCAGGTCATCTTAGTAGGGTTAAAATGCTTCAGTAGTTTTTGAGTTACTTAGGTCCATGTTCACCGAAAAGATAACGGTCTGTTAATCTAAAAACAGCTGTCACTGTGACATGTTCCCATACAAAAATGTGTTTTAAACAGCTGTTTTTGGATAATCAGACCGTCATCATTTTGGTGAACATGGATCTTAGACGTTGAGTTTTTAAATGACAGATTCAATCTGAAGCTGAAGTTGATGACAATTATTAACGGCGCGGCAGGCGGTACCAATCTGTCAAACTGAAGTTCGCCGCATATACTCCTCATCGAATAAGACGTGTGTTTGTGTAATCAAATACGATTTTCACAATGTAGTCCATGACTTTATTATTTAAGTTCCATACCTTATTAGATAGCTGATAAGACAAGGACAATTAATTTTCTAGCTATTAGCACATCTGACTTAGTATTTTTTGCAGCAGACATCATTTTTGTGAAGTATAGGGAAAAATTACAAAAAAAATGTTTGGTTAAGTATATTATGATCTTTGACCATTTTTTTTACTTTTAATTATTAACAAAGATCTGTAAGTAACTAAGTTATTCACTTACTTAAATTTAAAAATGTAAAAAGTCGCGTAGTACCTAATTCATTTTTTAAGTTGGCTCCAAATGATTTAATCCGGGATTTTTCATTTTTAAAAACCAAACCACTGAATTTCGGTAGAACATGTTATGGAAGCTGGAAACTCCAGGGTAGTCTGCGAATTCCAAATTTTCTTACGTTTTTTTGCAATTTGGAGGCCAGATACGTTGTATGTTGATGGAAATACGATTAGTGGCTCTGTAAGCCGTAGGTATAAAGGGTGTAAAACACCTCTTAACGAATACGGAGGCACTTGTTCTCCTCGTCATTCTGATATTTTTTTTGTTCTACACCATACCTGGGAACCTTCTAGTTACGGAGATATTGGGGGTCAAAGTTGCAAGATTTTGACAAGTTTTTTTTTAAATACCACTTTTTATCGCATGATTTTTAAAAATAAAAAGTTGTTTCCCAGCAATATTTTTTGCGTAAAGTTATTTAGTTTGATGTCCAGAATGCTTGGTTAACGGCTTTGTGATGAGGTGAAATACACCCTGTAGATAGTTCTTTACAGAATTATAATCAAAATCATCAATGCAACCCTCCAAGTTCATATTGTAACTCAATTGAATGCCATTTTCAAGAAAGGTCAGTAACCAAGATGCAACCTAATACTGACCCGTAATTTGCAAAATGTAAATTTTGTGGGCTAAAAAAATTTGAACGTAAGAAAATAGGAATTTTACCGTGAAGCATCCATCTTCATTTGTTGCATTTTAACCCCAATATAACGGCCTGTAAGGAATACATCGAGTTGCCAGTATCTCTGTACATATATATATTATGTTAATTCATTAATGAAAATACTGTAATTAAATACGTATTACCCGTAGAATATTTATGACGCCGGATAGTAAATGTTACATAGACAAAAAATCAATGGGCAACATAGTCCTTGTGTCAAAATGTACTCAAACTCAAACTCAATTTTTTTTTTCAATTAGACTATTGCGGCACTTTTGAATGTCAATAAAACGAGAAAAAAAAGCAAAGCTACAGTCACAAACACAAGACATAATAACTTGAGAAAATACTTTAGTTGTCCATTCCCTAGGGTAGATCCGTATGGAGAAGAACGGGCAAGAAACTCCATGGACTCTTTTCGATCAAATATGAAAGTGCTAATGACAAAAAATAATTGTGCTGTGTGTGTTGTATAAAAATAGTGTACAAAATGTACAAAACATAAAACATAATTGTGCCAAAATGTATCGTGTTCCAATTGTCACACAGTCAGGATTCGAACCCGCAACCCTGGGCTTCGAAGGTAGGTATCACTAATGACTGAGCCTACATACACCTATCTGCTACTTACTTGATATCAAAATAAGCACTAGATATCTAATTAAAGTCTATTTTATAACTAAGAATCTCTTTGTTTATTGAAAATCTCTTGAAAATCCGATATTCTTGAAAAAGATGATTGTAATATTTGTAATGTTCAATGTAATTTCATTTGTTCTGTTCTGTGTCAAACATTGCCCAAACCATTTTTAACCCCATCGCAAAAACGACGGGTGTTATTAGTTTGATATATGTGTAGTCCTATGTAATAGGATTGGGCCGAATTCAATCAACCGGGCACAAATCTAAAGTCTGTGGTTGGTGCGGTTAATTTATATTATATGGCTTACCTTAGTTTTTTCTTTGAATAGAACGATTTGATTTCCCGCGGGATCCTCTTGTACATTCGCAGTGACTGCCGCCAATATCACCAAAAACACTAACCGCAACATTCTTAAAACCATCTTGTTTGTTAACGGTTGCGTTCAATTCTTCATTTGTTTTTAATCCAGTGACATAAGAATTTTTTTTTTTGGGCTGCTGGCAACACGATTTGGCGGGAGCCTGAAAAACAAAAATTATTTAGAGGTACAATTAAACAAAGCAAGACGAAAACGAGTGTTTATATACCAAGGCTTCCGAGTTCCTTTTACCGGCGCGAACTGAGCATATTACCGGTTATAATTACTCAATCAGATTAAGATCTGACATGTGTAGATTGCAATTCTTACTCAAGTAACCCAAATTACTTGATTTTTGGACTGAAAGGATATTCTAAAGGACAGCAACACTTCGCCGTTACTATCACATTATATCACGCCTCTTTATCCCAGGAGCTTTTAAAGGCTTAGGAACCGGTCCTTATACCTATGCGTTATGGGCTAGAACCATAACATACCTATCTATTAATGAGATGATATTTAAATGATTATTCATGTAAACACAGTGCACAGTAAGTTTTCATCTTAACTAGAACCAAATCTGGCCCTAATATGACCCACTGACCACACACTAGGATATCACTTAAAAACTGAATAATTAAAAAAAAACAACACACACAAACCTATTAATTTTGTAAAATGAACCGATCAAATTAAAAAAAATAAAAATCTTCGATATTCAAAAATCAGTCGACGTCTTCCAACTGATACAGTTATGAACCTGATTGAAGGTGTTGACGGCAAAACGCGAACTTTTCTTGCGACCTCCGTCACAGTCTAATGATTATGAAATAAACAGCAGTGGTGCAATCAACGGTTTTCTCATACTATGCAGTTCAATTATTCAATGTTCTGGCCTAAATGTAATAAGTGTAATATAATTGGTTCAATACACTTTTGTGCACATTTTATTATTTCCGTTGCTCTGTTAGCGAGCTCAACCAGCAAGCAGTTTCTTTTTTATTCTTTTACTAACTGGCCAGCGGGATGTTTGATAATTGTCCCATGAGATCTTGCTACGGGGATAAAAGGTATCCTATGTTTTATCCAGGTTATAAACTATGTATCTGTGTGAAAAAAATCATCCAAATCCGCGTAGTTTCTGCGTGAAGGAGTAACAAACACCATACATCCAGACATGCATCATCATCATCATTATCATGTACTTACAGCCCGACTTCACCCAGACATCTTCCTCCAGGATATCAGCTTCCATAAACCCTCACTGACTACCGCATCTACTATATTAGTAGGATATAACTAATAGTATATTTTATAACGAGGGACTAAACGAAGCCATTATATACCCGAGGTGGTTTGACTCCCGAGCTTGCGAGGGAGGCAATGAAAGCGAGGGTATATTATATTGGCGTTTAGTCTCGAGGTGCAAACTGTACTTTTCACTTCGAGTGCGAGAAAAATAGTCATTTAAAACTGAACAAATTTACACACGACAAAAATTCTGAACTGACCGGTCAGTTTTTTCTTCTATCAGGTCAGTCACAGATTAACCATTGAAAACACAACACAAACTCTCAACATTTTCGCAATGAAGATTATCCACACTCCACAGATAATTAGTACATACATTACTGCAAAAGCAATGATGCACACAAACAACCATAACTTTTTCTCGCGTTGAAGAGTTCATTTGTTTTTTTTTTCAATAAACCGCTTTCTATTTGCATGCCAATTCGAAATTTAAATAAAACCTTTGTCAAGTTACTCTTTTGTGGCCATGTTTCAGAGTAAAAGATCGTTCCATTTTTACATAAATTACTTTTTACTCCCTAGGGAATAAACGGTCTCTTTAATCCCGCTTCGTAGGGCTATAACGGCGTACTTTTAGAGCATGAGAAGTGAAAACATATTATTTAATAGGTATGTACTCAAATAGGGTAGACGACAAAAAAAAACCAACTAGTGTCACTAAGATTATCAAAAATTATGTCACCCGTATTTTTTCATTTGTTACGTAAATCAAAATTGACGAAGATACGACGCGTTTAAAATTCTCAATACGTCACGCCTAGGTATAATGTTTAGCTAGTTCTGACGTCACGAGCCCCTACTCCCGAGTTTTGATGCCTTTTATCTTTGTCAATATTCCTTGATCTACAAATAAAAAAATACGTGTCACGTCCATTATTTTCCAATAATCTAACTGACGGACTGAATAGATTTACAATTTTTTGAAACTGTCGATGTCGTCATGCGAATTCGAACGCATTCAAATTGTTTTTATTTGTTTTGGTAATAGGCCAATGCTATTACTTAGGTTTGCCAATCGATGAACCTTAATTTTTTTTTCTCGATATGTTCTTGACATTATCTTAACTTTAAACGCTTCACGGTTTTAAGAATGGTTTTGGTGCATGACCATATTATTGACCATAGACAAAACCAACACCTATTTTAAAATGTATATGTCACCGTAAAATTGTCAAATACGTTATATTGTAATATCTCTAGCGATATTGTAAAGTCTCGAATTATTGTCAAATGAACAAACTGCTTACAACAAAACGCATTATTTTTCGTGAAATGCATGCGATGGTAGTCAACTTACGCGGTGTGGAGGGAAGGAGGGGTTCCCCTTGCCCAGTGGCACAACTCTCATGAAAAGATAATGCACCATTCCTGAGAAATACCGATTAATATAACATAACCTTAAAACACTTTATATTCCCCCTAAAAAGCGTAGTCGACGGAGCCCCGCTTCGCGGGGCCCCTATTTCCGAGTGCAAAAAAAAAAAAAAAAAAAAAAAAAAGGGTTTAAAGGAACCTAACTAACCTAACAGGGGGGTGCCCCAAGTCCCGATTATGGGGGCAGAGATACTTCCGTATGTTCAGTTGACAATAATTCGAGACATTACAATATCGCGAGAAAAAACACGTTATATTGTAATATAACGTGTTTGACAATTTTACGGTGACATATATAGTTCGTAAATTTTGATGCAAGTAATGATCTTCGGCAAAACGATCAGATTCTGAAAATTCATACAAAACGGGGATAATGAAACTTACCAATAAAGTTTCATTATCCCCGCGTGTGCTATTTGAAACGCTTCGTAAGAAGTGGGATAATTTCCAACCATAAAGGAAGCGAGGAGTAGGACACCTCAGGCTAATTAAAAAAAAACGAGAAAAATAGCAAGCGAAACCGCGGGCAAAAGCTGATTATCACCGAGCGTATTTCAAGTCAAACATTATTTGCTTTTTTTGCCGCCATGCATTTCCCTGGCTACAAGAAAAATACGATTTTCACAGACAAGTAATGTGACAAAAAATCCAAATAATATTGGACACATCTTTTTTCTTTTTTCACGTAAACAAAAAATAAAGAGTTACGGACCCGCCTATCTATGCGTCAGGAGGACCTGTGTGAACTAACAAAAGGGTCCGTAACAACATCATCTTCCTTTTCCACAATGTGGAAAAGGAAGATGATGTTGTCCAATACCACCCTCCTGACGCTTAGGTAGTATACGCACCTGACGCTAGTAGCCAAAAGAATCATGCGAATACCTAGGTTACTATTTGCAACTATTTGGTAAGGTGACATAAGATTTGAAGGTCACTGAAATAGGTATCTATTTGAAATAGTAAAATGCTGCCCAAACATGCAACATTGGAACATGCAATTCCATTCTAATTTCTAAGTTAATTATGAAACGCCAATGACAAACGATTTCGCTTTCATTTGACACTCGAAGATAGAAAAAACAATAATTTACGTTCTCGGCCTACTGATTTTGTGTCTCTGCCAAAGGTAAGTAAGGTTAAGTTCAACAGTTTTTATGGGGTTTGGTTATGCAATAGGTACCTATTGACTTACGACCATTTCCAGAAACGTAGGCTTGAATTACTGTGGCGCTCGGTCGTACACCGTCGCCGTCTGTCAAGAAAGTAACGGGAAAAGATCAATAATACACCAAATGTTTGTTATTCATCCTATTTTATCACCTTCAAAGTATGCTCCTTCGGAAACGATACACTTACGTTATCGAATAATCCAATCATCACAACCATTTTTAAACGCTGTTTTCGGAATTGAGTTCACTTCTTGCCGCGAATTCTCCTTTGTGTCTTCTACCGATTGAAAACGGGTGCCACGAAGTGGTAATTTGAGTTTAGGAAACAGAAAGAAGTCGGGCGGAGCCATATCAGGCCCCTAATTCACAACCATTCGACTTGCTTCCGATTCGGAAAGTCGTATGTCTATCTCGGTCGTTTTCGTAATGCCAGAAGAAGACAGATTTACGACTTTCCGTATCGGAAGCGAGTCGAATGGTTGTGAATAAGGGGCCTGGTGTATATGGTGGTTGCTCGATGGTATTTGTTGAGTGTTTGGTCAAAAAGTCGTTTACAATGATGGCAATCCAAGAATTTTCTTTCCATAAATCGCCTTTTTCGTCGAATTTGCTCTCTTAAATGCCACATAACGCTCAAATAATATTCTTTATTTACCGTTTGACCTTTCGGCAAGAATTCCGAGCGCACAATACCGCGATAGTCAAAGAAAACAGCCAACATGACTTCGACTTTTGATCGACTTTGACGTGTTTCTTCGGTTTCGGTTCAGTTGGAAGGCGCCACTCCGAGGCTTTTTGACTAGTTTGCATGTCAAACTCGTAAACCCACGTCTCGTCACCAATAACAATGTGTTGCATGAATGTTGTTGTTGTTGTTGTTGCTTATAAGCTTTTGTTTCTTCGCTGGCGTACACGACGCGCGACCGACCGTCAGCGCGAAAATATTTCAAGCCCATCTCTGTCTGTTTGACCTTTTGCTTATAGACGGTTACAAACAAAACTCCACAGATTTTTTTTCAGGTAGGTGGCGCGGATAGGATATTTAAAGCTAACTTTGTTCTTATAGCAACACCGATAGCTGCACGCTGTCACTAGCTGAATTTAATTCCCGTCTCACACGATAACGCCCAGTTTCCGCCAAAGCGAAGGTAAACGGGAATCAACAAACCATATTGGTAATCATTAGGTACCTCATCGCATATTATCTCGTCTTGTACCAAATCTTGCACCACTTCGGTTAAGTGTAAACCGGGCATAATATATGAAAATTATTTTTTAATTGGATGCTCAATTGCGGAAGACAGCAGTTATTGAATAACTGCTGTCTTCCGCAACACAGGAGTTTTATCTGAAAATTTTAATTTGGTGGTTTTACTTGGGTCCATGAAGGAATATTTTAAGGGCACTCTGCCCATGTCTCTGAAGCGAAATCTGATGGACATGTGTATTCTCCCAGCCCCCGGATTTAGGGGGGGGGGCAAGCCGGGGCCTATGCCCCGGGCGGCAAGTACAGAGACGAATGGACAACTCATCATTTACTTAACTTTGACCACGGAATAAATAATAGTACAAGTACAGAAACATGGTCATATTGGCGATATATTATTGGCGAACAATGATGTTGGCGAGGCGCGTAGGCATAGTTCAAAATACGCTCCTAATAACTAAAACGAATTAAAAATTATTTGCGATCTTCATATCGAGTCTTGCAATCTTAGCGATAGAAAATTGAATTGCACACGAGTTATATTATGGCAAGGCCACAGATTTATTTGCTAAACAAAAAGATCGAAAAGTAAAATTGTAATTTCAATTCACAAATGGAATAATATATTTGATTTTTATTTTTATTATCATCATCATCATTATCATCTCAGCCGAAAGACGTCCACTGCTGGACATAGGCCTCCCCCAAGTGTCGCTACATTGGCGACTCGCATCCAACGGATTCCCGCAACCTTCACCAGGTCATCGCCACCTTGTGGGAGGTCTTCCAACGCATCGTCTTCCGGTTCGCGGTCGCCACTCCAGAACTTTTCGGCCCCATCGGCCATCCGTCTTGCGAGCAATGTGCCCTGCCCACTGCCACTTAAGTTTGGCAATTCTTCGGGCTACGTCGGTGACCTTGGTTCTCTTGCGGATGTCTTCATTTCTGATTCGATCACGCAAGAAAACTCCGAGCATAGCCCTCCCCATTGCCCTTTGGGTGACATAAAGCCTTTTCATAAGGCCCATTGTGAGCGACCACGTTTCGGTCCTGTATGTAATCACTGGCAACACACACTGGTCATAGACCGCGCAGCTTCCCGAACGCTGACCAACCGAGTCTGATTCGACGATTGACCTCTTTCTCGAAGTTAGACCTACCTAACTGGACTGTTTTTCCTAGGTATACATAAATAATCGTCTACAATTTCGAGTGTCCAGTTTCCGATCTTGATAGGAATGGGTGTGGGCATTCAACATGACCTTCATCTTTTCCATGTTCAGTTTCCGATCTTGATAGGAATGGGTGTGGGCATTCAACATGACCTTCATCTTTTCCATGTTAATTTATAGACCCACTCTTTCGGAAGCTCTACTGAGGTCATCAAGCATTGGACTGAGGTCCTCCATGGTCTCAACCATGACCAATAAATCGTCGGCAAACCAAAGGTGAGTGATGTACTCGACATTGACGTTGATGCCTAGCCTTGTACAGTCCAGAACCTTGAAGACATCCTCCAGTGCAGCAGTGAACAGTTTCGGAGATATGACGTCTCTCTGTCTTACACCTCGCTGCAGAAGGATATACGGTGGGCAAACTTAGTATTTGACTAGCATTTAAAAGTACAAACTCAAGGTTGGCCAGCGTGCTATGGATCGCAGTATCTTAGGTGTAAAAATATAACAGATCGTATCGAAACACCGTCGTCGTCGTCGTGTAGAAACACTACGCAGCGCTCCAAAACGCAAATCGTTGACATGACTCAAAAGACTGCTCAATTTAAATAGGATAGGGCAGGACATGCCGAACTAACTGTGGGCCCGTGAAGCTCAGGTTTAGTGCCCTGAAACAGTGACACGAGGTCGCAGCAGACCACTAAGGAGATGGCGAACCGAACTGGATGTCTTCCTTGAGAATTGGAAAGAGGTGGCACAGAATCGTGACCGTTGGAAGGAATGGAGGGAGGCCTTTGCCCAGCAGTGGGACAGTATAGGCTATAAGAATAATAATAAATAAAGGAGATACATAAATGTGTAAATGTTTCAATTTTTTTATTAATATTTAAAAATATAACAAAAAAATGTTTTTTTTTTTTTAGGTATGACCACTCGTAGTTGCAACTCTGTAAGGTTGCTTGACTACTTAACCGAACTATCCTGTAGTGGCCAAAAATTACTTTAAGCCCCCCAGCCAGGGCTTACAAACTAAAAATATTTACATTTAAATGACGATCACGAATTGCCTGTGGGGTTCGGGCCTCGACTTAGTGCGTCATTATCGGGAGGGCAGCAAGGGACAGGCTGGGTCGGAATATTATTTGGAGAATTTATCGTTACATGCTCAACGTCGCGGGCTGGCTCGTCGAGCAAGGGTCGGGGAGTAATGATATTACTGGGAGGTCGCGGTGTGCCTCGGCGGCGAGACCGGATTCGTGGTTTGTATGTGTGTCGTCTTGTGTGCTTTCTGAGAGTGCTGGTTTCCCTAGGACTTTCCTGCAAGAGGGTGGTGGGGTCATCGGGCTGGAGGAGGGTAGACCTTGGGTGGCGAATCCTAGATATTGCGGAGGGGACATAACTAGCTGATGAACGACTAACGGGTTAGGGTGTTTTTCGGCCCTATTGAAAAAACCCTTCGTGAGTCACTTCATGCACTGCTGAATGGTGGGGATCTTGAGGTCACCATGAAGTTTTTGGAGGGTCTGCATCTTATAGATGAGTTGGGGTTTGGCATGCGCGAACACGGGGCACGCGTATGTCATTATAGGCCGAATGCACGCGATGTAACAATTTGCACTTGAGTGACAATTTGCTGCGTGCATTCAGCAAGCAGTGGAGCCTACCGGGAGCGAAGGCGGCACGCGAAAGTACCGTCTTGATGTGCTCACCGAATCTTAACCGCCTATCGAGAATGACTCCTAAGTATCTGGCATGCTTCTCCCAGGGGATCGGCTTGCCGGAACATGGTTATCGGACTGGGGGAGGGGGGAATCTTACGCGGGGCTAGAGAAAAAAACCGCCTGACTCTTATCGGGTTTGACCTCGATTCTTCATTTCCGGAACAAATGTTTTGCAACCTTTTTTTTTGTTTGTTTTATGTGTGTATTTGCCATATCGTATTTTTATTGACATTCGTTTTTGTAAATTATTATTTATTTTATTTAATAATTGTGAATGTGAGGACCATGTGGGTCACATATTGTTTGTTTTCCCACGACTGTCTGGCAGTTTGAGTACTAAAAGCGACCTACCCAAATGTCCTTTCTTTGGTATTGTTCGTCGTTTCGTTGAGCCAGTGGCGTAGCGTGGGTGTCAGCCGCCCGGGGCGGAAACAATTTTGCCGCCCTTTTATTTAGGTATTTCAATTTGATGTATACTATACATAACATACTTAGATTAGTTCTAGAGATTTTTTGGTAAGATATAGAATAGGAAGTTTTCAAAGAATTCTTGAAATATGCATTACATCTACAACAATGAACAAAGAAACAGACCAAATTATAGTTGAATGGATACACGCATGTCACACTATTACTCTACAAAATGAATTTGTCGAATTTGAAGTTATTCGTTATCGAAAAAAAAATATTCCAGAAGAAATTAATTTAAAAAAAGAAAATTCGCGAGCGGCGAAATTTTTTTTTAACTTTCTACTCCACTTGTCTAGGAACTCAAAAAAAGTCCCATGAAAATCCACCCACTATAAACTTCGTTCAATCATATGAGTATTTTTTTTGTTAAATTGCACTCGGCTACATGTGAAATGGACGACTGACAATCCAATCAATAACTCGTGGATCCCTCGAATTTGTCACAGAATAAGTAAATGTAAAATTCCGTGTTCTTTTCAATCGGTCCAAATTTGTAGTTACGATAAAAATTGAAATGGGTCAAATATATTTATTATTTATTGTGAAATTTTGCCGCCCCCTAAAAAGTGCCGCCTGGGGCGGGCCGCACCCCCTGCCCCCCCTACGCTACGCCACTGCGTTGAGCTCCTTGAGTTATAAGTCGAGCTGCACGATAACTGACAAATGCTTGCACTGACTGGACAGGTCCACTCAAATCTGTGTGGTTCTTTCTTCAAAAGACCATCTCAGACACTAATCTGCATAGTCCTCATGTGAATCAAGCAAGATTGTCTGGACTTCAAAAGAGACTATGACCTCTGAGTTTGTTTCGGCTGTTTCTTCTCAGTACGAAACACCGGCCCCATCTAGTTTAAAAAAAAATTACGTGTAAAAGTGTTTGAGAAAACCTACTTGCTGAATAAATATCATTTATCATTTAATCGCCTAAGGCTTTTGCGATGTTTTGGAGAATACGGCAGATGTTGGATGTACTCCAACCAGAGTAGTAGATGGCCGTGTCGTCAGCGAACAAGGCTAACTGGGCTGCTCTACTCTTTGGAATATCGCTAGTGTAAACCGTGAAGGCTAGAGGGGATGTCACCGATCCCTGTGGGACGCCTGCACGATATCGGATGAGTTGGCCCTCATCCACAGCGAAATCGTTTTATGTGAATGTCCCCGTAAAATTGTCAAACACGTTAGATTGTAATCTCTCTAGCGTTATTGTAAACTCTCGAAATATTGTCAACTGAACATACGGAAGGATCTCTGCCCCCATAATCGGGACTTATGGCACCCCCCCGTTACATTAGTTTACGATTCCTTTAAACCCTGCCCTCGGAAATAGGGGCTCCGCGAAGCGGGGCTCCGTCGACTACGCTTTTTAGGGGAATATAAAGTGTTTTAAGGTTAGGTTATAACAATCGGTATTTCTCAGGAATGGTACATTATCTTTTCATGAGAGTGGTATGTACCATTGGACAAGAGGGACCCCTCTTTCCCTCAACACCGCGTGAATTCACTACCATTGCATGCATTTCACAAAAAATAATGCGTTTTATTGTAAGCAGTATGTTCGAAAATCGTCAATCAAACAAGTCTGCTATAGCGGAGCATGTGATAGACTCAGGACCCAACCACTGGATGGAGTTACACAACCCAAAAATCCTTGCTCATGAGAAGCACTATTATAAGAGAATGGCGATTGAGATCAAGAAGTACCCTAATTTCAATGGCGAAGACGGCTTCAAACTCTCTTCAGCTTGGAATCCAGTGATCACCAAGTGTACTCGTCAAGTGAAATCGCCTCAATATACGGACAATGTTAGTGTAGTGTGCTGTCCTAGTGTGAACCGGCCCTAATTAACATTTATGAAGATGAGTGAGGGTAGTTGAATAAACGCCTTCAATTTGCTGTCGCGATGCCTCCAATACTTTAGAGTCTTCCCGCGACCACGGCTCATGCAATCCGGTCGAAACGTCGGGATTAAATTAAAGGTAAATTCGCGACAAATACCCGTATTCATATGTTTTATAATGAGCAGTATGTTCGTTTGACAGTATTTCGAGAGTTTACAATATCGCTAGAGAAAATATTACAATCTAACGTGTTTGACAATTTTACAGTGACAAGTACCTATATTCCAAAACCTTGAGAGGTATGACTAATTAAAGTAAGTACTTAATTGAGCAAAAATTGGACCACATCGATACGACTGAACAGTAAATTATCGATAATCGACCACAACGGGGTCTCCAGGCCATGGAGACGTGTTGATTAGCACTTTACCGATCTAACCGTAGAGATAAAACCATGGTTAAGAGTATTAGAGTAAAAGTTTACCACCTAAAACCTATTTTCATCTCCCAATTTCCTTCGACTAGCTGTATTACAATACAAGTAGCTCGTTTCTTGTTTTCTCATTTTTTTCGTTGTTGTAAAAAACTTAAACTGGTATAAACTCCGCAATCCTGATTTATCGAAACATTATGTCATTCCAGAGCCAAAAGAGCCTTGTAACACTGTCCCAATAATATAACATCACGCTTGCATTTTCAGTAGGAATAAGTACATTGCAGAGCCAGCGGCAGGCTTTGGCCTGCCGCTGGCTCTACGCGGGGGTCGTGCGGTCCATGGCCCTTTACGGGGCCCCAGTGAGAGCGCGTTCCTTGAGGCGGTGAGCCGCCCATTACCAGAACGCGCCCCAAAAAGTGGTAGCCTTTATTTTCGGATGAATCAGAGTCAGAATTATTTTAAAAAAATGAAAAAAAAAATACGACGAAACGAATGACTTCTCCCACTCTGGGCGGAGCGGGAGGGAGTGTCAGACTTTTACTGACTAAAACCCATCCGTGTTCCTTCCTAGCCCTTTATATTCCGGGGCCGCGGTATCTCTTTCGAACAGGCCCGCAACCCCGGCAGGAAAAGTGGTAGCCTTAAATATGGTCCGTAAGTACCGCACGATATCCCGCGAGGCGGCGGGCCTGCTTGCCGGATTGCCGCCATGGGAAATTGGCAAATTACCGCCCAGCGGACAGACCTCCGGTGCGGTCGCATGGCGACATAGAGAGAGCGACTGTCGCAACCCCGTGCAGGGCACACGCCACGGCAGTGGCGATGAGCCCCCTCTTTGAGGAGTGGCTGGAGAGACGCCACGGCGTCCTCACCTTCCGCCTGACGCAGGTCCACACCGGACACGGATGTTTCGGGAGGTTCCTGCTTCGAATCGGGCTGGAGGAACCGCCCGGGTGTTTCCACTGCGAGGATCGACCGGAGGACACGGTGGAGCACTCTCGCCCCAGCCGCCGTGGGAGACGCACCGGGCTTCGGGGGCCACGTGCTGGCTACCGGCCACCGTAGACGCGGGGCTGTGGATGGTTAGCTATGGGCTAGCTAGCCGTCCGTCCGTTTAATGACGACAGGCCGTGTCGACGGCGCGTTCGTGTTCCACGCGCGCCTCAAAGAGATGTCAGCACAAAGGGAGGGGCCCGCAAGGGCCGATGCCTGGTGGGACTGCGGGACTGTTTGAAAGACATACCGTGGCCCCGGGACGTAAAGGGCGAGGAAGGAACATGGATGGGTTTTAGTCAGTAAAAGTCGGACACTCCCTCCCACTCCGCGCAGAGTGGGACAAGTCTTTTGATGATTTTCCATCCGAAAAAAGAACCTTTTCTTTTTTCGGATAAGAACGTCAGGCGGCGGGGGATGGCTATTCGGGTAGTCAACTCCAATGAGAGGTTTTCTTTTTGACAATTAAAAAAAATAGTTTCCTTGAACTCGATAGATGGCGTTGATACGACTACACACATCACATACGCTCGTTGACTGACACTTTCGTGTACAGAAGCTTCTGAATAATTATAATCATTAGGTCCAAGGGTGATGTTCTATTCCTTGCAGTAACGTAGTCAGACCAACGCCACCTATCCAGCTACTAGGGAAGAGTTGAAAAGAAAATTTCTCATTGAACAACAATTTCGTTATGTAGCGATTCTGGTTTTTGTTTCTGACCTTTTTGGACAATGAGGGCTATCGTTTTTGAGTTTACCAGATGGCGCCAGTGGCGAGTATGGCTAGGGTCAAATACGTATGGCGTATGGCGGTGGCGCGGCGCGGGCGAGGTGATGGCGTTCAAAATTGTGTGCCCGACAGGGTCCATTATTGTTACTATTATTTTATTTACCACCATTTACCACATTATGATTAAAGCAATAAATGATTTGATTTTATTTGATTTAGTCGTTCATGGGATCCAGTAAGTAATAGTTCCATGCTTCATCGATAGAGTTGACTAACGAGAATGTACGCCCATCTCAAATGTCAAATTAAATATGTATTATCTGTGCATAAAAATGCGAAAACGAAAAGCGTCAAATCGTCAATAAAATTAAAATCCACGTTTTATCAACATATTCTTCGATTTTATCTATAAAATATTAAAATGTTAAATCCTTGAGTTAAATACCGCAGTCTTAAGTGCATTTACGTAGTATTCATGTTAATTGTGTACATTGAAAAGTAACCAAAAATGGCAAGGTCGCCAAAGGATGATCCGATATACAACGAAATGAAGCACAATACATGGAACTATCATGCGGAAACTGCTGAAAATTGTGCACCTGGTGCTTTGAATGAAAGAAAACCATCACAGATCTCGCCCAACCCGAGTGTCATGAACGATAATAGTATTTACGGCAATTCGAGTTTCGGCAACGATGTTTATTTGAACAAACACGCTTACAACGTGCAGACAGGCGATACCACCGCCAATAACGAGGAGAAGATACCTTTCAATAACATGCCTAACGTTCCTCGCGCCAATCAGAACTACGGCAATGCTATGTTGAAGTTGAGCAATGGCCAATTAGTGCGTGTATTCTACGACGAGAACAATCAACAGCTTATCTTCCCCATGTCCGGTCAGTATGAACTGTTCAACCACAACCAGGGAGTGCGCGACATTCCCCTGCAGATGCCTCAGCCTTCACACCTGTTCACTCTCAACCAGGATTTTGCTATGAACAATAATAATGTTCACTTGCCACCAACAACAGCTGTCAATCAGACTACTTATTCTGAAAATGTGAATAATCAGTCACCTACCTCAAATTTCCTGAAGGATTTGTTGGGGAACTTGGAGCCTAATTCAACAGGCACATACTCTCCGTTTGGACAGAACTATCCTCTGAATCATCCAGACGCTTCTAATATGAATTTACTTACCAATACCCCTGTAATTGAACCTCCAAAGAACCAGCCTATCAAAGTTGAAAATTCACCAAAAAGGAATGAAAACAGTCCTCTAGCTGACACAAGCAACAAGAAGCGTATAGTGGCTGAAGTTAAGCCAATGCGCCCTTCTTACTCAGATGTGCTGGCCAAGAATACAAAAAATACTCCTACATCAGAAAATACACGTAAAGTAAAACCACAAAACATTGACACTAAGCCGATGAATAACAAAACAAATTCAAAACCAGAGAAACCAACTAACATTAAACAAGATGATAATAAACACAAGAATGAGAAGAAACAAAACACAATATCTTCAGGCAGCGAGTCTGGGGACATCAACACTGATGACAATGAAAAGCGTCAGAAACCAAACAAAAAATCTAAGAACAAACGCAACAACATCTCTCGTAAATGGTCGTCTCTGGATGACATTACCAATGAAGAAGAATCAAGTTACACACATGACAGTGAGAGTCAGTTTGTATTCATTGAAAATCCAGAGAAACCATCAAAAAAAGAGAAGAAGTCTGATAATAAATCAAAGATATCAGACAAGAGTGCTGTTACAGAAGATGAATTTAAATTGGATGAAGAAGATGACCAATCACAGTTTGTTATTCAGGAAGGTCAGGGTGAAACAAAGGCTAAAAAGAAGAAGGATGGTCGTAGTTACCACAAAGTGGCGAAGCCTGTACAGGACAAGAAGAAGAATCTTTCAAAGCTGCGGAGGAACAAGCCGGGATACCTGGGGTTGGCTCAGAACTATTTGGAGCACTGGGGTGAAGTGACATGGAAGGCACTTGTGTGGTTCATGTATCTGCTTTCAGATATATGCCGCATGAGTTTCCATTTGTCTTTTGACTTGTAAGTTTAATTTGGAATATTTTAATATCTATACTAATAAATTAGAACATTTGTTTGTATGTAGGGGTTAATCTTTAGATCTACTGATCCCATTCTGAAAATTCGTTCATCAACGGGAAGCTACATTATCCCCGAGTGTCATAAGCTACAGTTAATATGTACCTGTGGTTTAATTACTGTACATAACGTCATTGAAGCCGCACACAAAGGCTAGTTGATAAAAAAAGTAGAATGTACTAGGTACGTAATTGTTGCTCAATAATTCGAAATTTTATGAGAATGAATAGTGGAACTATAAGAACAGGAGAGGAAAAGTAGCAACAATGTTCTTAAATGCCTTAACTCAGACAGTAACAAAATCCTAATGTTTTATTCATTATGCATATAATTAGGCAAATTAATCAGGATTTTAAATAGATTTTTCCTTAATACTGATTGCCACTAATGCACAAACCAGTATAGTTATCTAATCTATCCTTGGGTGTGACATCTAGCTTATGTAAGTACTTTTGTACTATTTTTGACTGGGTCAACCCACCTCTTTAGGGTCTACGCCACCACTGTTAACGAAACTACAATAGATAATTAGATAGTAGGTAATTATCTACACTAGTCTTATATTACTGAAATAGTAGCTGTTTTGTGCCCGTGGGTTCACCTAAGACAGCTTTTGTTTTCCTTATATTTCATGTTCTCCCAGTATTCTGTGATCTGATCTGTATTCTATGTGAGTTATAAAAAAAATTTGGTACCTACCTAGATTTTTTTAAACTTTTATTACAAAAAATTCACCAACTTAAACATTTATAAAGTAAGCTAGACATACTGTTGACCCATTTAAATTTGCCCTGAGTGTGAGATCTTACACACCAAAGCTGGACTGGTTGGTAACATCGGTCTACTTCGCTCAATATCTCCAACGACCCATCTTGCAGAACAATGTCTCCTACTAAAAGAAATAAAGCTATACATGCATACAAACCTATCTTCCCCCCACAGATGCACATCAGTGTTCACACAAACCTACGTGAGCTCCCAGGCGGTGTGGCGCAGCACCAAGGATTGGCTCACCAAGCTCGGTGACAACAAATACTTCCTATACATTGATAGGAAGTTTGGACACACCAGACTTGGGTTCTGGAGGAGGCTTAAATGGTTTAAAAAAGGTAATTATAATATCTTAATCTTAATATATATAAATCTCGTGTCACAATGTTTGTCCTCAATGGACTCCTAAACTACTTAACCGATTATAATGAAATTCGCACACCATGTGCAGTTCGATACAACTTGAGAGATAGGATAGTTTAAATCTCAATTTACGCAGACGAAGTTGCGCGAGTCAGCTAGTAATATATATAAATCTCGTGTCACAATGTTTGTCCTCAATGGACTCCTAAACCACTTAACCGATTATAATAAAATTCGCACACCATGTGCAGTTCGATCCAACTTGAGAGATAGAATAGTTTAAATCTCAATTTATGAGACGCAGACGAAGTTGTGCTGGTCAGCTAGTTTATATATATAAAATATGTGTCACGTTGTTTGTCCACGATGGACTATTAAACTACTTAACCGATTTGAATCAAATTTGTACACCGTGTGCAGTTTAATCCAACTTGAAAGATAGGATAGCTTACATCTCAATTTACGCAGACGAAGTTGCGCGGGTCAGCTAGTATTCCATATAATGTACTTTTGAGCAGTATTATATTGAAGGAACTTGTGGCTAAATAATACCAGCCGCTCGGGCTGACCCTTAGGTTAAGCCGTGCTTGCCTAGGTTGGTATGTGGATGGCTTAACTATAGGTGCCGAGTTTCCTCAGTGCCTCGGAAAGCAGGTTAAGTTGATGATCCCGGCTGTCATTTGTGGATCAGTAACAGGTAGACAGTGGCCTAAGTAGTCTGACAACCAGTCTTACTAAGTGGCATGTGGGGTCAGATAGGCAGTCGGACCATATCCTATATTATAAAGCAGAAGAGTTTGTTTGTTTAGTTGAACGCGCTAATCTCAGGAACTATCGGCTCGAATTGAATAATTATTTTTGTCTTGGATAGTCCATTTATCGAGGAAGGCTTTAGGCTATCCGCGGCAAATTGCCGCTCAGCGGACTGACCTCCGGCGCGATCTCATGGCGACATGGAGAGAGCGACTGTCGCAACCCCGTGCAGGGCACGCCACGATAGTGGCGGTAAGTCCCCTCTTTGAGGAGTGGCTGGAGAGGCGCCACGGCGTCCTCACCTTCCGCCTGACGCAGGTCCTCACCGGACACGGATGTTTCGGGAGGTACCTGCACCGAATCGGGCGGGAGGAATCGCCCGGGTGTCTCCACTGCGAGGATCGACCGGAGGACACGGTGGAGCACACGGTGGAAGTCTGCCCTGCGTGGGCGGAGCTCCGCCGTGTCCTCGTGGCGGCGATCGGCGGCGGCGACCTCTCGCGTCCGGCCCTGGTTCAATCCATGGTCCGGAGCGAGACGGAATGGGAAGCCGTCGCCTCCTTCTGCGAAGCAGTCATGCTAGCGAAGGAGGTGGCGGAACGAGAGAGGGAGAGATCCTCTCTTCCCGGCCGCCGCGGGAGGCGCAACGGGCGTCGGGGGCCACGTGGTGGCTACCGGCCACCGTAGATGCAGGCCTGTGGACGGCTGGCTATGGGCAATAGCTGGTCGTCCGGCCGTCTAACGACGACGACAGGCCGTGTCGACGGCGCGTTCGTGTTCCACGCGCGCCTCAAAGAGATGTCAGCGAGAGGAGAGGGGCCCGCAAGGGCCGAAGCCTGCCGGGGTTGCGGGCCTGTTCGAAAGAGATACCGCGGCCCCGGAACGTAAAGGGCGAGGAAGGAACATGGATGGGTTTTAGTCAGTAAGAGTCTGACACTCCCTCCCGCTCCGCCCAGAGTGGGAGAAGTCATTTGATGATTTCCCATCCTAAAAAAAAAAAAAAAAAAAAAAAAAAAAAAGGCTTTAGGCTATATAAAATCATGCTACGGTTATGAGGAGCGGAGCAGGAATGAAAAATGTTGCAAAAACGGGTTTTTTTTTTCCTTTCGTATTTCTCTCTTATGTGACGCAGACGAAGTTGCGTGGGTCAGCTATTGTAAAATACTGGTATTCAGCTGCTTCCGGGTAGACTGGAAGCCGACTCCAACATTGATAATAACATTCAATTAGGTGTCGCCTACTGATTGTGAAAATGGCCATTAATGGTTTTAAACTGGTTCTGATGTAGGCACAGTTTTGTTAGAAATGTTAATGATATTATAATGTAATAATAGTGTGGCCTCTATCGTCTTATCAAGACAAACAAGTCATCCAAATTGAATGGAAAATTGTTCCTACTTTTCAACTACAGGATATTGAGTTTATTAAGTACACCAAATTGCCACAATACACTGTTTTTCTCTCTATAGTTGCAAAGGACAACAGTGATTTACTCTTCAACTCTTTTTTGTCTTAACTGTTAGATTTATGGTGCAGAAGGAGATCAGCTCTGGAGTATTTTAGCGCAACCACGACTCTATTATCTGCATTGGTCGTTGTGGTACCTAGGTCGGTCAAAAAGTTATTGCAATATTTAGATTTTCCTTTCACAATTCCTCAGTAATAGGTTGGAGTCCTGGATTATTAATGCCTGATTGATAGCATTAGGCGCGGCCTTTTTACCTTTGCTTAACCATTTGTGGAAATACATCCATGACTAAATAATTCTAATGACCATTGTCTATGATGAAAACCAATCTACTCTATGACACGGCAGGGAAAGACCCATAATAGGGAAACACAGATGAATTCTTTATTCAAAACATTACTTTTGTAAGAAGAAAGACCAAGTGTATACTGTTATAGTACAATTTAATAGTAGTCATGCACTAGTGACTAGGTAAACCGTTTTACTTACTAATTACTTAGCTAAAATTAGCATACATACACAATAATATTATCATAAACTTTCTAGGCTTGACATAGAAAGTTTTATTAAAATTGTGACTGTTATTATCTTATTTTGCCGCAAGCGTTTATTATTGGGGTGGTACCTGCTAACGTGAGGTTTTCTTCATGTAACTCCTCTTTGATGAGTGAATGTAAATGTGCAAAAAAATATATGTTGCTATTAGACTTTAAACTTTAATTTGTACAATTGAAATAATTTTAACTTTATTATTACTATACGATAAAAATGTTCAAAGCAAAGCATTTTTTCTTTGAAAGTTTCGTTAATTACAATTGAAATAATTCTAACTTTATTATTACTATACGAAAAAAATGTTCAAAGCGAAGGATTTTTTCTTTAAAAGTTTCGTAACTACTCCTCCGGCATTAAGTTTTAGTTTTTTTTTACACACAAATATTTGTTGCTATTTTCTTCACAAAGCGTACAATTGAAATTTAGATCTAATGATTTATTAGGCTACAATTATTAAAAACCACTCATTTCGCACTATTCGGCCCGCTGTGACTGACGTAACAACCACTTTGTAGTGCAAGCTGATCAGAACTTTATTCTAATAGTATTTCAACAGAAGTTAGAACCACCACAAAGAAGACTTGCTAATTTAGCAGATACCAGAGCCTTAAGGTGGATGCTCCAGGGTGGTTCGCGAAATTCAAATTGTCTTACGTTTTCTGCAATTTGCAAGCCAGTGCTAGGTTGTATGTTGATTAAATTATGATTCACGACTGTAAGACGTATGTAGTTACAATGTATAGTCATCCAAATCATCAATATAACCCTCGCAACTTCATAAACGTTGATTGAATGACATTGAGCTATATATACTAGAGATGCAAACCTCAACAAAATTGTCAAAACAAGTGTAACCACTATTTAAACGCGACGACGTAGCTTTGAAACCATTAACATTTCAAAGTGAACGTATATTTGTCTCGCTTACACAAGTCACAAGAACAATACCGTCGCCTTAATTAGACAAAGACGGCAATATAAACTTCCAATGGTGGGATGGGGTGGCCTACTCATGCGAAATTTTACCCAACTTTTTTAAGCCTTAAAAATATTTAATACATTTATAAATTAAATTAACTTTAAAATATTCGAATTGCATATTTCTTTTCGGATACCTATATTAAAAGTTTTTAACTAACTAGCACTTCACCTGTGACTTAATCCGCGAAAATAATTAAAGCCTTTGTTACTGGCTAAAGATGTAGCTGTGTGTGAAATAATTTTTAAAATCGGGTGAGAAGTTCTCGAGTTAAATCGTAACAAACACACAAACAATAAAAACCTTTTCTCTTTATAACATTATTATTTTTGTTTTTGTTTTTTTTTTTGTTTTCGAAAATGAGAAAAATCAAAATTAAAGCATTTATTGCAAGTAGGCCAATTATAGGCACTTTTGAATTTTCGAAACAAAGATGAAAATTACATATAGCTACAGTCCCAGTCACAAGACATAAAAACTGTGAAAGTACTGTAGTTGCCCATTCCCTAGTGTAGATCTCTATGGAGAAGAACGGGCAAGAAACTCCATGGACAATCTTTGAAATCAAAATTAATGTTACAAAATCTTGGTTACATCATTCATGTTGAGATGGTATATTATGCGAGAACAATGTAGCAAGGTATGCACGTTTAAAGTGTCCATAGTAAAAACAAAATAATTCGTTCAAATTAGCCATGGCAACTAAGAGATGTCCAGTCACAACTGACAGCGCCCGTTCACGAGCATGACGCATGGATCAGCACCATTCAGCTCAACTATTTTGAAGGGAACTAAATGTTCCGACACACGCGCCACTATCAGCGAGACATTTCAGCGAGCATGACATACTCTGAACCGCCAGGGCACATTCAATTCAAGAAATGACGTAGGTTTCCAGTGAATGATAGCTTTCTAGTACTCGTACATAGTACTCACACAATATGGGCTATGCGATTACATAAAAGGTAAATGAAAATTCAGTCAGTCTCTTTTTTCAGCTATTGGATTATTTCCACCCACTAAACACGGCGTGTTACATCTTTAGGCGGGTGCCTGCAGCGTTGTTATAAAAAAAAATACGAAGCACTTATTTCATCAATTAAAAATTCTCCCACAAATGTTGGAAACTAAAACTAAGTTTTACTGGTAACACTGAACCTAATTGTCAAAATTCAAAATGTAAATTGATAAATTGCGTTTTTACGTTGATGTAAATCATTATTAAAACTCAGAAACAATAAAATTAAGTATGGAAAGTAATTCCGGTTAATTAATTATGTGTTTGTGATTTTAAATCGTACTCTTTCAATACGCATTTACACATTTTTTGTCCTGTGTCACTTCCGTAGGCATCTAACAGAACACTGAACTGACGTTAGCGACGCATATGTATCCGTACATATGTCCCGTGGCAACGCCTTGGCGTGGTAATTGCTAATCTAGTTACATATATATCTATGTTGAATGACTTTTTCATGAAAAAGTCCTTTTTTGATTTCGCGGGCTATCCTAACGCTTTCACCTTAAGGGACCTTACCCTGGATCATCCATCCAGGGTAAAATCATCACTACAGCCCTCCAAGTTCACAAAGGTCGAGGAGCGTTTTTTTCAAGTTCAAAGTTGTTCCTTTGTGATCTTGGAGGGTTGTATCGATGATAATGATGATTAAAATTCTGTAAATACATACGCCCCACAGCCGCGAACGATACTTCCACCAACATACAACCCAGAACTGGGCCGCAAATTGCAAGCAAATTTGAATTTCGCGTGCCACCCTGATTTTTCCCCCTTAACCTATTCTTACTGACGCTAGCACATCAAGCTACTTCTGTCTCACCTGCCCAGCCCCTTCCCAACTATAAATAAAAATAAAAATAAAATGGTGTTTTATTTCAGGCAAAAATACCCATAAGACCAGAAAAATACAATTCAACCCGATAAAATAATGGTCGCAAAGAAATCATTAAATTCATCACAGATCATAAAATAACATTAAATTCATTAAAAATCATAAAATATCACTCAATTACTTAATTAATTAAAAATCATTAAATATAATTAAATTCATA
Organism: Xestia c-nigrum; assembly: GCA_916618015.1. NCBI lineage: Eukaryota > Metazoa > Arthropoda > Insecta > Lepidoptera > Noctuidae > Xestia > Xestia c-nigrum. The sequence continues at coordinate 20,426,265 of OU745257.1, read as the reverse complement.
AAAATATAAAAAAAAACAACATCAATAAAACCCTTAAAATATTAAAAAAACATGGAGGTAAGTATAGGTTTCCATAGTCTTCAAAAATAACATTATTTTTTCGTCATTTTTTGTTTCCGCTTAGGTGAACAGAAATCCAGTGCACAAATATAGGGCTTGCAAGGTTGAACGAGACAACCCTCAAAATGCTACTATGTTGGGGTCGGCTTCAAGTCTAACCGGATGCAACTGAATACCAGTATTTTACATACAGCGACTGCCTATCTGACCTCCACAACCCAGTTAATACTGGGAAATACGATACCACTTGGTAAAACTGGTGTCAGACTTTTGGGGCCTCTGACTACCTGTCACAACTGTCAAAAATGGACAAATGACAGCCGGGCCCAACGGCTTAACGTGCATTCCGAGGCACGGAGGAAACTCGGTATATAAGGGTGATCACCCATCCACAGACCGACCTAGGCAAGCATGGCTTAACCTAAAGACCGACCCGAGTGGCTGATATTATTTAGCCACGAGCTCCTCCTAAGCTACTTCTGTCAAATTACTTTAATAGATTTTCAACTTTATCGCTAAAGCTACAGTGGTTTGGGAATCCCCTCTCCCCTTTCCAATTTTCTTTAGGTTTTGTCTGCTCTGGCCAAGATAAGTAAGATTATGATAGTAAAATAAATATTTGCAACATCCATTCTATTTGCACATGTTATGCAAATACTTATTTGGCAGAGATAAACTGTAGATACAACTTGCAACGTTACTTTAGTAGTTGTGATCAACGAGATAGTTCTATGTCACACAGTTAGTTTTTTTCCTTTAATTTCTTCTTCCTACTATTTTGAATCATAACCAATTAACCATACATCATCATCTTCCTGTTCTTCCTGTACTTGTGGTCAACACAACACGTCTTCTTCGCCATTCTTCCCTGTCAGACGTCACGTCGTACTTGGTTCTCCATTATACATACTCAACATATAGGGTGACTGGTAATTAGTGTACGATCCCTTTTTTTTAGGATGGGAAATCATCAAATAACTTCTCCCACTCTAGGCGGAGCGGGAGGGAGTGTCAGATTTTTACTGTCTTAAACCCATCCATGTTCCTTCCTCGCCCCGGAACGGCCGCGATATCTCTTTCGAACAGGCCCGCAACCCCGGCAGGATTGTACGATACCTACCTAAAGACGTGATTGTGCTCATGATAACAAACAACTTTTACTATAGGACCAAACATGAAAACGCGAAAAAAATCTACTGGTCAGTACATTAAGCGAACATAAATGTACTGAAAACCAGTTTTTTTTTTGACAGTCACCCTATATAAAAAACCTATAATATTCCCACTGCTGGGACACAAGAAACCTCTCTGTGTATCTCTGAGCGAGAGTGTCATCTGCCACATAAAGATCCTAACAAAAGAAATTTGATTGCAGCTGAAATAGAAACGGACAATGGAAATGATTCGACGAAGCTGAATGCGAATATACCTTTGCCAGCGACTGGAGAGGAAGCCATGAAAAGATTGCTAGCGTGCAAAGGAAAAGATCCTTACAGGTTAGTTAGCAATACTTACATAATTATTGAAACCGATATACATTTTCTTTTCTATAAAAGTGAAGCGTCTAACGTTAAGTATAGCGGTTCAGTTTGGGGTATGGTGTTTGATAGTAATGTCAGTCAGAAATGATGCATACTCCAATCCCTTCACGGATCTAGGTGGACTTAACTAGTTACCCTGTATATAACTGTTTTGATTTCAGTTATGGGTTGTGAAATTGCGTCTTGTTTGTTTGAAGACGTCATAATAATCAGTTATGTTTGTAGTTTATTCCAATCATAGATTTAAAATAAAACCTGAAGTTGTAGAGATTTCAGACAAGATTGTAAAACTATTAAAGAAAATATCATGTATAATTGAACAAATTATATTTTAAATTAAATGTTTCTATTATCAACTATTTATTGTTACCACAATTCAAACCTACAGTTACCATATTTTTGATATCGCTTTACCTGTACAAATTAGACGGTAGCCATTCTGATCATTGTTTAACATGATACCTACCTAAGCATTGAATATGATGGAATCTCCGTACTTACCTGTGAAAAAATCAGCTAAACAGGAAAATATATGCAGAAAATAATACAACAGGACCCAATACAGTATGTTTAGGTAGCCTGGATCCAATATCGTAATCTGATGTGAATAATACTGATATAATTTATTAATTTCTTTGGAAATCAAAAAAACATTTAGTTAGGTTAGACCAATTCTGATTAAATTTTATGAATTGCATTAAGAAATGCAACATTTGTATGAAATTACCAAATAAAATAGATTGGGAAAGCTTAAGAGGCTTGCGGAGCATGTAGTTCCTACAAACGTAATACCAAAATAATTTGTAATTCAAACATATTCCTAAGGTAGTGTGTATTTATTTCGATTGGATTACAGAATATCTAAATTCTCAAATATATATTTTGTTTGGACACTGATTTAAACCAGAGTTATGAGAAAAATAAGTTTCCTATAGAAATTTTAAATTCCTCATATCTCGTCTTTGTATCATTATCCTTTCTAAATATATATTTGGGAACATTGATATTCTGTAATCGAATCGAAATAAATACACACTACCTTAAGAATGTTGCTGTTTGATTTACAAATTATTTTGGTATATCGTTTGTATGAAATACGCATGCTCTGCCGGCACCTTAAGCGGTCTGGATGGTTATGGCCAGTTGTATGAACGTGTATGATAGCTCTGCCATTTGCATGATATCAATATTATTTATAGCCTACTAGCTAATGCCCGCGATTTCGTCCGCGTAAAAACTATACTAAAACCTTCCTCTTGAACAAAAAAACACGCATCAAAATTCGTGGTGTAGTTTTAAAGATACATTTTATTTGACGACCCGATTGGCGTAGTGGTAGTGACGCTGCCTTACGTTCTTAGGGTCCTGGTTTCGAATCCCGGTAAGAGCAAATGTTTGTGTGATGAGCATGGATATTTGTTTCCGAGTCATGGATGTTTATATGTATAATAAGTATGTATTTACAAATAAAAAAGTATATACCTATGTAGTATATCAACTATCTAGTGTCCACGGCACAACTTTGCTTAGTGTGGCACTAGGTGGCGCTATGTGTTAATGTCCAGCGCTGTTTATTATTTATAAATAGAGACAGACAGACGTGGTGGGGGACTTTGTTTTATACTATGTAGTGATCTTTTAAACAACATTATTTTTTGTTTACACTAATCCGCGAAAAAAAAATCAGCTGTTCCCTACATTTTGACGAGTTATGCGAATATAAATGTAGGGAACAGCTGCTGATTTTTTTTCGCGATTTCAAGGTTCGTCCCATAGAAAAAGTTGTTCAAAATGATGAGTACAATGACCCCTTTTCGGGTTTAGTGTAAACAAAAAATAATGTTGTATATTCGGTAAAAATCTAGATATCAAATAGTGAAAGAATTTAAATCGGTTGATCTAAGTACGTATATTAGTGTAGATGATGAAAAGGCATATACCCAGTTTAGGATGAAGTCGGGCTGTGATTGAAGATGATGAAACTTCTCCTTGTTTCAGTGACATAACAGTGCAATTAAACTATTATTGTTATCATCTGAGCTGTAATCTAATTGTGTCATAAGTTGTAACAATACCACTTCTTTGTTATCAACATGGCCATGAGGCGGGTAATGTGAAGAAGACACACGACATTCTCTAGTTGATTTTCAATTTTTAGAAGGTTAATTTGGATGCTCTAGGGTAGCTCGCGTAATTCAAATTTTCTCACGTTTTTTTGCATTTTGCAGGACAGTGCTAGGTTCTATGTTGATGAAAATATAATTAGCGGCTGTAAGACGTATAGTTACAGAATTATAATCATCAAATTCATCAATACAATCCTCCAAGTTCATTAAGGTGTAGGAATATTTTTGGCCTTGAAAAAGTGGTTCCTTGACGTTAACATTGGCACGCATTCACGCTGGCACTGTGTAGCCTTTTACTAACTTTGGTGAGACGTACGAGGTACTGACTCTCAGTGCTGCCTTACCTTCTTCAACTTAACATATCAATCGAAAAAGTTCAATTGTTATGTTTAGCCCAAAACTCAGCCACGCGAACCCCGCTCACTGATGCAGTGAGCAGATCATCAGATCAGGCCCCTTATTCACAACCATTCGACTCGCTTCCGATTCGGAAAGTCGTATGTCTATCTCGGTCGTTTTCGTAATGCCAGAAGAAGACAGATATACGAGTTGTCGAATCGGAAACGAGTCGAACGTTTGTGAATACGGGGTCAGGTGTCAATGATTGTCAGACTTTTAGCCTTCGAACTTGTGTGGATCAAACTTGAGTGAAAAGTTATTTTCTGCACTACGTATCGATTTTATATCAACACACTTGAACATACATAGCTACCCCATCGGCAGTGTTGAACCATCGATCGTCGAACCGCTCGTATTATTGACTTTCGACTGTCCTTGTTTCACTGAAGTACTACACTATTACGTCATATCAAACTAGACATTTCAAGAATAAGCTGACCTCATGTTGTATTTATGTACGTTAAATGTAGCTTGTGACTATCGACACCTGCTTCGCAAGAGTGGTATCGTCATATGACAAAACATCGACATATCTGTACTGTACTATACATCTATAAAAAATAAAAATATGTAATGATTGATGTAGGGGTAATATTCGAAACTGAACATCATCTGTCTAGCCTTTTCCCAACTCTGTTGGAGTCGGTATCTAGTCTAACCGGATGAAGCTGAAAACCAGTATTTTACATTCTGCCTATTTGACCTCCAAAATCCGAAAATTCTTTCACTAATGCTATTTATGTAATTTGACAAATCTTCCGGAATCATCATCATTTTCTGTCATTGCCCCATGTTATTTGTGACCGGCCGAACACGAATGTTTCTTCTATTCTTCTCTGTCAACCGCTGTCCGCTGTCTCAGCCGTATCAATGGTACGGGGCCCCCGAGTAACAAGGGCCCCTGATGAGGAAAAATAAATAAAACCGACTTCAAAAAAAAACAAAAAAGTGAAAAATAACTTTAGTTTCTGAAGTCGGTGACCTTTGTTTGATTGCTTTAGTTTTTTTGTTACCGACTTCAGAAGCTTAAGTTATTTTTCACTTTTTTGTTTTTTTTTGAAGTCGGTTTTATTTTTTGCAAAAGTTTTTATTTTTCACTTTTTAGTGGTTCACATGTGCTTGATACATAGAAAGTGCATACCGTTACAATTACAACAAGCCCAAACACGACTAGGGTACATTGTCTCATTATGGAGTTCCGTGACTCTTGGCTTCTTCATCAGATCTGATGGTAGAATGGTTCTTATCAAACGCAAATGCTTCACTTGTTGTAGAAAATACCAAAATCGCAACACGTTTTCATATAAAATTTGAAGACTTCCCTCGATTTCGCCAAGATTCCATCATCAGATCCCGACTTGGTGGCTATGGGACCATTTGGAAAGAATACCCTTTCCAACAAAAAAAGAATTTTCCAAATCGGTTGGCAAGCGACGGAGTTATGCCCGAACAAACATAAAAAAAAATAGAAACATCCGAATTGAGAACCTCCTCCTTTTTTAAAAGTCGGTTAAAAATCACAGAATCTTCAACGGCCTCAAATATTCTTCATGATAAAAGTTACAATGAAAAACTTATCAAGGTCCAAAAAGCTCCAAATGTCAGAATGCTGTTTTCTTTGCTATTGTCATTTGTTTGACATTATGATTTTCCCTTCTTGTCGGGCGTCACCGCATTCAACGCAAGTTAGTAAAGGCAAAAAAGAGATACTGAGCCCTACAAGGACTAGCGACACCACTGTTTTTAGGCTTCCTTAGCCGAATGGCAAAAACGGAACCCTTATAGATTCGTCATGTCTGTCTGTCTGTCTGTCCGTCCGTCCGTATGTCACAGCCACTTTTTTCCGAAACTATAAGAACTATGTTGTTGAAACTTGGTAAGTAGATGTATTCTGTGAACCGCATTAAGATTTTCATACAAAAATAGAAAAAAAAACAAAAAAATTGGGGGTTCCCCATACTGGAAATCAAAATTTTATTTTTTCGTCAAACCCATACGTGTGGGGTATGTCTATGGATAGGTCTTCAAAAATGATATTGAGGTTTCTAAATTTTTTTTCTAAACTGAATAGTTTGCGCAAGAGAGACTTCCAAAGTGCTAAAATGTGTGTGCCCCCCCCCCCTGTAACTTCTAAAATAAGAGAATGATAATACTAAAAAAAATATATGATGTATTAAACTTCTACCGAAAATTGGTTTGAACGAGATCTAGTAAGATACGTCTTAAATCGTAAACAGCAATTTACCTTTCATTCAATCTGCTACGGAGCCCTTCATGAGCGAGTCCGACTCGCATTTGGCCCGTTTTTTTCTACACTAATATTATAAAGAGGAAAACTTTGTTTGTTTGTTTGTTTGGTTGTAATGAATAGGCTTAAAAACTACTGGACCGTTTTTAAAAATTCTTTCACCATTCGAAAGCTACATTATCCACGAGTAACATAGGATATATTTTATCCCCGTACTCCCACGGGAACGGGAATTACGCGGGTGAAACCGCGTGACGTCCGCTAGTATTTTATATAATTTCTCACACAATCTATCCATCTTCATAAGATGTATCTTCCGGAATAAGTGCTCTTAAATTCTAAATGTCGTAGTGAGGCAGACTTGAAAATAACAATAGAGATGCTATAAATATGTAGTTCGTACATGGGCGTGAACATAATGTGGTTATTGTACATTATCAGCTATTTCTGTTGAGTAATGAGGTTGTATTCTATAGATAAGTTACCTACTATTGGACTTGATATTTGTGTTCCTAATGATTTTGTGATACCCAACGACTCCTTCAGTATTTTGGGAAACTTAATCTATAGGACACTGTTATCTTTGAACAAAATCTAAAGCTCGTTTACAGTCCACCGCCGAATGTTAGCAATCATAATGGTTTAGTCATAAATGTATGGACAAATTGGTGACCGGCTGCGGGGTTTGAAAAATATTTCAGTACATACATCGTCCATCAAATAACTGGCGTGCGTGTATGACCAGATTGATCGTGGACAAGGCAAAAGGAGTGTAAGGATCATAGAGTTCGATGGTTTCTGCCTACTCCCATGGGAAAAAGCGTGAGTCTATGTATGGTCTGAGTCCTTTGTTAGGTTAGGTAAGCGCCAACAGATTTTCCGCATCCGTTTGATCGAACCCTTACGCGGTGTCTTGATTGCCCATACTCATTACGACTTCACTTTCATACTTAGACCTACAAAGAGCTATTTGGCAAACAGCGTTCAATGTATCCCTTGCATCGTAATGCAACATTTTAGCTGCCAAACTAACTTCGGTAATAACCGCAGCCAGTCATTCTAATTTTAACCGCACAGTTTGTCACAAAACTTAAATAAACATGCCGTAACGATCTAGAAATTTTTTTGTTTGTATGTTTTTAAGGCGCTTAGACGAGCTAAATTAGCAACTCTATTTGTGGTGGTTCAAACTTCGTTTGAAATGCTGTTAGAATAAAGTTCTAATCAGCTTGCACTACAAAGTGGTTGTTACGTCAGCCATTGCGGGCCAAATAGCGCGAAATGAGTGGTTTCGATCGGTTTGCAAAAAAACTATTGATTGAATTAAAAAACTGAAACAGTATCATGCTAATATATGGCTTGTAGAAATATTTGCCAAAAAATCAGAATGATCGCATGCATATTAGTATGTTTTTTATTGTTTGAAAGATATTTTTAGAGAGAAGTTCGTGATTTTTTTTATCGAGCCAAATTAATTGTAATATGTTTTCAAAACCGTATCATGCTAGCATATATCCTGAAGAATATCATATATTTTTCTGGTCTTGTTTATAGCAGTGAATCATATACTTTTAGTCCTTACAAAAATCGCGTTTAGTTCATGTAGTCGCCTTAAGTCAGAGGCTTAGTTGGCTATTAAATAACGGTAAGACGCATTTGTGGTCAACCGCGAACTTTATCAGAATTCAAACAAATCATGGACCTAGCCTCTATTAACAAATGTTCACATAAACTTAATGAAATATTAAAAACACCTGATTAGCCAAGGCCTGGAGAGATCGAGGACCGTATCTGAATAGTTTACATATTTCGCCTGTTAATAACTTAAATGACAAAACAAAATACATATTGGTCTTATCCATACGTACTAATATTATGCATGCGAAATAACAAATAAATGAATATCGCAAAATATTAAACACACCGCCCGCGCCATCTACTACTAAAATACTAAGCAACGAGACTTGTGAGATAATTTTTGTTTGTAAATAAATATATCTATATATATATATATATATATATGTATAAAAGAAAGTCGTGTTCGTTAGACTATTTTTATAACTCAAGAACGGCTGAAAATTGATGGGGGGTAGCTTGGGGAACCAGGAGACGGACAAGAAAACTTTTTTTTCTTTAGTTATTATTAGGTAGGTAGTGGGTAGGTACTTAGGTAGTGGTGGGTAGTACTCGAATTCAATAATCATAGTTGACAGGACAACGTCTGTCGTGTCGGCTAGTACTTAAAATAATAAAAAGTAACTCTCCCTGACTCTTTCACACGTTTGCGGCCAAACGAATACCGATGAGATTTGACTTCAAATCAAACTCAAAGCATTTATTTCAATAAGACTATTACGGCACTTCTGAATGTCCAAATACAAAAAAAGTCAAAGCTACAGTCACAAGGCATAATAACTTGAGAAAGTAGTTGCCCATTCAGCGTAGATCTCTATGGAGAAGAACGGGCAAGAAATGGATACTCTTTTAAATCAGAATATTGTTACAAAATCTTGGTTACATCATTCATGTTGTGATTATACGTTTAAGTGAGAACAATATAGAAAGACGTGCACATTAAGAGCGTCCAGAGAAAAGATTAAATCAACAATATAAAAAAAAATTGAAATCGGAAATAGGCTACTTTTTATCTCAGCAGTCATTATCCCACGTGAACATCACGTGGGATAATATACGACCTCCACTTAATTCATAAACTGTCAGCGAAGTAAACACGTTAAACAATGGCGTCTGACTGGTCTGACCGCTACGGTCAAGCTTGACGGATCAAGGGTTGCCTGTCTTGGAATAACTACAACAAAAGCTATATTTAACTGACTCCCCAAGTAGCACAGCAGTGCTGAATAGTAGCTGAATCACAATGGAATCTGCAGCTGAATAAACCTGCTGAATAAGTGCGTTAGAGGCGCCTACTCAGCTGATATAACTCTGATTTGGGCACAAATTAATCAGCTGTTAGCTGAATAATGTAGCTGGTTGCACTATATCAGCGTTATTTGAGCATTATTAAAGGTAACAGTCGCCCCAAGAGCTATAAGCTATGAGCAGAAGTATGCAGGTCGAGTGTACTGTAATAACTCTTCATAAGTGCTAAAGTTACCGATGTTACCTCTTGTGACATCTTATAATGCAGTTTTGTGCTTGGGTTACAAGCGAACAGTGATATCTTGATAAGTGATGTTAATGTTCTCTTTATTCATAAAATCTTGGCATTTGTAAATTAATACTACAATACGTCCTTATCGTCTTCATGTCAATGAAGTGGCAGGGCCGTAGCTTTTAGCACAATTTTACTTATTAAACGTGCTAATTAAATTGAAACTTAAGAATTATACTTGGCCCAACTGCCCATTGGTCAAGAGATTGCTGGTGCCTCTTCTGATGATTTTTGGATTTTCCATGATGAAATTCTAAATATCAGCCAGTAAATTAATTAATTAATTCTTTATTTTATCATATTACAGACTTACAGTTATTTATCAACTAAAGCCCAATACATAAATAGAATACTCTACATAATGTACGCCATACTAATTACAGGTAGTATTACAAAATAGAACTTGTAAAAAGGGTGACACAATAGGCGGTCTTATGGCTAAAAGGATCTTTTATGCAGCATGTCTGGGAGATATTTTGTCGACGGGATGTAAAGCCAAGTCCAGAGGCCCATAAAAACTCTGCCACCAGGTTAGACACCACACGAAAAAGAAAGAAGCTTTATTTTCAAGACTACTTTTGATGGATTTAAAGTATGATGGAACAATAGGGTCGTTGACACACCAATCAATTGACATATTTTTTAAGAGCGGTCAAAAGTGGTGGTGGTGGTGGTCAAAATAGCACGCCATGACGTCACTGTGTGGTCAACTGAATGACTAAACTATTTATTGATTTCAAAGCAACTAAAATCGAATTTGGCAATTAATTGAAAATAAACCGGATTTTCAGGCCCAATATAAAGTTGTTTTTAAAGATATGTGAAATGGAATTATTGTTTTATGATGTCAACTACCATATGTTGTCTGTCTGTAAACATTCACAACTCATGCCGTTTTAATTCAAATAACGCCATTATTTCGCAGTATACTGGGAGTAAGTGTATCATGTACAGACGAGGAAATAAAGCGATACTACAGGCGGCAAGCGTTCCTTGTCCATCCCGACAAGAATCAGCAGCCGGGCGCGGAAGAGGCTTTCAAGATACTGCAGCATGCTTTCGACCTTATTGGGGAGCCTGTAAGTTGTCATTGCTTTGGCTTAAGTTATTTATTGAAATGGGGAAAGACGAGCGACTGTCATTCTTAATGAACCTGTATTCGGTTGATATTCATTTGGCTTCTTAAAGAAGGTAACACCTAAACTATGATGCTACGCAGTTATGCAAAATACTGCAGCATGCAACCTTATTACATTTCAGTTATTTCTTCCTATTCAGTATACAGAACTCACATTGAACTCTATGAGGTAGTCATAACGTTGCTCCTGCTATGACAAAAGCTACAATATTTGTTCTTTGTCAGGAACGCCGGGAAGCCTACGAGCGCCGCGCCTTGGAGTCACGGCACGTGGAGGCCGCGTGGAGCGAGCTGAGCCAACTGCTCGCTCAGCTTCACGACAAGATGGAGTTCGCAGCTAACACCATCAGGTAACGTAGCCCGGGAAATTGGTTGCTAAGCAAATTGTCTTTCAGATAATACTCACATTATACACTTGCGTGCAAATATAAGTACACGAGCTAGGACGGTTTTTTTATGCAAGAGAATACATACACCGATGACAGTGACTTGGTATCAATCTGGTAAACCCTTTTTTTTTCTGACACAGGTCAACTCTGACGTGAGTTGGATTGGCAAATAATACAGCGGTAAAATGTAACCTGGGCATTATTGACCAAAATACATTCTGATCTATTTACGGCACTAAACCATCCTCTTGAATCCAATATACAGGGTGTAACCGACTCTTCACGAAGCCGTCAACCAAGCATTCTGTACATGAAACTAAGTAACTCTTAGCAAAAATTATTGCTGTGAAAAGAGTTTAATATTTGGTTTAAAAATCACGTTTTACCGTATACATTGTGCTGATGGAAGGATTTAAGGCGATTACATGAGCTAAACGCGAGTTTTATAATTACTAAAAGTATATGATTCACTGCTATAAACAGACCAGAAAAATATATGATATTCTTCAGGATATATGCTAGCATGATAGTGTTTGGAAAACATAATACAATTAATTTGACTCGATAAGAAAAAAAAACGAACTTATCTGTAAAAATATCTTTCGAACAAAAAAAAACATACTAATTTGCATGCGATCATTCTGATTTTTTGGCAAATAATTCTACAAGCAATGTGCATGATAGTGTTTTTGTTTTTTAATCCAATCAGTAGTTTTTTATAAATCAATCGAAACCTCTCATTTTGCGCTATTTGGCCCGCAATGAATGACGTAACAACCAATTTGTAGCGCAAGCTGATTAAAACTTTATTCTAACAGCATTTCAAACGAAGTTTGAACCACCACAAATAGAGTTGCTAATTTAGCTCGTCTAATCGCCTTAATAGTAAACGGGTTATAGAAGTATTTAAAGTAAAAAGAACGTCTCAAAAACTTTGACCTCCAATATCTCCAGTTTCCCAGATAATGATCCAGAACTAAAAAATATCGCTACGACGGGAATACAAGTGCCTCTAGACTTCAAGAGTCTATTTACACCCTTTATTTTACCAACATATATTCTTTTGACTTCAGATTAAATGATTGAATGTAGTAAACGTCGACATCCCAACAGGTTACCCCCATAACAATAGCCATGTGACTTGTATCAGATGCACGAACTGCGGCCGGCGCCACAAGCGTGTGCTGACGGACCGGCCGTGCTACGCGGCGCGGTACTGCGTGCAGTGCAAGATACGACACTCCGCTAAAGAGGTAACGTCTTATACTTCTTATACTACTACTAGCTGACCCACAATGCTGTTTACGTAAAAAAACTGGTTGTCTGTAAAGTCGGTTTACTGACGATAGTTGAACGTGACAACGTCTTAAGAAAATACTGATGGAATGGTAGCATTTTTTGACACCACATTCACTTTTCACTGCACTTGATACTCGATCAAAACATGTAAATGTACTATTATATAGTATAGCAGCTGTCCACGCAGACGCATCGCTCACTCAAGTAGGAGAGAGACGGATGTCGAACGCTGCCGAACGCAAAGGCCGATTGTGCTTCTTTGTCATTCGTTCCGCGCTCTCGCTTGCACTTCAAGCCTTACATGGAACGCCTCAGAGCGATCAGCGAGGTAACGCCTCATGAGTCATGTTTTTTCGTGCGTGCAGCCGGCTCTATCGAATTATAAGACGTTGTCACGTCAAAAAAGAAAAAATATGTGCCCAATATTTTTTGGACATGCTCCTTGAGTTAAAAGTCGAGCTACACGATAAATGACAAATGCTTGCACTGACTAGACAGGTCCATACAAATCTGTATGGTTCTTTCTTCAAAAGACCATCTCAGACACTAATCTGCATAGTTCTCATGTAAGTTGAACAAGATTGTCTGGACTTTAAAAGAGACTATGACCTCTGAGTTTGTTTCGGCTGTTTCTTCTCATAGTAGTCAGGTACGAAACACCGGCCTAGTATCTAGTTTAAAAAAAAAATGACGTGTAAAAGTGTTTCAGAAAACCTATTTGCTGAATAAATATAATTTATCCGACGGATAAATTTTTTGTCGTCTGCGTCTGCCCTATTACGTGTTATCCTCATTAATGTAAGTTATTTTTCTCCAGGGCGACATATGGGCAGAGTCGAGTATGATGGGGCTGCTCGTGATGTACTACGCTTGCATGGACGGCGCCGTGTACCAGATCACACAGTGGGCCAGTTGCCAGGTACTTACTTATATTTCACTAGCTTGTTGCCCTTGGGCTCGCTTTTTGCCTTGCCTCGAGGTGGAAAAAAATCCCTTGAACACATCCTACCCGAATAAGAATCCTTTGTTCTAACTACTGACTGTAGGTTCCGTATGACGATCTTCATCGAACTCCTTTCAGCCATTAAGGCGTGAAGACTTCCAAACAGACAAAAATAATCTGACTTTTACATTTAATAGGTTAGGTTTTTAGAATGTCCCCCCTAACCCCGGTTTTTTTACAGCTGACAAGGTACGGTTGGGAAATACAGCCTTTATTGCCAAGAGTGAAGAGTCGGACCTTTATGCAAAAAGTCGGGACCTTTATTGCCAAACGATTTAAAACGTTATATATTTTTGAAACAGAAAAAGAACCTGAAGCAACTGAGGCCCGACTGCCACGTGGTGCAGTACCGGATCGTGCTCGGCAACAAAGCGGCCGCGGCCTCCGACCTCAACCAGAGACCATCCACTGGGTAAGTTTAACTCGTGATAACAAGCTTTCTTAGGAGTAGCCTGAATTCGTGCCTGGTTCATGGCTATAGGCATGGGAATTAAACATAACTGGTGAAATGAGTGTGCATTACATCTCTGCCTAATCCTTCGAGTAAATACAGGCGTGATGTTGTGTTATACTATTTTAATATAACATTTTCTATGTTGCAGTCACGATCCCAATCTCGAAGAGTTCCTCAACAACCTCTACAGCAAGTCCGGCGTGCCGACCAATACGACCAGCGCCAAACAATCGCCCCCCGACGCCACAGACGCCAAGAAGCGACGCAATAAAAAGCCTAAAGCATAAACACAACAAACCTCCCTGAAGAAACAAAACAAAAAAACCGAGCTGTCAAAATAGATGGACGTGAACTTTTCGCGCGCAATTCAAATATCGAACGCATTTGACACTTTATGAGCTGGTCACGCCTGCCGTACCCAACTGTGAAACACTTGCCTTTTAAAATAGAGAAAATATAAATTAAAACCGAAATTAAACCTAAATACTACTGTTCTATATATAATAATTTCTAAATAAAAAATAATGTGTGGCTAAGATGGCGCTTGAAAGATAGATTGTGTAAGCGTTAAATAACTATGTGTATGAGATGTCGCTGACGTACCTATTTAGGTTAGATAATTAACAATTTTGATGAGAAAATTTAAAGTCTTTGCTAGTTTACATAAGTTTCTATCATTCTTATTTTGCTTGATTTTGTGATACATGAGATTTTGAAGTTACGATTAAATAGATTTCCTAGTTCTAATGCAAGTCGGCAGGAGGAATGAACTTTAATTGATGAACTCGTGATTGCGAATCGTTGCACTTGCCGATTTTCATTAAAATATGTCAATTGAATACAATCGAGTCATTAGAAATATTATGTAATATCTGTTTTCGTGTCTTCTTACATGGCATAATCATTTTTTTTTTAATAAATTGACTGTTTGACTATAGATGACTATCTTTGAGATTTATAACGCATTCAGATATTGCTTATTTTGAAACTGACCATGGATTACATTAGGCGAAGCTGTTCAAACCAATAGTCAAGACAATACAAATTGTCACAGTAATTTCTACCGAACAAAGCAATTATTAATAAACTAATATCTGAACGCTTTATTTCAATACTAGTTTCCATTAAATCATCTTTCTACATCACGTGTTTTAGTGCTATGAATATAAGGTTCAATTTGACAAAGCAGCAGGACCTGCAAGAAAAATACTCTTAAAAAAATTAAATGTACGTTGTTTAATTAAGTACCTAATCTTTTTTCCACTTATCACTAATTACACCGAATAGTACAATTTGTTTGCATTCATACATTATTAATAGTTGTTATTATTAATACTTGTATTATAATAATTCGCTCGTGTTGCGTGCGCACGATTGCAGAGAATGCAGTAAATTCAGTTTTTTTGTTGTTGTAATAATTACTTACAGTTTTTTTGTACTATTTAAATAATTATTTTTTGTGATGTTCTCTGCAACTTTTGTTTAGATTTATAAGTTATTGTAAGTCGACAAGATCTAAAAAGATACTACATTTCTTCAAATCGTTGCGAGCGGGAGTCTAGCGTTGTTTTATGAGCCAAAATTAACATAGTTGTACAATAGTGGCACAATAAAATGATTTATCTCTGTTGTACTCATTGCGTGAAATTGTTTTTAATTGTTCGTCTTCTCATTCTAATAATCATATTTTTGTAAAATAATACTAAGCTTACCCCAAGGGTAACACCTAACGCAAATAAAAGCGATACCGCGTGTGCAACGGATCGCTGAAGTTACTAATGTTGATTTTCATTTTGAGAGACGCAGTCTTACATGCTAACGTTCATCTAGCCATAACCAATGCTTCGAAAAAGAAATAATACTCCGCATCAAAGGTCATTTAACCTTTTGGACGCCATTGTCACAAATACGTGACAAGCAAGCGCGTGCCCTGTACGCCAAATGACACAAATATGTGACAAAATAGTATATTAAATTGTGGCTTGGCGTGGACAACACGCGCGTGCTTGTCATGGTCAAAAGGTTAACCAAACACTGTGAACGAAAATAAGCGCATCATAGGTCCTAAATGCAGCGCCAAGTCCTAACACATGCGACTACACGTGATGCGATGTCTACGAAGGAAAAAATTGTGTAACTACCGTCACTTCGCAGTGATTTATGGCGTGTTCAAATGCCGAAATTAGACGCTTCATTTCCCGTTAATTTTTGCCCATCATTCGGCAATTAACCACACAGAATGAACCAAAAGTGAAAAATGAATTGAAACAAAAATTAACGGTCGAATCGAGTGAAGCGTTAATTCGGCATTAGAGCATAAACTAGTCTCTACGAAGCCTCGGTACTCACAAGAAATAAACAAAATGAGACACACGCGAACTACCGATAGTGCCGAACCGAAAAGAGTAGAAACGATGCTTATCCGAATCGCTCGCTTGCTGGCGTTGTGGCCTGCACTTTAGGGTTGAACCTAATCTAGCAATCGCACTTTTTGTTAATTGCAATTCTGATAAAAGCGCGATATCGTTCAATATTGTCTACCTTTGAAAACTGTTGACTTGTCGACTTACAATAACTTTGAATCGCAGTATTTCACGTTATTTCACTGCCTCAGAGATTACGGATAATGTTAGGCTAGTGGCGAGGAGATTGCTACCCCCGATGTTCACTGAGTAGGCCTTCGCGCTTCATGTGTCAATAAACGATGTGGAAACGTAACATGGATTTTATTTGTAACCTTTTTTTTGACAATATGCAATGCTTTGTGAATCGGTCATTGATGCCACGAGGCGTCAATGTATGTTTGCCTACCCTCACAAAAAGGTAATTTTGTGTGTATCTCTTGATGAGTACATATTGAAAACTAGCTTCTGTCCGCGACTTCGTTCGCGTGAATTTCCCACTTGCAACATTTCTTATTGCTGCTCGGCTCCTATTGGTCAAAGCGTGATGTTATATAGCCTATAGCCTTCCTCGATAAATGGTCTATCCAACGCAAAAAGATTTTTTCAATTCGAGCTGGTAGTTCCTGAGATTAGCGCGTTCAACCAAACAAACAAACAAACTCTTCTGCTTTATAATATTAGTATAGATTGCATTGTCTTGTGTTTGAACCTCATAACTAAGTGGTTTATCCTAAAGCTGATAGCCGGTCTAAAGATGGCAATGAAAAAACCAAGTACAATTTTATGGTTATAATATCATTTATTTACTTAAACTTAACTACATAACGTGTGATTGACACTGGCTTTACCACTATCAGGGATTTTAATTTTGAAAGAAAAATATTGCCGGTTACTGGTTCAAAAGGTTTATAGGTGGTCGATCTGGAGTCTCTCCAGCTTGGCCACATTTATGTCTCAAAAACTAGGGCACCTAGCGAAGATCTGTTTTCTCCCATATTTTGTCGCCAAGTCACAGATTTAATCGGGTCTTAGTGTAGAATATAATATAACGAGTTCAATAAGTAATGTAAAGTCTTTGAGCTAGATGGAATTAACTCTTATGAACTCTTTGGTCGAAAAACCTAAACCCAAGTTGTCTTTAGAAAGGTTTTTGAATATAAAAATATTTTATTTTTATATTTATAAAACCTTTATATCTTTTGAACCAGTGACCGAGAAATTCTGATATTTGGCGACAAACTTGACTGATTAGCGACAACTTTTGTGTGTTATCAAAATTAAAATCCCTGATGGTGGCCAAGCCAGTGTCAATCACACCTTCAAAACTGCTAGTCCATCATATCAGCGTCCTTAGTATCTCTATCAGTGACGATACAGTTCTCATACGTCCACTTGGGGAACATTCTCTTGTACAGGTGCAGGAGTATCGTATCTTGAGATTTTAGTTGACCGTCGAACACGCATTTCATGTGACCGTGAGTACCTGCACGAAACAAAGGCAACATTTAAAGAAAGTATTTTCATTTATAGACAGGACCTTTATAGTGGCTGTTCTTCCACTACTGTTGGTTACTGACATTATATCAGTCAGTATGGCCTCAGCCTTAGGTTCGGAATGGCAGTCGTTGCAAATCACTAGAAAGAGCCGTGAGATCCATGTTACCGAAGAAATCCCACTTCATGACAAACTAGTTTGTTCTAAGCCAAATACCGGCCAAACTAGTTCACATTATAAAATACTAGCGGACGTCAAGCGGTTTCACCCGCGTAGTTCCCGTTCCTGTGGGACTACGGGAAAAAAATATAGCCTATGTTACTCAGGGTGAATGTAGCTTTCCAATGGTGAATGAATTTTTGAATCGGCACAGTAGTTTTTGAGTTTATTCGTTACAACTAAACAAACAAAGTTTTCCTCTTTATAATATCAGTGGTGTAGATGAAAACGGCTATTTTTCGCAAATTTCAAACTAGTTTATCCTACGCCAAAAAGCGAGCCCGGGACTTGGGCGTGTTACTTCAAACCCTTCAAACATCGACTGAGCAGTGCAGGGGTGGTCAGCTTTCTAAGCGCCCAATGCCTACAGTGGCAGGATTTGCAAAAAAGGGATAGCGCTCTACGAATGAATGTGATAGTTAGATTAAAAATTTACATGCTAGATTGAAAACTTACCTACCAATTTGGTAGATTTTGTTATATTTTGATATATGAAATATTTAGATGATGGATGTTTACCTTTTTTTTGTAAATATTTTGAATTTATTTATGAAATTAGAATTCCTGCAGTATTAGAGATTCTAATTATTATAATTATTACAACCAGATAATGGTTGGACTTTTGTTTTTATGTGATGGTAACTTTTACAACTTAACCCGGCCGGGCCCGTTTGCCGTTGTCACTGCGAGAAAATTTTATTCAAACTTTTTACTCCGCTTTCAACTGCTGTTTCTGTGTTTTTGCCGTTTTGGGTTTGTTTATCGTTTTTATTGAATTGCGAGATCGAGACTCCTGTGCGAAACTGACGCTTTTTGTGTTGTGAATTCAATATTTGTGAGATAGAGACTCCTGTGCGAAATTGACGCTTTTCGTGTTGTGAATTCAATATTTGTGAGATAGAGACTCCTGTGCGAAATTGACGCTTTTCTGTTGTGAAAACTTAGATTACGAGAAAGAGACTCATTTTTGTGCGATACTGACGCTTTTGTGTTATTTTTCCACCATGGTTGGAAAAGGGAATGTTAAGTGTGCAAAATGCGGCATTAGCTCAAAGGAAAACTCTTCCTTGACTTTTCACAGGTTTCCTCTCCCGTCCACTCAGGGGTCTATAAAGTAAGTCTATTTTGCGTTAATTTACACTTTAGTAGCTGATACTATGTCTATAAAGTAGTTTTGGAAGTCCGCGAAATTCAAATTTTCTTACGTTTTTTGCAATTTGCAGGCCAGTGGTAGGTTGTATGTAGTTGAAAATATTGGTTGTGGCTTCATTACTATTTATAGATATGTCTGTTTACTTAGGTAGGTACCTACATTTTCTATTAATAAAAACATCTAAACAAATCCTAGACAATAAATATATTATGTGTACTAGTCATGTGTATCAATCATGCTTTGGGTGAAAATCAGGCCAAAGCCTATATTGTAGTTGCATTGTGAATAAATAAAAAAAATTGCATAACTTTTCTAATACTTAATACAAAAATATCTTTTTCAGGGCTCGAGTTTGGGCAAAATTTTGTTTTCCCAATGATGATTGGTCTTCAGATGATTCATTGGTGAAGCTATACAAGCAGCATAAGATGTTATGCGGCAATCATTTTGAAGATTCATCATTTACTAGCAGTGCCAAAACAAGATTGAATAAGTTTGCCATTCCAACAAAAGCTCAAAATATTTTGGCCCAGTTACGAGATGAACAACCACCTATAGAAGCACAAAAAACACAAGTAAGTATTTTTTAAGAACTATTTTAACACACGAGGTCACGGCAGACCACGACAGAGATGGCGGGACAAACTCATTGTTTGGTAATTTTTTAAAATTGGTAATTGGAAAGAAAGAGCACAGATATTATATTCCTACCTTAAACATACAAAACTAATAAGGCAAAAAAAAAACTAACACAAAGTTCTGTATATTTGTAATAAATAAATGCGCTTAATAAAGCAATGTAAATAAAGACAGCAGACTTAGCAGAAAGAAAGAAACTCCCTAGTAAATTGGATTCTCTTGTTTCTGGTTCATTCAACAAATTGCTAAGATATGCAAGAAAATAAATATTTTATTGAAAGAAAGTTAATCAATATGCTTATAATATTTCAGTATCAGGAGACTACTCAAAACACGCAGACCAATGTAGAAGTTACAGCCAGTAGTACTTCACAGTGTTCAACATCCATAGAACACTTCAATGCAAATAACCCTCAGAGCCCAGATTTGACCAAGGTAATTAAATAAGTTGTAATAATAATATTTTATGAGTGGATTAATTAGCCTGGCCCAAGTTGAACTTGCCATAAATAATAGCCTACATCTATCTGCAATCAAGTAGGTACCTTCCAAAGTGAGAGAACTTTCAAATATGTGCAGTGATTCTGGAGATAACCCTCCACATATACACAGACATACAAAATTCATACTGTCTCGTTTGTATATTACCCCTTCGTCTGATAAGCCTGATTGAATCAGTCTGACACTATTGTTTAACTATTGTGTCTACCTCGCAGCAGATGAAGGTTTTTAATGGATTATTATAATAATATGTAGAGGCAGATTATTTAATGTATGAATCTCATAAAAATATCTGCTGATGGTTCATTAGACTAATTTTATGCAAGATAAGCAAAAACAAAAAAAATATTTCATACAAAAAAGGATAATCAATATTCATAAAATGTTTCAATACCTACTAACACCAATTGTAAACATATGCAAGAAAAATAAACATTTCATAGAAGGAAAGTTAATCAATAAAATTAAAATTTTTCAGTATCAGGAGACTACACAGATGCAGATGGATGTGGAAATTACGGCCAGTACATCTCAGTGTTCTACATCCATAGAACCTAGCCTTCAGGGTTCCGATTTGACCAAGGTACCTCAATTAATATATTAATATTTTCTTTGAATAGGACAAATTCATTATTGCTAGAGTCTAGATAAATATAATTTATGTTATTTTGCTGTTGACATAGATGTATTTATTTGCTATTGTTACATTATATTGCAAGTCATACTATACAATTATAATCAGTTTATCATATAATTATTCAATTCAGATGAAATTTTATGGAATGAGGACACTTTCCTTGTCTGAGTTATTGTTGGATTATGATAAAGCGATCTATGATTATGTTGAGTAACTGTAAAGTATGTCCTAACCCTTTGAATTCTCTGACATGATTATTATATGTTTTACAGGAATCATCGAAAAGCAAAGGCATATTAAAAGACCTGAATGTCAAAAAAATCACCGAACTAACACCCAGAAAACAAAAACTGTACAGAAGATGCAGAAAAAATTTAAATGAAATATTGAGACTTCGAAGAAAACTTAGAAATGTTAAGAAGTGCAACAGGGATGTTTTAGGTTCTTTGCATGATGATGATGCGGTGAACAACATAATGAAACGAAAATTAAGCAGTTCATTTTATTTGTTGTTACAAAGCCAGTTAAAAAATGTGTCGAGAAAGTTAACTGGGCGGAGATGGACACTAGACGATAAAGTTTTAGCCCTAAGTATGTATAAAAAGTCTAGTTCGTGCTATAGGCTATTAAGCCGACTATTTTGTTTGCCTAGTGTGAGTTCACTAAAGGCATTATTGAACAAAATACCCATGATGTGCGGAATAAATAGTCAAGTGATTGAAACAATTAAAGAAATCACAAAACAGAGGTCAGTCAGTGACAATTTGTGTGTTGTGTCTTTTGACGAAATGTCAATAAGAAAAAACCTGAGCTACAATACAAAACTAGACCAATTAGATGGCTACCAGGATCATGCTGCCCAGGGCCGAACGCAAGAAATTGCAAGCCATGCCCTAACTTTTATGGCTATAGGAGTTAGAAAAGCCTGGAAACAGCCGATAGCCTTCTATTTTTCGGGAGACTGCGTCACAGCTGATAGATTAGCTGTACTTATTAAGGAGGTGGGCCTTCTGTTTGTGTGATAACATTAAATTTGTCTTAGCCTCAAACTATATAAATTAATTGATTAAAATAAATATGAATTTTCAGGTTTTGAGTACTTGTTTTGGTGCTGGATTGGAAGTCATTGGCGTCGTATGTGATTTGGATGGCGTTAATTTACGGGCAATAAATTTATTAGGCTCATCGAAAGATCGACCATTTTTCGAACATGAAGGACATGAAATTGTCACCATCTTAGACCCGCCCCACCTGCTTAAATGTTTTAGAAACAATTTTTTAAAACATAATGTACAATTTGTACAAGATGTAGAAATAGAAGGTCTACGAAGAATAGGTTGGTACCTACCTATTGCTTATTATTCGTGTTGTAGATTTAGCAGCCTGTAGTTTTATAAAACTAACAATAAGGGCCTATTCAAACCTAAGCGGTATTTGCTACCGTCAGCGGTAGAGAAAACAGAGCGGGTATGCAGTATTGTTAGGTACTATAACTACTCCGCGGCTAGAGCGGAACTTGATACTAAATACTTGATCCAAACCTGCGCGGCATGTACCTCTACCTACAGCGGCAGCGAATACTGCTTAGGTTTGAATAGGCCTTTACATCATTCCTATGTTAAGAGCGTTCAGCCCGCGCGAGTGGTTGTACGTGATTAATTTATTAAATTTAAATGAAAGCACTATTTTTCTCAGCCCGCACTGGATCTTTGGTGTTTATTTGTTCAAACATGTTGGTGTTTGAACAAATAAACAAACACCAAGAATCAAACAATTATTGAAACATCAACAATCTAGAGCAAGCCCTGCTCTAGATTGTTGATTGTTTTTTTTTTGGACATTACATTAACTCCATCTTAATATTTCTATCTTAGAACGTACCTATTGCTAAATTAAATAATAAAAACAAAACTTACAACTTTATAATTATATTCATTTCTATGTGTCAAATAACCAGAATATTAATTGATTTTATAATCTTCTATTGCAGGAGTAGCTAAATGGAGCCACATCCAAGAATTCTTTGATAAAGATAACAAGAACCCCAACTTCGTTTTTGCTCCAGCATTGACCCAGCAACACCTTCAGCCGAATGGCAAACAAAAGATGAAAGTTCGGCTAGCTGCTCAAGTTTTGAGTCATTCCGTTGCTGCAGGACTATTTACCAAAGTAGCCCTAAGTAAGTTTCAGCATAATAAATTTCTATGTACTTTCAATCTTTCTAGTCTTTTTTCCCGTCTGTGGCAATGCACATAATTATGGAGGGTCATGTTTTTCTCTCGACTATGTGAATATGATTCTTTGACAAAAGACGATAAAATCATTCAAATCAAATTAAATACCTACTGATAATTGCATGAAATGAATAAAACCAAACCTAAGAAAGATGTTTGCAACCATTTAGTAATGTTGTAAACCTCATGTGAGGCGTTTGAAGAAAACAATACCACAGGACACAATAACATCAAGTTAAACCTAAGAGAGGGTGCATCACTGGATGATTCCCGGCAAGTTCATCTGCGAGAATATACAAAGTACAGCTGATTGTCCTCAAACTGGGATAGATTGCAGTAGAAAAAGACTTTAAAAAAAAAAAAAAACCGGATGTTTTGTTGTTGAAAATTACTGCAATGTAAAATGGCACTACTATTCCTCATACAACGGGTACAGGGTTCGGGGTACGGGTTCAATGGGTCAGTGTCACGTCATGTACCTAGTCATGCAGAAATTCCTTTTAACAAATGTTTTTTTGTTTGGTTTCAGACGAATTACCACAAGATGCCGTGGGGACTGCAACCCTCGTCTCAAATATTGATAAACTATTTGACGCCATGAATGGTGACACGCCTGACAGAAAAAGAGGCAAAGAATACCTTACCAACATGTCTTCAACCAGCCCTCATTTAGTTTTTTTTAATAAAATGAGAGAATTTTTCACGCATATGAAGTTTGTAGGGGCGAGAAGCAAGCCCCCATCACAAGATGGCTGGTTGAGGACGATGAACGCAATCGAGCGTATATTTAAAAATTTAAAAAAATATAATATTAACACATTATGTGTCCGAAGGCTCAATCAAGATCCTCTCGAAAACTGTTTCGGGTGCATTCGAAGCAACTGTGGTTGTAATCCAAACCCCACTTCAGTCCAATTTATTGCAGCATTGAAAACTAGCATAATAACCAATTTAATTAATAACAATAAAAACAGAAACTGCCTGGATGATGATAACGACATTCTGAATAATTTCAAAGTATTTCTCCAAAAAGGTGAGCAACCAATAAATGATGCAAACTCTTCCACACCTTTTCCAGCGGAAATTTCTATTGAAGGTGTAGAAGAGTTAGATATACCTCAGTGTTCTGGAGAAATGCAAGCATGTGCATATGTGTGCGGCTTTATAGCAAAAAAGATGTCTATTAATTGCGCGCAGTGTAAAAAAATTATGCTTGCTGATCCGAACACTGAGGTATGTCATTTATTTACATCCTTTAAGGAGTACAACGATGTAAAATCAAGTTTAAAATACATCCAGCCCAGTTTCTGTGAAATGGTTGAAAATGCTGCAATTATAGTTAACAATTATTTAAAAGAAAATTCGTACAAGAAAAAATTAAAATATTCTTTATTAAAAACGTGCGAAAATTTAAATAAAGATTGGCTGAAGGGGTGTGACGATCATTATGAGATGAATTCAAAAATAATTGTTGAGAGTACAGTTGAGATATGTCTGAAGCGGTTTTGCACTATTAAAAATCGAGGGTTTGTTGAGGAAGCCTCAAAAAAATCTTTATTAAGAAAAATAAAAATACTTAAACACGTTTAAAAAAATTGTATTATTTAACATCACTTAGAAATTCCTAAGCACATTTTTTTTATTATATTTGCTAAACAGGAAACGAATGAGGAGCTTGTGGATAAATTAAAATAGCTTGCCTTGATTTCTATGTGGATCTACATAGAGTTTCTAAGCTGTTGGTCCCGGCTGTCATTTGTACATCTATGACAGTTCTTACAAGTAGTCAGTGGCCCAAAAAGTTTGACTACCAGTCTTGCCAAGTGGTATAGTATTACTCAGTGTAACTGGGTTGTGGAGTTCAGATAGGCAGTTGCTCCATGTAAAATACTGGTATTCAGCTGCATCCGGTTTGATTGGAAGCCGACCTCAACATAGTTGGGAAAAGTTTAGGCAGATGATGATGAAACAGGAGAGGAGCATTCTATGACTTAGTCGATGACGGAATTTCAATAGGCGTGAGTGACAAATTAAACGTACCATTTAGTTAATTGTCACTCACGCCTATTGAAACTCCGGTATCGACTAAATAAAAAAAAGGAAATTCAAAACACTTCAAATCTCCCGCGCTATCGATAGTTACTGATGGCACGAACGGCAGCGCTAGTGTGCTTCTACGTAAGCATTTTTAAAGTATGAAGTTGACGTTCTTCCCTTTAGGGTATATATGTTCTGTGGAGCAGTGAGGCTTCGTCGTCAGTGAACCGTTTTGGCCTGGGACAAACAAGTTTGGCTTGAAATCGGGTTTGGCCGGTAACTCCTTACATGATTGTCGATTGTTGCGCGCTCGTAATAACGATACCTGTTATCTAACAATAGACTAGAACTTTTACTACCGGCCGTGAAATTCCGGACGCACGGAATTAAAGTACCTGTTTACAATGATTCCCTTACCTAAAGCTTCCTTTATGTGTCCAGTGCGACCATACTTCGTTCTCAGTTTGCATGGTTTGAAGTATAGAACGTCGTCTCTATTGAAGAACATGAACCTAATAACTGCCGATTTCTTGTTCACCTGGAGACGAAACAATCACGGTATTATCACAAAGATCATTATCAGTAGAGATCACATGTTATGTTTTCGCTTAATAATAATATAAAGCGAATATATAGCTTTTTTTAAGTTAATGCATATTTTAGCTAAAACATATTGTGCATTTCTGGGCATGTTTCCTTTAATTAAGTTTAATCGTAGTTATCAAATGTAAAATGCATAAATGTGGCAGAGTTCCTGAAAAAAAGCACTCAAAGTGGATGTAGAACAATCGTTTTCAAGTTGTAAATAGGTATAATTTAATAAACTTTACGGAAAGCTCAACTACAAAAAATTTGGAACAGTACTCAGATTTCAAAAGAAAAATATGATATGAATATCCCGTCAGAAATTGCAACTCTTTTAAGGGCAAAAAGATGATGACAACTGTGTAATATTGTTTGTAGACCATAGAATACCTTGTATGGATGACCAGACAGCACAATTCGCTTGATAATCAACCTATCTGGGTTGCATGATAATAATACTCCTGTTGCTAATAATTGCAGCTTTGTGTTTCTCTTCTCCTGTAATATAAAAACGCAATAGATTATTATCGAAGAACACAGAAGTTAGAAAGAAAACGATGTGTTGCCCCCTGTTTGAAATGAAACATTTGGCTTAAAATAGAAAATTTAAATAAAACAATTCCAAGGAGACAAGAATAATATCTAAGAAAATATTATAAATGGAGATAAATATTGAATAAAGAAGAGTCTTACCTTAAAGCATAGCACTGAAGACGGACTAAATTGTATCGGCGCATAGAAAGACGCAACACACGTTGATCCAGGTTGGAAGAATCTCTCGTACTGAAATAAAAACAATATGAAACACATTAAAACAAAGCTTAGTATACAATATTAAACTTTGTTTTCAGTGTCCTACGATGCGAAAACGGGTTAAGGATGACTCACGCTAGACCGAGCCGACTGTCGGCCGTAGTACAAACCATTGTCCGTTGCTCGGACAGTACGGTTGGAGTGTGTCCATACAAAATTAGACAGCGGACACTCGGCTCGGACCAAACACGGGGTAAGCTATCTGATATCGTGCCAGGATCTGTTTGAGGTCTGGCATTATTTGATTCAACTTTTCACATTGTGGTACTGAAAATAAAGCATATTTTCCTATACCTTTAAACTATACTCCTACTAACCTTATGTTTGCCGCCATTAGTATGTTGACTGAAAATAGGGTTGACGATGAACCTCCTATATCCAACTTGGAAGATCAGCCTCTCCTTGCTCTGAATAGGTTCGTCACTAGCTCCAGTACGTTTGAGGGCTACGTTCATGACTGACATCTTCTGTTCATGGGGTAGAAGACCAAAGACTGAAAGGGGAGCTTTCTCATTGGCTGAATGGTAGGCCTTCCATAAATCTTGGCGAACGTCTTTGACGTGGATCGTGATGTAGAAACCATACTGAAAAAAGATGGGGTTTTTATTTCGATAGCAGAAAGAAGGCTGAATAAATTTAAGACTTCATTTAAATAAATAATATAGGTCCAATCATAGAACCTTGTGGTACCCCATAGTTTTAAAGTGATTTCAAGATTATTCTTCAAAGATATGGACTTACTGAGTTCAGTTACATAAAAGTTTAGATACATGAGTGACACAATCAAATGCTTTTACCAAATCGTATCATCTTTTGTTTCAAGTCAGACTTGTTAAGCACATTATAAATGTCACTCACCATATTGATCAAGCTATCTTCCAACTCCTTAAAGACCCTCCTCCTTGTCCTATCATAATTCTCAAACTGGAATATCCTAGCAAAATCTTCTGGCAGGTTCTCTTTAGGATCCCAAGCAGAGGTCCTGAATGACTCCAGTCCCCTGTAGCGCATGAACCTTTCCCTTGCAGGCACATCCTGAGGGGTGTCTACTTCATCTGGGAACTGCCGATCTTCCTTTGCAGCTGCTAACTTTTGCAGCATTTCATGTTCCTCAGCTGCATCTATAGTGGCATCATACTTCTCATCTGTGGGTCCTATTTCAGACTCAGTAACAGACTCAAAGTCATTATCTTCTTCATTCTCTTCCTGGTCAGACTGATCTTCCTCACATGACATAAATTCATCAGCTTCATCATCATCTTCGCTTTCACTGCCGTCGTCGGAACCGTCGCCTTCTGCGTCAGATTCGACGATCCAAGCTGCTTGGTAGTCTGACCAGCCTTTTGGCACCTTTTTTACTTTTTTCGTTTTAGTCTGTTTGACATAGAAATTAAAATAAGTAATGAACAGTTTAATGTGGAGTTATCTCCAATAAATTACTCAAAATTTACATACTATTTGGGAGAACTTGAAGGTTGGGATTCTTTTTTTACATACTTAGAATTACCAAAACAAATAATTTATTTTTTGTTTTTTAATTATTTGATGATATTTATTGCAATATGAATTATTACTTACCTCTAAATTAGCTTGTTCTATTTCTTCCTCAGTGGGCCAAGTCTGCTCTGCTTCCATTGGATCTGGAATGTTCTCTGAAACCAGACTTTCCTGCTTGGCTGGGTCTGCAACTTGTAGCACTGAAACCTTTGTAATTTCAGCATCCATAGTTTCATCTGGCTTGGTATTCTCTTTTCCTAAGTTCAAGGGATGTGGATCTTCTAATCCATCAATTCTTGACATTTGGAAGTCACCCAGCCCAGTTATGTGCACCAGGCCATTTACATTGAGAGGCATTCCACGTAAATACCCACTGATTTTAAGAGTACCGCTATCACCTTCACTATTAGGCACATATTCAAGCTCTTCAGCCAACATATAAGGTCTCTTTTCTCTGTGATGAAGGATATTACGTTTCTGGTTACCAATTCTACGCAATAAGTTCAACCCATCCGAACTTTTGTCTAGCTGCACAACTTTTTCATCTGGGAGCCATTTTGAGATAAGTTTTTGTACATTTTGTTTTTCTGTTGTGCGCTTTTTGGGGTGCACTCCTTCAATGTCCATTGTGGCTACTGTTGGTGTGGGCATACCTTGGGCCATGGACAATGCCAGGACTCTTTCTCCCCATTCATCCACTGGTTCATCAAGAGCAGAGGTGACGAAGAGAGCAGTATCTGCCACCTTGAGTGTATCCAAAAGAGCAAAGTCGTTGCCCACTTCTGGGCATATGAAGGAGAACCTCTGCTTGAAGTTAGGTAAGCTATAACATTTTAAATTAAATTAAATATGGCGATTGCGTAAAATTAGTGTCAAATGTTTTAAAAAGTATAGAACATACCCAATATGTAGGATGCCATTAGAAGACTGAGTAATCACAGCTCCTTCAGAACAGGTCTTCAGAATAACAAGGGCAGACTGCACGTCTAGCTGCGCGTTCAACGGCACCACACAAACCAAGAAAGGTGGGTTGCGAGTCCCTCCTAATGCACGTTTCTTCGCCAACACTTCCTCGCGCTTGTTCTTCCGTAATTGAAGAGCCTGGTGGCGACGCTCATCTTTTTTCAGTATATGGCGATTACGACGAACAAACTCCTTCACATTTACTTTGCCTGAAACATATCAATTAATTAAAATACTTGCTAAAAAAAAGGGAAAAGGCCTGATACTTATAAACGACTGTTACTAACCTTTAACAGCGGCTGAAATTCCACGTTTGGAGCGGTGGCGCGACTTGTGCGCTTTATTGCTTTGTTTTAGATTACCAGCACGATGAGCTTGCTGCATTTTAATTGATTAGAAATGCATAAAACTGAAATTATTTACTAATATAAGCACATGGCGGTGCGCTTTTAAATGACAATTGACCGATTGACGTTTGGATTTGGCAGTGACACTGACATTATTTTGACAAAAGTCTTGACCTTCCGTCAAATCTGTTCTCAAAATACATAGAAGCAAAAATGCTTTTCTGTTATTCTGATTATTAGCACATAGCATTCTAGGATGAATAAAGCAGTAGTCTTTAGTCTACTTGAATGTTAGCTCCGAAAAAAAAAGATAAAATTGCCAGGAACTAATACGCACGCAATCTGGTTCTGTGATGCAAAACTATGCTAACAGAAGTAGATGCAACAATGAATTGCATTGAGACAGAAATATATTTTAAAATGCTCTTATTCCTTCTTTCATTCAGAAAAGAATGTTATACTTGCGGAAATCAAAACAATGTCCACTGAACCTGTGAACCCATTAAACTGAACTATAAAAAATTGCTTTTACCTCACCATCAATAAAATGGATTTTTACAGACACTTCAAGTAACATCAATCTTGACCATTTTATTTGTTCCAATTTGAGAATGTTGATGGCAACATTATACACGCCAACATCACAGGTCACGTGACGTGACGTTGTGGACGTGTCATTCGCGGACGGCTCGTTGGCGGCGTTGCGCAGGCTCTTTCTCGCGAAAAGTCCTATTGGAGTGTTACTAATGAACAAAAGTTGAATGGTTTTAGCCGGATTGATCAGTTAATATTTTAGTTAGGGTAGTTAATTCGCAATAATTCAAAATGGGAAGTGAGTATCGTTCATATTTATAACTAAAATTAGTGATAAACCTCGGACACGTATTTCCACATTTTTGTGTGATTTTATCCTAAAAATGTGTGTTCTGTGATAAAAGTGTGATGTTTTAATGTATTTGTTTTGCTTGCAGTCAAATTCCTCGAAGTTATAAAGCCGTTTTGCAGTATATTGCCAGAAATAGCAAAACCAGAAAGAAAGGTAAGCCATGGTTATATTTTGCATGATTGTGTATTCTTTTGATGTTATTTGTATTTATAATATAGTGTATTTGTGATTGTGTACGTGTTAGAGTGATTTAGGGCTTACATACGTGTTAAAACGTAAGTGAAAGTGCATACCTAACCCTTATGTAGGTGTATGTAGGATAGCTAACTGTACTTCATGTTGAATATTTTGGAGTGTACAATTTGGTTCGTTTCTAACTGAATGCTTTGTATTTCAGATCCAATTCCGTGAGAAAGTATTATGGACTGCAATCACTCTATTTATTTTCTTAGTATGTTGTCAGGTGAGTTACATTTTTGATATTTTATTGTGATGTGGCCATATGCTACTTATGATAAAGACACATTCTGCCCTAATGTTAAGTGAATAGATCCAAATCTACTAACAATACCATCAACTTCCATGTAACTACATAGTTTATTTCATGTTTTGCTTGTATTTATTTCTCTACTCACATAGTTCAATGGGTAACACCCATTCAGTCATTAAAATAGAATAAAAACATGTTTAATTTATTAAGAAGAAAAGAATACTAGATTTTTATCAAAATCCTAACATATGTAAATAAATTCACATACCACCAAATATCTTACCCAGTTAGAACACCACTATCTATTCTAACCTAAAAAATTACTTTTCAGATACCTTTATTCGGTATAATGTCGTCAGACAGCGCAGATCCCTTCTATTGGATCCGTGTAATTCTTGCATCAAATAGAGGAACACTCATGGAACTTGGTATCTCTCCCATCGTCACGTCTGGCCTTATCATGCAACTGTTAGCTGGTGCGAAGATCATCGAAGTCGGTGACACACCAAAAGACAGAGCTTTGTTCAACGGTGCACAGAAATGTAAGTGGAACTTGGTATTGACTTTCTCTTTTAGGTTATATTTGAATTAGATGGATGATGTTAACCTTGCTCACATAAGTCTTATTTCTAGACTTACAAATAATATCTTAAGTGTCTATAAAATTATGATAATAACGGAGGAAACAACAACAATTGAATTGGAAAATATCATAGCCATAGATCAACATTCAAGAATTTTCTTCATAATGTAATTATTTTTAGTGTTTATGTTTACTAGATGTCTCCTAAACCTTGCATATGGGGGCAGAATGCCAATTCTGTCCCATACATATAAGTGGCAGGCATTCTGCCAATTTATATTTATAACAAAAGGAACTGCTTTCTAATTTCAAGTATTTATTGGTATATTACAAATGCTATTTTTTACATTTTAATGACAATTAATTCATAGTAAATTGATTAAGATAATAATGTATTATTGTTAAGATATCCATTGATAAAAACACATATCTCTTATCTCACAACAGGAGTAACTGGTATTTCAGTATTTTTGATAATCATTTGGTAATTCCCATTAGTTTGCAGATTATTAAATGAGTTGTTATTAATTTTAGATAATTTTAATAAAAATGAGAGCAAATATTTGATCAGATACCTGTTGATTTCCATTTCCACAATTAAATCAACATTTATTTTATGTTAAAAAATTGTATCATACTATTAATTCTGTCAACTTCAATTAATTGTAACTTACTAACAAAATTCTCATTGAGGAAACCACGCCTTGTTACCCTCTCAAGTTTTGAGACCTAAGTAATTTGAAGCATGCAATTCCCAAAAATTCTTCATACATACAATACTATTCAAAGAAGACTCAATCATACAAAGACATCCTGGCCAACAACATGTTAACAGCCTTAGCTTAAAATAAAATAAAAATCTGACCTCCTTCCTCTTTGTCAACAGTATTCGGCATGGTGATCACGGTGGGTCAAGCCATCGTGTACGTCATGACAGGCATGTACGGCGAGCCGAGTGAAATCGGCGCGGGAGTCTGCCTGCTCATCATCATCCAATTGTTTGTTGCTGGTCTCATTGTGTTGCTGCTCGATGAGTTGCTACAGAAAGGTTAGTAATAAGGTTTATACTTAGAAAAAAAAACAAATTGTATGTTGGTGAAACTATATAGACGGTGAAAGCTAATAAAGCTTTGCCCGTGTACAAATTATAATTCCTTGAGAACCACTATCCATTGATAAAAAAGCATGAAAATCATTGGATTCGTTTTAAAGTTGGTTGTGAACAAACAGACAGACGTGGGGGAGGACTTTATTTATAATATGTAGTGAAGTCAAGCAGATGGATACCCTAGATCTTGGAAACGGCTCAATGCAGAAGATTAAAAAAAAAACCAACAAGAGACCTCAATTTGCTTAAACATTAGTTTTTGATTTGGTCGTCGTAAACCAATGGAATAAAATGGTTTCAAAAATCTGATAAAAACGGATTTGAGTCTACGACCTGAATAAACTTAATAACTAATTATTTAGATAGCTTAAATTTTTATCAATAAAGTTTGATCCAATCAAGTAAATATACTACAACAAGAGCCTTGTCAATAATCAACTTTTGTGTACCAAAATAGGATTCTACAGGTTGTAAATCTATACTACTTAATATTATAAAGCAGAAGAGTTTGTTTGTTTGGTTGAACGCGCTAGTCTCAGGAATTACTGGTTCAAATTGAAAAATAATTTTTGTGTTGGATAGTCCATTTATTGAGGAAGGCTTTAGGCTATATAACATCACGCTACGATCATTAGGAGCGGAGCAGGAATGAAAAATGTTGCAAAAACTGTTTTATTTTTATTTTTCTCTCTTATGTGACGCAGACGAAGTTGCGCGGGTCAGCACTAGCTGACCCACGCAACTTCGTAACTTAGTAACTATACTAAATAACTCTATTTTATTACAGGATATGGTCTTGGCTCCGGTATCTCACTGTTCATTGCCACAAACATCTGTGAGACCATCGTCTGGAAGGCATTCTCTCCTGCTACCGTCAATACTGGTAAGTACCCTAGATCATCATCATCATTCTACTTTCTTTGTTCCAATATTTTTTAGATTGATGCAGCATGTCTTTGTCACCTCTTCAGTTAGGCTCTTGTCTAGCCATATATAAGTAGAAGTACCCTAGATAAAGAACAGCATAAAAGTTTAAATAAAATGCCCTTTTTCTCACAAACTAAGTTATGTAAATACAGAAAGCTTAAATAGGTCTTGTCATGTTGAATATGCTTACAAAAGAAAACCCCACTAATTTTACTGTACTACACACTGCTGTACATCATATTTTATTTCTTCCTTACACAATATTATTTTGGACTGTGAAACCAGTTTGCAGACATAATAAATAATAATTTAGTTATGGTTAACAACTTAGTCTAATTATCATGTATCATTAACGTAATGTCAGTTAAACTGATATTTATAATTGCAATACATCGTTATCTAATTATTTTCTGTTCATTAGACATACCTATCAACTTACTTTGTGAAAATTAAAACTGGAATTTTGTGTTTGTCCAAAAAAAACACTTTGATATTGTCATTATGAACAAGAACTGAAATAACATAGAAATACAGTTCAAATTATAGTTCAGCACTTCCTTCTTCTGCTCACATTACCATAACAACAAGGAAAATAAATACTATTCAATGAATATAAATTCAGTTGAATAAATTACTTTGAACTGGCATTCATATTATTATAAATCTTCATCTGAAAAGGGTTAGGGTCAGTTCACAGCAAGACACGTCGCGGCGGGGCGATGCGCGCACATTTTGGGACAGCGACTGAAAATATAACTTTATTTACTACACAAAAAGATACACGATTCATTGTGACAATATACATAGAATACGTTACGACGCGCTGCGTCGGGTCGCGTCTCGTTGTGAACTGACGGTTACTAATTTTTGATCAACCAAAGTCTTGAAATGTTTGGATTTGCTTCCAATAGGCAACTGAATACATGACCCCCTATTAGAGTGTTACTGAGCGTCACAACTTCTCTTAGGTCGCGGTACCGAGTTCGAAGGTGCAGTGATTGCCCTGTTCCACTTGCTGGCCACGCGGCCCGACAAGGTGCGCGCCCTCCGCGAGGCCTTCTACCGCCAGAATCTGCCCAACCTCATGAACCTGCTCGCTACTGTCCTCGTGTTTGCTATCGTCATATACTTCCAGGTAAGGCTGACTACCTGTCTAGATTCTGGACACACGTATTTCTAGACTCTAAAAATACGTGTAAATGTTTTTTACTTGTTCCTTTTCCTGTCGTATTCGCTGTGGAGTAAAACCTGGGCATCTGAAACATCACGGGTACAAAGTTGTATTGCTTTTTGAGAAAGCAAATTTTTTGCACCTTCACTTTTAAAATTTATGCAATCTTGATCACCAACGCAGCACGCTCTGCTGTATTGATGTATATATTTGTAATATCTAAATAACAGCTTAAAAAACATTTTGTGTCCTGTCTCTGTTTCGGCTAATCTCCCAAATGGCTGGACCGATTTTGACGGATATTTTACTGGCAGATATCTGATGTTATAAGGAGTTAATGAGGCTACTTTTATTTTGGAAAAAGGATTAGATTTCCATGTAAAAAATTAAAACCCTTGAAATTTTAACCTTGAAAATCCAATCCAAATAGGGAAGTAGCGATTGTTTAACTTGTATGACCTACGTCTGATTAATTCTGTCGTTGTCAGAACCACATTACCTGACCTCTGTAGATCTCCAACATGAAACGTGTCATTAAATTACGGATAATACGTGCATTTCCCGTTTATGGTGTGTTGCGAAAAAAATAATGTTAAATATTTAATATGGGTTTAATACCTGCTTATATGCCTGATAACTTGTTCAGTTAAGGACGGATATATCATTATATTATTAACTTACGTATAACTGTCAGTATAATATGCCAGGTATATCTATCGGTTCCATAAACAAAGTTGTTTGTTGTATAGTTTTCATTTGATGTAAAGAAAAATCAAACAGCTAAATTGCAAACTGAGGGATAGCAACCTCCGGGGTTGCGGGCCTGTTCGAAAGAGATACCGCGGCCCCGGAACATAAAGGGCGAGGAAGGAACATGGATGGGTTTTAGTCAGTAAAAGTCTGACACTCCCTCCCGCTCCGCCCTGAGTGGGAGAAGTCATTTGATGATTTCCCATCCTAAAAAAAAAAGGTATACCAACCTATCCATATCTGGGAGTAAGTTACTGAAAATGGCCGATAGTCGCCGTATTTAACCGTAGTTACTGCAAGTTTGTTTTGTTTTTCTTTCTTACAATTTACATGTTATTCCTCAGGGCTTCCGTGTGGATCTACCGATCAAGTCGGCGCGCTACCGCGGACAGTACTCGTCGTATCCAATCAAACTCTTCTACACCTCAAACATACCTATCATCCTTCAATCTGCGCTCGTTTCTAATCTTTACGTCATCTCACAGGTTTGTAAACTTTACGTTTTGTGTATGAGTACCCAGTACCCAAATCATTTATATTGGTTAAGGGTTGCATAGTCAGTGTAAACAATTTACTTTGAGTTTTTAAATTGAGTGACTCAGCTATTCTTTGATTTCAAAATGTTATTACTGTTATTAGTATTTTAGTAGTTATATAGTAAACTACATAATCATACAGTGATCTGACTTGCCAGCAGTTCGCAAAAAGCTTATCAAGAAGCACAAATAGAATTGTACGACAAATTTTGTTGAAATGTTGCCACATAAAGTTGTAAAGCAAGCCATGTTAAATCACTGGACTGTTCCGAAATTCTCCTTTATGAAAAATTTCATAAATAAATATTGCTGGATATTAACACACAGCGCCACCTAGTGCCACACTAAGCAAAGCTTGTGTCGTGGACATATACTTTTTTTGTTTGTAAATACATACTTATTATACATATAAACATCCATGAAACAAATGTCCGTGCTCATCACACAAACATTTGCTCCTACCGGGATTCGAACCCAGGACCCTAAGATCGTAAGGCAGCGCCACTACCACCACGCCATTCGAGTCGTCATTTTTCCTTATTTTATGTAAATGAAAAAAGAAACAAGAAGTAACGGAGAGTGGTCTTTGCTCAGCCGTAGTGCCTATGACGCAGGCTAACAATAACAGAAATCCTTCGAAGATTTTACTTTAACCTACAGATAAATTGATGCAACTCTTTCCCTCACAGATGTTAGCCGTCAAATTCAGCGGTAACTTCTTGGTGAACTTACTGGGCGTGTGGGCCGACGTGGGTGGCGGCGGGCCCGCCCGCGCGTACCCGGTGGGCGGCCTGTGTTACTACTTCAGTCCCCCGGAGTCGCTCACGCACATAGCGCACGACCCCGTGCACGCGGTCCTCTACATCATCTTCATGTTGGGCTCCTGCGCTTTCTTCTCCAAGACCTGGATCGATGTGTCCGGATCTTCGGCTAAGGATGTAAGTTGAAAATGTGAAAAGTTTCTTGGTTATCTAAAAATCAACTGAAGTTATTTGAAATAAAAGTATTGACCACAAAAATGCATTACTGGCTGATGAAGAATATCAAATCAAAGAAAGCATAAAAATACTCTCGTACATCATCACATTGCTGATTTATTTTTTTATCGAAGTAATGTGTCAGCTATTTGAATAAATCGTTTGGTATTTTAATCTAAGTTACTTGACCTAAAATTACTCATGCATTTGCTTACGATTACCAACATAGTACAAAAAAAAACTAGTTTCTGCATCAAACTGTATTCTGTCGTAAAGCTCCAGTTATCTACGTAAACCGGTAAAGGTGAACAAACTTTAGAACTTGACAATCAATGCCTTTAGCATTATGATACGGCTGTAGTGGACGACCGTCACTTAACTTTCCAATTAGTGAAAGTGTATTACTAAACTGTGCCGTAGAAATAGCGCAACGGTTTAGGCCATTTTATTTCAGTAATACACTATTTGATCAAGTCGTTTCGATAGAGACAACGTAATTTCATTCCTTTTGTGTACACGCCCTATTTACTGGAGCTGAATAATTTATCACAATGCAAATGACTATTGATTTCTGTACCTAATACTAACCTACGTGGTCGTTCGCAGGTCGCCAAGCAACTGAAGGAACAACAGATGGTGATGCGCGGTCACCGAGACAACTCGATGATCCACGAGCTCAACCGATACATCCCGACGGCGGCCGCTTTCGGAGGCCTGTGTATCGGCGCTCTATCAGTCCTCGCCGACTTCCTCGGCGCCATCGGCTCCGGCACTGGTATCCTGCTCGCCGTAACCATCATCTACCAGTACTTCGAAATCTTCGTAAAGGAGCAAGCCGAGATGGGCGGCATGAGTACACTGCTCTTCTAAAATCATAATAGTCGTCGCCGCAGACAGCGCTGTGTTCACAGTTTTTATTTCGCGGTCCGTAGCGCTCTCTACGACGCCGGTGTAGTGTGCGTGGCAACGCGTGTGTGGGTTATGTGCTAATTTATATAAATGAACTTTATAATAAAATAATTTACAAGTACAGACTTTGTTTTTGTAGACCCTAAGCTGGATTCATGTTTTGTTTTCATTCATTGCCCATCAAGACACGAAGTAATGACCTACCAATATTGTATTAGTTTACTGTTAACATTGTACACGATAGTTTTAGGATTCTCAAAAGAAGTACTCAGTTCAAGTCAATTATAACTGAAAGTTATTATTCACACTAAACTGCAACATTGTCTAGATATGAAGACTGAACAAAGGATGTGAAATTAGACATTTTCTCAGTTTAACTCAACCTATTATTGTTAATTTTAATTTTCAGTTTTTTAAAGATATAAGTGAAATGACAGTAATTGTAATTTATAATATAAATGATTAGTATCCAACTTTGTTAAGAGTAACTTACAAAACTTATGTTTATTAAGTTTGTGTTGGATTGTTTGTAATACATTATGTATATTTTGTTGTACTGTTCGATCACGAATTAGATTCACGTATTGATTCTGTCGTCCAATTTATCAGAAATAATATGTGATTAAGTTACTATTACCATAGGTTCCTCATTTTATCACCACAGAATCAGTAGTTATTATTCGAATAAATTCATTTATATTGTTTTGGATCAAATTATTTTTTATTTACAACACTCAATCAGCATACAAAAGTTTTATTTCTACATATTCGTAAAAGAGGTTTATAAAACAACAAAATACTTTTGTTATGTAACTTTATTCTCCTCACTAGACATGCAAATACAAGGACAAAAAAAAACAATTTACGCTTTTCCCTCAAAACCTTATAACAAAAACTCATCACGACTAAATTATACGGTAACAAAATGTATTTACAAAAACAATAGACCGAATAAGTTTGCCGCCAAAACATTACAAGTTGTCGAAAAAATTGAGATCTTAGGAACATGATTGGTAAGAGATCGAACAGAAAATTCGAACTTGGAATAGTGCCATAAACATTTAATATGGAACTTAAATAGTATACATGTATGGCACAACACTAAATAGGTACAATGTACCTTACAGTTAGAGGCACTTTGGAAAGAAAGATTTTGCCACGACTGAAGAGCGAATCTCCCGACTAACGTCCAAAGCCTTTGCAAAGGTAGTTTAATTTATTAGCCATTACCTTCATGACATTGCATACAAGCGGAAAACAGCATAACTAATTTCCCACAAGTTGCAATGTCAGAATCACAGTAATCCTAGCTTTAAAATCTATCATACTATGAGGTAAGTGCACGGTTAATTGGAATAAATACCAGAATCCTTAATTTAATAAATAAAAAATATATGTGTAGGGATTTTGGACAGTCCTAAGACGCATCACACGTTCTTTGCGTTCCTCTCCAGCACTTCGTTTGCAGGAGTCGCTATTCAGTCATGACCACAACCTGCCTTTGGTAAGATAGTACCGACGGCATGTTAGGAATTCAATTATTGCTTTCGTTTATTTAAAGACACTGTAATAATGGCCCGGTTTCTTGATGCGTTGCCATCATTGGATTGAGGAAATGTTATCATTTAGTTCTGGACTTCTTTTGGAAGACAGGTCAGTATCACTACCCAATAATCCTAACATTAATTGTCTTGTTGTCTTTTGCTAGACGTGAAACCAGCGAAGTTGAAGTCTTATCGTTCTTCTTGGACATCTCTCTGCCACTTGGTCTCATATAAACATACAAGAATAAACTGTATTGGGCATTCTTCAATGTTAACTTAAATAAATAGCATTTTATGTTGATCTTCGTTATTTTATACATTAGTATATTTCCGTCCTGCCATTGCAGCGTTGTTTAGTTCAGTGGGTCACCAGTTTTACGTACTAATTAATATTCACAGAGATATTTCACAATAAACCCCTAAATTATGTCTAGGCAATTTAACGATAAAAGTTTTTTTTTAATATAAATTGATGAATTATACTCAAAAAGCACTTTACTGCTACTAAAGTTTTGCATAATAATATGTATGTACAAAGCTAGCTCTAGTGTTTCTACGATCGATACCTCGCGATCGTTCATACTCATATATTGCATTTTACATGGATTGGAATCCTTTACAGAATAAAGTAATAGTTTACGTAAACCAAAAATGACATAAAAAATACAACAAAACTAAACGAAACAGGTGTAATCCAGAAAACATTTTTATTATCTTTAACAACAAATCCATGAAGGAGAAAAGAAAAACAAAGAAAAATAACTATAAGAATAACAGTGCCAATTATTAACTAAAAAAAAGTGGGATATAAGATCACTTGTCCTAAATTTATCAAATTTTCTTAGAGGATGAATTAATAAAATGCGTTAGTTACTAATAAACCCCGTAATGTCGAATATCAATCCAAAAGTGATTTTCAAAAAATTAAACTAGGTACACAAGTGTCTAAAACTTCGAACCAATAAAATATAATCTAAAATATAACAACAAAAATCAATTTTGAAGCCGCTCCAGGCAAGTGTATCGTGGTCCTAATCTGGTTACTTTAGCTACGAACTAGTGATTTTGCTAATCAATCTTTATCATTTGTACATGCGTATAATAGCACTTAAAGTTATTGGGTATACTATTATCCAAACTTAGTTAAAATGGTAATTTAGAATAATATTATCCGCACTCGCCTCAGGCTTTTGCGCCCGCGTCGGCGCGCATAATCAAGCTTTGTTAATTTGTGAAGTTTTCTGAAAAAATATCAGCACAGTTACGCCTATAAACTGAATATTTCGCAACCCTTTCAAGAGTCACCAGTAAGACAATAAACTATTAGCATAAATTCGCATTTTTATATTTGAAACCATTTGTTCACAGTTGAAATGCACACGCATTATACAAATCTGGAAACACTTCATTGTCAACACGCATTAACAAAGCTTCTTCGTATGCACGTTCAACACTGACTACACAAAGATACCACAGTGTTACAATTTATTGGTTATTGAGTCGCCAATGTCTGCAGTTGGAATACATTCTGTGCATCAATTTAATTGTATTATAATACCATAAATGAGACAACTGAAATATTTAGTAATTTCCATACAAAAGCAAGACAAGATGGCGGAGTACCGTTACAAATCTAGAAGCGCGAGTTAATAATTTACGCGGTATGTAACTGAGTGTTAGGCAAGTGTTTCTATTTCTTCTTGCAAGCCGGCTGCTTGCTCGGCTGACGATATCGCCTTGGAGGGCGAGTTGGTGTAAGGCAAAGTCTTTAGTTTCCGGGCTTCACGCCTCTGCTTCTTCTGCTGCATCACAAGCCTCAGTTGCTCCAGTTTGCATTTAGTTTTAGAGTTCTCCAGGGCTAAAGTCTTGGCAGTATCACATTTCTTGCACATCTCTCCGGCGACGTTGCCGACGCACGCGGAGCAGGGCTTGGGCTCGAGGCGCCGGCACTGGCAGTCTTTAGGTTCGCAGGTACAGCGCTTGCTGGGCGCGGCCGAGGTGGAGGGCGCGTGACCGTCGCACAAGCCGTACGAGCATGCCTGCTGGCTGCAGCCCGTACACTCGCACTCCGCGGTGCTCGTCGAGCACGAGTGGCTCGGCTCCTTCTGCAATCATACACTATTATTCAGAATGCGTAGAAAGCGTAACTAGCGATAACTAGTGTAGACAAGATAAAAACACGTAAAAGATAAGTAGGAAACAACAATGGGTTTTCTATTACTTTCAGGCTGTTATCTATACCTAACCCTAAATAATAACCAGTTTAAAAAAAATAAACATACCTGTGCTATGGCTATTGGCGGCGCGGCACATAACAAATCATTCAAAATATGGATGATGGTGGATATATCTCGCTTGGGTCGGCCATATCTGAAATATAAACATAAAAAAGTCTAAGTAACAGGACAAAGATATAACTTAACAACACATAGTTTTCACATAAGTACACATTGCACAACTAATATTTTTTATCATTTTACTAACTTATTTGTAATCTCGATGAGGAGAAATCTTGTTTACTTTATGAAACATGCTTCAAACAAAGTTCCTTTCAACTTTTAAACATTTCTACTTCCAAATTACCATGAAATATCGCCGCCATCTTTGATTAAAAAAATGTGTCAGCACATGTGCAAATATGTACTGACACGCATTCTATGGCTTTATCTTTCTGATTAACTTCTTTGTTTGAAATTACAAAAGAGAGTATGAATAAAAGAGTTAAACTCTAACCTGTCTTGCAGGGCAGGGTTCAGTGTGCCTGAAAATGTCCCAGAATAAATCCCTTTGCCATGATGCTTCATGGACTCTATCACAGCTCCAGGACCAATTTTCCTGCACACGGTAGTTTCCTCGGCCGCCCTCAACTCAATCTTATTAGTCAGAACTTCTTTAGACAACTTCTTTAGTTTTTGTGTCAAATTCTTTGAAGCTTCAATGAGAGCTTTTGTGTCCACAGGGGGAGTTGGTGATGCTCTTTGAGGTTTCTTTGGAGCATCAGGGGCTTTAAATATAACAGTCTGTTTAGATGTGGATGGAGTGGCAGAGTCCTCAGCCTGCCCATTGCCGTTGCTGGGCTGTAGAATGAGTTTTCTAGAATTAGTTATATAAGGCTCAGTTCTAGATGTGGAGGGCTGTGATAAATTGGTCTCATGTCGATTCTGCATCCTTTTCTTATGCTTATTAACAACAGATTGCATGAATGCTTTCTGCTTATTCTGACCTATAGGATGTTTAAATTTGGATGTCTTATGCAGTAGATATTGGAATCTTTTATTTTTCAAAGGCTCATTTATGCTTTGGAAAGAAGGTAGTGTGCCTGAGTTGGCTTCCTGACTGCCATGACTAGTTGTAGCCAAATTTGATATTTCTCTGTCCATCATAGATTCATCTTGGTCTTCAAACAATCCTTTGTCAACTGCACTGTTGAAGAGGTTTTCCATGGGGTATTCATCTATAGTGCTCTCGGCAAGGAATGAACTTTGATCAGTAAAGTTGTCACTGTCATCACTGAGTGAGCTATCTGTGTGGGAAGAGGTAGAGGGACACTGCTTGTCACAGCTGCCATTTCTCTCAGGTATAATGTCCTCACCATCAGTTATATTATTTTGTGCTAAAAAATCTTTTAAGTTGTTTTTAACAGTATTAAGAAGAGCTGCTTTCTCTATAGCTCTGATTTGTGCAGCAGATTCAGCATCTATCGGACTAGACACTAGATTGGACAGAGATTTTATAGGGGACTGCTCATTTTCTGTGGATGCATCTGAGAGATCTGACACTGTACAATTAGTTGTGTCCATTGTCTCTTCTTTGTCATCGCTAGAATCTTTATCGGCATATTTTTCTTCAGCCATTGACCGGTACAAGTCAAAACAGTTCTGTAACATTTCAAAGTCTTGCTTCTGTAGACCGTGTGGTGCTGCTGTTTCTGCTTTAGGAGTTTCACTGCTGATATAGGAGTGGTCCATGGGCACGGGTGTACAGGTAGGCGGAGTTGCTGTCTGAGGGCTGGGTGATTCCCTGGCGTCACATTTAGTAGTCCGTACTGGTGTTGGAGAGCTTTTAGTTGGTGTTGATGTTCTCAAGGACCTGCAGCTACTGGAACTAGAGTTTAGGGTGGACAACTGCAGCTGAATCAGCATCATATGGTCACCTAACCTCATTGTTAAATTCAGTGGAGATTTACCGCTTAAAAAGTCATTAACCTGAGTGTCATTTAAGGATTCTAATGCTTGCATCACAGAATTTTCGGGTCTATGGCTCTGCAAAGGACAGAATGATAATATTAATGAAACAATTAATTAGTCAATAGACAACAATGGTATTAGAGATAAATGTGTATTGATTAGTTTGTCAGAATTGTGAAACACGTGATTATCAGGAGGTACTTGGGGGGTTTCGACACAGCACGGCGTGACGCACAACTCACCAGCAAGCCAGTCTCCACGCTCGGCAGGAGGATCACCCGCGATCCGTCCAGCAGACCGTTCTCTTCCAGCGTGCCGTCCCTCAGTTGTCTGCGAACACAAAACTCAACTTCAATAAGCGAGTCAAATAACACTGATGCGTCATCGTATCGACATATTTCCGTGATATGTTTGACAATAGAAGCTTGGCGTCTCGACATAAAACGCTCACCTTTCGCGATGCAGCAAGCATATTCTATCTTTAGACACCTTAAGTTTCTTCGAAACCAACTTCTTGAGGTGCTCCACTGTATTTTTAGGGTTCAAACTGATGGAGAAATTACCACCCGTAGTAGTTTGTATATTCAGCGTTATGTCCGAGGTTTGGGGCGAGCCACACCCGTATACCTCTGTTCCCGTCGCGCGTTCCATAATTTCTTCATAAATTACACTAGAATTTGCTATAAAACACTGTTCGAAGCACACACGAACTATCTTAAATTACACAGCTATTTTATTGCAGGATAGAAATAACAGGGTCACGCCAGACCCCCAGTTTTTTGATGTGGCCGTCGGTGTGACCAGTTTTCGTTCGCGATATCCCGTTAATTTTTTTTTACAACAGCTGATGCGAAGCGCTTACTATTATGCGTTTTGTTTCACGTCTTTGTTCATACAAAGACTAATAATTATGCACTATAAAATGTGATTTTAACTGATACGGCAGTTACCTTGCGATAAGTACGCATTTAAGCATAATTTCCTTCACGCGAAGTGTAATTCTTATTTATTGAAGAGTGATGATGTTATCAGGATTCAAAGTGATGACGCTCTATGCTCGTCACTAAACAATACGAACTTAGAAAAGGTAGACGTCACATGACGTCATGCAACGCTTGCTCATGCTGACTAATTTAGCGGTAAACTTAAATTGGCGTCATATCATCCTAATTTAAATATTTTACGTAGTATTTTTATGATGCCGATTCAAGTTTTAAATAAGACATCATTTATTTCATTCATTTGGTACAACATCATTGACACTGAACTGTCTGAATTGGGATACTTGCAAACTTGAGTTTTAAGTTTATTTAAAAAAAAAAAAACAGTCTGCGTTCATCTAAATCAGTGGTTCCCAACCTTTTTTAGACCAGGGACCACTTTGGTATGTTCATTGTTAACAGCCTAGGGACCATATGGTCCTAGATAAA
Organism: Xestia c-nigrum; assembly: GCA_916618015.1. Classification (NCBI taxonomy): domain Eukaryota; kingdom Metazoa; phylum Arthropoda; class Insecta; order Lepidoptera; family Noctuidae; genus Xestia; species Xestia c-nigrum. Next base: position 20,381,410 of record OU745257.1, on the reverse strand, counting down.
CATGGATACCGACAGGATTATAACTAGGGGAGTGAATCTTTAACTCACACTATACAAAAATTGGATAATGTAATCCTTCTTCCTCCTTTCCTTCTTCCTTCTTGATCCTTTAGAATTAATACAGTGATTATATATACAAAAGCGATGAAATTAAGCTCGAAAAATTTAGAAATCATTTAGTATGAGATTCTCAAAGAATTTAGAATTTTGCGCTTGCATCTTCTGTGCAAGTTAAAAAGTACGTAACATTTTAATCTTTCACGGACCAGAGTCGAGGCTCCTGCGGACCACAGTTTGGGAACCAGTGATCTAAATGATTGAAAGGAGGTCTACCATAAGACCACTTCATTCTAGTCGTCAACAAGAAACTACCTAGGTGATGATTTCAGTATTCTTGATTTAACACTTCTCTGAGGGAATACAACGGAATAGGCAACGGTCAACAAAGAATAAAAACAAAGTATGTATATTCCTGAACCCTCTTTATTGACCCAGCACCCACCAACACGATAAGAACAACAAAACTTAACATCTATCACAGCAATGTCACATCAAACAACATTTTCACAGTAAATTACACAAAGAATGGGCCATGGCCTCAAGTCTCAAAACGAAGGCGCAATGAGACGGCCTTGTGAATTTTATGCAATAGTCGCCGATTATGTGTTGATAGAAGACAAATATCTATTGTTGGTATCAAGGCCATTTCATTGCCACTTTTGTTCTAAGTGCCAGTAAGGCCTTTATTACACTAGCGTTTTGAGGGCGTCTCTAGTGCGTGAGTGCTGCGTTTCTGTGATCAAATAATTACTGTTCACTTCTTTTAAGATTCCAATGGTTGCTGTGGTACGCCTGCAAAACGCAAGTATGAGACGGGCCTTACTATGACAATGGGCATAGACTAAGTATATGCTCAATATTTTACAAATCCCTGGCCATTTCACATTTCTTTTATAATAGATTTATTTCAGATTATAACATAATACACTATTCCCTAAAATCTTAGAAAACAGTTTGATCTTGAAAAATAATTATGAATAAGTTTTTAAAGACAATTTTATCATCTTTCGTTTACAACTTGATTGTGTTTTGTAAACTATCACAAAACATTAAGTTAATAAATAACAATTGTGTCTATATATTTCTATAATATTACTTACCTTATTTTATAACATTCCTTAGAATGGTAACTAGTATTGCTATGTTTAGAAATTATAATTGTATATGTATATTATAACATAGACTTACTAACCGTGCACAAGCAATCCAAATATAAGTAGTTAGCAATGCGAACTTGTAGTACGAAAAGAAATGAATACTCCATGTTCCCATGTTTCATTTTAATATTAGATTAGACTATATCCTCATTTCGAACTAAATTGTCTTAGAAAGATTGTCATTTATGGCAAAAAAATAAAACTTTAATAAAACATTATAATCGGTATAATTATTAAAAATGATCTGGTGCTAAAATTATGCTAATTTAGATACACATTTTAGTTCTATAGACGTATTTTTAGTAGGTACAACAAATTAATAAAACGTTTAAAATGAAACAATTTAGCCACAAATCAATTTAAACACAAACATCGAGCCACGAATTCTAAAAAATAAAAAATACATTTACTCATATATTTTATACACAATAAATTATATTACATTTGAGAGGAAACAGGTAGGTTTAATTGAAGTGAGAATTTATTATTTTACACACATTATGCGATCAAAAGAAGAATAGGAGTCGGCAGTCGTATCATTTATTCAGACTATCATCATCTGCCAAGCCAAACAAATTCCTATTCTTAATTTGATTCCATTAGAATATTTTGTCATATAAACGCGACAAAGTTTGAGCCAAATATTATAAATATAGAATAAAAAATCTTCTAATCAGAATATAGTTTTCTTTCATCCATAATTTTACTGAAATGATCAAAAAGACGTTATATTTTCGTAAATTAAATTATTTGTGAGGTCTAATGCACACAAAGCGTTGTTTTGTCAACAATGTTGTAACGTCATGCAAGAGCTATATTATTGTAGGTTTATCATGCATGAGGTACCTAAACAGACGCGACAGGAAAAAATATATTTTAGCATAGCAATTGCGATCATTGCCCTTTCCTTATTTTTTTTGTAACTGGAACGCTTTTGTTTTCGTTGGTAACAAGTTACATTAAATTAAGAAATTAAAAATTCCCCGACACATAGTGCGATAATTTCAAGGTATTTTTTTTTTACCGGTAGTGCGATTTATTTGAAATAATCACGTAAATGCCGTAGGTCAAGCCCTTTCATTTGAGACCCAAAATGAGGGAGTTAAAAAAAATGTAATACCCTATTGTGGTGGCGGCCATCTTGAATTTGAAATTTATCATAACGTATAGTAATCTAATAGTCGAGCCTTTTCATTTGTTACCCATATTAAGGGAGTTGTTGAATAAAAATCCGCCATCTTGTGGCAGCGGCCATCTTGGACTGTTTTTTTTTATCAAACATAGCCACTCCCGACTAATACACTTTTCAAACAAAAAAATCAAAATCGGTTCATCCGTTCGGGAGCTACGATCCCACAGACACGTCAAACTTTATAACACCCCGTCGTTTTTGCGTCGGGGGTTAAAAATGAAGTGGATCTTGGTAGTGCAGCGGCATTACAAAAAAATACCACAGCAATATAGTGCAAAAAGTACTACAGCGCCATCCACGTCAAAAATTAATAATTTACATAAAAAATCTGAATCATGCTATTAAAATTTACCTACCCTTTAAAAAAACCAGATGGTATCCCACCAGATACATACCCCCGTACCTAAAAGGCTTTATTTCTGTTTTTGCGTGAAGAACAGATAGAGCCGAGAGCAGATGGGCCCGACCGGTATTGCCATTTTAAAAACGCAACAACAACAGATAATTCTTATTACTTTCTCAACATTCTGTATTATTTAAAATAAAATGGGAAACTAGAAACAATTCTATTTCTCCGTCAACATTAACATCCAAAAGTGTATTTTAGTGGCCTGAATGAATTATATAGTTTAAACTTTGTATGTATTAGATCTTACAAGGCGGTTAGACGCTAGCTGTCTTAAGATTTATGTTTACAATTGATCACGATCCGAACTCCTGCGTTTCATTGTCGATCTCCTCGAAGACGAAGCCACCTCGGCCGTCCATCTGTAAGTAGTGGTCGTGATGCTTCCATAGGGACTTGCGGTGAGACACCGTGAATAGGGATATACCGACCTGTGGGGAAACGGTGGTTGGTTATTTTTTTTTTTGTGTGTGAAAGAACTAGGGACGGAAAACTAAACTAACTATATTAATGCATTAATAAAACCCCGCTGTTCTTTAATTAATTTAAGAAGAAAGAGGTTACAAATTGTGTATCTGACTCTTGTGCTTATTGATTAACTCGTGTTACAAAGACAGAGCTTTCTCACAGAGTATTTTGGTTGTGTTCTTTACGGTGCTGAGCAGAGTGTTTGAAGATAGAACAGTCTGCTTTCATTTCGGCATTTATTGTCATGCCGCCTAGCCTTAGTGAACTCGGGCAGATAGAGATGTGTCGAAGAAGATAAGATGCTGCGCCGTGTCGTTGCCCAAAATAATGGGGACATGAGCAGAAGCCCAGAAGGATATTGATAAAGTTTTTTAAACGAAGATTATTATGTTCTCGTTCTTTATCATGTGGTTAGCGCCTAACCTGGTGTTAGAGTTTTTTGCCACACATTGGCCTCTGTTTTTTTTTTTTTCATTTATTTACCCTTTAATAATTTATTACATTTGTCTAGCATGCATGCAGAATAGCATTTATAAACCACTAAAGTTTGTACTTAATGCTACTTGTAATTCTACATCGTAGTACAAAACAAAACCAAGGTAAACAATAAAAACATCATATTAAAATGACATACTTAGTGTTCGAAATTTGGTAACTTCATCTCTGTTGATATACAGTTTACATTGAGCATTCAATGTGTTGTAGGTAGTGGGACTTTAGTTTCAATTTAATATTTCTTGGCTTTGTTGTATCCCTCCGTAGCGAACTTATCAAAAATAATGACTGTTTACCTCTCTGCAGTACTGGTACATCTGTCCCTCTACGTCGACGGACACAGCGCTCGTACACTCGTCCAGGATCGCGAACTGTGGCTCGTGGTAGAACAGGCGCGCCATCTGTTTACAACAACGCAATTTTTAATGTCTCATCCTGTTAATTAATAGATTGTGGAGGTCGGGTAGGCAGTTGCTCCATGTAAAGAACTGATATTTAGCTTCATTTGGTTAGAATGTGTTGGGAAAAGACTAAGCAAATGACGCCGTCATCTAATAACAATTAAATAAATAAATATCGCCGGACATTATACACAGCGCTATCTAGTGCCACACTAAAAAAGCTTGTGTCGTGGACACCAGATAGATGATTTACCACATAAACATACTTTTTGTTTGTAAATACACACCTATAAATACATATAAACATCCATGACTTGGAAACTAATGTTTATGCTCATCACAATCAAAGTTTTTTAAGAAAAGAAAGAAAAAGCATTTATTAGCCCGACAGGACAACACATAAATAAAAAAATAATAATAAAATGGTAAAATTGTGATTATAACACTAGTGTAAAGTAAACAAACGAGAGAATAAAAAAAAAATAACGAAATCATAAGAAAAAACAAACAAAATACAAAACAGAACTTGTCCTGTACAAGACCAAAAGGCTCCTATCTCAGCATGGTGCTGTAACATTAAAAAAAAAAAAAAAGGGCAAGGGCATCCATAAAAGTTCATGCAGGCTTTTAAACAGTCTCACTATCGTATATACCTCTACCGACCGCGGGAGGGGGGTGGTTGGTAGTTTATTCTCAAGTTGGAGCTGCCACCAGAGGTCACGTAGACAGGAGCGAGTGCGACTGAATTAGACGAACCACCATCGGGGTGGTAGATGAGACAAATATTTGCAACTGCCACCAGAAATACCGGTGGGGCAGATCGGAATGATCCCGGTTGGTGAGGTACGACAGTTGTACTATATCTCTATAACTATGATAACTTACAGCTACCCTCTGCTTCTCTCCGCCGGACAGTACGTCCATCCAGTCTTCCACTGCGTCCAGTCCTCCGTCGCGGTTGGTGAGGTACGACAGTTGTACTATGTCGAGGAAGCGATGCAGTTGGTCGTCTTTACGACCGCGTCTGTTCATCTCGTCACGAGTTTGTGGGTAGATTATCTAGAACAATAATAATTCGGAGTTAGAATTACTCTCATGCTCATAAAGACACTCCTTAACGGGTGGGCCAATTTTAATAATTCTTTCGTCAATCGATTTGTCATAATATTGTAAATGTCACTAACGACATGTCAGCAATCAAAATTCAATATGGCCAAAAGCAGACGCCATTAATAGTTCCTTGGAAATGATCACATTTATAGTAGTTTATGCGACTGTGCATAATGAAGGGCATTACAACACAAGCGTGGGTTTAAGAAACGAGCCGAAGGCGAGTTTCTTAATAGCATCACACGAGTGTTGTAATGCCTAATTATGTATAGTTGCATACACTACTTTATCTACCCAAATATCATAAGGGCTCTATGATGGGTTCAGGAACCATAGGGAAATGACCAGCATTGTTACTTGGCCCTTGATTTTTGTGGCAACAGGTTATTAGTTGCATTCGTCGCTGCATTTACGATATCTGGCGGAGTGTTCATGTCAATTTCTGAGTCACTATCACTCATTTTCGACAGAAATAAAGAACTTATCAGAAAATTTGTCTACTCGTAACTGGAAATAAAAAGCTAACGAACAAATGACAGACAGCTCGAAATGGCGGCGTTTCGGATATCTGTCATTTTTTTTTTAAATTTAAAAAGAATAGTGACTTTGTTCATTTGCCTATGATTTAATCATAGGCAAATGAACAAAGTCACTATTCTTGTGTCACTCGAGATCAAAATGTCGTGCGATTTATAATTAAAATCATACTGAATTGGGGTTTCGTATCGATATCTGATTTAATGTAGATAGGTACTAGAATAGCACACTCACTTGAATTTGACACCTGTTCCAAATTTAAACTCATAACCTACTGTTTTCAGTAGGTTATGAGTTCATTACAGTTCCGTTTATTTCTGCTGGTTGGTAATGCTGGTCATTGCTTATGTTTTTTTAACGCATTAGAGAGGGTTTATGATATTTGGGTAGATAAAAGAAGTTATATGTTTATAGAAACACTGATAGCTCCTATCCTATCCGCGTTACCTATCTGTCGTTCTTACAAGAATCAAAGGAAGCTTTACTGTGACGTTTTGTTTCGAACGATAGCAACCTACCGAAACTGAACAGTAAGTTATTGAAAATGGCCGTTAGTCAATAGGGAATAAGTGCATGTAACTTTTTCTTCACTTTAATCAATTAAATACACTATTATGAACCCAAGAAAAGTATTAATAAACTCCTGCAATTTACTATGACAGTTCAAAACATCCGTGATTGTCGCGGCCATAACGCGATCCCTTCAAATGGCACATATCACAACTTGATACAGGTCTTGGAACAAAACACCAATTCTCCTATAATTGATATTTAAAAATACCATTTCTTTCCTATCACATCTTACACGTCATCAAGAGAAAAAACCAAAACTCTTTGGGACGTCATTTATCACAATCTACCTTGTTTACATCTATTTTTTCAGCCTTCATAAAATAATTTAACTAATTGTATTTGCTTTATTCAAGCAGAAATTGCGATAACGATTATATAGTAAAATCGTAGTGAAACTTTAGCCACTTCATAAATAAAAGTTATTTCTTGACATATAGATTTTGATGTCACTACCACCGCGCCGTTATCGAGGACGAGGTTTTGAAAGTGCGTTCCGTTTCACCAAAAATGTGCTACATAAAACAATAAATTGTAAAATAAGTGATATTTAGATACTTCAACAAGTGTACCATAATGTTTTTAGGCGCCAACATAAGGCATTTTTAATAAATGGATGCGTGCGATGCGCGCTCGAATACGGACGTGTCTCCACTGTGCACGACTCGAATTTTATTCGCGTGTTGCGCGGCCATAGTCGCTGCTCGTATAACTATGAGTTCCAAGCAACTTATAGTAAATGAATTCCTGGCATTCCTAGTCCATGCCATCGATTACATGGACGAGGTGAGCATCCTGCAGATATGCCGATCCAATTTCAAGGAGGACGACATCAGCAGCGGAAAACTCTTGCTGTTCCAGTCCCTTGGAAAACTGGACCAGATGCCCTCTCGGCGCAGAGATGGAACCGAGAAGAGTCTTCAGGACATTATTGATATGCTGAAGAAGACTGACCGGGACGACGTGCCAGATTTCGTGGCGAAGCAGCTCAGTAAACTGCCTCCTGTCACTTTCGATCACGTCGACGTTACTCGGCTGCTAAAGGACATCACTTCCTTGAAAATGGAGATGACCAAGATGCAGTCAAGAATGGAGGTGTCGGAAAAAACCAATTCCGAGCTACGTGCTGAAATAGCTCTATTGCGCAACGTGGGTTCGGAAATTGGGTCACCTGAGGCCTCAAAGGTGAACACGCGTCGAGGGGCGCAAAATGCAGCCATCGGCAGTTTTGAATCGCCGAACACAAGTGTGACGTCACCAGCTGCCGATAACGCTGAGCAAGCGCCACCCGCCGCCGTCGTCGCCCGCGCCACAACACCGGCTGCGGAAACGTCACGCGTAGGTACGTCGACCCCTAAACGTGCCTACGCTGCTATTGTCACTAGCGGAAGATCTGTTGCGTCGCAGCCTAAGCGACAAACCAGAAAAGGGGAAAAATTGGCTCAACCTGCCCTGGCTGCGGTCCGTAGCTCCGTGCCAAGAACTAGCCAAGTTGATGAGGAGGGCTTCACGAAAGTGGAAAGGAGGAGGAAGAAGAAGCCCTGTTCTCGCAACCTGTGCGGTACCGCACCGAGTGGACCCAACATGCTGCTGCGTCCTGCTGTGCCTACGACGCAGCTGTACATTTCGCGTCTGCATCACTCCACTACAACTGAGGAAGTGGTGCAGTATTTGAAAGTGAAGATCAACTTCATTCTGCGGGTCGAAAGGTTGGAATCGCGCCACAACATCAACTTCAAATCATTCGTGGTACGAGTTCCGACCGACCATCTGCAGACCTGCATGAAGGAGGACTTTTGGCCGATGGGTGTCGTGTATCGACGTTTCCGTGGACGGTTACGCGACACCACGCAGCGAAACACGACGCCGACCACGTTACGTGTTTAATAATAGTTATTATAAGTTAGAATATGTATTAGTTTATTGTTTTTGTTGTTTTGTTATTTGTGTATTTTATCTATGGGCCTTAGTTGCCTGATAATAAAAGGATATTATTATTATCTCCTTTATTCGTTGTATATCTTACTTGATACATTTTTAAATATTCTTAAAAAAACATTTAAAAATATAAAAAATAGGGATCCGCCGGTGTCGGGAGCAGGGTCCAAGTCACCGGTGGTTAGGGTTGCAGAGACAGGAACCTCCTCACAATGCGAGCCGTATCGAGGAGTACTGCCTTCTGTATCAGGCCCTTGATCCAACCGCCTAAAGAGAGCTTCGACAGATGTTCGTCGAGGCTCTTGGCTATCAGGCCATTGGCCGTCACGACAATCGGCACAATGATAACCGAGTTCATATTCCACATGTCGCGAACCTCGTGTGCCAAGTCGAGATACTTCATTTGTTTCTCTTTCTCAGCTTTCACGAGGTTCTCGTCATGAGGGATAGTAACATCGATTATCATTACGCGGCGCGCTGATCGGTCTATCACCACTATGTCAGGCTTATTGGCAACAATAGTCCTGTCAGTAATGATAGACTGATCCCAGTACAGCGTGACATGGTCTTTCACAAGAACTGGGTCGGGCACATACTTGTAGTACGGTACCTCAGATTCCACAAGCTTAAATTTCAAGGCAAGTTGCTGGTGAATAATTCTGGCTACTTGGTTGTGCCTGTGCAAGTACTCGCCGTTAGCCAGACGAGAACAACCAGAAATAATATGTCTGATGGACTCACCCGGACAGTGGCATGCCCGACACACGTCAACCGTCCCGTCCTTCATAATATATTTCCGGTAGTTGTTCGTTAACATAACTTCGTCCATAATCGCACAGACAAAACCTTCAGTTTCCCCGAAGAGGTCACCAAAACGTAGCCAGGACACGGACGCTAGAAAATCTACATCGGGCCCATGAAGAGCCTGGTAGAAGCGCCCGTGAAGCTCCTTGCCCTGCCATTCTTTCTTGCGGTCATCGGTAGTAAGTACCACAGGTTTGCGCCAGTTCTCTTTAGCCATGGACAACGGGGTGAGTCCCTTGTCCACTGCGACCACATTATTATTATTATTTATAAATAAAAAGAGTTTTATATTTCTTGCATATTCCCATTGTCCGGTTTAGTACATCAGTAGATATATTTTCTTGAAGTTCGGTACTAACCTGATCTCTTAACGTTCCCAGTGTCATGTAAGGCCTTTGCGGCACATAGAAGAGTTTTCCCTTAGGTGGCTTGGTGAGGGTACCTCCGAAGATCGGCCACAGCTCGCCGAGCTGACGGAACATGGACGACTTGCCGCAGCCGTTGGGTCCACAGACCAGCACGTTTATACCGGAGCTAGAATGAAATATGAAAATATTAGTAATAAGTATAGGACAGTAAAACTCGATTTCTAGCTTACTGTAGTTTTCTCATAAATATGTAAAATAATGATGCTCGTGCCTTCTCTGTTGTGAAGAGGCCTTTGCCCAGCAGTGGGACAGTAATAGGCTGGCATTATTATTATTATTTTTTATTTTTTTTGTTGGGACAAGCCCGCCACACACGCCCAAACCACTGTAACTCCTGTGCGCCAGAATCAAGTGGCGACCACCATAAAAGCGCCGAGACATTGAAGCTCGACGAAGTCTCAGAGAATAAATTTAACTGTCTTGGATCCCGCAACGAAATTAATCAGAAAGTATAGCAGAGGAAAATATTTATATATACAACAATATCAACTTAAATTTATAATACTAAATAATTACAATACTTACCCTACTTTACATTATTTTATAATAAATTATCGTCAGGACCAGGACAGGGATAAAATTAGAAGATAATGTGACATCTACCAACCCGCAATGGTCCAGCATTCCATCACGCAGTTAAAGCAGAGAGTTGAATATGCTTTTATGTACTTTAAGCAGAGTTAGTTTGAAAAATGTTGGTCCTTCGAGCCGAATTCTGGTCCTTCGGGTTTGATTTTAACCTCATTCCTGCCTCTTAATTTTAAATGAATACTAACCGCACTTCGAAGGTAAGCTCCTTGATGAGCACATCTCCGTTGGGCGTCACGAGCGGCACCTTGTCGAAGCGGATGATCTTGTCCTGGTAGATGATGCGGCCTGCGCCTGGTGCTAGAATGGCTGGAAGCTCCGCTGTGGGGGAAAACAAAGATGTTTCTTAATAAGTTATTACTATTTATTGGGCAACAGCAATTGAGCTGAAATTTTGCACACACCTTTGGTTCTGCCAAAGGTGTGTGCAACAATAGATTTTTATGACCAAACTACACATAACTTGATCTTGCAGCCAAGATCCAGTTATGTGTAGTTTCCTCACGAGAGAACTCTTCAAGGGTTAATATCATGAACACGAAACACACACACACACTTAGTATACGCGTTCAATTTTGATAGATAACCCTAATTTCCTTTTTTGCAGGTTATATAAATAACAACAAAAATAATACAATTCAAATATGAGCATTTATATATTGGTATTTAGATATACTTTACATTGGCAACATAAATTAGCTGACAGCTCGCTGTCAGGAGAGACAGGCTAGATTTAGATTATTCCGGACAAATTAAAAGCTACAGGCTAAAGTTCCAAAGGAGAAAAGGACCAGGTGATGCAACAACTACCGTTATAATAATTACTAAGTGACTCACCTTCGCCGCCATTCTGCGTGTTCCTCTCGACCATGGTGCGCGTGTAGTTCCCCTTGTTGATGTCGTCCAGCACAGTGCGCAGCTGTGTGACGCGTGACGTCAGACCGGCCAGCTTGCTGAGCTCGCGACCTGACAGGACCAGGCGACCGATACCTTCCGCCATTTTCACTAACATGCGCCCGTATGTGTAGTAGTGCTGTAAGATAAATCATTTTAAATTAGATTTTCTCATATGCCATTTTGGGCTTCGCATTGACTGAAGCAATGGGCCTGTTTTGTCTAATGATTGCGTTCCTATAATGCGTACCTAAATGATAATTATGAAAATAATGATTTATTTTATGAAAAGTGTAATCATTTAACTGTATTGGTGAATTAAAATGCTGAAAATAATTATAGCTAGTACTTTCTCTGCAAAGCTCTGATCAATAAATAGAATTTACTGCGTGAAGTTCTGTAACTGTCCCACAGGATCGTAAGGGGATAAAAGTACCCAGCTGAGATAAAAGTGCTTTAGGTGTTAATCCAGTTTATTTACTATCTCTGTGCCAAAACAGTAATAAACATCTATCCATTCCCAAAAACGTTCACATTGATAAAATAGTAGTAAGATGCAATGTCCATTATGGAATAAAGTGAAGAACGAATTTAAGTGTTATAATATTGAGTACATCTCGGATTCTTGGACCAAACAATCTGCATTGATCTCAAGCTTACTTATTTTTATTCTCAGTGGATCGGTGGACCAATCTGTGAGGTACAGTGGTTATAGTAAGTAGTGTTTACCTTAAATCTGTCATTTTCTGTTCCTGTGGTAAGTAAGTTGTGGTTTACTGCGAAGAAGGGTCTTGATACAGCGTAGAATCCGACTGTTATGGCGATGTCTGTAAGATATACATATTTTTATGAATAAAATACAATATTCAGTACATTAATATGAAGCGAAGACCTTTCAACGGCGGCTGAAAAAGAATGCAAATGAGAACGGAAGGCGGAGAACTGAAAAGTTTTACCGACTTTTTTTTATTTATGTACACAGAAAATACTTAAACAGGACCATATATTAACATAGCACCAAGGTACCACTTATTTCTTAAGAAATTTCTTCCAGCAGACCTGCGACCGGATATTTAGATTAGATTATGTAGACACAGTGTGTACAAAAGTAAAAACAAAATTATTTGAATTTAGTTTTTTTTATTTTTTCAAGAAAAGCCTTTTTTTGGGATGGGAAATCATCAAATGTCTTCTCCCACTCTGGGCGGAGCGGGAGGGAGTGTCAGACTCTTACTGACTAAAACCCATCCATGTTCCTTCCTCGCCCTTTATGTTCCGGGGCCGCGGTATCTCTTTCGAACAGGCCCGCAACCCCGGCAGGTCCAAGAAAAGCCTGCTTTTGAGTTTGTCATTCAACAATAGACGTGTACCGATACTCACATTTAGCAATAATGTTGTCAATGAAGCCCATGCCGACCCTGAAGTTGAGGAAGTTGCGCAGATGTCTCGTCAGCTTGTAGAAGCTGGCCAGCAGCGTCAGTTGCTCCCGGTGGTTACCCTGGAAACCAAACAAAGAGAGATTTATAGGCAGAGAGCAACAGACATAAAATAATCAGTAGGCTTCTGTGGACACATTATAAAATCGCCTCAATATACGGACACTGTTAGTGTAGTGTGCTGTCCTAGTGTGAACCGTCCCTAATTCACATTTATGAAGATGAGTGAGGGTAGTTGAATAAACGCCTTCACTTTGCTGTCGCGGTACCTCCAATACTTGGTATCGCGGTATCTCCCCGCGACCACGGCTGGTGCAATCCGGTCGAAACGTCGGGATTAAATTAAAGGTAAATTCGCGATAAATACCCGTCTTCAAATGTTTTATAATAGTTTCTGTGGAATTTGCAGTTAGGTTAAAGTTTTTTTTTCCTTCTTTACTGCTGCATTTATGCCCTGCCTATTACTCTTCTTAACATTTCGATGGTAATCTAACTTAATTCAGCTCAAAGTTTGCACTTTTAGTAGCATTCATCAGCTCCTGTGATTCGCAAACACCATTACAGACAACGTGTTATCAAGTTTCCAACGTTTGAGGAACAACACCACATTTACACTCCAGGGCAGAGTCTGCTCCTGCCGGGGCTGCGGCACTGTTCGAAAGAGATACCGTGGCCCCGGAACATAAAGGGCGAGGAAGGAACATGAATGGGTTTTAGTCAGTAAAAGACGCTTCCTCTCGCTCCGCCCACGAGGCAACAACAGACCGATTTTCATTAACATTGTAAGAGAGCTGTGCAATAAGTATCACACAGAGTTTAGTTCCACTTTTAAACCAATTAATTAATTAGAAAACTTTATGCACCACAGGTGACGAATTGATAATCTGCCGTACCGTTATAAACCATATTATCAAGTTATTCATAACTGTTCTGTAATTAACCTTAGGAGTTCAAGCGCATGATTAGAAAATGCCATAAATAATAATCACATGCATTTCATAGTGCACGTGATTATTATTTATAGCATTTTACGCCAATCGCATTTTTTGTAATCTTTTACACTTGCCAAAATTGATGACATGAATTGCATGTGTAATAGATTTTTTTTTTGTCTCGTGACACCTTTTTTTGGGATGGGAAATCATCAAATAACTTCTCCCACTCTGGGCAGAGCGGGAGGGAGTGTCAGACTCTTACTGACTAAAACCCATTCATGTTCCTTCCTCGCCCTTTATGTTCCGGGGCTACGGTATCTCTTTCGAACAGTCCCGCAGCCCCGGACCTAAGTACCCTAAAGTTTGCATACAAACTAGTATAGGTTTGAAAGGCAACAAAAGATGTGCAGTTTATACGTAAACTCTTTATACGCACATCTTTTGTTTTATTAGACCCACGCCAGCAATAACTAAATGACTTTAGTGCTAAACATATTAACAAAAATTATGTTTTCACTAAAATGTATTTAGTTATTTGTGGTGCAAGTTGGTCTCAATGTACCAAAGTAGCAACTCCACGTCCATAGCATATTTTGCGTAGGTACGGAAGTACCAAAGTGTCAAATACCGTGTGAGTATCCTAGATAATAGTTAGGTAATTGTAACTCACCTGATAGAAAGCGACTTCTTCTGAATACGTGATCAGCCTGGAGTTCACGTATCTGAATTCACCTTCCAGTTTCTGTTCGTGAACTGTCATCTTAGCTGTTAAAAGAAATGTTATGATGTAATTAGAAACACGGCTATTCAAAAGAAACATACATCACGCTTATAATACCCGAGGGGTAAGATAGAGGTGTAACTATACAGTTCTGGTTAAAGCCCATGTAGTCGAGAGCCGTCAAATGGGTACGAATCGCAAGTCCCTGAGAAATATCTTATGGAAATAACCCAATAACACTGCCGGTCTTGGGTTCGAACCTGAGACCTCATACTCAAATGTAGCGCCCGCGATCATAAGTGACAAGATTAACAGGGAGTCATCAACACTATAGTGTTACAGTTAGTGAAGAAACTTATTTTTTAAATCTATACTAATATTATAAAGCAGAAGAGTTTGTTTGTTTGTATGTTGGTTGAACGCGCTAATCTCAGGAACGACTGGTTCAAATGGAAAAAATCTTTATAATTTGTGTTGGGTACATTTATCGAGGAAAGCTTTAGGCTATATAACATCACGCTATAACCATTAGGAGCGGTAAATGGAATCAAAAATGTTGCAAAAGCGGGGATTTTTTTTCCTTTCGTTTTTCTCTCTTATGTGACGCAGACGAAGTTGCGTGGATCAGCTAGTGTTTATTAATTGTGGCAAAATCTACAAAACGCCACCAGCTTTGATCCTTGGAAACCCCATTGCCTTTCTCTATGTTCATTGTTCATGCATCTAGTCTTGCATATTCGTAAAAAAAAATACACACAAGTTAGTTACCTGTGGGTCTTCTGAGATATGTCAATAGTACTCCAGACAAGAGTAGATATGCCATCATTATACCAGGAGTCTGTAAAAAAATAATAACAAAAAAATGATTATAAGATAAATTACTTGACTTACATATCAAAACTAACGGGGCAAGTTTTAATCATAAAAATATATGTTAATTTCAAACTGCGGAAGCATTTAATAGTCCTATTAAACTTTTTACGCAAATTCATGATTTTTGACGCCGTAATTTTCAGCAGCAGTAAGATATTTTAATTATTTGCGATTTATTAACTATTTGATATTTATGAATAACGATAGTGACATTCTCTTTCTTGAATGTTGGAGTTACACATTTTCACATTTCTTTTCGTGTAATTACTAGAGATGCAACGAGAAGTGATTTGGCCGAATACCGAATACCGAATATTCGGCGGCGCTCTCAGCCGAATACCGAATAAACGGCCGCCGAATATTCGGCGGGTGATCCAGTACAATTGACGTCGACGCTACCAAGTTACGACATGTTTTGAAGCGGTGCGTGCGGCGGTGACGGGGTGGGATGTACCTATTTGGCTCAGTAGCCGGCAAGTCGTGTTACAACGTGCAGTGTTTTAATGTGCTTTGTCTAAAATGGCTTTAGTTGTGAATAATAAGTCTCCTATTTGGAAATATATTGAAATTTTCGCAATTAATGATTGTTGGATAATTAAATGGTTCGATTAAATTGCTTTTTTATTCCTTTTTATAAGAAATTTGCTACTTTTTTAAGTATTCGGTATTCGGCCGAATACCGAATACTGAAAAAACTGGCCGAATATGCCGAATACCGAATAGGTTGCCGAATATTCGTTGCACCTCTAGTAATTACTATAAATATTTTACGAACACAATTTGTGAGAAAAACCATCGGCGATGGAAGTTTGCGCTCAAATTCACATAGTTACATTCAATTCTTATAAAAGCTAAAATTACTAAAAGATAAGTTGAATGACGTTTTACTTGAATGTTGGAGTCCTAGAATTTCGTTGAATTCCTTGAGTTTTCACGAAAAAAATCGTTAAGGAGTCCTAATTTGAGCCATAAATGTCGGCGGGTATTATATTTCAAACAAACTCAATTTTATCAAATAAATTAATAAGTATGATATAAAACTTCGATCTACAATGAATACATTCAATTACCTAGTTTTAGTTTGTCAGTGTAATAAGTCAAAATTAAATAAATCATATATTAAGTCTCCTCAGTTTAAGGCATTCTGACGCGGGCGCTGGACGAGGAAGGTCCTGGATAAAGGGTGTAAAACACCTCTTCACGAAGCCGAAAGGCACTTGTTCTCCCCATTATTGCTATCATTTTTTTGTTCTACACCATACCTGGGAACCTTCTAGTTACGGAGATATGGGTGGTCAAAGTTACAACTTTTTGACAACTTTTTTTTAAATACAAGTTTTATTTGTAAGATTTTGTCTTTTATCACCTCCTCAACCCCCGTTTTATTCAATTCATCCACCAGCACAATGTTTTAAGTGTGTTAAATTGAGTTCTACCACAAAACGTGATTTATAACCTCAAAAAAAAAAGTTGTTTCCCAGCAAACATTTTTGCGTAAAGTTACTTAGTTTGATGTACACCATGCTTGGTTAACGGCTTCGTGATGAGGTGGTTTACACCCTGTAATTTTCGCCAATAACAATCCACTCGTGTATGTCGATCGTTATAATTTCATACAGGACGTAAAACTCAAAAATTTGTAAAAATGAAATTGGACTCTTAAGCTCGGACTTGATATAAAAAAGGCTTCTATAAGAATTCTAGAATTAGAACTCGTGTTTTGGATAAAAATGTTAATAGTAAGCGTACATTGTCTAAATATCCATTATCTGGAAAGTTAAGAGTATGAATGTGACTTGTGTGGACGATGATATGGCAAGAAAGGAGATGTCTGATGAAATGAGTATTAAAGAAGTATGGAAGAAGATGGAGATGAAGAAGTTGAAGAAGATGGAGATGAAGAAGATGAAGAACATGCTGCGCCGACCCCTAATAAATTGGGAAGAGAGCTGGAGGTTGATGATCTGGGCTAAAAATCTTGCGTATTCACTGATATCAAATCCTACTAATATTATAAATGCGAAAGTTTGTAAGTATGGATGTATGGATGTATGGATGTTTGTTACTCTTTCACGCAAAAACTACTGAACGGATTTGGATGAAATTTTGCACACAGATGGTTTATAACCTGGATTAACACATAGGATACTTTTTATCCCGGTAGTAAGATCCCGTGGGACAATTTCAAACATCACGCGGGCGAAGCCGCTGGCAGAAGCTAGTACATTCATAATCACACGACTTGGGGTAGGTGGAAACGACAAAACACCACCTTGTACTATATCCACTACGAAATTCTACTAAAAAGTTACTTACCGAAGCTCCAAGATTAACTGTAAGCCTGTACAGGTATATGCTGATATCTAGCATAGGTTTGCTAATATTACTGTATAGGTCCACGACGGTGTCACAGAACTTCTCGATGTCTGTTGTCAGCAGCTGATCGGCGTTTGATATCCGATTGTCTAAGTTCGATACTTGGTAGTATGTGAAGCCTCTGTAAGAAAAGAGGAGTTGCTATAGCAATCTGGACTGAAAAGTCAAATTATTACTAAAAGAGTTATTATTGCATTTGAAGTGATTGCAATTGCAAATACTAGTCAGAGCCTGCTTCATTTTCTTTCAAGACAACTTTTTCTGATTCGGTGTTTTTATTAACATCACAACATCGCGCCGGTAATCCCCAAAATGTTAGGCAGAGGTGTAATAAACTAGCGAAACTGGTGTACTATTAGGAACACTAAGGTCGATGTTCACCAAAAATAATGAACTAGCGAAACTGGTGTACTATTAGGAACACTAAGAGTACGCCAATATTTCGCCAATTATCTATGTTTTATGTTCTATGTGATAGGGGACGTACAACATAATCTACAATGTGTTTTTAATTTTTTAAAAACACCGAATCAGAAAAAGTTGTCTTGAAAGATAATGAATCTTTCAAGACAACTTTTTCTGATTCGGTGTTTTTATTAACATCACAACATCGCGCCGGTAATCCCCAAAATGTTAGGCAGAGGTGTAATAAACTAGCGAAACTGGTGTACTATTAGGAACACTAAGGTCGATGTTCACCAAAAATAATGAACTAGCGAAACTGGTGTACTATTAGGAACACTAAGAGTACGCCAATATTTCGCCAATTATCTATGTTTTATGTTCTATGTGATAGGGGACGTACAACATAATCTACAATGTGTTTTTAATTTTGGTAAGAATAGCCAATGCCAAACCAATCTAAGCTAATGTAACCATAGCCTTGAATTTAAAGAACCACAACTATCTGGCGCTATCAAACAACATAAAGGGTGTAAAACACCTCTTCACGAAGCCGAAAGGCACTTGTTCTCCTCATCATTGCGATAATTTTTTTGTTCTACACCATACCTGGGAACCTTCTGGTTACGGAGATATGGGGGGTCAAAGTTACATCTTTTTGTCAATTTTTTTTAACTACTAGTTTTTTTTGTAAGATTTTGACTTTAAACACCTCCACGATCCCCGTACTATTCAATCCATCCATCAGCACAATGTTTTAAGTGCGTTACATGGAGTTCTACCACAAAACATGATTTATAACCTCAAAAAAAAAAGTTGTTTCCCAGCAATAATTTATGCGTAAAGTTACTTAGTTTGATGTACAGAATGCTTGAATATTGGCTTTGTGGTGGTTTACACCCTGTATTATCACCATTATCAATATCATCATTTTAAATGCCATTATAGTAACAAAAAGCATATATCTGTAATTTACTATAGTAATTCGAGTATAGTGAAACGTTTATTAATGCAAAAGGATGAATTTGGTCCTCCGGCACTTTGATAGCTTTCACTAATCGCTTCAGAAAATGTCACTTCACTTAAGGTAACTAGCACAATGCAAAATGCAATGACAATCCTAGTTTAATTTTTATATAATTTATTAAATCATAATTTAAGAATACAATTATTAAATTTAATAGACTAAGGGCCAGTTTCACCGTTTGCGGATAAAGTGTCGGTTAGCCTATTAGGAACTTATCTGCCAGATAAACTAACACTTTTGGTTTCACAGGTGTCGGATAGCGATATCTGGTAGATGTAGTATTAGTTATAACCAGCCTTTAAGTGGTAGATAGTATTAACTATCAGATAACTAACCGACACTTTATCCGGAACCGGTGAAACTGGCCCTTAATAAAAAAAAATCACCTAATAATTATTTACCCGCCATTTTGCATGGTAAGTAATCATATTTCCAGTAGACGTTTCCGACATAGATACTATTGCAATTATATCAGACATGGTAGGTATTATGTTTTACGTGTATAGTCATAACAATAAATAAATAAGCATGATAGTAGGTTGGTAATCCAGCTGTTATCTAAAAACTTTACATAAGCTGTTGCACTCTGTTTCTAGATTGTACTGACATTATATCTTGATGAATCAAGATGATAATTTATTTTGGACTTTGAATGGGTAATTAAATATTTATTACATATTATAAAAACTTATCTTAAAGGTGCGAAACAAGTTGTGCATAGTTATTACTTACAAATTGCTATAAAACTGTAAAGTACCGTATTTTAGGCAAATAAATGTATCTATCTATCTATCTATTAGCTGTGGCTGAGTATGGAGGGAGATATCATGTGGAAACTAAAATCCGAAGACATTTGACCGCGTTGCATGATCACCGTAGGAACGGGTTTCTTCGAAGAAAGGATTGACAAAATGACAGATATGTTTTGTTCATCTGTCATTGTGTCCATACTTCGTCGACAACGAAGTCGTTTACGTGGTCATACTACGCGGGCTGGTGGATGTGCCTGGACTTAAAATTGTTGGTTTCACCGGCGTGTAATACACTCACTGGGCCGGTTTGTGGATTATGGTCTAATCTAACTCCTTATTTATTTGGATGGGAAATCATCAAACGACTTCTCCCACTCTGGGCAGAGCGGGAGGGAGTGCCAGACTTTTACGGACTAAAACCCATCAATGTTCCTTCCTCGCCCTTTATGTTCCGGGGCCGCAGTATCTCTTTCGAACAGGCCCGCAACCTAATCTAACCCCTAGCATGGAGAAAAGGCCTACGTGGAAATAAAGCTGAGCAAGCTGATTAACAATAATCTTAATTAGCTTGCATTGCTTGCAAGTCAGATCTTAAAAAAATACACAATAGACGTGGCAAAGCACAATAAATTCTAAGAACTAATTTTATGTATGTATCTGCAAGGAGACGTTTCTGTATTGAAAACGAGAAAAAAGTTACTTAAAGATTTTAGTCAAAAAAATACCGATTGATAAGATTTTTTTACTAGAATTTGACATTTAGTAGTACGTCATCAACGTTGAAAATATTTCTTTTGCGTTCATTGTTTACATAAGTAATTGCTTGGTCACTGCTCTAATAATAGATACAAATAATACAAGTACCAACAGAACAAAGAAATACACTCATATTTAAACTCATTGATGGTAACTTTTGATTGTGTTACTTGATAATTGCTAAACAAATATGACGAAGATCCAAATTGACAATGGTAAGGTTTATCTTCGTATCGCGTGGCCGATAGCATATCAATCCAATATTTGTTTTAACACTGGACAATGAACTATAGATAGAACCTAGATGTCCTCGCATAAATAGGCTTTGCGCCTGGTCTCGCCCCTGTGTTCTCGGATTGTGAGTATAAGGTGGTATAAGAGAAGAGGGAATGCACACACGTGGGTCGTGTGCACATTATCGTCAACCGCGTCGATGGCTAGCCTCCGCTGAGAGTGACGCCATGACCCAAAGTGGTCAGGAGTAGGGTATAGGTATCAGTAGCGAAGGTAACTCTGAGTACATCACATCCTTAATCCATACTAATATTATAAAGCAGAAGAGTTTGTTTGTTTGTTAGTTTGGTTGAACGCGCTAA
The DNA here is from genome assembly GCA_916618015.1 of Xestia c-nigrum. Taxonomy (NCBI): domain Eukaryota; kingdom Metazoa; phylum Arthropoda; class Insecta; order Lepidoptera; family Noctuidae; genus Xestia; species Xestia c-nigrum. The sequence goes on along the minus strand of OU745257.1, from coordinate 20,360,488 downwards.
TCTCAGGAACTACCGGCTCGAATTGAAAAAAAAAATTACCGTTTGATAGTCCATTTATCGAGGAAGGCTATAGGCTATATAACATCACGCTATGACCAATAGGAGCGGAGCAGCAATGAAAAATGTTACAAAATCGGGGGAAATTTTATTCCCTTTGTGAGCTTTTTCTCTCTTATGTGACGCAGACGAAGTTGCGTGGGCCAGCTAGTGTTATTATATAGGGTAAACTTGCATAATTCGTACCCCTTAAGAGAAAACCATCATATTTAGAAAATTAGGAAAGATAAATGAGTACTTCTTAAAAGTAATTATTGTTCGCTAAATGCTTTATTGTTTCTATTATCAAATTTAACATAAACCTTATAAACTTCTCAAAAATAAACAATTTAAAAAAAAAACGGAAAAAGTACGATTTAAGACCATTCATCCCAAATCGTACTTTGAGATCTGTTCATTGGTATACAGTATTGAGAATCACCATCATAATCAACAATGTGTTATTAAAACAAGTAGTAATTCTTAACTAATTCGACGGATGGTCTTCGCCAATTCTCGGCAATCATCGTTAAATCGTACCAGTACGTTTTAAGCTGTTTTAAGAACTTTACTCGAGTACGAAATAGGAGCAAGAGCCCATTACATTTTAAATTTACCGGCAAAAAATTGACAACAGTTACGAGTATAATAATAAGTCAGATGAAATCGCAAAGATACACGTTAATACGTATCAAATCGTAAAATAGGTTATACACGACCTTATTTGAATAAAACTCTTACAAAATGTGTAAAAATATTACAGCAATAGTTGGAAAAAACTTACTTTTTCAATATTTTTGTCGAGAGCAGCTTCAGAGGTGTTATCTGTCAGGTGGTAAAATGGCCGACTATTATTTCTATTTTTTGATACTAGAGGCGCTGATAGCTGTTACCAAAGCCGAGTTTTAAGTGGAGTACGAATTTGGCGTAAGTACGAATTAGGCAAGTTTACCCTACCACTTGTTTGTAGAATACCGGCTGTGCCAGTGTGCCCATTTTCAAAGGAAATCCTGTAGGAATCGAGTTGTATGGAACCTTCGCCACTGATAAGTGTCATAATAATCCGATAAGGACAATTGCTTAACTCCGATGGTGCCTCAGACACCGTCCCAATTGAATGGTAAGCCCGTACTTTTAAATCTTCGTATAATACTTTTAACTACCTTTTCTGGATACAATGTTTTCTTCATTATCAAAGTAGGCCACTTTTTTGCAATTTATGGAGCATACTTTCTGTATTGTAACTGTTTCATCTAAGTATAAATTGCTATACAATTACCTAAGTACATTAAAATTGACAGTCATTGACCATAATGTCTAGTATATCTAAAATATACCGCTTTCCTTGCGTGTTCGGCGGTGTCAGCAGAGGTCACGACCATTGTACGAACTTATTTATGAATGCAATACTTTGGTAAGCTGGCTCTGATTCGAACACAAACGTTAAATTATTAGATGGCTAGATTGTTTTATTTTTAATAGGTTAGAGAAAATATAAATAATATATCGAAAAAAAAAACAATTAATAAAAAAGTCGATTAAAAATGAGTTGGAGGTCTGTTACTCTGCACCTCCAATTAACTTCCTTTTTTCTTTTTGATGCCATTATGGAATCGTTAGGTACGTACTCACTTTGTAAGAGGTCCTAAAAAAATGATAAAAAATAAACATAATTAACAATTTCTTTTAACACTCCATCCAGAAAGTAAAAAAAAAAAAACAATTAGTCTATATGATTATTTCTTCTAGTTTAACAGTTACCATGGATGAATACATAGATATAACATAACATACTATAACATAGACATAACATAGATCTTGTATGTATTCAATTGATAACAATTATTACGATAAAAAACGGAGCAGTAAATGCGTACAAAGTACACAAAATAATAATTTATCTTTCAGTTTTCTTACAAGTAGGAAGTAGGTGCAAAGGAATATATATTCTAAAGTATGGAACTAAGACCATAGAACAGTATTGAATACTCAGTCAATACGATACCGTCATGCGGACAGTGATTTGCGTGATTTTAAGGTTCAAAGTATGAGGGCAAAGTCTGGTGTTTACCGGTATGTGTGAGTAATCAAGATAGTTACCTATCTACTTGTTTTAATGGCGTAACTAAGCCCCAAATTATTGGTGTAAATATGATGATGATACATTCCTATTTTCGAGTCATTTAACAAATACCACAATTTTATACTTCTAGTATGTTGCTCCCTAGTCAGTTACGAATGCTACGATACATTACAAATTCTGTAATTTCAAACAAACTTATTGGTTTAGGTAATTTTCAACATTTTATGTGGTCGCATTTTATTAAACCCCGACGCAAAAACGACGGTGTATTGTAATAAGTTTTTCACTTCTCATGTTCTAAAAGTACACAAATATAGCTTTAAGAAGCGGGAGTAAAGTGGCCACTTTACTCCCTAGGGAGTAAAAGTAATTCGTTTTTTAATTTCCTTCATGTGACATAGACAAATTCAAACAGCCAGTCAATATACTATTATCTGTGGAGTGTGGACCATACATCTTCATTGCGAAAATGTTGGGAGTTTTAGTTCCATGTTTTTTCCGCAAAGAAGGTGGCGCCATGTGTTTTAAATTGTTAATCTGTGACTGATTAAAAAGAAAAAACTGACCGCGAAATTTCTGAATTTTTGTCGAGTGTATTTGTTTGGTTTTTAATAAAATAAGGTTTTTTCAGAGACAGTGAAGAGTTTGGCGTCGAACAAAGAGCAAAAGACATAATATATAAACTACTATAAAAAATAGCGGAAGATTTACCTAAAAACATGAAAGTTTTATGCACTGGAGGAATAACAAACAAATGTTTTTGTACTAAATTGACTAAAAGTGAAAAATATAGTTTGCACCTCGAGACTAAACGCCAACTCAATATACCCTCGGCTTCATTGACTCCCTCGCACGCTCTGGAGCCAAACCACCTCTGGTATAAACAGTGTAAAACACCTCTTCACAAAGCCGAAAAGCACTTGTTCTCCCCATCATCGCGATCATTTTTTTGTTCTACATAACTGGGAAACTTCTTACGGAGATATGGATGGTCAAAGTTACAACTTTTTGACAACTTTTTTTTAAAATACGAGTTTTTTTTGTAAGACTTTGACTTTTAACACCTCCTCGACCCCCGTACTATTCAATTCTTCCACCAGCACAATGTTTTAAGTGCGTTACGTTGAGTTCTACCACAAAACGTGATTTATAACCTCAAAACAAAAAGTTGTTTCCCAGCAAAATTTTTTGCGTAAAGTTTGATGTACAGCATGCTTGGAACGACTTTGTGATGAGGTGGTTTACACCCTATATTATGGCTTCGTTTAGTCTCTCAATATAAAATATAGGTAAGATGTTTTGTTGCTATGATTGTTTTGTTTGAAAAGTGAATTAGACGGGAGTCCCCGACACAAAAAATAAGGATAAGTACTATAACGTGAAAATCTATAAAAATATCCTTGAAATTATGACCCGATTGAAAAATTAAAAAAAAAAACATGTATGTCTGGGGGTTTTTTGAATTTTTAATATATCTTGTTGGAATTTAATAAAAACATTAATATTATAGTAATATTGTTAATAGAAAATAACGATAACCATCACCCTATTAAGAATGTTAGACCAAATGCCTGAGAAAATATTGTTTGCGAAACCGGTTTCTAAAAGATACTATACACGATTTTAAAACAAAGTAAATTACATTAGATTCATCATTGTATCCAGTATGGTAATTATGTAACTTATCTAAGTAGTAATTTTGATAATATGAATTATTTAAATTTAGTCATTCTAAATGGCATTCTAGACTTATCTGCCTTATAAATTTGTGCATAATATGTACATCAACTTGAACAATAAAAAAATGGGTTCTTTAACATGGGAACAGGACTGAGGTCTTTTGAGCTCAAAATAACTCCTTGCGGAAATGTATCAACAACTCTGGTGCTGTTAAGCATATTTTAATTGTTCTAGTCTTCTCACACCTTTGTTTTTATGCGGTGGTAAATTCCCAACGCATACCGCACCGTCCGGGGAGACGGTTTGGCTATGTGGGGCCTGCACCCACTAAAAAACACCGCCATGTGCCTACTGTAGCGTTTGTCGATGGGCCGCGAGAGTGACTGCTACGCATGACGTTCGCGACCCATTTCGGCCACCCACTTTTGGACGCCAAACTGTTATGGCGGAATCACTAGAGACATCGCCACAACTCATGAGGGCCGTGCAATACGACGACGATAGACTCCCCGATCTATCACCCGCTGGCACCTCCTAGGGCGGCATCGAGCAGTCTTCACACACCTAGCACAGGCATCTGTAGCTTAATAAGATGTGTTGTCGGGAATATTCGTGCACTGCTAGATTACAATATTTCTCAGACTTTCAATTATAACACCTTAAGGTGGAAGCGCCATTCTGGTTTAAATTTGAATTTCGCGGGCTACTCTGGAGCATTCACCTTAATGAACTATGTTTTTACACAAAAAACAAACTATTATATTAATCAACGCCGCATATAACAGCTCAATGCTGGATATAAATAGCCCTCTCCAAAGCTGCGCTATGGACCCTACCCATCTTTTTGGAATGAATCTTTTGCTGTACTGATACGCAGTCTCGTAGAGCGTTTGCTCCATCATCGATCCTTGGACAAACATGACTATTGGTCAACCTACTGTTATTTCAGATTTTGCTCTGCAAGCTATGTAATTAGCTACGATTCTTTTCAACCGACTTCTCAAAAGAGGAGGTTCTCAATTCGTTTGTATTTTTTTTTTGTGTTTGTTACCTCAGAACTTTCGACTGGGTGAACCGATTTTGATGGTTCTTTTTTTGTTTGAAAGCTGGTGCTTCCCGTGTGGTCCCATTTTAATTTGCTGAAGACCTGATGCTGATCTTTGGAGATATACAACGGAACTCTTCAAAAATACACAGCAAATCTGCAGTGATTGCTGCAATCGCTTGTAGGTTCATTGTTTATACTATATCATGACGTAACATCACGCCTGTATGCTCTGAGGGGGTACGCAGATGTGTAAAATACACCCAGATTTCGAAAGTGTTGGTTACCTCAGAACTTTCGACTGGGTGAACCGATTTTGATGGTTCTTTTTTTATTTGAAAGCTGGTACTTTTCGTGTGGTCTCATAATCATCAAATCAGGATCTGATGATGGGATTCTGGAGAAATAGAGAGAACTCTTCACATTTCATAGGCACACTAGAAGCGATTTGGGTAGTTTTAGGAAGTATACTTTCTGGAAGTGATCTCATTTCAATTTGATGAAGATCTGATGAAGAACTTCGGAGATATGCAACGGAACTCCTCAATAAATGATAGCAAATGTACTGGGATTGCCGAAATCTTATATCTGTCTATTGTTTACACCAGTTCATAACCTAAAATCATGCCCGCACGCTGTGTGACGGGGTAAGCACATGTGAACCACTAAAAAGTGAAAAATAAAAACTTTTTTACAAAAAATAAAACCGGCTTCAGAGAAAACAAAAAATTGAAAAATCGCTTCAGAAGTCGGTGACAAAAAAAACTAAATCAATCAAACAAAGGTCACCGACTTCTGAAGCGTTTTTTCTGAAGTTATTTTTCAATTTTTTGTTTTCTCTGAAGTCGGTTTTATTTTTTGTAAAAAAGTTTTTATTCGGATAATTTTATTGTCGATCTAATCTTAAAAACTTCTAAGGCTCGGCGACCTTGAATTTCTAGGCTAACCAGATTGTAAGTGTCCACGTTTAGACTAGTGTAATTATGTAAGATTTGTAGCTTGAGTATTTAATATGTCGAGTCATCAAAGCAGTCGTGTGCGACTGCGGTCAAGGCTAATAATGATAAGTTAGATTCCTTTTTAAATATTAGTATTCTCGTTGTTATTCTAAAAGTGGGTTCAGTGGGTTCAGAGTGACGACTTGGTGTTTGGCTATATCGAGTCTTATATTAATATTCTAACATGCAAATGTAGGTGGTAATGGTAACCGAAATTGTCTTTTATAAACCTATAAGTTTTCTGATTGATGATTTACTAAAAATCTTTACATTATTGTTAATAATATTGATTTTAGGTTGGCTAGTAGTACTACTGAAAAAGTCATAAACAAATTTGGAAGTTGTAGCGCAAGCTAAACTTTGAAATCTTTTTGGAATCGAAATTACAACAGCGGGATAGTCGTTTTATTAATATGCTTTATCAGCCATATCTACTAAACGAAAATAAAATATAACACATGATATTACTGATAAGCAAAACAAGGTCTTATGGAAAAGTTTGTACAGATAACTTTTATACCCGAAGCCTTTTCTAGGCAAATTCTCAAATTAAATCTAGATACTGTATTTTCAAACATACAAGCAAAAAAGACGTGTGTTTTTGAAGAAGTCGAAGTTTGGTCCTTCGAGCCGGATGACCAGATTTGCTAAGTATTCTCTTTTCCATTTTGGGTGGATTTGTTTCTAAAGCAATCAACGAACACAAGCTTCATGGACAAAATATAGATTTTAGATTCACTTGACTATCAGTAAATCAGTAAATCAGAGAACGTGATCACCACGTGTCGATTGTCAGGGTCAATAACACCGACAGCTCTTGAAATTTGTACGGACGTGTTGCTCCTCAAGTAAGTACATAAGTAGACTTCTAGAGACTATTTTCTTATCTAATGAGAGACTACTGTGGTTTTGTTATTATAATCATGGGGTAGGTAATACTCACTTCAGGTACTGTTGATACAAGTGCAGGGTAAGATTGGTCCTTAATCTAAGCTTCAGCTCTCCTATACTCCATTTCAGTACATTATTTACTAACGATATCTGAAACAGAAAGATAATGAAGATAAGGATCATTAACGTCGTGAATGAGTCATTGTACTTAATAAGGTGTTTCTATTATAAGCTAGATAATAATCAAGTTTAATTACCTACAGCTTAAAATAATTAATTCTTTGTAAAGTATGCTATAAGATGACCTAGAATAATTTCGATGTTTTTATTTATCTACTTTGAAATGACAAATCCTGGACTTAAGTAAGCCTTCGAGCAAATTATAGTATTGCAGATAAACTATGGAAATATGACCACTACGAGTACTGGGGGTATAAAAGGACCGCTTTAGCAGAACATAATTCGAATCACGTTAAAAATTTAAACTTCTTAAAACGGCCTTTTTTGTTACGACTATAAAGTCCATTTTTACAATTGTTTAACGTGATTCATTTATGATTCTGCTAAAGCTTTCATTTTAGGCCCGCAGATATTACAAGGTCAACGGTTTAAAAGGGGTATTTTTATGCATGCTCGATGTAAAAACTTTGTATGCTTTGCATGTGTATAAACTTTTTATAAATAAGTTTTTATACATGTTTGTATGAATAATGTAGTAAATCATAAAATAATACTAACAACAGGCATGGCAATGAAGAACTGTGTTAATAACCTTCTAAACTCCTTGTGGTTCATTGTGATTATGGATCTGAAACAAAAATTAAAAAATTAAACACTTATAGTCACACGATCGCAATAAAATAAAATCTTAGTGAGGTTTTTGAAGCACCTAAACTCCTTATAATAACTAAAAGCGAGTTGGGAGAAAATGGACTAATAAAACACATCAGAGGTCCTAAAACAGCCGCTTTACCAGAATCATAATAAAATAATAACATGAATCACGTTAAAATGACCACAGATGAAGTTAATATAATGAGTTCTGATTGATGATTCTGTTAAGGGGCGTTTTACAGTCCACTAGCGCCGCCAATCGAAAAAATGTCATAACTCGTAAATAGCGCGCGCCTCAAAGAGATGTCAGCAAAAAGAGAGGGGCTCGCAAGGGCCGAAGCCTGCCGGGGTTGCGGGCCTGTTCGAAAGAGATACCGCGGCCCCGGAACGTAAAAGGCGAGGAAGGAACATGGATGGTTTTTAGTCAGTAAGAGTCTGACACTCCCTCCCGCTCCGCCCAGAGTGGGGGGGTCATTTGATGATTTCCCATCCTTAAAAAAAAAAATATAGCTAAATCGTGCATTTGTAACAAAAACGGCCGTTTATGTTTTGAATGCACGATTTAGCTAAACAGCTATTATTTCAAGTGTTGATAAGGTGTTATACAATTACGTTATTGCCTTTTCTACAGTAATAATAGAACATATTTTGTATTTTTGATTCTATTTACGAGTTATGACATTTTTTCGATTGGCGGCGCTAGTGGACTGTAAGAGGGCTCTTAAAGCGGTTTGAGATCTTATAAAAAAAGGATTTCAAAAAAGATTCAGACGTTTGCGTTGACCTGCCCCTAAAAACACCTCGGAACAATCAGCTTAAAATGTTTCCACTGTTAGAACACAGGCCTTCTACAAATGCGAGCATATAACACCCCAAGAAATGCATTGAAAATATTTTCAATTCACCAAAATTGACGTACATTTAATGCGAATTTAGGTCAAACGTGATAATAAAGATATCACGGGAATTTTTATTTACATTCCAAATTAACAATATGACACTGAAATTGAGATTACTTATGCTTCATATCTCAAAATAAATAGAATTAAGATTAAGCGTCATTGTGGAAAGATAATAAGGATAAGCGCGAACTAAATTTTTAAACAGACTACATATTAAGTGTTTTACGCTCTGCGCAATGAATTTAAATTATTTCTTATGGTAATGATGTTTACAACTAGACATACTTCGGTAAATTGTTAAACAATGCGGGTGCAAAGGTGCATTCTGAAATTTGGCCAAGTTTCGCCGGTATTTGTCAAATACGTACCTTCATAAGTGGATTATAATGACAAACAAAAATCTGGTGTAACTAAAAACAAACTGGTCTTTCAAGAGACTTATTTATACATATACACTTTTTGCATATTTTTTTTTATTAGAAAGGGTTTTCGTCTATTTAAATAGATTAAATATATATTATTTTATTTATGTAGATATATTTCAAGACAAGATGAATCCAATGGACTTTGCCCTAAGCGAAGCAGAGAACCCAGTACCAACGGTCGGTCATTCAAAGGTCATTTTGGCTATATGTTATCTACGGCAAGTCGATAAGTAGGTACCTATTGCGATAGAACGAACTTCGATCCCAGACTGACGTCGTAAATAACCAAAGATCAAAGTCCAGCGTTTCTTAAAAATGATATCTATAAGAAAAGTAAAGTCACAAAGATTATAAAACCTTATAATTATTATCATGTGCAATTCTGCATCCATACTTTTCCATTTTATAAGAATGCGACGTGCGTCGGTAACTTTGTTAGTTACCTTTTCACGCCTAACCCACTCAACCGATTATTCTGAAGTTTTGCATACTTATACATTTTCAGGTGTACTAAGAGTAACGGACATAGTATACCTTTAATCCCGAAAAAAAGTACTGTTTGTTACCGAGGAAAACAACAATAACGTGCTAATAGGTGGCGCCACGTGTCTTATGAATGATGATTAAATTAAACCAAACAACAGTGTACAACCCGAATTGATTGTCAAATTGTACATTAACGCGAGCGAAGCCGCGGGCGAAAGCTAGTAACTATTATGAATACAGTTACCTATACATTTAGATGTAGTGCCTATTTGTATAGTATGTATAATCTCGGGACAGAAGTTATGACACTTATGACTAAGGTCTTTTCAGACAATATTTTAAACAAAATACAACAAATTCTCAAATGAAACCATTGTTTCTGAATAGTTGTGGGAAAACCAGCAATGAGTCATTTTGAATCATGGATCTATAATAGCAAGAGTGTGTAAAGATTCTAGATAAGAGAGATCTATGATAAAATGAGGTTGTTGACCTCTGCACTGACATTGTACTTGAAACAAACTTATAAACAGTTAAAAGTGAGAGCAGTGGTAACAGCCCTAAAACTTATACGTTTGGGATCGAACCCAGCCGGCTCCCTTCTTAGTGTATTCTATTCCAACACCACTGCTTCCAAAACGATGACCTCGTACTATGTGGTGGGAGGAGCGGGGGGTCCTGTGGCAGGGTTGAGGAAACTTGAGGAATATCCCAGAACCATTTCTAATACAAGTGACTTCTACCAACCCGCAAAGATCCTGTGTCGTGAATACGGCTTGCTCGATCTCACAAAAAGGCCTGTTCCCAGCAATGGGAACTGATTCTGTGCTTGTGCTTATAAGAGCGAAAAAGATACATCATAATACAAGGACCAAAACAGTCCTCCTGAATACTTTCGGCCAGGGCGGCCAATATAAGCGAAGATAAGAAGAAGCGAGAACAACTCCTGCGCCGATGGCTACGCAGGAGTTGTTACAGTACACAAGTGTGTGCGCAGGCACAGGTGAGTGCACTTTCATAGTCCGATGAGACGTCAATACGACACAACCGGAGACAAAACCAACGCAGGACCAACCACCATAACGTGCTTTCCGTGGCACGGGGTGTCATACAGCCAACTTCTATACTACGGACTGCTCTTGAGAAGTTCCTGGGAAATCTCAATAACACTTTCTGCCTGACCCTGAAATCGAACCCAGGACCCACACTTAGCAGTCACGCTTGCGACCGTGAACCCAACAGAGCAGTAAAGGACCAAGGAATTCTACAAAGTACTAATATGTATAAGAAGACTACATCAACTCGATTTCAAAGAACATTTAAGTTCCATCGCTGGAGAATAGAATTTAATGACTCGCACAAACCTGCATGCAAATGGGAAAGTGAGACAATAGGTGTCAGCGTTGGAATCTTCAAAGCTATGTGTAGTATTTACTACGCATAGCTTTGAAGATTCCAACGCTGACATCTATCGTCTCGTAAGGGCAAACAAGCAAAGGTATTTAAATGGTGTTGTTAGAGTATATGGTATTCTATACGGACATACTTAAAGGCTGATGACTAGTCCACAAACATCCATAATAGGGCAGAAGACAAAAAAAATAAACTATTTACTTAGTCCGCAAATGGATTGCAAAATAATGTTGGACATAGTTTTTTTTTTCACGTAAACATAAAATGGACTGAACAGAATAATATTGTTTTTAGTCAGGGATAAACCCTATAATTTTTTAACGTACATTATTTATACCTTGATCCATACTTACTTACGTATATTTTAATAAGTGCGAAACTGTTTGTCTGTCTATTACTGTTTCACGCCTTAGCAGCTCTTGTTTATTTATTTAAAAAAAACTGCCTAACACTAAAACTTACTCACATACTCAAAATAGACCCAGACCACTTGTAGGGCCTACAGTGTAGGCCATACAAAATTTGTCTAATGCGGGAATCGAACCCATGACACGCAGCGCAGCAGCCAACCGCTCAGCCAATGCTCCAAATGTGTCGTCGTCATCGTTTATTGTTCTTTCAGATGACCCATTCATTCTTCCTTTCTTCTTACTCCTGCACACTTTCAGACAACACTTCAAATCCTGAAACCCCTTCTAACATTGCACCAACCGTGCCGACTGACCGGAATTTGATGAAATTTGGCACACAGGTAGAGCATAGTCTAGGATACCTTACATCTAGATAGGAAGTTTCTGTAGAGTAATTTCCAAACCCCAAGCGGGCGAAGCCTTAGGCAAAAGCTATTCTTACATAATTTGGACAGCAAATTCGTTGGTCAGCCTTTCCAAACCTGTTTTTACATAACATAATATTGCGTGTTATTTTACTACTCACCTACTAACATTAATATTTAACCTCGATCAGCTTTGATGGGATTATACCTTGGGTAGTTTCGCAGCAAATATCAAAAGGTCATCTATCATCCATCAGTAGCTTGTTTGCTTTGACTATAACGTTTCAAATCCTCGTTTAAATAATATGTCAATCAAAATTTATACGCCACGTGCTGATGTCTTTTATAATTATTTATTACAGTATTGTCTTTTATAATTTTTTTTAATGAAATCATTTAAACATTTCTACAATATTCCCTTTTTGTTGTTGTTGTAGATTTTGTTAGGAGTTATGGACAAGTGAAGTTTTCAATTACAACCTGATTAGTGCAACATCTCCGAATGCAAACTTTCTCGCATCACATTGGTAGTAGCATATCAACTTGTATCTATACTTTGTTCGGAACCAAGCTGGCTATTCTCGATTCAAATAGGACTATTAGAATCCGGTTTCATACATGATACTATGACGTAATGTAGTATCGTGCGATATAACGTGGCCAATCAAATTGTAATAATATTAGAGGAGACTTTCGAGACGGCGCGCAGCGGACGCGATGGTTACGTTATAGCTCTTATGCATTCCGAAGAATTTAAAGGTCTCTAGTCCACACTAATTTTTTTAAATATTTTTTTAGGCTCAAAGTTAGCCTTCATTGCATAATCGCACGTCATTATCATCTAGCCTAGCCTTTTATCAAATATGTTGGGGTCAAATATGTGGCTTCCAGTCTAACCAGATGCAGCTAAATACTAGTATTTTACATGGAGCGACTGCCAAGTCCTGCATTATCTCACGCCAAAAATATAGAATAAAGAACAGCGCAAAAAATCAAAGTAACCGGGAGTATCGTATTACAGCCATAAGCGCGCAGATTTGCTCATAAATTATTAACCAGCTTTGAAGGTAAAGCAAGCACTTTTTTGGTCTGCAGAAAAACTTGAAGGCCGTATGCATAATTAGTAAAAGACATGATGCCGGTAAATCCAATCAGTATAATTTCCTATAGCTTGTACAATGTGTCAAAGTTTCTACATTGTAACAAAACTACGAATTACATTAAGTACGTGAACTTAGAAAATTTGATTTTCAAATTCGTTTAAAAAAATCAGCAAAGGTGAACGATTATCCAAAGGTCACTGACAAAGCCGTAATAAATTCGATAGCATTTGCATACAATACTGATAAATTATATTCAATCGGAGTCTTTGCTTTGTCGACTCATTCAATCTTAAAAGTTATTTAAAAGGAGATTTTTGTTCTTTCTCATAGAGAAGAGCATTATAGCTGATTTTGCTAATTGTATCCAGTGGGTACTTACGCGTGGTGGGTAGAAGTTATCCCAAGTTTTTAGAACCGGGATAAAAAGTATCCTATGTCCTAACCATGTTCTAGCTACTTCTTTGCAAATATTTATCGGAATCTGATCAGCAATTAAGGCGCGAGATGGTCACAACAGACGGACAAAATTGCTTTCGCATTTATAGATAATATTAGTAAGTATGGATTATTAAGCTAAATGGTTTCCAGAAAATCAAACATTTTCGAAGAAGTAAATATTTACAGAACAACTTCCATGTACAATGCATTCATGCATAGATACAGGGAATCCATTTGCAGAGGCCACAGTATTTGCATAACATTTTGTATTGTGACTTCCTTTACTCATTCAAATTCACTTTATACAGGGTGGAAACGATAAACGGGGCAGTATGGGGAGCTACCTTAACCTTTGCAGCTACACGAAAATGGTCTTAAGAGGCTATTCATTATTTTTCGTGAAATATTGATCCCTAGTCAAAGATTTTCGAAAAAATGTAGTTAGTTAGAAAATGGCCATTTTAAACAAAACATTTTTTATGTTGATCGATCCTGTTTCTAATACTGATCAAAAAGTTCTATCAGACGAACTCAGGTTGGAGTACTAAAAAAGGCAGAAAATACTAAATACATACTTTTCCCATACATTTTGTTCGAAAATTTTAACACAATTTTGTGTTTTAAGTTAATCGATCTTGTTTCTAATCAAAAACTCACTCGATAAGAATAAGAATTTTTATTTGCTCAAACATGTAAATAAATAATAATAAATAAATAATAAATAAATCATTTATTTGGGACCAATCATTTATGTGAATACAGAATTAAAATAATACATGCATGCAAGATCTCAAAAAGGACTGGCTCACGACATGTCTGCCATTTCTCATGGCGTGCAAATATATAAAGATATCATTGCAGGTCCTAAGAAAGAACTAAGTAACTTTTTAGTACTATGCCGGTGGTTGGTCCATATAATAAAATGAATAACATTAAAAAAAGCTTTTTTGGGTAAAACTTTCAAACAAAATGTATGGGAAAAGTGTTTTGCATTTTGTGTTTTTTAGCTCTCCAACTTGTGTTGGTCTGATAGAACTTTTTGCTCAGTATTAGAAACAGGATCGCAAACATCAAAAAAATGTTTTGTATAAAATTATTTCATAATTAACAGACAAACTCCATTTCATATTTTTAATATTAGTCAACCAACAATGGACTTTGTGGTGGATTTCACACCTAAAATGTATAATATATGTAAGTTAGGCCTACAGGTTAGGCCAAAGAGAATCAAGTTAAATGCAAATTATAATTTAAGATTTTCTTAGTAAAAAAGAACAAAAAATTGAAAAATAACTGCAAAAAAGTTTTAATTTTTCAGTTTTTAGTGGTTCACATCACAGTCATGTGCTTCGTACAAATGAAACGTGCAAAACATTATAATTACAACCAGCCCAAACACGACTAGGATGCGTAGTCTCTTTATGGAGTTCCGTGGCTCTTGGCTTCATCATCAGATCTGATAGTAGAATGGTTCTTATCAAACGCAAATGCTTCACTTTTTGCAGAAAATACGAGTAACAAAATCGCTGTATGTTATCTTATAAAATTTGAAGAATTCCCTCGATTTCGCCAAGATTCCATCATCAGATCCCGACTTGGTGGCTGTGGGACCATTTGGAAAGTAACTCTTTCCAACAAAAAAAGAATGGACGGATGGCAAACGACTGAGTTATGCACGAATAAACATAAATTGAAACATCCGAATTGAGAACCGAATGTAAGTTTTAAATCATCTAAACTTCGATTTAAAATTTGAACTTTCTAATATAATCTAAAATTATAATTCGCATTTAACTGGATTCTCTTAGGCCTAAAATATAGGTTTAAGTTAATATTATGGTTATTTCTTTTGTATTCATTCTGTTGTAATATTTTCTTTATTTTTTTTTGCCCAAGAAAACCGCACACTGAGAACAGTATAAGGCTATGGGGCAGGCCTTTGCCCTACAGTGAGACAAAATAGGTTAAAGTTCTTTTTTGTGGTTAGACTTAAGTTTAAAACGATTTTCCATATAATAAATGTTATAGTGTACTCATTGTTGATGATGCAAATTAAATAAATAAAAAATACACATCAACGTAGGTACAATCCAGTCGCTCTCCCAGACAGGAGGGATTTGTGACTGTGACCCCGCAGAAACATTATAGGCAGTATATGTGTATTGATTTCCCAATATAAGCAATATTATCATTATATTTCTTGATGACTCATAGACTTCCTTTGTTGTTTCCAGAGAGAACATTTGTCACTTGTTTAACAGTATTCTTTCAACATGTGTAACACACATTAGAAACTGACATATCTATTATTATTATTTAGGAAATCATTTATCACTTAACTATGGCTGAGATGAAACATTGTGTAGCTTGTTGAATGGTTCAAGTTAAATAAGTTTGTTACGATTTATTTTTATTTATTTTTAAATCTATTATTAGTTTTGATCTATGGTAGTATTTTATAGAAATTGAGGAAGTACAATAGATGATATAGATTAAACCTTACGCCCAGTTATATATTTTCTGTCTGGGCAAATAAATAGTATATTATTATGAATATGATCTCATATTCATCAACTTACTTTATTTCGTTTATATCTTAACTGTAAAAAGAGGAATAATTTATATTGTTATTAATATCTCATGGGCATTATTTTAAATATAAAATATACAAATTTGTATATTTATATCCAGCTAACATTTATTCATTGTGAATTTATTTAGGCAATGTAATCTGAATATGTACTTTGGTAATAGTTTTACAATAGCAAACATACATTATTGAACTGGAATTAATTTTAAAATACATATATTACTATTTTTTACATTATTAAATAATATAACAGAACTGAGAACATCCAAACATTCAATTTGTAGTCATGTATGATTGTCCAACTGGTACTGGGGGCTTAGGGTAGGCTACAGATCTCTCGCATAACGAAGGCTTGTATCCCGGCAGTGCAAAAATTACTCTTATAGGCTGACAATTATTTGTACATACCACAGAAACTTATTCACAAAACTCACACTTTCCGACAATTCAAAAGTAAACACTGTTTTAGGCTTTCACAGTTTAAAACTAAACTTATATTGTCACTTACGGGATATCTGCCGTGATTATTTGTTTTTGTTTGTTATTGGGAGCTCAACAAAACAAATAATCACAGAAGATATCCCGTAAGTGACAATATAAGTTTAATTCAAAAGTACCTGTAACTGGCTTAGTTGAAATAAATGCTAAGATTTCACAAAAAACAGTAAATAAATAAAACTCACCCTTCTACCAGTGTGGTGTGTTGTATAAGCCACAGATCACACATGGACCGTGAGATCAAGGAGACAGCAATGAGAGCCATGAATCCACTCTCCTTGGACCACAACGAGGGCATCATGATCTTCCATAGTGCCTTCAGTTCTGACAAGAACTGTGCATCAACTTGTGCCTTCGGACCTTTTTTGTTTCTCTCCTTTATCATGTATTGTATCTGTTCTTCTGGTGATAACTTGCCTGCTTTGACATTTTTGTGTTTGCTGCAATTAATAAAGACATTTGTTTTTAATTACATTTTAGTATTATTTAAAGTTAAACTGTGCAAATTATATCATTGGTTTTTCAACTACAATGATTAATACAAGTGTTTGTTTTTATGGGGCTTTGAATTTAAATTCAATTCCCTATTTCATATTATTTATTGAATGGAAGGAATGGTATGCCACTCTTAATTACTCAATCAATAGTGGTAGGTACATAGGAGGAAATTATGGCAAAAGGCAAAAATGGAATTTTTCAAATTCAATTTTCAAGAATTATTTATTGACAGAAACTTCCATTGATATAAAAAAATCTGTTTCGTTAATTGCTTCACAATGGAAAATGATGCAGAGAATTTTTTTGAAGCCTTATAATAAAATATATTTTCTTTTGTTGTATAAGTCCGCAAGATTAGTTGTAGTAGTAGTAAACCTTAAACAATTATGTTTAAGGATTTTATTAAAAAAAAACAATAACAATTTAGTATTCCGAATAATGTTGGCAAATTCAGGGAATTTAACTTAACTTTTAAAAGTTTAATATAGAAAATAACTACTAATTTAATAGTTTATTTTGATTTTGAAAAGTAAGGATTTCGTGTTTTATTGAGATTTCCATTAACTTCCTAAAAAACATTGATCAATAAATAATAATAGGTACAACTAACCTTGACTTTAAAGAATTCCTGATTACCCAGGCACTTAGCGCTGCTGTTGCTGCTAACGCAATTTTCACATCAGTCCGTGAAGTAATTTTACTAAAATTCGGCGCCATTTCCAAAGTTAACACCTAACGATTTAATTATTATTCAAGCATCTATTTTTTAATGTACACACACGTAACAATACCACGACCACGAGCACCAAACACTCATTACACTTTCTCAGTACATCGCGATAAAATAAATTACAGCTGCAACCGAGAATGTGTTGAAGCAATCTCGACCAAAACGTAGACTTCTTTGTAAGTCAGCTGTCAGTTGTTGTCAGTGTCAATGTCAAGTTGCTGGCATGGATGCTCTGTGGTCATGTTTTCTATAGTGATGCGATAAATGATCTCATTTTAGTTCGGTACATTCTTGCTTTGTATAGTCGATTATATTTTTATAGTAGATGATATTTTTAAATACCAATGTCGTCCAGCCTTAGAATAAAGAAAAACAGTACTCTAGGCGTCCACCCCATCGCTTCGAGATTTATACCACCCAATAAACATACATTATGTAATACCTATGGCTGATGCTCCAGGGTAGCCCCTTCCCTTCTTGAACTACTTTTTCAAGGTCAAAATCGTTCCTTGACCTTTGTGAACTTTGAAAATTGTATATGTCACCGTAAAATTGTCAAATACGTAAAATACGTTATATTGTAATATCTCTAGCGAAATTGTAAAATCTCGAAATATTGTCAAACGAACATACTGCTTACAACAAAACGCATTATTTTTCGTGAAATGCATGCGATGGTAGTCAACTCACGCGGTGTGGAGGGATGGAGGGGTCCCCCTTGCCCAGTGGTACAACCCTCATGAAAAGATAATGTACCATTCCTGAGAAATATCGATTAATATAACCTAACCTTAAAACACTTTATATTCTCCTAAAAAGCGTAGTCGACGGAGGCCCGGTTTTCCGGGGGCCTCTATTTCCGAGTGCAGGGTTTAAAGGAACCTAACTAACCTAACGGGGGGGTGCCCCAAGATCCGAAAATGGGGCAGAGATACTTCCGTATGTTCAGTTGACAATAATTCGAGACTTTACAATATCGCTAGAGACAAACACGTTATATTGTAATATAACGTATTTGACAATTTTACGGTGACATACTCGTATATATGATTTTGATGATTTGAATGAGGGATTTTCAATTTCAACTTTTCCCTAGTCGCTGGATAGATGGCACTGACCACGTTACTGCAAGAAACAGAACGTCACATAATTTCACTTGGACATAATTTTTATATTCGGAAGCTTATGCAAACGAAAGTGTGAGTCAACGCGTACGTGATGTGTATTTTTTCAAAGTAGTCAGATTAAAGCCATCTATCGAGTTCATTGAAACTATTTTTTTAATTCTCAAAAAGAAAAAATCTCATTCTGTTACTACGTACCTACGTCTTACAGTCCCGAACAATATTTTAATCAACATACAACCTAGCACTGGCCTGCAAATTGTAAAAAGCGTGAGAAGATCTGAATTCGGGCTACCCTGACGCTCTCACTTGAGGGCTAAAACATTTTTTTTTTCAAAACTGAGAATTTATGTGTGATTATTAAGATGGGGTCACATAATTTTAAAAAAATATTAATTCCCGAGAAAGTTTAATCATTTCTGGCAGTGCTCAAAATAAATATCACAATTTATCTCGTATTAGAGTGTTAGACTCTAAAAACATTCAAATACAAGAAAACATGTGCCTGTGCCATAGTCTTCTTAACTCGACATCTATCTGCTACGCGAGCCTACGCCGCGTCTACGCAGCTACGCAGACCTACGCCGGCTCTACGCTGCTACGTGGGCCAGTGCAGCGACTACGCGGCTACGACTCATCTACGCTGCTACGCAAGCCCACGCCGCGCTTACTGTACTGCCCTATAATTATGATGCTCTTTGCCATGCAGCGTATATGTCACCGTAAAATTGTCAAATACGTTATATTGTAATATCGCTAGCGATATTGTAAAATCTCGAAATATTGTCAAATGAACGATCGATTAATACCTATAACCTAACCTTAAAACACTTTATATTCCCCTAAAAAGATTAGTCGACAGAGCTCCGCTTCGCGGGACCCCTTTTCCCGAATGCAGGGTTTAAAGCAACCTAACTAACCTAACGGGGGGTGTGCCCAAAGTCCCGATTATGGGGGCAGAGATACTTCCGTTTGTTCAGTTGACAATAATTCGAGAGTTTACAATATCGCTGGAGAGAAACACGTTATATTGTAATATAACGTGTTTGACAATTTTACGGTGACATATTATATACTCGGTTAGTAACTTCGTACCTACTAGCCTTTTTTTTCGGATGGGAAATCATCAAATGTTTTCGGTCTGGGCGGAGCAGGAGAGAGTGTCATACTTTTACTGACTAAAACCCATCCATGTTCCTTCCTCGCCCTTTATGTTCCAGGGCCACGGTTTCTCTTTCGAACAGTCCCGCAGCGTACCTACTGGCCCAAAATCAAAGTAAACTAGTAAAATGATAGCTCTGACTGATATCTGTCTGCAGTTATTATTGTACTAGCTGACCCACGCAACTTCGTCTGCGTCACATAAGAGAGAAAAACGAAAGGAAAAAAACGTCCCCGTTTTTGGAACATTTTTCATTCCTGCTCCGCTCCTAATTATTGTAGCGTGATGTTATATAGCCTAAAGCCTTCCTCGATAAATGGACTATCCAAGACAAAAATATTTTTTTAATTCGAGCCGGTAGTTCCTGAGATTAGCGCGTTCAATCAAACAAACAAACAAACAAACTCTTCTGCTTTATAATATTAGTATAGATATAGAGAAGTTGTTCATGATGTAGTTACTTATATTATTATTTGTTTGTGTGTTCTACTCGTATGGTGGGTGGTTTTTGTTTGTGTAATTTTGTAGTTTCTATTTTTTGTTAATAGTATGGTATGTGTTTGTGTTGATTGATTTATTTAGGATTGGTGACTCTGTACTTATTAGTTTATTTAGCATGTGTTTGTTTCTTCAAAAGAGTTTGGTAAAAGGTAAAGTAAAAAGAAAAAGACAAGCGTTCATTAAAATATATTTTTTTTATTTGTCAGCTCTTGATCTTTTATTTCTAAACTTAAAATTACAATAATTTAACTTACAATTTAGATTTTTATTTACAGTGTTTTCACATTATGGAAATGCATGGTGGGACTAGAGATCAGGTCTAATTACCACTGAGATTTAAGAACAAACTTAAAGCTAATTTCACTGAATTAGTAGGCACTTAGTCAACCTCTTCAACCGTGGGTCCAGTGTTCCCTTGTTGTCTGTATTGCTGTCCTGCTCCCGCATCAGCAGCCCCAGCTCCGTGCATCTTGCTCATGATGGGCGAACAAGCACGTTGTAGCTCTTTCAATCTATGCTCGTACTCATCCTTCTCAGCGAGCGTGTTGTTATCAAGCCACTTCAGCGCTTCATCGCACTGGCTTCGTGCTGCCTGCTTGTCTTGTTCGCTCAGCTTGTCACCAGCATCATCCAGCGCTTGTTTTACGCTGAAGATGTAAGACTCGAACTGGTTGCGGACTGTTACCCTCTCTCGCTGGCGCTCGTCCTCTTCTTTATACCTCTCTGCCTCTGATAACATGCGGTCGATCTCGGCCTGTGAGAGGCGACCCTTGTCGTTCTTGATGACGATGTTCTTGCTGCGGCCAGTGCTGTTTTCTTTTGCGGAGACGTTCAAGATGCCGTTGGCGTCTAAGTCAAAGGTGACGTCGATCTTCGGTACTCCGCGAGGCGCTGGTGGGATGCCGGTCAAGTCGAAGCGGCCAAGCAGATTGTTGTCCTTCGTCATAGCTCGCTCACCTTCGTATACTTGAATGGTGACAGCTGGTTGGTTGTCTGCGTAAGTGGTGAACGTCTGCGACTGCTTGCATGGGATCTTAGCGTTGCGCTCGACAATCTTCGTCATGACGCCACCAGCTGTTTCAATGCCGAGAGATAGAGGAGCTACGTCCACCAACAGCACGTCTTGGATCTTGGAGTGCTGCTCACCACTTAGAATAGCTGCCTGCACTGCCGCACCGTAGGCAACTGCCTCATCAGGGTTGATGGACAGGTTCAGCTGCTTACCACAGAAGAAGTTCTGCAGCATGTTCTGGATCTTGGGGATGCGAGTGGAACCACCGACAAGTACAACGTCGTGGATGGAGCTCTTGTCTAGTTTCGCATCTTTGAGCGCCTTTTCAACTGGTTCCAAGGTGCCGCGGAACAGGTCTGCGTTCAGCTCTTCGAAACGTGCACGAGAAATTCGCGTATAGAAGTCGATGCCTTCGTGCAGCGCGTCTATCTCAATGGACGCTTCCGTGCTTGATGACAATGTACGTTTAGCACGCTCCGCGGCCGTGCGCAGTCTACGGAGGGCGCGCGAGTTGTTTTTCATATCCTTCTTGTATTTGCGCTTGAACTCGTCAGCAAGGAAGTTAACGAGTCTGTTATCGAAGTCCTCACCTCCCAGGTGTGTGTCGCCGGCAGTCGCTCTTACTTCAAATAGAGAGCCTTCGTCGATGGTCAGGATGGATACGTCGAATGTGCCACCACCCAAGTCAAATATAAGCACATTACGTTCACCCTTAAGGTTCTTATCGAGACCGTAGGCGAGGGCGGCGGCTGTTGGTTCGTTGATGATCCTCAGCACGTTCAGTCCGGCGATGGCACCGGCGTCCTTTGTGGCCTGTCGCTGTGAGTCGTTGAAGTAAGCAGGGACTGTGATGACGGCATCCCGTACTGTGGTCCCGAGGTACGCTTCAGCGGTCTCCTTCATTTTCGTCAGCACCATACTGCTGATCTCCTCCGGCGCGAACGTTTTCTTTTCTCCCTTGAAGTCAACTTGAATTTTAGGCTTGCCGCAGTCGTTGACAACTCTGAAAGGCCAGTGTTGCATGTCCTGCTGAATCTTCTGGTCGTCAAACTTGCGGCCGATGAGTCGCTTGGCATCGAACACTGTGTTGTTGGGGTTGAGGGCGACCTGGTTCTTGGCGGCATCGCCGATGAGTCGCTCGGTGTCCGTGAACGCGACGTATGATGGAGTGGTTCGGTTGCCCTGGTCGTTGGCGATGATCTCCACATTCCCGTGCTGCCACACTCCGACGCACGAGTAGGTAGTACCAAGATCAATTCCGATGGCTGGCATTTTCACTTGTAATATTCTTCTTCTTATAACACTTGAACAGTTTAAACTCGATAATAATTTACTTATTATTCACTTTCTTCACTTCACTGCGTTAACTTTGTTGTTCGGTAGTATTACCGCTCCTTAACTTCTGGTCGCTTGTTTGTGTTTTCAAATACTGAATGCTTTGGCGCGCTCGTCCCCCGTTTATATATGAAGCCAATAGCGTTCGAGAACAATCTAGAACGTGCACAACGCTCCAATCAGATTCGTTCCATGAAAGAAGTTTCTTGAAGTTTTATTTTAGCCGACCAATCAGCGCTCGCGATAGAAAGAGAACAAGGTCATTAAGAGCGAGTAAGCAACAAATGGTAATACCAGCTGATAAAAACTCCCCGAAAACGTGGTAAGCTGCAGTAAGTTAAATTTAAATGTTGGCTTCGATGCTTTAAAAAATGTGAATTTTTCGTGGTCTTTTGTGTTGTATTTTTATGGTATGATGGTGTTGAGTTATTTAAATAAAAGCGAGTTACCAAGGTTAATAAAACAATCTTAATCTTTAGCTTTAAATAACATAAATACCTTTGTATGTCAAATTTAGGTACGAGCATTCTGTGGGTAACAGTCATTGATTGGTATTACATGGTTATTGTCAATGTTATATCGATGATCTTATACCTTAGGGTGATTGGTGATTTTTACCATACTTCTTTATCCGAGTTCTTCAAAAACACTTTTTTATGTTCTACGATATTCTACGAGATACGATACGATGTTCTACGAGATAAAAAAATACTTATGTTCAAATTTAAATTTAAGACGTCCCTATTCATTTTTATTTAACAGTTTTAGTAAGAAAAATCGAATCAGTTCTTCTGAAGACTATTAACGCTTCGATAAACAGCATTATACTACGCCTGTAGGTACATTAGGTTAGGCTGAGATACTCGTAGAGGTTAGTATAATATCTACCTACATTTCGCCAGGCATGTCAGTAAGTGCCATCATCATCATCATCAGCCTATAATGTTCCCACTGCTGGGACACGGCCTCCTCTCAATGAGAGGGAATGGGCTATAATCTATCACGCGGGCCCAGTGCGGATTGATAGATGTCACATGTCTTCGAATTTTTGGTTCTAGGACATATCTACCGGTTTCCTCACGATGTTTTCCTTCACCGTTTTGAGAGCAGCGGTGATGAAATAAATTACACAAAGTAATGCGCCTGTCTGGGTTCGAACCCACGACTTACTGTTCGTAAGTCGGGGCCGCCACCACTGATCCACCGCTGCCACTGTATTAGTAAGTAATCCTTTTGCCACCAACCGGGCACTTATTAACTGACAAATCAGGAGATTCTGTGGCAGCTACTGAAAATGTGCATGATGAGAAAACTCAATACAAAACACTATAATGTTGGGACAAAACACTTTACCCAACTTAGGAATCGAACAGCAGCGCTTGCGAACAACGAGGCAATCAATATAATTTTAAAACATATTATATTAATTAAAGTATAAAAATTATAGAAGATTAGCCGATTTGAGGATTTGGATTCATAGAACGAAATTAATACGTGAGCGTATACTGGTGTTAATATTACGATAAACATAAGGCGTGGTCATCGCAAAGCTTTCCACTAGGGGAAATTCGACACGGATTCTGGCCACACCGGCTGCGTTTATTGATTCTAGAACATACCAAAGTATATTGCCATCTCGCAAAACGTATCTTTTGTCTCTTTCACACTTTTGCGGTATTGCGGACGATTCTTCTAGAATTTACGGTCAATACATATGGGCATCTCGTTCTTTCTCGTAATGCTATCCCGTATTATGCGGCAAGGAACATTCTAGAACGGTTACCCAGTTATTCAGAGTGATTGTTTGTTTCCGCTAGCCCGCGTGGTCTTATCGGGTCTTTCCAACTTGTCCGTATAGTAAAATGGGTTGAGGGGCCTGCGTCTGACGCAATGGCTATATAAACTAAAACGCGGGGGGGTTTCCTCTGAGATACCTTTTCCAAGCCTAGTGGTGAGGTTCGGTTTTAATCATGTATTTTAGGATTGAGTAGTGGTAGGACCAGTCAGGCCCTTTAAAATGTAGGCACATAGCGAGTAAAAACATAGTTTTAAAAATGTATATTAACGTACGGAGTATAGCTAAAGAGGTGGCAAGTCCCGTTAGCGCATAAAATGGCGGAGTCGTCGCCCGGTTGACGAGTACTGCGTAGATCCTCTTATTTTTGATTGTATAAAGCAGGGGAAGACGTTTTTTTAAGGATAAGATGTAAGGTAAGGTATTATTTTATTATATTTTTGTTTTTATAACGTAAAGTTTTGCATAATATTGGCAGGAATTGGTTTTCATTGAAATTGCGTCACAGAACGCGATGATGTGGTTGTGTTAAATTTTTTCTACTTGATTTCGTTTCAATTTCTTCTGATGTGTCGTTTTAAAGTTATACTTCACGTATTAGATTATTAATATATGTGTTTTCACTGATATTTCGGTGTAGGATCTGTTAAAACCGGTGTTTTATATTTGCCGACATAGGTGTCCAAAATGGCGTCTTATTTGACCTTCATTTCGTTTGTTTATTGTGAATGTTATTTAATCGCTTATCAACTATAAACCAGCTGATGTTTGTATTAGCATATGGTTTGACGTTGGAATTTTCCGTGTCACTAAACAAAGTACGTACGTACAAAGTAATTCGGTTTAAAAATTATTTTTATTTTTAAAGTTATTAAGAGGTTTCAGTTTCAGACGGAAATTAGGTGTGCAATATTTTTGTTTGATTTGTTGCTGATATTTTTCGATGGCACCCACCCAACCCTTTGGTCGGGGCTCAATTAGAAAAAAGTAAAATTATGATAAGTTAAAAAACTGAAGTTCAGGAGTACCTACTTATTAATTGTGATTAAGATAGAGCGGTTAATTATTTAAGGAAAAGCGGAAAAAAATTAAATCGTCGACGACGGTGTAATCTCAACGTGAGACCTAAAACGCAAAAAATAAGTGTTATCTAAGTAGGAAATCTTAACTACGCAGTTAGGTGTCTACGGAAATATTTGGTGCAAATAAATTAAGACTATGCTAATTAAAAAAAAAAACTGAATTGTCTTATCACGTTTTCAATTACTATAGTACCTACGGGTAAGACCGTAAATAGAATTGCAGAGAGATATCTAAATGTGTGTTTTATATCTTAATATGTACCTAGGTACCTACTTATTCTTTGATGAAATATTGGATGGGAGATTGGGTCAATCGTTCCCTAAAATTTTCGATTGAGTTTACATCGGTTATAATAAGATCGTAAAAAAAACATCAGCGTTATTTTAACATCGAAACAAAAAATCGTCGTTAAATTTTCTTTCCCGAGAGGAACATCTATGTGTGTGTATTTAATCAGTGTATTATAATTACACCAACTTACTGAGTGTGTATACGTCTTTTGAAAAAAAAACTGTGACGTCATGATGCGCAACCCGCAGGGGGGCAGGGCGTGTCAGCGCATCTGCTGTAGGGACTTTTGCGATGTTAGCGTAGGTCGGTAAAACAGCTGGAAACGAACCAGAATTTATTATTAAAAGTTGGTTACTTTTATTTGACGTGACAAAGCTATTGTTGGAATTAAAGCAACATAGACTATGAATTATTTAGCTGGAATAACGAAGAACGATATTGAGTTCAAATACCTAGGTGACAAAGATAATTATATTGTGTTGATGTAGGTCGGTAAAACAGCTAGGCCCGAACCGGAATTTATTTTAAGTCGATAGCCGACACTTACCTGTGACAAAGCTTTTGTTAGGAAAGGTTAGGATTCAGAAAGTTTGGGATAAAGATTTTAGGAGAGATAAGTGTAAAGATCCCAATGTGATCTCAAAAAAGCGTCAAAGTGGAAAGGGAGGACTTTCAACGTTTTTGAAGAAAGGCGAAATTCATAGTTTTCAGGACAGTGATAGAAATGTCGTGATGTTGATTGCGTGTGTTAGTTCTTTTTTTGCTAAAATGAATGATGTTGTTTCTTTTATTCAGGAATGTTATAGTTCTATAGGTCGTAATATTAAGATTTTAAAAAAGAAAAAATAAATTAAGTCGGGAACTTAAGACCTAGGTAGGTACTCTAGACAAAGATATTGATTTCGGTTGAAGCGTGAAGTTTTGGGAAGAAGTGTGAGTGTAACAGTGCGTTCAGGAATTTAAAAATAAGAAAACTTCGACTAATAATGAAAAATATAGAACATAGACCAAAAAAGTAATCATTTGACATCGTATCAGAAGATATGAAGCCATTTTCGGATTTTTTTCGGAATCTTTTGCAACCAGAATATTATTTAAGATTTAAACAAAATTAACTTTACAGGTGTTAGTGGAATAGCGAGGAAATTTTTGTAAAAAATTAGATATTTAAGTAGATTATCAAGTGCTGAAGATATTCGTAGAATTAGGAAAGCGTTATAAAGATCTCGGTTAGTATCTATCGCAATTTTGGGAAGATATGGTACCTACTTGAAGTGCTATCAGAAAGCAGTTTTTTTTCATAGGTTGTATGATTGAGTAGCACCTAGCCTAGTGTTCTCTCTGTCGAATGAAAATGTTAAAGAATTTTAAATTAAAGACGACTCCTCTTGGAGAGAAGCATTATCTCAGTCAATAGAAGATTAGTATTGCAATGGAATAGACATAAAAATCAATCTTCAGAATCAATGTCGTGGCCGGTATGACTAGACTAACGGGAATTGTATCAGATTATATTTCAAATCTCTATTAAGGTACTTGAAATAACGCCATTGTCATTGTATTGTTAGAATTAGAAAGGCGTTTAGAGGAATCCCGTTAGTAATCCAAAATGGCGGCTAGGTAGTATAGCTGTAAACGTACTGTAAGCACGAGCTAAACAAAGTTAAGCTAAATGAAGAGGGAAGAGCATTATGAAATCTTTGGTCCGGTAAAATGTACCGAATTTTTTAATGAAACTGTTGAACTAAGTAGCTATAGTTCGTTAACACGGGAGTTTTTACCTATTTACGTAGTCTTGGTTAGACAACACAACTAGGTATAGGTACCTAAATGTATAACAAACGAAAGAGCTCACGTTAGGACGCTAGAATTGCAAAGATAGGTTTTAGGAAATATGGTTACGTGTTATAAGCTAAAAATCATAGGAGAAAATACTAATGCTTGGATTAAAACACTGTTTTAGAAAAAATCCTCGTGAGTGCGAATCCGGCAAACGTTTCCAACTTTTAAAGTCCGTTATGCATTAACGTTTTGTTTGGCGTTTTGCGTTGCGCGAAAGGTCTGATACCGGTTAGTTATTATAACCGTATTTCAATTATTTCAAATCAATTACTTTTGATGAGAGTTCCGAACAATTTTGATTCGGCAGGGTATCAAAAACGCTTCGAAACGAAATTGTTCGTTTAGGGAAAGCGAACGAAATTTCTAAGGTAGAATATTTTTAAGTTATCTAATATTTTCGTAGTCCACAGTTTATTGTAAGATTCTGACGTTAGATTTACTTGCGTGTTTTTCATGACGTGAAATTTGGACAGATATAATTTGGAAAAAAAATATTTTTAATTTACGTGCGTAATTATTTTAATTTTGTTTATTTTACAACGATTGGCTATTAAAAATTAAGTCGTGTTAAAACATAAGTGTTAGGTACCTACTGTTTTTATAATAATATTAATGGATATTATGTTTAATGTTTGATAGGAATTTGGAACTAATTTTCAAACGTATTCATTCTAAAATTAATTATAGGAATTTTCCGGAGACGCAATTACATTATAATATGTATTTACATGTATGGTTTGTTAAGTATAGCAGGTGAGGTTCTATTAATATATATAAGTATATTTGATAATTATGTTTGTTATTAACCAGTACAAGGATGTGGTTACCTAATTAATCAGTTATACTTATAAATGCGTTGTGTTTTTGTTGATTAATATTTATTTAATTAATTTAATTTAATATGAGGCATTGTTTATTGCTCTTGAACATTCCCTAATCATTTTCAACATTATCAAGTGCCTCAGTTATTAAAATAGTGAAGGCTGATATTATTATAGACTATGTATTTTTGACCATGATTGTAAATAGCATAATTTGTTCATTAAGAATCATTCTGGTGTGAAACGAGAACATAATGACATCAAAAATTGTACAAAAATTAACTTTAAATCACATATCATTAGGGGCTGGTCGTTCTTTGTTAATATTAGGATAAGAAGTTTGCTTGAACAATTAATATACTGTATTTTATCATTTTTAACACTGAATTTAGCATTCGCTTTCGGAGTATTCCGATTTTCACTTGAAATGCATTTGGGGTTTGTGTGATCTGATTACAAATAGATACTTAGAGCGTTGCTTGGGACTGTTGCACCATATTGCACTGACGTAGCTATATTTGGCTCACCGTTATAATTAGTAGGTAGGTCGTAATACAAAGCAATCCTTGAGAGGATCCAATCTCCAGTGAATGTTAGGTTTAAGCTAAACACGAGTTTGTTGTGTGTCGTAAAGTTAGTTTCTCGTTGAGCACTCCATTTTTATTCCTGTCTTGCATTCATTGTAAGCTTGAGGTTGTCCTTTTTCTTTTGTGTTTTTAGCTTTACTTAAAGCTTTTGCATATTTGTTTAAGACTTCGTCTTTTTTTACGTTTATTTTTATTAAAATAGTCCTCTCGTTGTTAGCTGGTATTTTTAACGCTTCGTGTTTACCAAATCCAATCGTATGTTGAATTTAATACATTTTCATGCATTAATAATTATACCTAACTCGGAATCCTGTTCAAAGGAACTGGCCATGTTACAAAGCAGTGTTGCAAGAAATTATAAAATTACAATATACCTACTAAGAATTTGAAGAAAAAAGTTTAAACCAATAATAGCGAGACGAGTTTTTTTACTTGTTTCTACACTGAAACTAGTTTTGTGACCTCAGCTTATATATCACACTGATTACGTGGATAATAAATAAGATTTTAAATCTTAATCTTAATTACAATTAACTGAATTTAAATAAATTAGACTATTGGTGATAACGAAGAGTTTGTTAATGTAAGTGGTTATGTGTAAAGTGATGATGTTGAAACAACTAGGGGTTCAGTAAAAATAGAGATAAAAGCACAATAACACGCTATAAACACAGATAGGTTAACAAAGTGATTTGGTGATGGCAGTACACATTTTATTTTAAATAAAGAACTAGAACTTCTATATTTAAATTATAAAAGTGATTTATCATTTAAACAATACCAAAAACGAAAATCAAACTTCAAGTAGAAGATTAACACCTAACTTAAAATATTAGAGATCAAATTGGTCAGTGTTTGTTAAATTTACGTGATTGCTTTTAGTTTTTGTGGTTGGTTTTATGTGAAATCTATTTTTATTAACTACAACACCTGTAGGCATACAACCTCTTTGAAAGTGTAGTAGTTTCTGCTTAGCCTCCCAAGTGTTTGTGAGATTCCCCATAGTGATGATGTGTGGAGTGAAACTGCAGAATAGAAGTTGTGCCGGTTTTTTTCTCAATTCTAAATCTATCCATGTTTTCTTGTTTCTCAATGTGAAGTGCATGTGGGTGATGTGTAGTGATGTCTTGTCATTTTATTATGTACCTTACCAACAAGTAAATAAAGACTACCACGGAGCTTGCTTTTCGTCGACACTTTCAGAATATTACGACGGTTTAGGCTTCAATTTGATTGCATGGGCTAGTAACCATTTGCTAGAAGTATTTTCTATTCGTTCGTGCCTAAAATTTGGTATTTTGCATGTGTCGTGAAATTAACAAGTGATTGGGATTTGGTTGGACAAAATTTTATATGAGCTTAACCTTAGGAATCTTGACCTAACCTTTTCAAATTATGACCATTATCTGCATTCAAAAGACTATCGAAAATAATTAAGACATTGTATGATTTCATGCGTATTCTGAACCGAGAAGCTAACTGGCCGCCGTCGGGTAAGGTCGTGTGTGTCGTGTCCGCTTGCCCATCTGGTACAAAAAAAACGGACGCCGTAGCCGAGCCTCAACCTTACCGCCCTTTTGTGTTGATACTGGTTTGCTAGTATTTTATATACGTACCTACTATTAATACTAGTCGTGCTGAAATTTATAATCGCGAGTGTTTGCAAACAGTGGGATCTCTGAACCAAAAAGTGCAGTGGCGTATCGTGAACCTAAATAAGATTACCAAGATAATGGCTGAAACGTTTGCGCATCCAAGAACAGTGTCACAGTGCAGTGCTAGGTACCCTGTCCACGACACCTAAAATACCACCGCGAGCAGTGCGCAGAGATTGGCGGTGATGCAGAGGTTGCAGCGTCAGCATCTGTAGCGGTGCAGCAGAAACTCGGTGAACTCGTTTAATTTATTGATCTTGAATGAACGCAGATTATTTTTCAGCCAACCAGCAGTCAATTGTGTACAATTCTGAGGTTTCCCAGCTTACCTAGCTAGGAATACCATTTATTTAAAGGCTGTTGTGCATGATACATTCCTCTATTCATAAAACCAGGCTGCCACATAATCGATTCGCTTACCTACTATTAAAAGCGCGTGTTACCTATCTCTAAGTTAGGAATCATAATAGTAATGCTTTGTAGAAAGTACACTTGATCATTTTTAAATATAAACATGATAAGTGGCCTGGCTTCAACATTACTGGAATTGTAGCCAAATCGGATTTCTATCATATAATAGGTTCACTGAGAATAGCTCCTAAGACTTCGGTCTGCGCACTTGCCTGCTACATCTGTTGCCCATAAAACTCTCAAGCAAAAAAGACGGAAGCCGAACTCTTAAAATGAATAGGACAGAAAAAAATTCGTTACGCCACAAAACAAAAGAATAGTCTGCTAAATTATTTTTATCTGCCTCATTCTGTGTCCCAACGAACACATGTCTCTAAACTTGAAAGCGTTAATTAACAAAAAAACAAACCCTGTACAAATAACAGAACAATATAGCCCAACAGAAAAACACCTTGCTCTCTCCTATTACCTACGAAACAAAAAAATGCGTAACCAGACCATTAACGAACTAACAAAGCGGCGTCTAAACACACAAAACAATGCGAGATTAATAAATATTCTGCTAAAGTGTCATTAGCTAATAAGCTCTTTTTACAGGTACGATAATAACATTTTCCGCAGGTTAAACCACCAAAAGGGTACCCACATTATAAAGAATCGCAAAAAAGCAAAAATAGCAACACATACACAACACATCCTACTGAAGCCACAACAACGATAACAAGAATGGAGCAGCACAAGCAGGCAAACAGGATTCATTATCACCAAATTTAAATATGGAAATAGTCCATATCGGCGACGGGAATTGCTTGTTAAGAGCCATAGGGCATCAAGTAAACGCCATATTTTTCCTGACGTTCGACCACCACATGATAAGAAGATCTGGCCGAACATAGCACAAGCACTCTCGGGAAACCTGCCTACTACCGCGACCCAAAGAACAACAATACAAGGATGGCGTCTGAGGTGCTGAAGATATGCAATACTTGGACCTCCACCCTGCCATAAAACTATAACAGATATTAGTAGTATCAAAATAGCAACCTGTAATGTCAGAGGCACCGCCACACATTCAAAGAAAAATAACATTGACAAAACCCTGAAAGATAAAGGGATACACATAGCATAACCACAGGAAACAAACATGAGTACCGGATTATTTACTTCAAACCACTACAACAGGCACCTTAGTGGCTCTACCAAACGCCATGGCCTCGCGTTGCTTGTAAGAAAAGACACGACCATAACCATTCAAATGACAAGAAGAAATACAAATGTCATGGCGGCAGTTGTAACAGCTCTCTGTAAAGGGCAATCTGTGAATTTGTATATTATAACATCACACGTACCAAGTATTAAGCCAACTAAGTCATTTTCCGATTTGATCAACTGCATCAATGCAAAGTCAAAAGCGTCAAACATGATCATCTTAGGAGACTTTAATGCGCACATAAGAAAGCAAGACTTGAACACCAATGGAAAAGAAACGACTAATAAAATTGGTGCCAACCTGCTGCACACAATGTCGAATAACAATGGTAAAATCTTATTACATATAATAAAAAGAGAAAACCTTGGAATAGATGCATCTGCGGACGAGCCAAATATAACTAACTACATAAAAGGCAAGTGGAGAAATAATATACCAGACCATAAAATAATTTTCGCAGATACTATTATTCTGAAACTCAAGAGGGAGAAAAGAAATCTAACACCGCATACGCTTAAACCCAACGAGAAACCAATGCACTAATCTGAGCCTGAATTCAACTACAGAAAGTACGATTATAGCCGACTACAAAGTGAGAAAATGATGAAAGAATATCAAAAGGAAATCAAAAGCCAACCGCAGGTAATAAATCTACAAAACAAGCAAAATAGCCAACTAGTCCCATGGGATTCCCTTATGAATATCATGAAATCAGAAACAGCAAAAATTCTTGTAAGTAGGCCAATCAGATCCAGAGAACATAGAATCGGGCTCGCAAAAAGCCAAGTTCATCAAAAATTGTTACCCCAGAGAAGTACTTGCAATCAAACAACTAAGCGTAGCAAGACACAATCTGCAAAACACAAGAAACAAAGAAGAAGCGAAAAATGCGAAGTACTCTTTAGAAGTCCAAGCAGAACACATCCATCACAACGAATGAGAATCACATACGATTTTTTCAGGAGACATAAAATGAACACGAAGCGCAACCACAAACAACGTTTTATACCCATGTCAAGATGGGAAGAAGAGATAAAAAGTCAGCAGGCCCACGCATAGAACTCCTACCGAAAGAGAACCCATCAGACGTAAAAGAAGAACTATAAGAAGCGGAAATAAGTAACATCATTAAAAACATGAGCAACGGCAAACCACCAGGTACCGACAAGGTGGTGTCAGAGCTGTTCAAAGCCTTGCCAACAGAAATGCTATCGGGAATTATGAAGCACATGCAGGCATCATGGGTAAGGAATGATTTACCAATGTCTTGGAACAAAACGATCCAATTTCCAGTGCCTTAAAAAGCAAAGCCAAACAGAATTAATGACTACAGAAAGCTATCTATGTGTAACGTGGGATATAGGAAATGTGCGCGCCTTCTTCAATAGAAGAACCAAGCAGCTTTCCTTCGCAATAGGTCAACAAACGACCATATGAACACACTTAGGAGAATTCTGGACGAGGAATGGAGAGTATTCTGGCGTTAGATATCGAAAAAACTTGATACGCTGGACCTAAACTCACTTAGAGACATTTTAGTTACCAGAACTAACTAATTTCTAACAAATAGAATCATTAAGGCATGCATGAACGAATGCACCTGCATAAAATGGTTTGGGCAGCAAACTAAAAGGATGCACAAAGACAAAGGAGTCAAACAGGGATGCCCGCTAGCCCCACGATTATTCACCATAGTAATGGAAGATGTTCTCAGAACACTAGAAGAAACAGAATCAAACACTGTTTTACGGAAGATATCCCGTAAGTGACAATATAAGTGAAGAAACAGAATGCCTTCATCTAGACCATGACCATGAGATTCAACCTCCTATTATATTGTCATTTGCAGATGACGTGATAATAGCAACAAATAATCTCAGTGAACTGGCCGAAATAGTTACCAAAATCAAACCGTTACTGGAATCAGTCGGACTCCACATTGATGAAACGAAAACAAAACTAGTAACCAGAGACGTACACAGAACCGATACCCGAAGTCTAATCAGAATTGGAGGAACCATTATTCAACCGGTAGACGAAATCAAGTACCTAGGCACGTAAATAACATCGACACTTAACAGAAACCACACAGTCAACGCTAGATGCAAACAAGCAATGCGTAACTCCAAGGCCTCAACATCCTTCATAAAAAAACCAAAAATGAAGTGAAAAAGCATTTTATAGATAAGCCACGCTTATCTATAAAATGGTCATAGAACCTGCAATGACTTACGGTCTTAAGGCAGCGACACTCATAAAGGCAAACCGATAGAAACTCAGAAGATACGAAAGACTCATTCTTAAAGATATGATAAAGAGTACGCGAAACCTTTCGAACAAAGAAACGCGAAATTCTTATGGGAAAAACAATAAACAAAAAAATTAAATGCCTACGGTCACAGATATTATAATACTTCGTACTACGGTTATGCTACTTCGGGCACATCCTCCGGCGACCAAAGCCGCACTAACTAAACGCAGCTATCAGATACAAGGCAAAACAGCTAAAAGTTGGAAGACCAATATATATATATATATATGTATGTACATGGAACGAGTCACTCCAACAAGACATGGAATATTTCAATATAAACAAAGAAGAATGGATTCAGCTAGCAGCAGATAGAGAAAAAATCAGATCAGGCACCCAGGAAATGTACTAGCTTAGCGAAACTGACAGCGAAACACATACTACTGACGATGAAACATATACGCGAACATAACATTTCATCGCAATCACCAGAAGCCAACATGCCTCTCCAATGCCAGAAGAGAACAATGAAACGAAGATTAAATCACCAATGCTCATTCCTATGGATTGTACCTGTCTTTACCACTATTCCTATATTGGCTCTAGGCTGCATAGTCGGTCGATTGTGCCCGACTGGCTGCGGTTGGTCGGGCTTCCTCTCCCATCCCAGAGCATGTCTTTCCTTACAAAATCGTGCCCCCTGGTGTATCCGGCTTGTCCGGGTCAGGCTTGCTCCTGGCTGGGTGTGGTGCTCAATCAATCAAATCAAATGTATGATTTCATGCGTATTCTGAACCATTAAAATGACTGAATACAGTAAATTGCGAAAATAATAAAGCTATCGAAGCAATTGTCAGTGTTGATGATACCATTGAAGAAAAGAACAAAGGCCAACAGATAACAAACTACTATTATAGTAACAACAAAGAAATGTTTGATCAACATTGTATTGTTTTTGAAGAACAATGATGTTAAGACAGGGAGGCATTCTGTTTAGATCGTAATGAAAGGAATGAGAACTTGCAGTTGGTTGTAGCTGACAAAGCAAAAATGAAACAGTCGAATACTGTAATTAACAAATTTCAAGCTGAAATAGCTAAGCCTGATAAAACTGATACAGCAGTTAAAGCTTTATATAAGAATACTAATAATACAATTACGAGTACTTCTACATGTAGTTGAAAAAGCTTAAATAAAACAGTATATCACTGTAATCAACGAATTTTAACCTGAAATAGCTAAGCCTGATAAAATTGATGAAGCAGTTAAAGGTTTAGATAAGGAAACTACTAATACAATTACTTGAACATGGTAGAATAGTGGAACTATGTACTAGATACAGTTGATTGATTGATTTGATTGATTTGATTGATAACATGATAAAAGATAATGACTAACACGAATCAGTTAAGCATGTTTAAACCGATTTCATATTAGTGTCTGCACGCATTGTATTGAAATCGAGATGCATTCAAATGTAGAATACATACAAAGCACGAATTATTTATGTCAGACCCAGACGTTTTAATCTCAGACAGGTTCAATTTTGCAACAGCGACATTGAAAGTTAAGAGAACGCAATCGAATAACTTGCAGTAAAAAATGGAAGTTAAAGAAAAAAAACTGTGTTAAACACAGATTGGTAAATCGAGCAGTCAGATATAAATTGAAAATATAAAGCTACTGTTTGAGAAACAGTTTAAGGCTTGGACCAGTTAATATGGGCTAGAATCTACTTTAAATAAGTGATAGAATTCATTTATTTAACCTTTCATACGATGAATGTAAAGTTTAGAACACTACGCAAATAATAACCACTATTGAGTATAATCAAATGAAAAAAACGTCACTGTAACATTCATACAGTAGAAAGCCTGAAACAGTAAAAACATAAGCTAGTGTCTACTTTAGATAAGTGATACTTTCGAGTAGAGGAAAAAACAGAACTTAAGTCCGATGAAAGTTCGTAAAAAAACCTAATTTAGCTATGAAAAATACCAATATGCAAATGAAGCTTATTATCATAAGGATTTTGTGTTTCAAACTAATAAAACAGAATTTGGAAGTTTATGAACATGACACCAAAAAAGACTTACTTATCTAAAAAATGAATGTATAATAATTTGAATTACAATGACAATAAACCTTGAATGAAAAAATAAGAAGAAAGGTTTCATGGATTATAAAAGCGTTAAATTCAGCCTTCTAAGCTTTTTAATAGCTACGTAAAAAAATATCGTTATTAAGAATTGTTTTTTGCACGGATTGCAAAGTAATGAACCTGTTACGTTTACGATTCTTGGAACCAATTTTCTGGTTACTCAATTCTCTTGTGTTGCTTACAGAGACTTTGATGAATTATTATTGATCATGAATCGAACTTAGATGGATTTTAAATCCCTGAAAAAATCTTAAACGAATTGAGCAAGACAATTTTCAAAATTTTCCAGTAGGTTTTCTACTCGTAAATACGTGGTGAAGTATGAAGCCGTTTAATATGATCAACCTATTATGTGGGTTTATATTGGGTAATATTATTAGAATGAAACTATAATTATTATCATAGAATGGAACTCCTATAACCATATAATGAAACTCCTATTATCATAGGATGAAACTACTATTATCACAGGATGAAACTAAAACTACTATTACCATAGAATGAATCTCCTATTATCATAGGATGAAACTGCTATTATCACAGGATGAAACTACTATTACCATAGAATGAAACTCCTATTATCATAGGATGAAACTCTTGTTGCCATAGAATGAAACTTATTGGAGAATGACAATGAAATAATGTCAAGCAAAACCTCGTATACCGTTTA
Source organism: Xestia c-nigrum (assembly GCA_916618015.1). Lineage (NCBI taxonomy): Eukaryota > Metazoa > Arthropoda > Insecta > Lepidoptera > Noctuidae > Xestia > Xestia c-nigrum. The sequence continues at coordinate 20,323,152 of OU745257.1, read as the reverse complement.
TAAAATATTGAGGTGCGTGTATTTAAGAGGCAAGAACTACTTCTTGATTTAACTAGTAACGTTCCGAAGTTTATTAAACAATTCACAAAGATGAATAATGCGAATCTACTTTTAATTTGCAATTTTGACCCTAAAAAATTTGCAACTTTCGTATCAAAGAATGATCATAAAATGTATATTGTATGATGGAATTGAATCTAGCACATGTTTAATTTTGTGAATAAAACCTTCCTTGGCAGTCGTTTAAAAAGAAGTCCCTAGACGAAGGTATTTGAGCACTCGAATATTGCAGAAAATAAATTAAAGGTGGCGTAAGAAAGAAACAGATTTGCAATGCCATAGAAATAGCCACGTATGTAACTGTTGAAATAAAACAGCCTAACCGTAAATAGAACAAGTTAATAAAAAAGCGTATATAAGAGAAACCCTTAAGATACTCTGTGAAGAAACCGTTTTTAATGTAATGACAGCCAAAGACTGTAGCAATAGACAATTACAAGAAACATTTGTGGCCAGTATGATAAACCTTCTTTTAAATATTAAGCCATGGAAATGTATTTATTTGCTCCAACATACCACGTATTGATTTACTGAATTAGAAACAGACTACATAATATGCATATTCAATTGAAGAAATAGACAATGGTGCACAAATATCATCATCCCATCGAAATATAACATAGCAAAACGCCGATAAAGTATATTATTTTATCATACAAATGCTAGACAGTCACTGCTTACTGATGCTTGCAACGAAAAACTGTGTTACGGAATATTCCATTAAGATTCAGAGCACTCACTGAAAAAGGTTTCGAAAACCATTGCGAAATATAATGCAATATAATTATATGTCAGCATAATTCCTTTGTTGGTTGTTGGATAGTTTGTAACCAAAGCAACGTAAAATAGAAAATCGTAGAAAGGAAAAACGGATTATGAAATTATAACATCGATGCCAGTTCGTACTTGTGAAGTAAGGATCGTAAATATCAGGAAATGAATCGGAATACGGATCGAATCAGATAAATTTGCTATAAAAATTAAGGAAGAGAAGGAGATTATGATATAGTTTTATGATTTATTTATTATGGTTTACATTACTATGAATGTGTTATTTTTTAAATAATTGTTTTCTATTTGATGTTTCAAATAAGTAAGAGTAGGTAGGTACCTATAACATTTACTAAATTAATTGATTTCAATTTATGTTGAAAATCATATGTCGCATAAGATGATGATAAAATCTCCAGATTCCAAAATGATTGATTACGAGTAGGTACAAACAATTTATGTATTTTATTATTGGCTAAATGGTAGGTTGCGTATCAAAGATCTTAGGTATCTCGGACAGGGAAAGGTTATTTTAAACTAGTTTGACCTTGTTTGCTTGTTCAAACCCAATTTTTTGCCAAAAACTTTCGGAGCCTGGAAACAGTTTTAACAGTAAGTTTTGTTTAATCTATTTTTTTGTATGTTAATACTTTGTGCGGAAAACTGAAAATTCGTATTTTAAAACTAATAAGCGTAAACGATGTTAATTAACCATAAGGAATAATGATGAATAATTGTGATAATGCTGAATCATTGTGATGAATCATGTAATCAAGGTCAAGGTTTTTGCATAACATCATGCAAATGTGAACATGGGGTAGGTGTACAGTAACCAGCTAGTAGAATACAAAGATATATTGCACAAATATCAGCAATACCAAGGTTCTGTTGGTCGGATACTTGATATTCTAGACCAGACGTCGACATTGCGAATTACGGTTTGAATTTAAATAAACTTACAAACAAATTATACAGTTGAAGTGAAATTGTAATACGAATAATATAACGAATAAGATTTAAGAGATATTCATTCTAAATTGTAATACAAATAATATAATTAATAAAATTTAAGAGTTTAATGAATAAGATTTAAGAGATTGGAAGTCTAATGCTGACAAATAGTCTACGGATTTACGTTTATTTCGATTTTACGGGTTTATTAATAGACGTTTGATTTCTAAGAGACATAATGTCCTAAAGCCAAGGTTAGGTGGTAAACAGTGGACACGGATCACGATATAGCCATCCAAATGTAACGAATATAGGACAAAGATGGTATAGTCTAGGAAACGTGACAGCTGAAGACAAAATGTCAGCGAAAATATTTAATTAGGTGTTCGGACGTTATACAGTGAGTTAGTACTTGCAAATTCTTGTGCAAGGACTATTTATCATTAAATATTGTGTAAAGCATAGTGCAGGTTCTCTTTTTAAGGAGGTATCGTTGTTTAACTAAGAAGTATGACGTGTGAGTGATATCATTATAACATAAAACGATGCAATAAATATCGCAAAAATGACGAAGAGCAATAAACATGCCTAGTTGCACATTATGATGCAATAGATATTTTACAATTCACGATGACGACATTCATGGTGACAAGTAGGAAGTTTTGTGTGGGTTAGGGAATGACGAAGCAAATGAAGTTGGAAGAGGAACTAGAAAAAAGAAACAAAGTTAATTCTAAGATATTTTATAGATAGCCATTATAAGAGTGAGGTTTACAACACTGCTGGATACAAAATAAGTTGTAGGTAACATTTTGAGACTATAAGGGTAATTATAAATATATTTGGTTCTAGGAAATTATGAGTGCTCATTTATTAAGTAGAAGTACGGATTTCTTTGACGAAACTTGTAATGGACATTAGAAAGCAAACTGATTTTTTTAAATATTTTCATTGTTTTGGTCAGTTTTAGGTAAATTATTGTTGCTTATTTATTGTCTACAAATACGGATTTCTTAAATAGTATAGTGAAGAAACTTCTAGTAGTAGGTATTAGTTTTTATTGGTGCGGAAAAAATCGAATTACCTACAGAAATGTTTTAAGGCTAGAATTGAGTCTGATCTTTATGGTTAGCGTGACGGATTTTTAATATTTTTGGCTAGAATCACGAAATTTCTCGGATGTAAAATATAGCAGGTAGGGTTATAAAAAGCTGAATTCGTGATGCGGTAAAATAGCTTCAAATAGCAATATTTAACTTTTTATTTTTGAGTAGGTACCCGTGTGGCCGTGTGGTGTTTTTGGAATATAAAATATTTGACTGGTTTATTAAGACTGACCTTGTAGCTTCGAATGATTTCTAAAATAAGAAACGAGCATAGTGCCTAGAATTATAGGGTGTAAATATGTAGTTATGGACGAGATTGAACATCCCTAGAATTATATGGTTTTCGTGTTATGACGACATTGACTGAATCGTACCTAAGTATAGCGAAATGTTAGCGAGCCTAGAAGAATAGGATGTTCGTGGGGGATTTATGAGAACCTGGAATCATAAGGTGTTAGGTACTGATGATAAACTAAATTATGAAATAAAACAATTGAGCCAAGTTTGTGAGAACAACGAGGTTTAATAAAAGTTTGTTGTTGAAATGTTGTTGATTATAACAAATAATCGTAGGTACCCTAGTGGTGTTTCAAAAGCGAAAGGGGAAAACAAAGGTCTGTTAAATTAAACAGACGCGTGGTTCAAAAGATGAATAAAACTAGGAGTAGTATTCACCTGAAAAATGGACTGTATTGTAGTATAAAAATGCGAAGTTATTTCTTAAAGATGGCGTCTAAATATTATATGGAGATAATGGGCTAGCTGACTGCTGAATGGATATTTTCGTACTTATTTCGATCAGTGACTAACAGGAAAAGGGTTAGGGCGGTAAAGGGATTGCAGAACACTTACGCTTGTCCAGCTCTCACCGTTATTTTGAGTTTCTTATCTTGATGGCGGATCTTCTTCCGCGTGCACGCGGTCACAAATAACAAAATATAGTCCTTGAGGGTTGCTTGAGTGTCCACCACAGTAATTCCACTTCACCGATATTACGACAATAGCGAGATCACTAGTTAAGAGTTAGATTTGGCCAACAAATTATTTAAAATCGATTCTTTCTTCTAATGCGCGCGCGCCATTGCGACCGGACGTAAGGTTGCAAAAAAAGTGAAGTGAGGTACGGGGGAAGGATTAGGGATGGGACATGTCACTGACTAATGAAGTACGATGAAAATAGTAAGGTGTATCAAACAATATCGAACATCCCCCCCGCCTTGAAGGAACCCCTTCAATAGAGATAGAACAATAGAGTATTAAACTACAAAGTAAAGCTAAAGTTAATGAGGCAAAATTAAGACAAACGATTACTACAAACTAGGTAAGCTTTATGTATGCTGGCTGAACGATTATTGATTTGGTAATGGACACAGCTTTACGATCGGTCTTTTAAGTACACCGCTCTTGATCCTAACTTCAACGACGCGAGTTACTCCATCCCTTCCAGGGAACAACTTAGTGACGACACCAAGAGGCCACTGAAGAGGAGGTGCATTCTCCATGTTTAGTAACACTACTGTGCCGACCAAAACTGGATTAGCTGAAGTATTCCATTTCTCGCGACATTGGAGATTGTGGAGATACTCAGACTTGAAACGATTCCAGAATGACTGGACAAGAGAGTCTAACAGCGAAAATCGAGTAAGCAAATTAGCTCGTTCATTGTTGAGGTCAGCCGCAGGTAATAAAGAAAGTGGTGCGAGCGAAAGAAAGTGCGCAGGCGTAAGAGCACTTGGTTCAGAAGGGTCGGAACTTAGCTGATAGAGAGGACGACTATTAAGAATCGCCTCAATTTGAATAAGGATTGTGTTCAATTCCTCATAAGTCAGAATCTGAGTCCCGATGACTTTAAATAAATGCGATTTGACGCATTTAATATTGGACTCCCGAATGCCCCCAAAGTGAGGCGCACTGGGTGGATTAAGTTTCCAAGCTATACGATTGTTTGTTAACTCGTGAGTAAAAGTCTTAAAGTATTCCTCAGAACGAAGAAATGTATTAAGCTCGCTAAGATAAGCCTTAGATGCAACAAAGTTGGTACCGTTGTCGCTGTAAATACATTGACAAGGACCACGACGAGATAGAAACCTTTTGAAGGCATCCAAAAATGATGCCGAACTAAGCGAAGAAGCAAGTTCTAGATGAACTGCCTTGGTTACTAGGCAAATAAAAAGGCACAGGTACGCCTTTTGGCTGCGTACACCGCGCTTACGAGAAAAAGTTACATTGAATGGCCCAGCAAAGTCTACACCAGTGTGTGAGAAGGCTTTGCTTTGCTCGACACGACATTCCGGAAGATCAGACATAACTGGAAATGTAGGTTTTGGATTGAGTCGAAAGCAAATATTACAACGATGAGTACGCATACGTACGATGCGACGAGCCGATAAAATCCAAAACCTTTGTCTAAGAATCGATAATAACAAATTGGGACCTGTGTGAAAGTGTTTAACATGGTAAGCGTCAATAATAAGTTCGATAATATGGCCATTTCGAGGCAAAAGAATTGGATATTTTTGCGAGTAATCCAACGACGAATTAGCGAGGCGACCCCCTACACGCAATATCCCTTGATCTAAGAAGGGGGAAAGTTTGCGTAACGCATGAGAACATAATTTAGAATTTTTAAGTTTGTCTATATCTTCGTAAAAATACGTGTGTTGTACAGCCTTTACAATAGTCAATTCTGCGAAGTCCAAGTCTGACGCTGTTATGCAATTATTGCGTGGGAGCTTTTTTATGAATCGAAGCATGTAAACTACACATCTAAGAAATTTATCCCAGTTCGAGAACTTTAAACTTAGCGTTATAAGGATATGTTCAGGTTTATTTTTCAAAGCGAATACGGCTGACTTCTCCTCAGGCATTGGAGTAGAAGTAAGAGAAAATTCCGAAACAGGCCAATCATCGATTGGAAGCGATGCCCACGGCGGACCAGTTAACCAAAGTTCATGTTGAACTAATTGTGAAGGTAATAGTCCACGCGACAGACAATCCGCGGGATTTTGAGAACCCGGGATGAAACGAAAATAGTGTGACGAGAAATATGTTTGGCACTGGGCTATTCTGTTAGCTACGAATGTGTTAAACCGATGAGGAGAAGAATGTACCCAGCACAGAGCAACTTGTGAATCCGAAAAAGCATACACATCCTCGATAGGATGTCGTTTTGAAATAGTGTCATAAGCTACCCTTAGTAATTTAGCCATTAAAAGAATTCCACAAAGTTCAAGCCGAGCAAGTGTTACAGTTTTAACAGGAGCGACTTTAGATTTCGAACATAACAGCCGAACAATGGGTTTCTGATTATTATTCAAAACATAGGTATAGACAACGCATCCATATGCCTTTTCGGATGCATCGGAAAACGCCAAGAGATAAAGTCGAGAATGCGAATCAACGCCCAAATGGCGGGAAAACGAAAGACTAGAGATTAATGGTAATTCCGAAATAAACTGATTCCACAAACGGAGAACAGCTTCTGGAGGTTGGTCATCCCAATCGAGTTTGAGAAGCCAAAGTTCCTTGATAAGTAATTTTGAATATAGAATAACAGGACCAACAAGACCAAGAATGTCATACAAGCGAGCTGTGACAGACAAAATCGCACGTTTAGTACCTTCGGGATTAGGTGGCGTGACAGTGAATTTAAACGAATCAGAAGATGGCAACCACTGAAGGCCGAGAATTTTGAACGAGGTGTCCGTGTCGAAAGAGACTGATTCCGATTGGCGGTGAGTATCAGGAATAGTACCGAGCAAGTCAAGAGAATTACTCGTCCATTTCACTAGCTCGAAACCACCACGTTTCAGAAGCTGGATTAGATCGGATGCCATTCCGACCGCTTCCTTCAGGCTAGAAGCGGAGGAAGCTAGATCGTCCATGTACATGTCACTTTCTAACACGCTGCAAGCGTGAGGAAAATTATCACGCTCGTCATGAGCGAGTTGTCGCATAGTACGCAATGCTAAAAACGGCGAAGAACGAAGACCGAAAGTAACGCGATTAAATTGATAAGTCTCGATTGGAGCGTCATCCGAGAAACGATATAAGATTCTTTGATAAGAACGATGCGAAGGATGGACCTCGATGCAGAGGTACATTTGACGAACGTCAGCGAAAAAAGCGAATTCAAATACACGAACCTTTAAAGTATCTGAAAAATATCATTTTGCAAATTGCAGCCTGTATGCAAAACGTCATTAAGCGACAAACCGGAGTCTGTTTTAGCACTAGCGTCGAGTACGATACGAAGTTTTGTCGTTGATTTATCCTGACGTATAACGGGATGGTGAGGCAAATAAAATCCTGACTCGAGACAATTCTCCGGCGGGACGAGCGACAAATATTTTTTATTGAGATATTCCGTGATAACGGCATTGTACTCCTCACGTAATCCAGGAGACCGCGCGAATTTACGTTCGAGAAACAAATATCTACGCTTTGCAGTTATAAAAGAATTGCCAAGCTGATCGACATTTTCCTTAAAAGGCAGATTAACAATATAACTTCCATCGATATTTCGAGTAGTAGTAGATGTATAAATATCTTCGCAAACCTGTTCTTCAAGGCTTATAAAGATTGTAGAAGGCACTTCTTCTAATTGCCAAAATCTCTGAAGCGAATCATTAATTTGCTCATGTGTTAAAGCGCAGAATGAAAGAGTTGACTGAGGTGAAATTATGGTGGGTGCATTTCCCATTAAAATATATCCCAAACTAGTTTCGATTGCTGTAGGCAAATTATTACCAGGATTTATTTTATTAAATAACAAAATGTTGCAATATGAATTGACACCCAAAAGCATGTCAATTTGTCCGGGTGAATGATATTCATCATCGGCAAGCGGTAAATTATCTAAGTAATGAAGTGCGTTCACATCAATAAAAGCGTTTGGTAGCTGTGACGTAATCTTGTCGACTACAAATGACTGCGAGCTATACTGTGTCCTAGCGTCAAAACGAGATGTAAACAGAACCTTGGTCAAGCCCAATATACGTTGAGATGCACCACCGATGCCTTGAACTTCAACAAACCGATTTTTATTCGAAACAAATAACGATAGACGTTTACAACACGAAGCTGTGATATAATCACTCTGCGATCCGGAATCAATTAAACATCGTACGAAATGCACACGATTATGTTTATCGAAAACCTTTATTTTTGCGGTACTCAACAAAGTAGTTAAACATCTATTATCAAAAAAGTCACGAGCAACACCACAAACAGATGTACTATTGTCATTCGATGGCGAACTAGATTCCACTCCGCTTACGCTTAAGGTGCGGTCAACCTGTTGAGAGGTCGCGGGAGCGGAGGCGACAGCGGGCAAATTTGATGCATTATTTTGCGAACCAGATGAACCAAAATGCAAGATTGAATGATGTTTGGACTTACAATGACGACAAACACTTTTTGAAGGACATGACAAAACCTTGTGCCCGTGATTTAAACAATTAATGCACAACGAATTAGATTTCACAAAATTAAATCTTTCCTGAGGGGTCATCTTTGTAAAATCAGAACAAAAGTATAGTTTATCATGTTTGTCTGACTTACACATAATACAATTATCGGCTTTCTGAGCGACAAAAGCTTTTGTGGATTTCGGTTTTGAATTAGATATATTTTTAGTTTGGCCATCTTGTTGAGGCTTGGAAATTATAGGACTAGAGCGTACTATTTTATCTTGTTCTTTAACGAATTCAACTAAATCATCATAACAAGGCATGGCTTTCTTGCGATTGCTCATTTCGAACAACTTAACTGTCTCGGAATCCAATCTTTGCAATGCGAGATGTAACAAAATAAAGTCCGTAAGATTTCCCAAATCGACCTGCTTGAGCGCCCTAACTGCGGTATCAAATGTGTTTATAAATGACTCTAAACCGGTTGTAGATTTAGCAGATATAGGTTTAAATTCTAATAGTTGATTTAAATATGACGCGGCAAGAAAACGCGGATCATCATACTTATCTACGAGCGAGTTCCATAATATTTTATAATTCTCTGGTGTAGGTGGTATCCCTGCACACAAAGACGCGGCGCTGCCAGTCAGCTTACTAACAAGAAAATGAATGCGTTCCGAGTCAGACAGTTGCGTGTTATCATGAACTACGCGCTTAAACTGATTATAAAATAACGACCAATTACGAATATCGCCATCAAAGGAAACTAAATCGATACGAGGTAATTTTGGGAAATTATTTTTGTGAGTTTCTTTTATTTCAGATTTTTCTATTTTAAGTAAATTTACAACACGTTGAACCCGACAGTATAATTCCTCAAACGAAATCCATGATTGGTAACTTATAGTAGCATTAGGATCCACTTTAATAGAACACGTATTGAAGGCGTCTAGTACGCTTTGAAATTCATTACGTAAACTTTGAAGATTTGCGACATTATTTAAAAATGACTCCCTACAAGTTTCATCATTCATATCCTGCTTTGATAACTCGAATATATTCTGCATACGTTCGAAATGTGCATTTCGTTTAGCTTGTAATAAGGCTAATTTATTTTTATTGTCGTCGTTCGACATGATTATAAACAATATGTAAAAAAATGCGAATGTGTAAACTAAAAAGGTGACGTAAGTATAGAAATACGTTATAATTGTGTCTTGCCGTATAAGTTAATGAAATGAGTAAACAATTTACCTATTTCCAACGCGAGAGTAACCAAAGTAAACGACAACGATAAGTATGCGACAACAACGAATGGGCCTTTCAGATAACCTTAGGTAGGTATGTATGCAAACCACCAATAAGTAGGTATTAGGCTTACTCAATTACAAACAACGAGATGCTCCCGAATAGAGCTCCTGAATACAACCTTAACGACTTATAGGTATGTACTAGGACGAATAATATTATGTATGAGTAAACACTAATGTAAGTACTTACTTAATAGTATTACGAATGAACGAACGAAATGAAATTAAACGACGCGGCGACGTTCAAGACACAATTAGCTAATAATATGTATGCAAACGAAAGATATAGATAATTATCGAATATACGAATAGCGGCACAGAAGCCACAGCTACGTTTATACCTACGTATATCGGCGCGCGCTTTCGACTACGAACAACGAACGAACTAAGTAGATAAATTATTATGAGTAGGTAGTTGACCAATAAGTGTACTTAAAACACCGACTAAATAGATTTTTCTAATAGATGTGTGTAATATTACGATATTGAACACGAAAATATGTAATAATCGGTTACGAATATAGGCTCAGCCAGCACAACAATGAATACCTAGTAGTAATAGAATTCAACAGAATATTTGAATGAGTACCATTTGAGTACGCATTTTTTCGGGATTGTTCGAAATTCGAATTTTAAAATATGAACTAGTATTATCCGGTTCGATTGGACCAAAAAATATGGTGTTTCAAAAGCGAAAGGGGAAAACAAAGGTCTGTTAAATTAAACAGACGCGTGGTTCAAAAGATGAATAAAACTAGGAGTAGTATTCACCTGAAAAATGGACTGTATTGTAGTATAAAAATGCGAAGTTATTTCTTAAAGATGGCGTCTAAATATTATATGGAGATAATGGGCTAGCTGACTGCTGAATGGATATTTTCGTACTTATTTCGATCAGTGACTAACAGGAAAAGGGTTAGGGCGGTAAAGGGATTGCAGAACACTTACGCTTGTCCAGCTCTCACCGTTATTTTGAGTTTCTTATCTTGATGGCGGATCTTCTTCCGCGTGCACGCGGTCACAAATAACAAAATATAGTCCTTGAGGGTTGCTTGAGTGTCCACCACAGTAATTCCACTTCACCGATATTACGACAATAGCGAGATCACTAGTTAAGAGTTAGATTTGGCCAACAAATTATTTAAAATCGATTCTTTCTTCTAATGCGCGCGCGCCATTGCGACCGGACGTAAGGTTGCAAAAAAAGTGAAGTGAGGTACGGGGGAAGGATTAGGGATGGGACATGTCACTGACTAATGAAGTACGATGAAAATAGTAAGGTGTATCAAACAATATCGAACAAATAATCGTAGGTACCCTAGGTTTACATATCGGATATTCTAGTGAGTCCTAACGTTTGATAGAATTATAAAAGCTCAAAGAACCATTCGAGATGGTCAGATTCATGAGGTTTAATGAACAATTTATGATGATAACAATACGTAGATGTACAGACAGGATAGACGGAGTAGGTAGAGACAGCAAATGGGTGTTCACGTGGCTGTAGTGAGATGAACTATGCGCTTGATAGTTCATGGGACATTGACGAGATTAAATGAACCTGGAATCATAAGGTGTTAGGTACTGATGATAAACTAAATTATGAAATCAAACAATTGAGCCGAGGTTGTCAGAACAACGAGTTCTGATAAATGTTTGTTTTGAAATGTGGATGATTATGACAAATAATCGTAGGTTCCCTAGGTTGACATATCGGATATTCCAGTGCGTCCTAACGTTTGATAGAATAGTGATAGCTCAAAGAACCATTCGAGATGGTCAGATTCATGAGTAAACAATTTATGATGAACAACAATACATTGAAAATTTGATATACAAACAGGATAGATGGAGTAATGACAGCAAATTAAGAGCAAATATAGCTCAGAGTAATGACGTTTAATCGTAGGTTCCCAAGGTTTACATATCGAATATTCAAGTGTGTCCTAATGATTGATAGAATTATGATAGCTCTAAGAACCATTCGAGATGGTTAGATTCATGAAGTTTAGTGAACAAATTATGATGATAACAATACGTAGATGTACATACAGGATAGGCAGAGTATTGTCGACAGCAAATTAAGAGCAAATGGGTGTTCACGTAGCTGTAGTGAGATTAACTAAGTGGTTGATAGTTCATGGGAGATCGACGAGATTGAATGTACCTGGAATCATAGGGTATTAGGTAATGACGATAAACCAAATTATGAAACCAAAAAATGAGCCGAGGTTGTCAGAACAGCGAGGTTTAATATAAGTTTGTTGTTGAAATGTTGTTGATTATAACAAATAATCATAGGTACCCTAGGTTTACATATCGGATATTCAAGTGAGTCCTAACGTTTGATAGAATAATGAAAGCTCAAAGAACCATTCGAGATGGTCAGATTCATGAGGTTTAGTGAACAATTTATGATGATAACCATACGTAGATGTACAAACAGGATAGACGGAGTAGTTAAAGACAGCAAATGGGTGTTCACGTGGCTGTAGTGAGATGAACTATGCGGTTGATAGTTCATGGGAGATTGACGAGATTGAATGAACCTAGAATCATAGGGTATTAGGTACTGACGATAAACTAAATTATGAAACCAAAAAATTAGCCGAGGTTGTCAGAACAACGAGTTCTGATAAACGTTTGTTTTGAAATGTTGATGATTATGACAAATAATCGTAGGAACCCTGGGTTTACATATCGGATAGTCAAGTGAGTCCTAACGTTTGATAGAATTATAATAGCTCAAAGAACCATTCGAGATGGTCAATTTCATGAAGTTTAATGAACAATTTATGATGATAACAATACGTAGATGTACAAACAGGATAGACGGAGTAATGACAGCAAATTAAGAGCAAATGGGTGTTCACGTAGCTGTAGTGAGATGAACTTTGCGGTTGATAGTTCATGGGAGATTGACGAGATTGAATGAACCTGGAATCGTATGTGTGTTTGGTACTGATGATAAACTAAAGTATGAAATCAAAAAATTGAGCCAAGTTTGTCAGAACAACGAGTTTTGATCAATATTTGTTTTTGAAATGTCGACGATTATGACAAATAATCGTAGGTACCCTAGGTTTACATATCGGATATTCAAGTGAGTCCTAACGTTTGATAGAATAATGATAGCTCAAAGAACCATTCGAGATGGTCAGATTCATGAGTAAAAAATTTATGATGATAACAATACGTTGAAAATTTGATATACAAACAGGATTGATGGAGTTATGACAGCAAATTAAGAGCAAATATAGCTCAGAGTAATGACGTTTAATCGTTGGTTCCCTAGGTTAACATATCGAATATTCAAGTGTGTCCTAACGTTTGATAGAATAATGATAGCTCAAAGAACCATTCGAGATGGTCAGATTCATGAGTAAACAATTTATGATGAACAACAATACATTGAAAATTTGATATACAAACAGGATAGATGGAGTAATGACAACAAATTAAGAACAAATATAGCTCAGAGGAATGACCTTTAATCGTAGGTTCCCCAGGTTTACATATCGAATATTCAAGTGTGTCCTAATGATTGGTAGAATAATGATAGCTCAAAGAACCATTCGAGATGGTCAGATTCATGAGGTTTAATGAACAATTTATGATGATAACAATACGTAGATGTACAAACAGGATAGACGGAGTAGGTAAAGACAGCAAATAGGTGTTCACGTGGCTGTAGTGAGATGAACTATGCGGTTGATAGTTCATGGGAGATTGACGAGATTGAATGAACCTGGAATCATAGGGTATTAGGTACTGACGATAAACCAAATTATGAAATCAAAAAATGAGCCAAGTTTGTCAGAACAACGAGGTTTAATATAAGCTTGTTGTTGAAATGTTGACGATTATAACAAATTATCGTAGGTACCCTAGGTTTACATATCGGATATTCAAGTGAGTCCTAACGTTTGATAGAATTATGATAGCTCAAAGAACCATTCGAGATGGTCAGATTCATGAGGTTTAGTGAACGATTTATGATGATAACAATACGTAGATGTACAAACAGGATAGACGGAGTAATGACAGCAAATTAAGAGCAAATGGGTGTTCACGTAGCTGTAGTGAGATTAAAATTAAGTGGTTGATAATTCATGGGAGATTGACGAGATTGAATGAACCTGGAATCATAGGGTATTAGGTACTGACGATAAACTAAATTATGAAACCAAAATACGGGCCGAGTTTGTCAGAACAACGAGGTTTAATAAAAGTTTGTTGTTGAAATGTTGATGATTATGACAAATAATCGTAGGTACCCTAGGTTGACATATCGGATATTCCAGTGAGCCCTAACGTTCGATAGACTAATTATAGCTCAAAGAACCATTCGAGATGGTCAGATTCATGAGGTTTAATGAACAATTTATGATGATAACAATACGCAGATACACAATCAGTATAGGCGGAATAACGACAGAAATTTATTAAGAGCAAATCAAGCTCGGAGTAATGACGTTTAATTATTATTAACTATGATGAAAATACGTGGGAATACTATCATAGGATGTTCATCGTAGGGTGATAGGTAGAGAGTAGGGTAGGTGGAGTATTGAGGTTTGGTAAATATTGATGTTGATGATAATAAAAAATGTACCGTAAATATACAAATAGGGCATTTAAGTGAGTTTTGAAATATGGACCTGTTTCTCCTTTTCCTCCAAAGTAGTGTGTGTATGGTGAAGGTTTTCGCATTTTGCTTGAGATTAATGCTGGTTATAATTTGTGGATACACAATCATAGGATAGATACACGGAATTATGACTAACGAACTATCTAAGGTAGTTAGAATAATAAGGTTATATTTAATCATTCATGATGAAATAATGCAACCTAGGTAGTCACAGGATTTTGAAATGTGATCGATTGATGTAGGTACCTTTTGATTGTAGAATCTTGTAGTTCTGGGATACTGGTGTTTTGTAATATAATAGGATAATCAAGGGGAAATTATGAAAGACGAAATTATGATAGCAAGGAACGAGCTAAGGTGATTAGAATAATTGGGTTTTATAAAATCATTAATGATGAAATAATGCGACCTAGGTAGTCATAAGGTTGTAATGCGATCCATTGTCGTAGGTACCTGTAGTTCTAGGGTACTGATGATTCGCTATATAAATAGGATGATCAAGAGGGAATTAACGAAAATCTAAATTTTGACAGCAAAGAACGAGCTGAGGTTAGAATAATAAGGTTTTAATAAATCATTAATGATGAAATAATGCGACCTAGGTAGTGATACGCCTTAAATGCGATCGACTGTCGTAGGTACCTGTAGTTCTAAGGTACTGGTGATTTGCTATAAAAATAGGATGATCAAAAGGGAACTGACGAAAGACGAAATTTTGATAGCTAAGAACGAGCTAAGGTAGTTAGAATAATAAGGGTTTTTTAAATCATTAATGATGAAATAATGCGACCTAGGTAGTTATAAGCTTGAAATGCGATCCGATTGTGGTAGGTACCACCTGTAGTTCTAGGGTACTGGTGATTCGCTATATAAATAGATTGGTCGAGAGGGAACTGACGAAAGACGAAATTTTGACAGCAAAGAACGAGCTGAGGTTAGAATAATAAGGTTTTAATAAATCATTAATGATGAAATAATGTGACCTAGGTAGTAATAAGCCTTAAATGCGATCGACTGTCGTAGGTACCTGTAGTATTCTAAGGTACTGGTGATTTGCTATAAAAATAGATTGGTCGAGAGGGAACTGACGAAAGACGAAATTTTGACAGCAAAGAACGAGCTGAGGCTAGAATAATAAGGTTTTAATAAATAATTAATGATGAAATAATGTGACCTAGGTAGTAATAAGCCTTTATGCGATCGGCTGTCGTAGGTACCTACCTGTAGTATTCTAAGGTACTGGTGATTTGCTATAAAAATAGGATGATCAAAAGGGAACTGACGAAAGACGGAATTTTGACAGCAAAGAACGAGCTAAGGTAGTTAGAATAATAAGCTTTTTTTAAATAATGAAATAATGCTACCTAGGTAGTCATAATATTGAAATGCGATCCGATTGTCGTAGGTACCTGTAGTTCTAGGGTACTGGTGATTCACTATATAAATAGGATGATCAAGAGGGAACTGACGAAAGACGAAATTTTGACAGCAAAGAACGAGCTAAGGTTAGAGTAATAAGGTTTTATTAAATCATTAATGATGAGATAATGCGACCTAGGAAGTCATACGCTTGAAATGCGATCCGATTGTGGTAGGTACCTGTAGTTCCAGGGTACTGGTGATTCGCTATAAATAGATTGATCGAGAGGGAACTGACGAAAGACGAAATTTTGACAGCAAAGAACGAGCTGAGGTTTTAATAAATCATTAATGATGAAATAATGTGACCTAGGTTGTAATAAGCCTTATATGCGATCGACTGTCGTAGGTACCTGTAGTTCTAAGGTACTGGTGATTCACTATATAAATAGGATGATCAAGAGGGAACTGACGAAAGACGAAATTTTGACAGCAAAGAACGAGCTAAGGTTAGAGTAATAAGGTTTTATTAAATCATTAATGATGAGATAATGCGACCTAGGAAGTCATACGCTTGAAATGCGATCCGATTGTGGTAGGTACCTGTAGTTCCAGGGTACTGGTGATTCGCTATAAATAGATTGATCGAGAGGGAACTGACGAAAGACGAAATTTTGACAGCAAAGAACGAGCTGAGGTTTTAATAAATCATTAATGATGAAATAATGTGACCTAGGTTGTAATAAGCCTTATATGCGATCGACTGTCGTAGGTACCTGTAGTTCTAAGGTACTGATGATTCGCTATATAAATAGGACGATCAAGAGGGGAACTGACGAAAAACGAAATTTTGACAACAAAGAACGAGCTAAGGTAGTTAGAAGAATAATGTTTAATTCAATCATTAATGATGAAATAATGCGACCTAGGTAGTCATAAGTTTGCAATGCAGTCTATTGTCGTAGGAACCTGTAGTTCTAGGGTACTAGTGATTCAAATTCCATACAAATAGAATGGACGAAACAGAGGGAACTGACGAAAGACGAAATTATGATAGTAAAAAACGAGCCGAGATGATCAAATTAGTGAAGCTTCGTAAACGGACATGAGAGAGATTGTCGATCGTAAGATTTTCATGAGGATAAGGATGATATTATTATTAAAGGAAGTCATAAAGTTGAAATGTGATCGATTGTCGTTGGTACCTTTTGCTTGTAGAATCTTGTAGTTCTAGGGTACTGGTGATTTGCCATACAAATAGGGGTACTGAGACTGACGATAGTTGGAGTAATGCCGTTTAATTGAAATTTTTATGATGATGATTGGTCAAAGTAATCGGAATAAAGTTTAATACACATAAGTAAATATCTAGCGTTTTTACAAAAACGGGAAGTCTTCTGATAGACGTAATTATAATACCAAAGTACGAGCCAATTTAAATAAATAGATATATATGGATGAAATATAATTATAAGATTTTCATGTGGAGACGGAGGTTAGACGCAAAGAATAAGCCACGAAGACGGTTAATAATAATTATATTTTATAAAAATAAATGTTTTATGAACTTAAATTATACGTTTAATGTATATTTGTGTGTACTGTGTACACGTTACAATGTAAATGGAATGTAATAAGATAGTGTTATGAGCATTAACATGTTTAGTAAAAATTAACCCAATTTCAATAGGCTTTTTAGTTCATAAAATGATTACTTGAATGTGTTTAATGTAAATGACTGCTGGCTAACGAAAAATTAAAGTATAATTTAGAAATGGTTATTATATAAGAATATTACTAAACGGAATTAATTAGGAAGGTGGTTATAATTTCACAGAAACTGAAACCTTATTTTAAGACGTTGCGTTCTTAAGGAATGGTGTATATCCAATTAAGAACCTGAATTAAATTTTACAGTAAATAATCTGAAAGTTGAAAATTATAAATTATATTCTAAGAGTGTCGCTGCTAACAAAAATTGATTAATTTAGCCAAGAACGGCGAAGCTATAGGCAGATAGAAAATTAATGCATTTAATATTTAATTAGGTATATTGAAATTAATCGGTATTTGTTTACAAGGACCTAAATTGTAAACGTATATTGATCTACACTTAATAACTAAAAAGGTTTAAGGTAAAAAAAAAACAATTATTTTGTTGGCAATATTTTAAATTAATGATATTTTATAATAAAGAATTAGATTAAGACAATTTATGTGCAATAACATTCTGATAAAACAAAATCTATTTAAATTAATTATAGTAATACGATTTCAAAACTCAAAACCAATAAGTTACTACTACCCTGTATCCTTTGTCATTATAGGACAGTATTGATAAAATTAAAAAACACCATGTAATAAAAACTGAAATTGCAGTTGTATACCAGTTTTATAATTGAGATTTATTGAGATATATTCTGTTTTTAAAAAGAATTCGAAAGTTTGATATTTTTTCTCAACATGATGAAATAATATTGATGATGAATAAAATTTAACCTAAATTCAGGTGGCACTTGTGCTCGTATTTATTACGATTTTACGTTATCCACGTTATGTAATACATATATTCATCTAGATGGATTAAAAATAATATATAAAATTATTAAATTGTAGGTGGATTTAAAAATCTTTTTTTATTTTTGTTAATTATGCCTAAGTTTATTATGTCTTATTTAATTCGGAATAGTTTGCAGGTTTGTTTATTTTAGGTAACAAAAAATAACAAACTGTTTTAATTGGCTAACTGTTTTAAGCGATCGGTATTTGTTATTATGTATTTTAATAATAAATGAATTGCAGTATATTGTAAGCAAAGGTTTTGATGTGGATAGGCTGTTTGGGTTGTTAGGGATACCCTACTAAATAAAAATATATGAAAAATGTTTAACTCTATCAGTACTTTTTATCTTATTTAACAAAATATATTAACCTTAATAATTTGGTACGTTTACAGTATCCTGCAGTCTATGTTATATAATTTTAATAAATAAATATTTTTTCAGTTTATTATAAAAAAAATAACAAGTTAATAGGACTTTTAACAACGAAATAACAAAATATTCAATAGTTTTTAATCAAGGTTACTTCTTATTTTCAGACTCTGTTTATAATATTTTTAAAACATATAATATTTGTCATTGGCACATTATGGAGTGTTTTTTTCAAAAGGTGCGTAATTTTACCATTTTTATCAGATGACAAAAATAAACAAATGATTGAGTGCCTTGTGGCATTATGTCCCCATATTTACCACTATTGTACCTGAAGTTTTTATAAATAAATGATAATTAAATCACTTTTGGATTACAACCGAAAATACTATGTTTCAAAATTTTAACAACGTCGTAATATTATCGATATACGTTTTGCTTAGTATGTACAATTGTAAATGTAAAATAATAATTAACGTATACGTTTTAGGATTTGAAATAAAAAGCACCTTCGTTTTTACTAGAAAATGATGGGAAAGTTACTATTAATTTTTATATTATAATACGTACCATTTAAATTTCATACAAAATATGTTAACCGTTTATCTCTAATTTTTATTTATATTGTCTTTTATTATTTGATGTAACTATGTATTAAAACCAAGTATGTATGCGCATAAGAAAGTATCTACTTTGAATACTTTATAGTCAACAACCAAACATTTATATTAACTAATTAATAAACTCATTCTTTAATATATATTTCAATATTTCGATATAATAATATATTTTTGCCTTGCGTATCGACAATGCAAGATTATCAGTAACTAAAAGCAATTAATAATTAATAATATTAATATTTAGTTTGCATCTGTATTTACTCAATCTGTTACAGTAATAACAGTTTTATAACCATTCTGTCGATGTTTCTAATAATTATTTTTATTGCGAATAATTCCGTGATACTTAGACATTTACAAAAACTAATGAATTTATTTTTCGCGGTGTTTGAATTAAACAATATGTAAAATTGTAATTAAAATTTATATTGTAAATATTTATTCCCAGAAAAAAGAAATAATGATTTCATATATCATACTATAATTTATGGTTAGTTATTAGAGAAATAACGATAATTACAGCCAAACGTGGCTACAATATCGAATTAAATTATAACTAGTATTAAAGAAAGACATTTTAGAATTTTATGACGTTTAAAATGTAAAATAAAATTTAAGATTTAAAAACCACGTGCGAAATGAGCATGGCCACTTCAATTAAACTTAAGATTAGGATCAAAATAAAACTAACATCTTTATTAATAAATAATTGCTTCGTTCGTATCCTTACATATTTTTTACAATGTTCTAAATTATCAGGAATCCATTTTTTTCTCTTTATTTATTTTTCTATTTAAGAATTTTTAATATTTTTGTCTCGTGAACAGGAATGTTTGTGCATCAGTGACTGAGAAATTAGCAGCCACGCTTCGTGTCTTGGGTTAGCAAATATGTAATATAATAGTTTGGCTGGAAATTTGAACTCGTACAAATACACAGCCAGACCAGGTTTTTCTCGCAAATGAACATCAATATACTTTTATTTATTTATGATATACAAAGTCAAAATATCACGTTATTAGATAAATCCGAATATTAATAACAAATAGTGATAAGATAAACAATAAGATTTTCGGCAAGAAAATGAAACATTCATTGGATTACAAGGCACTCTCAAAATGCCAAAACACGTACTAAAAAAGGACGAAATATGCGCAATCAAAATATAATTTTCTTTAATTTACGTATTGTTTCACAAATTATAAATAGTATTTTTTTTATAAATCTAGAAGCAAAGTTGTGACGTTTGTCACATAGTATTAATTTGTAGGCTGAAACGTGACTGGGCAGAACATCAAATTTGGTGCAGATAGGGTTTGACTGATGTCGTTGCGTACGTTCACTATCTTTCAAGATCCCACTATTTCAACAAAAACTACAACGTAATGCAACGCAACTGACATGTAACTCCTGAAATAGGCACTATCGACCAAAAAGTACTTAAATATGCAAAAACGCTACAACGTGTTTTATGCAAACATGTAAATGCATATGTTATGGACTAAGTGATAAATTGGGCATTATACATAATGACTGGGCATTATGAAAAGTACCCAATATGAGAGTGCAATTTGATAATAATTATTCAAATAATCAAATTGACCGGGCATTATACATTTTGTCCATCACCTTTTGGGCAGAGTAATACAAACATATTTAATTACTATTTTTTTTTTATTGATAATGTCATTTAACTTAAAATACTTAAACTAACTAAATATTAAACCATTTAAATAATCGGGCTCATTATTTGGATTAATTATCAAGGACTTCTTCATTAAGAATCCACTAGTTTTTGTGTTAACACTGAGTTACGAATGTAAAACCCACCCAGTGTTGCCAGATGGAATCTGAAGAAATCAGTAGAAAAATTAAAGTTGTACGAGTAGCAGTAGATCGAAGGAAAAGTCAGTAGATTAAAAAAGTCATACCCACATGAGGTAAAATGGACGGAGTAATGGATGGAGTCTATGCTTCTCTTTTATTTGCCATGACTTATTTGACATAAAAGAGTGTCTAAGGAGTTTCTGGCCAGCTCTTCTCCATACAGATCTAAGCTATACGGCGAATTACAGTACTTTCACAGTTTTAATGCATTGTGACTGGAACTGTCAGTTATTGGTCGGTATTGCACACAATACAGATAAAAAATACCGCAAATTTACAAAACTTGTTGAATAAATGTCATGCTATTTAGGCGACAATAACTAGATGATCGTATCTGATTTGGAAAAAAAACAAGTAGATTTCTTAAATAATATCAATCAAGGAAGTAGATTTTTTTCAAAACAGGTAGATCTACTGCTAAATCAGTAGATCTGGCATCACTGAACCCACCCGCGTCCGTCCGTATTCGCTTACAATGCAAAACTAAATAAAAACAATAGCGCTTGAAGTCCGCCGCACGAGCCGCACGCTGAATGGCGGTCTCTGATTGGTTAAAGCGTGCCACGCCATGCGTGCCTCCCTCCCCGCCCTCACACCGCGTCAAATTTAGCTTTATTATCAAATTGCCCAATTATCATGTAGCAATATAATAATGACCGTGCAATGTGATAAATAATGTGGTTAAGATAGTTTTAATCACTTAGCCCGATAGCGCCGGACATTATTCATAATGCTCATACATTATGTATAATGCCCGCATTAATCACCTGGTCCATAACACATATAATCCAATATTAAGTAATAAGATAAAGAAGGTCAAATAAGAACGGCATATAAAACACCGTAATTGCGTTAATAGGTAGGTCATTTTTATCAACCACATCTTAGGTAGGAAATCAATATAATCCATAGGACAAACGGGCACGCTTTCCAGAAATTGGAACTTATTTATTTGCTTGGCATACTTTTTAAATTGATAGATAAAGTAAGTAATTACGTAGGTATATTCTTTATAGCGTCTGTTTTTGAAAAAAAATTAATTTTATAATTAGATTTAGACAGATTTAGGTATGCGTAGGATATTTTATGTTAAATAAGTAGGTAGGTGAATAAGAATAGGGCAAAAATACATCGGTTAACAAATATTATCTTATAATGGATTATTAGTACCTAGAGGTAAAGAGAAATAGGTAGCTAATATCTTATAACAAATAAGATAGGGTTAATTATGATTTCTATTAATTACTCATCTATTATTGTTAAGTTATAGGATTCTATGTTTTGACAAAATATGTTACGTGAAAGGATTGCTGTCGTTTTGCTATCATTTATTTATTTACTGCGTTCTCGTTTTTGTGGAAAATTATTGAAACAAAATATCGAAAAGGTATTCTCCACTCTCGTACATTTAATAAAGAATAATTCATTTTGGGCTGGATCTTATTAGATATTAACAATATTATTTATACGGAAACAAAATAACATTACAATGTGTATTATTAAGTAAAATATTATAAAATTCGATATCGTATAAGGTGTGTAAGGAGTACAATTACTTTAATATACAAATGAAAGAATATCTATGAACGATTAAATAACCGTTATAAAAATATGTTAAGCGTAAATATTCAAATATGATATATTTATTCAAAGCTTTTCATGCCCAAAATATTATTAGGATAGTTTGTTAGGCAGGGATTTCTTTCAAAATTTCACGCTTGTAGGCTAGGTAAATGGACACTTTAAGATACATACACACAATCGAACCTCTAGACGAATGCACACATTTAATTTTGTTAAAAATCGTGGTAGAACCGGCACTATCCTAATCATTCTCCTATCAGCACTAAGATAGTTTAATTGACATGTTCAAGTGGAATAAAGACCTTTTTCCAAACTCTTTTTGCGCAACCAATTCGAAAAGCATGAACAGTATTTCACTACCTACATTAATTATTTCTTTTGAATGGAAATTTGTTTCTGTATGTGCTTCAAATTGTTCAAATGTGTAGCATGCTGGTAAATTCCACAACATTCTTGGTTTATTTTAATTGCAGTTCTGAAATGTGGGTTTGCCTAATTTTGTCTAGTGTTCGCGTGAAGTCTGTTTTATCTTCTTTTGCTTCATGGGGTTGATGTAAAGCTGTACATATTCCTTGAGAACGTACGCTTATTGTTACTAATTTACATTTTAAAATGTCTAATAAATTTTAATATTTATGTTCGTATTTATGCATTGGGGTGTTGTACCACGCTTTTAAACGCAAATATGAAATAATACAACATACACCCATTTAATATACACGACACTATTCTAGCGGGATCGTTTTAGATTTAGATACACAAGTTTTATATATATATATATAAGTATATATTTACACTGCTCGATGAGATTAACGTTTAAAATACTTATGTAATATATATTTTTCTTTAATATTATTTCAGGAGCTAAAATTAACTGTTCACGTATTTAATGCCACCGCTTTTCCTGCAGACCCCGTAAGGTTCCGTCGTTTACAACATGGCCGCCTGTCCCATCTACAAAACTATAGTCACATAGTTTCATCAGTTTGACTCGTTATCGTGGACGACCCAGGATGGACCCTAGATATTCACCAGTATTAATAACACCTCCGTAATTTAGAACAAAATAATTAAAATTCAAGGTACTATTATCGTTTTTTTAATTTCTCTTATTTTTTTTTGCGATTTCACTAACGTCATTGGGCACTTGTTAAGACCCTTATATTTTTTGCTATTTGGTGCCCAATTCTGCTAATTTTTACAATGTCGAAGCGTTCTTAAAATTGTCTCTTAGTGAACTAATAAATTATTGTGCGTCCGAGTCTTCGTACCTAGTATGTATAGCAGAAACACTGTTTCTAGACTAGCTGAACAAGTACATGACCGACTACATTCGACAGTAAAATCATTAGCAGAATTAATGTTTTAATCATTCAAATGAAACATAATTCTTAATATTGAATCCACACACTAATAGATTTATGATTAGCACTCATTTTTACGAAACACTTAGCATGTTAGAATATTTTAATGCCTTTCATTTATAAGATGGTCCAAATTTCGCATCACCTGTTATTATCTGTGGGTTAGCCCAAGTAGAGGACAGACACACTTGTCGTAAATCCGAGATGCTTAGTGTAAATGTTAGTGTTAATTTATTGTACTAACTCACTTTAACGTATATATCGCCTTCAGTCTAGAACAATCTCATCTAACACCAAACTTTAGGAACACGGACTTAGATTTAACTATTGCAAACTTATTTAATTTTTCAGATGTTTTATTATTATGTTGGCGGCGTCAGGCAGGCTTATTATCAGCGGATCTTAGGCAGAGATGTTAGTTTCAAAAGTCTGAGAACAAAACTTGGCAGCAAACACATGAGGCGAATATGAGATTTATCTGACTAGGTAAATTAGGTATAATTTATATATATTCACTAGCTATATATCTTTGTAATTCAATTGTTTCTGAAACTGATAATTATGTACTAGGAAAAATAAGTCGTTCAATGTTTAAAATTAACCGTAACAATCAAACTTGATTGCGCTTATAATTTTTAGCGAGGGGTCAGAAAATATTTATAAACATGGTTTATTCTCATAGTTTATTTGTATTTCATTCACATCATTAAGTTGCGGTACATGAATTAGAGATGTAAGTTGATACGAACGGAGTTCCAAGAATGTATTGTAGAACTAAAGAGTTACGATAGGTATGAAAATGAGCACATTAAACCGGGCGATGACTTAGGTTATTTTATGATTAGGATACGTTTAATATAATCTAATATTTATCACATTCAGTGTTTGACATCTTACAATATGCTAGTTTAAAATCGAAGTAAGGTTAGTAAGTTCTAAGATTACAACTTAGATATTATGTACTCATTGCAGCTGTGCAAACAGCCACGTTAAGTTAAGGTTTCTTCGAAATATGATAGTATTAAGTTGTAGGCTTTAGATATACTTATAAGCTTGTGTTAGTTGTAGCCTTGGTTAGGTAGGATGGTAGCCCCTGGTATTTAGGGTTTAAACAGGCCGTAGATTCAGGACGTCCGTATTTAGACTCCACAAAACGAATCTGGAAGAAGCCTAATTTGTTGGCAGGCTTAGATTAAAACTCCTAAACTCTCAGGCGTGGCTTTTCCTAGCTATACTTAGGAAAATAAGTAAAATATAGATAAGGTTTAATTAGGATTGTATTGATAACATTTAGAAATAACTTGCAGTAATTACTTAGAGGTCGTATTATGGCTGCTATTAAAATGTGTTTCTTTGCAATTTATATCGTTAATTAACTTTAAATTACAGCAGTGTAGCAATTAGGTGTTAGTTTTAGACAAGTCATTCGCTTCGGATTGTATGCCCTTGATTGCAATTTTCTGCCAAATAACAACTTAAAGGAACTCGATAAAACAATCTGGAATTCGCACACTTAATCAATAATTTGTGTACATTTTGATAAAATATTATATTTTTGTACTAAAAATTGATCTGTCGTATTCGAACATAATTTTATATCTCGATTGTACCTATCTGTCCCCGAACAAACTTCATTACATTTTTATTGATAAAATGTTAGTTTTTAAAATAATAATTTGAAAAAGTAAATTCATGGGCGTCTGTAAATCGTTGTAAATTTGATTAATAAATCATTAGTAATCAAAAGCATTAATTTTGTTTCTCTTTGTGTACTTAAATACTTACTATTTCCCAAGACTTTTCTATTCAGTTTTCCCAACAGAATACACATTCCTGTTTCAGTCTTAATATTTTTTTCATATTTTACTGCACAATCTAAGTTTTTATAAATTTAAATGTAATAATTATAAAATTTATAAAATCTCTCTTAAAAATATTTTCATTTTTGACATAAGTATGTATTTTTGAATTATATGTATATTGAGAGGTTATTTTATCGATTCGAAAGTAAATATTAACTTAGTTTCAACTTGAATCGACTTGCTATAAGTATGTATTTTATTATTTGGTATACGTAACTTTTGTAACAAATTACCTCCTATTGAAAATAACGATATTGACATTCGGACATCGTCAAAAATACTAACATGAGCAATAAATCTGCATTTTTTATTCAATTGGACATAAATACAAATATCGAATGCAAACTACGATAGGTATATAATAGGTACCTTCAATACGATTGCATTTTTCGCTGACTGCATAGGCAACATACACAAACCCATAAAACATCACATACTTATACTAGAAAATAAGAATTATATATATTTTATAAACCTTATAATATACCTTAATTTAAGAAATCTATCGTCAACTAAACAGCTAAAATAATAGTTTAGGTGGCGACTCTCGAAAGAGTTGGTATTCGTTCTAGTCAATCAATTAGGCAGGTAGGATAAATTTTTACAAAAAAATAAAAGAGTTAGAAATTAAGGTTATCATAGGTAGGTTTTTTTTTCTTTTGAAATACGAATACCTTATCTTACTAACTTGAAATAAATTCTTCCCTTTTTCAACATGTTTTCGATTCTCTTTTATAGGGACTTTGAAAGGGAAAAGAATAGTATTTCTTGAGAAGTAACTGAATTTAGAGTACCCAAGTAATTATCTTATTTACTTAGAACTTTTTTGGGAAGGGGAGGGTTTTAGCTAGATATTCACAAGTGTCTTCCATTAGTAACTTAACTTTGCGGCATAGATTTGGGGGTAAAGGGTTATAATTTTTACTCAATTTTTGGACTGACTAACACGACTTTTAGAGGACATTTCTTCCCTATACTAACTTGACTTTATTGTTAATACATATTTATAATGATAAATATATTTAATTATTAAGACATATATTTTTTATAATTTATACAATTTTTTGGGGTGCTTAGGTAAATTATAACAACTTGGACAGACAACATTTTTTATAAGTCGACCCCTCTCTTTTCAATTTCAATAAAATGTCTTAAGATGACATTTAATGTAAATGTTGACATAACATGTCTTCAACATGTACTAAAGTCCCGATAGGTCCCCCTGACTTAGGTAACTACCACGACAGCGTGGGTTGCATTTATAATTGTAAAATTAAAAAAACAAATCTACTGAGTTTCTTGCCGGTTCTTCTCAGTCGATTGTAGGTTGCGAACCGGTGGTCATTTTTTAAAAACACCTCCTCAAGGTGAAAAATAAAAAGAAACGAATGTGCAAAGAAATACTATAACGTTGAATAATAAATATTTTTTGTAACCCTATCTGCTGTTTTAATTCTAATTCCCTTTACCGTTCAGAGAGCCAATGAAAAATTTAAATATTTGAGACTTGCAAATTTTCGTTGTCCTTTGGTTTTTCATTGGCTCTTTGCTTTGCGTAATGATCCTTTTCAAAAATAGAGATGACATGCCTTTGCCAAAAATAATTTGGAATACTTACTTACAATAACACAAAACTACACACAACACAAAATACACACATGTCATCTATGGAGCTGCTTGAGTTCCAAATCTGAAAGGAGGCTTATGTCCCAACAGTGGGAGCGTTGTAGCCTCTTTACACTTTTGCTTATGGGCTGCCCCTGGAGACGATGGCTGCGGAAGGGTTCTGCTTGGTGAAGATGGTCATCGTGGTGGTGGAAGGTTAAGGTGAAAGCGTCAGGGTGGTCCGCGAAATTCAAATTTTCTTACGTTTTTTAGCACTGCCCTGCGAATTCCAAACATAAATAAATAATAATAAATTCATTTATTTTCTCTCACAATGGTTTTGTAGCACATAACAGTTTAGAACTATACAAATTCACATTGTGAGAGCTGGTGCCTGAAGTAGGATTTAAAAAAAACCTGTATTACAGGTCACCAGGCCCCACTTAGTGGCATCATAAATAGAACGGCAGAAAGCATGTTTTTCTACTAAACAATTATAAACAAAAATAAATAAATGAAAGGAAAAAAAAAAAGGTAATAAAATAAAATAACAAAACTAATCCTAGGGTGTGTGTGAAATGTGAATGTGTAGGTGGATGGTGGTGCGTGTGTATGTGAATGGTGTTGAAAGTGTTGATAGTTATTTGAGATCAAGTATTATGAAATTGGGTGGAGCAACTTTTCTGTGTCATCATAGGAAAGAGTTTTCAAAAATTCTGTTACTTTTTTCTTACATATTGGTTTGTGCAATGAATAAATATTTTGACTTTTGTTGATGACATTATATAGATAATCCCCTAGGTAGCAGAAAAATTTATGGGACTGACGTAGACGGTAAAACTGTGTATTGCATACAGTACCCTTTCTTCGCTTATCTTTCAGTAGATCCAAATCATAAATCAGCTGCGAGTGCTTCTTAAGGACTGTATGCAGAACGAATGTTTGTCTTATAGACAGTACATCCCACTTCTTATATAAGTCGATTGTTGGAAATCGGAAGGGAAGACCCGCAGCAACCTTAAGAATGGCCCGTTGAGCTCTTTCCGCCTCCATCAAGTGCGTTTTAGCAGCACCTCCCCAGGAGATGACACAGTAGTCAATAAGCGACTGACACAAGGCATAATAGACCATCTTGATGGTACGACGGTCAACTACATGTCTTAAACTCTTAAATATGTAAATGAGTTTGCGCAACCTCGTTACCAGTACATCTATATGTGGTTTGAAGCTGAGGAATTGGTCTAAAGTAACTCCAAGGTATTTGATGTTATCTGTCCTTTGAAGGGAGGGACAAACGCAAGGCTGGTGGGTTGACCAACACGTGTGAGCCGTGATTGACAATGAGCGTGGAGGTAGAACGTTTGACCGATGTGCAAATGCCACGTATTTGGTTTTTGTGACATTGAGAGTCAGCAAATTATTCCGCAACCATGCAACAACCCCGTCAAGCCCCTCCTGAGCCACACCAAAGACCTCATCCCAGCTATCACCACTAAAGAAAAGAGCAGTGTCATCAGCGAATGTAAAAATTTGACCATTACCAAGGTGAAGCTGGCACAGCTCGTTGATGTAGATCAAGAAGAGGGTCGGTCCGAGTATACTGCCCTGAGGCACTCCAAAGGTCACAGGCTCATCGTTACTCACCATACCATCAATTCTAACTTGCTGTTTCCGGTTAGATAGATAGTCCTGAAATAATTTTAGTGGAAGACCCCGTACTCCCATATTTTCCATTTTTTGTAATAAGAGTGGGACAGAAACTGTGTCAAAGGCCTTAGCCAAGTCCAGAAACACCGCCAGACAATTTCTCTTCTTATCAAGATTCATTATGACCGAGCTAACCAGTTCATGTACCGCGTCATTGGTAGATTTACCACGCCTGAACCCGAACTGGTTAGATGAAAGAAGGTTGTTAACTTCAAGGAACTTAATTAGCCGGTCATTCATAAGGCGCTCCAGAACTTTTGAGAGCGTTGGAAGAATAGAGATGGGCCTGAAGTTGTTGACACAGTCCCTGTCACCACCTTTGTGTATAGGTTTTAAAATAGCTAATTTAAACGCATGTGGAAATGTCCCTGTAGATATGGCGAGGTTGCAGATGTGGGTAACAGCGGGAGACAGCAAGTTTGCATATCTTTTCAGGAACCGGCCCGAGATTTGATCAATTCCGACAGCACAGTCATCCCTTAAACCTTGAACGATTTGCAGGATCTCAGATTCGTCCGTTGGGAGCATGACCAAGGAATGAAGAGGACCAGTCTTCGCGTTATTATCAGCCATGTTACTGAGAGGGAACGAATGGGGACTTATTTTCTCGGCTAGGTTGCGACCAACGTTTGCAAAGTAACTATTGACTTCATTAATACTCTTATCCGGATTGCCGCTTGAGATGAGACAGGAGGAATGATCTGTTGCCCTGTTGGATCCGCTAATTTGTTTTATAACATCCCATAGCTTCTTTTTGTTGCCACTTGCGTTCTCAATCTCTTTTTTTTCATAGTTTCTTTTAGCTTTCTTTAATAGTGAAGTGCAGAAGTTTCTATAACGCTTGTAAGTTGTGTGAAGGATATCGTTATTTGGGTCCCTCTTCAACTTTTTATACAAATTATCCCTGTTGCGCATGCATTTTAAAAGCCCTTTTGTAATCCACGGCTTACTGACTAGTTTCCTTTTAGGTATTTTTACTACTTTGGAGTTATCTTTTATAGCCCTTGACAGACAACCCACTAGCAATTCAGTTGCTTTATTTACATCGCTGCATTTTAAGATGTCTTGAAAATCTGAATTACGCAGGGCCGAGTCCAGGTTATCATAATCAATACGGTGACTAGTCTTATTTGAATACTCTAGCTGAGACTTGTGAGCAAGATCAAGGGTAATGGCCACACTCTCGTGATCAGTAATAGATGATTCGACTACAAGGCATGTAGCCCTCAATCTTGATTTAACCATGATGTGATCCAGGCACGTTTTCCCATGTGTTGGTAGTACATGACCTGGGAGCATGCAGTGACTAGCTAAGACATTAAGGTATTCGTGAGATCGTTTATCTGGGCTATTCATGACTATATCTATGTTTATGTCACCGCAAAGTATTATATTTTTGTAGCTGCTTAGGGAATTGAGGAGTGCATCGAGGGCGTCAGTAAAGTTGCTAGTGTTATGTTGGCTGGGAGGGCGGTACATTCCAAGAATGCAAGTATCTGAATTTAATTTAAGTAATAGACAGTTTGCGTCACTAATTGGTGGTTCTTCAACTGACACTTTGAGTTGTTTTTTGTAAAAAATTACGACTCCTTCATTTTGTGTCCTATGCAAAGTAGTTGATGCATAGTTATAATTGTCAAGGATGGGTATACTCTTGGCTGAGCGTAGCCAGCATTCGGAAAGCACCAACACGTCCCATGCTACATTAGACCTATGCAGAAGCGTCATGAAGTTTGGCATATTACATGAAATACTACGAATATTTTGAGAGAGAATGTTGAGATGGCGATTATTTTGATTTGCATGGGTTTTTATATCATCTATATCACATCTAATAACTCGACGACGACGACTAATATATCACATCGAATAAACAACGTAAGGTATTTTGAATTTCGCGGGGTACCTTGGAGCATCCCCCTTAAATATCATTCGTAAGTATCTATGTAGCCGAAATATCATTTGTAAGTAGGTATCTATGGCACAATAATGGTAAGGATCTGATTTAAGATCGATGGTAGTAAAAAGAGCAAAATATATAAGTAAGTGAGGCCTATATCCAGTATAGTTTGATAGGCTGAATTTGACTGAACTAAGGCGAACTCAACTAATGCTGAAATATAATGTTGATGTACTACCGAGTTCCCTCTGACAATGACGGTCTGCTACTTTTCAACCTTATAACTTAGCGCATTAGAGTGATATCTGATCTAGCCTGAAGAAAGTTTATCTAAGAGTACCCGTAGACTGCAGACTTTCTTTTTATACGGTCGATCGACCGATACAGAAACATCGCATCTGTGAAACTCGTTCGAGTTTCTCATGCGATAATAAGTATTGTAGTGATGAAAATAAAGTTAAAATTCATATAACACTGAAACTGCGCTGAGCTTCGACGCTCTTTCGGTGTGAGTTGATCCTTAGGCATGTGAAAAAGTCATGTGAGTGGGACTGAAAAATTTCCAAAACCCTTTCGTCAAATTGTGATGCAGTTTAGCAGTATAAGTAGAAAATTGGAAGCGATTGCCACTTGTATAGGGTCTAAACCCTATGTACAGATACTAGATACATACATCACCACGTCTAACTACACAATATTCAAGAAATCAAGAGTCAGGCCTCCTCTCTGTGGCTGACTGACTTAAGTTGATAGGAACCTAGGCCGAAATAAAACAAGTAGTGATTTGGATATTTCGTTCATAAGAGGCGGTTCAAGATTAGCCATGAGTCCATGGGGTTCAATGCCCTCTTGTCCCGTACAGATTACCTAAGTAAACGTAGGTAGGTATAGAATCTTCGTGACTGGCTAAAGAATCTCGTATTTGAAGTGTCACAGCTTGGCCGCAGCGCTTTAAGCGCCATCTGTAAATTAAATTGGAACTACAGGCACTTACTGTTGCTCAAAAATGTTGCAGTTTCTGGTAGATGGCGTTGATTGTCAAAGGCATAAAAAGAGTTAAGCTCCTCGACTACAATGGTAAGAGTGATTATACAGCGCCATCTAGTAGTCTTGTTATGAACTAACAGGTGCTCCGGTTCTAGTAACATTGTCCGGATAATGGATAATGCGTGGTAGCAGTGGCCAATAGTACATTACGCTGCCTTGAGTTTAGTAAAGTTGCACTTAATAGAACATTTTTTTTTTCCAACAACTAATACTACTTGTCTTGTCGTCGTTGACCAGCTACGCCATCTAACGCCTCTTTTCGGTTAATTTGTTAATATAAACTCTCTATAGATGGCGATATCAGCGTCACTTTGTAAACACAAATAGCGAGATTGTAAAGTCTCGAAAGATTGTCAAACGAACATACTGCTTACAAAATGACGCATTATTTTTCGGTAGCTTATAATATAACGAAGTGAAACCGTAACATTGTCAAATGTATGCGATGGAAGACAACTGGCGCGGTGTCAAGGGGGGCTCATGATGATGCACCATTCCTGGGAAAAACCGATTAATGTACTTAACCTAACGTCAAAACACTTTATATTCCCCCAAAAAATAAAGGTCTTATACGTTTCTATTTCTGTCTACAGGGTTTAAAGGAACCTAACTAACCTAACGCCGGGGTGCCCCAAGTCCCGATTATGGGGGCAGGGATACTACCGTCGCATGCATTTCACAATATTACGGTTTCACTTGGATATATTATAAAGTACCGAAAAATAAAATAATGCGTTTTATTGTAAGCAGTATGCCCGTTTGACAATCTTTCGAGAGTTTACAATCTCGCTAGATAGATTACAATCTAACGGGTTTTACAATTTTACGGTGACACCTAAAAACCATTTTGCTTCAAAAATTTTTAGGAAACAAATGTATATTTGAAGTTTGAACTCGAACAACTTCTTTTGTTTTGGATGTATAAGCCAACGCTCCTTAAAATTCTAAAGAAAAGTACCAATCTTTTTCAACTTGGTCCCAATTATCAAATGCTCAAGTTTTTGAAGTTCGTTTTTATCTACGTAACGGAATCACATAACATGTCATCATACTATGAGTTTATTGAGGTTTTATAGAAGTTCTACAGTGCTAATATTAAAAGCTAAAATATTGTTCTAATCAATCAAACCAATTCAGTATTTTAGGAAATCATTTTTGAATGTTCCTTATTGGGTGTTCTCTGTCTGGCAATTTAATTTTCAGAACTGAGACTAATTAGAAAGTACAAGACTAAAATAGTTAGGTTTCCACCGTAGCTGACAATCATAAGGCCAATTATAATAATACCTTCAATAAAACAACAAATAAATGTGTAAAATTATTTATATTGCATTATAATAATTAAAAACTGTCACAACAAGGAATTGCCACGAGCCTACCTTACACAATCGCCACTTACGAAATACTTAGCCTAAGTTCACTTACACTTAACTTAGCCGACTTAACGTTACATCACATATAAAACGAGATATCTTTTTTATAATAAGTAACAATAGCCGAGGATACTCATAACACTTCGCTCCGTTCCCACCAAAACTTAGAAGTAACTTAGCGCCTATCAAAAATCTCTCGTAAGCTTATAATATTTGACTCTATATTATAACAACTTGAAGGATTGATATAAGCAAATACAACAATAGATTATTATGCGTACAGTTATAAATGTTATGTAAAGAAGATCAAAAAGGTTCCAAATACGCGGTAATACAGTGATCAAAAAGTGTACAATAAATACTTATTGATAACGACGCGTGCAGTCAGTCGGTACGGAGCGAGGCGCGCCCGGCGGGAGCACGCGTCTATCTCTTGTTCTTGTTCTTCATGGTGAGACGTCGCCAGAAGCTGGTCTTCTCCGCGGGAGGCTGCTCCTCGCGAGCCTCCTCGCCCCGCGTCTCTCCTCGCAGGATGTCTAGGAACGTCGGGTCGTTCTTACGAACGTTCTTCTCGATTTTCACAGATTCCGCGCTCAATTCAGCCTTCAGTTTCTCAGGGCTCGTGTTCTCGACCTTAAACTCGTTAGGGTCTTCAACGAACGCCTGCTGAAGGTCGCGCATGATCTTTTTCCTGATAGTCTTCTTCATACTGAGGTGTCTCTCTAGTGTCTTGACATCGCCGTTGGGGTACGTGCGATAGTCTTCCTTCTTTTTCTTGGACTTCTTTGTTTTGTCATCTGTGTCGTCGAAGGACTTGGTATCATACTGCTGGTTGAGGCCGAAGATGTCCCGCAAGTGGGGGATGGCCCGCTCTGACGTCATGGTGATCAAAGGCGTAGCACCCGCCCGATGTGTAAGATCACAGACACCTCATCATGAGATCTGGAAATAGGAGATAGCAAACTATTATTATTTGAAACACTTAAAAACCATGCTTATACTAAACACAACGCCTAACATGTCAATTGTCACAGAAAACGAGTAGTGAGTAGTGCACAATGATAGGACAATAGACAATATCGCCCACGTTTTTGTCACACAAGCTGAGCAGATTTCTAGACACAGCACCTAAGTAACAAGCACATCGCCTAGTAAAATAAATAAGTTGTCCCACTTCTCTTGGCTAATTGACATTTACTTGTGAATAGACATATAGAGCATGGCAACATCAACACCTACAGTCTACATAATATACCATCCGACACGTTTGTCAATTGTATCCTAAACAATCACACATCTTCGACAAATAGGAGGAAACCAATTTGGTTGTAAATGAAATTTGAATACAAAATAGATTGTGTTTATTCGTCGCGTCATTCTACAGTGTATTCTATGTTTCGATGGAGGAACACATTTAGACGATACAGACGAGACAAATAAAGTAACAATTGAATTGACCCAAGAAATTGTTGCATTGTAGTAAGGAACAACTCTTAGATGCCACATTAATATGACTTAACGCTTGCATTTTAGAAACTATCTTGCCAAACATTTTCGTGAAAGTGAATTTCTCAAGTCTGTAGGAGCCGACCGGCGAGTACGTCTAATATTAATTCTGTGTAGTGTTTGTTCCGAACAATGGCGATGATAAAGAACAGGAGGCTGCGGTCCGTAACCGAGATGTATACTGACTAGGGTAACAACTTCCCTTCTTGGTATGGACTAGCGAGTGAAAAAGTTAAAGCTGAGGTATTAATTATAACGGTAGAATTATTCATTGACGATAACGGATTTAATGGAAAACTTGTGTAAGGAACTATTAATAGTTTTGCTATTATAGAAGGTAACTTGACAGAAAAGTTCTTCGAACAACAGTTAGCTAACAAGCTTTCACGAAGTTCTTCAGCGGAAAGTCTTATGTGTAGAACTTGTACTGGCCGCAACTGAAGTTCGTTAAAGTTATTAAGATGGAACTTCATGTTCAACGATTAGAACGACGGTTTTCGCACTTCGACATACTGAAGTTATAAAGTTAGTTAGGTAATTCAGATTTGTACATTACAGGTATTGATACTGTTAATATGAGCATTTTGAATTTTTCATCAGTATTTTCGAAAATCTTCAACCTTTTTTAATCTTTAAATCCAAGTAGCAAATTCCATCTCTCAAAGTGAGCAGCTTTTTGTTTCCCTCTAAAAACAATCACCATCAATTTTCTCGCCAGTTAGCTAAAACGTTGTCAGGGAAGCGTATTGCGCTCGCGTGTACAGACATCCGTAGACTGCATTGTGTTCAGAATATAATATAGTGCGCTTGACTGCACCCTCCTCGCCAACGCCGCGCCGTTCTCTGACAGGGCTGTCATATTGTCCTCGAAACGTCTCCTCTTTATGACATTGTGAGGGAGTTGTTCACACGAAGTGGTGCCAATGTGCTTTGTTTGTTGCAAGTGGTTCAAGTACTGAATGTTATCGTCTAGTTCATTTCTGGTACGATCGGATTATAAAGCTGAGTGACAATTTCTAATTTTTGGTACAATTTGTGGTTTATTTTGCGTTAAAATATTACATTAATCTAATCTTCTCCGGGGAAATCAAAAGAATTATTATGATTAAGCTAAATCTTCCTAACAAAAGACGGCTTCGAAGACGTCCCTTGACACCCAAAATCATGATAAAAGTAAACCGACAAGAATAATCGGCAGCCCTGTCCGTCGTCGAACAATGCGAAACGTTTAGCGCCATTTCATACATTTTCTAACAAAATACAGAGCACAGCTCTTCCACATTCACGAACAATTCGTGAATGGAACACTTTCTTTACTTTCCTAGTGAATTGTACCAAACCTGCTACCTGCGGAAATGCCAAACCAGGTTGTTTTAAATCTCCATTTGTTACACTAACATTAGGGCATTAGCCTGAATGTTTGGATCTATGGGTATTTCCTAGAACTGCTTCAAAAGGAAGTTCTGTTTAACATCATCGTCAGTATATAACGTTTCACTATTTTAAGAGTCATCACGCAGACTGGAATGTTCTCGATTTGTTAATGAAAATCTTGAAAGTCTAAAGCAGTGCTGCTAGTTTAGAATCAAGCATCGCTTAGTGTGATGATTTATTTTCTTTTATAATTGGAAATATTTCAGCTTCTAAAGAAATAAACCGTAGTTCTTTAGCAGTCTCGTGTCGTTTACCAACAATACCTATAAAAAATAAACAGCAGCAGTATGTCAAGTTTACTGCCGGCTCCCTTCAATAAATCCATGGTCCGTCAATACATCTCGGTTACGGCACTCGTAACAGCTGACATTAACATTGCTTGGCCGGGGTCACTGCACTTTACCTAACTCTAGCCACACATGATCGTAGCCGCCATCTTGTGCGTGTGACGTCATGCACGCTGGTTACGATATTTTGTGTTGAGATTTTGTTTTGATTTTCGTTTTGTAATTCAAATTGCTTAATGACTGAGTTGTTGTAGAAGTCTCTTTGTTTGAAAATTACTTATTTGTAACCAGTTGTCTTGTTCAAGTGATATTTCAGGAGTGATGGTATTATGAAACTTCCTTCTTATTTCATGTATTGTTTGAGGAACTTCTTGATCAGCAAATGAGGCAGATTTTCTTTATTTTAATATCGAATCGTAATAAAACTTACAGAACTTCTTTAAAATTTGTTTTACCAAATCCAAGTTCCGTTAGATATTTCAAACGATGTATTCAAATGAGCACAGCATATCGTTCTTCAGACAGACCACTTCCACATTTTACCTTTCATGCAAATAACGTTTGACGCGGGAAATCCACGCTAACAGGGAAAATATGCATTTGAAAATTGAACTTTTATATCCTTCTTACCGTAGTTGTTGCCAGCATTTTGTCGAATATTAAAAAAGTACAATACACTCTTGATACTTCATGTTGTTGATATTCTTTCTACTAAGGTATTTTGTGTTAAAAATCAGTAACAGCAAGATAACGAGTTGTTTATCTCTGTTTAGTTTGCTTAATTCAATTATATTTATTTGGGACATCAAATAAAAGGTCTATGTGAATCAGGTGAAGTTATGCATAAAGTAAACATTTATTCTAATATATAAAAAGTTTAACTTTTATATCGGTCCAACCGGAAAACAAGACGTTTAGTATGCGTAAACCGTCGTTCAAAAGTGGACAGAGCGTCAAGCTGAGTTGACTTTATTCGCGGGCTAATCTTTCGTTAATCGGCGGTTTACAATGCTCAGCAATTTACAACAGCCGCAACGAGTAAACACGAATCGCTGACACGATTGTTACGCTATATTATGTAGGGCCGTAGGCAACTGGGCCACAGATTGTTTGACAACCATCAGGGAACGCTGTTTTGTCTGAATCAGCACGCTTTTTTTGAAATACGCTTTTGTTTTCGTTCTGCGTTCCGAATTTAAATGATGTTTTATATCTTTTTATTTGGAATTGGTACTTGGAATCGATTTCGCTTGATTTATAGGTGGGTACTTGATTGAAATTAGTTTTGATTGCTTCTCGTAAAGTAAAAATTGGCAGCACTGATTGTTTTTTAAACATATTTAAAGCAGCTGAAAGTCTCGCATAGGGCCCTTATTTTCATAAATCAGGGTTTTTCCGTTAGTTTTCTTTATTTTTATGATATAGGTTCGAAATCAATTCTTTCGAAAGCGGCTATGTATGTTGCAGCAAGAAAAAAACCCGGTGGGATACCTATCGCGCGATAAGTGAAGTAGAAATGAGCTTACCAGCTATTTCTAAAACAAAGTCTATTTAAAATCGAAATGTCTGTAATTAACCAATTTCTCTCCATTCTATGCACTTCACCAAGTCCATAACACATTGCCAACACGAAAGTTCAAAACAACAAGCATTTAGGTAACTTTAGATTAGCAAATAAAACTAATTGCATAATTGCATTCTCGAGGATGTGTTTGCCTGACTTATGACTGACGTAAGCCGCCTCGTCTGCAATAATTACTGGGTTGCCTTACATATGTAATTTACTTGAGTTGCACTAATATAAGCCGTAAGTATTATGACAAGAGTCGGTATGGGGCTTATTTGCACATTCGGAATTCAGTTTGGAATAGTTATTGGATTGGATTAACTGTCTTGAAACATGAAAGGATGAATTTTCCAGATGGGACTTTAGAGATATTAATATTGATGAATAAGTTTGAGTATTGTTTGTCAAAAAGTAAGAACAAAGAAAAGTGCTTCAATGAGATTTTAGAGAAGGACCAACTTGTATTATTTTCTTCTATTTTTAAAAGCTTCTTGTTTAGCCAGGTATAGAATAATTATGATATGTTTGTCAACAAAAATACTTTCTTTATTCGACTTGCAATGGATTTAGTAGCGTCTTAAAATCCGTCTTAACGGATTGTGGTTAACATTTACAATTACATATTATAGCGGGAACTTATAAATATTCAAGACTTTCATACCAAGTAGCAACCAGAAACCGTTAAGCATAATTAAACAATTTTGCGGTTTGATCGAGTAATAAGACCTAGACAATAATGTGATTACTAGTCTTACAACAAAATCATCATATTTCCTGACATTAAATAAATTGCGGATTCTTGATATTACGTGACTATCGAAAAAATCAATTACTTATTTGAATTTCGAATAAAACAAGCGAAATACGTTCTTGAATTCAGATGCGCTTTTTTTTCAGAAAATTCAAATAGTTTTACCACTAAAAGCTTTTAAAACCACATAATCTCTAGACAGGAAAATATTCTAGCTTTTATGCTAAAGTAGGACATAAAATATGTCTTGGAAACGAATAAATCCGACTGCATTTTCGGTCTAGACCCAAACTGGAAGTGAATGCCTGCAAGATAATAAAACATCTGAAGCGAATAATCAGCATTTGTATAAGAATAGGAAACATTTTTAGTTTCGTAGCGGGAAGAAGTATCCAACTGTATATATTTTGAATAGATAATGAGCGTTGCATAGGCAATTAAAATAGGTCTATGAGATTTTCCTTTTCCAAAGCCGATGTGGTTATATTTACAACTTGTTAAAAATTAATATGTAAGTAAGTAGTTTTAAAAAGGACCATCGATTTCACATTATAAGCATTATAACACAACGTACAAACGTCACATTCTGAACTATAATATTCCACCGCGCGCAAATTAAATTGGTCTTGCCATATCCAATATTGGAATAAAATATGATACCTACGTATCGAAAAGAGATACGTTGCACTTGCACGAACAACTTTTACGTCCTTGTGGGTTTTCACAGAACTATATTATGTTGCTGTTTGTATTTGTACAAGTGTGGCTATAATATAGCGTGGCTTATCGTCTCAGACGACGAACTATTTAATTCTTTACAAATAGTTATTATGAAGAGAACAAAGAATGACGTAAATTTAACTGAAGGTGGACGGAATAATAGGTTTTATTTGTTGAATTTTTGTAAAGAAATTGAATGCATGCAAATTTATAAATGATGCCATAACGAAAAGTAAATTTGGCATTAAATTCAGCTTCCTCGAATGCACACATATATAGCGTTCACTTATGTATTTGGTCAAGATACTTAT
Organism: Xestia c-nigrum; assembly: GCA_916618015.1. Lineage (NCBI taxonomy): Eukaryota > Metazoa > Arthropoda > Insecta > Lepidoptera > Noctuidae > Xestia > Xestia c-nigrum. The sequence continues at coordinate 20,283,075 of OU745257.1, read as the reverse complement.
ACCGACAATACTCAGACAATTTGTTACAAAAAGTTGATTAGAAAGGATGACTGCATTCATGCTGACAGCTGAACAATCATCCCACTAAAGCCTTATTAAGCATTTATTTAAGATATCGCCTATTGATCAAAACATAATTCTAAATCAAAATATGTAGATCGTAAGATCTTGTTTAGGGCCACACTATTGTTTACACATCTTGATTGCTGCACATATAAGCCTATGTAACTTTATCGAGTATACATGTAACTATGTACATGTAGGTAAGTTGAGCAAGACATCAGTCATTCTCACAATCCACAATTCCACAATCAACATCGAAGTATCAATATCACCTGCACAGAAAGTTGCCACTTTCTCACGCATGCAAGCAAAAAACTTGTGAAACTATGCGACTGTATTATCACTTATCAAACAAAATGTGTCGTCTGTCGCACACCAACAGTTATTTATCTTGTTTAATTAATGTATTCAGAGGAATGGCGAAGCGTCGCGCCCTAATTGTTACACGCACGCTGGCAACACCACGCGGCGGGAAAATTGTGAAAATTACTTTTATTTTCGAATGGCGTGGGGTTATGAGATTGTGTTCTAAATTTGAAAACGTTGAGGTGAAGTTAAGTTTTAAGGACGAAATCGAACGAAGTCGAATTAAATTTTCCGGGAAATATAGAAGCAAACTATCTTCAACGAATTCCGTGTGAATTGTGAAAATTTGATAATGAAAGGAAAAGTTAAAGCTACATGTATTTAGAAAAAGTTGAAGCGTAATACTCATTTTATATTTCACTGGTTTTTTACTCAAAATAGGTCTAAAATACGTGTTCGTACGGGCTACGGCGATCTAAAATATGTGTCCCATTTAAAGTAGTTACCAGGTACTCGTACATCAATACTTTAAATAGGACACATATTTTAGGTCACCGTGTAAGTGGAGGGTTCAGTTTTATCATTCCATCAGCACAATCTGTTGATTGTCACCCTATTATTATGACGTCAGAACGAGCGGCTGTCCGCAGGAAGTTGCGTATACGCATCCAAATCACTTTTATTTCCTTTTTTGTAAATTGCATGCAAACGTGGCGCTAACGCTAATTTCCATACTTTATATTTTAATGTAAAAACGTAACTCTTTGTTTGAAAAGCTTACTTCTTCATGCTGTAACAGCTGAACGGATTTTGACGGAATTTGCTTGTGTTGAGGTCAGAAATAGTCCCTAGGGTTCGCATCGGGCCAAAACTAGTTGTTCATGATTATGATTATCGTATTATTTGGTCTACGTCAAATATTAAGCGCTGATGCGACAAAAAATACATATTTAAATTATTAATGATGTTTGTTGGTAAGTTTTTCCTTATGTCGAGGTTATTATCTATAAAGCTGTATTACAGGTTTCTAGGTAACCATATCATCTAGCTAACTGATCATGTGATGTTGATTGACTAGACATTATGCAATATCTACTGGTACAATTAGAAAGGATTCCTATAGTTTTGTTCCACGAACTGACGATGGGAAGTTACCCTAGGGGTTAAAGTAACTTATTTAGTCCCAAGAGAAGCGTAGCGCGGGCGCCAATAGTTCGAGGGACTAAATAAGTCTTTAACCCGAGGTAAACACTGTGCTTTTCATTACGAATACAAGGAAAAAATAAGTAAAAACAAGGAACAACTCGAAAAAAAATTAAGATCGGATTGACGCTTTCCCGCCTATTTTGTTTTTTTATGTGAGGCCGGCTATTCAGCCTTTAATTTACACTTTCGTCTCTGAAAAAATAGTTAACATTTTGACCAAATCTATGTTATTTTAAAGAAATATTTGTAACTAAGTTATTTGTAAAATATATATATATATTCTTTAATGAATACTGAACTTTATGTTATTTCAATTTTACATCGTGCTGTAATTTATAGGCTGTATAGAAGTCGGAACATGGTTCAATAGAAATGTGAAAATAGAACTAGTTTTTTTTATAATTTGACAGCTGTCAGTTGAAAGCGATTCTCCCTAGGGCTGAAAAGTGTTACTTTCAACCCGCTCCTCAGGGAACTTCAGACCTACTTTCCGAGTATGAGTAATGAAAAAATACATTTCTTTACAACACAACTCTTCGAAAAATACAAACGAGCTTTAACGTAACAGTCAGCCGCGGGGTATCTTTTAAACACCAAAATTTCAGTAGTTATGCTTTATTCCCATGTTATAGACGTTATAGACGATAGTCTATTGCCTTCAGCAACGCACAAAATAATACACCGGGCTGTTACTATGACTTTTATGTGGGAAAATCGTAAAACACTTGAAACGAACCAAAACCGCTTCCTCAATACTACCGCTTGCGATTGCTACACCGGTACAATACCCCATCTTTATCGTCAAGAGAAATAATAAAATTATCCGTACCTACGCAAATCGTTAAAAACACTCCTAGAACACACCACCAAATGTCTAAATTAAAAGAATTCTGTCAATGTTCATCCATCTGTCGATTCCCACACAAGTACCAATGGAATCAAGTCATCTACACATGGCAACGTTGCGACATGCCCAACAACAGCAATTGTTTACCTCATAGAGGCATCTTAACCCATTAACAGCGCAATAAACAACAAAATGGAAACATGGTACATGTACCTTTAGAGTATGTTTGAGAGATGGGAATAAATAGGGATAAGAATAGGTTGGCTATGCGAACACATACCTCCTTTGAAAAAAGGAAATAGGAAAAAACGACCCCTTTGAATTATAGAAAAGTCTAGTTTTTAGTCGGCCAATTAGTCGTTGGTCCACCTTTCCCATTTTTAGGTCACTATCGCAAAAACTGGCACAAGTACACGGTAGGTAGACTTGGTAAATTCTGAGATATTTAAATGCTGTAGAGATCCAACAACGTTGACAGTTTCGAGAAATGAATTGAAAAACAAGCTGGCGTCATTATTCTTCTGGTTTTTATTTCTCTTTTTCAACCCGTGGCCACCAAATGATGTGTGTAAGTCTCTTTTAAATCTCTCCAGTTTGGCGGGTTTAACGTTCTTCTTTCTCATTTTCTCATACGCCGACGATACTGCCATTGTCTTCACTGCTAAGACTTGGGATGATGTTTGTGGGTTGGCCGAGCGTGGCCTTGCGAAGATAGCAGCCTGGCTAAACCATAGTCTCCTCACTCTGAATGCCTTAAAATCCAACTACATCTGCTTTACTAAGTATAATAACTCGCAACCGTCTCAAGATTTCCAAATAAAAATCCATAACTGTCTCAACCCCCCCAACCCCGGCTGCTCTTGCTTGAAAATTGACAGGTTACAGCACACCAAATATTTAGGTGTTATGATTGACCAGCGCCTGTCCTGGCACATGCACACCGAACTTATTATGAAAAGAGTTAGGAAGCTGATATGGACCTTTAAAACACTGCGACATGTGGCCTCGAAGCAGCTTCTGAAGCAAGTATACATATCATTGGCGCAATCTATTCTTATGTACTGTCTGTCTTGCTGGGGAGGGACAACAAAACAAAAATTTTTGGAACTTGAGAGGGCGCAGAGAACCTTACTTAAGGTCATGTTCTTTAAGCCCTATAGATACCCCACCCACAGCCTCTACCAATTATCTGATCTTTTATCTGTAAGAAAACTATACTTGCTTCAACTTATACTTAGAAAACACACATCCATACCGTATGACCCCTCTAAACCAAAAAACAGAAGAAGCTACTTAGTCGCCCCAACTGTCAAGGTTAAATCTGCCTTCGCTAAAAGGCAATACTCAAGGCGATCATCTTCTCTGTACAACTTGCTGAATAAAGAATTACGTATATATTCCATGAAGCTCTGGGACTGTAAAAAAGTTGTAACCGATTGGCTCAAAACTAAAACCTACGACGATGTTGAGTGTATTGTATCTACTTTGCAATAACCAAATTAGGCACAATTGGGGTGTTACGCACATGGTTAGTGAAAGAATGGCTTGTTAAGCCTCTTTCGATCCCAAGACATTGTCGCAGGGCTAACCGACAACCGACAACCTTCGTATAGGCTTGAAGGCGTGTCCAGTTTATAAATAAATAAATAGACAAAATATTTATTGGGATAAGAGAGAAAAAAGCATTGGTCATAACTCACACACCGCACAATCCTCACTAGTCACACTCACACCCACACTCACTCACACACTCATGATACACATACCACACGCACACGCGCGATCTGGCTATTCGCTATCCTCCTCCTCTGCATAACGTAGATTCATTTGTAGAGCTGTTTGTATAATCTAAGTTACTATTTTAATTTTAATTTGTATAATTTTATTTTATTTTATTTGTAAGTTTTGTATTTTATTTGTTATTTTTATTTTTATTTTATAACTTTCTTTGTTGTTTTTATTAGTCTTGCATGTTTACATTGTCTACATTTCAATTACTTATACTGCCAAGTGGAAGTGCGGAGTCTCCTAATACAAGCAATTTCTTGCTTAAAAGGTTATCTCCAATAAGTTATGTATCAAAATGCCTAATGTAATTGAAATAAAGTTTTTTTATTTTATTTTATTTTATTTTTTATTTTATCTTTCGATTGACCACGTGTCAAAATATCATAGTCCAGCAGCTGTAAGACAGATGAAGATCAACTAAAGGAAATGGCCCAATAGACAAGGACAGTTCTTAAAGACCTCATGCACCATGCGTCAAGTTTAACAGCCACCAAAAAGTCTCACTGCACAAAGGTTTAACAACACAACAAAACCCAAAAGAGCAGTGTGTCGACGTCGGTTACAGAAGCTGTGAAGCTGTGACGATTCCCACGACTCGGGTTGGATAATCACGTTACTTAACCAATGCTCATTGAATTGCGCAAGTCAAGGCGAGACGTGTGATCATGAGCACAATGCTTTTGTCAACTAGAGATAGTGTTGCTGCTGTGACCTTCTGTGCCGCTGTCTGTGGAGTTGGTAGTATTTTCCACATAATATTGAATGGAGTTTTGTGTTCTATAGCGTAGCATCCGTAGAAATTGATAGAAAAATGGTCATATTGAAACGCAGTTTATGACATGTAGCTAAGTACTCGTTGGTACTTTATTTTGTACTTTGACTAAACTCTTATTCGTTTTTAAATTCATGAGGATTCCTTTATAAATTTAAGAACGTAAGCCAAGAGAGATCCAAAATAACATACATAAGCAGCTAAAATGTTAACGAAGTTCTCTAAGTTTCTAAAAATTCACTGATTTATGATATTTAAGACCGCGGCTGATATCACTTTCGCAGTTGATGGGCTTAGTTAAAATGCTCAAATCTTTTAACTTTATCTTCTGCCAGCAGTCCTCGCCCCCGCCGCAAATCTAATCTTTCACAAAAAGCTTTTGTCTGTAAAGTTATTAACAGTGATTAATTACAAGAATGAAGCATTGTCAAAAAAGTTACTAACCCAAAGAACTGTCAGCGAAGTTAAATGAATTTACAAATGGCGGCCATAACTGTCAAAAAGTCATCCGTTGAAAAGTTTACTTTGCATTTCGGTAATGGGCATTGTCAAAGCGAGTAAGTTCAATAGGACTAGTTAATTTAAATTAATGAGTGTTTGTTTGGACATTAATTACTGTGTGGGTAGATGAAGTAGGGACCTAATGGTTCAGGCAGATGGTGCCGGAATGGATGGCCGGCCATTTGGGTACGATTGCTGTTGTACGAGTTTGCGTCCGGGAGTTCGTGATGATTAATATCTAGAGATAATATCTGGATAAGGACTTGACTTTCATCTGATAATGCTTAGATTATAACAAAGAAAACTAACTTTAACTAATTACCTACCAACTCACCCTATTCACGAGTACGTATAGTTAAACTAGTTACAATATCTGTCATCATAAACTAGGTACATGCCTAAGTTTCATCATCAAGCAAACAGCAAACTTAATTTATTATATCCCCGTTAGAAGGACAATATGAATCACAATAAAACCAATTATAATTCATATATGCGTACTAATTTAGCGGGCCAAAACAATGGCGCCCGGAAAACCAGTAATTTGCATCAAAATCTAATTCGGCTAAACAATTCCTACGAAGATCGGCGCAACCTTGCGATGTTGCCACACAAAAAAATATAATGAATATGAAAAGAGATCTGATAACGAAATTACTGTTAATACGTCAGCTGTTTTAATTGCTGGTGTTGCTATTATGTGCCAATGATACCAGGTAATGTTGGGTTTATTACTATGTGTCAAGGCGTACGGAAGGGTTTATAGCAGTTTTATGAACAATTCGGCTGATTCCCTTGGACTGTTTTGTTTGATGATGGTGTTTACTAAAATTAGAAATGGATAGCTGTGGCAGCATCTGTTACTTCGAATACCTCGTTTTATTAGGGAAACGCCATTGAAATATTCGCATATTTAATGTGCCTAACACTTTAACAAGGAGGTCGGTTGGTAAATGCCTCCGCTCAAGAGACTGAATTACAAAAATAATATGTAACGTTATTAAAAATGTTATAATGCCTTATGTCATGTGACGAGTGCTCTTTGAAAAGTTTTTTTTATGTAAATAAACAATGCTGCCAACATCGCCGCGGTCAAACATAACTATATACATAGTTCCAAAACAATATTGCCAAAGAAAATTATGACAAACAATTAGTAACGCTAGGGTTGTCAAACTGTAACATTCACAGAATACTCCTTTTTTAGGCTAGTTGTCATGGCTTTTCCTGCAGTTTTAATATTACACTTTCTATGATATAAGTTTTATACCCGCCTAAGGATAACTGAATGAGATATTGGCCCATAAAGATTTACCTACCTTATTTCACTAATAGATTCGATACGCAACCCATGTTACCATACCTACAATGCGACTGAACTGATCATCGGCCATGTTACAGGTATGGTATCGATGCACAAACCGTTACCATGAATTCAGCACATTATTATAGTCCCCTCAGCGTCAAAATCTTTCGTCGATTCTTTAAAAAGTTAAACGCTCCATACATAATATTTGAATTTAGAGCGGTAGTAGTCTATGGTCTGGTTTAGTGCAAAACTTATAGATCAAAGAGAACAATTGTTTTGAGATATTTGTTTATGCAGTATTTGTTCCACATATTTGTTTGTTTTTGTTTGCCGACCCTAGATGCTTGCAGACATCCTGTGGTGCGTCCTAGTTCTTCTGATCTGATTCGCAGATTTCTAAACATCCGCCGAGTACAGAACTATGGACATAGCAATCTTTCTATGTTATTGTTTTAAACAAATAACTACTTACAAGACTTAGGTATTTTTACTGTCGCTGAGTTGGTACTAACCTGGCAGCCTGGGTTTGGTAAACATGAAAATTGCTTTGTCATGTTTTTTTAATATTCCTTTTATGTTATTCTTATTAACATTACGTGGAAATTACTCGCGTCTTTTGTTACGAAATATTATTCGATACAATTTCTTTGGAATCTTCTATGATCCAAATCGCAAGTTGACCTACCATTTTGTCCAGTCATATATTAATGTCGTTTGGCGTAGGTACCTACATTGCACGCGCATGCTTGTCACGTAAATGTGACAAAAAAAATAAGCTATGAAAAATGGGCGTTACCTAAAGCAACAGTAATTTCCACTAGTCATTTCTAAGTCATAAGTAGGTACCTAGTACTACGATTATTAATAATCACAACACCATATAAACTGTTAAGTCACTCCACCAGGACAAACTTCAAGCAATTCCTTCAAATGGCCATTCTAATGTTTATTCCTGTAGACACAAAAAGTGTCAGACGTTTCCAAAAAGTCCTGACTCCTCATCTTAAGCACCCACTTGCGTATGCGCATAGCTTTTGACTAAAATAGCACTAAGTACAATGGCCGGAGTACTGCCATGTTGCCGACAATAGCAGATGCCTGCTATCTCGCTAAAATAGTTAAACAAATACTTACGACTAAATATTTTTTTTGTATTTATAGAACAGAACAAACAACAAATAGATACAAACCCAAACAACAGTAGCACTCCAATAAATTCTCTTTTTTAGCAAGGTTTAGCGAATTGATAAAATACCGCGATTTTCAAAATCGCAACTTTTTCCATTTCCGTTGCATAGGTTTGAAAACAATCTTGCTGTTAATTTCTAGAAGAAAAATGTCGTTGAGGTATGTATACAGTACGCCATTTTGAAAGCAAAATCTTCTGTATCCTGCAAAACTAGTACACTACTTATAAGGTCAACATGAATGGAACGGCAGTTTTATTTTTATTTTCGATGAAAAATTTCTATAAGAGGCAGAATGATGTACTGAATAATTGTTAAGCGTTTGTAGGTTGCTACTCTTTCAATGCTTTCTCAATGAATTATCAACTAGGTAGGTCATTATATTTTTCACGACAGTCACCATTTCAATGGAGTCACTAGTAAAAATAGCTTTAAAAAAATGGTTGCCTGTAAAGTCGGTTTTACGGGCGAAGATTTTACGTGACAACGTCATAGTTGAGTGGGAGAGAGACGCAAGGCATTCGGCGGGCCTCTCTCTCGTTCGGTGACTCATCGTAACGTTACCGGGCGTTACACTTTTTCATAGGTGACTCCCAGCCGCAACCTAATTTAAGACGTTGTCACGTCAAAATACACAATCAGTAAACGTAGACAAGTCCAAGGCACTTTGAAGATCATGCTGGTCGTTTTTATAATCGTCTCACCGTGGGTGTTATGTCAATATACATGTATTGTACAGGTAATTACCAGCATTGTATGCAAATCACTATTTGTTGAGGCACAGATAAAATAAATGGCCCATTATTTCGATAGAAAAAAAAAGCTTTCTGATAAATTGAATAAGGATTAAAACGGAGTTTATAATACGAGGCTGACATTCGGTTTCTGAGGTAGGTTCTGAAGTTTTGTTGTATTTATAAAAATACGAACACTGGTGTCAATTCTGTTGTGCACAAACTAAACTTAATGTAGGCTAAATGCTTTCTTTTTCTAACCAGAAAGAGACGGACGTAATTTAGAGCTATCAAAGAAGAACGGTCACGTCCCATACAAAAAAAAACCCAGATCCAACAGAAAGGTCACATATCTCAGTTTTTTTGTTATTATTTATATAATCATATTATATAGTTTTTATATTCGAAATCAATGGCTAACACCAAAATATTGCCTTATGTTTTTGTTCAGGGTTAACACTAAAAAAATACAAAATGCCTACTTATCTACACAATTCGTAATGTATGTAACTAAATGACGATAAATATTTATGGGATGTATCCAGGAGACCTGGAGATACAGCTGTATTATATAATTTTTGAACTCCTAGTACAACATTCAACTTAGGATTTTTTTTTTTAAGGTGGTTTAAAATCATCTAATGACATCTCTCGCCCTTGGGTGGAGCGAGAGGGCGTGTCATACTCTTACTGACTAAAAAAAAAAAAATAACTTAAATTAAAATATATTTTTTTTAACTATTTTTTTTTCATTATTTTTTTTTTTTTAATACGGGATGTATTATAACTACTTACTTTTCTACGTCAGTTAGTTACATATATTTACGAATTGTGTAGATACGTAGGCATTTAGTACTTTTTTAGTGTAAAGCCTGAACAAAAACATAAGGCAATAGTTTGGTGTTAGCCATTGATTTCGAATATAAAAACTATATAATATGATTATATAAATAATAACAAAAAAACTGAGGTATGTTACTTTTCTGTCGGGTCTGGGTTTTTTTTGCCTGTTCTTCTTTAATTGGAACTTATATTTCCATACAAATGAAGAATGCACGTAAAAAACATGTCGACTAAAAACACGGTGATGCGCATGGCATAAACTAGTGTGACATCTCTAACTTAGTTCATAGCTATGGCCGTCCTTTTCTCGCACTGCCTTTTAGTAAAAGATAGCAATAGCCTAAATTAAGTTAAGTTTGGGAACAACAGAATCGACACCACTGTCAAACTCAAGGTAAGTAACTGCTGTCAAAATTAAAAGTCTTAAAATCAAAACAGTTCAAACACATACCAGACGACAGATTGAACTCACAGGTTTTCAAGAGACGGTACGTTATTATTCTTCATCATCATCACCATATCAGCCCGGAACCACCCACAGCTGGATATCCTGGCTTCCCCTTTTTACTTTCACACCGGATCTGGGGGTCTAAAATCACAGCTTTGGCAGAATCGTAAATGAATCACCATAAAGTCCATTTTAAGAATTTATAATTTTCGTGATTGAATTACTGAACAAAATTTTAAAAGTCTTAAAATTTACTTTATGTCAATGGATACAAGGACCATTTTAAGAAAATATATTTTTTTAACGTGATTCATTATCGATCCTGCTATTTTAGACCCCCTGTGCGTCCATTATCCAGGTGTTTCCCGCGACTTTGATATCGTCAACCCAACTTTATTAATATTATTTAAAAAAAAATGTGTGTTTGTATTTTTGTATGTAACGAATAAACTTAAAAACTACTGGACAGATTTTAAAAATTCTTTCAGCAATGGATAGCTACATTATCAGCGAGTAACATAGGCTTTATTTTATCCCCGTACTCCTACGGGACCGGGAACTACGCGGGTGAAACGGCGAGACGTCCGCTAGTTTAATATGTTATGAATATTAATTATAAATAATTTAATATATTTAATATATTATGTATTATTCATATTCATCATAAAAGATCCGATTAAAGTATTGTTGAAGTAACAAAAAAATTAAAAACGAATCTGTTCAAAGCGAAAATAATTCTAAATTCAGCTTGGTTTTCATTCTATTAATTAAAAAGATAAAGTTAAGCTTAACACTGAATTATGTTAATTATGCCATAAATCTAAATGATTAATGAAAATATCATTTTGTTATTTGTTAATTTTACGTTTTTATGATAATTTATTATCAGATTTATCTACGAATTTAAATCTCGTAGCTGTAATCAACTTGCCTACTTAAAACCCCTAGACATAGACAAGTAGCATCGTATATCAAAGTGTATTTATTGTTTTTCAAAGCATTTCTACAACAATTTTCAACAGGTTTGAAACATAATCTTTTCGGTAGATAAGTAAGTTAATTTAATAAATAGATTTTTTACTTTTCGGGGCTACGTTTAAAATATTAAACTCACATACACAAAGAGCCACACCAGCAGTACACGCGTCTGAACCTGAATTTAAGTGCTGGAACATCTATCTGTGGGCCATACAAACATTTGCTCTGAGCGGAACTCGAACCGTTTTTTTTTCGGATGGCAACACGAAAACATAAAGGGTGTAAAAAGACTCTTGATCTCCCCGACATTTTGTTATTTTTTTTGTTCTAGACCAAGGCTGCTCAACCCCAGGCCCGCGGGACACAATATGGCCCGCCAACGCATTTGTATTGGCCCGCCAAAACTAGTCTGCTGACGAGGGTCTTTTGAAAAAAGATTTAAGGATTTCAAAACAGGTCGACGTATATTTACAGTCTTAGCAGTCACTAGAACCGGTTCATATAAATCGATATATAGGAAATTTTATAGGAAGACACATCATGACCAAAAGCTTAACAAATATTTGGCCCACCTTCAAAAAAGGCTGAGCAGCGTTGTTCTAGTAGACCATACCTTCTAGTTACGGTAATATTGGGGGCCAAAGTTCCAACTTCTTGTCAATTTTTATTAAATACATGTCTTTAATGTAAGAACTTTATTTTAAACTTCTCCATTATCCCCACACTATTCAATCCGTCCACCAGCACAATGTTTTGAGTAAAACGTGATTTTTCACCCCAAAAAAAGTAATTTCCCAGCATTTACTTTTGCATAGCGTTACTTTGTTTGATATACAGTCACGTCTAATAATAGATACGAGTATGTAAACACTCAAGAATTTTTTAAATTGTGTTTCTCCTAATGTACTGATTAAAATTGTATGTTATTAAGTACATAGTATTCTGGAACCCATTTTTTATGAAAAAGATCCAATTTCCTAGTTACAATCGTTATTTCTCGCGAAAATAGCTGTAATATTAAGGAAAGTGTATACATATTATTAGACGTGACTGTACAGAATGCCGCTTCGTGAAGAGTCTGTTTACACTCAGCTCATCCAATCAACATCGTTAGGTCTCAATCTGATCGCGGCGGCGCCGTCCAATACGCAATTATTTCTAATGAGCAGTTATATCCAGACGCCTTAATAACTGGCTGCGATATTATAATTTGTATGTTTAAGTCATTTTCGCACTCAACTTGTTTGTAAAGCTAGTTCTAGTTGTTTTGTGCGATGAAGCAATTAATTTTGCTATCGGGGTACAGAGAGATATATAGGATCGTATCTAATCAAATCAAAAGGGCTGATAATTATATTGACGGTGATGATAGCACGGGGATAATTTAATTGGGAGCAGACCAGTGTTTCCTATGAAATAGGTGTTTCTATCTAACTCAATTATTCTTTAGGAAGGCTTAAAAACGCTAAATGTGACGACCTAGAGGCGTTTGTGAGAGATTGGAAGGCCTCTTAGGGTGGTCTTTGCCCAAAAAAAGACATATTTAGGCAAATAAATAAATAACATTTAGTTCGATCGAGAGTTTGATGTCCGGAGCTAGTGCCTATTCTGTCCGATCCATTTATAGGCAGTACAAAAGCACGACTTTTAAAAAAATCGAGGATAATGCTGAAGTCAATATCGAAGACAACGTGGGAATCTTGAACGAATCAGGTTAGTATTCAAAAACTTCCTGACCAGCGAGAATTGAACATGTAAGTAACTATCAGTCAAAATACAAAGTTAAAGAAGTAGCTGGTTTAAAGCATATAACAAGTAGGAAACGTTACTTCTCGGTGACATCGCTAACCCCAAATTCCAGTAGAGATCCATTGAGATTAATGCCGTGGGAACTCACTTGTTTGTGCATCTTACATTTGATATGCCTTAACTCACTTTTCACTGAATTATTTTGGGACGAAGTGGCGTTAAATGGTTTAGTTCTATGTTCATAGTATAGTACATACTTACCACCAATTTTTGTTTTAGAAAAAAATGCAAAGAAGAAACCCTATTCAAGAATATTTTGAACTTTCTTGTTCCATACAATTTGAGCTTTTATTTTTCTTGACATTAATATCACCTATTTACTAACCAGTATATTTTCTATCACAGAAATCGGTTTAATAGACCATTTCCGTCGGCTAATCGCGTCAAAATGAGCTAAATCTCGCCTTGACATTAGCAATATTGAGATCTGATCACGATCTAGATAATTAAATCAGACTATTATTAATAAAAACACCAATTAATATAATTACTACATTGTGTGGCTCCACTCACCACAGACTAGAAGAATTTCTATGCAAATATTCAAATCAGTTCTCTCGCTGTTTGTCTATGCATGTCTAAGTTTCCGCATGAATTTAGTCTATGATTAATTCAAGGCACGCTCTATGTCTCCATGGTATCTTATCACGCATCTTTGTCACTGCAAGTGGAGTTTATAAAGCCATAAATAATGATTCACCCATTGTTGCTAACTGACTTTGACAAAGATATGGTTTTCGGTAAAGATTTAAACTGTTCGACTCGCCCTACCGCATCAAATAATGGTTACAGTTCCAGCATGAAACCCGTCTATATAGCAGAAGTTACGTGCGTTTCCTACGCATCCATGCCCTTACTGACATAAAATTGGTATGAGCTGGAAGGATTAATGACTACAGGGTTGCACAGTTGTTCCACTCCCGACTCTCGGTGTTTTTTTTTTCAAAACACACAGACAAAGTTTCAAACGACTTTCGGACGGACCCGTATCTCTATCTTCGTTGACAGACTTAGGAACCCTGTGTTTGATTGAACATTTTAACATTATTATCTAAGCCACCTATGCTGAAAATAATATCTATCGTTCCATGCAGTAAAAGCGAGCTTATTAACATTTTTCGCGTAATATCAGTTCAGTATGATGTCGGCAGATTTACCATCAGACTGTGTAAATCTTTGTTTTTGGGTGATTTATCCCTAGATGGCCGCTGTATCGTTTATGGGGTTTACGTGCTTTGAGAAGTAAATACATAAGGCTGTAATACAGAAATATCTTCATTTCAGAAATACATAAGCTTTGCCATTGGCGTGAGATCGTAACAAGTGTGTGTGCGCTTTAAGGAAAATGTCGGATTTAGCGCCAAATGGTGACAAGCACAGAGCATAAAAAAACAGGTGACAAGACTAGGCTTGCTCATAATTATTTCGCAGGCCAGCAACTGTTGTTGCAGTTCAGCAAATTTTTGTTAATATCATGAAGAGTACTGTAGGTAGTTGGTAAATTATTTAGGGAAATTCGAGCAACTTCACTAATCACGAAAAGATTAGGTGAAGAAAACCATGTCTTATTTTATGCAGTGCGCCAGGATTAAAAAATATTTTTTGTTAAGCATTATAAATCATTATCATCTGCCTAGCCTTTTTCCAACAATGTTGGGGTCGGCTTCAATGCTAATGGCCCCGTTATTATTATGAGGCAGGCAGTAAGCTGCAGTGGCAATGGGCCGGTCATATTAGCCGTAGAACCAATGCACGTTAGGGTAGAAGTTTTCTTGAGCGGAGACCGCGAAGAGGAGGTGGGACACCCTCAGGCGAGCGTGGAGTGGCGATCTTCGCAGGGTGGCTGGTAGCAACTGGATGAGAGTTGATGAGAATCGAGTTAAGTGGCGTTTGATTGAGGAGGCCTATGTCCAGTAGTGGACTGCTGTAAGCTGATGATGACAAGGCAATCGAGACAACTGATAGAAATAAAGAGAACGAAAGCAAGAAAAAGTATTTATTAAACTCGCGCAGGACATAAAAAAAAAAGAAACAAACGATAGCAGCCTGTATTCTGTTGCTCCCCACAAAATTTTCTTTTTACAGTATGATATATTAGAAAATATTTGTCAGGGTTATTAATCGAGAAGTTGCCTCTTAGATGGATGCATGTGAAACTGCAATCATGAAGCATCGCGAAGAATCTATATAAATATCACACAAAGACCATCAATAAATACGTTGTTGGCACATCGCCTGCAACTAGCTATAAATTAGATTATGAATAATATTTCCCTCTTCCGTCAGCTTTTATAAACAAATCCGGAAGAAAGATAATCTCTTTATGTGTGTTAACTACCAGTAATCAAGTACCTAGGTAATTGTATACCTACCCTCTGTGACTTTCCCTGGCTTTTAATGTTTGCCGGCCATCCAATGATCCAACGGTGAATTACATCTTCCATTCATTTTACCTATCCGGTGCCAGTTTCATTATCATTATTTAAACAGCCTATTACCACCTAATGACCGCCACAGTAAAAGACGTTTCATACCAATAATAATTGTTTGTGACAAATCATATCACTCTTCAATCTACTAATATTTCGTTGAGCTGTGCTGACAAAAATTTGAAGCTGTTTATTCCAACCTAAGTACTATGAATTAAGGACATGATTCTAGTCCCCCCTCCTTCTGAAATAAAATATCTTCGTCGGTTGTAGGTAACCAAAATCTGCTGTTCCATATATGTTGACCGCGCAGATATATACTATGAAGTCACGTATCTCCATATTCTCCATCTACAACTTAACCAATTAGTTCTATCACACAATCCTTTACAAAAACAAGGGCAAATCTCCATAGATTAACCACGATCGTATCACTTCAACACAACAACAAAGATAAGAAGCTTTTTATTGCACAGCATCACTTCCTTGTGTCAGCTGATTAATGTGTTGCCGTTTCCGATCGGTCGCTCACGGTGAGTGACGTCATACACGTGAGTGCAAGTCACTCACGGATAGGGTTGCCGGTTAGAAATTTGAAAAACCTTGATGGAACGCTGGGTTTCTTTAGTATGTCTTCCTTGATTTGAAAGAATCAGCACAGAATCGTGACCGATGGAAAAAAGGAAGGAGGCCTTTTTGTCAAGCTGCAGAACCGTACGGGTTAGTAACAAATATGTTGGACCGTTCTTGTGGGACCCGAAGTCACTTTAGAAGCCGATTCCTGCCTGTTCCCCTTCGGGAAGGCACACGCGTCTTTTATGCAGAGTGTAAACCACCTCACAAGCATTCTGTACATCAAACTAAGTAATTTTACGCAAAAATTATTGCTGGGAAACAACTTTTTTTTTTGAAGTCGTATGTAACGCACTTAAAACATTGTGCTGATGGATTGATTGAATAGTACGGGGGTCGTGGAGGTGTTAAAAGCCAAAATCTTACAAAAAAAAACTTATATTAACAAAAAAAAAACTAGCGAAAAAGATGTAACTTTGACCCCCCATATCTCCGTAACTAGGAGGTTCCCAGGTATGGTGTAGAACAAAAAAATAATCGCAATGATGGGGATAGTGGCTTTCGGCTTCGTGAAGAGGTGTTTTACACCCTTTATTATTTAAATACTCGGATGCGCTCAATCGAGAACTGATGATTGATGTTTTTGTAATAGTTTCGATGGAAACACGCTTTTTGTATGAGTTTTGGCTTGTAAATGCTTTTAATTGGGAATTGATCGACACGGTGGTGATTAAAAATATATTATGTTTGTGTTACTCAATACTATTTGTTGTCTGTTATACAAGTATGTACGTAACTTGTAGAAACATATGCCTAAATATAAGCCTGTAGCAAGGTTGACAGCGGGGCTTGCTGCGCAGAGGGCCAATAAGCATTCTGTCAACGAAAACGTGGTTGGAACATGTCATATGTGAATCTGTTTGAAGGTCTTTGAACAAATATGTACAAAACACTTGGAAACCGACTTTCACTTTTAGACCCTTTTAATGCATCTCTGTTGTTTAACAATTTACATTTTCTTTTTTTTTTTTTTAGTTTATCTTTACCAGCATCATTCCCTTATCCCTATCCTTTACTTGGGATCAGCACAGCATATCTTCTTCCATACTTCTCGAATACTCATCATCTCATCAGACACATCCCTTCTTGATATTACATCGTGTTTCTTTACAAAACATAGAATAAGTTTTTATTTAACTTCATTTAAATTGAAAACTGTAATTTGCATTGATCATATGGCGATTAATTTACGTCATTCAAATTAAATCCTAACCAAAATTTGTCTTCGTAGCTTGCTCTACAATACCCATTCTACATTATAGAATCAACAATAATAAACAACAATTAACAATCTATGACATAACATGAAACAACGCTAGCTATGCCATAATGACCACCATGGCATGGATATAGAGCACTAATGTGGCAATGCCCGCGTGCCATCGCATTGCAAAACATATGACTGCGCGCGTAGATACGCACTCAGGTTATATCATTACTGTAAGTACGGCTAATTGGGCTGTAGTTGTAGGCTTATGTTACGTTGGCTTGACTTCTAAGTTCCATGTTCACCGAAAAGATAACCATCTGATTATCTAAAAACAGCTGTCACTGTGACATGTTCCCATACAAAAATGCGTTTTAAACAGCTGTTTTAGATAATCAGACGGTTATTTTTTCGGTGAACATCGACTTAATCAGATTGGAACTTACTTAGGTCCATGTTCACCAAAAAGATGACAGTCTGACTATCTAAAACAGCTGTTTAAAACTCATTTTTGTATGGGAACCTGTCACATTGACAGCTATATTTAGATAATCAGACTGTTATCTTCTCGGTGAACATGGACCTTAGTTGTTTAATCTGCCTAATAATATTTCTACTTGGAGGCCTCTTACTAAACTTATGTATTAAATTAAATTTGGCTCGACTCGGGCAGTCGATGCAGGGTAACATCGAAATGGAGCACTGTCGATACAACGTATTATCTACCACTACGATTTGGTGTACCGTCGATTTAGTGTACTGTCGATTCAATAACCCGTCGATGGAACGTTGTCGATACAGCGACCGTCGATGTAGATAATGTCGATATTATGAAGGTAACCCCTCTTAGAAAAGATCACAATCCACCTCGCGAGGGTTAGTAGACCGTCTTTGAGTTTTTCGTTTCAAGACATGCCTGTTTCGTCAAATTTTCCTTCACCGTTTTATTTTGACAATAGTTTTGAAAAATGCAAGCAATATAATAAAGAGTCGCTCTTTGGTTCTAAACCAGTACAGTACAGTAACCTGCTTCGTTCTTCAATTTCAAGTTATTCTCATTCTTGTACAGCTCATAAATAAGTTATTTACTTTTAAGTATGGTATTATGTTTAATTATGAGTAATGACTCCGTTATTAATACTGTACCATTATGTTAAGTATCATTACAGACCCAGGTGTTCTCGCCTTGCATTACCATTCCATGTTTTATCTCAGGATGTCCTGTGTATTCCTAATTAATTACAATGAACTTAATTAGTTTAACAAGAAAAATCTTTTTACTGTGTCGTATCTATGATCTAATAAAGGATCGATAATAAAAATAGTAAACTACCCATACCTCATTTAAGAATCATAGATAAAATTATGTCTTGTGTCCACACTTGGGTCTACGATTTCGAGCGAACCCGCTACGCTTTTCGTAGCAACGATATCCTTATACGCTACGAACTCGCTACGAAATTCCTTGTGAAATGTACAACATAAAACATTATAATTTTCGTTCCAGACTGTGTTTGTGTTTCAATCTAACTAGATTTTAGCAGAATTTCAGTATTTTCAAGTACTAAAAGCAGTCAACTCGCGGTGCCATGACCGGCTCAAGATTCATTCACGTCGAAAGTATCCACTCAATACCTGACTTTTGGGACGATCACCATCAGCTTATCCGATTATTTAATTAATTGACAATTAACCTAAAACAACGAATAGAACAAACAACCCTCCAATTTATTATTTAAGAGCTAAAAGGGTTGTTAATTCAATTATAATAATGACAAGAGTGCTTCATAATTTGAAATACAAAGTTCACTGCTTGTAAATTGTTTCTACCTACAATTTTCAATTTTGTACAAATTAAAACGTTAAAGCATTTAATTTGAAAGCTATTAATAATTTATATATTGTTGGGTTTTTCTCAGTAGTAGCTACAGACTCTGGAATTGTGCCCGTCTGATGGCAATAGGCTCTCCCCCAATTACATGGGACTTAAACATAACTGACAAAATGTGGGTGTACTTGTTAGGTAGACTTCTGCCTAAACCTCTGAGGGTTACAAGGCGTGATGTTATGTTTTACAGAGGCAGACCTTTTCCAATATCGTCAGTACCTATATTACCTACATTATAACTTTGTACCTATAAGTACCTATAGGTAAGTCGTATCCGTTGACTTTCCTTATCGTATTGTCAAAGAGAAAACCCACATACAAAGTTACGGGAACGTGAGAATTATTTCGATTTCCTGTGATTTATATTAGCCCATATACATTATAACTTCTTACTTCGGATTTTTCTTAACGTTTCCTTCATTATCGCCGATTGATATGTACTTAATAAGATAATAAGATATAGGTACCTACGAAGTAACCTCATACGTTTTCGCAAAAGCTGTAGAAATATCATTATCATGTTCTTTAGATGGATGTTTAATTAACGAAATGAGATTATAAGGGACTACACAATCTTTCTGAGTTCGGTAAAGTAACTTTATCTGGACGTAACTAGCTATCTTGCCTTTGGAATTATTTTTCTTCTTTAAGTCGAAATTGTTCTAATATAATTTGTCTCAATATTATATGGGTAATTAGGTAGCCTATTTAATCTAGTAATTGCAATTTCATGTTTAATATAAACTATATTCGTGACCTCTTTAGCCAAATCGTGCAGAAACAACCTCTTAATATTTTTTTGCAAGCACACGTCAGATATAAAATGTAAAATCATCGAGTAGCGGAAGATGACTATTAAAATAAAATTAATAGTGAATTAATGTGCACCTAAAAATTTCTGAAGCTCAGAAGAAAAAAACTTGGTGCAAAAAGATGAAACTCTAAAATGGCAGATTCACTTGCAACAAATCAATCAATGTCTGCAACATCCTATATCTGCTTTTATAACGCAATTATTATTTGTAACAGTTGTTCAACAATTGAACAATTTTTACTATTATTAATCACTAAAGATTCTAATCATCTTCTACATTGTTGTAAAACATGGATCTTTAAAACGTTTAATTACTAAATAGCCCCATAAATTCTGGTTTTCTATTTCCAAATGTATACTTAAAGAATTAAGTAATCAATGCATGATTGAAGTATCTCAATTGACTCGATACTATAAAATTAGCAAGATCATGCGATCACGAATCTGTTGGCCAAAGTAGATGATTTACATACCATACCATATTAGAACATAAGTAACTACGGAAACCGCCATCAGCACAACACAATCTAAATTAATAGTTGGTAGGTAAGTATGTCACAATTGGAAAAGAACCCTGCAATATTTAAAACGACTTAAAACTTATACTTTTCTAACAATTATGGAAAATGCCTGAAATAAATGGATAATAATAATAAAACAGTCCCTCATGACTATTCATACTTCGGAACTGTGATATTAATTCATAACAATTGAACATTTTACTCTCTCGTTTCGAACAAGAAGTGCTCAGACATCCTGCAGCCGACACGACGCGCGGCGCGACGTTTCTCAGTTGTCATTTTTACATAATAAAAGCTGCGGATGCGGACTTCGGCGTGTCATCGCGACCTCTCACTTCCTCTACAAAATAATGAGGTACAGAGTATCCACTACTGGCAACATGCGAAAAGAATATTCAAAAATAAGCACCGCGAACATATGAAACCATAGAGAAGTTTGAAATTCCTGCAGTCAGTTATTGAACTCTTGCAGCGATTCTGTTTTGTTTTATTTACGTCTTTCTTTTTTTAAATTTATGTTTGAAATTCGAACTTGTGTCACATGCTGTCAATTGATCATAAACCAATTGGAACTGCTCAGAGATTTTTGACAGCTAGTCTACCAATCAGGGACTCCTTCTGCATTTCAAAATGCGTTGTTTGTAGTAGCGCTTCTGTGTACCTATTTATATTGTGTTTCCGCTAACGCATCACAAATCACAGTGACAGTAAGGGCTGAGTAAAGCGCCAGTCGAGTGCAAATCGTCTATATAAGGAGCTAAGTAGCACAGTTAGAGAATTTCCGTGTTCCGTATAAAAAATTAGGTGACGTTTCCGCGGACGGAGGGCTATTAATATCTATTATTAATGGATGTGCTGGCTGCATCGTTATTTTCTTTTTTTTGGTGTATAGTTTTTCAAGTTGGCAATTTAAGAGAAAATTATTTGAGAGGTCTCTTTTCGTTACATTTTTTTAGTAACGGGCAGAAATAAGATTTTTAGATTTTTTATTTTGTGTCTGGTTTAAATTCATTGAAGTGTTAAGGAATTAAATAGTAGAACAGTTGCATATTTTCTTAATCTTTTAATAAATTGGCAATAAATATGCATGCTTCATTCACTCAAAAGCTTGACACTACACATGCGCTAACGGCGAAATAAAACCCTCCCATACATAACACGCTGATTTCAAACACAAAAGATAAACAATGACGAAATTACAATTTAAAATCAAACCGTTGCAGCACTTTCTAAGTATCGAACAAAGGACTGTGGGCGAGACAAAAGCTATCTATATCTATAGACCTAGAAAAACGTTTTGCTATCGAGATACGTCTCGATAAGATCTCGATGATCGAGATGACGTCAGGAACGTTTAAACGGGGGAAGAAAAAAGGCTAATGTTGCAGTGAAAGTGCACGAGTAGCCGAGAAATTTTCACTGCTATTATTATAGGTATAGGCGTTAGGTTGGAGACACACTGCGAAAGGCATGAATGCATTGAATGAGGAAAATTAATTTACGTAGGACCTTAAGTTCTATGTATACTTGTCTGGCTAAGCAAAAGTCAGCCTCATATAAGTTGACCTGCGAGATGCCATTTGGAAAAATAAAAAAAAATGTTCTAAATTTTTTCTGTTCTGTATAAGACGACGCCCTTTTTAAGTTAAAGTAATTTTAGTTTTGTGTTGGTAATTTGCTAGGTATAATCTAAAAACTTTGTAATGCAAAAACTGCTTAGTTTTTGCACTACAAAGTTTTTAGATTATATTATTAATTGGACTCCCTTAACCCTATAATTATGTAAATACAGATATTCGATAATATCAATCTAGTTTAAAGTAATTTATTTAAATATCAAAAAACTTTTATTACCTTACCGCTTACACGTTGAAATAAAGAAAAATTTAACGTCTACCTACGAGTAAATCAACTAATTACGAGCCATAAAAGCAAATTGAAGAAAACATTACAATTTATCGTTCGGCTTGTCAGTGAGAAATTGTTCGTACGTACTGTAGTAAACGGTATATATTGTATGTAATTACTTATTATGTTATAACTGTGTATTTTATTCGCGAATATTATCGCTCATTTCCTGATGTATAAAATTACAGTTGTGACATGAATTACGACCTTATTTAACTGTACTTAACTACCAAGTTATTATTCTAGATATGGCCGTCGATTGTAGCTTTTCCTCATAGATGAAGCAGAAAGACTAACTACGAAAGAAGACCATAGTACCTACTTAAGTAATTAACAGTAAGGCATAAATAAATATTATACTTTCATCATTAACTGTTTCTTCACAAACGGTAAGACTCAGACATTTGTTTTCTTTTAAATGATCTGCAATTTAAAAAAAAACAAAACCAACTTCTCAGTTTTATTTTTTCGTTAATTTTTATTATTTTGTATAAAACATTTAATTTTATTAAATTAGCATGAAAAACGAACCAGTTCATGACAGAAGCACCGTTCAAAATTGATTAGTCACTGCGTTGCGATTGTATGACCACATAGTTGGGTAGTATTATGGTGGCTTACATCATAGGTAATTATCGAGGTATATGAGTGACATTTAGATACCTGAGAAAATAGATTACGAGAAATAATTGTCCCTTGCGACTTGTTTTTAATTCTCTGGCTTGGGATTGGACTGGGATCATTTAAATTCCTACTTATTTACGTTTGTTGGGTGCAATTGCACAAACCAGTAAAATAGAAACAGTTTAGGGCTAGAGTATTTAGTCTGTTAATCATTTTCTTATGGTATATTCTTACAGTGAATAAAATTCAGAGAAAAAATCGATATATACTTTCTCGATCCCCCTCTGTGTGCCACAGCCATTATCGTCTGGCGTTATAGTTTTTATACAATAATAATCAGTTTCAGATTTGTTCACGGCAACCAGCACTTACAGGCGTCGAACAAATTATATCGTGACGGCGTGAGATTATTTATTATGATTGAAACACGCTTTTTGTTTGACATTTCATAATAGAAGGCTTGCTTGTTCACTTAATTATAGAGACAACGTCATAACAGCTGCTTTCATAAAAAAAAAACAAATGACGTGTCTATGAAAATTAAGATGGCTGACAAGTGGAGATGTCACTTTCAAGAATAAAAGTCAAGCTTTTTGAAACTGTTACACATTTACTACATTTTCAAAATTGGAACGAGGAAAGAAAAACAAGATGCCAGTTCCAATTATGGCGTCTTTGGCGCAAAAGATTCTTCTAGAATTACAGAGCTGAATATATATAAAAAAACTGAAACAAATTACAACCTACCTGAGCAATAAAAATTCGCTCCTTCCTTAAAAAATAAATATTTTAGCTACCTTAAAATCGCAAGCCTTCTTTACTACACAAATAGCAGCCAAGCAGTAATAAATACAACAACCTAAAGGGGGACCGCGCACCAAGACCGAAGTGGTTTTAAAAATTCAATCCGGCAAAATTTACCTTTATGTCGTCTGCCAGAATTGCTAAATAATCTGCTCAATCCAATTGACTTTTTGATCGTATTGAAAAATTTATTCTGAATCCAATATCGGGTTGAAAGAGTCCAGACTGAATTGTGCTGAATTTTGATATAAAAATAAAACCGTTTAATATAGAAGAATCGAGTGAATGAATAGCGTAATATCTCTCTCAATGAGATTAGTCCTGTTTCCCAGCAGTGGGAACATTGTACACTGCGATTATCCTGTTATTAATAGGTACAGTCAGCAAAACATTTAGGTTTACAGGCTAGCAATCTTCTTACTACTATTATAAATGGAAAAGGGGTTATAATCAATCTGTTTGCAATTTTCTCCAAATCCTTTCAGTACTTTCTGCAAGAAAGTATTACAAAAATCGATCTTTACAGACTTTTACATTTATGATAGTCGTAAGTAGATTGCTAGCCTGCATACCTAACTGTTTTGCTGACTGTACTTACTTACCCTTATAAGATAGCCGGACTCGGCGATCTAAACGTCTTTACACACACCAACCTTGCCAGCTAGTTAATCTTTACAACGGCATTTATTATTCTCGTCTAACATAGCTCTTACAGACACGAAACACAATAATATCTTCAAGTCTGTTTCATTAAAACTTAGCAACAAACACGAACACTTCAACTTGCAACACAACGAAGCAATCGCCATCCTCAGACATTTCCTAACGAGACCAAGATGTTACAACTACAGACTTTTTATTCGAATCTTCAATAGACACGACACTTTCGACCAATCCGACTTGACCTCTGAACTCAAATTACATGGCTTTATTCCGAACTAGCACGGTTCAAAATTAATAAGCTTTTTATCACGGAAGCGCTTGATGCAATGGATACGTTACATTTTCTGAGTCTCGCCTGCAACTTGTATGAACGTTCTCCAAGGCGTTGTTACCTGATGACGCGACAAGGTCATGTCTTAAAGAACGTTTGGGGAAACACAGATACAAAGTCAGGTCATTGTTCAAAGTGTAGGTATGTTTTATATCTAAATGGTTTTTGTACAGACAACTTTGAGAGCCTTGAAATTTCTCAGTAAGTACAATAACACTGTACTTTATTAATCAAATTACTTATTTATATTAAGTAGAATAATTAAACCTTAGTAACAAATTATAAGTAAGAACTTTCATTACCTAAATTAGGTGCATATTGATATTTTCATGTGTATGAATATTAAGTAAGTACGTTCATCATTCATGCATAAGTAAGTGGCTACATTAACGACAAGCAAAACCTTTATAACTATGAAAAATGTGCTGACAAAAAAGTAATTACACTAAAAAAAAACACCTGACATGCGTGGAAGCATTAATTTTATTTATTGTCTTTTTTTTGGAAAGGAAACCTAACGTTGTAGGTTGTCCTTCAGGTTTAACATTTTAATTGGTAGGTAATCATATTTAGCATATTTAAACTTAAAAAAAAGAAAATTCCTCAAACCACGTTTAAAAATTAAAGAGAAAATAGTTTAAAAGATTTCAGAAAAAAAGGTTTCATCACGGAGGACTTATTATAGGGTCTTCCCCGGATAAACCCGTGCCGATATACCTCGCTATTTATTTCCCGTTGCGTTTAGGTACCATAGAAGGATAACACAACATCTTAGTCTTAAGTCTGATTGACGAAAACCGCAACGGCAGACACATTCTGCCTTTCGACACATCAGTGTTCACGGGTGTTTTCCCTAAAATGTCAAGGTAACATTGACCTTTTCTAAAAGCGAACGCTTCCGTTATATTGTTCCAAATTCAATTTTGAATAGCAGTGTTTTATAACCCTTTGAACAACGGTGCTGGTTAATGCTTTCAAGATGTACCGCTGAACAAACTACTTAGTTTACATTTTACAATGTAATTTGTAGGTTAAACTGTAACCCGAATAGCTTGTTCTACCGTACCTAGTTGATTTTTGCACAAATCTTTAAGGAATAATAGCTACGTGTTTCTATAACTTAAAATCACTCCAGGGATCGCCAAAGGTTAGGTAGAGGTATTAGGTACCCTCACATTTCGCCATACCCTTACCATCCTATCCAATTATCATCAACCAGTCACCAAGTGACCAATCCAACCTTCATGACAGCTACTGAGAAATTATGAAGTACTAACTATTGTGAAAATAGCTACTAAATTATATCTAGTACTACTATCTTAGATGAAGTAGCGAAGAGGGGTCAGTGGGGTCTCCTAATGAATTAGGAAACTGACTTTCCTTAAGTCAAGGAATATGTTTACGAATGATCTAGTTTGCTCCTCACGAATCTCCATGCACAAAAAAAAATTGGTTACGCCGAATTGAGATCCTCCTTTTTAAAGTCGGTTAAAAATGTTCAGACATGTCATAATTATTAGCAGAAATTTTAGGCTAAGGCTTTTCAAATTACTTTTTATGTTATCTTTGGCGTTATCTAAATGAGATTTTCAAACTTTTGCCAACCACTGGAAAACTTGGGAACTTAAAAAAAATACAAAAAAAAAATACAAAAAGTTTATTCACGAAATTTGTTACGAAAATGGGTGGATTGTGTTTAGGGAATCCTTTTAAGCAAATTTTGCCTGTGTTAGGAGACCCCGCTCTTCCATAGCACAATAATTACAGCAGTAACAAATATGTGGGTAAAAATATATAAGTAATTAAATAGAGAAACTGTTAATTGGTCCATACTTCGTTTGTTCGCCTGGATTTCTAGTAATAGCATATCAGTTTTATAGCTAAAAGTTCACTTACAACATGTAAAACATTAGAGCTTTCGCTTTCATATACATTTCCACTTGTTGCGGTTTTATGGTTATAGGAGCAATGATTTGGTGTGGTTAACTAAGCTTTCCAAAGCACCCGCATCTGTTTTTATGAACTTAATGTCTTAAATGAAGTCACATACTCATATAATAGATAGCCAGTGCTTATAAGTTCTACTCTAGAAAGTTTTATTAAAAACCAGAGTCCTTGTTATCAGCGTGGAACTGTGAGTTTCTAAATTGTTACATTTTCCAATTTAAGTATTTATCAAGAAATCTATCAACCTTAAATAATCATTCATTCATCATCTAGTCATTCATAGTCTGTTTTAAAATAAATGTATCTATATTCATCATCAGCATTATAATGTTCCCACTGCTGGGACACGGGCTCCTCTCATTGAGACGGAATAGGGGCGCGGGTCCGGTGCGGATTAGTAGATGTCACATGTCTACGATTTTTTTTTTCTTAAATAATTACCTAGGTACCCATAATCCCATTTCTCGATTTTTTCATCTTTTCTTTAGGAACAATGATACATTTTTTCCATATTAATGCTTAGGAAAAAGAAGACCTCTTCTTTGGCAACATAAAATCATTATTTTTGATGAGCAAAATCAATTGAGGTCTTCATTTTTATTATTGCACTCACAAGTGTAGGGTGTCAAGCATTAACTGTATATTTTCACCCACGCACGTTACCTGTAATCTGCATTATGTAATGTCTTCATGGTGGTATGGTAATCATCGCACGCAATCAATTTCATTGTTTATCAAATTGATTTGACATTCTGAGCAGAGAAAAACCGTTACAATTGATTCCATTGTTATAAAAATCGGATTACTTTAAGGCAATAAGTAATTAAGTTGCAGAAAGAACTGGCAGTTTACAAACTTCTAAAGACATGACAACAACTTAGTCTATGACATAAAAAAATTGCATCGTATTTTTTTTTCTTGGCCCTGTTCGTCTATTTATGAGTAGCCAGTAATAGCCAGTGGGTACCTTTTTATGATGATCACTAGGTCTAACCTTGTGGCGTGGGTCGTGTAGGATAATCACGGAAAAACCTTGTTGTATAGTACACCAATAGCACCACTTATGAGATGACAGATGATAGCCATAATGACTGGGTCACCCATAGAACACGTTGTTATGTCATAAACTGATATTATTCTACAACATGACCTTAATACGGGGTCACTGAATTTGTTTTGGTAGCTACCAAATTGATTATGTGAATTTTCTACATTATTATGTGTTTGTTCCATGGCTATTTTTACAATTTTTTTTTCACATTAGTGGCTTTTCCTTGAGAAAAATATATTATTTGATTTATTAACATTTATTTAGTGGAAGTTGGCTCGCCTCTGGAACTAAAACAACTGGCTCTTGGAGGCTTATTAAATAGTCATGGTGATTATGTTAAAACCTTTTAAAATTAAAATTAAAGTAGGCAGCAAAACCTCTTTCGCTGTATGGTAATCGTTAGAACCGGACCATACTGGAATTAAATTACCGGTATTATGAAATCTGATACAAAAGCCAATAAACTAATCTTCACAGCTTGATAAACAACGAGCATGTTAAAATATTGGCACGTGTGGACTGCGGCACGCGATAAAAACAAATTATCTATGGACGTATGGACAGATGGGGTGTCGGAAAATTTCCTTTGGAGATGACTGATCTCACTGAAATAATGACGTCTTTTGGGGTTAACTAAGCATGTATGGGTTAGGTACTTTATTTTACTAGGAAAATTGATTGTTTTTAAATTGAACACATCGTTATTTCGCCCTGTTGAAAGCCATTCTATATAACTGTCAAGGAACGACAGTTAGGATTTGAATAGAAGATCAACAATATATTAGTGTCATACACAATTCCCAGACTTCAACTACGAGTACCTTTTAAGATAATTCCTGCTGAATCGTAGGAGAACATAGAACTTTGCACAAAAAGTAAATACTCGTAGTACTTCCATTTAAGTTGGTAAACAAACTGGAATATTACATTTCTTAGGTATAAAAGTAAGTAAGGAAATCTATTCGCAGATATTTATAGACCAACCTAATGTCGTGTGGCTAGATCAGTCGGATCATGACCTTATACCGACCGGTTCGGCCAACCACACCGGACCATTAATATTAATAGCAGATAGGATAACGCGAAATCTTTTGTATTGATCGCGAACGATTTATTTTATTGTCTACTTTTTAAATTATCGTGTAGGATGCGAAATTGTATGTCAAAATTCGCGCCAAATGTTGTTTTTTTTTCTTCTTTCCGGTTTACAATGTCAGTGTAGGCGTTCTAACCGGGTAGAGAATTAAAAAGTTTGGTTTTTAAATAACGAACTTTTTCAGCCATGTTTATCGAATGATGAACTCCAATCCAAATCCATAACCAAAGCTTCAATCAAGAGAAAGAAGTTATATCAGTTGTTTTTTTAACACCTTAATCAGTAGGTTGAATATTTATTAGCAGTTCTAATTAAATTGGCCAACCATATAACTGAAATAAAACGTAAGTACTTGTTTATAACCTCAATAATAACTTAAATTATTGGTTCAATAACAAAAAGTTTCCACAAAGTCAGATCCGTAAAGTAGTTGCACAATAAAAAAAGAAAAAACGACTCAATTAAACTTATTACGATGCACTTTTATAAAATTTATCGACAATAATAAAAGTTAAGTTAAAAACATCGATATTTTTGCACTGACTTGTAAATAATGGCCTCGAAAGTTGAGCTAGTCAGCAAATCAGTTAATAAGTGAACTGGTTTACTTATAAACGAATATAAAACTTCCTGTCTTCCTTTAGTATGCTAATTATCTTGATTTCAATACAGTCTGTTAGATAAGACAGATATTTTCTTATAATTCATCGAATTTAAATCGATAACATATTTATTATTATGCGCTTATATTATGTATAAGCTGTAACGGCATTTTAATGTCTTAACTCGCTAATGTTTCCCTTCTTATATAATAGTTCCTGTGCAAAATATTATTAACGTTAGCTTGTCAACTGTCAATTAGTTGAGACCTTTGACCGCAAAGAGTTTTTATACACGTAAACTTCGACGAAATGCTTATAAAAACGTTATAACTGCCTATAGAGATCTAAAGAAGTGAATGCTTTTGGACCTGAACCCGGAAGTGTTATTTCTGCATAGAAAGGCATGTGTGTGCAAAGGTATATACTAGATATTGTAAGGAGTCCAAAACCAGGGGAATCGATTCGTCGAAAATGATTCCGTACATTGATTGAAGAAGGTAGCTAAGTAATCAGATTCAGTGGGCTTAAACAAAATATAACAATCGCTTTCAAAGTATTTCCTAGTTGTACATCTCTTTTCAACACGATTTTCAGCAGCAGCTCATATCAGGATCATATTGTTTGGATTTCGATCATCGTTATCATCGATAAAATTTCTGTATACCATCTTATTGAACCTACTTGAACTCTGAATGATCGCCATGAATAAGTCTTGGAACAAAATCTCTGCTAGATAGTCCTAATAAAAAAGTCACGCGTCAACTAACTTAGTGGCTTTTTTTATTTTTAGGAAACTGGTTTTTATGTCTCATTTTGTTTATGTAGAAAATAAAATCTAGCATAATTATGCAATTTTACGTGTTTCGTTCGTCTAAATCATTTGCTACGAAAATTTTAAAACTAGCCTATGCTCTGCGTACACACACATTATATAGCACCTTTTTTGTTTGCATTGTGTTGTGATTTTTAGATCTCTTGACATTTTCGGCCAGTCCTACAAGAGTTCCCACCGTCATCGTCAGTGGTCTGAGCACCTGGCACTAAAAGCTTCGAAAATTCAAATATGAAATTCGAGAGAAAGCCGTTTAAATCTCTGTTCTGTATCTGTATTCCAAAATTAAATCATTAGCTGGCCAGTCGGTCAAGTTCGGTGAGATGAGTTAGCATTGAGCAAGGGTCGTAATTGTGGACATTCACCTTGCTGCAACCGAAGGTTACCCAACTTAGCGCCACACAATGAATTATATCTCACTCACACCCGTTTTACTTGTTGTTAAATAAGGAATCGGCCTTGTATGTCAAAATAAAGGTTTGTTATCAATACCATGACGTCATAATAACTGTTTATAAAATAATTAAATTGTACTCGGTGTATTGGAATGACTTTTGTGGTCATCGAGAATTGCCGTACAGCAGTTAAATTTTACTGGTCCTAATCAATACCCATATTTAATTATTTACATAGCATAAAATATTGACGGCATAAATAAACATTTCTAATTATTTATGTCGATACACCAGAGAGAGACCAAAGCTACTTTAGCAGCATTATAGTCGTTTTTCAGCTGTTTCAATCAAGTTTTATGATTTTATTAGGTACTGAGTTCGACACCGCTCTAATGTTTAAAATTCAAAATTGATATTGTTAAGCAGAAATTGCTGTTCCAAAAACTCATTAGCAATTCGACAGAAACCTTAATTTCAACAAAAATAAAAATCACGCGTGTCAAATGTTATGTTAAGAAAATATCCGTAGCTATCGAAGAAACACGTGTTCGTAATGAATAACGAATTTAATTAGCGTCCGTCCGAACGTGATGTTTTCATAATTAAAATTAAAGAAGTCAGTCAGCGGAGATTTCATGAATGATAAAGGGACAAAAGTGATAAAAAAATGAGGCTAAGTTGGTCTAAGTTCCCAGATCCACAATTCAATAATGTCGATCCAACAAATGTGTTCTAATTTAAAATCTGTTCGCCATATTCGGCTCGGTTCGCATGGAGCTCTATTTTTTTTAATGGCGCTCGACTCGACGAAAACTAGTGTTGATTCTAGTTCTAAAAATCGGTGTCATCTAACGAATCCTACGCAAGAAATAAACTTTGTTTATGTAAGCCTGTGTTGAGAGTTTACCGATAAAAATGTTATTGGTTAGTCTATTTTAAATACCATAATTTCATCATTATAAGCACATAATATCACAGAACAAAATAAAATAAACTCTTGTTAGGTAGGTAATGTATAAGTACTTATGAATACTTTAAGAGTGCAGTTCCTTCAAGGCTTGTCAAGAAAATTTTCATCGAAATGCATGCATCAATACCTATACGAAATGTCAAACTTGGTACATTTTTTTATTTTGTGTTTCCCGCCTGCACAGATAAGTTGGTTGAAGAGTCTATGGTCGAACAAGCTATTTGGTTTACACTTTACAATGTAATTTCTTCGTTAAACTGCAAACCGTAAGCTTGTTCGACCGACCTGTGATGACTTATCAGGATACATTTTCCGAGATTTTCTCAAAGTTGTACAGGCATTATATCATATTGTTTGGGAATCAAGTAAGATTACTTTAGTCTTTAAAACTGCAAGCCATCATTATATCCTTGTACAAGACAAAGTAGGTATGAGCGATCTGTTTATCTATATCTTTCCTTATTTAACTTCGGAGAAACATCAGACTTAAACAAGCTTTCGGAGTCACTCAAAACAGCTTGAGATTTAAACTGGAAAGTCACCAGTAAATATTGTTTATTAAACTTTGCCTTACTTATGAAGATTACTTGAAGTTTCCATAATCCTTGTTGCTCTTGAATTTGATAAACAATGTTGTTTCTTTGTTAGTAATCCCACGCATTGGCAAGGGTCAAGCGAAGGAGGCGGTACGGTCTACGTAGACGGCATCCAGTCTGTTTTGTTTGTGCCTAACTTATGGCTAACTTATTCTCAAGAAATTCTACCATTGTGCGTCATTATGGCTTCGTTAATGCCTTAGTTTTGTACACAAAAGAAGCTTATGAAAATTATGTTCATACAAATACATATTATAAAGAAGTAAAGTTTGCATGAAGGAAGATATAAATACTGATCCAATCCCAAAAGTTCATTCCTCCAAGTATGACAGTCTAAATTTAAAACATTCCAGTGAACAATTTTCGACCATAACGCGAGCAAAGCTGCGGTTTAAAGCTAGTGTAAGCAAGTAATCTGTCAACTGCAACAAAATATCAAAAACTTTTACTCAATCTTGTTGTATAACAGCTATAATCTCCTCCAAAATAAAAATAAATCGAGACCAAAACAGTATCAAAGAAGGATTCATAATAAATATTATCATATTTCTTTACGAGGCAGCTGCCCGACTGGTTCGCGAGGTGGAAAGGCGCCACGACGCGTGTCTGACATAATACGGCCTTCGACCAATTGTGGCTCATAACTAAGCCTGTAGAGTCTTGGCCACACTTTTATCCATAACTAGATGCTACAATCGAGTTTGTTCGGAAAAAGGAGGTTGAATGATGTTTGCGAACCTTGTTTTTGGATTTGATTATGTTGTTGAGTAAAAAGGTTTTGGGTTAAAAAGTATTTTTATAAAGCAGGTTTGTAGCTCGTGACTACGAGAGGCGGGTATTTCTTTTCCAAACTATAAAGCCAGTTATGACAAACCAAATAAGTTAAAATAAGATAAGCCAATCCTTTTGATTAATTTAAAACGAGACCTTGCTTGATACACATAATTTTCTAATGGACTTTACATCTTACACACCAAAGATAGATTAGGTATATGTTTAGGTATTCATATTACAAAAAAATATCTTTTTTAGGCATTTCATGCCATCTTTCAGATAGTGACCACACAAAGAACCTAATACGAAAGACATTCTAGTTTCAGTGTTCAGGAAAACATTTTCCTTCAAGTAAAATTGAATCGCTTTAATCATTGTAGATACATAATTCGTTATTGGCGTTCTTATACACAATGGTTCATATTTAGCGTTCCTTCGTCCATTAATAGACATACTAATTACTTTGATGGACGGCTTGTGTACGAAAGAAGCAAGGTTTGAAGTGTTAATGTGAAATAAAGGACGGACGAAAAGTGCATTCAAGATTGTAAATCAACAAATTTTTGGAACGGGTGTTGTAAGAAAGTTTGTGTTTAAATTAGGAATAGGACACCATTGAATCATGCCCTTGGAATTTTAGCATGAAGATCTAAAGAAAATGTAAAATGAAATTAGTTTATAAGTAAAAAACTTTTCAATGAGTATCATTTTAAAAGAGTACTAATAACCATGGAGTTTCTTGCCGGTTCTCCTTTACAGGAAAACACGCTTCGTGCACCTTTTGTCAACGTTTTCCCATATTCACGTGTTCACCCATGTAGGCTTAATGAATTAAAGATTTTAATTTTGAATTTTAGAGAACTAATAATGATTGCTTCGTAGCGCAAGGCTACAAGTATTGCAACATTGCATTTAATGAATAACAGCGGATGTAAAACCAATAACAATTTCATAACCACAGATACATGACAACGTTATCAAAAATCTTAAAATCAAAATTAATAATTCCTTCTTTAAATGACATAAAAATAAAACGTAAGAATCAATGTTTACCTACTTATATAACCGCCATGTTTATCGCAAGTTTTTATATTGCACGTGCGTTTACAAAACTTTTTACGATCATGTTCCAAGATTTTCCGTACTGATTGATGGATTGAAAAACAGATAAATAAGTGGAGTTTCATCCTGCGATATTGAAACGGGTTATTTACTAAGTTGACTAAAGCCGATGGACAAGTAACCTGTCTGGGTTGATGCAATTTACTTGTCTTGTGCATAATTTTATTATGTCGTAGTGAAGTAGTGTTCCACATTAAGAAACCATGAATATAAATAGGTCTTCTATTTATACATGAGTTTTATCTTCTTGACCGCGACTATGTTTTATAAGAAAAAACGGCCAATAGGTAATTAATTAACTAATCCTGCAAAAATATTATATTTAATTATCATGTTACTTACCTATAATTAAAGAATTATAAGACGAAAAATAACTACATAGTAGGCGCGAGTTACTCATTGTCTGCAAATAATGGATTAATAAAATAAAATGTTGTATTTAATGGTAGGATGGCGTTTTAATCGTTGTAATTGACATTTATTTATGATGCCATGTAACTAAAATGGCGTCTGACGGCCATAGACAAGGATCTGATACGCGTATTGTCACACATTTATTATATATAATACCTGTAATCGGTTGATCTTAGAACTTAGAACATGGTTATTATATGTCATGATGATCTTGATTCTATTTTTGCATCTTATGTTGAAAAAAAACCACATTGTGAACAATTATTTGTTAAAAGTTTGTTCTTTAAACATAATATTAGATTATTACATAAAATAAGAAGCTACTGATTCACTGTGTGAAAATAATATAATGGAAAGGAATGAAACACTGAGATAATTAACTAAAAACTGAGAAATGCAACAAGAGCTGCGCTTACAACAAATACATAAAGATATTGCAGAAGGATTACGATGGAGCATTCGTTATTTCTTAATGGAAAACTCAGAACAACGAAAACAAATATGAAGCCAACGATGCTGTCACTATAAAACTTTTCCTTGACATTCGTACACAAATGTTAACAAAAGTTACATTGTCTATGGTGGCAGTTCTGTTGTTCTTGAGATTAGCTTGCTAGTCACGTACTTATTAGAAGACACGTGCTGAGTTTCTATAATTAGTAATGGTTATTTATTTATTAATTGATATCGCTATAAATCTTCAGCGGTTATTATTTACAGCCATCTTAGTGTTAATTAATTATGTTGACATCAGCAACCTCTATGAATTAACTTTATCGGTGTCCTTGAAAAAAATGATTAAAAGATCAAATTTATTATTTTTAGAGAAATTATTGATATTATTGATATGCTGTAACTCAGTGCCGGCAGAGTTTTGCTCGAGTTTTTCATATGTTTTACTTTTACATACAAGAGGTATCATACCTTAATAACAATTTCTCAGACAAAACATAAATATAAGCTAAAAATAACCATTGAAAAAAACTCTTCAAGCCATGGGTACCTAAACATTAATCGACCATAGAGCTACCTAATTAGGCTACAACCTACGAGTATATCGTTAATTAAAATCAGTAATTACCATTAATCCATTGTGGTATAGCCGACAGACTGTGACCAAGTTTGTCAGAAATACTTCAGAATGGAAGTGGCTAGAACACCGTTCGATTTTTGCTGCATACAGTGTACGAATTTACCAGTCAACGCGAACTCTAGTCAACCATCAGATAAATCCTGTCCAGCTTAAGATCCGAAATCGATTTAGATTTTAAAGAGAAAAAAAAACAAGACTGCAAAGAAATATTGACCGTAAGGACGTCCAGTTTTTATTTCTCCAAATAGCCTTATCATAGAAAATCTATGACCGTTAAATCGAAGAATCAATTTCCAATTTGCACTTCGATGGAGCAAGTTGTGTGTTGGAATAAAAACTGCTAGCTAAAGATTCGAAAAAGGTCATTATTATTGATTACACCTTCTTTTAGATGTTCGTCGTGATTTCGGAACGTTGAGCGTGTTTCTTTATCACGACTAGTTCGATACGCTTCCGTGGTGTTACGTAGTTAGCTCCGTCTTTCTGGGATTTATCTTAACTTTATCGTAAATAAATACTCGTATTTATTGCATTCGGTTTGTACACAACGTTGAAAGAAGTAATAAATTGATTTTCCGATTAAGTTTTACTTTTAAAAGCGGCAAGTAAATTAAATACCTACCTAAGCTGATTTTCTGTGTCCAGTTACTTGTGATTGTAAAATAGTTTTACTATGTCAGCTTTACACTAAAAGATGAGCCTACATAAGTTTGAATAATTTAACTGTCTGTACCTATGTATCTGAGATGAAATATGGGTTTATCCTTTCCCTACTTAACTATTTGGACCATTGCGCATTGGAAAAATGGGTTCATTGGAGATTACGTTTGAAACGGAATCACAAAAGGTATTCAAATGTTCGAATCAAGATGTCGTCGATGTATGTCGCCATCAAAATCGACTGGATTAAAAGATACAGAGTTTTGTTAAACCAAGACCAACAAATTCGAATCGATAAAGCATGACGAACTATTTAAAAATCACAAACCACAAACGACCAACTAAAAAACCTTAGCCATGAATAAATGTGAAGTCATTATCTGCTGCTTAAAAGCTGGTATAAGATTGAATCTAGTCGTAGAAAACTAGAAGAAACGACAATATTTCAAACAAGTCAGAATCTATAATGAAGAACAGTCACATTTAAAATTGATTAGTCCGACTATGAGAAAGACAAACCAAAAGGAAATGAGAAGCAACTCTTTAATAAACTAGACGCTAACAGTGCTTCCAATGAAGAAATCATTTCCAATGATGAATTAGAAATCAGTGACACTGCGATACATAAAAATGATCATTACATTCTAGATTAAAAGACTCATTTTATTTTAACCACCCACCTAGTAGGAAGAAGAATGCTCCGCACTATTCTTTGCTCTGCTATTCGTGTTGGAACATGGACCTGAAACAATACAAACATTTTCTTGAACAAGAGTAAGTACCTTCTATGAATATTAGATCATAGTATGAATCAGTTGGTAAATGTCGTCGTAAATATTAAAGGCCCCATTATAAAGGGTGTAAAACACCTCTTCACGAAAACGAAAGGAACTTGTTCTCCCCAGCACTGCGATATTTTTTTTGTTCTACACCATACCTGGGAACCTTCTAGTCACGGAGATATTGGGGGTCAAGTTACAACTTTTTGACAACCGTTTTTTTTAAATACACGTTTTTCTTTGTGAGATTTTAACTTTTAACACCTCCAGGACCCCCGTACT
The DNA here is from genome assembly GCA_916618015.1 of Xestia c-nigrum. Lineage (NCBI taxonomy): Eukaryota > Metazoa > Arthropoda > Insecta > Lepidoptera > Noctuidae > Xestia > Xestia c-nigrum. The sequence goes on along the minus strand of OU745257.1, from coordinate 20,245,849 downwards.
ATTTAATCCATCCATCAGCACAATGTTTTAAGTGCGTTACATTGAGTTCTACCACAAAACATGATTTATAACCTCAAAAAAAAAGTTGATTCCCAGCAATATGTCTTGCGTAAAGTTACTTAGTTTGATGTACAGAATGCTTGGTTAACGGCTTTGTGATGAGGTGGTTTACACCCTGTATTAGTGTCCAAATATAGCCATGTTGTTATTGTCGCCTTTACTCCTTAAAAGGTATACTTAATATATTTTTGTATTAAATTGGTAATTCAGTTTTTTTCTTGACATGCATAAGTATATTTTACTGATATTTTACGATCGTTAGTACTAATTTAAAAGAAGTAAAGAATGATTACTAGTAACAACTTTCATTGTTGATGACTTGCAGTTGAATAAGCGACAGATGAATGCCATTTCTCTCATGTTAGTATAATGTAATTTCTCTTTGACCTGCGCTTACGCGCATGATTTTTTGGCACACCAGACACACACAGTAGACCTAGAATGTATAGATCTAGATTACCATCATTCCACTAACCTACCTCTTTGTACAAGACTTAGACAATACTTACTTACCTCGTTACGCATAGCAAGGACAAGACTTTCGACAAAATTTGGACCCCTACTAATATGATTGGAATTATTAATCTGTTCCACTACGACAGCGGCGTATCTTTAGATATTTTAGCAGATTTTTCATAGACAATCTATGCAATTTCCAGCAAATTCAACCAAAGACGTCTAAAATGAATAAAAAGTAGTCGAGGAAGGTGGTTTTATAAATAACAATGTATAGCATGGCACAGTAGGTACGATTGTTTATAACAATTGATAAAGTCGACTCAAAAGGGCGAGTACCGAGTACTAACAACGTAATAAGTTCGTCTTGTATAGTTGTAGTATTGTGCAACATGATCTATTTGGTGCAACAACCTTTTTATTTGCACAAATATAGTTTGAGCGGTCAGCAGTCGATCTGTTCAAATTTTAGGCGTAATTTCTCAACCGGAGCGGTGAAAGGCGAAGCAAGGCCGAGCACACAATAGACTGAATTATAGCCGATACAAATAAGTACACTGTGCACAGACAGACAGACCGGAAAGAGGCTTCCATTCATATAAACGAATACTTTGTTCTCCACACTTCCAATAGAAATGCAAGCTAATCTAGATTTTGTTCGTGCATTGGATAAAATCGCAGTTTAATTCAATTTATAAAAAAGATACGTTTCAAAAATATGGTAGAGAATTGCAATGCCGTAACCGATATTAAAAAATAAATATCAAGTGTGCAGATCCAAGGTTGATATCAAATTGAGTAGCTAAGTGGCCATTACGTACACATTGAGAATGATTTCACTGTTTTGCGATTCATTTATCTATTAAAAGAATCTGTACAATGAGACTGTAATAGACGAAAACATTGTTAAAACGCATGTCAATTAAAATAACGAAGAAGATGCTTAAGAAAATAATGTAAATCCTTTTCTTGACGAAAATTTCCCAATAAAATCTCCTGCCAGCCTCTCAAATCAGACATCGACACATGATGTACAAACTGAAATAGCTAGAAACAAAAATAATGACTTACGTATCATTTTGACAGTTGCGCCCTTGACCTACAGGTAGCCTGCAATAGCATGAATTTATCTATCGCAATGCTGCACATCAAAACTCAAGAAAAACAAACGTCGAATGTAGGTAGGTACTTAGATAGAATGTCCATATTCAATCAGGCCAATAATAATGTACCTAGTGGAAGACATCTCAATTATAGATCAACAACCGTATTGTGAATAAAAGTGGATTTTCCCCAATTTTATCGCAAAACCAGATTCACAAAACTGGATACTTTATTAGTTGGTCATTTGTGATCGTCTATATCCGCGATCTGCGAGGGAGCTTGGTTTTTTCAGGCTTTTAATCATTGTTCTTTAAAATGATATCGTTAAAATGAAACCCAAGCTCTTCCTCTTCCGTAACTTTATTAAGATTTATCTCATGTGCAAATCAGGTTTCGAAACACTGAGTCGGAACAAAACATTGTCGTAATGAACCTTTGTTTTGCATATATTGTGCATAACTTAAAAAGATAATTTGCAAAAGAAGCTTATTTATATTTCATGCTACCTGGCTATCAAAATGTGTGTACCCAATATTATCATACGTAAATCATGAAATAAAAAGGCCCGTTAAAGACATTTTATGGGAGTTTTAAATCGTCTCATACAGCTGTTGTTTTAGTATTGAATTTGTATCGGTTTTTATGTTGTTGACGTTAATTTTGACCCTCTTTTCCCCTCGTCATGTGATACGGGTGATGTGGGTTATTGGATCGATTAACAATTAATGATTTTGAAGTAAAACTGTTTCTGTTCTATCTGTACAAAACCCATCTATCTTTACAAAACGGAGTGTTGTAACATCAGGTAATTTAGTGACTTACTCGTTTAAAACCATGACAAGTATAAAATCTATCTTCTGCTCGTTAGAAGATGCCAGGAAACCATTTCAAAACCCACACGACACATTGTAGACTGATACTGGGCGCACTGGGCACTGGACACTTGACATTTTTGCCATTGCGGGAATATCCTGGATGAGGCTGGGACAAGAACATGAACCTTAACAACAACAAAAAGAGACTTATATACCCCAGCAGTTAGGGGAGTTGGATGATGATAATACAAATAGGTATTAGCTATCGCCTCGCCAACATTTTATTATGATAGATATTACTTACGACGATTTTAATCCCACAATCATGCCCATAGCCGGGGACACACCTACACTAGTTAACTTATATTGTGATATTTCACGCCATTCCTATGGGGATTCCTACATAACAATATTATTTGAAAAATTTACTTTTATTATTGACCTTTTCTAGTAAACGCCATAACTACATTAGCCATATTACAAGTATCGTCAGGGGACAAGACTTTCCTGTAAATCGAATTAATATTCGAAACAATGGTATCATATGAAATGTTCATAAAACTTATGACTTGTTGGTTTTTGAATCCCAAGAAACAATTATGTGGTCACGGAACGAGGAGCGTTCCCACGATTTAAAAAATCAAGGATAACCACTTTCTGCATCGGTTGAAGCAGCCAGTGAGAGCTTTTCACGGCGGCTGACTTATACAGATTGTCGTGAGCCAGTATTATTTGTCTTGAAACCAGTAATTTTATCTAATAGTTACAATTACTGTGAACTCCTACCTTCGCCCTACCATCCGTCACGATTCGGAATAAAACATTCTAACTTAAGCTCGTGACCACGACGCCCTACTTTTTCGGCTGCTCTAGCTTAATTTTGTTACCAAAGCAACGGTTTCTCACCCCTATTGCAATCTCAACATGGTCTAAAATCGTAAGGCCTTTGAATAGAACAGAAGTTTTGACTGCAACAATTGTTTTACAATGGAGTATAAATGGGTTCGATACTGGGGCCACTGCAGCGTAAGTTTTTCAATAGCAATCTTAAGTTGGTGCTTTGTCGCTGGAGGCTTTGTGCACCTGATCCCAACGTAATATAGCTTACATAAGTAATTCAAGTTGTTTCCCGCACTTTAACAGGTTCTGGAGTTTAGAAAGTGAAGAGGAGAAGGGATCTAATTAGAGAAGTTTCCGAGTCGTATGTTTATTCGAGTTTAATTTGTTTCTTTACAAGTCTGAATTAGTTCCATTACTTTATGATTCTCTTTTCAATCACGTTTTTGTTACATTCTTATTTTAATCAATAATTTAGTAGTCATTATGAGTATGATATATATGATAGCCATGCTTGCCTAGGTTGGTCTGTGGATGGGTGACCACCATTATATACCGAGTTTCCTCCGTGCCTCGGAAAGCACGTTAAGCCGTTGGTCCCGGCTGTCATTTGTCAATCTTTGACAGTCGTTACAGGTAGTCAGTGGCCCCAAAAGTCTGATACCAGTCTTACCAAGTAGTATCGTATTTCCCAGTATTAACTGGGTTGTGGAGGCCAGATAGGCAGTCGCTTCATGTAAAATACTGGTATTCAGCTGCATCCGGTTGGACTGGAAGCCGACTCCAACATAGTTGGGAAAAGGCTAGTTTAACTATGAGTATGATATATTAATGTATGCAAAGTTATACCGTACATAATATTCAAACAGATTTTGTCTGAAATTGTTTCAATTTTTATCTAGAACGTGCAAGATAAAAAGCACACAAGATTTACAGCCCAATCTGGTATATGGCACACGTGCGACTTTGGTCACATTATAAATCATAAACATTCACGGTATTATAGCACATAATGGTATAGCACATAAATATAAGAATAGCTTAGCAGTGTCTGGATATTTTCAGTTGATTTGTGAACTATAAAAAATGTGTGTGACTTCATACAAACAATTGTAAAAACAGCAATGATAAAGCGATTGACGAAAATCATGACAACGATTTTATCAAGAACATACGTAGTAATGCTATAGTTTAGGTTGACAACTTGTACAATTTTTCACTCTAATTTCAAGGTGGTAAGGATGAAAGTTGCAGTAACAGTGCTCCAAATAACAACGCATAGAATGTTGAGTTTCTAAACTGAAATGTCTTGAACAACGTGCGCCACCGGAGTGTGACTATTTCGCAAGCAGTTTGTTAATATTATCAAGTAGGTACTTACTTGACCTTATTATGGTTTATACAAATGTGTATAAGTTGATAAATATTTGTATTTTTTATGTACGGAAAAATCGGTTTTCATGTAGCTGTGTATTGCCATGTACATTGAAAACAAATTGAGTAAAATTCCTACTTGATGTATTTGTCAGCTATGGTGCCACATAATTGTGTCACTGTAACTTTGGGATCAGATAAAATATTATTATTGTACGTGATTTCGGAAAATTCTTTTCCTTGGTCCTATGGCTTTAGGTGTGTCCCTAATATGGTTTGTCTTCAGGCAGATTCAGTTATCTATTAAGCAATATTTTCTTTTATAAGCTATGCACTATATTGTCTGGATCAATGTACATGGAAGTTTATTTACAGAAAGGATGCTGTAAATATCAGCTCAAATAATAAATACATAGATCGAGATTATTTTAATGGCACCTTCTCAATTATTCATGAGAACATGAATTTATCTATAAACAAACGCCGTCTATAAAAGTCGCTTGTTAAATTTTATTTCAATCCTTCTGAATTTACATTAAAGCGAAATGTAAAATGAAAGTGAATATAAAATGATATGAATAATTTCTACTGAGTTACGAGATATTACGAGTTTTGACGATGTAAAAGGAATGTAATATATAAGTCAGCTACTCATAAGAGTTCCCGTTGCAAAAAACTATTCTGCCATATTGCGGTTCTATCTTCGCATATCAACTTTCCCGCTAAACGCAATTTTATAACATTTTCCTCTTGCAGCGACGGGCGACATACACTTAAAGGGGTTTCTTATATTCGGCCTTAGGGCAGTTTTGTAAACCAATAAACCGCCTACTCTGTATCCAAAATGGCTCCCAACATCTGTCCTCAATTTGAACCCACTCCGACTCAAGTAGAAAACAAGCATGGTCCTTTATAAAAATATATTTTTAAAGATCCAACTAATGTCCAAGTTAATCTTTCAATCCGATTCAAAGCAACGATCTCATTTTGTGAGCTTACAATACCGTCACACATGTAGCCTCTATCGTGTCAAACGACTTGTCTATGGCGAGGCTCACAAGTTCACAACACAATAGACAAGATAAAGCGAGGCGAGATCGTCTGAACTTTGGCACGGCGGCGTCACGGCATCAAGGAAAACCGGTCAAGATAAAATTATTATCTTAATTAAAGCCTTCGGGCGTGCAACTGCGATATTGATCAAACTGATTTTGTTTTTTCTTGTGAAGTTTATTATTAGAAGTAAAGCTGCAAAATTATTGGCTGTTGGACAACACCTGGCGGTTTGCGAATCGTTTTCTGGTTCAGTGACTTCGAGTCGTGTCTTTGAGTAAATTGCTATATAGTTACTTTTCTTTGATGATAAGTGTGTTAGGATATATATTTTTAAAACATAATAACAACCATTGCAGATTACTTAGGGGTCCAAAAGTAAGTAATTGATCAATCAAATGATTCTAGATTAAGCAACAATGATCAATCTGCCATAATAGGGGAGTATTCTTTAACAGTTAAAGCTTTGTACACTTCAAGGCCCACTAAACTCCGAGTATAACAAAAGAACTACGTCTTTTGTAAACCATAAACTTGCATAAAGAGCTTATTTATTCTCCTCTGTTTTGCTCCACAAACTCAATTCAACCTAAAATCCACCTAAGAAGTATTAATGTCTCCTTTGTCGGTCGGGTCAACTTGCATCCCTTCTTTTATCTCTGTCAGATTTACTGCTCCAGCTTATGGTGATGGTTGGTATACTTCCTTTACAGTATTATGAGATAAATCTTATAGTATTATGAGGTTTTGATATCCATAATCATTAATTATAAATGCGAAACGAACTCGGTTTGTTACCTTTTCACGCCAAACCGACCGAACGGATTTAGTCGCTCTCTGATAGACCATGACGATCTGGGTAAGAACGTACAATTTTTTTTTTATCCTTGTAGACAGTTCCAGCGAGATAATCTGATCTCTACTTGGACAAAGCCGTGATCATAAGCTAGCTCTATTTTGCTGTTGTGTTCATCTCGTCTTAAGTTCGCGTGTATTCCTACTCGTGACATAAAAGCTAACCTTGCAACTCCTATTGTTTTCAGAACCGGTTTCAACGTCGAGAACTGATGTAGCTAATTCAATTTGTGGCTAAACAGCCTTTTGGCAATTTAGCTTTGATTCTTATTTTTTGTCCCAAATCTATTATGTTTATGCTTATCAAGGCCACACAGTGTCATTTCGATCAAATGGTTTGTTAACCCGATCCGTTACTATAAAAGGATAGGTTTATCCAAATTCGTATAACTTATTAGTGTTAGATGTTCTCTTAGTCTTGTTTTATTATCCAAGGTTACCTACCATTTAACTTATCCTTGTTCTAATCTTTTGATCCCTAGTACAAAAAATGTTATTCTCCGTGACTACAAAAAATGTGACTGCTGCAATTACCAGACGTTTCAGTTCAACGGACGCCATTTAAATTTTAAGCGCCTCGTTCTTTCAATCTAGTCTGCAGACGATTTTTTTCAAGTTTTTCAACGCTTTTAAGACATCAATCAAATGCAAAATGGCTGGAAAATTTTCTTTGAGACTTAAGAAAGAAAAGCGAAAACCGTTCTTTATAATTAGAATAACTTTTAATTGCAAAATTGGCTTCATGTTTTTTGCTGTAACACGTTCTTAGGTATACACAAAATAATTAATGATGAACAACATCTCAGTATCATGTGATGGACAAACACAGCTGCAATAAAAGGTGACTCGTTTTCGAGAAGTTTTTTGAAATTTCACACCTTTCTGCCAAACGTATGGTTTCAAGGGAAACACAGACAGTAAATATCTACCTGAGACAGCACCTGCATAAACAAGAAAAGAATAAAACCACTTGTAAAGGTGTCATTACAGCCACTGATGACGTCCCTAGCCTCAAGTTACATTTCCACACTAGTGCAATAAAAGTGATTAGAAAACGAAAAGGGAATGTCTTCGTACGGTGTAATAAGACTCCTTCATATCGAGCCTAAGTTACAGAAATCAGAGCGCTCGGGTGCCGCGTTCCAATGGGTCGGGTTACACATGCATCTTTTACTTGTATGTCTTCACGTTCGATTTCGGAGTAGGACCTCAAGGTAGTCTGCCCAACCTGCGATGAATATAAGCAGCTTCCTGTCAGTGCATACAGGTGGTTATGTCTTAGAATTTGATGGATGCACCCTTAAATATGCATAATTATACGCATAATTTTGCACAAGTATCATGCAGGCTCAAATTTTTGAAAACCTTAAATAAACCACAACACTGTGAATCGCTCATAACTTGTCGTTCCTTCTTTCAAAATCTTTTCAAAATAAAGTCCTTTAAAACCGCTCTACCACATTTATAATCTTAGCGTTACTCAAATATGCATTTACTAAATTCCTAGGATATTTGTAGGTATGTCTATGGTCCATTTGTCCATTCATTATCTGTCGTGAGTGTTATCACATTTTTTGTGTCCCCTACCGTTAGCCCACTTAGCCACGGTAGAGTGCTCATCAAAATTGCATAGCTTCAAGCGATGACCCACCGAATGTCAATTTGCAGAACAAGAGTTATTGGCAGAAGTAGGTTATTTCACTGGAATTGATATTCTGTTGAACATGTTTTTTCCATATCATCTGTATTAAATAATGATAGGTACAGACATGTGCAGACATTTATTTTTGTAAATTTGCCTTAAACTTTTCTCATGTTCCTGTTTGAATATGATTCGTGATCATGTTGCACAAGTGCAGGAAAATTTTCCTCACTGCGTATTTCCTTCGTTTCTTGCGCTTGACATCCTGGAAACACTAACGAGATTTTATATAAATTATGCATTATCTCGATGTTGAATTGTCAACGTAACAGAACGGACGATAAAATGTTTCTTACACGATTGTTCGCGAACAAAAAATCTTTTTAAACACCGTGTGCAAACAGCTTGGGAAAATAACTAACTAATTATCTAATTAACTTTTATTAATTATCAGATTTACGAAACGATATAATTCATTAAAATATTTCAGTCTGTCAACCATTCCATATGGGTTTTGTATCAAGGTGGGTCAATTTTAGCTGACTGCGGGTAATCATATGAGAAATGGGTCAGATGTAAATAGGGTCAACCGTAAGGGGCTATATAGGGTGAGTTTCCGTGACCGATACGCTATGACAGGCCCCGTAGCGCATTAAAAATAATTTATTTAATCTATGCTCGAAAAATGGGCGGGTATTTTTACTTGTCATTATTTTTTGTCATACTGTTATTAGATTACGTTGATAAGTTAATTAATTAAAATACTTTTAATTAATTAAAATTCATTGTGATGAGCAATATCAGGAAATTAGATTTTTTCAGGTCAGGTTGCTTAATGTAATCATATCAGTTGCTTAGCCCATTACTAAGAATAATCAATTAGGTAAGTTTACTCTTCTAAAGAGAAGTTATTTGAAGTTATTTCTAGCAACTACCCGTAATTATCCACTCCTCCAAATATTAACTTAAGTTCTATGTAAATATGAACATACCAAATTCAGTTTTAAACGTTATAGAAGAAAGTGTTATACCAGACGACATGCCCGAGAAAATTAAACGCCTTGATCAATTCAATAATAACGATGGCGATAAATCGAGAATCGATTAATCGCTTCACCAAGCGTACGGTATTGGACTTGCGTTTTTTATTTACATTGTTCAGAGTTTGTGTAAGTACCGTAACTGCATACTGACGTGTCTTGAGCGAAAGGTCGGCCGTCGGATAGACAAGAGATAATGAACAAATAGGAAAAATCGCCGCCATTCTCAGGATTCAATCCTGATTCACTGCAAGCAGCTGACTCACCATCCCTCCACCTATACAGCCTATGAGTCACCGAGTCACCGCCGAGCGAGTGCCCAGCTTACAACACCACGTTACCGTCCGGCCCTTGTGTTTCAAACAATATAAAGTGGACGCAAACCAGCGCGTTAGCCGCAGCGGTAACCCGGTGACTTGGGGACCGGTTTCTGTCTGAGATACAAGTTTGCAGTATAAATATCGATAATACGTTGAGCCAGCTAACGTTTCGAGTTTTGTGCAACTCTGTGTCCTTATTGGCTCGATTTTGAAGCTCAAATGATCAGTTACATGCATTGCAATGGCGCTTAAGCAGTGGTTGTCATAACTGCAAGATATGCACTTATGAAGTTTCAAATACGGTGAATAAACTGGAATATGCAAATGCAGCATGAGCTTTAAAGTGCTCTTTGAAAGCTTTTATTTGTCCAGAGACTTGTGACACAAGATACTGTGATAAAAGAGCTATAATCTATTGAAAAGAACATCTGTGAAAGCGTTTCAAAGCTTATATCTAACCCTATCGTCCATATGACAGTTTGACTAGAAAGCACATACCTAAACGCATTTTGCTATGGTTCAATTCAAACATTTTGCAGACGACACTATAAATATAATAGTAGCAAAAACCTTGCAAATCTTGGAGCAACAACAAAAACTTGGTATCAAGAACAATCTCTTGCGCGGTCCACATAAGTTCGCTTAAGGAAAGTGCAAGGCGTAGGCGAACGAGTGGGACGGCTGTAAAGTTCAACACATATTAGATATCACCATCTTTGTACTTCAGTTTTATTTAACAATACTATACCTTAATTTAAACTTTAGCGTTTTATCATCGTAAACTATCTCAGTCGTAATTTCGAAGTTGCACTTCCTAAAAAGAACATGCACTCTGTTCTTGATAGATACCTACGACGGTGTGTATCAAATTTTCAATTCCTTTTCTCAATTTGGGACCGGGCTCCGAAAATAAAATTCGATTCACTTAAGTTTGTATGAACTTTTTCAAATATAAAAACTTAAAAAAGTGTTGGATATTTTGTTAGACAATAACTTTAAATTATAATAAATTTATGACATTACTTCCATTGAATTTGAAAAGCCATTTTGCTTTTAATCGTTTAAGAAAGTCATGGTTTACTGTAAAATGGTTCAGAGCAACGTCAAATGAGACACCATATTTTATAGGATCATCGAATTGTTAAATTTTCCATTTCGTCTAAAAATTTGAGTACCTAGTAAGGCTAATTAGGTCCTAACCACACGATACGCATAATGTGAACTGCCTACACGAGGCTGTATCTATTTGATTGTTTTTCAAGGAAAGCAAAAATGAGGAACAAGCTATCCAAACAATTCCTACACTGTAATAGTTCCGTCCCCTATGGAAATGTCACAGAGCCCTTCTGTTTTCACAGACATTTTAAATTAAAAACCCGTATCCTCGAAACGAACATGAAATCTGTCACGAAGTTTACAAAAAAAACAGTCATTCTTTGTGAACCACAGACTATAAAATTTTTGTCACAAAATAATTACGTCGTCACACTCGTCACTCACTTATATTTTATGTGTGCATTTATTGAACAAACAAGTTTCATGTTTTTGATGATGCGTCAGTTTTTGAGACACGTTAATTTGGTTTTTGCGTGTTTTTTTAGGGTTCCGTAGTCAACTAGGAATCCGTATAGTTTCGCCATGTCTGTGTGTCCGTCCGTCTGTTCGTCCTCGCTTAATCTCTGTGACCGTTAGCACTAGAAAGCTGAAATTTTGTACCAATATGTGTATTAATCACGCCGACAAAGTGGTAAAATAAAAATTGGAAAAAAAAAATATTAGGGTAGCCCCCCTACATGTAAAGTGGGAAGTGTTTTTTTTTTATTTCAACTCTAACGTGTGATATATTGTAGGAAAGGTAGGAAGTGTTTTTTTTTTTATTTCAACTCTAACGTGTGATATATTGTAGGAAAGGTATTTAAAAATGAATAGGGGTTTACTAACATCATTTTTTGATAATGTCAATAATTTCGGAAATAATCGCTCCAAAAGTAAAAAACAATGTGTCCCCCCTCCTCTAACTTTTGAACCATAGGTTTAGAAAATATTAAAAAAATCTGAAAAGTAGAACTTTATAAGGACTTTCTAGGAAAATCATTTTGAACTTGGATGGAAACAACAGTTTTTGTACAAAATAGACAAAAAGTTGTACAAAATAATTTCTGGACTAAGTTTGTAGTAAAATCGTATAATGCAAGCATTTTTTTAACTTCGTTTACATATTTTGTTATCCTGAACGAATACTTTTTTAAAATGTTTTTTTTAAAAATCGGATTGGATTGAACACTTATTGTGACGGGCGGGAAACTACGGAACCCTACACTGAGCGTGGCCCGACACGCTCTTGGCCGGTTTTTATTATTTTCTGGTAATCCTAGGTGTTATCATTAAACATAGATAGATAGACTATTAGATAAAGAACTTTATTTGATTAATCCCTTGCTAGTTAGTTATCATGTTTTTTAGCTCATGGTTCGAACGAATATTATTTTATTCTAAGTTGAATAAACTATCCACTGCGCCATAATCAATGACATTAATTTTCAGTTATTTTTATCATTTTTTATTTGTTTCTGAGTTATTGTTTCGGTTTAGTTTATTTTGATTTTATGATTTTCATTGTTTATTCCATAAATATCAAAATAAACTTGAAAACTTGAAAATGATAAGTAATCAAAAAGATCTTAGATGTAAATGAAATCCTGGCTAATTTTGGTAAAAAAAAACGTTTGCTGCCATTAAATAAAAAAGGAAAAATATGACAAAAAAATCTTTAATGGCATTTCAATATATTTTGAGACCAAGAGGCGAGTGTTTTTTTTTCTCATTGTAAATCAAAAGAGGTTGCATTCAAATAGTCCAAACAGAAAAATAACCAAACATTTTCATTTAAAAAATCCCTGCTTTTCTTTCGCTAAAATATTCCTCTCAACTCGCGATGAGCCGTAGGTATGGATAGAGTGCAAAAGTATTCGCTTGCAAGCAGGAAGTTTGTAATTAAATACCGACAGCTTGGTATCCCGTTGTTTTAAACACGATTATTAGATTTTCTTGCAATTTTCGTTATTTTCCAGGATAAGTATTTTTACGTGCAAACATGATAAAAAAAACCTTGGGAAACATTTTCATTAAAGCCGGGAAAACTTCTGTTACTTTACAATGCGTTATTTAAAGTTTAAAATTGGAAAATGCTGAGTTACCAGGGCCAGCCCCTGGTAAGTCTTAAACATGCAAACAACCAGCAACTCAGCCTATCGTCCACTACTGGACACACGTATTTGGCCAAAATGCACAGATCTTACGAAATATTGATATGAGTACACTTCTCAGGAAGAGGGCGCACCTACAAGCCACAAATCTCCCAGTTAATATGATCGTAAGACCACTTAGTAAACAAATGGCCGACCCTTCACCTTCCCTCCATAAGGAAAAACAATTTACGACGTACAACCGCGAAAAACAGCAGTAAACTGTTTAAATATGAGAGCTTTGGGAGTTAGGTAATAAACTATTTCGTTATTTTCGGACTTATGAAGGAAATATGCCAAATATTGCTTCTATTGTCATTTCGTTATGTGCTAAGGAAATTGGTCGAGTTCGTTTTTTAAATCTTGCAAGTCAGATAAGAATCATGGCAAGGCTTGTTGTCTACTATTGTCTATGCTCTTCGCCCCTTGTTAACTTAGTAGTAAAATTCTGATTACTGAAAACGGACCACAACATAGTTCATAAAAGTTAAACTGATTTTATCATTTCTAAATTTAGCTTTGGTATTCGTTACAAGAATTTACATGATCTTTTTCTATGAGTGATATACTGTAGCCAGAGTTCGTATCTTATCTTCCATAAAAGGATTCAGATTAATATAAAAACTGGGTTTCCGGACTGATAAGGCGTGATAAGGCATATGAACTACGTGATAGCTTTTTTTTTATTATAAGTTGTCGAAATAAGTCATTGATTATTTCTAACCGGAGTTTATCACATTCAGTAGTTGGTACACTTATGGCCTATTATGGTTCAATATGTCTTCAAACTTCATGAATTCGCCAGGTCTCTCGACAAGCAAAGTCAGTCCCAAAAGGAGTTGTTGCAAAAGAGCCATGAACAAAATAATATTAGTACTTACTAGCTGACCCGCGTAACTTCGTCTGCGAGTGAGGGTTATTTTTTTTATATAAAAAGTATCCTATGTTACTTCTTATACCTCCAAAAATATGTGTACAAAGTTTCATGAGGATCAGTTGAGTAGTTTCGCGTGAAAGCGTAACAAACAAACTTACATTCACATTTAAAATATTATAGGATAGGATAGGATAGGATATACTATTATAGGATATACGAAATGCGATAGGTAAAATATTGACGTTATCAAAGTCAATTTGAAAATGGAAACTGAAAATGTGAGAAAAGTTAAGTTGAGTATAAATGTGGGTTTAAAAGTAGAGAAAGACCAAAGTAACGATAGATGAATGGGAACTATCGCGCATGAATTCGCCGCTAGGGGCGCTCGTGTAGAGTAAGGTCTTCCGAAATGTCATGCAGATAGCATAGTGTTCGCGCGTTGCGTGCTTTTCTATCACGTATTTTTACTAATATTGGGTTCGAATCCCGGTAGGAGCAAATGTTTGTGTGATGAGCACATTTGTTTCCAAGACATGGATGTTTATATGTATAATTAAATAGGTCTGTATGTATTTACAAACAAAAAAAAAGTATATATGTAGTATATCAACTATCTAGTGTCCACGACACAAGCTTTGCTTAGTGTGGCACTAGGTGGCGCTGTGTGTTAATGTCCAGCGATATTTATTTATTTATTTATTAATATTCACGATTGTGGTCTATATTGACCCATTCCTGGTTAATAATGACTTGAAGATTTTAAGTAACAAGTTTGATTTTCAACATCTAATTTGTTAGTACTTGGAGGAAACAATAAACGAAACTATAACACGCGTTAAAATAAACTTTTTTTAAATAAAATGAATGACAGGACCTTACTTGCCTGTGGCGCCATCTGGTGAACTAAACAACGATAGCCCTCATTGCGTGGAAATATTATGTTGAATGAAAGTGACTTGTAATAAAATGTCTGGTGATAGTAGGTTTATCTCCTATACCACCCACTCCTATATACTCCTATATAACTGGGTACACGGGTTTCGAACCCCGTGTACCCAGTTAATGATTTGTTGGATTTACAGATTTTCGAAATAATCTTTTATTAAATAAAAGATTATTTCGAAAAGTTTAATCTGTCACCTGAGTTTTACTTTTTACAGCAATTCAAAAGAATCCAAAAACATTGACACAAGTCCATAAAAAGGTTTCACGCCGCAATTGTATGAACGAGTAAATAAAGTTATCATTGAGTAGTTACTCGTTGTCATTGTTATATACTTGAAAAGAAGAGTAACTTAAGATACATGCTTATTGCTGTATTGTATATGCTTTCCGGAATGACATCAGGACTATTTTGCATTTTATAAATAAATATTGTGACTCCTTCGAGGACCTCCTTAGTGCAGCAAGACATTGTGTCTACAAACACTTATTAATAGATTCGTATGCAAATATTGTATGTTTCTATTCTTATAGTGTTATGTACAATCCGTAATGACTTCATAATTTTATTTGCAATGCAAATGTTTACTTGGTAATGGTTTATCAAAACAAAATAATGTAATCTTAAACCCGAAATAACAATCTAAGTAAGTACCTATATAGTTTTTAAAAAGTTGTTTAGGGATGTCTCCATTTAGAAAAAAAAAAGAAAAAAAAAATCCATCAGTGTAAGTTGTAATTTTTTTTAATATTTTTAATTGTCAATGTGGGAATACTTGGAATACAATAACATTGAAATAATTGTAAATGATTAGTGACACGTAACACCAAAGAGAAATTAATAGATGCAAGATAATCAAGTTTGTGTTTTAATTAGACCGTTTCTCGAAGAGCTAAAAAGCTTTCAAGAACATAATTTAATATGTCAATTTAAGATCATCTGATAGAATAATTTTATTAACGTTTTAAAGAGTTTCTGTGATCTGAGAACCTGTTATATTACAAATAAAACTATAGTACTTCTGTGTGGTCTGTCATAGAAACTGTAAAAGCTTTTAAAAACATATCGTATATTATCTAAACTAACATTTATAAAATTGTCATGACACCATCAATCATAAACCAAAATATTACCAACATCAAAAAAAAAGTCGTCAACAAAAAAGGTTCTCCTCCAATGCGGCATGCGTAGTGACGTTTTCCACCGCGTTTCCGACTGATTGCCATTCAGAGTTCGTCGTATGATTAGCATTAACTAGTGTCAGTCGGTCTGTGTGTGTCAACGAACTAATTGGCAAACAAAGAACGCGATGGTAATGACACAACACACGGTAACACACCTACACACCGTGCCGTGCATCGGTTGCATTTCTTTTTAATTGCGCGTCAGAAATTGGCATCAGATTTCTGCGCAAATATTTGAATGTAACGGCCAGTTTTCTTGGTTTGACTTGTTTTTTTGGCCAAGGAAACGATGACAGGACTATGTGAATGGTGAAATGGGTAAAAATGAGGGACGATGAAATGACGAGAATTACAGAAGTATGGAAGAAGAAGAAATACTGTAGCTGCACCCCAAACTAATCGGGATAAAGGAAGGATGCTGAATGCTAATGATGCAGTAGGTTATTTCATTGACGACCCGATTGGCGTAGTGGTAGTGACGCTGCCTTACGTTCTTAGGGTCCTGGGTTCGAATCCCAGTAGGAGCAAATGTTTGTGTGATGAGCACGGACATTTGTTTCCGAGTCATGGATGTTTATATGTATAATAAGTATGTATTTACAAACAAAAAAGTATATATGTACAATATATCAACTATCTAGTGTCCACGACACAAGCTTTGCTTAGTGTGGCACTAGGTGGCGCTGTGTGTTAATGTCCAGCGATATTTATTTATTTATTTTATTTTATTTATTTTAATCCATTGAAAATATAACTTTTTGTTATTTAGTATGTTTTTTCTACTAAATACGAACGTCTGCAAATGCAGTTTAGTTTAGTACTTTAAATCTACTTTATTATTTTTTCCAAGCTGGACTTCTAAAAAAATCTTAGTAGAAAACTAGCACTTATGAATTGTGTGCCTTCATAATCGGTCTAAGATATATGAAGACCTTTGAAAGTTTTGAAAGTAGACATTTATTTAACAGCGGAACTAAGATATGATCCGTGAATGAAAAAGAGCAGGAAATAGCGGCAGTGTGAAGTTTAATTTTGACACGGAAAAACTTATCATGTCTCAATCGTATTGATGTCGTGTTATTGGGCTAATAACTAAAGATGTTTTTTATTAGAAACACTTCGATACAATAGCTTTACGTAAGTTTTATTTTAAGTAAAATAAATCAACTTTTCTAGGTTATACTAACGAATATCCATAAAAACAAATACTAATGTTAACATTTCTCCATCTAGGTAAATGTTTTATTATCTCCATTACAGCATCAAGCCATCACTTTAAGTTTTACGAAACTCAACATAACGTGTTGAATATTCACCATTACAAAACTAAAAGAAAAACACGAACGCGAAATAATTAATTTAACGAAATATGCAAATTAGAATGAAAACACTTAATTGCGCTTGTTTGTTTGTAATAAAGCAGAAAAACTAGTTTAATAGCTTTAAAGAAATAGGTAGGTAGTAAGAAATAGTTATCTAGGTAGGTACTTAATTAGTTTTTCAGTCAACATGATGTCATTTCATAGTGTTGGTAAAAACTACGTATGAAAAACTTTTAATAAAAATTGGGAAATAAAAACAAATGCAATAAATACTTAATTATAACTTAGTCTATCTCAAACTTGCATTACGTCTGTAAAATGCATTCTCATTCCCGACTTTCACCAATTTCTATGAAAAAAACAGCTGGCATAGACAAAACAAAAAAAATGTCTTCCCGATTTCGAACAGCGATTTAAAAAAAAAACTAAAAAAAATTGCTTATTGAAAAGTTCTCATTGAAACACATGTCCCAAATATTGACAACAATATAGAACGTAACCAAGCTATACTATGAATTTTAATTCGATTCCAGATTTGACATTAGCTACTGTCATTTTACGAAATAATGATACCACAAATAATAGTGTAGTGATGAACACAAAAATCGATAAACAATCGAATGGTCTAAATGCGTATCCCATGTTGTCAAAGAAGAGGAAAAAATGAGTAGGCTAGATATGTTAATTGACAATATCACAGACACATTTATAAAAATGTTACAGAAAGGCGACAATTTATAAAATAAATTATTACCATAATACATCTATCTGTTTTATTTGTCATGTTCCTTCATGATCACATTTTTTTATTTATTTCACACACAATTATAAAATAAAAGTCTCAGATCGTTAATTAATCGTCAAAACTAAATTATCGGTATTTGCTAGCAGTACACCACAGACTACCCCCTGTATTATTTTAAGCTCTTATCCATCCCAAGGTTGTCTGGAAGATATCGCTTTTAGCGATAAGACCCATTCATTTAAGTTTATGTATAAGCAGTGTTACTTTTTGGTTTTGGTGAACAATAAAGTTTATTCTATTCTATTTTATCGGTTCAGAAATATGTAATTTCCTGATATACTTAGTTTACGAGAGTAAAATTATAAACGAGAAGAATCGATCTGGAAATATTCCATTTCCATATCGAATAATTTCGCAACGTCACTATTCAGTACTTGTCATAACGTTGCAACACTGAAATTGTCAAATCTGGAATCGAATTAAAATTCCGAGTATAGTCGCCCTGATTCATTCACCTTTCGAATGGCCTAAGCTAAGCCTTCAAAGCTCAGAGCTTTCACTTCAAACAACAAAAATAATTCCAAACGATACTCACAGAAATAAAAATCCAATGTTCTCTTAGAAATTTCTGAAACACAGCACGGTTTTTTCTTAATAAAAAAATTCAACTGTTTTTTTCCGGCACTCAGTTGCGACGCGAGAGGGCGTGCGCTTCGCACGAGGTTTGAGAGAGGACTGAGGGACGCCCTCACTGAGTGAGGGAAGCGGGGCTGAGCGCCTCTGTACTATCAACGTTCCTCTAGCGAAGATTACTTAGTTTCTGCGTACATTGCTTGCTTGACAACTCTAATTAGGCAAACATCTGCTGGTTAATGTAATGAATTACAACAAACAACATTAAAATTCAAAACAATCTTAACTCTTTTAAAGCCACACAAACAAGCTCGTTATATCCATACAAACATCGTTAAGTCCGCAAGCTATTTAGCCCGTTTTGTGCTGATGAGTATTGTGAGGTGTTTCGTATTACTGGGTTGTAGAAGTAAGGTCGCCGACTCGTGTTTCGGCCCAACTCACCGACCGAGTTCCGCGACGGTTGCATCTAGGTGATTGCAGCCATGCAGTCATCCTACTCTGATACACGGCTAATATTCAAGATCGAACCTGACTTTGATATGGACCAATTTTTTCTAGACTTCTTTGCGTTTGATGTCGTTGGCAAAGGAAATCCATCAAGTAGGTACTCGTATTTTTCTTGAGAGTTCTCGATGAAAATCTCGTAAGGGCGGGAAAATTGGCAAAGAAAAATAAAGAATCTTTTCATATTACAAAACACAAGCTATTTATTTATCTATTGCAAATGGTTATATTCATAATAAGCACACTACTGCAGAGTGCAAAGTAATCAACCCATAACATTTAAAATGCCAAAGGTGATTTCAACGTTTGCTTCCGCGATTCTAAACACTATCGCTTTGCTTTAAGCTAAGATTTATGTAATGGTTGTATGAATCTCATTTTGATGTGGGCTGGAAGTGATAGAGCAAAAATTAAAGCTGGTCATAACATTGGCACTGCAGCTAATGAAGATTGAAGACCGTCACTCTATGAATTGTCTGAAAGATGATATGGCTGGGAAGATAGAAATTCGAACGGCTAATAGAGATTTATGGATGAGAAAGACGTGGCGAACCAACTGAATTGATAACGACTATTATTGATTCAGAGAGTAAATGGTCGACACCAATCCATTAAAAAACTCAACATCAGATCCATTTTTTTATTAAAACGTGTCGCCCTCAGATAATATTTCATGGAAACTGCTTGTAAAAACTTTTGAAGACCAACAACAAGTCACAGGCCATACTATTACCTAACATCTCAAAAATCGTCCTTTTCGTGAATCTTGATGAATCTTGCAGCACACGCGGGCAACTGGCCTATGAACTAAAAATGATAGGCGTAAAGATTACCAGATAATGACTGGGTTAGCCCATCGCTTCCAATCTTCATTAACTGCTACAATGTAGGCTGTAATTATTGCACAATACGTAATCTTCGCGGCTCAACTATTGACAATTACCCGGTGGCTATGAACCTTCCATTATTGTTCGAAATTAACTTGGCGCCATCTTCATTATCTATGGATTGCTACACTCTTATAAATGCTGTTCATCATAAGGATACTGCTTTTTCTATGCCAAGGTTGGAAAATTAATTATTTATTTATAAATAAATAAAAATATCGCTGGACATTACACACAGCGCCATCTAGCAAGGCTTGTGTCGTGGTCACCAGACAGTTAAAATACTACATGTAAACTTTTTGTTTGTAAATACATACTTATTATACATATAAACATCCATGGCTCGGAAACAAATCTCCATGCTCATCACACAAACACTTGTTCCTACCGGGATTCGAACCCGGGACCCTAAGTACGCAAGGCAGCTTCACTACGTTACTTTACTTTCCTGTTACTATGTTCGAAAGATATTCGTAGACAAATACGATAAGCGATAGTTGTTTTTGGTACTAACATTTACCGTACTTACCAATATCTTTATCTGCTCCTAGATAATTCAAAATATATGAACATGATTTCAGGAATTTTATTTCTTACTTTATCATAACCTCACCAAATGAAAGTCAATGCTTTCATTTGGTTTCCACTCGTCCCTATCTCATAAAAAGAGTAAATGAGAATAAATTTTCCCTTATAAAAAGTATGAAATTAAATAAATGAGAAAATTGAGCACCAACCCAACCACAACACCGGAGGGAAATACAAAAAGTAAAATAAAACTCCGTATAATCCGTAAAGGTCGGTATTACCCGCAGTATACAACTGTCAACGAATTCAGGTTAATATCCGATTATAAAAGAAAGAAAAACTGAAATAAAAATGTTTATGTTCGTTTGGGGGAAAGAACGAACAACATTATGTAGACTTAAGTTGTTAGTAATTTTAACAACAATTTTGTGCATAATCTGGCTCGAAGGACATTGCTAGAACTCTACCAAATTAAAAAGAGAACAATTTTTTGCAAAACGTTTTTATTTGACAGCAACATAAAAAAATTAGACGAGAAAAAAACGTGTGTTAAATAACGACAGTAAAACAATGAATTAAAATATGAATACATAAAACAGTATTTTTGTGTCGCCAACAGCTTATTTTCAGGAATCCCCATAGAAATAGGTTTAACAGAACCCACTCACACCCACAGTTCCTCCATGTGGATATTATGTAACATATGAGCTCAACCAACCAACCAGTTCAGGATTATAGTATTTTAGAGCAAGCTTACCGCCATTATCTGGCTACTGTGTTGCAGCTTCAGATCATAACTAACAGAATTTCGATCAGGAAATACCACATTGTTTACCAGCTTTGTGCAGTGTAATCAGAACTTAACTACTACCAGCTTACGCCCGCGGATTCGCTCCCGTGAAGTTTGGTAATTATCCCATGGGATCATCTACTGGGATAAAATGTATCCTATATGTTAAGCCAGGTTAATAACTGTCTATGTTCAAAATTTCAACCAAATCCGTTCAGTAGTTTTTGCTTGAAAGAGTGACAAACATCCATCTAACCATCAAACACACAAACTTTCGCATTTGTTATATTAGTTGGTAACTGCATTATAAGCATTAAGCTGCATTATATTTATTATTCACTGTAAGTCCAATCCATTGGAAGGCAGTCCGCCCGTCTTATGACGAAAGGCCGTGTCGACGGCGCGTTTGTGTTCCACGAGCGCCTTAAAGAGATGTCACATTGAAGAGGCCGAGGGGAAGGTCCGAAGCCGGCCGGGGCTGCGCGACTGTTCGGAAGAGATATTATGGCCCCGGAATATAAAGGGCGAGGAAGGAACATGGATGGGTTTTAGTCAGTAAAAGTCTGACACTCCCTCCCACTCCGCCCAGAGTGGGAGGAGTCACTTGATAGTTCTGAAGTTCTATTAATTAGTGATGAACTTGAACTTGAACAAACGGAGTCTTAAACACGTCTGTTATTCGGAATAAAAGTATAATAGAACTGTAAAGTCGAAAGACTAAAAAGACGAAAATATAATTTTTAAATTTATCCAACTAGAAATTCAACAAGACTAGGAAAAATTCTTCAATTTTCATGCGGATTAATTAGGTAATTCCCATGGATACACTTTGTTTGAAATTAAAAACTCGTAGTTTATGAGCTGTTCGGTTTCCAGGCAATATTGGGCGTTCACAGAATAAACAACGTCCTACACCGTCCCAGGGGTGGACGTCCATCGATTACCCTCCGAAATAATTTGGGACTCAATACAAAATATTTATATTAGCATCACAAATGCGTTGGGCATTGCCCTCGGTATTAAGGACTCATTTAAAATTAATTTAGCCTAATAAAAGGCAGTTATTTTTCTAGTACATGACTTAAGAAATAAGAACTGGCTTGTAATAGGTTCAGTGGACGCAACAGCGACTGCTGGTTTGATTCGAGTTCAATGCTCTGGTCAGGCAAAATGTTATTGGGCCAAAGGTTTGCCTTTTTATGTGGGCACTACTGCAGGACTAATAAATAACTACTTTACTTTTAATTTTGCTCTAGATTTACGTTCTTATGTTGACTGCGGCTTAAAAAATCTTACCTATACAACACTATAGGTAAATCACATTTATAATAAGTAAAGCATACTGCCTTACTACCTATTTATCTTGTACGCCTAAGGTCCCATATTCACCAAAACGATGACAGTCTGATTATCTAAAAACAGCTGTTTGAAACACATTTTTGTATGAGAACATGTCACAATGACAGATGTTTTTAGATAATCAGACTGTTATCTTTTCGGTGAATATGAACCTAAGGAGACTACGACACAGGGAATCCTAGTAAGGAAGCTGGTGACATTCTGCTTGTGTAATGCGCTCTTGACAATTTAAGCTTTACTATATGTTCCTATCGTTATTATTATTAAATTCAATTCAATTATTTATTTCAGAGAGATAACTAGGATTAAATAGAATAACATTGTAAAAGCAGTAAGTTTAAAACTGACCCAAATTCCCAAAACTTGAAGAAAGTCGTTTAAATCCCGGAAGCTTAAACAGTCTATTTGAAAACTATAAAATTTATGGCGAGGTTTTAGTAGAGTTGAGTTGAAATAAATCTGGAAATAGAATTTACTTCGATTTTGTTTACCTGCTGAAACCCTTTAGGTGGTTTTGGACTAGATAAGAACATACACGGAGTAAACCACCTCATCACGAAGCCGTCAACCAAGCATTCTGTACATCAAACTAAATTACTTTACGCTAAAATTATTGCTGGGAAACATTTTTTTTTTTTGCTGTGAAAAATCACCTTTTGTGGTATAACTCAATGTAACTCACTCAAAACATTGTGCTGATGGATGGATTGAATAGTACGGGGTTCGTGGAGATATTTAAAACAGTAAAAAACTTACACAAACTTGTATTTAAAAAAATCTTGTGAAAAAGTTGTAACTTTGACCCCCAATATCTCCTTAACTAGAAGGTAGGAAGGCAATAACAGGGAGAACAAATGCCTTTCCACTGCTTTAAGAGGTGTTTTACACCCTTTATATGTCAAATAAATTACAATGAAAGTCAGAATAGCACATAGAACCTAAGCGTGTGTATGATACGTCACGTATAAACTATGACAAATAAAAGTGCAAGGATCTTCCTGGAGTTTACGGAAAAAAAATAGGAGCGCTTACTCTCTTATGATAAAGATGCGAATTTATGTATGTACGAGTTAAAAAACTCACAAACCAGACTAGCCAGAACGGCCAAAATTCTTCTGAAAACTTTTCTTCGAATACTGCATCAGCTTTCCCATACATTTGGGTCGACTCATCATCATTCTACTGGGCTTTTTCATTTGGGATCTTAGAATTATATTATCTTCTTCTTCCATACAGTTCTCTTTTAGTCGTCTCCTCATGTATTGTGAACCTCATCTTTTCCAGCTCATCTTCAGCTCCATTTCATACTAGACTAGGTTTAAAAATACAACACAAATTGGAATGAAGATGGATTAATGTTATCTCTTATCTTCATGCACTTTTTGGTTTGAGGTAGAGCAGAACGGTGGCACCGCTTAGAGCATGTGAAGTTTGTTGCAGTGCATATTAGACTGATCACCGGAGGGTGGCTTGAACGCATCGCGGCGCAGGCGCAGTTCACCGCAATTATCTAGATGTATAGATCTTCTGCAAATGGAAAAAAAAAACATCATGTCTAAAGAGACGACTTTAAAAGGCATATAACGTTTGCTAACGAAAATAATACATATATGAATGTCATGCCTGATTGAAAGTCCACTGCAATGGAATGACGACCTAACGCATAAACACTAAAAGAAGTATTTGGCCACATTCTACAGAGAATTATTTTGATAATATTACTGGAAGACTCATAATGAACCGGAAGAGAAGTAGTTAATCCCTGACTATGGTAATGTGTCTATTGTTCTGTTATCTGAACAAGCAAGCCCGTTAAGAAATAAGCTTATCCACCTTTTCACCTTTAAAAACGTCCGGTGTCATGACGTTGGTAAATCTGATTAGTCATAACAAAATGTTTTAATAACAAAAAAAAACACAAATATAAAAGGATACACAAACTAATAAAATGTCACCAATTTGATCACCATATTTCGCCGTGACCTTGAAAACATTGTATCTATAACTAAAGCATGCTACAGTGAAGCAAATGCGTTCGCTACGGATTCTGTACACAAATAATACTTAGTTCTCATAGATCACGAGAGATGGCGCTAGTTGTACCTTATAATTGCAATGACATAATACATCGCTCCTGTAAATCCTGAAGAGTTTAGCACACGTGTTCCTAACTTATAGTACATCTACATTTCGCCAGTTGTACCTATTTACCTAAGTCCGATATAATAGGGGGCGAGCCTTTTGCCATCAATTGGATACAACTTGTAACAATAATTTAAAACTAGTTCTTAGAAGCTATTATGAGATGAGTCATATTGGCTCAAGTCTAAGTTAGTAATTGAATTACTGAAGATTTTCCTTGACTTTCGTTGAGGATAATGTCGATGACTGCGCAAGCGATGACAGAGATAATACGCAGATGTTCGGTCATCACTAAATTAAATAAGATTGAAGATCAAGCTTTGATTCCTCTGACGTCTGATCAGTACCTCCGAGTCAGAGCTGCCCATGGATGGCATTAAACTTCTGAAACCAGGTTAGACACTAAACCCACGATAAAGAAAAAAGAAATAGCTCACAATAATACACGTGCCATCAACAGAAGAAGACAGAAGGCGTTTGAGAATCATACTAGAAAAAGAGATAGCCGCAACACACAGAAACAGTCAGGGCCCTCTTTCCCACTGGGCACTCTGGGCAAAACTTGGGACCCCTCTTAGATCCAAGGCGGTCCCAAGTTTCCGTAACTGTCAAAAGAAACCTAATATCCCAGACAAGACTGCAGGATACTAGCTTTTAATTTTAAGTCAATAGCTACCTAAAGGAAAAGTATATTTATAGAGGCGGAGAACTTGAGTTCACAGACAATTCTTGCAAAAAATTGTTTTGTAAGAAAAACGAATTTATCCGAGGCGGAATGCAAGAAATTTCGCATCCTATAAGGACCCCATTTTACTGAGGTACCCAGGGACCCACAACTGATTAACACTTTTCCCGGCCTGACAATCGAACCCAAGACCTTACCAGCTCCGTATATTTGACCAACGAGACAGAATAAAATATATTACACTGTTCCTGAAAACTATGAAATAACAGTACTTCCCTGGACGTATTACAAAAGCTCTCCTAGTACTAACAAGTTAGTTTACATCACATTAGCAACACCCATAAAATTAGTAACGATTATCTTTATACCCCATCTTGTAATCCAGTTCATTGAGCTCGATATAATCAATTGTAATCGTAGTCGTACTACCGACGCTGATCGCACCCCACTTGTCCCTCGCCCTTCACCTGTGACATCGCCTATAGATCAAAGACTGAAGCAGAGTGGTATTCTTATACATAATATATCGTACTGGCTTATCCACGCGGCTTCGCCTGTGCGGAAGTCGAAAATTATCCCACTGGAGCGCAGTACCGAAAGGTATGTGTTAATCTAAGTTAAACTCTGTGGGTAAAGCAGTAAGGCGTTGACAAACATCCATCCATCCATCAAGTAGCATTAAGTACAAACCTTAGTGGTTTATAAATGCCATTCTGCCTAGACAAATGTAATAAATTTTTAAAAGGGTAAATAATTGAAAAAAAATATAGTATTCATGCATCCATCCTCACAAACTTTCGCGCCAAAGAGTATCTTTAAATAAATAAAATATTATATAGTTTTTTACATAAAAAAATAAAACTGAAAAAAGTGACCTTTGTTTGATCGATTTACTTAGTTTTTTGTCATCGACTTCTGAAGCTAAAGTTATTTTTCATTTTTTTTTTTTTGGAGTCTGTTTTATTTTTTGTAAAAAGTTTATATTTTTCACTTTTTAGTGGTTCACTTGTGCCTACCCCTTCACAGCGTAGAGGCGTGATGTTATATTATGAACTGGTGTAAACAATAGTTGGACATGAGATTTCAGCAATCCCAGTCCATTTGCTATCATTTATTGAGGAGTTCCGTTGCCTATCTCCGAAGTTTCCAAAGTTCTTCATCAGATCTTCACCAAATTGAAATGGGACCACTTCAAGAAAGTATTCTTCCAAAATTTGAAGAGTTCTCTCAATTTCTCCAGGATCCCATCATCAGATCCCGACTTGATGATGATTATGGGACCGCCTGGGAAGCCCTTTCAAACAGAAAAAAGAATAATTCAAATCGCTTCAGCCATTATCGAGTAATCGGGGAACATACATACTTACTTGGTGGCGCGTGTGTCGGACCATTTAGTTCCCTTCAAAATGGTTGAGCTGAATGGTGCTGATCCATGCGTCATGTGCGTTCGTGAACGGGCGCTGTCAGTTGTGACTGGTCATCTCTTAGTCGCCATGGGTTATTTGAATTAATTATTTAGTTTTTGAGTTGTATTTTATTTTGTTTTGCTATGGACACTTTTAACGTGCACATCTTGCTACTTTGTTCTCACATAATATACCATCTCAACATGAATGATGTAACCAAGATTTTGTAACAATATTTTGATTTAAAAGAGTGTCCATGGAGTTTCTTGCCCGTTCTTCTCCATAGAGATCTACGTTAGGGAATGGGCAACTACAGTACTTTCACAGTTTTATGTCTTGTGACTGGGACTGTAGCTACTTTAAATGTTCATTTTGTTTCGACAATTCAAAAGTGCCTGTAACTGGCCTACTTGAAATAAATGCTTTGATTTTGATTTTGATTTTTGATTTCTTACATTTAAAAAAAACATAGTTCCGACGAATTGAGAACCTCTTCCTTTTTGAAGTCGGTTAAAAATACCAGCATTCTTGTATTCCACAAAAGTGTTTTACATTTCGGTATCTTAACTTAATACACATTTATGATGTTATGTTGGGAGTGCCAGAGAGCAAAAATCCCTCTTGTAACTGAAAAACAGCCTAATGGAAATACCCAATCAAGAGCACTGCCCGCATCGGAAATTGAACCCCACTTGAAAAAATAACATTGAGAAAAATACTTTACTGTTTCCTTTTTCGCAAGTAGCTGTATGACACACGATGACCCTTGTCATCTTTTGGCTACTCTCCCAGCCCCTATTCACATATTTATAATACGCCACATACTTCTCCAACCGCCATGAAATAAAGTCCTTAATTTAGAACCCACCCTTACTACGAGTCCACGACCCACATGTCCAAGAGTCACGCTTGTTTCAACGACTGCGGAGTAAACAAATGAAAGATATTCGGTATAGTAGTTGACACCACTAAAACAAGATACAATTTCTCGAAATAATAATAAAGTCATGTTTATCCTCAAAATGTAATTCTTTTTCAAAGTCAGAGTTTTAATTCCTACTTTAAAATCAATAAGTAAATAGTTATGACGTCGCAGTTGCTATTGCCATTCAGAATCATGTTTTGACAGCTTAGTTGATTGTAGATGGCGCGACCATAGCTAGGCCTCAAACTGACCAACGAGGTCAAACTATTTTGAAAAACCGGCCAAGAGCGTGTTGGGCCACGCTCAGTGTAGGGTTCCGTAGTTTCCCGTCCGTCGCAATAAGTATTCAATCCAATCCGATTTTAATGATTCTTTTTTTGTTTGAAAAAAGATACGTTCAGGATAATAAAATATGTAAACGAAGTTAAAAAAAAATGCTTGCATATACGATTATACTACTAACTTAGTCCAGAAATTATTTTGTACAACTTTTTGTCTTTTTGGTACAAAAACTTGTTTCCATCCAAGTTCAAAATTATTTTCCTAGAAAGTATACTTATAAAGTTCTACTTTTCAGATTTTTTTCATATTTTCTAAACTTATGGTTCAAAAGTTAGAGGGCCCCTCTAACTTTTGAACATTGTTTTTTTATTTTTGGAGCGATTATTTCCGAAATTATTGACATTATCAAAAAATGATTTCAGTAAACCCCTATTCATTTTTAAATACCTTTCCAACAATATATCACACGTTAGGGTTGAAATAAAAAAAAAACACTTCCCACTTTACATAATTATAGGGGGGCTAATATTTTTTTTTCCAATTTTTATTTTACCACTTTGTCGGCGTGATTGATACACATATTGGTACCAAATTTCAGCTTTCTAGTGCTAACGGTCACAGAGATTAAACGAGGACGGACGGACAGACAGACATGGCGAAACTATAAGGGTTCCTAGTTGACTACGGAACCCTAATATAAAATGACATTATATCCTCTCTTCATATTTCTTACACTCAAAAGAAAAATCATGGTCATCTATTTTCCCTGCTTCGTATATTCCCCTGTTACAAGTTCTCCAGGGGTTCTAATGATGTCCGATTCCCCTAATCGTGTTACCATCGATTCATGGGTTTAGCGTCCCTGCTGTGGCATAAAAATGTCATGCCGTTGCCTGCACTCGACTAGCATAAAACTGGAGTGTTATTTACGAAGATAGTAAAACTGTCAAGTTCGCTGCGAGAGTAAATTCTTGTTAGGCCTGCCGGTTTGAAAGATTCAGTGGAGAGTTTTAGTCTAAGCTGTTACTTGGATCCTACTGTTTGTTTTTGCAGTGAAAATTGCCAAGAAACATATTTATTACTTTTTTTTTACTGTTTAGTCAAAGTTCTATGCTTTGCTTTTGTCTAGGTACTTCTAAATTTAATAACCGCACAACCGCAATCAACGGAAGAACAAAATATTTGAAATGAGAATATTAAACTTTATGCCAAAACTCAAAAGCCAACGCACTGTTTATCAAGACCACACCAAATGAATATAATTTCCTGCGTATGATGAAGTTATTAAAATGGTGCGAAAGATTATAGATAAAATGAATTTAATTAAAATTTACCATATAATTTTACCCACCTTAGTTTCTCACCTTTAATTAATTGTCAGTACCAGTCAGTCTATAATTAAACGAGTGCTTAAAATTTAATGTAAGTATTTAAAACCGGTTTTCGTTTACACTAGGCGGCATCTAAACAAATGCCTAAATAAAAGCAATTTGTTAGCTTTCAAGTTTCAACTTTCGATGAAAACATCTAACAATGTACGATTCTGAAAAGGGGCATTACAGTAGGAAATTCCATTTACATCAATACCATACTAATAATAATATCTACTGGTAGCAGATAAAAACGATCAACTAAACCAAACGCCACGAAAGCAAAGAAATAAATTCCTGTCATTATAACAATATTTTTATTTCAGCTTTATCTAACGAGTAATTCATCTGCTCCAAATTCCTGAGCAAAAAAAAGGTCATCCATCACAATCATTTATTTCTCCTCTTCCCAACCATAGACAAAAGTCGGTCATGTCAGTCGACACCGGATATCCACTGATGCAGGGCAAATGTTGACACTTTACTTTATCATCACCCTGACTTGAGGGACCAAACTTATCTTTACACCCTTCTGAAAACACACAAGCAATTTTCAACCCTCTCCTCTTTACCTTAAGAAAGTCTATCTTATGTCAAAGTTGTACAAAAAGTATGGCACAAGTAAGTTAAGGGGTGACTGTGAAAACAAAGCTGTATTGTAGGGCGGGTCTTATAAAACTCAAAATAAACTTGTGGGCAACGAAAATATTGTTTTTGAGAAAACCTCGGAGGGTTTCAGGAATAGTTTGGGTGTCAAAGTGAGAATGTTTCACACCAGCGGAAAAGATTAAAGTATGAGTGATGATGTGTGTAACATCGCCCTACTTAGCAAAAGTTAATGGCACTATGTTTTTGTTTTTGAAGGTCCTCAAAAAAAACAAAGGGGACTCGAGGCATGTCGTTTTATATTTTGTTTCAGCCAGTTTCAGAGGTTTATCGTTAAAAATTGGGTTGAGACATCTAGATTCTAATCTACCTGATGAAGCTATAGACCTAGACTTAAAATATCGTATGACTATATAAAATGCAACTTAAGCTTTCTGATGTCTACCAGAAAAAAAAAGTCCGCGACAGGATCTCCATACTTTCTTCAGATTGAAGAAAGTTCTCATATGATCATCTCGTATCATAAAACAAAGTTCTCCGCCGCAGCTGTCGCTCTGTTCGCGATAAACTCAAAAACGACTGCACCGATTTTCATGCTGTTTTCGGTGAAGCCGCGGGCATCAGCTGGTTGAAGATGAAATCTTCAACGGCTATTACTCGTAGGTACCTTAGATACCTACCGCAGGACATTATAATGATGCCGTGACGTCACATAGGGGAGAATGGAAGAAGAGAACGTGTGACGCCGACCCCGTATAAAATGGGACAAGGGCAGAAAGATGAAAATGGCAACATTATAAAACATTATAAATAAATAAATATTGCTGAACACACAGCGCCATCTAGTGCCACACTAAGCAAGGCTTGTGTCGTGGACTCCAGACAGTTGATGTATATACTTTTTTGTTTGTAAATACATAGTTATTATAAATATAAACATCCAAGAACCGGAAACAAATGTCCATGCTCATGACACGAACATTTGCTTCTACCGGGATTCGAACCCAGGACCTTAAGAACGTAAGGCAGCCTCACTACCGCTACGCCATTTGGGTCGTCAAATGATTTAACCGTTGCGTTGTATTGAATGGTTTGAACTACATAGTTTGAAGAGAATACTCAGGAACTGTGGGTATGCATAATCCTTTGAAAACATTAGACTTGATTCACGTGATATTTAGGTAGAAAATGAATAGTCTCTAAACAATTGATGCCTTGAAACTATTTAAACAGAGTGTCTTAAATTATTTGCCGAATTCTACTCCAAAAATTCCATGACAATAAAACAAGGAAATATTCTTTGGAACAGTGTATGCTAATAGGCGTATAATATACCGTATCAAAGGCGTTGTCTTCAGATATATAAATATAAACAACGTGACGGTTTCAGCCATTAATATGTGTTTCGTTAAGTAGATAACCATGTACAGTTTTAAGTTTTTCGTGTCGGTTGCTGTGGTTTTGGTAAGAATTGACCAAAGTTAAAATTTCCCGCTCGTGGATTGTTTTCGCTATATTAAAGTGCTAGTTAAGTATATTAAAGTGGGTAGTTCACTGTCTGTGCTGAATTAGCATTCTATTTAAGTACATGTAAATCATGAAAATATCCATCTGATTTCCTTACTTCTGATTAGAACATCGTTAGGGCATTTAAATTCAGTGACCATTGCAAATCACAATGCGTCAAAAACAAAAAAATATTCTAGAGAAGAGCTTTAGTAACTTAAATAAAACAGGAAGGAAATATGTGTTCTGTGTTAACTACGCTGATCCGGTAACTACATAAAGCTAGCTACCATATGAAAACATCAAGGGGCCCCTGTCCCCAGCCTGTCTATCGTCAACGCGAGCATATTGGTTTCGAAAAGCTTGTTGTTTCATCCAGAGCAACTGCGGTGATGTTCTGACAACTCTCTGGTCGGGTCCTTACCCCTACCTCTTGTCTTAGCCCGACCCGCATTATTTGTCTCCCGCGCACCTCATAGCGCCTAACGCTATAACATGAACGAAAAATAGTATTCTTAAATTTATAAAACTTGTTATCTTGTGAATAGGTATCTTGTGCACTATATATCTAGACTTCTATGGAGTATATTGCACAAGATACCTATTAGTTCAAAAAATATATAATGTGTAACAACGGCATAATCACGTACTAGCGTTTTATGAAAAATAACTCGGGTTGGCCGCTCTTAAACTCTCATTGTCAATATGCTTTTGACATAATTTATACTTAACTTTTCAGGTTTTAATCTTCACTCCTGACAATGAAGGTGAGACATCTATTGTAAACAACATTTGTGTTAATTTAGACGCAGCTGTCTTATTGGTATTCTGCGAGGATGGCGTCTTGACAGATTATTTTCCTTGTTTTACAAGTTAACTTCACTGAAAGAAGAGGGGTGACAAATGGTAATACGTCAACAAACGGCATTGCAATGATCGCAACCGAGTACCTAAAAATTGTGCACTCTACCGATCCAATAAATTCACTGAAAATTTATGGGTGGGTACAAGGTGGTTACATAGGTAAGAGATCGTATAAAAAGTTCGCAAGTTGTACTAGTCTGCGAATAAGGTAAGGTAAACTTACCTATGAAGATAATTTTGAAACAGAATGAAAATAAAAAGCAAGTTTCCCAGTATAGTCTCAAGTTCATTGTCGAAAGTTGCACATACTGCTAAACTTATACCCGTTTACAGGAACACTCGGCGACACATGAATGCCTGTTCAAAAGCGCATTGTTGGGTCAGTGCCGTGAGTGGAAATTCCAACTGTGCAATAATAAAATTTTAAAACCTTCATTTTGCTGTCGCTTATTAGCGCCGTTAGAAGTTCTTTTAATTACAGCCCATGTCAAGCTCAAACGTAAGTCTTCACATTAACAACCTATCCAATAAATTAGTATCTATCATCATGTTCACAGTGACAGCTGCTCCTGCCCCTGCCCCTGCACCAGAACCTCACCCGTGTCTATGGATGCTGGGTCACGAAATAACCCACACGGAGCCAACTACGACGACCACAGCCAAGCCTGATGTAGTGGAGAACTTTGCCAGGTTGAAGAACAAGAAAACCAAGCAGTTTGAGAAACGTGAGTTGTACAACTATCCATAATATAGTACTAACTCAAAACTTAAAAGACCTTAAAGCCCGCGTGCGAGCTCCAAGGAATCCATCGGTGGTTTTATTTCAAGTACCCTTTTTTTTTTTTTTTTTGGATGGGAAATCATCAAATGGCTTCTCCCACTCTGGGCGGAGCGGGAGAGAGTGTCAGACTCTTACTGACTAAAACCCATCCATGTTCCTTCCTCGCCCTTTATGTTCCGGGGCCACGGTATCTCTTTCGAACAGGCCCGGGTTTCAAGTACCCTCATGGAATGATTTTATAATTTAGTTCACGAAATTAAATATAAAATCATAATAAATTATGAAATCATTTAAGAGGGTATTTGTACTTGAAATAAAACCATCTATGATTTAAGTAAGCCACTGATTTCTCGGCGCTCGCGTGCGTTTTTTTACTATAGTTTAGAATTTTACGGTGACATATAATAGTCCATATTATATGTCACCGTAAAATTATAAAACATATGAAAACGGGTATTTATCGCGAATTTACCTTTAATTTAAGCCCGACGTTTACCGAAAATTCGCGATAAATACCCGTTTTCATATGTTTTATAATGTGTTCATCGTGAAAGTTTAAAAAACACCGTCAAATTGTCAAACACGTTAGATTGTAATCTCTCTAGCGATATTGTAACTCTCAAAACATTGTGACACTTGACTTGGCAAGTTGACATATATGTAAGTAGTAATGACGATGATCAAATATTTTTTGGGGATACTCTTCCGTTTATTTTTTCAGTTTTCTCATACTAATTTACATGATATTAAAGCAACGCTTTTAAAAGCCGGTAATTGAAAATTCTGCGCAAACTCTTGAGTTGAGTTGAATATTTGTTTATTTTCGGGTGAATTTATTAGAGGACTTTTCCTCTAAAATGTCTCGTCTTTAATGGAAAACAAACTATTGTTGGTCCGTAGCGAGTCTTTTGTAAAGGCTCCCTCCATCTTGGGTACTTTCTGTTTCAGTTGTTCCTTTCGTATTGTTTAGTCTCAATTGTATTTTGGGTTGCTAAGTTCACTGTACAATTATTATTGGACTCCTGTCTATCTTACCAAAGCCCCCGCATTGGTAAGATAACTAAGTATGGCCACAATCTTAAAACAAATAATAGAATGGAACACAAACCAAGAAAAACATTTCGATCCCTTTCTGTGTGACACTATTTTTCTTTTTCCTTAGCGATGTATTAATCTGCTTTTTGTTTTGTATTTCAGTTATAAATGACTGGAGTAAGTGAAAACTTGAAATGGAAATTCGTTTTGAACTTAAGACTTAATGATGCGCAACTAACAATAGATGGCGCTGAACACTCATTTACTTTGATAAAGCGCCATCTAGTGAAATACCGGATAACTAAGATGACAAAAAATGGAGAATAATACCTATTCATTTTGCTACGTACAAATAATATTTGAAGTTGTAATGAACGCACGAAGCAGTCTGAACCAAACGTTTTATTGAATAGATTCTTATTGATTGTGTCATCTCTCCCTAAATAGTTTTGTGGGGACCGAGCAGCCAGGGTCAGAAGCCACGCTCCTGGAATGAACTGGACAGAATGATTTCTAGCTATCTGAAGTTCTTAGCAAATATTCTCGATAATATGTTTGAGTAAAATGTGTACGACTTATTTTCAATTATTTATAATTTTTTGCACATTTATTTTTAAATGTAAGTTATTGATATTTTTCGTGGGCCATTATCAGCTGTTGTACAAATTATTGTTGTTAAATTATAGACAAAATTATAAAATGTTAAGTTTATTAGAATAAAACTTGGGCATGACTATGGGTACAAAATTGTTTCAATTGAAATCTTAAAGGTTTAATAAAACTTATTGAATATTATATTAAAAAGGGATATTGGGCGCGCTCGTCATCCATGAAACTTGCAATAATTTGGGAAAAAGAAACGGGCCACAGATATCACAAATTACTGGGTCCATGCCAGTCCATGCTAACGCAGATAAACAAACAACTTCTTTATTTCAAATAACGAGATTCAGTCGTTATGGGGATGCACTATGGAACTAATAGCGCCAGCATAGCTGGTTCCAAGCATCGTCATTGGTTGAAAATCAGGGAATGTTATTTCAGATTTTAAAATACCCAGACCTCATTGGTCAGATCGAGACCAGCTATGGTGGCGCCATCTACAGTTAGCTTTTAACGGTCTTCTCCATTCAAATAGCCCAATTCGTACCAAAAACAAAATAAAACCAAAAATAAATTTAATATATTAATTTTAATCAGACTCGTTTCACAACATAAATGAGAAACTTTCACTCACAGATTTATTCTACAACATTAGTCAAAATTCTTACAAAAAATTTAGGCTACGGAAGTAACGCTGTACAATAAACCCCTGCACTCGACGACACACAGTGCCGTATTAGCATTAATACAATAAAACTGAGCGTGATCGCAACCCTTTAACAAAGTAATGTTGGGTTCTAAAATAAATATTAACCCCCAACTTGGAATATTTCGAGCCAGCACACGCGTCGCAGGATAAGTTAGTATGATAATTAAATAAATTTTACAACTTCTTATCATACATATTGTAAAGAAGGGGACTGGAACATACACACTATAACACACTATGATGAACTAAAGGTTCTTCAAGTTTTTGGAACTACAGCATGCGCACAGGCACGCCCGCGCAAACACACACGCTCACGTATGTACCCGACGATACTTATTGTCTTTACACACACATTGACACAGTTTACAGCTCATCGTGGTCCTCCTGTAATAAAGACAAGTCCCAATTAGAACGGAGGTCAACAAAATTAAGACGCAGTTAAATATGTGTTCAGTCTGTAAATAATTCTAATTATAAACGTAACAAAAGGCGATTATAATGCCAAGAATTTAAACGCAAAAAATGTATATTTAAATTCGTCAGGAACGCAACTTAGTAATACCATTATGCTGTAGGTACTTCCATTTCAAGGTTTATTAGCTTTTTATCTTTGATCTCTTTACTTTGGTTACAAAAAAAAACTGAGTACTGAGAACTCAACTAGCTAAGCTACATTATCCTTGGCTCAGATTGCCAAAACACCTTCTTAGTTGTATAATATCAAAAGTAAATCAACTTACCACTGGCGCCGCGTCACCAGCCTCATCATCCAGATCTTCATCATCGAGATCCTCATCATCAGGCTTGTCAGCCTTCTCCTTCTCCCTCTCAACCTCATCCTGTTCACTCTTCATCTTCTTTTCACCTTCTAGCCTCTTCTTGAGGGCCTCACCACGCTCTGCGGCCTCGGCAACATCATCTCCGAAGTAGACGTTATCAAAGATGGTGCCTGACTTGACCTGCCATAAGTCGAGACCGACAGCGCAAAGTTCGTCGCGCTTGTAAAGGTTGGGGTCTGACACGTATTCGGGGTTGTCGATTTCTGGGTGCACCCATGGTCCCTTGTAGGCTGGGTTGTCGATCTGTGGATAGGGAATTTTATGATTGAGTAATGAAATGACATTGTTTTTCAAAGGTCAAATAGTGGTGGACCTAGATTGATTACTTCAAGAATAAATGACGCATTTTTCGTGTAATTCGAATGAAAACTGGAAAATCCCGATGCATTAATTGTGTGAATTCTTTAGTACACATTTCAAGTCTGTTGAACTATTACGACTTAATAGTATTACCGGCTTACATCGACCAGTCAATGAGACG
Organism: Xestia c-nigrum; assembly: GCA_916618015.1. Classification (NCBI taxonomy): domain Eukaryota; kingdom Metazoa; phylum Arthropoda; class Insecta; order Lepidoptera; family Noctuidae; genus Xestia; species Xestia c-nigrum. Next base: position 20,209,039 of record OU745257.1, on the reverse strand, counting down.
TTCAATTTCCACATTATAACGGTAAGGCGGGTCAATATACGTTGAGAACGTTATGCAAACAGCCACGCGCGACTTTTAAGGAAGCTGACGTCATCAGAACCAATGATGCTTTCTTTAGTTTTAAATAGATTCTACACGGTGCTACTGCGAAATTAAAATGTTCGGGTGTAAATGTGTAATGCAAGTTTTTAGATAACAGAAATTGTGTAGAAAGGGAACCGTTTCTGATACCATTAAAATACTTTTGTTGAAATTGGAGCGCGTCGACTTTTTGTTTTATATGACTCAGCAAGATGATTTTTTCGTTGTTTCCGTGTCATTGCTCCAGTATTTTTAGCTCTACTAACATAGCCATTCTGGCCTTAATTACCGAAAACTGCAAATATGTAAACTAACAACACTAAAACGTAATTTTTGAAACATTTGCCTTTACAATCCTAATGCTATTATAGTTTCATCTAACTATACTGCATGTGTACCAAGAATACCTAAAAAATAAAAGACCTCATGATTTATTTACAAAGCACTCTGCATCGACGTGACACAACGTCAATAACGTCATTTATCATGAAATGGTTCAGACAAAGCCCGCTAACCTAAACACCAAAACCTGGTACAAAAACCACAAATTACCTGCTTAGGTGCCCAAACTCCCTTGTAGTCAGGGTTGTCAATCATGGGAGGTTCCCATTCGCCGTCCATCTCATCATCCCAGTCCTCAGGCTTGGTGGCATCAGGGTCGGGGATGTGCTCAGGCTTGTCCCAGTCCTCGGGTTTCTTGTCATCAGGGTCGGCGATGGTGGGCCTCTCGTCCCAGTCCTCTGGTTTCTTGGCTTCGGGGTCCTAAGGGGCAAAAGGGACCAATTAAAGAGTGCTACGTTTTTGACAAATGTTATCGATTTTTTTTTAGAAGGCCAAGCTTTGATTATATTTATTAAGACTATGTTATCAATCTCCTTGATGCGAAAATACGGAATAGAAGTCTTTGGATTCATTATTATTTAATTATTTGATTATGATTCCTGTGTTTCATAATAGTTTGGATTGACGACTTTCGTCTCAACAAAATTAGACCTGCCTAACACAAAGTTCATAAGTAATCAAAATCCCTTCTTACCTTGATCTTCTTGGGTGGCAGGAAGTCCCAGTCGGCCTCCAGCTCTCCAGATTCCACCTTCTCATTGTCGATGAGAACCTCATAGGTGTTGTCGGGCTTCACAATCAGGGTATACAAGTGGGTGTACACATCATCCTTGCAGCGGATGTCCTTCTTGATCAGATGGTTCTTGCCCTTGTAACTGAAGATTACGTGAACCTGAGGGAGAAGAAAGATGTGTTTAGCATTAAGGATAGAAAGAGAGAAGAGATCGGTCGTAAAACGTAGAAACACGTTTGAGGTTGACGAACTACGAAGCTCTATCGAACTTGTGCTAAAGGTGATAATTATTTATTTGCATACTTATGAGACAGAATCTAGACGCGCAACTTTGGTTTTAAAACTGGTCAATGACCCTAAAATTATCTAGATTTTTTTGACAATGCCTTTTATCGAATTCAGACATTAAATTATGATCTCCTTAGCAATTAACAATGATACCCGCATTATAGGTACCTACATTAGCAAATGAGTACATAATAAGTGTTGCCACCAAATTGTTGGAGGTAGACAAAATCGTCGGTGTGAAATCGCCGGTTAGAAACCAATGTTATGCAACATCCTAGGCTATTCAATGCTTCATTGAACATTTGTTATAAAACGTAATGCTGGGGGCGCCGGGCGGTGTAAATACGTAAATATATCGATACATATAAGTCTCGAGCCTGGGAAAATCGATATAGAGCCTGCATGCACTTGACAACTCGACGCGTAGTGTTTAAGGTCGCATGAATTTTTAATGCCAATTGATCAATAATATTTATGAGCAAATTGCACGTTTGGAAGTTATAAAATAAAAGCTTACTCGAACACGCTAAAGTTATGGAGAAACTGTATCAAAATATGTTGAGTATTTTACGACATCAACAGATTACGAAAAGTTAACTTGAAATACGATGAAAGACACAATCTCGAGCGTTGATCTATCAATTGATATTAAGTGACAAGAAGTAGATCATTAATTTTGTATTTTGTCATAATAGAAAGTGAGTATGAACGTATACCGACCCCGAAGTTTTTTATTATACCTATCTGTAAAATATTGATAATATCTCCATAGTGTTTCCCCAGCTGTCACGATATAGCGATAATATAGGTAAAACGGAATTATTTAATAATCTAATCTAATGAATATTCCGAAGGTCGCCTATAGTAATTTAAATTAAATTAATCATAAACTTTTTGGAAATAATAAGTTATTTCCAAAAAGTTGATGATTAATTTTCGAAAAATAAATTATGTATGAAGGCCAAGCACAATATTTTACATCATTAGGGTAAATCAATAATAAGTGATTTTTTTACAGGACTAATTGAATCTAAACTATGTTTTCGTTCGTCACATGAATGAGTCATCGGAACATAAAATGTAAAAGCTATTAGCTAACATTTAAAGTATTTTTATTGTGTGGTTTTGATAACTGACATCTACAGTAAGTTTAATAAAAGTGAATAGCATTTAATTAAAAGAGATCATAATATTTTAATCCTATATTTTTAAGTTCAATGCCTTAATTCTTAGACTCAAAGTCATCTACCTAGCCTTTTCCAACTAAGTTGGGGTTGGCTTCCAGTCTAACCGGATTCAGCTGAATAACAGTATTTTACATGAAGCGACTGCCTATAGTACTGACTGAATTGAGGAGGTCACTCCACAATTCAGGCAGTACTGGGTAATACAATACCATTTGGTAAGACTGGTTGTCAGAATTTTGGGCCAGACTACCTGTAATGTCTGTCCAAGATTTACAAATGACAGCTGGGGACGATAGGCACGGAGGAAACTCCGTTTCCAACAGAGACCAACCTCGGCAAGCCACAGCTTAACCTAAAGATCGACCCGAATGGCTCTTATTATTTAGGCATGAGCTCTAGTAAATAATTAGGAAGAAACTCATTATATTTGAATCTTATCTTTGACCACTAACTTGTTTAAACAATCTGTACATAGCTAAATGAAACTGAAAGCTAATGTCCAAATCAGATCAGATAAGGGCCTACAAAATCCATTAGTTGTTATAGTGAAGTACCTGATAATAGAAAGTGAACTACTAACTGTACTTTTCAAATTATTGTTTCTTGTGACTAGTTGTGACTGATGACCTGAGTCTGACTATTATTTTGTGCAATAGGATAATATATCTCATGGAATATTAATTCTTAAATAGGTATATGAAAATAACTGTTTAATAATAAGCCATTATTATTCAACTTGAGTGATCAGGACATTAAAACTGGTTGATCAAGTTTAGTGGGCCATTAATTTACCATTATTATTATCTAACATTCTATTTAAGGTAAGTAGGTGGTTACCAAGTGAAATCTTAAATTAATAGTTATCAAATGATGTTGAAATTTAGTTTAGTTAGTCATTGTTTTTTTTAGTTTTATATGAATGCAACAATGGAGTCTAAAGAGAAACCTTAGTCAATTTGTATAATAAACAAGTTAGTTGATAATCTTACCTTCTTGGTACCAGGACCGCAGATGTCAGGGCCAAACATAATTTCATAGGGAGACTCTCCGTGCATGTCAGTCTGCTCCAACTTGCAGTCGAAGACCTTGAGGTAGCCACCTCCACAGTCGATGTCTTGCTCATGTTTCACTGAGAACTGCACAACCAGGGGCTTGCCTTCATTGCTGAAAGGCTTGAACTTGCGCGACAGAGCGTAGAACCGCGCATCCTCAGAGGTTTGCAGACCTGACAAGTACCAAGAGAACGGGAATGTATAGGAGATGCAGTGAGACGTGTTGTGATGCGATGCTGTCGTGCGGCCTATTGTTAATTTGTTGTGTGTAATTGAGTTCAGTGCCCTTTGCATGGTCACAGTATTGGGTAATTTACTACATGTACACTTTTAAGTACTTATACAGCTAGGTGCATAGATTTGCACACAAAAAAAAACGTCACTTGAATGTGATCGTAAAATTGTAAGAGGCATTAGAAGGGGACCGGTCTCCACCTACCTTTATCTTCTTCCGGATCATTGTAGAACTTTCCAGCAGTCAACTTGAACTTGCCGAACTCTTTACCAGGGTGTTCACTGTAAACCCAGTCGGTTTCCCATGAGTCTGAAACGAAAAACGTACTGTTTTAACACACTACTCCCCAAAATAAACCGGCTGCCGATAATCCTGGAGGCGATCGATAGACACGCGGCAAGCCGGCACGGCTTGAAATTATACTTTTTGAATAAAATGCGTAAACTTACCATCAAGGAATCTCTCCTCGAAGAACACTTCACAATTTATTGATGAAATTGCCAGTAAACTGACAACAGCTAGCACAAACGACTTCATTTTTGATTCACACGAGCACCTCTACGTTCAAAGGACTGGCCACGAATAACTTCAAAAATTGGCGAAGACTCTATTATTACTTCGACCGGTTTGTAAGCCTCAGCAGTGTTTTATCTCGCTCTGACAAACGGAGACATTGCAAGTGCGAATGAATTGGGTATAAAACGTCAATGTATTGGGTAATGCGGAAGTGAGAAAGAGTTAATTTGAACTCGGTGATTTTGCATGGGAGTGATAGAGTCGGAGAAAATGACGTTTTACGTTAAATTACGACAGACAGATGGAAAGCTGCTATTGGTTGGACGTTAGCGAATAGGAATTGAACACACTACATGAAATTAGTGATTCAGACAGCGGGAAATTATGAACACCGGTTGTGACATTTTCAGTACTCAACATTTCTGGTTTTTCATTTATGTTACACGGTATATTTTATCAATCCGACAATCACACACTCTTTCAATTCACTATCGTAACTATGATCAAATTCAATTTGGCGTAAATTCTATTTTAGTACTTTAATCGAGAAAGTTCATTCATGGTATCAATGATAATGTAAACGTAGCCGCCAATCACTACCGCACAGAGCATAAGAGAGGGATGCAAATAGGCAACATCATTAGTTGGAAAGAGAGGTAGTCGTCTAGTACGACGTGGATTAACAGCGTCGTGGTCTCTTCACATTAGTTGTTGCAATGTGTTAATTATTATTTTATTTATACTTAATGTACCTACTTACTCATAATGTATGTCAATAAAAGTTTTCAATGGCCTTCGTTATTGTTAATGCTGTTTTTACAATTAACAAATGTATTGAATTATGTACTTAAGATAAGCAGGAGCAGAGGTACCGAGGTACATTGATTATAATGCTCTTTTCATGTATTTGGGTAGGCACCTAACTGCCTATTTGCCTCAGTACTAACTACCTAGTGAGACCTCGATTGATGCAATTAAGTAGACCGAAACCTTGAAAGCCTTATCAATCGGAATATCGTATACGGTATAGCGACAAAATCTAAAGGTCATGCCGCCAGATCGATTTAGACCGGTCATTAGTATTTATAATCAGTCCTACTCTTACTATAAAAACTCCTAAAAACAATGGATTGACTCTGTGAAGGATCAAAATATAGGCAAGACAGGTGCATTCTATCCTATCCTTAAAGTCTACATGAATTTACTGAAATTACTGAGGTGGATACAGATACCAGACGATGGCAGATTATGTAGACTAGGTACTGACCTCGTTGATCGAGTGGTGGCAACCACAACTGCCGAACATACATAAGGTCCTACTGGATTCAAAGCGCTATTGGATTTCTCAGTTGCAGTTTGTGCCCGGTTGATGGATAAACGCTAGCCCCCTATTACATGGAACATAAACATAAGAACGATAAACATAAACTAATAGCACACCCACATTTCGTTTTTAGGTTTGTCATACGCAAAATACGCGCTTTGAGGTTGAGTTGCGGACACCAGCCCGTACCTACAATATAATACAAACTGTACGGGTGTGCTATTAGTTTAGGTTAGGCAGAAGGATATCTAAACTTTAGATACCCTTCTGCCTAACTCAACGGGGATCACAAGCGTGATGTTATTTTATATGATACTTAGATAAGTATCAGGTCAGGTGTCCGGAGCCGGTCTGCGATCTGGCTTATGTACTAAGCCCGAAGGACATAAATGTCATTTTCGATTGACATTTACTTAATAAACCATTTAATTCAGGTAACAAAGACCCATGGATAGATAATTCACTTCGATGTTTAGTGCGTTCTTGTGGAAATTGTCCGCGGAAGCGACGGAAGACCACATCCTGCGGTCAAAACCTTTAAAAATTAATAAGAAGCTATTTCTAAAACTAAAACCCGACTACTGAATGAAGTCGGTTAAAATTTAGCCGATGTTCCCCGAGCCATATTAACAAATCGATTGAGACCTTAATCATCAAAATCAGATGAATAGTTTAGGCGCTACGAAGGAACATACGTAAATACAAACATAGGTACATGCATACATGACATACGATATACAGGGTTATTTTTTGTTTATACTAAACCCGAAAAGGGGTCATTGTACTCATCATTTTGAACAACTTTTTCTATGGGACGAACCTTAAAATCGCGAAAAAAAAATCAGCTGTTACCTACATTTTGACGAGTTAAGCGAACATAAATGTAGGGAACACCTGATTTTTTTTTCGCGATTTCAGGGTTCGTCCCATAGAAAAAGTTGTTCAAAATGATGAGTACAATGACCCCTTTTCGGGTTTAGTATAAACAAAAAATAATGTTGTAGAGTGCTAAAATCCTTACCCTTGTTTTTGGCTATGCTGTAGTCGGGTGAAAACTGCAGTTCTAAAGGGAAGACAATCAACACTCTATCTAATTAAATAATTTACATTTACTACCTATCGATTAATAATTAGGTCAATAGAGCCTCGTATACTTTTGAAACATAATCATAATTTTATCGCACAAGGAACAGATAAGTACGACACGGTGTGCAGTCCAAATGGTGTTGTACTTAGTTATTCAATCCTTCCGCGAGTTTTGACTAATAAAAGGTCTAAAAATGTTCTCCGCGTCAAGGTCAAAGTTAAATCTTTTTGAAAAGTTTTTTTGGAATACAAGTTTTTTATGTAAGTTTTTTAGACACCTCCACGACTCCCCATACTATTCAATCCTTCCATCAGCACAATGCAATGTTTTGAGTGTGTTACATTGAGAGTTCTACCACAAAACTTAATTTGTCACCCCAAAAAAGAAACTCATACTTCCCAGATTTTTTTTTGCGTAAAGTTGCGTTGCGTTTGTTTGCGCAGTTTGATGTAGGTACAGAATGCTTGGTTGAGGGCAAAGACTATGTTGAGGGATTCGTGATGAGTCTGTTTATACCTAGCCACAGATTTTGGCAAATTCTACTTTGGGAATGGTAGGTACAGCCTCTTTTATAGGCAGTAGACATGACACCTAGCAGGAAACTGCAACATTTATTTCGATTTGAGATACTTCCCCAATCTCTAGGCATTTTAGAAGGTTTTTTAAAATATTACCCTCCTTTTGGGTTCTGTTGGAATTGGGTAAACACGCTACTCCACTCCATATCCACCTACTGTTAAAAAAATGTTTTTCTATAAGTACTTAGATTTTAGAAAACTTTTTTGCAAAAAATAAAACCGACTTCAAAAAAAAACAAAAAAGTGAAAAATAACTTTAGCTTCTGAAGTCGGTGACCTTTGTTTGATTGCTTTAGTTTTTTTGTCACCGACTTCAGAAGCTAAAGTTATTTTTCACTTTTTTGTTTTTTTTTGAAGTCGGTTTTATTTTTTGCTAAAAAGTTTTTATTTTTCACTTTTTAGTGGTTCACATGTGCTTGATACATGGAAAGTGCAACAATTGCAACAAGCCCAAACACGACTATGGTACATTGTCTCATTATGGAGTTCCGTGACTCTTGGCTTCATCATCAGATCTGATGGTAGAATGGTTCTTATCAAACGCAAATGCTTCACTTGTTGTAGAAAATACCAAAATCGCAACACGTTTTCATATAAAATCTGAAGAGTTCCCTCGATTTCGCCAAGATTCCATCATCAGATCACGACTTGGTGGCTATGGGACCATTTGGAAAGAATACCCTTTCCAACAAAAAAAGAATTTTCCAAATCGGTTTGCAAGCGACGGAGTTATGCAAGAACAAATATAAAAAAAAAAAAATAGAAACTTCCGAATTGAGTAGGTACTCAATTCATTCAATGCTATCCATTTTTAACCGACTTCTAAAAAAGGAGGAGGTCCTCCTTTTTTAGAAGTCGGTTAAAAATGGATAGCCTCAGTTTACCTACTGTTATGATTTTGACTTTGAGTTTTGGTAACCTTTTCGCTTGTGATAACCGCGATAAGGAAAGAACTTGAACTTGTAAGTAGGTATAGTTTTCGCTCGATGTTGGGATATTCCCACATGTTTCATCACGTCATCTGACAAACATGAGGTCGTGGTTGAGTCAACCAATAGAATCTTTTGATTGTTTGACAGAGCTACATGAACCCTTTGTGTCATGGACATCCCATCCATCGCTATGCAGTTTAACAGAGTCTGGGTAAAAAGGCAGCCTAAAGCTAGTTCATCATCATGCTGAGACCCACCCCCCCTCTCTATGAGAGGGAATGAGCTTGTGGATTTCGTAGATGTCACATAATATATATGTCTTCGAGTTTTTGGTTCTAGGACACGCCGGTTTCCCCACGATGTTTTCCTTTACCGTTTTGTGAGCAGCAGTGATACTCGAAGTAATGCGCCTGCCTGGGTTCGAATATCGCTGGACATTAACACACAGCGCCATCTAGTGCCACACTAAGCAATGCTTGTGTCGTGGACACCAGATAGTTGATATACCACATATATTACTTTTTTATTTGTAAATACATACTTAACATATACGTATAAACATCCATGACTCGGAAACAAATGTCCATGCTCATCACACAAACATTTGCTCCTACCGGGATTCGAACCCGGGACCCTAAAAACGTAAGGCAGCCTCACTACTGCTGCGCCATTCGGGTCGTCTAATCGCCTAGTAGTTCGAATGCATGACTTAGGTACCTACTGTTCGTAAGTCGGGGCCGACACCACTGGGCCACTACTGCTCAAAGCTAAAGCTAGTTGCTGATGCAGATCCGGACACTGATAGATATTTCAGTAGGTACATTATCTGCCAGTCCGGTGTCCGCAATTTGTCCGCACCGGTTTGATCAAATGTTTACTCTGACCTAGAGTGGAGAGGAGGATCATTAAAGGAAAGACTGAACGTTTTTCCCAGATCCAGTCAGTCCTCACGAATCTTCTCGATGATTGCATTGTTTAACTGGTATAACAATGATCAGTTACATTGTTACCGGTGTTTATACGGACAAGTGAACAATCTTTTTGACGCGTAAGCTATTGTTTCGTAGGTACCTGAAAATACGTAGAACATGAAAGTATATCCCAATCGTGTTTCACTGAATTGTTTTAACCAAACTTCATGCTTGTTATCTCTGGAAGAGTCTGCTTGAGTCGAGAAGCTTGAGGTGTAATAACGAAAGCAGACCATTGCGACCATTATTTTGTTCTAGAGCCTCGAACTCGAGACGATATTTGGGAACCTTCTTTAGTTACATAGTTATATATTGAGGGTCAAAATTCCAACGTTTTCACAAGTTTTTTTTTGAACACGTAGATATAAGGTACAAGTTTTTAACGTAAGATTTTTACTTTAGACACTTCCACGACCCCCGTCGTTCTATTCAATCCATCCATCAGCACAATGTTTTGAGTGCGTTACCAATGTAACTAGACTAGTAGACTCAATATTCTTACCGTAAAACGCGATTTTTCACCCCAAAAAAAAAGTAGTTTCCCAGCAATATCTTTTTCGTAAAGTGTCTTAGTTTGATGTAGGTAGGTACAGAATGCTTGCTGGACGGTTCGTTTACACCCTATATACCTTCAGTACAACAGGTCCAACTACTTCTCGTAGGTCCAGTGGTCCCAATAGCGACTGTTGAGCATACATGGTCCTGGTTTAGATTCCCGAGTCGGGCCATGTGTTATTTATTGGTTTATTCTTTCAAGAATTTTTCAGTAACGGCCACGAAGTCTGGATTTGCGCCCGGTGATATAGATAGCAGGAATGTTACGGAGCTCCGATTCCGATTCCGATAAGTCGGAACTTCCGATTGATTTTGAACCTTCGATTCCGATACCTGTTCCGAAACTTTTCAATCGGAGGTAATCGGAGGTCGATGCCTTGCGGCGGGTGCCGTCAACGCGTATAAACCTGTTTATACTTATCCCACGGGGTTAGCCCCTCGTAACGTGCTTTCTCTCGTTTTAAATTACCAGCATACTTACAAGTACATACAGTGCATAATTATTTTATTGATGATGTTTGATTTTTTTTCAATGCCTCGTCAGGCGTTCTATTGTTTGTATTTGAAATGAAAAAGACTGATAATCAATGAATGTATTACTAGCTGACCCACGCAACTTCGTCTGCGTCATATAAGAGAGAAAAAAGATAGGAAAAAAAAACATCAATATAATTTTTGCTACATTTTTAATTCCTGCTGTAGCGTGATGTTATAATAGCCTAAAGCCTTCCTCGATAAATGGACTATCCAACACAAAAATATTTTTTCAATTCGATCCGTCATCAATGAATCCTACTTTCTCACACATTCTCTTCTTCAGCATCCGCCTCCGGTTCCGGTTCCGATTCCTGTTCCGATTCCGATATATCAAATCCAAAACCTCCGATTCCGATTCCGGTTCCGATATTATCACATCCGTTACATCCCTGATAGATAGATATGAGATGGCAAATTGACTCGACCCATAAGTAATATAGGGACTTGCGAAATGTGGGTGTACTATTCTAGGTACACCTCTGTCTTACTCTTCGGGTATTACAGGCGTGAAGTTACTTTTTTTTAATTTATGGCAAGGTTTTTAGTCTTTTTACTCTTGACTACTTAAGACTGATAACGATAATTCGGATGGAAAATCCATTGATCTTTAACCCTTCATCCGAATAGAACATATGTACAGGCAGTCGCACTTGCTTGCGACCACTGTACGTACGTGTACAACGAGGTAGTTAGTTAAATAGGTACATATTTTATAATTATCACTTATTAATTAAAGCAAAATTAGGTGATTGGATGAGTCATAGTTGAGCAAATTAGGGATTCAAAATAATCTGAGGAAGAAGGAAGTATTTTTGTTAGATATTTCCAGCCTTTATTTTTTTTCCGCATTACATGACAATTATGGTTAGGCATACATTTTTGGTAATGCCAAAAAGTATTCCGTATCTTTTAGGTAGTAACAGAACAGAACCACGTCAGTACATATTAATTTCGTTAGTAAAATGTGCTGATAATAAAGTAAATAACTCGTACATTATTATAGTTTTTTCATGCATGCCGTTGATAATTTCAATGGTAGTCAGAGATAGTGGGTGTTGACTGACGTGTTCCAATAGAATAGTTTTCATTTGTATAGCTATAGACAGTTTCACTAGTAGTTAAGTGGTGGGTATTGTCACGATATTCATGCAGAAGAGCTATTATTATTTTCAATGCATTATTTGTACTATTTTCGTTGAAAACTTTAAATTTCCTCGGCAGAGAATGCAATCACTTATCGCAGAAACTACCTAAAATGCTTTTTCCCAACTATGTTGGTGTCGGCTTCCAGTCTAACGGGTTGTAGTTGAATATCAGTATTTTACATGGAGCGACCACCTATCGGACTCCCACAACTCAGCTAATACTGGGCTTTGGTCCTGGGTATTGCGATATTGGCAAGAATGGTTATCAGACTTGCAGCCCAGGTAGTCAGTGGCCCCACTGACTACCTGGGCTGTGACGACTTTCACTAGATCTACAGTTGACAGGCGGGACCTACAGCTTAACGTGCTGGCCGACACACGGGGAAATCTCGACAGTATGTAGTGGGTAGTCACCCATCCACTGACCAACCTAGGCAAGCGAGGCCACGAACCCCTCCACGAGATATCCAGCTGCACGTATTCTTTTGTTTCGAACATTCAACATCTGGTCGTGTAGGCATACCGGCGAGTACTAAGAAGTCTAGGAACCTCACATTTCTGAAGAACATCATCATAACGGTCTGTAGGTATACATGTGCCTCATAATAAATGACTGGTTATACAAGTGGATTTCGAATCGGCCAACACACCTGGTGAAGGATGCGGGAATCCGCTGGATGCGCGGGACCTGTCAATGTCACGGGTGAATGACACTTGGGGAAGGCCTATTTCCAGCTATAAACGATTTGCGGCTGAAATGGTGATGTAACTGCCATGAATACCAGGCTTTCCTTGCTACAATATTGTAGTTCTACAGCATACAGTTACTACAATCTGTTTTCAAATTTATCGCTAAAGTATAAGGTTCAAGTTTGATGGAGAAAATTTATCAGTTTCGGGTGGCTTGAAGTGCTGGTGTCTGTACCTAACAACATTTTTTATTTTTTTCAATAAATGAATTTGAATTTTTGAATTCGAATTTCAAATACCACGTATTTTTTTCTGTTTTATTGGCAGAAAGAATAAAAGTGAATTTAATGTTATCTTTTAGAAATAGCAGAATAACTTTCTATTTCCTTATCGTCTTAGCTGTAGGTATAATAATCACATGTCAATTACTTGGATAACTCCAAAAATATATTAAAACAAGAATTAACATGTAAACGTCTTTAATTACTCAACAGGTTTACAGATAACCGTGGCAAATACTTGAGTAAATACCGTCTCAAGGCAATATGGGACTTATTTCAATGACAATAGCTATGCACTTTACATTCTTGAGTGATAAAAGTCCTTGAAAAACAGCTTGACAAATACTCGTAGAATAGTACCACATGTACTATAAACTGTATTGAATAACTTATTTTATATCAAAAATATGACGTGGCTTTAGGTGTTACCTTCGATTGGCTCGCGAAATCCAAGTTTCTCTTCAGTTATTTAAATTGCCTTTGTTTTTGGCGAAAATAATACGCTTATTGTAATTTTTTTTCTACCTTTAAAACGATGATATCATACAATATCCTTGAAAATAATCCTCCTTTAAAGTCGAGTCAAGTAAATTGTTTTCCAAAGATCGGTAACAAAAAGTACCTACACATTGAACTTTAAGACTGGCTGCCAACAAAATGGAAATCATCATAAAAGTTTGTATTCACGATATTTTTCGAAAAAAGAATTTCACGTGCCAACCTAACAAAACTAACTTAAAGCGAAAAGTGCTCCTTGAAGTCATAGTCATCTTTCTTCTTATAATTCGTTATGGTCACATTTTCTAGAACATCAGCTAGATTAACGGCTTGCTTCTCATGTTTAGCCTTCTTTTTCTTATCTTTTTTAAACTGTTGTTTCCTTAATTTATTAAGCTTCGTGTTTCCTTCGATGAGCATTTCTGGGTCGGCTTTAGTTTTTTCAGCAGATTTCGCGCCTTTATCCTGTTTGTTGCCTCGTATGTTTACTGATTTGGGGAGGAGGCTTGAATCGTCGTCGTCTACTTGCATGTCACTTTCTAAAGCTGCTTTTACTGGGCCTGTGCTTGAAATCTGTGGATGGGAAAATTGTTGTTGTTATGCTGGTCTTTGTAAAGAAAAATTACGCCCAATAATATACTGAAAATGTAAAAAGTTGATTGCCTCTTTGGTACACTTGGTCTCAAACTCTCAAGTGCTAAGTAAGTATGATGAGGCTAAGGATGATTTCCCGGTTCAAGTCCCAAGTCGGGCAGTGTTATTGGCTATTACCATGAAGAATTTCTTATTAGTAGCCTGAATGATTTGACCCCGTTTGAAGGCAATAGGCTTGCTCCTTATTACGGGGCGCTTAAACACAACTGGCGAAATATTGGTGTACTATAGGTATACTTTATTACTAATCTCATAATAAGGTCTATTTTACCTTAATCCCTTCGACTCCTGTGTCGTGAGAAGCAAGTTCGTTGATAGCTTCAGTCTCCATCGCTTCGAAGGAGTTGATGTCGAATTCAGCGGCTATGGTTGATACAATCTTCGCGTCTACGTGGATTTCTGAGTCGGGAGTTTCTGGTGGCAGTGTGAAGTATCTCACCTGATAACAGAAAGTAAAAAATTACCTCTAGCTGGACGGTTCAACGATCTTAATTAAAGTGGTTTGGTCAGACTGGCTGCACAAGGCGGATAACAAGGTATTGTGGGTAATTGTGGGCCACAATACCTTGTCCAACCAACTGCTAAACAAAGATCCAAGGACATATCTTTGGATCAATGTTTAGCAGTTGATTACGATAGGCTGAGTTGATTGAGGGCGCACATATTGCTGAAACTGACAATTTAACAAAACTAACTGCACTCGGCCTGGACGAAAAAATGACTTATTTCAGAATTTACGAATACTTCAAGACAAAGACGGTCGAACTTAGCTTAAAAACGAAATCTTTAAAGATAGATATATAAAGAAAGATAGATAAGATTTTTATTTTGTTAAATAATGAGTCATACCTTGCCGGTGTTCCAATCGTTAAGCAGTATCCTGGCAGCAGATTCCTGATCTGGTACACCACCCTTCTTAAACCTACCCATCCGAGATGCCAAGTGTGCGAAAAATTCCTGAAACAAACAATTATTACATTTTATTTAGATCGCTGGTCCAAAAATAACATTACATACCGTTTAGTTTGGACTCCGTCGCAGTTAGGTAAGAAAACGCCACTATGCATGTATCATTTCTTCATCTGGCTAACCTTTTTCCAACTATGTTGAGGTGGCTTTCAGTCCAACCGGATGCAGCTGAGTACTAGTATTTCACATCGTTGAACTGTCTCTCTGACCTCCACAATCCAGTTAGTACTGGGTAATACGATACCACTAGGTAAGACTGCCAGTGACTACTTGTAACCGATACAAGATTTACAAATGACAGCCGGGACCAACAGCTTAACGTTCTTTCCGAGGCACGGAGGAAACTGGGTATGTAAGGGACACAGACTAACCTAGGCAAGCATGGCTTAACCTAAAGATCGAGCGACTGTTATTATTTAGCCACGAGCTCCTGCATGCATGTATACTAGTTACGATTTCGAAATCGATTTATAGTCAGCACTATAACCAGGCAAAGCTTAGTGTAGCATAGTTTTCACTGTCAAAACTAGTGTTCACTACGTTTAGTTTAGTGAACATTATGTTCACTAAACTAAACATGGCGAACATAATGTTCGCTAAACTATGTTCAGTAGTAACATAGTAAACGTAATTTACTACATCCTTCCTATTCTCGACTTTATTTCAACTTGATCAACATTGATGGGTTCTGAGTAGGCTTCCATAAGTCTTCTTTAACCTAAATAACAACTTACTTGCGGCGTGTTAAAGTCCGGTATACAATACAGCTCTGTCAGCGTGTGTTTGTTAGCTCTCTGCAAGATGGCGGCCGCCGGAGTGACAGGGTCCTTCAAGCTGCCCACGCGAACAGCATTCTTCAGCGCTACGGTAGAGTCGCTCTCTGACCCCGAGTGGAACACTATACCGGGACTGTCCAGGATCTTGATCTTGGAGTCCAGCTGGACTGTTTGCATTTGTCTGGAATTGTTGGAAGATGGTTTAGTGGATTGCAAGGTGAAGGTAGCTTTGTTTTATCCCTGAAGTATTCACGGAAGAGACTTGATTGGCCTTTCAGAAACCGTGGAGCACATAGGAACACAATAAAACGGTTTAAAAATAGAATACTCCTGCCTTCTACGATTACATGGAAGAATGGAAGTAGGTAAAATACGTAGCAAACAGGCGTACCGTAAAAAAAATTGTCGACCCTCATTCTTATGGATACGATTATGTTGTCCAGTTTGGTTATATAAATCAGCACTTAAGAGGTATTGCGCTTGTTCTATTCTATCACACCTTGTATTTACAGAAACCCGACAATATCCCGTCTGGTCAGAGGATTCTCCGTTTCAAAGGACAATGAAAGTTATCGAATGACTTTTCACTCTGTTCCTTGTACTTACCTATACTTTTTTTTTTCTAAAAAAAACTACAGTAACTTTACTCCAAAAAGTACTCACTTAGTAACTCCCGGAGTACTGCCAACATTGCACGCCTTAGACCGGTTCAAGCTGTTGATAATGGAGCTCTTGCCGACGTTGGGCAGCCCGACCACGCCCACCGTGATGGACGTCTTGATGCCCTTATTGCGGCAGTAGATGGCTAGGAGACTCATTAGTAGCTCTGCGCCTACGCAAGCTGAGCCTGGGGAGGGAAAATCAGGTGGTATTATAGAAGCATAATACCCAAGTAACATTAGGCTTGTTGTTCACAGTTCGTCGGGTATGTCTAAGTTCCATATAACAGGGCGCTAGTCATCACAGCACAAATCCAAACTCTGTGGCTGCTACTGAAGAGTTTCTGAAGCAAAATCCCATTAAAAATATGTCCAACCCAAGAATCTAAGCCAGGACCTCATTCTCAGCAGTTGTGCTTGCAAACACAAGACCTACAAGGTAGCAGCTTTTAGAAAATTCAGCCCAGAAACTGATGAAATTGGGGTTGGAAGTAGTCTATGAAAATTCGTCATCAGGTGAAGCTGGTGCGGATTGACTAATCTCATTAATATTCTAAAGTTGGGAAAATCTCCCTTCATTTATCAAATCTGACCTGAATATTAAAAACTTCACATAATTATACTAACTTTTCATCTGCTTCTCCTTAACAACATGCTTCATCTTCCTCGTTCCAAGATTATGCTGTTGGTCTTGCGTTGAAGCCTTGAAAGGTACCACGGGAGCTGTTCGACGTAAGTACTTGAGCCAGGCCTCTAGGTTGGTGCGGGGAACTAAGTCAGCTTTGTTCAGCACTAGGACTAGACGCTTTCCTGATTCTCGAACAGCTTCCTCTACTTGAGAACAGCGTGTGCCTGGAGATTAAAGATTAATTGTTAAATTCATCATCTGCGTAGCCTTTTCTCAACTATGTTGGAGTCGGCTTCTGGATCTACATGAAGCAACTGCCTATCTGACCTCCACAACAGTACAGTACTGGGTAATACGAAACCTTAGTTGTCAAAGACCTTCATATGACAGCCGGGACCAACGGCTTAACGTGCTTTCAGAGGCACGGAGGAAAATCGTTATGAAATGGGTGGTCACCTATTAGAAACCTTGCTTGCTTGGTTGCTTTCTGGTTTCCAAACAATTGAGTAACATTTTAACTCTACAATCATTACTATATGTAACGCAGATTACTTTGGTTATAAAATAGGGGACCTTAAATCTTCTGACCATCTATCTGTACCATGTTATTTGTAGAGAAATTACATTTAAGTTAAGATCTTTTTTTTTTAAGATAAATGGTCCTTATCCTTACCTAAAGGATCCCTGGCATCCACAACTTCTAAAATGACTTCAGCTTCAGATATAACCTTTTTAAACTCTTTGTAGTAAGTCTTGAGTGAGTTCTCCTGTTTCCTGTCCTTGCCAAACTCTACATCATCTGTAGCTTCGTCACCTTTGAAAGCATCATGAACTTTGCCTCTAGCTTGTGCATTTTCTACCTGTAAATGGTGAAAATAGAAATATAGTTAAAATTTGGTGTTTTAAGTCTATTGAAGAAACTTTAGTACTTAACTGATATTAACTCTTCAGTTAACTTCAAGTAGCACTTCTGTTTGTCTTCTAAGCACAGGGGAAGCCAAACTTAACACAATTTGATCAACCCGGGGCCATTTAGGAAGAATCACATGAAGTGCAATAAGTGTAAGTGTAAGTGAAGCCTCTCATAGTCCAATCCATATAGGCTAATAATTGTATTAGCCTATATGGATTGGACTGTGAGAGGCTTCACTTAACAATAGAACTCGGAAGAAACTCACCAATGTGCCCATACTAATTTTACTACTCTTCTTTTCTGCCATTTTCTTCTGTTTCTCTTCTTTAGCTAATTCTCTCTTTTTCTGTCTCTCTTCTTCCTTATGCTTTTTGACAGCTTCCACCTCTTTTAATATATCATCTTTGAATGGACAGCCATTAGGAATCTGTATGGGCTTAGCTTTCTTTGATTTTGGATTCTTTTTTGCTTCTTTCTTTAGTTTTCTGTTGTGATCTTTCACTTTCTTTTCTATTTTGTAGCGGAGACGGGCCGGCTGTCTCTTGGATGGTTTTTCTGAAATATTGTGTAATTTATGAGTTATTAATTGTAAGGCTAGATATTAGGAGTCCTAACCTAATGCCTATCATGGTGTCCTAACATAGGACACAAAAATAGAGGTTATGTGTTGAATTTCAATGTTTTCAGTAAACGCATGATACAAAGTTGTTGGGAATACTATTTTCTTTATACCAAATAACTAGTGGGTATATATATTACTACAGAATTACAGATAATTAATCTTACTCTTGTTGTGCAATATAAATGTGATCTTTTTTCAGGTTATAGATTTTACTGAAGAAACTTATGGTAGCTAAACTATACACTACATTTAACCAACTGAGCTGGGTATTGAGTTGTAAAGTAAAAGCGTGACTTTGTTTTTAAATCGATAGCAACATCGCCATGTAGCATGCTCTTACAATAAACAGGTAACTGGCAATTTTAATACTTTACTTACTCAATTTAAACTTGGCCATCGTACTAGAAATATGATTCTTCTTATTATTAACTCTACACTAAGTTTAAAACTTTAAAAATGTTATTACATCCGTAATTCACTGTAGCCGAACATAACCAAGTTCTTTCAATAATGACATTGGCAGTGAGTGGCATTGTTGACAACAGACGGGAAATATTTAGAAACATTTTTAATATTCGTTGTCCCTACATTTCCACGGTATTACTATCACATTTTCTCTTTCTAAAGTATAAGTTATGCTAAATAACTTGGGTTTTGGAATTCAGAAATGGAACGCAACAAGCGCAACAGCTGTCAGTGTAATGTCAAAATAATAACATGTGCTTGTCAACTTAACATAAATTAAAAAAAACTTTTCGTTCTGAACCTCTTTATTTAATGACAGATTCATTCTTCATCGTGCAAATTATATTTACGTTGAAATCCGAAATAATTTTAAAATTGTTGCGTTTCTCCGAAGAGGCAGGTTTTATAAATATAATTGGGCGAGAGCAGAGGCGAGCTTCTTCCTCTTCTTTCGTGTCGATAGTACGACTTTGTGGCCACGTTAATCGCGGCGCGGGGTCTAGTTTGTAGCGTCTATAAGGTAAAATGAAGGTGTTGGAACACTTCGGACACTGCAACAAGTGGGACATCGTCTGATCGGGAGCACCGCATTCACACTGCGTGTCGGTAGGATCTTTCCTGCTTGCTTTCCAAACAGGCCACTGTAGATCAGGGGCGAGCTGATTCTGTGCTATTGGTATTGCCACGAACACAATTAAAGTCCTCGTGGCTTACTTTACTTACTTCTAAATAACCAGAGCAGAGCAAGTGCTTTCTAGGCACGTTGGCTATTCTCCTCTTCGAGTTTTTTCGACTCGATTATCACTTATTGTTCTTCGACATACTTTTTTTGTTAGAAATCAAAGAAGTGTGTGAACACTGGCAATTGTTTATGTCATTGGACTCGTTGGTATTACGGTCGCACGTCAGCAATGATAATATATAATACGTCATTGCACGTCAGGTACAAACATGCGACTGAGTTAAAGTCCCGGGTTCGATTCCCAACCACAATTTTTTGAGTTTGCAAAAGGATTTGTGCTCTCTGGATCTCTATTTGAGCACTGTTTCTAGGCACGATATTTTAGGCTACGTAGGTACTTACTTGAAAATACTTACTAGAAGAACATAAGTAACTGACCCACGGAACAACAGATACACAAAATATAACGGTTTTTGTTTAGTCGAAGGATGTTATTGTGATTTAAGTATGTTCTTTTATCCTATTGTCCTTGTTGGTAGCTATTTATGAATAAAAGGGGAATAAAATGGCGTCGATGCTTTGCATATCCAATTTTAATGCCATGGCGCCCCGGAATTGCATCCTGAAGACTTGAAACAAACCATATCCATACCAAAAAATCGTTGCGACTTGTAATTTGTGCTTTTAATGCGCGAAGCCAATACATACCGCTTCATAGGGTCCATAGGGAACCTACAAAATATACGTAGGCTGTGACGTAGGTACGATTTATTTTCGCAGTGCGCGGATTGTAGTACATTTCTGTTGTTCACAGATTGACGAATTTTCTTCGCAACGATTTATTTTGGTAGTGCGCGCATACCCTAAGCTAGAGCAAAATAATATGCCTACCAAACCAATTCAACACTCATAACCACAACAAACACATTCAGAATCGAGGTTGGATTGGAAGCTATCTGAACCTAATAAGTAAACATTGAACATTTGGTAAACAAAACACGTCGTGGTTCATTCATCGCTGGATATCGTGAATGAGTTTCCTTGTCGGGTTATGTGAGGCGGTTGGCGACGGCGACGCCATATGATGGCTTTGTTCACGGGCAGCAGCTGCGCGTTGCTCGCAAAACGGTCGCTTGTACCTGAACAGGTAACAGAAGCAACAGGTCATTTCTCCGGGCGAGGGGTGCGCGGCTTCCACCGGCCGCCGCGAGACAGTCGCGTTCTGTTCTCCGAAGTGACGGCACGTCGCTACTCGCGGCCGCGCGCTCCACAAACCGCGATATATTTCGATTACATCGCGCAAGTTATGTGCGCGAACGCACACCTCGATCATCCGTTCGGCAGCCAGTCGTGACAGTGCAAATGTCTCCCAGTTTAGAAGGGATCATGTTCAACCGAAACGCGAACCTGTCGGCGCGCCGGCCGTTGTTGGCGGAACCGCAAAAGCCTTTAGTGGTCCCACCACGCGCGCCTCCCCGCGACACTGGCCCGCATAGGCCCTTGCCCGCGCCCAGGAACATGCCCACAGAATATTCCTACGAATACCGACCGGATTATTGGAAACCTTCGAACGTCGAACTCGAAAGGCGGCTGCAGGAGACAAGGGCACGCGAGAAAGTTGGCTACTTTCAAGATAAAGTTACGCCTCCAGAGATAAGTTTGGATCGGAGGGAAGCGGAACTAGTGTTCAGGTTCGATCCGCAGGCGTCTGACGAATACCTTTCGAGTCAGTACCGTGCCCCGGCAGTGCATTATGCGAAGCCCCCGACTCCGGCGAACGGGTTCGCTGCCCGTGTGCCCGAGAGAGACGGGCCGTTTGTATTCGGAGTGCACAGTCCGAGCCAGTTCCCGATCTCGCGGCGGGATGACGACGACTACGACTACTCGGAAGTGGCCGAGGAGAATGGCCGCACTGTGATACGAGACGATGTGTCTGAAGACTTGAACTGCTGTGATAAAGTGAACGATTGGGCCGTGAGGGACAAAAAGAGCAGACGGACTTTGAACCGAATGTTTCAGATTAAAGATAGGAGGAAGGTGAAAGGTGGTAAGAAGGAGAAGATAAAGTGTGTGTTGGTGGGGGACGGAGCTGTGGGGAAGAGCTCGTTGATAGCGGCGTACGCACAGGACACGTTCCGGGAGGATTACCAGCCTACAGCTTACGACACATTCAACGGTAAGATAACTTGATGAATTGTACATTCCTAAAGATTAAGTACCGAGAAACAATGCTTCTCCAGGAAACATAAAAGAATACGTTTGAGATAAAAACAAAGACATGGTTGGCGCTCCACGGGCCGGCCAATTGCGTGACTTATCGCTCGCGACCCTGATTTGTGGAGATAATGAGTGATTACCTCTAGAATTATCGTCTGGCGAGCGATTGTATCGTTTAGCTGCATTTTTCGATATAATTATTACTGGCGCAGGGCGCCACAAACAATTTAGACACGATAACAATATAATCCGAGAATGCTAACTCCCAATTGCAGCAAGGCCAGGTACCTACCTACCTAATGCAAATATTTTCCATCAAGTATTTATCTCATGTGAACTCATAGATTTAGTGCCTATCTATACATATATCTAACTACCTAGATAGATAGGTAGGTAAGGTAGGAACCTACTAATCTAGAAGCGTGAACTACTGTTTATATACTTTAGCTGACTGACACTACAACGACCAATCAAATCACTTGACAATGCTTTGACAGATTTTTTATGCGTTACTTAGGTAGGTAGGTACTGTAGGCACTGAGGTCCAAGATAATACCTTGTACCTACGGGACCTTGATTATTATTACCTACTGATTTTTTCGAAGTTAGAACTGCACAATCGCGTAATACGATTGCATAATTATCTAAGGTAATAATGGCAAAAAAAAGGTAACCTTTACTTAGAACGGACAGTTGTCAAATCTGATTTATTAAATTGGCCCTTCTATAGTCTTTCAGCAACCAGAAAATTCGAAGCAAAGAGCCTTTAGTGATCAATCGGCTTATTGGACGATTCGCACGAATTTAACTCGCACAAAACGTGCGAATCGACTCCTTTAAAACATATTATTTTTTCTGTAGTCGATTCGCACGAATATCATTTATTGGCGTGCGAATCGACACCCTCACAAATATGTAGTAGACTATTCGCCCACATTTCATTTTAAGGTTTAAAAAAATTAAAGTACAGTCGTATTCAGCCATCACTGAAATAAAAATAAAAAATAATCGAAGTTTAAAGATATTTACTTGAAAGTAAGAAAGATCTGTATGGAATAAGGATAATAATAATTACTTAAAACGTGGCATGGTGTTATAATTATGAGAACTGTGTATTTTAGGTACACTTCTGAAAAACATTAAAACATGTTTTTGTTGTACCAAATGTTTGTCAATAATAAATATAAGAAAAAGTGGTTAATTATATATATGTATATACCTACCTTATTAAAAAAGTAAATGTTTGTGTAATGTAAAAAAAAATGTAAATTTTTGGTACTTTTATTTTTTATTACGCGGTTAGTGTAGTAGTAGTTTGTTAGTGACACTTATTTATTATTCTGTGATGGATATTTGCTCATTTTTAATCCTCAAACCACGAGCTTAGATGTTTAGTACTTAGTTTTAATTTTAATACAGATATTGTTGATTATAGATTGTGTTTTTATTTTCTATCTATTACGAGTAAAACATATTTGACCGTACTACTTCTGTGCTCAAGTGTACTTTATCTTAACTGCATTTCATAAAAAACAATATGTGTGCGAATAGCCTACTACATATTTGTGAGGGTGTCGATTCGCACGCCAATAAATGAAATTCGTGCGAATCGACTACAGAAAAAATAATATGTTTTAAAGGAGTCGATTCGCACGTTTTGTGCGAGTTAAATTCGTGCGAATCGTCCAATAAGCCGATCAATCTCCAGCTAAACTGCTTAATCAAGTAGGTACATCGCTCCTAGATCATCAGACATCATTATAAGCTAAACGGAAGCAGTGGTGCAGCACTCACTTAACATAACTGAATCAAGACTTCTTTGCATTTCCTTGCTTCCACGCTCTGATTGTCTATGATTAACTCGTTCCGATTCATGTTTTTTTGTAGCCATAAACTAGGATGTGGATAAGAAAATACCTTATTATTTATGGAATACCTACGTCATGCTATAAGTACCTATATACCAAGAATTATGCACAAGTTGTTATTAAATACGTATAACAGGGGACCTAAAGGGCCGGCGGAGCATGTGTTTTTCATATAAACGTACCTAATACCAAAATAATATGAAAATCAAACATATTCTTAAGGTATATATTTCGATTGTATTATAAAATATCTATTGTATAATGAATATGTTTGATTTACAAATTATTTTGGTAAGTAGGTATTACGTTTGTATGAAAAACGCGTGCTCCGCAGGCCTCTTAAAAATAAATTGATCCTTACCAAATAGGCACGACTGTTTATTTTTGATTACCTACATTACAAAGGAAACTGCCATGAGCGGCAATCCGGCGTTACACGCTATCATAATAAGAAAGGATTGACCTTGACCGTGACCGAATGAGCTTCACTTGGATGGGTAAACACAAAGAGACTGTGAATTTAAACCCAGACAGATAAGGCTGTAAACGGACAAAGTACCTAGGTAGCTACCCAATTTCGGATTCAAGTTGAAACAAAACTGTGTAACAAACATAGACTGACAAACGTGCATGTACGTTTTGCTCTTTGGACTGCATGGCATTAAAGGCGATAGATAGACCCTTAAACTTACAACATAATTAAAATTAATACATAAATGTATGAAATAAAAATACACAGCAGGAGTCAATGACTCGTCCAGACCTTTTCTGTTGGCTTATCAACAAAAGAAACTTGTTTTAAACACACGTAGCAATAACACCGTGGTCGTTTTCTTATTTAAAATTCTTGTTACGCTTTCTCATTTCAATTTATAACTGGCATTCAGAATCATTTTTTTTTTTCATATTACATAATTTAAATTGTATCATTGTTATTTTGTGGACCTTGGGAAAGTAAGTGGCCCCTTTCGCTATATAGGCCAATAAAATTAGCTTAACCCGGACATAATTCATAAACTGCAAGTTTTTTCTTTTTTTTCGGATATTGTGTTGAGTATCAAATGTAAATGAATACCGTGTCGTTAAAAGTCCGGGGTGGTCATTTTTTTTATTAGAAATCATACGATTTCATTGATTGCCAAACTTTAACGTAAAAGTAAAATACGTAACCAAAAACCTTGTTAGTATAATTTTCAGCTGTAGTCAAATGCTACCACCTGATATGAAAATTAAACAAAACCTAAATTCGTTTATGTGTTTTTTTTACCAGTATTCATTTTGTGCATATATATCGTTAAGCAAAAATAATAACTACGATGTTATGTTTGTGCTAAGCTTAATGGAGTATTTATAGATACATAACACAAAAATTAAACATTATTTTTTAACGTTCAAAGAAAAAGTTATTTCTCAATAGTTAAAAATCGTAACTGTGAAATTTTTGTTTAATTATAATTTTTTGTGCTCTACAATCATGTTTTAATCAAAATTATACAGTTTAATAACACGTTTTTGACATTTTCAAAAATATTGAATATACGCGCGAGCGACCGGAGTGAACGGGGCGGCGGGCGCAGGCGCGGGGCGGGGAGACACAGCGGCGTCGCGTTCTGCCACCGCCCGCGCGCCGGCGCGCCGCTCGTTACTTCATCATAACTTCATTTCGTCGTTTGCGTGCGCGCATGATTTCTATTGAAAAAATGGAATTCCCTAATTGCAAGATTTGCCAGTGCGCTTTAAACTTCGATCTCGTTAAAGTAGGTGAAAAGGGACAGAAAAAGTTAATTGCTGCCAGTAAAAGGCGTAGGGACGATATATTTTTAATTTTTGAAGAAAATTTAACATTACACAGTTAGTGCAGAGCGGTGTATACCAATGAACGTTCTAATTAGTGCTGAGAAAAACCAACTAAACCAACAAAGGGCCTAGAAGGTCATTCTCCTTCTCGCACAGTTTTAATGTGCAAGTGAGAGAGAATGACTTTCTAAGCCAATTTTAATTATATTATTTATTTACACAAGTTATACGTGACACTAAGAGTGTTACGTATACGTAGGTTATTTTATTTGAGACATTGTTAATTGATTTGAAATTTAAATAAATGAGACTGGAAGGCTTGGAAGGACGCGCACATATGTTCGCGCATGCGTGGTGGTAGATCTTCACTCAACACGCCTTTTTTTTCATTTTGTCTTTAAAATCTCATTCAGCGAACGCATGCACTCCAATACTGCGCAACATTCAAATACTTCTATAAAAGTTTAACCGGAGACCGGATTCGTGGTTTGTATTTGTGTCGTCTTGTGTGCTTTCTAAGAGTGCTGGATTCCCTACGACTTTCCTGCAAGAGAGTGATGGGGTCATCGGGTTGGAGGAGGGTGGACCTTGGTCGTCGGATCCTAGATATCGCGGAGGGGACATAACTAGCTGCTGAAACGACTAACGGGTTAGGGTGTTTTTCGGCCCTATCGAGAAAACCCTTAGTGAGTCGCTTCATACACTACACTGCTGGATGGTGGGGATCTTTTTTTTTTTTTTTGTTCCGGGGCCAGGCTTCGGCCCTTGTGGGCCCCTCCCCTTATGCTGACATCTCTTTGAGGCGCGCGTGGAACACGAACGCGCCGTCGACACGGCCTGTCGTCGTCGCTAGACGGACGGACGGCTAGCTAGCCCATACCCAACCAACAATTTTGCCCTATAACCAAACCTTTTATCTCCAAAAAGCTGGGTAAAAGTTGAATAAAGATTTTGGCGGTGATTGATTGTTGTGTAAAAGCGTTTGCCAATACAAATTGGCTCTATAAGTTTATACAGCAAAAACGACCTATTAGGAATTGATGTAAAGGTTTACTTCGTGACTTTGTATAGCTGTTATGGTCAGGAGTTATTGCAACCACCAATGTGACTAGTATACAACGATAGAATTTTATTACAGTGTTAACTGTCGCCTTAATGCGCCTGATTAACGCAATAAAGGTTCTGAACGTACTATAATGGGTCTTTCGTTATAGTAGAGATGAAAACTCAAGAATAGGGCGACATTGTGATATTGTGGATTATTAGATCGTCGTTATAGTACATAGTACTATAGTGGGCACAACAAATCTATGACAGAGTGATTTGGTGATATAGCTAAGTTTCAAATTACATTTATGTTGCCCAACTTGTCTTAAAAAGGTTTTCTAAGGCTCGTTATAGTCGTAGTGATAAACTTATAACAAGGATTATAGAAAATGGTTCCGTACAAAATACATTTAACGTACGTAGCCAAACAAATTGAGAATTATTTAAATACGGACAATGATTCCAGTAGTGGTTTGGTTCCCGAAGCTCAATTATTCTATTAAGGAAAATCAGCAACTTTATCACAAAAAGTCAGAGTATGAAAAAATATTAACTAATAAGTATGACTCTGACTTCGTAGTAGTGCTGATTTAGAAACTCATGTTTTCTGACGTGTAAATAAAAAACGACAAAGATCGATAAAAAAAAACATCACATTTTTGGCACACGGACGAGCAAAAGGAACCCTAATTTCATGTAATGGTGGTTGATATCTGCCGTAACGAGTGCTATAGTAGAGTTCAGGAAGCTGGAAGTATGTTTATGACTTAAAATTCGTAATTATTTAAGTAAAAGATCAATAATTCGAGGGGGGCATTAAAATATTGCCGTATACCCATACTAAGTTTATCAGTAAAATAACAGTCGCACATCATTTTCCCCCTATGAGATGAATAATTTAATTACAAAATAAAATAATATCTAACTCCGATTCCAATTTCTGAATTCTTCGTATTCTATATCTTTTGCTCTTCAAAAACACTGAAGTCATTGCAGCGGTGTGAACGAATGTAAATTGAATGAATGATGAATATTAGTGAAGTAATGGAATCATGAACTCTTTTACAGTACTAAAAGGTACTATACTTGCATTGTGGTGGCTTTATATGTCAACAAATAGAGTTAGCGTTACTGTTACATCAACTGTAATAGGCCAAAATGGTCACACCTGACACCGCTACAGTTGTACTATACAATTGAATGGAGATATAATTGCGCCACTTTCTTCGTAGGCGCACCTTCTTAGGCCTTTTATTTGACCACTGATTAGTTTTTACAAAACGTTCTATGGACTTCTATACAACTAACTTTTGTTGGTTGGGTAGCCAACCGTCCACAGGCCCGCATGGTGGGGATCTTGAGGTCAACATGAAGTTGCTCATTCCTAACGTACCATGGGGCTCCCGTGGCCTTACGTAAAAATCGGTTTTGGAGGGTCTGCATCCTATGAAGGAGATGGGGTTTGGCGTGCGCGAACACGGGGCACGCGTACGTCATGATGGGCCGAATGCACGCGATGTAAATGCGCAATTTGCACTTAAGTGACAATTTGCTACGTGCATTCAGCAAGCAGTGGAGCCTACCGAGAGCGAAGGCGGCACGCGAACGTACCGTCTTGATGTGCTCACCGAATCTTAGCCGCCTATCGAGAATGACTACTAAGTATCTGGCATGCTTCTCCCAGGGGATCGGCTTGCCGAACATGGTTAGCGGACTAGGGGATGGGGGGAATCTTACGCGGGGGCTAGAGAAAAGTACCGCCTGACTCTTATCGGGGTTGACCTCGATTCTCATTCTCCATTTCCGGAACCGATCAAGTAAGGCTTTGGCGGAGTTTTGGAGAATACGGCAGGTGTTGGATGGACTCCTACCAGAGTAGTAGATGGCCGTGTCGTCGGCGAACAAGGCTAGCTGGGCTGCTCTACTCTTAAGGATATCGCTGGTGTAAAGCGTGAAGGCTAGTGGGGATATCACCGATCCCTGTGGGACGCCTGCACGTATCGGATGAGGGGATGAGAGTGCACCATCAATACGGTATTGGAATGTGCGGTTCGACAAGAAGTTTCGTAGATAGCACGAGACGATCTGACACACCGAGCTGGTATAGCTTGTATATCAGCCCGTTGTGCCAGACCTTGTCGAATGCCTTCGCGATATCGAAGAACAAGGCACCGGTCATCAGTCCCCGCTGGAAGCAGGCACCAATGTGCTCGACTATGCGGTGCACTTGTTGAACGCAGGAGTGTTGAGGTCTAAAACCAAACTGCTCTGTCGGAATTAAGCTCTTAGCTTCGGCGAAATCTTTGAGTCGCTTATAAATAAGTCTCTCATAGATTTTACCTAACAAGTTGAGCAAACTAATGGGCCGGTAACTACTCGGCGAGGACTTGGGCTTACCCGGTTTGGGAATGCCTATTACTGTGGCCTGTTTCCACGCTTGTGGGAACACGTTATTGGCCATGGCGCTATTGAAGATAGCGGTCATTAGCACTATAAGGGCTGGGGAGAAGAGTTTGAATACCCTATTGGTGATTCCGTCTGAGCCAGGGGCTTTCCTATGTTTAAGGCCCTTGATTATATCCTCTACCTCTTCAGGGGTGACTGAGGGTAGGGGATTATCAGGGTCTTCTACGGGGGGTAGCGAGGTCCTGCGTTCGACTTCAGCATCCACCTCGGCGAGGTGGGCTGGGTCTACTGGCTGGGTACTGGGGGAGCATTGCTCTTCAAGACTGTCGGCTAGGCATTCGGCTTTGTCGACGTCGTCGAATGCGACGGTATTATCGGGGCGCGTGAGGGGAGGCATGGAGGCAACTTTAGAGGAAGATTGCATTTTCCTCTGAAGTTCCCAGAATGCCTGGTGGGCCGGTTCGAGTTCGCTGAGCATCTTGTTCCATTGCTCGTCACGAAGTTTTTTGATGCTTCTGCTTACTTTGCGTTGTATACGGCGCATAAAAACTTTGCTTCTCGCACAGGGAAAAGAAGTATAAGCACGGACGGCCGCGTTCTTCTCGGTCAGCAGGTCACGTACATCGTCCGGGAGTTTCCAGCGGTGGCCATCCGCTGGAACTTCCCTTGAACAAACGTTCAGGACTGACTGTACGTGCTCTGTGAACGAGTTGATCGCGGCCTCCGTGTCAGCTACAGTCGCGATATTGTCGGAGATTTTGTCCAAGTGAGGGGATTCGGTGGATTTCAGCAGTTCGCTTACTTTCTTCCAATCCGTGATCACTTTGGTGGGAGGGGGCTGAGAAGGGTCAGAGTGACCGTTTCTCGGGGTAAACTCTATTACGACGGGTCTGTGATTCGAATTGAGCTCGTCGATCGTCTCTATAGAATGTAATCGCAAGTTTACATTCTTTAGAAGCGCGACATCTAGTACGTCGGGTCTGTGATCCGGGTTATTAGGATAGTAGGTGGGACTCATCGGAGCGATGAAATCGAAGTTGAGAGAACAGCAGAGATTATATAGGGCATTACCTCTGCTGTTTGATACATTACTATTCCACGCGGGGTGTTTAGCATTAAGATCTCCCGCCAGAAGATTTGGGGGCCTTAGGGCATCCGCGGTAGTTGGCGGGATGGCCGGACTCGCCGCATAAAACGAAGCTGGGGGGTTTGGTGCACAGTGTGCGATCTTTAGGGCGAGGGCAGTCAGTGGTGCCGTGGTCACCCAGGCACTTGACGCAACGCGGCTTGCCGAAGCAATTCCTCTGTGCGTGGACGTACAACTGGCAACGATGGCACTGAGAAAGATCGCCAAGTTTGGCGGGCTTCTCAATGCGGATGCCTGAGAGGTTGCAGACTTTGGATAGCTTGTGGATTGGCAAATTACGAGCACCATGTTGTATGGTGCCGAGCTAGTGCGACCGCCAACCTTACGGTGCATGCGGTGCACTTCTCTGACGGAAATATTTTGCGCGATAAGGTCGTCTTTAATCTCCTGAGTGGAGATTTCTAGGGGGACATTTTTAACTACTGCTCGGACAGGGATGTCCTCTTGCAGTACGTGGGTGTGATAGAGGATGCTCCTATCCCGGAGGAGCTTGGTGAGGGAGCGGTAATCGCTTGAAGTTGGGCATTGTACTTTAATGCCGACTTCTACCACACGAGCGTTTGTATAATTGATTTTACGCTCGTTTAGCGATTTGGATAATTCTGTCCATTTTCCCTTCTCATGGATGTAGATGGGAGGGGGACGGACCGTTTTGGGGGCATTCGCCGGGGTGGCGGATTGCGATGCGGAGGCAGCCGGGGTGGCTGAGGCCAAGGGGCTGTGCGGACGACTCTGTGTAGAGCCTACAGCCAAATTGGGGGAGCGTGAGCCCTGAGTTGCCGGCTTCTTGGCGGAGCTGCTGGCGGGGGCTTTGCCCTTCTTCCTCTTCCCTTTTCTGACGATTTGGTAATCGTCTTCGGAGGATGAGGTGGGCGACGATGTTTCGGAGCAATCCGAATCATTTGAGGCGGAGGAGGTCGCCTCGTTATCAGAGATGTTTGTGTCCATCTCTTCGATCGGGGAAGGAGTTTCCTCGCTGGGAGGGGCCTCTATTGAGGCTTGGGACGCGGACGCGGGGTCAGCGGGGGAATTCAGCGCGTCGCTGAATTCCATAAGAGTCGAGGGTATTTCCTCGACAACGGTTTCCGCTTCCTTGAGTCGATTGCTCTCCTCGCGGAAGGGGGCGAGAATTTTCGCGTATTTCTCATTGTTGTCCTTGAGGAGGACTTCAATGAGCGCGTCGAAAAGGACGGCCCACTTATTGGGCTGCGCCATTGTTGGCGGGGACTAGATGAGAGTTAAGCTCTTGTCCTAAGAAATCCTAGTCCCGAGGAGGTACGTCGAAACGTGAACCCCTCGGGAAGACAGTTCCCCGAAAAACTAACCCACCCAGTGTTTTTCCTAGTGCTACTCGTATGCTGTGCGAGAAGAAAAACACAAACAAACTCGCCAGCTACACTACTGTCTGATTGGCCAGAGGGGCCTGAACATAGCTAAAAGCCTATCACTTAACACCTAGCTCCCCGCGTAGGTGCGCCCGGGGATGTGTGGCCTCCCTGAACTTGTGCGAACAGGGAGCTGAGTACCTAAGGTGTGCCCTAAGCTTGTAATCCGGTCGCCAGTCTTATTGTGCGACAGGGCCCTAGTCCCGCAAGGGGCTCTAGTGCGAAAGGGTAGACACTCCCAACCGACACTAGGTGTGTAGCTGTGAACGAAGTCGAAGACTAGGTTTGACGAGGGAAGCCCCCAAGGCCAAGGTCCTAGCTCCCGATGCCAATGGAATGCCTCACCCTGAAGGGGTCCGGCGGGTTGGATTGGATCACCACCGTCTTGACTTCGTTAGCACCGTTAGGTTTACCGTCAAGAACCACTATGCACTACGGGACGGCGGGCACGGGGCCTTCGATGCTCGGCGTAGCGGCGAAGCTGCGGCGAACAAGACGGGGGGCGCGGGGTGCGCAGGAGTCGGCGGTGGGGAGCGGAGCGTACCACGTGTGCACGCTGCGGCGTCCGGGCGTCGAATGTTTTTTGAAGACAATCTCATGATGTACTTCCTTTTTTATGCCTACGCTCGGTTTACACACACTAATAACGGTTCGAGCGGGAACTGTAGGTACGACGCGAGAGCCGCGAGCCCCGTTGAGCCCCGATTTCGTAAAAGTAAACGGTGTCTATGTGTGTGTTGCTCGAGCGCGCTTTGTATGAAAATTGACTTCTGTACCCTTTTGATGTACTAGAAATGTATACAATACAAAACAATAAAAAAACTAACGACGGCTCAATACAAAAATCAAGTAAACAAACAGCTGCTACAAACTGCTAGTAGTGCCTACCTATAGTTTTTTTAAGATATTAATTTGGTAAGAGTGATTTTATTTTTCGTATGGAAAGCAGATCACAAATGTAGGTTTTAGTTAGCACCTCTAAGACCCAAACATTGAATTTCGATTGTTTGTTGTTCACTTTCATTTACCTAGATTGATTGCTTTTGGAGGTAAATAAATATTTTAGGTAAAAATACTTATCAGTACCTACGTGCTAATATAAAAGAATACAATAAAATAACGAGATACGATCTTATTCTTCTTCTATAATGAAATACTTCGTTGTTCGTATCTCAACCAAGTAGTGTAACAAGACGGTAATATTTACGTCATTTTAGGTATAGAAAATGCGAATCGCTCGGGAACGCACACACACGTGACGGCGCCGGCGGCGGCGTTGTGACAAGCCATCCGCGCGTCGCGTCTCGATACAAACCAATTACGGCTTCATGTCGTACGTAATAACGTCTTTATTACAATGTGACTTAATAAATAATTCTATAAATAAATATCCGTGGACTATTATTGTTTAATTTGTTTTCCATAGTATTAGTAATAATGTTTAAGCTTAAATTAAACACTTTTGAAATAGTTACGTATTTTGGTTCTCCCAAAAATACAAATATTTTTATTTAAAATAATCCGTAAAAAGAATTTGTTTAATTTTATTAAATGGGTTAAAGAAAATAGCGAACTGCCCTAAATAGATTGTTGGGCTGCAGTTATCTATAATGCCTAGTTAAGTAAACCGAAAAATATGAAATGTTGCGAACCCCCTTGATTAATGATAGTCACGGATGACTAATTTGTTTAATTTTGTGTTCTATAACTGGAGTTCAAGTAATATAACATAAAATAAGTATTCAGACAAAGTTATCTATTATGCTGTTGACAAGAAATCTTAATTTCTTAAAATTTCGTTTTTCGTTTTTTTTTTATTGACGCGCATCTCAAAAATGTTTAATTTTTATAAATTACATTATAAATTACACTGCTCTATGTTATAGAAAAAGAAAATTTCAGTTATAGAATTATGTCCGGGTTAAGCTAATTTTATTGGCCTAATACCCACTATAGTCTATTCATAGAAGATGACACAACTGACAGGTGTTCAAAATAAAAGAATAAAACTTCAGTAAAAAAAAGTTATTATGCTTTTGAAAGAAAACAAAGAATAATATTATTATAATGACTAATTAACAACAATACATAACCACACAAAGATTTTAATGAATGCGATAATTATTTATGTCAGCTCCTTACAATTGAATAGAATAGGTACCTACTCAACTGCTGTCATTCGTGTCATGCTATATTTTACACAATTAATTCTACAATTAGTAAATAAAGAATACTTACAGGGATTTGAACAAAAAATTCATGGAAAAACTGTGATGACATGTCTATTGTCTAAGTCGCAGGGTGGACGTAGGGGTATCAGCACCATAATTCGTGGTGGTATATGCGACAAATGCGACAAATACTTCCAACTGCCACATGTAGTAGCGGACCGGTGGCAAACGGGAATAAAGACTGACACCAACCAGTTGGTTACTGCAACTCTTGCTTGAAGTAGATTACGATGTCGTCTCCTTTGTTCCGTTTATAGTTTTTGGGTTGATAGGTAGTTTAACATCATCACAACAGCATTAGTAATATACCAACGTGTGTTCCTAATGGTTACCTAAAGTAGCATCTAGCTCATTTTCCGGCCAGTAGTTCATAATAGTGTTCTGGATAATGTAATCCCAGAAATGATGGCACAGATATGTATGATTTAGCCAGAACTTGCATGCGTAAATAAATCTAGTTAACTGTTTCGTATTCTTGTACTATACCTACATAGATTATACCCATCTACCTATTTACATATTAGTCTTCTTTTCAACAACTACAGACGATTGAAGACAATAATGAAGCGCAGAAGCGAAATTTCGACGAATTCTACCTTATGTAAATAATAGTCATTCATGACGTGAGGTCTTTAAATAACTCTACATACCTAGCTTATTTTAATAGGCTTATTTGCTTTTATGTAGCTTGCCTACTACTTTCAGGAAACTGCAACTTAAAATAATTTTACAAAAGACGCGCACGTCATCTTTTTCTGAAATGAGATTTGGAAATTTATATCTTGTCAAAGTCTAATTTAGCATTCATCATCATCATTATTATCATTAGTTTAGCATTAAGTAAGTCTTTTTTCTTCCGCAGGCTACGGCAATAACCTCCAGAAACTAATGATTTTCAAATCTCCAGTGTCTGTCTGTTATTCTAATCAACTAATTAATTACTACAAAAATACTACACTAAAACTCGTAAAACAGAAAAAGAAACAAAAGTTTTGTAGTACACTGAGAAAAATGTAAAGCCGAATGTTTCGTAACGAGGGCGGATTTATTCGTAATGAAGGCGAAAAAACGACCAAAAGTCAACCGACCAAAAACGCCTTCCTAGGTTGGAGGCGTTTTACGCCTTAAGCGAAAGGCGCAAAAAATAAGCAGCATTGACTTCTAGTAAGGCGTTTTACGTATTTTCTTACTGTGGTTTATTTTGTTCACAAAGTGTTTTGAATGTTTATTTACTGCTTCTTATGTCTTAATCGACTTCTAGTAGGGCGTTTTACGTCTTTCCTTAGAGTGGTTTAACCTGTCCACTAAGCGCTTTTAACGTTTATCGACTTCTAGTAAGGCGTCTAACGTCTTACCTTACTATATTTTAACCTGTTCACTGAGCATTTTTAACGATTCCTAAGTCGTAATCGACTTTTATTAAGGCATCTTAAGTCTTTCTTTACCATGGTTTAACCTGTCTAATAAGCGCTTTTAATGTTTTTTAAAGTAATAATTGACTTTTAGTAAGGCATTTTACGTCTTTTCTTACTGGGGTTTAACCTGTACACTAAGCGCTATTGATGTTTTCATAAGTCGTAATTCACTTTTAGTAAGGTGTTTTACGTCTTAACTTACTGTGGGTTTAACCTGCCTACTAAGCGTTTTCAACGTTTACTAAATCGTAATCGACTTCTTTTAAGGCGTTTTATGTCTTTCCTTACTGTGGTTTAACCTATCCACTAAGCGTTTTCAACGTTTACTAAGTCGTATTCACCTTCTAGTAAGTTGTCTTAGAATGTTCCATACGATTAGGTAAGCCGTATCGTAAGGTAATTTATGCTTTCTTTTCGAGCAGAAATGTTTTATGAAGACCGGTAAAAAAGCCTTCTAACGGCTGGTAACGATTTTCCCTAAAGGCATGATTGACTTGCTTTACTATCATTTATTAGTTCATATTAAGGGCATTGGGCCGCTCAAAGTGCGCGTTCACTCTAAGGTAGCGCGAGCTAATATCCTTCACAATATGAACTTCATGATAGTAGATCAGCCAACCGTGCCTTCAGTGAATAGCGTAACCTGCTGTTCTCAGAAAGCTGTTCTCCCAGTCTTTGTAAGCTTCTGCAATCAATAGAACGAAAATGTATAAAACACTTCAATAATAACTGTTTACTAAAGAAACATACTAAATAGATTAGTACCTCCTCAACCCAACATTACAACCTCAATCTAATAATAAGCCGATAGCTTCTGTATCTTATAGGAATGATAGTGCATTGCAATAAAACCATTAAAAAAAAATCAAAAAAATCTGTATTAGAAAATAGAAAATCAATTAAGATACATTACTATATTTAGATACTTAAAACAAGATAAAAAATATAGGTACGGTCACCAAGCTATTTGGTTTACATTTTACAATGTAACTTGCATGTTCAAATGTAAACTAAATAGCTTGGTCGACCGTTCTTAGTATACAAATTTTCAATATTTTACATTGTAAGTTATAGGTTTGACGGAACTAAAAGGTTCCGTCAGTTTTCAATTTGATTTGTTCAACGTAACGAGCATGTGCTCGTGACGATACATGTCTTTTGAAACTGAATATATAGAATACACTGAGATAAGAGAAAATAATGTTAAATAACTATTCGTAATCAAACTTCAAAATTATTCAGGTCAAAGTTGTTTGACTGTTTATCTTGTCAAAATGTCAAAGCGAAAACCGACTTTAAGGTGACGAACCTTTTCATTCCGTTTACTGTACCTTTAAGTAAAAGAACTTATAACAATTTAAAACTAAAACAGAGGTCTAACTTAGAGTAAACTTACGAGTAATCCGACTTTTATATCAACAAGTAGTCATTGGTATGATTAAATTTAATTAAATAACAAAAAAAATATTATTGTACTTGTTTTATTAATTATTTAATTTAAATTTAATGTGAAGGGTAGGTTATGATTAGGGTTGCCAACCGTACTCTAAAATAGAGTACCTATTGTACTCTATATCAAGTAGGCGTACTCTATAATCTATAACAAAAATAGAGTACGCTAAAATACTCTTTTTTACACAATGTTTGCTATACTAGTGCCAGTCATGTAACATTATGCAAATCCATTATCATAACCAAAAAAAAAATCTGATTACTGTTAATATGTGCAGCAAAAAGTACAAAAAAATACCTTTTTAAATATATAAAATAAATGATACCCAGTTTTTGGAAGTACGTACTCTTTATTTACCTCCATAACCTCAGTAGGCCTGGCAGAAGACGATGATGGTGGGGACTCGTCCTTGGCTGCCTGGATTGCGTTAGAACTTAATATTACTACATACTTTTAAATCCAACATTGTCAATACTCTTAAACGTAAAACACTTCACTTCACAACTTCGGTTTCTTCACTTTTTTCCACTTATGCACTCACAAATCTTCTCTCGGATTGAATTGTACGAGTATGCGCCTAAACATCTTCAGCGTGAGCTTGGTCTCTCCTTCCGGATAGACGCTGCCTCATCCTTCTTATAAATGCAGAATCCACTTGCTCGTCTATCCATTTGTTATACTTTTGTATGATTTTCTTATAATTATTGCAAGAATCACAATAAGCAACAGCACCAAAAAGGTCGTCATCAAAATGTTATTTAGTTTTATGTGATTTTCTTGCTATTTCACTGGCGCTGTTATTGCCTCCTGAAGCGTTTTGGGCGATGATAACCTCCTTATCCTCAGTCTTCGAATAACTTTTTCCAATTTTCACTCGTGCTTATAATATTCCTATTGTTTTACATTGTAACTTGGTGCACCAAGGCACACAGGAATCCGCCGCTTTTGCACTTTGCGCCCGTTAACGGATAACTTGCCAGCACAGTTCCCGAAACGTGTGTGGCAGGGTCGCCATGAAGTATGCAGGTAGAATCAAACACGTCTGTTCAATACAAGCGTTTATTACTGACTACCCTAACATAAGGCTCTACTTATTCTAAGTACATTTATGCAATTCACTAAGGTTACCATTTGATTCGTCGTGATCTAAGCATATTTCGCCTTATGATAAGACAAATGTTGCCAAATTTACGGTTCCATAGACCAAATATGTACGTCGTTATATGAGGAATTGTTACCGTTCAATCAGTCGTAACTTGACCATGTTTTACCTTAGTATAAGGTGAATATTGCCATACTTACGTTTATATGTGCCGTATATGTACGTCGTTACATAACGTAAGGTTACCATTTTATTCGTCGTGATCTAAGCATATTTCGCCTTATGATAAGACAAATCTTGCCAAATTTATGGTTGCATTGACCAAATATGTACGTCGTTATATGACGTAATGTTACCGTTCAATCAGTCGTAACTTGACCATGTTTTGCCTTATGATAAGGTGAATATTGCCATGTTTACGTTTGTATGTGCCGCATATGTACGTCGTTATATAACCTAAGGTTACCATTTGATTCGTCGTAATTTAAGCATATTTTGCCTTATGATAAGACAAATATTGCCAAATATACGGTTGCTTTGACCAAATATGTACGTCGTTATATGACGTAATGTTACCGTTCAATCAGTCGTAACTAGACTATGTTTTGCCTTATGATAAGGTGAATATTGCCATGTTTACGTTTATATGTGCCGTATATGTACGTCGTTACATAACGTAAGGTTACCATTTGATTCGTCGTGATCTAAGCATATTTCGCCTTATGATAAGACAAATATTGCCAAATTTATGGTTGCATTGACCAAATATGTACGTCGTTATATGACGTAATGTTACCGTTCAATCAGTCGTAACTAGACCATGTTTTGCCTTATGATAAGGTGAATATTGCTATATTTACGTTTAAATGTGTGCCGTATATGTACGTCGTTATATAACCTAAGGTTACCATTTGATTCGTCGTAATCTAAGCACATTTCGCCTTATGATAGGGCAAATGTGGCCACATTATACGTTTATATTGCCGAATACATACGTCGCTGAAAAACTTTATGTTTACGTTTAAATTGTTGTGACTGAAGTATATTCCGCCTTATTATAAGGTGAATATTGCCCTGCTAAAGATTATTTATGACGCTTTCGAAAGTTTGTTTATGACTTATGTTTACGTTTGTTTAGTTTTTATTGAAGTATATATCGCCTTAATTTAAGTTAAATATTGCCATAATTACAGTGATATTCACCACATATTCGACGTCGTAAATTTAAAGCGTTTTTTGGAGTCCATTACTGCTGTATTAACAGTATAAAGTTAAATTCCAACACTGCCTTACGGTAAGACATTTTTGCCGGTTAGTGTTTATCATAAAAGACGTACCATTTTAACGGAAACGCCTAGCTAAGCCAAAATAAC
Organism: Xestia c-nigrum; assembly: GCA_916618015.1. Lineage (NCBI taxonomy): Eukaryota > Metazoa > Arthropoda > Insecta > Lepidoptera > Noctuidae > Xestia > Xestia c-nigrum. The sequence goes on along the minus strand of OU745257.1, from coordinate 20,170,198 downwards.
CGTAAGCGTTACAAAATCGCCTCGCGACATTACAATTTAGCCGTCAAAGGCGGAATACACCTTAAGCCAGAAATCAATTTTTCTCAGTGTAACATAACGTACCACCAGGATAATTTGAATTAATTAAAAGGGTAAGTACCTAAGCATGAACAAAAATATAAACAATAGAATTATTGTGAACTACCTACAAGTACAAGACAAGTCTATGACCGACCTTGTGAAAACAAACAACAAGAAACAATCAAAAGTTCTTCAAAAATATTATTCTAAGATTTGATTCAGATAGGTACCTATTCATCATCTATTCTTTTGAATATAAACAGAACTATGCTGTTTAGATTTTCGCAGAATATCGGTCATTTTAGAAGTGAATCATCGAAATTATGCATTTGTTCAATCATTCTTGAAATATCAATATCAATTTTATCAGCCTGTAAATTTCCACTGCTGAACGGCCTTCCAAAAATGACAATGTACTGTATTATAGTATATAGGCAATAAGAATTTATCAGCAGATTTATAATTAATAACTAGAGCTTTCATTTTTTTATGCATTCGTCTCTTCCAAAGACTATAAAACCACGGTGTGGTTATAGAGGTACCTACTCTATGGTTTCTTCCATACAATTTCAACTGACTATTTCATATTTAGAGTTCAAGAGCGCCGTCTTGGCAATGTCCTATCTGCAAAAGATTCTTTCAGCACTTGATTGATTGTCTTTGCCGTAACTTGCCAGTTGCAGTGAATCAATTGAATGATGATGATAATCGAAATCACACGGAAAACAAAATTTAAAACTTTCTACTGCAAACTCTCCCAAAAAGGTTGTTTACCTAATTTTATACCATGTTACGTACTCGCGTGACGTGTTATCTCAGAATTACATCTGTATTTACTTTGGTTAAACTACAGCGCTACACCGATGACACTTCAGTATTGTAAACTGCGATAGGTGCGGTTTCTTCTTGTTAAATTAACTTTTATCGCTGTTATGTCATAGACATAACAAACATCAAGGTTTTCAGGTAGATATTTTAGCGATTCGCGGTATGAATTATTTGAGGTACGCGATAACAATGGTTGATTGTTCGGTAAACGTGCCGTAGTTTTCCGTAATGACACTGAAGCTGTGATCTCCTAGCTTCCACGAGTTTCCATCGGCTGTTTTACTCAGCTGAAGTCATAATGAAATAACGAAGTGATACAGCATTCGTTGCACCATTTCCTAAACCCAATAGACGAATATATACGACGAATATAATAGAACATCAGCTGTTCAAGTTGACAGCTATACAAACAGACAACAGGACCGACTAAACTTACGAAGACTGCAGACAGTCACAAAAGAGTTTCAAAGTATGAAGTCCCGAAGCGTCACAAAAGGCTGAGTTTCATCCTTGTCTCCCACTGTACCTACTCGAGCTCGAGACTTGTGAAGCCATGCCGCACGTCATAAAAGTGATAAGGTATCAACTATACGAGTGAGAACATAACACTTCTGTGAACTGGAAACAAACGCATCCTTGAATCGAATGTCTAGATAACTGACAAATGACGAATAAACGAAGAAACAAAACTAGGTGCAATATAATCTGTAACTTGATGGTTACAAACCGTGTGCCCGATGCTAGTTTCCACTATGTTTCCACCGGATAAAGTGTCTTCCTTCCGGGGGAATTTTTAAAATCCTTCCGTAGGTATGCGTCAAGTTTAGTTAGACAGCTGTGTTTTTTGTGCAGAAAGCAAAAACTATATCTGGGACTCGGTAATCGACTAAAACCAACAAAACTGGTCCATGGACTTGAGATTACAAGTGAGCATTTTTCAGACTTTATCAACCTCTTGTTAAGTTGGGAAAGTATGTCTTGTTTTGTTAAGGTCCCACCTCAGCTGAGCACCAGAACCAGACTGATAAAGAGACCAATATTAAGTGTTTACGAAATGTGAACGAGTTATCGTTATTGGAGATTGTTATCAATTATTCGCAGTATGCGAATACGATTAACATTTCAGCTTTCGGCAATTTCTTAGAAATCGACTTATACACATTTCATAATCCCAGTGGAATTTATATTATTGTTAAAATCGTCCAGATTTGTGGCGCTGGCAAAATTGAGGAAGTCTAACCGGATCCAGGATTTTTGTGTTTATTCATATCATGTCTTGTAAACCAATGTTACCAACATAACATCCAATCCAATGTACCAGGGCGGCAGGGCTATTGTTTTACATGTCAGAATAAATTAGTAATGAATTCATACAAAATGTTGTTCCCTAATAGATCTAGTGATTAATTTAAATGCAATAATAGTGCCATCGCCATCTATTGTGACTGATTGTGACAATTTAAGCACTAATTTATTGATAAGTAACAAAGCATAATTTAAAAATAATTTATCGACAGCCTCCCATTGTGCCGAATTTATCTATTCGAAATTCAAATCACGTGCGTACTTCGTATGACAATAGAATATTATTACCAAAAAGTAGAAAAAAAATAGAGGATTCTCACCATACCTGCACGTAGGAAAGGGTTGTTGAACCTTTTTAATATGTAGCCTCTAATACCGAGACCAATTAATGTTACACTGCCTTTGGGATCTGAATACAGAGTGGAACAAAGAGTTTCATTAATCAAGAGGATGTATGGAAGGATCAGGCTTGAATATTTTGTAAAAAGACTAATTAATTAAAACGATAGAGCTTGAATTTGATTAATATACACATTATAACCGTACATTTTAATTACGTAAGTATTACAATATTGACAACATTTTATGATATCTTTTATATCCCGCATCTACAAAAAGACTATTTCATCACCTATTTAAACCGTAGCCATCAGTTTTCTTTGCCGTTGATCTAGGAGAAAAAAGGACAAGATAAAAAAGACATTATCCTTGTGTCATCCCACGCCAGTCCCAAGTCGTTAACATCGTAACTCGTAAGGGTTACTTCTGTACCTCATATAGGTATGTAGATAGACGAGGGACGGACCTCCTCTGTACCTATTACCTACTCAGTTGTTTATGGACTGTTGCTAAGTATTGGCCGCTGTTTGTTGTCACCCGAATGTTACACAAATGAGGTTTAACGTCTAGAAATTAAAAAAAAAACAGAAGTTCAAAGCCAAGATGCTGACACGCCAAACTGGACGAAGGTAAGTCATTTTCGCAAGGATTTTCCTTATTTCCGTGGAAAACTTCTAGATAAACTACTTGAAAATTCTTATAATGACCTCCTGTGTTTCGGTCACATCTACATTAACATCCATGATATTACAGACCATTCTATCAAAACCTAGTTTACTTTTCCGTAACATTTTGTTGTTCTGTAAACAAACTTTATTTTCGATTGCGGCCATCTTGTTGTCATTGACACTTTAAAGAGGAAAAGTTGTCGCAGGAAGTACTTGTCTCCAAAACCTTGGCTGATTACACTACGGGTGCGAATAACATTAGGAAACGTACGCATCCTTAATTTGAAGTACTAATTAAATTGTGATATGTATTTATCACAATTTAATTGGGCCTTGTTTAAGTACCTACATTATTTCGTACCAGTTTTCCTGTAGAGATCCTCTGTTACAATAATTTCTTGTTGACAAAATTCGCTTTCTAATTTATATTCTGAATTCGATGATTAATGTAATACAGATAAGACGTTTAGTCAGAAACATTACACACGTTAATTCGTAGAGATTTATCAAAAGCTGTAATTTATGTAAATCTTAAGAAACACCATTAATTAAAGTAATAAACTAGATCGTAAAAGAAAGGCGTCCAAATAACTGGCCTAAGCCCTGCTTGGCGCCTGTAATTAGTGTCCCTATCCAAACTGTAAAAAAAAAACTATGAGTAAAGTCGAAGTCTATTGTGTCTGTCTTTGACAAAGAACTTGCTCCGTAGAGAAACCCATGAAAGACAATCCCTTTAACAGTTTAACGGCATTTTGTTCAGAAGCCACAGAATGACAACATTGACAATACACAGAAAGTTTTTGGCGCCTTCTACGTTTTCTACCTAAGTTTTATTTCATTGTAGAGGTAAAAAGTTATTATAACAAAATCCTATTAAAATTCGGTAGGCAACAATCAGTCTTATCATAATCGTGATTAGTTTTGTTGATTAGAGATACCTACCTATTAACCTAATCGTAGTCACATGAAATGTCAATGACATTATTTTCAAACTACTGAAGCCTAACTTTTCACACTAAAGAGTAGAATAATTATACCAAAAACACACTGAGAGCTGAGTAACACTTTGTCCAATCGTTCGGACTTTTAAATGACGTATTCTGTGACGAAGACCATTAAAAACTTCTTTCGTAGGTACCTATCTACATAATATGCTGATCTTATATTTTAAAGTGTGGTAACACTGTCGTAAGTTTGGTAACGGCATGATCATTATCTGATGCTAATGACTTAACGCGAATTGAATTTGCAAGCGTAATAGAGAATGACATAATTGGAATGACGTGCTATTGCAAATTGGACAGCAGAAATGAAAGAAAACCATTGTGTAGAACTAGATGTTTCCTGTGACTCTGTTTGTCTGTCTGTTTTCGAATTAAAGTAACTGATGTTTAAATAAAACAGTCCTAGTAGTCTCTCCACCAATGTTTTGCAACGATTCATTGGCGTGATCTTCTAACTTCAACTTACCATAGCGGGACCAGGCAGATCTTCCGCGTACAGACAATGCGCTCATAAAAACATTGCCTATGCTAAACACACAGTTATAACTTATCGTGATAGTTTCCAGGAACCCGTACGAAGTTATTATGTCTGCATGTTAATGTGAAAGTGTCAAGACAATGTACTTTCGCCGGCTTCTACATTAGCATGCGAATAATCTTGGGTTTAAAGAACTGTGGACATTGAAAGTGGCTAAACATGGCTGCGTGGCTAAGCCTAATGACTCGGTAAATGAATAGATTCAGCCTGAACTGCGCGCGATCTTTGACAAACGCTTTGAAAGGTTGAAGATCTCTGTTCGTTGAGGATTTCATTTAGAAACTGTAACTTATCGTTTTGTGGGATCACATAACATAGCCAAAAATTACGTTAGCATTTACATGTTACAAAAAGCGCTAAAACCACCAAATTGCACTGTAACCGTAACTGATTGAATTCCCCACGAGCGTAACGGCCTGTCTAACAGCGATTATTTATCAAAAACAGTATCTCAATGTTTTAGGAAAACTGTTCAAATACCGAAATCTATGGTTGCCATGTCGCCAAACCTAATAGCCGGACAGACCAGCCAGCTTGGCCAGACATTTGGATAAAAAGGCCGGACACCCTACATTATTAAGGTTTTGTGTCGACAAGAAATTGTTTGAAAAATAAAGCTTTTTTGAAATAATCGAAGCGAAGGCGAAGGCAAGTGCCTTCGCCTTCGCTCGGCCACGCTCGGCGGTCGCTCTTTTGCGAAATGTAAAAAGCCTAACAAAAGCCGGACACCGTTTATTTTGACCGGACACGCAATCAAAAAGCCTAACTATCCGTCTGGCAACGTTACCGAAATCGATAGCCGAAAAATCCTTATTTTCCCTAGATGTCTCCATATGAATTTACAAACATACAATCATACATTTTATAAGTTACAGCATTTTGCAAACCAAAGTCGCGACTCCGCGAGTAAGTATTGCAATATTCTTTATTGGAGTCCATACGTGCGCGCGCAATAACTTCCATTGAGTTACAAAATACAATAATCTTGCAAGTTGCAACATACATCGTTACGTTTAGTAATAAGTAATGTAGGTGAATGGGAAATATTGTCTAAACTAATGACATACCTAGGTAGTGTAAATGATAAACTGTGCTCCAATTTTGTTTGTGTGAATTTGTTACTGTATGGTAAGTACTTTTGACACTTGAATGACATTGACATTGACAGGGGACGTTATCATGGGTATACGGGAAAAGTGTTAAACACAAGATGGTGGAGTTAGTTCCTATTTTCGTCACGCATCAAAAAACCCAGTACAATACTGTGCGAATCAATGTCATACTCACTACATGACGCTAGGAACTACAGAACGTGCAAAATAAATGATTAATAGGCATTTACCTATTCGCATTTTTAATTCATGGCAATCTAGCTAGTAAAATTTCGCTTCGTCCTGAAATAGGCCTCAAGAAGAATTAAACTAGAAGGCCAAATTGGCGTAATGTAATTTCAACTGGGTCGATAGTAGAATTTATAGAAGACCGTTTGAGGCCGTCCGCGCCTAATTGTCCCTTGAAATCTTATTAATTGGTAGAATTGTACAAAGGAGAACCTAGATAGGGCCCGTCTAATATTTGGGATCTATTCAGTCAGTATTTAAATTCACTCTTAGTTAGGTAGCTAAAATTTAAATGCGTACTAAAATATCGTTTACGCAACACAAAGTTACTTTAGTCCGACACATTGTATATTTTTATTCACGAGTACATTGCACAAGCAATACATTGTGTATAACAAAAAGCAGTAAGTAATAAAAATCGAAAGTTTTCAGTGTGTATTCGTTGTACATTTCGACAGATCGCCCTATATTCGCCCGATAAACTTACAGGGAGAGTGGTGCAATGGAATAAGGTCACAAGTAACCAATTAACAGTTTTAAAACACTTGTACTATTTAATCCAGTTACAATGATAGCATTTAAATGTTTTTAGTGTGCATGCGCTATTTAGATATTCAATCAGTAAAATTAAATGAATAAGAAGTCTTTACGTTTATTAATAGAAATCGTGTGATATGGACTTAGGTAGGTAATGTAAAGACGGGGAAAATGGCAGCATATTCATTCATCATTCTTTGGCATTGGTATGAAATTGACACTGAAGAACTAGTTCATTTCCTTAACAGTACATAGGTACCTACAGCAAAGTTATGGAATTTTCAGAAGTTTGTGGAATTTTTATCATGAGGCTCGCAAAAATAGACTTCGTGGCCAATAGCCAGTAGATAATTTAGTTGGAATCGTTGACTGTACGCGATTTGAGTGCCCATACCCAGAAGTCTGTTATAAATTGAGAACGGCCGCATTTTCAGAACAATACTGACCGTAAGGGTCAGCGCAGACAGAGAGGAATAATCCCCGCGCGGTCTCGGGCATTTTCTTTACGGATCGCGTATGCTCGAGCGTATCTTCGAGGACGCGCGTGCATTTTTGTCCGATTCAAGCATTTATGCACTTTATTGTAAAATAATAAAGTTTATTTTCAATTGCGTTAATAAAATCCTCTCCACTGCGCTCCCTTCTGTCTCCCAAGGTTGTCAAAAACTGAACATTATGAGAAGTTGAGAACTAATTTTGATGTTTTCAGTTTTCTTTCTTTTCTAGTGCCTAACCCGGTGTCAAGAGTTTTTATGCCGCCCATGGATCTCTGACTTGGCTTAACATGCCGTCAAGCAATATCTTTCAGGCGTACTGGTTTCCTCACGATGTTTCCCTTCACCGGAGCAAGTGATAATTATACAATACGCACATGAATTCGAAAAATCGGAGTTGCGTGACTTGGGTTCGTACTCGAGACCTATTTTTTCATTAATTCCTTCAGTGCGTTACGTCAATCAAACAAGTTTTCTTTAAACAATCATCATATGCTTCGGCTTTTCCCAACAATGTCGGGGTCGGCTTCAAAGATCTGGAAATGACAGCCGGGACATACGACTCCTCGTACGACTTAAGCGCTTATTACACGATTTGCAGGGCACTGCCTGCAGGGAAAGGGAAGTGTAATAAGAAATCGGGTGGTCGAGTGGTACCGATCGCCCTTCTTCCCTGCCGCACTGCCGATCGTGCCCTGCAAATCGGGCCCTGCAAATCGTGTAGTGTAATAAGCCCTTTAACGTGCTTTCGGAGACACGGAGGAAACCCGGTATACAGTGGGTGGTCACCGATCTACAGACCAACCAATACAAGCACGGCTTAACCTAAAGATCAACCGCTGTATTATTTAGCCACGAAATCCTTCTTTAAACAATATATACGAGTATGTATTTTTATTATAAACAGACACTTCAACGTTATTTCTACGTTAAAACAATAATGATAAAACGATTATCTAGGAGGAAATGTGATACTGGCACGTTTCTCCGCTGACGTCGAGTGCATATTTACTTGGGTTTTGAAGAATTGCAAAGTGTTTACGTAGTAGGTACGTACTAGTCATTATAGATCGTCATTGTCAAACTACTTCGGTATCTATAATTGTGAGTTCGATTTTGATGAATCAACATCTTTGAATCACATTTTAGTCATTTTGGCGGTTTTTCAGTTCCTCTATTATTGACAAGAATACATCCGGTTTTGCTTCAGAAATGTCTCAGTTGGTTTCAGTAATTAAATCGTAGCCCGTTGCGTGCAATGGTATTGTGAATATTTCAATTCGATTCGAGCGTATGCTGATTTCGCGCTGTGAAACCACGAACGTACAAAAATGGTGTGCTAGCCTATAAATTATTTGTAATATATTAACAAACACAAGCAATTGTTTATATCTCACATGAAAGAGCAAAAGTCACGTACGGATAGAAATATAGAACAAAACAAACATTCAAATCAAATCTAATTTTAACCTGTAAATGCAGTCATATTCTTTTAAACACGCAAGTGTACGTCTATAGGGCGCATACAGCAAATGTATACGCTTATAGAGCGTAATATTCTCAAGCGGAGTCTGTCTTTTGTCAACTAATCCGTCTTATTGTTGAGGTAGAGGACAATGCCAGCGTTTTCAAGTATAGCGGGTCAAGGAAACAAGAAAGTATTGTCAATGTTGGGAAAAGTGTACAGATAATTATGTCTGAGGTACATTCAGTAAAGTGTTTATTGTCAATCGAGATAGGGAGGCGCCAACTCTTGTCTTTTGATTTTATCTTGTTTCTACTTTCAAGTAAATAAACAAGGAAAGAATATTCTCGTTTTTCCAATGCATATTCGAATTTATGGTCTGCAATGGGGACTTTTATTATACGTTAAACCGTGTTTTTTGCTGTCGCATAAAAACTGTTTTCATACAAGAAATGCAAATAAGTACTCTTTCGGCGTTTCAAAGCGTGTGTTCGCGGAAGTAAATTAAATTATGCATTGTTTGCAGAAAATATACGTTAGGTACATTGACAATGTAATTAACGAGTGTCGGGTTTCCGTACAAGGTTTTTATTAGCATTGTGATTAAAATTGCGGCAGTTTTATACTGGAGCACAAAACCGGAGTGGGAACACATTGCCTAGTAGGTTATGTTCTCAACCTAGAAAACTTGTTTCAAAAGGTTTTTCTACAAGTTAATATCAATTGATTAAACCTATACAAAGCGTCTCTATGTGCATTATCATTAATCGTAAGCCACTTGGCGCTAACTCCAGGTGACATTTAAAAAACACACAGATAGATCAACCAGCCAGCTGTACTTGGCAGCTGCCTTAACTCTTTGTGCCCTTGCATTCTACGAAAACAAAAAAAAAAACAAAACCTCCGAGCGATTACCTTTTAGAAAAGGCACCCGGTGCCTTCGGGACGTACCTTCATACCTTACAATTTTTTTGTTGATGGGCCCCGTCCAAAGCCATTATGACCGGCACATTTGATGTTGAAAAAAGTAAGACTGATTTTAAAAGTAATGTAGACTTGGAATGTTAATTACTGTACCGATTCCATGGCTTCGTAGACACTAGAAACCGTTGGAAGGACGATGTACCTTCTCACTTTCGGAATAAGACACTAATTTGTTAAGTCGCTGTTGAGATTGCCTATGTTTACGATCAGACTTCCTTTTCAATGAAATCGGTGTCTACTTACTTCTTGTAAATAAATGCGAAGTATGTCACACTTCACACATTATAGATATCCTGTCCCAACCGTCCTTGTGCCGTCGGTCTCAAAGATAACAGGTAATGCCTCGAGAGTTTATTGCATCTTTATTAACGCAGAATTAATGCTTCGAATGCTCGTTATAAAATGTAAAATAAGCTAACCATACATTTCCTGAATTCATTTAAATGTAGACCAGCGTGGGACAAGCTGCCTGCGGGAACTATGCGTCTGAGAGACTCATCAAACTTTTATGGGGGATCCCGAACATAAAATACTTGATTATTGGCTGCGACGAAAAAAGGATACGCTTAGCATTCGATCGGGATAAGGAAGACGTGTTGAATTCTCTCTAATCCAAGAAAAAATCTAATCGAAAAAAATATTGACAAGAGTTTTCTAAATAGGTAATGAACAACCCAAGACCAAACAATCCTGGGAAATATTGACGTTAACTCTACGCCTCACGGACGTGTTATTGTAAAGGTGACAGTACTATTATAATAATAATAGAACAGGTAGGCAGCTGTTGCTATCAGCTGATACAGATAATACCTGAAGCGATGATGGGAAGGTTAAACGGAAAATCATGAGTTTGTTTATTACATTTTTGTTGTTATCAAAGACTTAATCCCACAAAAATCGTAATTTAACTACGAGAAAGGATGTTTACGACGATAATGTAAATTTTATTTGAAAATCACGCTCCAAATGTTGAAATACCGAATAATGGTACGGAATGCGGTAATGATGTTAGTAAATTACTGTGCATTGCGCTCCGTTCCACGCATACATTGTAATTAAACATTTTAGTGGGCAAGAATTCTGTTGTAATAGAGATAATACTGATAAAACACTGTTTGGCAACTTTTATTACTGTATGAAGAAGTTGTTATTACATGTTTGTTTGTTAAATAGTAGTTTGTTCATCCAGGAAGATATTATACTTAAACGTGAAACCAATGAGAGAAAGTTTCATTCTTGTTTTAAGTCAGAAATTAAAAACCTTTCTTGTTTTGATTGCATAACTGCTAAGATTGATTGGGTACACATAAGCGATGACATACATTTTAATTCATTCGCGTTACTAATGCTAATGTTAACGTTTACGTTTATTTGTTTTGGTAACATTATTCCGCAAATCATGCTAACTAGAAAGACTTAATGATTCCTAGAATAATTATCGCTTTGCGCGTCTTCTCAAAGCAAAATAAAAAGCAAATGATGGCTGAGAGGTGTGGCTAATCATAGCCGAACGGCCGAGTATTCGTCATCGTCTATAAATTATTTATCGGCAGTGTGGACAAACATAATGGCTCGCAAATCTTATCGTGACAACAAACACAAACTAAATTACCTACTTTCACGCATCTCGGTTATAATTACTAAGCATTTCTTTTCCTTCGAGTGAAAGTGCGCTTCGCTTCTGTGAACAGTTTAATTTTTGATCACACGTTTGGGTACTTACGATCGCGATCGAACGAGATGTGGCCAGAAGTTACCCCAGATGTCGTATACAATTATTAGTAGGCGCATGCCAGCTTACAACCTTCTAGTTTTTTTTTTATCTACATTGTTTTTTTGATAATGCGTCAGAAAATAATGAAGTCGCACGCACTTACCCTGTAAAAATTACTCTACAGGCTGCCTAACCTATCCATTCCCTTACTGTGCATTGACATTCTGGTACCGGAGTAAATAGATGTAAATATGTACGTGAGAAGCGACTAGTATTCTGTAATAAAATTCATCACATTCGCAGCGGCATATCGTTAAATCGCACCTTTCATATTTATTATGACGCATCTGTGTATTATTCATGTAATATTCAGTCACACAAAGCGAGTTCGTGTCCGACTCTTTTAAATTGCAGGATGTCCTCAGAAAATGACTGACCACATGTAGGTAAATGAACAAAACTGATTGTCAATGACATTGCTTATTTGTGATGTAAAGTTCAAAAGCAATGTCATTTTCGATTGCTTTAGTATGTTTGGGAATATAAAAGATTCTTTCTCCTTTAAATTCCAAATTTCCAATATCATTGTTTTCAATGAAACGAAATTTCAGAAAAGTTTTTAGGAAGAATGTGGATGGGGATACAAGACGACCAAAGAAACGATGAACGATGAATTGAGTAAAAGAAAATACCTATGGCTTGAAACGGGTAACTCATGGAATGACAACTACTACAGAAAGAAGTAGGAAAGAGGAAGATATCAAAATTAGAATAAGGAACGAAAAAGCAAAAGGTGCTGAAACGAATATTTTGTAGGTGAGGTACCTGCTTTTTTTTCTTTACGTACTAGCTATAAATTGAATAAACCCTACATCTCTTCTGCTATCCGAATACCGTAAACCGTAACACAAAACTATCAGGCCGATAGCACGCGGTGTTTAAATGAACAAAGTTCCAATGTGCGCTGCAACACAGACCACTGAATAATGAATCAACATTTCTCACGACCTTCCCGGTTGATCGACCAAGTCTATCATTGTAGCATAATCCGTTGCGTAACTATTCCGATGCGGGCATGCCTCGTACCGTTATCTCTAATGCTATGCATACTATTCATACAGGCGGCATCGGCAGGCACCCACATTTTGTACTTAAGTTACTAGTTAAGCTGGTTGTTTTGTGGGTAGGAATTAGTAGCAGGTTTTTAATGGGTGGTAACTGGTATAAAAGAATCTCACTTCTTTGTCCACGACTTCCGACATTGATTGTTTAAAACTGTTACCGCCTCTTATACAAGTCAAAACGACATTAATGAATTAGAAAAATATTCCATTTCTTGTTTTGGGTGAAATTTCAAATAGGATGGTAGAATTTCAGTTGTAAGGTCTCGATAATTGGCCTATAGTTAAATTTGATAATATGCCTGAACAGAATCCATTTGGAAATCACGAAACAACTCATCCATTAACAAATCTTCAATAATTACAACAGTATTTCCTGAGGCAACGAAAACGGGCCAAACACTGTTCTGCTCAATATAAAAAATAATCACGGATGATATCCCGTAAGTGACATTTTAAGAAAACGGGTCACTTTATTGTTTTTGCTGCAATTTAGAAGTTTACGGTTTCATCCATAAACAAATCTCCGATACAATATTACTACAGCATTGGGTGGAAGCATCGATGTCGAACGTTACTCGAACTCTCGACAAACCAGTTCGGAAACACGTGCACGTTGGACGTCGAATCGTGACTGCCGCGTTATGGCTTATGTGCAGCTCCGAATGTAAACCGTTCGATGTTTGTCCAACACATCTCGATTCACTTTTTCATAAATATGACCACGTATAGGTCATACACGAAGACTTTTCTAAAGGAAAGGCTAAAGATTTCTCTTCATTTGACTTTTCTTTTGCAGTTGGAAAGTTGTTGGATTTTCAAGGACATTAAATTAATGTATTGCATAGGTTTTCAAACATAATGCTCTATTGTTTCAGTCATACAGCTATAAATATTTCAGTATAAATAGCAAGGAAAGTAACAACCCATCATTTAATACCTCTTAAACATTATACCATAGTCTTATCTTTATCGTAATGTGAGTATGTTACGTCTTAGCCTTGCCCTAAGGGGATTAAAGCCACATACAGTATGCTAAATTCGTCGTGATACAAGCTGTCGTTGACACTGACAGACACTTGATGACCTGTCTGTATTGAACGAGTCCTAATTCCATCTAGGCTGTGTCAATCAATCAGTACAGCGGTTGATTGCAACAATCAACGGCATACTTCGCTTAATGGGTTCAATTGCTTAATGCCGGGGTCCCGGGTCACATGTTATCTAATAAGAAGTGAATTCGCAGCTACACCAACAATCAGTGTTGTAGTTGAGGAAAATTCAAACTAGCATTTTTGTTATGGTACTCGTACGGTCGAACAGGATTTGGTTTTCACTTTACAATGTAATTTGCGGGTTAAACTAAATAGCTTGTTCGACCGTACATAAATCATCATCATCATCATCATTTCAGCCGAAAGACGTCCACTGCTTTACATAGGCCTCCCCCAAGTGTCGCCACATTGACCGGCCCCGTGCGACTCGCATCCAAAGGATTCCAGCAACCTTCACCAGGTCATCGGTCCGCCTAGTGGGAGGTCTTCCAACGCAACAACACAATGATGGTAACATAAGCGTATGTTCACCACTACTGGAATGCAAGGCTACTCTTTGTGAATGAATCCAAACGGTGGATATTTTTGTTTTAGCTTACGTCCAATTTCTTCTCAACGTTTTCTTTTACTAGTGATAATCGAAATCTGTCTCTTAAATTGTAAGTGACATCACTCAATACGCAATACATTTATTCGGAAGTCCTAGATCCCTTCAGCTACTCACAAACGACTTTTGAAAAGTGGTTAAGTTGGAATATAGCGGGAGTTTCTCGAAGGACCAATATGCGGGTTTATAATTTTTGCGCGGGAAAACAGATTATGAGAAATGTATGTTGCCAACACTTATAAGAGAGTAATGGGAAAGAGGGACTTACTTGAAGGTGAGGATGATCGCCTGGACCGATGACAGATGCGACTGGAGTGCGCCGGGTTGAGATCCAGCACGGGTTCCGGAGATTTCTTCAGCACTTCACTGGTATTAATTGTCCCACGTTGTGTTGGCCAACACGTTTTTTAAGTTTAGAGTCTTTGCGGTGGTTCAGCTGTTAGCGCAGCTGTTAGGAAGCAAGCGGTAGAAATATGTGTGCGGTGCGGTGAACGATTCAAACGGAATAGAGAGATTCCACCATGGCGTTCTCTTGTCAAAAACCGCGGCGGAAGTTGACGAGCACCTTTCTCTTTCTGTCACATGCGACGTAGTAGGAAGGAAGGAGATAGGTGTATCAAATAAATGTTGACAACATGAAAAAATATGTTTGTTTTGGAAATATTTAAACAATGAGGTGTACCACGCTCGTATATATTATAGTAAAACTTGTACTACAGAAACTTGCGTAAGCATCCTGCCCGGCTTTGAGGATATGTAGTATTCTCAAAAAGAGGAAAAATATATGTTAAAGCGGACTAAGAGAGAGAAAAATAAATGAATATGTTAATAAATTATTACAGCTAAAATTTAATTGCGTGGTGATATTACTGAGAAGGTAAAGGACATAGCTTGACAACGGGCCTCTTGAAAGAACCGCTGCATGTCTTCACCATAGCAACGCGGATTGTCCCATCCTTACCAGGGAAAACTTCTGTGATTATGCCCATTGGCCAACGTAAAGGAGGGACATCGTCCTGATGCATGAGAACCACCGTACCAATCTTAATGCTGTCTGCGGCATTCAACCATTTTTGCCTAACTTGTAAGTTATGTAGGTATTCTATTCGCCATCTTCTCCAAAAGCTGCAAACCATTTGGTCAAGCAACCTTTTGCGGCAAGTTAGAGGCCTCGTTGTTTCGGGAACGTTCACGACAGGCAACGAAGTCAACGGAGAAGCCATTATAAAATGCGCGGGAGTAAGCGGCTCTGGGTACGGGTCCTCAGTCAGGACACAGAGCGGTCTGGAATTTAGAACTGCCTCAATTTCAGTGAGAACAGTAGAAAGCTCCTCATATGTGAGAAGTTGAGAACCGATAACACGGTATAGATGCGATTTAATAGATTTAATATTAGATTCCCACAGCCCTCCAAAGTGGGGAGCGCGGGGTGGAATCATTTTCCACTCTATGCGGTAGCGGTTAGCAAGTAGTTCTTGCAATTGAGCTTTGGCTCCAACAAAATTTGTCCCGTTATCGGAGTATAGGTAAGAAACCGGTCCTCTGCGGGAGATGAATCTTTTAAAAGCGGAAATAAAAGTGTCCGATGACACGTCGGTAACTAATTCAATATGAACTGCTTTGGTAACGAAACAAATGAATAAACAAATGTAAGCCTTCTGACTTCTTTGACCTCTGCGTCTACACAAAGTTACTTTAATGGGACCAGCGTAATCCACACCCGTATGCACAAAAGCCTTAGTCTCCTGCACGCGGCAAGCGGGTAAATCAGCCATCTTTGGGCTAGGGTGAGAAGGAGAAATTTTGAAGCAAAAGTTACAAGCGTGTACTCTTTGTCTGATGACACCTCTAGAAGAGAGGATCCAATATTTTTGGCGTAACAGAGAGCTTAGAAGGCTTACACCGGCATGACAATAAACGCGGTGATAATAATCTATTAGAACATGTGTAAAATTATCATGTTTCGGTAAGAGAGCGGGATGCTGAGCTTCATAAGGAAGGTTTGCATTAGACAACCTGCCCCCGATTCTAATTATGTTGTGCTCGTCTATAAAGAGATCGAGTTTTTTAAACTGTGAGCGAAGCTTTTTACTTTTAATTTCGTCATAAATATCTAAGAAATGAAATTGTTGAATACAATGGATTAAATAAATTTCAGCGGTAGCTAATTCACGGACAGTAATTGTCTTAAGTGACTTGTCGTAAGGAATAATACGTAAAAATCTTAGAATGTATACAATTATACGCAATATTTTATTTAAAGATGAAAATTTTAGAGAAAGGCTATATACTAAATTAAGCTCTGATACGGTAGATACTAAGGTTAGTGATTTATTATTAAATTCAGGTAATTCCTCGCTGCATGAAGAAACAAACGGAGTGATAGGCCACTCAGTAGTTGGGCGCAGAAGCCACTCAGGGCCATGCCACCATAAACCGTGATTTAGCAACTGTTCAGGTAGAAGACCTCGAGATAGACAGTCACTAGGATTTTCCTTTCCGTTAATATGGTAAAAGTGTTTAGGATCAAGATTTTCTTGACATTTAGCGACGCGGTTACTAACAAAAATGTTCCATCTGTGCGGTGAGGAATGAATCCATGAAAGTGTAATTGTAGAATCGGAAAAGGCAAATATTTCATTAATAGCTGTTCGAGAGCGGTAAGTGTCATAAACTAATTTAATTAAGTTCGACAAAAGAACAGCGGCGCAAAGCTCTAGACGAGCCAGAGATACGACCTTAACAGGTGCAACTTTGGATTTAGCACACACCAAAGTTACGTGTATGTTACCATATGTGTCAGTGACGTGTAAGTATATGACGCAGCCATACGCATTCAAGCTGGCGTCAGCAAAACCTACTATATTTGTCACGCAACCCATAGTAACGGCTACATGACGAGGCAATTTTAAAGAAGAAAGTAGAGGCAGTTGCTCTTTAAATTTTTGAAAAAGATTTACAATAGACTCGGGCGGAGTTTCATCCCAATCTGTGTTTAATTTCCATAATTCTTTTATGAGTAATTTCGCGAATAAAACTACGGGAGCAACTAGACCGAGAATATCCCACAAGCGGGCAACAGTGGAAAGTATGGAGCGTTTAGTACAACTTTTATCCAAAATAGATGTGGTAAAGGTGAAACAATCCTCGGAAGGAATCCATTTGAGTCCAAGAATTTTTAAATTATCCCCGTCAGAGAAGTTAATAGAAGAACGGTTGGAGTGTGGAATAGTCTCTAGTAGTTCAGAGGAATTACTTGCCCACTTATTAAGATCAAAGCCCCCCGCCTTAAATAAGGCGATAAGTTCTGCGGAGAGAATCTTGGCTTCCTCTAAAGTAGCGGTCGAGTTAGCCAAGTCATCCATGTATAGCTCATGAGAAGCGACAACGGATGCGCGCGGGAAGCGATGTTTTTCATCCTCTGACAGCTGGCGCACAGTGCGCATGGCTAGGAAGGGACTGGGCTTGAGACCAAATGCAACTCGGTTAAATTGAAATTCGCGAACAGGTTCAACCGTATTAAATCGAAACAATATTTTCTGGTATTTTCGATGCTCATCAATAACAGCAATTCGAAGATACATCTGTTTTATGTCAGCTGTAACTGCAATAGGGAATAAACGGAAATTTAGAAGTAATAAAAATATGTCAGCCTGTAAATTCGGCCCTGTGTGTAACAAATCGTTCAATGACACGCCATTATGAGATTTGGCGCTCGCGTCAAGGACAATACGAACTTTAGTAGTCTGCTTATCATTCCTAATAACAGGGTGATGCGGTATATAATAACCTATAGTCTGGTCAACAGAACTAGGTGTAGTTTCAGTTAAATAATTTTGATCAAGATATTCTTGGATTATTTCGTTATAACTCGCGCGCAAAGTAGGGTCGCGAAGCTTAGTTTTTTCCAAATTAATTAAACGTCGATAAGCGACAGCATAAGAATTTCCGAGTGAGTCTGGATTTTTACAGAATGGTAATGCAGTACAATACCTACCACTAGAGTCACGTGACACACTAGAAGCGAACAGCTGTTCACACTCGAGTTCAGCAGGGCTCATAAAAGCTTTTGACGGTATTTCTTCAATGTTCCAAAATTTATGTAACGATTCGTCTAACGAAAGAAAACAATGAGAATTATCTGTATTTAACGCGGTAGAAAAATATGAAGCGGTATTTAAATGAACGGAACTTTTATCATTGTTAGATAAACTAGCGGGTACCTCACCCATAAGAATATAACCAAACACGGTTTCAATTGCGGAAGGCGCGGTAGGTGAGATAATTTTATCATGCAGTAATAAATATGGGAAAAGTTTAGCCCCTAGTAATAGTTCAACCTCACCGGGAATGTGCCACAGTGGATCGGCTAGCGGTAATTCAAGCAAATGTTGCACTGTGGAAGTGTCAACAAAGTGAGATGGTAATTTATCCGTGATACAATCGACTACAAGAGCGGTTATTTTAAAAGAATTAGTTTTATTTTTAGCAGTTACTGTTATCTCAACGTATCCTGTAATAGGTCGCGAAGACGTTCCTACGCCCTTTATAAATGAATTTGAAAGCGGTATAATGTCTAATCGTAGTTTTTTACAACAAGCTGAAGTAATTATATTATTTTGCGAAGCGTTGTCTATTAAGCATCTAACAGAAACGTACTTGTTATATTTGTTATCAACATAGACTTGTGCTGTTGACAAAAGCACGGTGGTACGCGGAATGTTTGAGCCTACGCGAGAACATGCACACAGCGCCACCTGTGGCGAATGCTCGGAACTAGGTACAGCGTCAGTCGATATCGATCTCGCAGGCTGTGCACCTTGGTCGAGATGTAACAGTGAATGATGTTTTTTGTGACAAGTCTTACAAGTATGTGTAGATTTACACTGTGAAACAGTGTGCGTTGCACTAAGACAGTTTACACATCCACGTTTGTTTTTAATAAAATCCAAACGCGCGTTGGCTGATAGTACCTGATAGGCTGGACAGGTGTAAAGCTTCCAGTGATCATTTTTAGTACAATATAAACAATTTTGATTATTGTCACAAGAAACAAAAGTATGAACATCACGTGACTGATTACGATAAGAATTATTTTTATTATGATTAACGGAAGAGGTCCGAGAAGAAACAGTTCTATCTAATATTTTAACTTGCGATTTTATGAAGTTAACGAAATCCGTATAAGTGGGTATCTCCTCATCTCTCATATGCATCTCGAATAAATGCACGGTAGCGGGGTCTAATTTTTTCAAAGCTAAATTTAATAGAATGAAATCTTTTAAGTCGTTAATTTGTAATTGTTCTAAGGCAGAAACAGACGCGTGAAAACTTTCAATAAAACTATTTAGAGAGGCGGAATTATTAGTTGCGGGTTTAATATTTAATAAGTTACACATGTAGTGTGAACCTAGTGCTCGTTTATCTTGGTACTTTTGAACCAAACTGTTCCAAATCGAAGCGTAATTTTCCCCGGACGGAATAATTCCGGCCGTAATTTGCAATGCGTCTCCTTTCAAGTTACCAATTAAATACTGCACACGTTGAGAGTCAGTAAGGTTTATATTATTATGAATATTTGATTTAAATGACTCGTAGAACACAGGCCAGTTTTCAATCCTACCATCAAAGAAAGGAATCTGAATTGGAGGTAGTTTGATCGAACTTCTAGAATGTTTCGCGTTGTCCTGTGACATTGCGTCATCTAATGACCTTGAAGATTTTGCAGCGATAAGTGAACGAATTCTCTCGACACGGGTATAAACGCCGTCAAAGGATATTTGACTGTTATAGTCGATTTTATGATCAGGATCTATTTGTAAGAAATATGTATTTATTTTATCTAGGTTGGTACTAAATTCCTGACGATTTATTGAGAGAATTTCGGTGTCTGCCATGAACGTTTCTACCGACCGAAGTTCAATACTAGTCGTATTTATTTTCTTTGAAGTTTCATATAGTGACGATAAACGTTCAAAGATTGCTTGATTTTTAGCTTGAAGTAATTTAACTTTCATTTTAAGATCTTCCATGTTGAAATCGTTACTTAGAAAATACAGCGAATAATGATATTGGTTATAGCGGGTAGACTTACAATAATTATTTTATTGTAAGTGGGGTATATTGAAAGAATGCGGTTGAATATAAGTTATAGGCAAATGTGCCGAACTAACTTACGATAATTAGCGGTTTTTATATTGACCTGTGCTATTTTAATGCAGCAGGCGCAATATTAAGTTGGTACGTAGTTCTCAATGAATAAGTACCTAGCGAGATGTACGAACGTTAGTACGCGTTCAATATGGCGGTTTTATGAACTTTGGTATTTGACCAAATCCTAGGTATGAGACCTAAAAATGCTGATTCTTTGAATCCGACTCGAATGGACCAAAAAACTTATGGTTAAGTTGGAATATAGCGGGAGTTTCTCGAAGGACCAATATGCGGGTTTATAATTTTTGCGCGGGAAAACAGATTATGAGAAATGTATGTTGCCAACACTTATAAGAGAGTAATGGGAAAGAGGGACTTACTTGAAGGTGAGGATGATCGCCTGGACCGATGACAGATGCGACTGGAGTGCGCCGGGTTGAGATCCAGCACGGGTTCCGGAGATTTCTTCAGCACTTCACTGGTATTAATTGTCCCACGTTGTGTTGGCCAACACGTTTTTTAAGTTTAGAGTCTTTGCGGTGGTTCAGCTGTTAGCGCAGCTGTTAGGAAGCAAGCGGTAGAAATATGTGTGCGGTGCGGTGAACGATTCAAACGGAATAGAGAGATTCCACCATGGCGTTCTCTTGTCAAAAACCGCGGCGGAAGTTGACGAGCACCTTTCTCTTTCTGTCACATGCGACGTAGTAGGAAGGAAGGAGATAGGTGTATCAAATAAATGTTGACAACATGAAAAAATATGTTTGTTTTGGAAATATTTAAACAATGAGGTGTACCACGCTCGTATATATTATAGTAAAACTTGTACTACAGAAACTTGCGTAAGCAAAAAGCTTTCTACATGCCACGGTCTTCGACACATTGAGCAACTCTCGAGAGATTCAATCAGACTGCATCGATTTTGGGATCGTCAGTGTTTGCATACAATGAACATTACCATCTCTTTTTAAATCTCGTTGTGCACTAAAACACACTGTAAGCGGCGTGGAGGGCAAGAGCAGCCGGTATTTTGATTGTAGCCTGCTCCGTTTTACAATATACGTTTTATAAGTGCCGTTAGCCTTCTACACCAATTGACTTCTTGATTTAGGATCATGACATCAATGCTTCTTGAAGTTCCGGCGAATCATATCTATTTGCCGGAATCTCATCTCAGGTTTCACTTATTATACAACTTTGTAATCTTTTCACATCCATATTTTCTCTGGTCTTCCTCTTTTCTTATAACCATTCACCCATCACGTCTTTTTCATAAATTCAAATTTACTTTTCTGGTCACTTATCTCGAAATATGGTCATGTCTTTGTCTGTACCTTGACGATGGGCTACACCACAAATTTTCTGTCTGCGCTATTAAGTTTCTAGAAGTTTAAAACCATCAGTAGATAGAAGTATTTGCTTCCAAATTCTCCGGGTGATAAGCATCGTACACAGCAAAGCTAGCCCGCATGAAGAGGAAATAATTTATGGTGCGTTTTTAAAGTTCTAAGAAATTCGTTGGTGGGATTTGGGGCTTTGGCCTAAAATAGGTTTTCTTTGTTGATGTAATGGTTCTTTCTTCTTGTAGAGCTTGTTAAGGAAGAGTTGATTAGAGACAGTGGTTAAATCGGATATGTAATCGGTGATTGTATTTTTTTGATTATTCTGGCAAAGCAGACGTTTAAGTGATGATAAATACGTTTTATTTGCGTTTCCGAAAATTCAATTTTGTCGAAGGAAATCAATTTTCACCGTGACTGAATCACGTAATTAATTTAGCATTTTTCATTAAGATTGTTTAGGGCATTAACATTCACAGTTGTTATTCAAGCCTTCATCATAACTTTGAATCACACTTCGTATGATCGTATCCCAATTGATTTAGGCAATTCAGGTCAAAGAAAGCTAAAAGATTAATTGCTAAATGATTTCACCTCAGAAACTTCACAACTGTGGACAGAGTTATGAATGGTTGATGACAGGTCAAAAGCGCCGAAGTCTTAGTAAATATTTACTCGTATATCGTTTGAGTCATGTTTAGTGTTCATAAATAAATTATGCTAAGGCAAAGGCTTGCTTACCACAATTTCATTAAATTATTTCTCAATGACTGTTTATTATTCGTTTGCTTTTTATACGTTTTAATGATTGTAGTTAAAACCGCAACATAACTTGGAAGAGATCAGCTGCAAGTGAAATAAAAACAAATCGTGTTACCTACAACCATACTCAGAGGCAGTTTTACACAAAAACACGAATTACGATTACGAGAAAAAATCTTTGAGCAAGGGTATCTGCTTTGCAATATTTAACCTTATCCCTCTACGTTTAAATGAAAATATTGATTGCTGATGTTAAAGTTTTGTGAATAAAACGGTCATTATAATCACAATGTAGAAGCAGCAGCTGCTCCAAGGACCAATCCAGAACCGGTCCCAAACCAGAGCGATTTACTGAATAGAATGCGTTGCAGGTTGCAGGACTTGCAGGTGATGCATTAGGGACAATAATAAACCTGCAGGGTACAGTGCAATCGATGTAATACTAGTCTTCTTTATAATATTTTACTGTGTGTACAGACAGGGGAGGTAATTTTTTGTCAGTTTGACAATCTACGTTAATCGGCCGACATACAGCCATTTTGAAACGACTACAAGGGGCCTAATTCTGCTATTTTAATAAATTCGTCACTCCAACACGATTCCATTCTCATCCCATTGTCATTTTGCTTAAAGTTCGTAATCTGCTAAACTCACAATGTTCGGTCAATGGTCTCGTAATAAAATTGTGTTTTAATGGCATTGTCGTATTATCATTATTATAAAACAATTTAGATATATTTCGAAATCTACTAAATGCGAACATTTATTCATGCCAGATTTCATGTACGTGATTAATATTCTATGACATTTCTTTCCATGGGGTGTCAGTGGTTGTTCATTGAGAAGTCATAATGGCGCCATTATGATAGTAGAATTAACAAACTTGTCAAAATTTGACAGAACTTGATAATTATGAAATCAATTATCGAATACTCTGACACTATTGTTATAGCAGAATCGAGGCCCTGGATCTGTGATTGTCATTGTTATGACGGTAAAATTTTGATTGGACTCTACGGACAATTTAAGTTGTTAGCCAACTATCTG
Organism: Xestia c-nigrum; assembly: GCA_916618015.1. Taxonomy (NCBI): domain Eukaryota; kingdom Metazoa; phylum Arthropoda; class Insecta; order Lepidoptera; family Noctuidae; genus Xestia; species Xestia c-nigrum. The sequence continues at coordinate 20,146,840 of OU745257.1, read as the reverse complement.
CACAATAGTAACTAACCTACTTATTTGAATATTACATTGAATTTAAAACTGAAACTTAATGATTATGCTGGCAGAAGCAGAAAGCAGACTTGTGTCAAGTGATGAAAGTAATAGTAAATTTGCGTTTCCAAAGATTTGATTAGGTATGTCGAAGAAAATCAATTTTCACCATCACGTAAGTACTTAATTAATTTTGCATTTTTCTTCAAGATTATACCTAATTCACATACACAAGTTACTTTTATTCACTACCTACACTTAATTAATTTCACCGAGTTCTGTGTGAAACTTAGTTGGTCATTCTGCAAACATAAGTTTTTGATCTGGGGACAAAGAAAAACCATTATTATGTAGAAACAATGCAATGCTAATGTGTAAAAAAGGGATTAAAATATAGAAAAAATGTGTCAGACGCCCGTTGTTTATTGTGAAGTTATAAAGAACAATGTAAAAATATTAATAATGATGATGCAAACAAAATAAGAGTTTGTACCTATAACTTGCCAAGATCCCCCCATATTTCAATTAACCGATGTCTGAATGAATGATGTCTTCTAATGTTTTTACAGTTTCTTAAGGCTCAAGAAGCAACGCAATTCGTCATTCAATGACAAGAAACCATAAATTTTCCAATGCAGGATACGAGTGGCAATAAAACGATATAAATGAATATAATTTTCCGCATCGATCATCGAAGAAAAATCGTTTGATTGATCTATAATTCTCTGCCTTGTATGGCTCTGTATATGGGTGTTCACACTCGGCTTATTTTACCAAGATATCTAGCCACTCTATTATTTTGTTACAGCAGTGATTTAAGGTTGTATTTGGCGTGATTTGGTGGCACATGGTGTTTGTTTTTAGGTAACGGTTAGCGCCTGGGCGCGTGACGGGTACCGCACTCATTTTCATCATGGACGCGGCCCATGCGCGTTGCATTCCTGCGTTCGTTCCCAACATGTACCTATTCTACCTTCTATTGTTCGGACATTGGATATTATGCTACCACTTTTGCTTCATTTCTATTAAGTACCTATTCAACGAAACTGGGCAGGAAAATCTTATTGATGTCATGGGAAAATCCCCGAAACATATCGTGTCATTTGCTTCTCTCATTTGATTCTTCTCAATAATATCTATTCTAGCTAGGTATAATAGGTAATATGACACTTAATATTTTGGCGAAATTAAAATAAAGACACATAGCTGTAGGTGTACTTACTTAAATGTGTATTATTATATGTATTATAGTCAATCAAGAGTAGTTTTATGACTTTCGAAAATGAAATATCATTACGTATGTATTTTCAGAACAGCATTCATTAAAAAAATATCCCTAACAGGTAGATCTCCTTGCTCAAAATATGCAAACATCAAAAGAATGGAAGGCTGAAAATTCAAAGCTGAACATTTACACACAGAATAAAATATAAACCCTGCTTGAACAACAAAGGAAACTAGTGAGAGACCGCTTGCGCAAGCCACTTGCGCTAATCCTCTACAAACCTATAAAAATATTAGCCAACACAGCAGTAACTTCATAAAATCTTAATGCGTAGGTACAGCAGTATCATTCAAAGTCGAGTTCTCCACAAAATTAACTCACGCGTAAGTTCACCTCCTTTATTTGACTCATTACTCATTACCCTGAAGCAACCGTTGCTGATTTGGTCATAAAAATAACCTAACAAAAACTTCTTGGCGCCAACTCTCGTTCCAAAATGGCGGCAACAAAAGAAAATCGTAAGGAGTTATATTAATAGGCGTTTCTTTTTACGTTAGCTTGTTAGTTTTTGTTCCATTTTAGTAGTATTCGTGTTGGTTAGTAAACAAATGAATGGCTGTAGATGTTCCAGCTCGGTGATTTCAAAATTGTATGATTAGCGGTTGTTGTCATTTTTTGCGCCAACATGGCGATTGGCGGTTAACCGGCCTCTTTGTTCGTGATTATGGGTTTGGTATAATCTACTGATAGTCTGATAGTAGATCTTTATCATTGACAAAATATTGTGTAAAGACTCCTGAACTGCATGTTAAAAGTTTCTTAGAGTTTTGGAAAAGGACGTCTTATTTGGATTCGTCAGTTAAGAATTAATATACAGGACCTACGTAGTACGCTTCTCGTCCTCAATTTCATTTCCAAATTCCTTTTCTTTCATCATACTTTTTTTGTTAACAATAAGAGAACGCCTTTTCGCACGTACAGGGTCTAAACGCGTGCAGAATTGAGTTGGTCTTATTGATCGTCTCAAATGTTGCGATTGTCTACCAGACCAGTCAGATGTAGAAATTCCTAGGCAATAAGGCCAGTTCTAGCATAATATTTTGGCATGAATCTAGATATTTCTCCAGTTCTTCGTCAAATTATTACGACTTTGCAGCTTTGGATCGAGAGAGATCACGGGGGTCTCTACCAGGGTTGTTGCGAATATCAGCATCAGCATCAGCATCAGCGGAACATCAGCATTATTGTCCACATCAGCATCAGCATCAGCATCCACATTAATTGTTGCTGATGTTAGATGCTGATGTTTAAAGACAACTGTACTGGTCCGCAACAGACTGCAAGCTGAAAAAGCAGCTCAGTTGTTGTTTTTAAAACTTTTTTGCAAAAAATAAAACCGACTTAACTTTAACTTTTAGTGGTTCACATGTGCTTGATACATGGAAAGTGCATACCGTTACAATTAAAACAAGCCCAAACACGACTAGGATACATTGTCTCATTATGGAGTTCCGTGACTCTTGGCTTCATCATCAGATCTGATGGTAGAATGGTTCTTATCAAACGCAAATGCTTCACTTATTGTAGAAAATACCAAAATCATAACACGTTTTCATATAATATTTGAAGAGTTCCCTCGATTTCGCCAAGATTCCATCATCAGATCCAGATTTGGCGATTATGGGACCATTTGGGAAGAATATCCTTTCCAACAAAAAAATAATTTTCCAAATCGGTTGGCAAGCGACGGAGTTTTGCCCGAACAAACATAAAAAAAAAAAAAATAGAAACATCCGAATTGAGAACCTCCTTCTTTTTTAGAAGTCGGTTAAAAATACAACTTGCCGTTAATAAAATTCCAGTATTAATAATAATTTATCACTTAACTAGTTTATATATTGATTGATTTTTAATTGATTGTTTTCTTCATTAAAAAGTTACAGAATTATTAAAATATATCTTTTATTAAAATTTTATCGAAGAAAATATTATATTTACCTAAAAATGTACAAAATTCAGTAGGTACTAAAAAAAAACTTAAGATCAGCATCAGCATCAGCTGATGTCAATTACAAAAAATCAGCATCAGCATCAGCATCCGCTGATGTGAAAAAATCCTGCATCAGCAACAACCCTGGTCTCTACTCTTGATTAGATACAACTTGAAAATGGCGGCTGCCCACATATGCCATTAGTGATAAGGTTAGGTTAAAAAGTGGTAAACCACCATAGTCCGAGATTGTACATAATACCTATGTTGGTGTGGACTGTATGATGGGTTCTTCAAATAACAATGTCGGACTTTATCTTCAGAGTTCTAATTTATTCTTCAGGTTCAGGGCTAGTCGGTTGCTTGAGTCTTGCGTGTAGAGTCAACGGAGAGTGATGAGAGAGAGCCCATAGCGACCGGCTAGCCCTCTTTTATACTATTTTCACAACTATCGGGGTTGAAGGCGCGCGCGGGGGCGGCCGGGGCGGTAGGGAGTGCGATCGACCAATCACAGCGCCGCTGAGTTACAGTCGCGCCTTGGCGTTTGTGCGTCTGGGACTCCTGACAGGTTTCGACTTGTCGGTTCCCTTTCGACTCGCATTGCCTGCCGCCTTACAATACTATTTACCTCTTATTACCTAAGGGACAATGAAACAATCTTACTTTAAATCTACATATTAACATTTCCCTAATACCAAAATCATACTTTATTTACAATATCTTAATAACCAAACAATCACTTTTACTGTCAAACTATGTACATTACAACGGTGTTATTTACTCGTGTTAAATGCACGTGTTATTTTCGTGTGGGGCGTCGACCGTAGCTACATCACGATGCGTCGTCCGTAACATCCTCCCCCCGGCGCAGGGCTACCGTAGCCTTATTCTCCCACGCAGAGGACGGCGAGCTTCGTGACGGGACGCCGTAGGATGCCCGCTGTCGTCCTGATGTCAGCCGATCGCACCTTGCCGTCAGGACCACTGTAGACGGCTTCCACGACCCCTCGTGGCCACGTCCCTCTCGGCAGCGCGGAGTCGATGACGACGACCAGGTCGCTGACTTGGATGGGCCGCCGTTGGTCATCTGACGCCCCTCGGGGCACCAGCGTAGGCAGGTACTCGTCCACCCAGCGCCGCCAGAACTGGTCGGCGAGCGCCTGGGCAGTTCTCCACTGCTTGCGTGTAGCCTCCTCACAAGGCCCAGTGCGAGGAAGCCCTGAGGAGGTACCTATGAGGAAATGGTTAGGGGTGAGGGCCTCCGGATCTTTAGGATCGACGGAGACGTGGGTCAGAGGTCGAGAGTTGATCGAGTGTTCGGCCTCTGTCAGCAACGTCAGCAGCACCTCTTCCTTTAGCGCCTTCTGATGCAGAGTCGCCCCTAGCGCCGTCTTGACGGAGCGTACCAGTCGCTCCCATGCTCCCCCCATATGCGGAGCTCCTGGGGTTATAAACTTCCACTTCATGCGATACTGAAGCCCGGAGTGAGGGAACTCCTTTGCCCACTCCTTGTAGGCCGTGCGTAGCTCGGCGTCTGCCCCTCTGAAGTTGGTGCCGTTGTCCGAGTACATTACTCTAGGCCAACCTCGTCGCGCCGCCATTCTTCTTGTTGCCATCAACGCTGAGTCGGTGGACAAGCTGGAAACCAGCTCCAGGTGGACTGCCCTCGTGGCCAGACAGGTGAACAAAGCTCCCCATCGCTTCTCGTGCCTCCTTCCGATGACCACTACCATGGGTCCAAAATAGTCGACGCCACAGTGTGTGAAGGCTCGCTGCGCCTCTGTGAGTCGTTCAATTGGTAAGTCTCCTGGAGTTGGCCTCACCGGTGTTGTTTTTCTTATTCGGCAGAGCTGGCAGCGCTGCGCGATAGCTCGCACCGTCGGGCGTAAGTTGACCACCCAGTATCTCTGCCTCAGGTCGTTGATGACGCGTTCGTTGTTGGCGTGTCCGGCTCTGCGATGCGCGTTCTCTACCAGTAGTCGGGTGAACGGATGTTTGCCATGTAGGATCACCGGTGTCTTCGTCACTTCCTTGACTGTTGCGTGCCCTATTCTGCCTCGTACCTTGAGTATTTGGTCGTCAAGGTAGGGGTCCAGTCGGTATAGGCTGCTGGACTTGGGCACCGGCTTCCCCTTCTCAAGCAACTGGATCTCTTCCTCGTAATCGTCGAGCTGCGCTTGTTTCAGCCATAGTTTCTCGGCCTTCTCGATCAGGTCGACGGTCATCTGGCTGGCTCTGACCTTACATTTTTCTTTAAAAAGGAAAGGCACGGCTGTGGCTCGTAGTAGTTTCTCGTAGGACGAGAACCTACTTATGTCAGGCAGGTGAGAAGGGCGTTCCTTTTTAATTTCTGTCGTCACGTACATGGCTTCGCTGTCAGGTTTGTCCTCTTTGACCTGCTCCTTGGGCCAGGACTCTTCGTCGTCATACAGGAACGCGGGGCCGGTGAACCATCTGTCCTCCGGTTTCATGTGTACGGTGTAGTGGGGGCGTGTAGCGTCGTCCGCTACGTTGTGCTTGGTGGGCACCCATCTCCATTGGGTGACGTTGGTCAGCTCCGCAATCTCCCCAATGCGATGTGCTACGAAAGGCGTGTACCTTGCAGCATCCTTTTGTATCCAGCGTAGGACAGTTTGCGAGTCCGTCCAATACGTCACTCTGCTGGGCTTGTCCCGGTGTTCCTTCAGGACCAACTCAGCTAGTCGTGCGCCCATCACTGCAGCTTGTAGTTCCAGTCGTGGGATGGTGACGGGTTTCAGGGGCGCTACTCGTGCCTTGGCCGTGACTAACTTCACGTCGACTCTTCCGTCCGGCTTCCGGATCCTCCAGTAAGCTGCGACCGCGTACGCTTGCTCGCTAGCGTCGCAGAAGACATGCAGCTCGATTAGGTCGTCTGCTCCCTTGGCGTAGCACCTGGGTATGCGTAGTTGTGTCGCTTCACTCAGGCTCTGCATCCATTCGTCGAAGTGCTGCGCGTCTTCTTCAGGGAGTGCCTCGTCCCACCCTATTCCGTGTCTCCACAAGTTCTGTAGAAGTATTTTACCGGTGACAGTGAAGTGACTGATGAGTCCCAGGGGGTCGTAGACAGCCATCACTGCTCCTAGGGCTTCTCTCTTGGTCGGCGCTCTGTCCTTTGACTTCACCTCGGGTGACAGCCGACCCAGCCCAGTGTTAAAGCCTAATTTATCGGAGCCTGTCTGCCATAGCAGACCCAGTGTTTTGTCAGTGTTCTCCTCACGTTGGCCGAGTCTTACTTGTGTGTCGCGCGCCTGCTTCTCTGGAGCGACGTTCCTCACTACGCCGTCTTTATTGGAACACCATCCCCTCAGGTTGAAGTGCGCGTTTTTGTGTATCTTCATGACATCACTTGCAGTCTTGATCGCCTCGTCCTCGGTCGTGAAACTGTCCACGTAGTCGTCCATGTAGTGGCTCGTGGTTATTGCTCTCACGGCGTCGGGGTACTGTTGCGTGTACAGTCTCGCATTGGTGTCTCGTACCGAGTGTGCGATGAACGGTGAACACGATGCACCGAAGATCATTGAGGTCATCTTATACTTCTTTGGTGGCTCCAAGCGGTCTCCTTCCCGCCAGAGAAACAGCTGTGCGGCTTGGTCCTGTTCTTTTATCTTTACTTGGAGGAACATTTCTTGGATGTCGGCTGTGACGGCTACCGGGCGTTCTCTAAACCGGAACAGGATTCCCGGTAGTGACTGCAGCAGGTCGGGTCCCTCCAGCAGATAGTCGTTTAGGCACACTCCACTGTAGCAGTGTGCGGCGTCGAACACGAGGCGCATCTTCCCCGGTTTGTTCGAATTTACCACAGGGAAGTGCGGCAGGTACCATATCTTCTTATATCTTTCCTCGGAGCCGTCGCACTCCTGCGCGTAGCCTTTGTCAAGCAGATTCTTGACCTGCGCACTGTACCGTGCCGCGAAGTGTGGTGATGAGTCCATCTTTCGTTCGATCGTCTTTAGTCTCCTGACGACACAGTTGTAATTGTTGGGCATTGAAGCATCTTCATCACGCCATGGTAACCCGACTTCAAAGTGACCGTTAACCTTCTTCATGCTGCCCTGGACCGCGTCGATTGCCTTCTGATCTTCTGGCTTGACCTTCTTCGCCAACGAAACCCCCAGTGCATCTATTCTGAAGTGTGACTTCACCAACTCTTCTACGCGACGTACCTCTTCTGTCTGCCTTGTAACAGACACGTCGTGAAGGTGGAGTACTAGCTGTCCCTCGGGTTTGTTCAGCGTAAGGCGCGGCGCCGTCCCGTGGATCACCCATCCCAGCTGAGTGTTCGAAGCGGCGGGCTCATTTTTCTTGCCCATGCGCAGCTCTCGTGTCACTATTAAGTGCCAGTTGTCAGCGCCAATCAATACTTTAGGCGTGGCACTATCAAAGAATGCGTCCCTCTGTATGTCCTGGAGGTGTGGGTATTGCATCAACGTCGACCTATCCACTGTCTGGCCATACAGTCGCAGGCTTTTCATCGTGCGTGCGCGTAATTCTTGAAATCCGCCGTTCTGGCCGCGCACCTGCAGTTTGACCTCTTGGCTGCGTTCTTCGTGTGGTTGTGATGTCACTCCTTGTATCCGTAGAGTCGATGTTGGGCCAATCACTTGTATGCGACGAGTTAAGTCTTCATCGACGAGCGAGGTCGTCGACCCTTCGTCCATCAGTGCGTAGGTCGATACTTGTCCGCCGGGCCCCTTCAATATTACTGGACACATTTTCAATAACACATGTGGCGACTCACTACTTAATGCGGAGACGGTCATAACTGCTTCTTTGTTGACGTCGTCGGTCGGTTTGTCTGATTTATCACTCGACGACGCCTCGCGTTCCTTGTGTAGTAACGCGTGATGCGGGCGGCTGCATGAGTTCGTGCCGCATCGCTTTGCTCGGCAGTGATCGCGCCGATGACGTCTAGTTACGCATTTGAAGCATACCTTCTCAGTGCGTGCCCACTCCCACCTTGCGTCGATGGTCATCTTCTGGAACTTGGGACACTTAGGTACTTCGTGATCACTGCCACAACACAAACACTCGAGTTTCTTTTCTTCTGGTTTCTCCGATGTTGTATAAACTATTTCCCGTCCAGTTTTCCTCTTCGGGTTGGCTTGTGACACGTTCTTTGTCTCTTTCTTCGGAGCGGGTGCCGACGTAACATTCGTGAAGGCGTACCTCATAGCTCGGTCCGCCTCCTGCATCAGGAACCTGGATAACAGCGTTATTTCCGGCTCACGCGACGATTCCCTTTCCTCCGAAGCGTAGTCACACCATCTTGACTTAACGTGCGGGCTTAGTTTCTCTATAATTTCACGTACCAACATCGGGTTATACATATATCCGCGATTATCCATACTAGATAAAACGCACACGATATTTTGAAGTTTCACTGCGAACGAGTTCAATTCACTGGCTGCACTCGTGAGTCGTGGTAATTTCTTTAAATCTTCCATTACTCGGTCCATGAGTATCTCCGGCCTCCCGTAGTACTGTTCCAGTGTTCGCATTATTACTTGTGGGTCGGAAGCCGTATATAAGAGCGCAGACACTGCCTCTCTCGCTTCACCCTTGATGCAGTTTCGCAATCTTGCCAAGTTTTCAACTGCGGTAAACTTGTAAACGCTCGATGAGTCGACGTATGCCGCTTTAAACGGCATCCACTCGATGGCCGCTCCCGTAAATACGGGTAATTCAGTCACTTGTCGCGGCGGCGGCCGTACTCGCATCATTTTGCCCAACGTGTCGGCCAACTGTTCCATCCCTGCGCGGCGCTCTCTTCGGATGGGCGAGCGCGAGACCGATCGTTGTCTCTTTTGTTCATGTCTGGCGTTGGTTGTGGCGTCGACACATGTGGCGGGGTGGTTGCACGTGGTATTTCCTTCGCGCGTGGTAATTTGTTCGCACGTGGTAATTTCTTGAAACGCGTGCGGGGCGGTGGGACGCGGGGGCTGCTGTTCCTGCACTTGATTCGGGACTGGGAGGTGACTTCGGTCAATATTTTGGAGCCACTCGTCCACCCGGTCCTCACTCCTGTGTACTGAGCCCTCTTCCCTGGCCTCTGCTTCCGCATCGATCGCCGATACCTCGTACTCGTACCGTTTGTTGACGAGCGCCTTTTCTATCTCCAGCTGCTCGTTACGAATGGCGGCGATTCTCTTCTGTGCCTCGTATTCTGCCTTCTTGACTCGTGCCACGTCACTGCGGTACGATCTTCTTGAACGAATTGTGCTTGCCGTATCCCTCACAGAAACGTCGCGCGCGGCCATCGTGGTTCTAGCCAAGTCCTGTAGCGCGGGATTTTGTGCGGATAAATAACACGTGGACGGCGTCGCGAGCGATTCCCCGTATTCGTACGCGGTCGCGGTAGCACTACTCGCCTCGGGGCGGGGAGCAGGTGCGGCGGACGCGCTCTCCGACGTAGTCAAAGCAGCCTTCCTCGCAGCGGTAGCAGCGGCGGGCGCGGTCGTGAGCGCGGGGGCAGCGGGATTGGTCCCAGCCACGGGCGCACCACACGGGGTGCGCGGCAACGCGGACGCGATGGTCGACGGCGACGTTGGCAGCTCTTCGAACGTACGTGGCGGCCTACTATCGTAGCCCGACTCCGATTCACTCTCCCTAGCTGTTACGCTTCTTGTCTTCATTCTTGAGTGCCAGGACATGATCTTGAATACTTCAACACGCGACGAGCGTTTATCTTGATTCACTGATTCGTTTTTCTTTCTTGATCCGGCGCTCGAAGGACCAGACTGTTGGTGTGGACTGTATGATGGGTTCTTCAAATAACAATGTCGGACTTTATCTTCAGAGTTCTAATTTATTCTTCAGGTTCAGGGCTAGTCGGTTGCTTGAGTCTTGCGTGTAGAGTCAACGGAGAGTGATGAGAGAGAGCCCATAGCGACCGGCTAGCCCTCTTTTATACTATTTTCACAACTATCGGGGTTGAAGGCGCGCGCGGGGGCGGCCGGGGCGGTAGGGAGTGCGATCGACCAATCACAGCGCCGCTGAGTTACAGTCGCGCCTTGGCGTTTGTGCGTCTGGGACTCCTGACAGGTTTCGACTTGTCGGTTCCCTTTCGACTCGCATTGCCTGCCGCCTTACAATACTATTTACCTCTTATTACCTAAGGGACAATGAAACAATCTTACTTTAAATCTACATATTAACATTTCCCTAATACCAAAATCATACTTTATTTACAATATCTTAATAACCAAACAATCACTTTTACTGTCAAACTATGTACATTACAACGGTGTTATTTACTCGTGTTAAATGCACGTGTTATTTTCGTGTGGGGCGTCGACCGTAGCTACATCACGATGCGTCGTCCGTAACAACCTAGGTACATATAATATCATGAGCATATTATCTTAGATAGTCTTACCAAATAGTATCGTAGTCTCTCTATGTAAAATACTTAAAGACGGATACTCAGTTGCATCCGGTTAGACTGGAAGGCGACTCCACCACAGTTGGGAAAAGGCTAGGCAGATGATGATGATTTTCCTAGATTTTCAGTCCAGTGTTCGGACCTACATCCGCAATTTTCCATATTAGTTTGACCGAATTAGAAAAAAATGATTGATTCATAACAAAAGACCTTGTCACTTTCATTCCATAAGAACGCTTATCAAATAAATCCCCAAAATGCATCGTATGTTTACTCCGTCATTTTACGTACTTATCAATTACTGCGAATTTTGCTATCGACTTATTATACCAAGATAAACACTCAGCCACTCGACTCAGTCGCCTGATCTGATAATGATCTATATTATGAGCTGTTATCTGATAAGAAAGTAACGTTAAAAGAATATTCCAGTTAGGCGAACGAACGAAAATAATAGCATCAAATTACTATTTTGTTGAAGGTTATTTTATGAGATTGGGTTTATTGCGCGCCTGAGTAAATTCATTAAGAATAACAAGGTACCTAGGGACATGGATCTAGAATTCTAAACCATTAAATTATATTTGGTTTCATGGCATACGACCCGAAACTTAAAAAAAACGGGTACGCTCTAGGTATACTCTGAAGTATCTAAAGAGAAACTAAAGAGAAAAGTATGTTAAGTTAACGACAATTAAACTGTTTACACAATTAAAGTGACTACAACAGCTAATCCCATTGACATATTAATCCTTTTTAAAACGAAGTACGAAACCATCCAATCTCCGGTAGCATCATTCGCAATCGTATTACCAAACAAAACAAGATCATAATTGGGTTGATTGATGACTTAACTTTTGAAGAATGTCTTCAATCGACAACCGATATCTTGGAATCGTTAGCCCAGCCCATTTTAATCTTTGTGTTATTGCTTACAGAAAACATTTAAAGCTGTGTCCTTTTTACTGTGAATGATAGTTATATAACGGTAAATCTATAGGAGTATCCTCTACTCTTATATGTAGATTAGCTGACTGCGTCTGCATCACTTAAGAGAGAAAGAGCTCACAAAGGGAATAAAATTTCCCCCGTTTTTGCAACATTTCTTATTGCTGCTCCGCTCCTATTGGTCATAGCGTGATGTGGTATAGCCTATAGCCTTCCTCGATAAATGGACTATCCAACACAAAAATAATTTTTCAATTCGAGCCGGTAGTTCCTGAGATTAGCGCGTTCAACCAAACAAACAAACAAATAAACAAACAAACAAATAAACAAACAAACTCTTCTGCTTTATAATATTAGTATAGATTAACCGTTGTAGACCAAAGAAACAATGGATGGACTGTGGGAAGACTTGATTGGAGGTGATTGCGAGATAACAACTAATAGAGAAGTATGCAAGTAGAAGACGATGCTGCGCCGACCCCCAATAAATGAGGATAAGGGCAGGGGAATGATTAAGCTGATGTAACGGTCAACCGCTTTTGAAATGTTAATAAGATTTTGGAAAACACAAAATGCCTTGCCTTCTTAACCATTTTACTCTTCATCATGGTTTTTATCCAGTAACAATGTGAAATATTTCCGTAAAGACTGTAATTAAATGTAATTCACATTCTCATCGTGACGAATGAACGAATCGGGTGCAGAATGAACGAGGGACAACTGAACTTTTCACCGGTTAGACCGGTTTGCGGATTACGAGACTGTAAGCCAATTGGTACGTAAATGAGAGAGAGAAATTTTGAGGGCAATCGTGTGTGCGGACTTTTGTCTTGTTAGTACTTTTAAGAACTGTACAGGAAACAAACTACACTTCAAAACGTAATGCTCTCTGAAGTTAAGCAGTTAATCTACAATTCGCATTTAAAGCCTGTGGCGTACGTTACCTTCTAGCTTCTACAATGCTTTCTGTCAACCATCATATAACCTCTTTTTTATGGATATTTGTAGGTAACAGAGAAGGAATCCTCGCTCAGTGTCCGCCATCGAGACGGTCTTCTTTAGAATAAATTGTCTGGTGGTCGTCTGCCCTTGCGGGTTGGCCATGCTACACCAGTTTACTTGATTGACTCACAATAGTCACAATATGCTTACTTGTACACGAATTCTACATATAAACTTATGTGATGAGCATTGCATAGCAGCCTATAAAACTGGCAGTAACGCAACTCTCACGCTTACACTTGTAATCTGGCCAGTATCCAAAGAAAAACATGTATTGTTCATCTCGACCAGAATCTAGTCCATGTAGTATTTTGTTATGAAGCACGCTAGTAGAAGGTACTTATAGAGCTGTACAAGATGAAACATTTGCGGCTGAATTGGGAATATTGGGATGTAGATTTTATAATGGACACTTTTTGACGTCAAACGCGAGAGCAGTCCTTCCCCAGTTTTTTTGCCTCTGACAGCACCCTAACCTCACTAGCAATCTTGAGATATAAGCATCACTGTTATTTTGGCAGCTCACCATTTAATGTCAATGATGGAGTTGTGAGGAAGATTTTTAGACCGAATAGCGTAATGAACGTTGTCAAACAACGCGATCGTGTGTGGAATCAATAAAGAATCTAAATAGAAGCCGAAATCTATTGTTTAGTTTCTAATTAACGATTCCGTCTACTAACAGATGGAGGGCACATTAACGTTTTTGTCACAGGCATTAGTATTCATCCGAAGCAGTGAATCTGCCGATGCCCTTATAGGGCTAGTTTGCGTATATCGAAAGGACGTGATAGGACTCCACAATTATCTGCCTTTTAATGATAAAATATCGTTTCGTTCAATCGCATTCAGGCCGAAAAAAATGTTTGGTGATTTCAAGAACTGTACAGTCAAAAACGGGAAAATCTACTGGTCTAGCATGAGTCGGAATCAATGAACTTAGATAGTTTTTAGTTACCGAAGTTATAAATCTTGCCGATTCAATATAATACTACAGATTCAGTTGAGCTTCTATTTATAGATATTTCTTCTCGGAACTATAATATATATAACCATTATCAGTTATTTTCGATCTATTTGATTGATACATCACTCAACATTATTAAAAACAAGATAATAGAAGCGAAAAAGGTAAAGTATTCAAGGTACAGTCGTGATTCATCGTGTTCATTCGTCATATTGATGATTAAGAGCTAAGACTTCTACTGAAGGTGGAATGTCTGCTTTATCTTTTGTTAAGACGGAAAGTAAAACATTTTCTGGAGCATTGCTTATCACAAAAATTATATAATCATCAGCAAAATGCAAAAAAACTTACTCTCTCAAAAACAAGATGAATTCAAAGATTTAAAACAATGGCGTCTCAATAGATTGATAATACCAAGCTTGCTAATTATAGCTCTCAAGTTCGAAATCTTTCCGTGCTTTCAAAAGGTAAAGAAAGACAGAGATAAAGATAAACGCACTGCACTAATTTGTCAGCAAGGACGAGTCAATTATTTCCAGTAAGATTACTCACTGCACCTAACGGCGGCACTTTATTGGAAACTATTTATAAGTTGGCGCCAAGTTTTCCGCCATATGATCTTGGACTTGTCGCTTGTCTATGGAAATTCTACCATTACATCTATCCGGTTCAAGTGTGATACTTTTTAGTCAACGAGCTGTTTTATGGCTGTAATTGGCGTGTAAACGTTAAAACATTAAAATTATGAGCTTTGCTGCTATGTTTTATTAACATGAGGGTTTTTATAGGTGTTTTAAGTGTTCAGCGCAAATTAATTTGAATCTACTACAGTGGTAATGTTACGAAGTGCGCATAGAGAAACGAGATAGTCGGAATTTTGTCGTATTGTCAGTCAACACAATACAGCGTCGCTTTTATTTCGACATTCTTATGATTATCTCAAGGTTTACGAAAAAGGAAACAAATTATTTTTTTACTCATCCGGAAATGTACTAACTATTCAATTATCTGCGTAGCCCCCTACGCATATACTCAATATTTAAACATGACAGCCAGTTAAACAATATCTCGTCCATATCGATGACATAATAATATTTTGATTAGAATGGTGACTGCCTCTTACCTCACACTCACAGATTGTTTACAATCCTTTGAAAACAGTCCATTGTGCATTGTATCTTTAGAAAGGAACCAGGTCCAGTTAATTGGCCACTGTACCACCACAAATCATATAAAAATGCAATTTGATCATAACCGCAGCACGAATCGACTCGAATTAGTCATAAATAACAAGACAAAAAAAAGGAACCTAGAACTTATAAGAGTCAAACAACATAAACGCTCTATGTGGTTGCATTTAAAGGTAAACTATTTACCCTTATATAATTATAGAGAATAAAGTCTTACATACCTGATGGCCATGTTTGGTCGAGTTAGCTCAGATACAAGATTATTTAATTCGCTCGCTAGGATGTGTGGAACAGATATGGACACAAATGACTACCCTGCGGATGTGGGGAGACGGCGACGCTGTGACCGGCGTGTGTAATAAGATGAAGCGGTATGAGTTTTAGGCCCGTATTACAGAACATCGCTCAATACTCAAGCATTACTTAAAACTAGATTCAAGCCATTTGATTGGTTGAAACTAGTTTTAAGCAACGCTTGAGTTTTGAGGGATGTTCTGTAATACGGGCCTTAGAAACTTGCTTTACATTGATTTGAGTTTGTGGACATTTAGTGTAGATTTGTTTTGTTTCAGTTATGTGGATTAAGATAGCAGAAGCTCTTCCCAATTGTCCTTTGAACTGATTTTCCAGATGTTGCCGAACAAAGTTTTAAAAATACTCTAGATTCTGTGTTCTCTGCTTTGTTTTCAATTCTTTAGTGACTGTTATTAGGTGATCTTAATTTCCTACCACTTGCACCACGGCCCATGAGACGCCATGGAAGTAACTCGGCTTTATTTTATGCCATACATGGAACGCATTGTAGGCGGTACTTACCTGACTTATTGCTACACGTCGAGCACTTTGATACCCCACGAATAACACAAATTGTACCCTGCATGACTGTGTTCTTTATTTCAGAATATAGGCTTTATTGCGGAGTATGCTCTACTTTAGTTTTTCACTTTCTTATGCGTGCTTGGTCTCGCAAGTCTGGGTGAATGCAATTCGAATTTCTTTTTTTGCTGGTTTCTAGTTTTGAAAACAAACAGAATCATGAAAATACAGACTAACTAGACATAATGACGTTGCAAAATAATAATCGTTTCGCGGTTAAATCCTCTTTCGAAATGTTGATAAATAAGACATGATGCAGCTATAGCAGATTTTGAAATTTTGCTAATAACTGGAACCATCATTGGACATGTAAACGCAAATATGGCACACGGTTACAACAAAAAAAAACAAAAAAGGTACTTAACACATTAAGTGCTCGCAGTTAAAAATAACTTTGGTATTAACGAGTGACAGTACTTGTATGTCTTCAAACCAGTTAATTTAAACGTTAATTGAGGAAAAAAGTGGTCGATGCCTTACTTAACACGTCCGGTATCTGTGGCATCGAATCAATTAATAAATGATGTATTAAAACGTTATTAGGGATTGAGTCATAGACTCGTCAAAGACATTTTGATACTCGCACTGGCAAGTTATGGTCATTCCCTTTTTGAAATCATAAAAAAAGGAATGTTTTAATCTGAAAAAGCCGATGCAAGTTCTTGAATTGATGAGTGAATAGTTTAAAATACACCGTTGTTCTGCTTTACCCAAAGTTATACCACGAGTGTCACCGCCCTGGTTCTTTTTTCACCTGCCTTTATTGTTGAGGCTGTTGAGCTATCTTGATCTGACTAAAATGATTAGATAGTAGAGCAGCAGCATTTTCGTCAAGTAACTGGGTCCTTCCTTATATCATACACGGATCACAAACCTTATTTACTTTAAGTTGGCGGATATAAATAGACCTTGTAAATATTTAAATTATTCACACAGCCTATAGGCATGAAAGTTTATTGTCTATCGGAAACTACTGAGTGTTTAATTCTTAAAGGTTGTTGTAATTTACAAAATGATCATCATTAACGCAATCAGTGTAATTGGATATCATTATTGTTACATATCCGATACCTAGAACAAAACTACAGCTTTAGCTAGGTACTACATACGTAACCTGTATACCTTTGTTTAAAATAGATTTGTTTGTACAAAAAAAAAATTCACTATGTGCAATAATTCATTCATACAAATAGATTTTTTAGGCAAACACGTTTTTGCATTCAGCCTTTATAAGCTGAATGAACGTGAAAAGGTCGACCTGTCAATCGAGTTTGACAGTACATAACTGCAACACCGATTTATTTCAGTTATTTAAATGAAGAATTCGACACGCTGTTAAATATCTTCCTATTCTAAACCTCGGCCTGTCTTTCGTTTGTAAAAAAAAATGCCTCGTTATGGTATATCAGTAAATGGTTCTGAAAGGTTTCCTATTTCTGGCTGAACACTTATACTAAGATGACCTAGTTTGCCGCCTTTTTACAATATTATATTTTTCTTGATTTTTCTTTTGCACATGGTGTAATAGGTATAATAATACTGTCAAGTGCAATGCATAGAAAGTAAGATGACACATTGTTTTCGCTTTCCTTAAAATCAATCTGCTATCTTATCGTGTTAAGTTTAATTAAATTGTCAACAAGAGGGAAAATTTTCCGTTTCTTATACAACTTTAGCTGGTCCTATTCTATAATTTTATTGATTTGGCCACGAGGTCGTAGGTATCTTTAACGGTCAGATTCCTTTTTTCTCTTTAATTCTGACCTTCGTCTGAAAGTTGTGATTTATTCATACAAATAATGTAATTATCTAGGTACAGAAATATCATATTTCAAAACCAGAGCGCAATATTTACAACCAGGCATACATATTTTAGTTAAAATAGGCAATCAATTTAATAGATGCTGCAAAATCAGAATATTGCGAAAAAATAACAGTGTTGCTAGCCTAGTCGCTCGTTCCAGCCTGCAATATTGATGAATGTGCTAGAATACTGCTATAATTCTCCGTACCGATCGATATCAGTGCACAGTCCCGTATCCAGGTCACTAGATCGCCTCTTATTATATGATTCATATAAATTATTGTTGTAGGAATAATAACAAGCTTGAACACAAAGAAAAATGATTTAAAATGTTGTTACATTATGTCAAAAACCAACCTTATTTATTCTGTGGTTACGGTTAATGGCACTGATTGACATCTAGTTTAAAAATATTTCAGGAAATCGTATTTAAACAAAAAACAAGAGGATTTTAGCAGAAGAACCCTTAACAGCTATGATGTATTGCTCTTGTGAATAGCTTATCTTAAAAATAACTTCTTTTTATGATAGCTGCGGTTTGCGGGTTTCCCTGAAGTGGAGTGTCAGTCACCGTGACCTTTAAACCCGGGAAATTCGCAGCACGTGTTGTTGTTTTCTTACTGATAAAGTCACAGTTTCCTGTAAGTATCGTACATTAGGCTAACATAAATGTACTAAACAGCTGATTTTTTTTCAGGTTTGGTCCTATAGTAAAAGTTGTTTGTTATCATGAACACAATCACGTGTTTAAGTATGGAACACTAATTACCAGTGACCCTATATTAATTAATAATGATCTAAAGAAACCAATGTAGTTAGATAATTGTCCACTCCAATTCACATAATATTTTGCTTATAAATTACCCCATATAATACAGGCCACCTTTAAAAAAAAAACTTACAAGCATGTCTCAGAACAATAATTTGTTCTGAGAATCATGTCAAGTATTTGCAGAAAAAAACCATAATGTCAATGATAATTTATTTTTAAATTCATAAAGGTGAAAAAACTGAGAAATGGGCCATTGTATACCAACACTCGATGCCCTAGTGGCCCACTTAAACTGTTGCATTTTGCATTCTTTATCAAGCAAGGGTAAACCGTAGAAATATAAACTGTACCTTGTTTTATGATTGTTTTGTTAAAACACTATCAGGAATGTCAGTAAATTAAATATCATGTGTGAAAGTCACGTGAATTAATGATAACGACTTGATTACATAATTCAATGTTTTTCTTGTAAATACTCTTCGTGTGGAGAGATAGGTTTGTAAATTTTATTTAAGGTTGAGTTTAATTTACCTAATTCTATTTTTATCGGCACTCAGTGATAAAAATTAATACAAATAACTACCTATTTAGATAAATCACTATCATCACTACATAGTATAAAACACAGTCGCTTTCTCTGTCCCTATGTATGCTTAGATCTTTAAAACTACGCAACAGATTTTGTAGCGGTTTTTTTTATGAATAGAGTGATTTAAGAGGAAGGTTTATATGTATAATACATGCGTATTATAGTAGAGAAAAACCGAGAAATTTAAAGATTTGTAATGTGATGTCGTAACAAACATATTTTTCTGCGCTTATTACATTGCAAACGCGCTGGCTAAATCTTACGAGATAGATCAAATTTATGTAGGTACTAAGGAATTGTATATCTTAAAAAGATGAAAAAAAACTCCGCGACAGCATAATAATATGTTTATCTCCTAAGGATAACCCACATTAACCATTTTTATCTTTTACATTTTACAAAAAAGCTATTTTAAACGATACAGTATCATTCCAATTAAATACATTAGATACCTAGGTACGTTGTGCATTTCATGTAGATCAAAATTGCCCTTCACAGCATGTGATTTAAATGAATATTTTAGAAGATATTACAGATTTAAAAATTGCGGGACGTAGCGTTTTCGGCCGCGGGGGCGGCGGGAGCGAGCCTATGTTTTTATAATATATGTACCTACAACGTTCACAGTTTTTCTGCAGTGTATTTAGAATCAGCATTGTACCCGTGCGAAGCCGGGGCGGGTCGCTAGTTCTTAATATAATACACGTAATAAAATAAATTAACAGAATGTAGGTATTAAAATCAACAAAAATCATGATTTCATAAAAAAAATATGAGACTGCGCTGTAGACAGTTAATGTGGATATCATCGATACCATACAATTTCACCAGAAACTAAATACATAACCTTATCCTTTTTAGAAGTTGGTTAAAAACTGCTTCAAAAGTAGGAAGCAAGTACATCCGTGAACTCATCCACTACGGTGGTCTTATTTCTTTTTATGGCGATCAAAACGAGGTTATAAAACCAGCAGATCGCATAAACATTTTAGAAACTTCCTATAATGTCAATCAGCCGCATCCGGACATATCTATTTATAATCTCGCGACCGGGAATGTCTAAAATAACATAACATCACGTCTTCAACACCCGAAGGGTTAAGCAGATCCCGCCTTCAAGTAGTACATCAACTATTTGTCAGTGTATCCAAGTCCCATGTTGTAGTAAGAGGTGAAGCCTATTGCCGAGCAAATGCAGCCTCTGGCTTGCTGCTTTAAAATTCCTGATGGACAAAACGTTATTATACGTAACAATTGGCTAGTGTCCGAACAAAGGGCGATTTCTACCGATCACCAGAACCCACCTTAGCTTCATTATCCACAGTCCAACTACATTCACTGCTGTTAAAGGCCTCTCTTTATTTGTGTTTAAGCTCCACGCTCTTGTGACAAGCTCCACGCTCTTGTGCCAACCTCATCCAGGATATTCCTTCAATAGCAACAATTTTGTCTGCCCATCTCACTTACACCTACTATCAACATAATTCGAATGCGTTGATAAATAAATCTCATAAAATGCTACAGACAATGCTATTCAATTCAACAATACCTCATTACGTGCAAAGTCGTGATATTTTCATTTAACCTTGATCTTTTCATGTTTCACCTTCTCTGAAAAAATGGAGCACTTGATCGAATTGTATGACCTACCCACTTACATAATAAGGTAGATTTTGCCTAAAGGCGCTACTTGTTTTCTTTTTACTTTTTCAGGGAAATTATATTTCATTCCCACGTGAAAGTTTATTGCCGTTATCAGAGCAATTCTGACACAAAATCCTAGTAGCCTGCAGCCTAGAAATGACTATGGATAAACCAAAACTCATTTTTTTTCAACCTGTGGTGCATACCAAAGCTAGCTGTTGTGCGTCCTCTCATAGGTCGTCCTGCTGGCTCAAAAGCATAAAGAACAACTAGCTTTACCAATTGTAGTTCATCTTCTTCTTAGTTTCGATGATTCGTTAATAGTGGTAAAGAGATGTGGACATCGTGTGCACGGGATTTTGTTTTAAAATGAGCAAATTTCGTAGATAGTACACAGTTTTTTTTTTAAAGGTAGTACACAGTTAATATCAATATCACTGACCCTGAACTGGCCTAGGGCCAGAAGGGGTAGAAGATAATTATGATCATTCCATAGAATAAGCGGTTATATAGCTTAGTACTTCCGACGTTACGTGCAGACATAAGTACCTACATGATTATTTCACAAATAATTTGCAGCTATCGCAAACAATCTAATTAGATACTCGTGGCTAATCCGTGCCTTTGACACTTCTATAGCGGGTGTCAAACATTTTGTAAAAAGGCAACATTTAAATAAACGGTTCGCGCCATCATTGCGTGCACACTCGACTCGTAAAACCCAGCCGACTATAAAAACCACGAGAAGTCGTAAATCCGGACCTAATTTAATGGCACACTTAAATTGACCGGGTATTAACGTTAGCTCAGATTGTCGGGACTAGGGACCCGGAGAGCTGACCTCGGTTCAATACGAGTAAGATGAAATCATAAATATGAGATTTGGGGACGTTTTATCGGCACTTGATTAACTTAACTTCAACAGAGCAGTGTTCCAACCAACTTCTAATGTTTTTGATGAAGAGATGATACTGAAAAAAAATTGCAATGAGAATAGGGAGACGAAAATTTTAAAACCGTATAAGACGATTGGTTTGGCTTTGCATGTCGAGCAGAAGAAGAAAAATAGGTTCAAGCAATCCTACAATGTATAATACAACAAAACTAGAATCTGTCGAAAGCGAGGCGTTAATTTTCAAATCAATCATCTCACACACATGCACATTAGAGGTATTTGAATAGTTCTGACGGATAAAAAGCCGGACGTTTGCAAAAAAAAACTGGGATTGTACTTTTAATTTTCTTTCATACGTATACTTTACTTATTTTCTGAAAGTAATCGCCATACGTTGGAAAGTCTGGGCAAATGACAAGCCCGGACCAGAAGCCCGTCCGAGCGGGAAGCCAGAAGGTCGACCGTGCCCGGACCAACACGAACGGATGGCTGCCTAGCCATATGCATAACAGAAATATTTCATTCATACCGCTCGCAATCCATAACGTCACGCTTTCATTCCGACACACAGACCAGCCACATCCGACATAGCTTGACGATAAAACTCATTTAGATGTCCCTGGCAGTGCACCGACTCTAAACGATCTCTCATTGGCACTCATCCTGTTGTGATTCCAACCGCAACGTTACCTGACCACTGAGGCTTGAAACTAATTGACACTATCTAGTCTAATTTAGCTGTGATAATGATTGCGGTTGCATGTATCGGTTTCTTTGGTCCGTTTTGGAAGAGAAATAAGTAAGATTTACATCCGACTGTTTAACTGTTTATGATGGTCTTGTTGTTGCACTGTCTTCTTAAATAATAGACTGGCCTGTTTACTTTTATGTTGGGGTTGGCTTCCAGTGTGGCCGTACGCAGCGCGTCCTATGAGAGTGTAAACTGATACATCCACAAGGAGTCGAAGCGACTTGCTAAAACACTGCAGCAGTATCTTGGGCTACTAAATTGATCATCATTCTCTTGCTATTTCGGGTCCCGCATAGCATGTCTTTTTTTCAATAGTTTTTTATAAATCGTTATCTGTCACGCAGTTCATCTACTCTTTCTATGGTAGTTCCCCTACTGATATAGCCACCCACATTCATACTCAAAACATGCATCGTAATTTAAAAAAAAATAATCCAAGGTCAGAAATGTCTTTCATTTTCTTAAATGGCAACTCTATGATTCACTCCTATCGCTCACTTACAATCAGTAGAGTACTCGTCTTTATTCGATAATAGGTCAAGTTGATCTAGGTCCCCGGGAAGGTCACAGTGGCGCCATCTAAACGGGGTTACCAGGGTCTTTGAACCGTTCCAAATGGCAAGTAAAGGTCGCAAATTAGATTATCTATGTATCAATATATCTGTATGCCTTCTGCGCACTCACATAATTTCTAAAGTACATCTAAAAAGAAATGTTTACGCTAAGCCTTTTACATCTTTTATTCAAAGCTTTTATGTAAAATGCTCATAAAAATAAGCAAAAGATGTTATGTGAGTTTCAAGTTCTTACTAAGTGGAATTGCCATTCATGCTTGATAAGCCTCTCAGTTTATTATGTAAACTTATTCATTCAGAATTTATTTATCTGGATTTTGCTGGCTGGGTCTTCTGCCATAATCTGAAACGACTTTCAAACTTTTAAAATCATTTATATTTTTTAGTCTGCTATCTTTTTCAGACTTGTTCCTCTTAGTTTTAATCTGTCTGTCATAATCCTTATCTTCGTCTTGATCTGTTAGAACAGAGGTCATCGCTCAGATTCTACCCACATTTTTAACTACTGACATGAACCATGCGTTGATGAGATTAGAGGTCACTCACTATACGGGAAATAGTAAAAAGGAGTCGGTTGTAAAATACAACCAACAATTTCTATACTCGCAACATCTTGTACAAGTATATATCTTTTGATGAGAACTCCAGGCAGTGTTTTGTTTGTCTAGACTAGTTTATTTTGTTCTCTATGACACGAGGTCATCCGTTTCCGTCGTGCATCTTCAACGGGCTCAGTCCGCGACATTTTCTTGCTTTATTTTGTTTTCCAGCCTTTGTTCTAAACCACGATGTTGTTCTATTTTCAAAGCAGATGTTTGAAGGTGCGCTGTAGTGATCAACATCAACCCTCGTGCCTTCTCTGTATGAGAGTCTGGCCTGCAGTTGGACAGGAAGAGGCTGGTATTATTTATTATTATGTAAGGTTTATATTGTTATTGAAAAGATATGACTTCAAATTTTCAAAACTACCGATCTTGAGTTCGAATCAACGTTAATTGATGGATCAAGACCTAACAAGTTTGATTGACCTCTGGCGTTGAATTACCATTGAACTTCTACTTGGGACTCCATTGATTCTTGTGACATAAGCACTAATAACTTAATTAACTCTAATTACAGTACCGTTTTGCAATAACGGTTTCAAATATAAAATTAAGTAAGCAATGAATACTTAAAACAGAACTCGAGTTTTAATAAAGTTCAGGAAAAAGTTCGCTAAGTCTTTGTAGACTATCGTTTCTCTGAAAACGTGTAGAACTTGTAGCGTTCTGAACTTCTGACACCCGTATCCATAGTCAAGTTAAAGTAATAACTTGAGTTCAAGTAATGAGTAGGTATACTGTAGCCACCAACGCACCAAGTTACCACAAACTGTCAAAATCACATTCGGTTTTGAATACCTATAACCATTGCCTATAACTATCTATGTTCTGGCTGATCCCACGGTCCTACCAGTACAATGCAGTAGGAAGAATCGGTGGGACCGCTGATACAAGACGGGTTGTCATTTTCATCTCAGTGTCGTTGCCATAACGTTTAAGTCAGGGGCAAAAAAAATGAGAAAGAAATGTGGATATTCTATCTCTTAACTCGAAGCTAATCCCAATAAAAGTAGTGACATAACTTAAACTAATACGGACACAAGGATCGTGAGACACGGTCACGGCTACGCGACCGCAGCAAAATGGTGACTCACTCGAGTCGAGGCACTGGACTTTGGCCCAACAGCCTGACTGCCTCACTGGCTGATACGCTCTCGATTTCAGCGCCTTTTTTATCTATTTTTAACGGCTGTCTCGTGACCTCCTTTTTGTTGGAAACTTTTTTCAACTACTTTATAGTTGACAGTTGTACAATATTCCTCTATTGCTCCGGTTGACTTCGTTCTATCATGGTTATATCGGTTCGCTTTGAAGTTTTGAACTAACGGTTTAACCTTTAAATAAGGGAGTAAACGGTTAAATTGTACATATTGATTATTTTTTCTTTATTGCTTTGCAACTCTGCAAGAGATTACAGTTTAAACATGCATTTTTAGAAAGTCAGAATCGGTCATCACAGCTCATTGTATAATTACCTATTCGGGACTTGGACCAGCCCTAATTCATATTCAATCAAAATATGCACATCATTATTTGATATGTCCCTGTTATCCTTTGTCTTTAGTACTACTGGGTACCACACAACAAGCACAATAAAAAAAACAATGATCAACAATAACAAAACTATTAGGACACAAAACAAAACAATATGGCGGCTGGAGTGGCCAGTAATCTCAGTAATTGCGAATGGCGGTAAAATGCGGTAATACAGGTTTCTGAACAAAAGCCAGGATGTTCGGGCATTCGCTGTTTACTGCGCGTATCCGGGCCGAGGGAGACCTGACGTATCGGGTGACGGGTGTCGAGTCGGTGTTGTCACTGTGAAAAAAGAAATCATACACCGTTTGCCATTATTGTATTTTATTTTAATTGTTCTTGTTCTACTTCTTAGTTATTTTTAATGGTACGCCCGCCGTACGTGCGTTATGTGAACTAGAAATACTAGTTTTAAGGTACACAATTACATAAAGTCTTAAGTAGGTATTATAAAAAGCATTTCGGAGTCCAAAGACATTAAAATGAAAATTTCCGTGACGAAATAATTATGTAACAATAATAACCTACCAACTTCAAAATTGTAGCTCTCAGTTCCGCTGTAATTATTTCCAGGAATCCATTGTTATAGGTATTAGAGATAGGTATTATGTGCAGTTATGCAGCTATATTTAAGCTTAAAAAATGCAACGTCTACCATGTAACATTTACATTTCAATCAATTTGTTTAAGTACTGAAGTTTAAGTTTGCACCTCACTATGCACTGAGGCGAGAATTCTATTGTTGGAATAAAATACAAGAATCACGTTGGTTACCTAACTTGGCTGAGTTTGTGGCTCGCGGTTGTAAGCCGTGTTCGCTCTGACATTTAAAATATTACTTTTAAGTTACACAATCAATGCTGTGTACAACAGACTTGAAAGCACTACGAAAACGTAGTTCATTAAATTTTGTTGCCAAGTATAAAATCTTGAGTAATAAAAACAAAGTGAAAAAAAGTGCTGCCAGCAAAAATAATGCAGAAGTTTTTGGTAGAATTATTATTTGCACAAGGAACCTTTTGTTTGAAATTAGACAGATACAGACATTTTTTTAAAAATATTTAGATTATTTATACATATTATAACAAAGCGGTTAATTAATTCAAAGTTGTTGAATATTAACGATGTCCATTTGTTTGTTACAGTTGTAGTGGACGTGGACGACAGGCCGCTTTGCGTAGAAATCTGTGATACTGCTGGACAGGTGAGACAATAATCATTATTATTATAACGAAGAAAGGAGGCGATCTCTTAGTATTCTATGATTTCTTACAAATAACCCCCCCCCCCCTTCCCAACTTGAAGCACCGAACTGATTTACTGAGTGAATGACCTACAAGGCTATTCAACATGCAGCCACCAGTTTAGATGTGAATAAGGAGGTGTTAGTTCAAAATATGGCTACACGCCAGAAGAACCATGCAGCACTATAATATTAAAATAAATAAGGAGGTATTTACGTAGGTAAAAGACTCCTTTGATTTTCCAGGTGTATATTGGAGGCTTTACGACACCAAGAGCGGGCCGCCATGCTCGTTTGCCCCCGGCACCTATTATTAAAAAAAAACTGCCGCATTGGAACACTCAGACAACAGACACTGAAACTAAATCTGAACCACGCTGGGAAGACGGATATGTATGTAAAAATCATCTCGTCCGGTGAACTTCCTTAGCCTGGGGATTATACTCTTCATGACCATTCCATCCTCTTGCCCCATCAGTATCCCATTTATTTGGGGAAAGGCGCAGACTTAGGCGCGGGTCATATACAAGTGGCATATGGCGGCGGCGCGGGCGCGGCGGTGGCACGGCTGCGGGTGCGCGGGAGGCGAGGAAATGGCGCCACTTCCTCGCACCCGCGCCACCGCCATTCGCCATACGCCACTCGTGTTTGTCCCGCGCTTTACGTCTTTTTCTTCAATAAGTACATCTTTTCTGCCATCATCTCAGCATTGTCCTCCTGCGATCGAAACATATTTTCGTTTGTTTTTCTTCTATATCTGGGTCTTCACGTAGGTATGTACTATATGAATGGGAATGAGGTTAAAGGGGCAGAACAGACGACAAAAACTCTGCGGTAAATTTTGCGCGATTGATGTGTTGACTACTTTTTTTGTCCACTATAGGGCGATCAGGGTCCTTTCCATCAGTAGATCCTTATAGTGGTCAAGAAAGTAGTTAAACATATCTATCACGTTCAATTTATCGCAGAGTTTTGTCTGTCACAGACTTATATACTTACAGAAAAAGTCTGTCGTCGGCGCTTGCCCCTTACAGTCTTTCCATTGTTTATCACCAAACTTAGTGGAAACCAGTATTTTCTATTTGAGTCCACATTTCTAATAACGCCGTCCTTGATTTCTTACATTTTTATCGGCAACACGGCAGCCGTGACATAATTTCGAATTATCAGTATAATCATGACACATTATCATTAACTTATCGACCACATGGAATCATCGTCAAGTAAGATTCGCACACTCAAATTATTCTACTAAGCTTATGTCAGATGTTCAGCTTTTCACACAACCATCTAAGCCGATGCATACAACTTGGCGGAGGTCCCACGACCATTAATTCAGCACCTGGCCTAGCGCCATATTTATCTTACAAAAAGGTCGCATTATGTTCAATAAAAAAAATAGCACGTGCACTAGTCTATGGCCTCCTACGCACCGGATCCGATTTTTTTCAATACACAATAGATACGCAACCTGGTGAATTCTCACAGTTTCTCTACCTGTGCATATTGTAGAAAATTGAAGCAGCGTAGTTTGGTTCTTGCATTATTGTGTTACAATTATGCAGGTGCCTGGTGGTCAGTGGGTAATACGTAACCAGCTCGTTTTCATTCATAGGGCACGTATCGAGTCTTTTGGTTCGGGGGGGGGGGGGGACACAAACATTGAAACAACCATGAAAACTGAGCATATGAGCGCCGGCACCATTTTTTCCAGAGAGGGGCACCTTCAATTCCATGAAAACAGCTCGGTATTTTTTATGCACTCCGAATCAGATAATTATGTTAGACTAGCTGACCCACGCAACTTTGTCTGCGTCACATAAAACGAAAGGAAAAAAAATCCCCGTTTTTGCAACATTTTTCAGTCCTGCTCCGCTCCTAATGGTCGTAGCGTGATGTTATATAGCCTATAGCCTTCCTCGATAAATGGACTATCCAACACAAAAAGATTTTTTCAATTCGAACCAGTAGATCCTGAGATTAGCGCGTTCAACCAAACAAACATACAAACAAACAAACTCTTCTGCTTTATAATATTAGTATAGATTCGAAGAGTAACTTGTCCGATCTATCCAGAAAAGCCCATCAATGAAAATTTAGTAGGATTCGAATAACGAGCGCAGCGAGCATGAAAATTACTCATCCACATCGAATGAATGTTTTCTTTTGTCCTTTATTAAAGCAAAACGCCATTCAGCCAATTTTTACAGAAAAGCTTACGAACGCAAAGGACATAAAATGTCTGAGCACGCTCGTATATTTTGTGATGAATAAGTTAATTTTGTAATGAAAGGGACACCCAGAAAGAAAACAGGACTACTAGAAAATTTTTGTTTTCTGTTTCGGATGGTTAGATAATGGTTTTTCTATGTATTTCCTTTTCCGTTATGGCGCCTTGCATTTCTCGCACTCGAAGTGAAAAGTACAGTTTGCACCTCGAGACTAAACGCCAATCTAATATACCCTCGCTTTCATTGCCTCCTGTGGCCGGTGCCCATGGAACTTAGTAAAAATCGCTTTAATCACTGTACTATAATTTACGTACGTCGCAGTGGTTATAATCCCGTATATTTTAAGTCAGATAAATCCCAACAACGACCGGACTGACGTTTTGGGTCTTTGTAATTTTGCAGTCCAAAAGGCTGACTTCTGTCAAAAAATGACGGTACTTTTTCGGTGTTTCCATAAACTCGAAATCGCTCAATCAGTTGTCTTTCATTTATTTTTAACACTTTTCTTATCTCAGGTGAAGGTGAAGGTAAAAATGTTACAAAGATTTTATATTTCGCAGGTTAGGAACGATTGAACGTGTCTATTGTGCTCATGATGTTCCATTCATGTTGCCACCGATTCCTTCACAGTCGCGTCACAATGGCTTCATCTTTATTGAGTAGGACTCGCATTCGCAAGCCTTAGTATAAAAAAAAAAAACATATTGAATAAAACGTGATAAACTGCCTGATTCTGTGAACTCCGAAAACGTCGTTATTCACTTATTTCATTATTTATACGAAGAAAGCACTTGAAATTAACTACAGGAATGCATGCAAGACTTGATTGTCAATTGTATGAATGCAACTTATACCGGTTTGCAGTCTTTGTTCGTAAATATACGTTTTGCAGAATATTTCGCGCCAATTTATTGTTACTCAAGTCTGAAGTTTTTAACATTTAAATTCGTTGCAAAACAATTACGGTTTGTTTACAGCTGGAACTGCATTAAATACCTTTTATCTTCGTTCAAATTGCGGAAAGATTGTGCTATCAGAAGTGGGCATTAGTTTTTCTGTTAACATAATGTGGCGGTTTTGTTTCACAAATATGATGTCTTCGCAGTCAAGTCTTAGAAGAGTCTTAGTTTTATTTGTGCCAGGCACTTTGCAGGCAGCACTTAGCAAACAAACTTGCTTACGTGATCTTTAACATGAAGAACGATTTTATTTCGCCATTTTCTAAGCTGTTTCTCGATAGTCACAATACTGCGTGTAGTAGGCCCATTGATATGAAACCCCGACTATGAATGACAATGAAAGTGAAAAGTAGTAGTCATTTTGCTGCATGAGAAATCAGAGAAACTCCTCTAGGGTATTAGTGAAAACGAATACATCTTGATTTCTCAATTTTCTCGATTTACAATAACAATAATATTGCAGCTAAACTTCCATAGCAAGAGCACGTTACTGAATTGGTTTGATTTGCTTAGCGTGAGAGCTGCGTGGACCAATAATAGATTCCCGTATAAGACAAAGCAGCATGTTTAAGTGTGTTGGATCGGTTACATGAATCTTTTAACATATTGGATCAGACAGCAGTGTCATTTTCTGAACAAAGGATCAGAATATTGAACTTACTGCTGTTTTGCTGTATCAGCAGTTCATAACTGCAGGTGAAGAAAGCTTGGATGGATTAGTTAGAGTAGATACCTAGATAAATAGAGAAATAAAACCTCTTGGCAAAATATTCTAGTACTTATGTATAACGATGGTGAGCGAACAAGCATTACCACCAGTGTTACCACGCTTTCTGAACTCTTATAACACCATGGAAAACCATTTCATCACACAATCGCGTTCAAATACGGCTCCGACAGCAACCATACAATCTTTTCAATCAAAGACCGAAACAAAATCATAGCTCACCATAAAAGGTAGCATCATATTGAAGGGAGGTTGCGCAACTATAGGTAACCGACCAGAAATGGTACGTCAATTTGATGGTTGCTGTCAATACTTTCACTCATAGAAGTACCTAGTTGCTGCGGTTGCGAAGCGCTCATACTCTGAACAAAACGTTTTTAAAGATTGCGGTTGTTACTTACTTACATCTAAATTCTGATGATCTTTTTGCAAGTTGAGTAAAGAAATATACATTTTGAGCACAGAATAAAGTAAAAAAAAGAAAAAAGAAGTAAAGTAAGGAAAAACAGCAAGTTAATTGTGCCTTACGGCTGCGCCATTAGACCTAGTCAGCCAAAATGGCGGATGCAAAATGCCATAACCAAGCGTTCGTATTCAACGGCACCTGAACTCATAGATTTCAGATGAAAGATTTTTAACTATTCTCTAAACCCTTTCAATTAAACTGGATGATGTCTTCGGGAAAATCAGGTTATTTCTGTTTACAAAGAACTCGAAAAGATCGTTAGCGTTACGGTATATGTCGACGACAAAAGATAAGCAAACTCAAACTCAAACCGTTTACTTAAATTAGACCATTACTTACACTTTTGAATGTCAAAAATGCAAAAAATGCAAAGCTACAGTCTCTGTGACTGTAGCTTTGCTTTTCACAAGGTTAATAACTTGAGAAAGTACTGTAGTAGCCCATTCTCAAGCGTAGATCTCTATGGAGAAGAACGGGCAAGAAACTCCATCCAAGCTCGTTTGAAAGACCCAGTTAGTGTAAAACAGGGAAGAAAGCTGTAAAAGGAGAGAAGGCTTATAATTATTATAATATTCCATCTACGTTTTTGCCAAAATACTTTCCATGATCACGTTTTTTCTGATAATGTTTGTTTCTCTCAAAGTTATGTAAGTAAACATCACTTCGACGTTTAATGTTTCCACTGCTGGGACAAGGCCTCCTCTAGTAGCTGTAAGTTATCCACCACGCGGGCTCGGACGGAAATAACACGTCTTCGATTTTTTGGTTCTAGGATATGTCGGTTTCCTTACGGTGTTTTCTTCACTAGCCAGCATTAAAATGAAGATCCACAGTACGACCACCGAACTATTTGAGAATGTACCGTAGAAAATCGATGCATAACAATTATTGTGTTATCATTCGTAATTAGTCGGTCAAAGTAATTACGATGCAAGAGCACGTTACTGAATTGGTTTGATTTGCTTAGCGTGAGAGCTGCGTGGACCAATAATAGATTCCCGTATAAGACAAAGCAGCATGTTTAAGTGTGTTGGATCGGTTACATGAATCTTTTAACATATTGGATCAGACAGCAGTGTCATTTTCTGAACAAAGGATCAGAATATTGAACTTACTGCTGTTTTGCTGTATCAGCAGTTCATAACTGCAGGTGAAGAAAGCTTGGATGGATTAGTTAGAGTAGATACCTAGATAAATAGAGAAATAAAACCTCTTGGCAAAATATTCTAGTACTTATGTATAACGATGGTGAGCGAACAAGCATTACCACCAGTGTTACCACGCTTTCTGAACTCTTATAACACCATGGAAAACCATTTCATCACACAATCGCGTTCAAATACGGCTCCGACAGCAACCATACAATCTTTTCAATCAAAGACCGAAACAAAATCATAGCTCACCATAAAAGGTAGCATCATATTGAAGGGAGGTTGCGCAACTATAGGTAACCGACCAGAAATGGTACGTCAATTTGATGGTTGCTGTCAATACTTTCACTCATAGAAGTACCTAGTTGCTGCGGTTGCGAAGCGCTCATACTCTGAACAAAACGTTTTTAAAGATTGCGGTTGTTACTTACTTACATCTAAATTCTGATGATCTTTTTGCAAGTTGAGTAAAGAAATATACATTTTGAGCACAGAATAAAGTAAAAAAAAGAAAAAAGAAGTAAAGTAAGGAAAAACAGCAAGTTAATTGTGCCTTACGGCTGCGCCATTAGACCTAGTCAGCCAAAATGGCGGATGCAAAATGCCATAACCAAGCGTTCGTATTCAACGGCACCTGAACTCATAGATTTCAGATGAAAGATTTTTAACTATTCTCTAAACCCTTTCAATTAAACTGGATGATGTCTTCGGGAAAATCAGGTTATTTCTGTTTACAAAGAACTCGAAAAGATCGTTAGCGTTACGGTATATGTCGACGACAAAAGATAAGCAAACTCAAACTCAAACCGTTTACTTAAATTAGACCATTACTTACACTTTTGAATGTCAAAAATGCAAAAAATGCAAAGCTACAGTCTCTGTGACTGTAGCTTTGCTTTTCACAAGGTTAATAACTTGAGAAAGTACTGTAGTAGCCCATTCTCAAGCGTAGATCTCTATGGAGAAGAACGGGCAAGAAACTCCATCCAAGCTCGTTTGAAAGACCCAGTTAGTGTAAAACAGGGAAGAAAGCTGTAAAAGGAGAGAAGGCTTATAATTATTATAATATTCCATCTACGTTTTTGCCAAAATACTTTCCATGATCACGTTTTTTCTGATAATGTTTGTTTCTCTCAAAGTTATGTAAGTAAACATCACTTCGACGTTTAATGTTTCCACTGCTGGGACAAGGCCTCCTCTAGTAGCTGTAAGTTATCCACCACGCGGGCTCGGACGGAAATAACACGTCTTCGATTTTTTGGTTCTAGGATATGTCGGTTTCCTTACGGTGTTTTCTTCACTAGCCAGCATTAAAATGAAGATCCACAGTACGACCACCGAACTATTTGAGAATGTACCGTAGAAAATCGATGCATAACAATTATTGTGTTATCATTCGTAATTAGTCGGTCAAAGTAATTACGATGCAGGAACAGTTATGTATCAAATGTGCTGTTCGTTGACCCTAAACGAGCCACGTTAAGGGCCGGTTGCACCGTTATATTAAAATGATAAGTCGACTTACTTATCCCTTTTTGTGAAGTCGGACCGTGTTTTCGAAATTCATTTTGCTTTGTCAGAAACCCAGTACCTATAGATGGTTTTAGCAAAAAATGCACAAATCACAGTACGGTAACATGTGATATTTTTGTGTTGTATTGTATTGTAGGTGGTCGCCGTTGTTAGGTTTATTTACCGGAGTGTTCTTGAACTTGCAAAGACGTGCACCTCACCTATATAATTATACATATTATTATGTAGAACAGACGTCATGGAAAACATCACGTGAAAAGGATGTCTAATTGTCTATGTATTATACATGGACATCCTTTCGGGTGTAAAGAAACCCTAACGAAGCTGAGGGAAACATGTTTTTCCGGACCATATCTGAGAACCTCTTTGTTACGGAGATATCGTTTGTAGGTCAAAGTGTTAAATGTTATGACTTAGAGCGTGAAAAACAGTCGTTTCCCAGCACTGCGCTACTACATAATACTACATTTTGCGCTGTGTTACAATATACGAGTAGCTTAATTTACAGAATGCTTGCCTGTATAACATAGTACTTATGCGACACGCAAAAAGAAAAGGTAGTCTATGACGTGGACACCAATTGAATGTGAAGTTGAATGAGAAAGCTATGTAGTGAAAGATACAGAAAAATGACTGTCACTTGATATAAATTATTGACACGTGAATATTATCATACAGTAGGTACTTGTGATTGTGACGTAAAAATGCATCGCGCGTGTATCACGGCTGCTAAACTTATAGAGGTACATTATTTGTAACATTATGAAAATAAAAATAATGATAAATGGGGCTCAGATGTGAGGTCTAATAAAGTTAAAGTTTCTACTAAACTTCTAACTAAAATTCTACTAAACTTCCCAATAATGAATTCATGGAGCCGGGCACAAGTTGGGGAAACAAAACAACTATAACTTCATAAATATCATGTGTTGCCATGTTAAAACTGAATGATTTTCCATTTATACCCGACTAAGTACGACAGCTAAAAGAGGGTTACGATTTTAACTGTCTATGTATTCGGTAATTCCTCGTAATCGAACCTCACTATTCACTGAAGACATCCAACCCATTAATCGAAGACCTTTCGATTTCATTAGTGTAGAACTAAAACCTCTTTTATCCTGTTTCCAGGACTCAATGTCTGAGCTCCGCGAGCTGTGCTACCCTGGAACCGATGTGCTGATGCTGTGCTTCTCCGTAGTGAGGCCGGAAACGTTCAGGTCTGTCGCCGAGAGGTGGACCAAAGCCGTGGCGAATGTGAACGCGCCCCTCATACTCGTCGGCACGCAGAGTGATCTGGCGCAGGATACGCGCGTGCTGCAGACTTTAAAGGTGATTTGTGCTTCAGTTTCTTACTTTTAATGCTTGACACACTTAGTGAATCGATGGACACAAACATTCTTACACTTTTGGCTTAAAATTCAGCTACGCAGACACGTTGATACAATTCGTCAGGTCGACAATTGCTTCAACTAATCCTGGTGAGAGGCAGTTCTCGTAGAATGTTCAATCAAACTGAATAAGGCTTTAAAAATGCATTTTCTATAAATTAAAAACATTAGAATAACTTTGAATTTATACCATTTTTCAGGGTCGTGGGGAGCACGTTGTCTCAGAGATCGAGGCAAAAGCGTTAGCAGCTAAGATCGACGCAGTCTACATAGAAACCTCTGCGAAGACAAGGAAACAATTGAAGGATGCTTTCGATGCCGCCATCTTGGCAGGGTTGCCAATTAGGCACAGGAAAAAACCTTTTTGGAAGAAACTGCTATGCTTAACTTAAAGAACGTATTTTAGAAAAAATGGACTATTTTATGAGAGCCTATTTGGAAATTTGTTGTGTACAGTGTAGATTTGTTGCTTGGGAATAAGAGATATATTAAAAATCAAAAGACAGAGGAATGGACCAGTTACAACATTGTTATTCTTATAATTATGAATTATATGAATATTGAAAAGTAGCAAGCTTTAAAATGTAGCAATTCTTTATTCTTTTCGTTGTTATACATTTTAGTAAAAAAAAACTTGCTTATAAATGAATTTAGATTGATGGAAATAAAACGATTGTGCATCATTTTACCTCGTTTGTAGATTGTAGACTGTTCAGTCTTTGTAACTCTTTGAACAAAAACTGCACGGAGAATTAAAAAGAAATTCGTTTAGTGATCATTTATTTTTTTCTTGGTTTCTGAACTAGTTTTATTTTATAACTTTTTCGAAGTGCCTTCTGTAGCTGCGTAGCATGCTTTACACTACAAAGTGTTGCTACATACAAAGTGCCAGGCAATTTAAAAAAAAAAGGATGTTCGGATATAAACAATTGTTGAACAAAGAAAAATGTTGCATGCGCATTTTTTTTTGCAACGATCTTCAGTTATTTCAGTCTGTTTTAAGTCTTGGCGTGCGATAAAGTAGGTATACTTAAATAAAGAAGTATGTATGCAGTAATATAACCTCTTGGTGTATAACTGCAAGGCTTCCTTAAAGCCTTGGCCTACATTAATGGATCGATTGAAGTAGTTTCAATAGCGGCTTATAGCTTAGATACAAATGGATGATACCTAGGGTTATCATTTTAACATATGGAAAAGAAGTATCCGGCCACTGGACATGTTGATTTTTTTATTTTGAAGTGCTTTAATACTCTTTAAAAAAACCGAATCCGGATTGGTAACCCCAATCGATACCATAATTCACAAAGAACGCAGCTCTTTTATCCACAATCACAACGATTTTATACAATGAACTTTACAGCACAAAATTGAAATACGGTGTTTAATTATAGTAAAATAATATGTATTCTAAATACTTACTTAAAAATTTTATTACATACTTGAGTAAGTAGCTTCTCTTAAATACATATCGGTTAATTCCGAATCTGACCCGAAATCCTAACTCGGTCTCGAGTTACGTAAGGAACTGCGAAAAATAAAGAAAATAGTTTAGAACGTAACCGTCTACCTAACCTGACCCGACGAATCGTTCCTAGGCGTCGGGCGGAGGCGAGATGCGGGCGCAGCGCGGGTGATATTTCATACAAAATGTATAGAAGGGGTGTGGCGCGAGACAGACTTGAGACGGCGGGCGTGGCGCGGGCGCGCTTCCTCGCCCTCGGCGCACCCGCAGTTTACAGTGGCGTGCACAGGGAACAAGAGGAAGTGGCGCCCTCGCCATGCCGTCTCAGTATGTGTCGCGCCACACCTCTTTCTTTACATTTTGTATGAAATATCAAAGAAGTGGCGCCACGCCACCACCACGCTCGCGCTGCGCCACCGCCATACACCACTTGTGTTTGACCCGCGCCTAAGAATAGGAACGATATCACAGCGATTCGTCGGGTCAGGGTTAGAGAGTTACTTTCGGAACAATTTTCTTTTTTTTCACAGTTCCTAGGATTTCGGGTCAGGTTCGGACAATACTACCCTACATAATTATAGAAATAAATGTGATCAATTTAATCCGCATATCTACACATGTATGTATGGTGTACCTACTAATGATATGTACAGTAGAAAATAATTAGATGTAATTATATGATAAGTGTAATAGGTGTATATATGGATAATTATTTTAATGTTGTTTTGATACTCAACACGAACTGATAATAATATTTTATTATAACGAAAAGCTGTTTTATTTGTCTTTACTATACCAAGTTATTTGCGTCATGCAGTGGGAAAGTTGTCTGAATAAGATAATCCGAAAAAAAACGAATGCAATATTTGCAACTGGTGTAATATTTAATATTTTGATTAAGTAAATAACATTTGTAATTTTTCTATTTAACAACAACAATAAATAAATAATTTTACTCAACTAGTTAAATTACATAAAATAAGCCTTAAAATACTGCGCAGTCTATACAGTATACAGATACAGGTAGAATGAAATTGTTGGTTAGCAACATATTCCTGTGGAAGTCAGAACGAGAGCGCAGTGGGGTGCCATGGCCACGAAATCTTTCTGTGCCATTGCCCTGAAACAATATTAAAAAATAGTTTAACATCAATATACAGCATCTTGTGGGTGGCCTTATACAAGGCCCCAGCTACGATTTTGTTAAGAGGGGTCAATTATAGACAAACCAAAAATATTCAAAGGTAAATGCTGCATAAGCGATGGGACAGATAACAGATTTCGTTTAAAATGAAAAACAAGCCACTCATAATTATACGCAAACTTCCTTATTTGGCTTTAACGGTTAGTGAGCATTTCTGCATCTTCGTCAATCGCTACGTCCGTGGCCTCTTTTTTTTCATTTTTTTTTTCGGATGGGAAATCATATGGCTTCTCCCACTCTGTTCCTTCCATGTTCCTTCCTCGCCCTTTATGTTCCGGGGCCGCGGTATCTCTTTCGAACAGGCCCGCAACCCCGGCAGGCTTCGGCCCTTGCGGGCCCCTCCCTTTATGCTGACATCTCTTTGAGGCGCGCGTGGAACACGAACGCGCCGTCGACACGGCCTGTCGTCATTAGACGGACGGACGGCTAGCTAGCCCATAGCTAACCGTCCACAGGTCCGCGTCTACTGTGGCCGGTAGCCACCACGTGGCCCCCGACGCCCGGTGCGTCTCCCGGGGCGGCTGGGAAGAGACTCTCCCTCTCACGTTCCGCCACCTCCTTCGCTAGTATGACTGCTTCGCAGCGCGAAGGGGACGGCTTCCCATTCCGTCTCTTACCGGACCATGGATTGAATCAGGGCCGGACGCGAGAGGTCGCCGCCGCCGATCGCCGCTACGAGGACACGGCGGTGCTCCGCCCACGCAGGGCAGATTTCCACCGTGTGCTCCACCGTGTCCTCCGGTCGATCCTTGCAGTGGAGACACCCGGGCGTTTCCTCCCGCCCGATTCGGTGCAGGTACCTCCCGAAACATCCGTGTCCGGTGAGGACCTGCGTCAGGCGGAAGGTGAGGACGCCGTGGTGCCTCTCAAACCACTCCTCAAAGAGGGGACTTACCGCCACTGTCGTGGCGTGCCCTGCACGGGGACACTGCTCAACCTGGTAATTGTACCCAGGACCTCATGGCAAACAGTAGTGTTACCAACCACAAGACCAACGAGGAAGGACCCTCTCACTCACAGGCAGGTAATATTTAATTTTGTATAACTTTGATCTCTACATTGTTTTA
The DNA here is from genome assembly GCA_916618015.1 of Xestia c-nigrum. Classification (NCBI taxonomy): domain Eukaryota; kingdom Metazoa; phylum Arthropoda; class Insecta; order Lepidoptera; family Noctuidae; genus Xestia; species Xestia c-nigrum. The sequence goes on along the minus strand of OU745257.1, from coordinate 20,108,635 downwards.
AGCCATCACGGTTCACATCTAAACATGGCGCTTGCAACAGCATCGAAATCGGGAGCTCAATACAAATAAAAATCACGGAAGATATCCTATAAGTGACATTTTAAGTTTATGACTCACCCCTTCTCCAATAAGCAGTCGACACCTGAAGCTACAACTTGTAACTGATCAGGTAACAGTTTCATTGTGCTGAGGTTCACCGAAATGTTCTTGTCAGACAGATTCATAACAGCCACTACCACGGGGTGGCCGGGCAATAACCTGAATGAAAGAGTTAAGATAAAACACGAAAAATAAACGTTAGGTGATATAGCAAACAAGCTATGAATGTGGATGTGTATTTGAGTAGAGGAAGACCAAAGAAACGATGGATGAAAAGAATGATGTTAAGAATGAAAGTGTCTGATGAGATGACGAAAAATAGAGAGGTATTGAAGAAGAAGACATGCTGCGCATAAATGAATTGGAATAAAGGCAAGAGAATGATGATGATGATATAGCAAGCGAGCGAAGGTTATAGAGCGTGGGGAAACCGTCGATGGACGCCTCCTGTCATCTGATCGGAAGGCGCCCGCCGATCAACAGTCCCATGCACGTATACATCACGCTGCATACGTTCACTCTGTTTATTTATTTATTTAAAATAGGTGCACCAACAGTACATACCTACATAAAACATTTATAATAAAGGTCTATTTGGTATGGTTCTAATGTACGTACCAATTATAGATGTACACAACATTCATAACAAAATTAAGCAACTATGACTTAAAACTAAAAAAGAGATCAAATAACAGACTTCTGTTGAAACTCTTTGAGACTCCATTCACACCGAAGTGGCAGCGCAACGGCTTCGGGTCGCTTGGGAAGCGAAGCCGACTCTTTCAACGCATTTCTTTGACAGTGACGTCACTGCCTAACGCTGTGCTATCGCTTCGGTGTGAATTGACGCTTTGCTTCACCTGGAGTCCTTTGAAAGCCGTTCGGAAACATTTTGGCTGACAGATTTTTTTTAATGTATTTTTCATTCGGAATGGCCGTGAAATCTTGCATATGCTCACTGAAGTTCTTACTGGCCTCTTGTCAACCCAAGTTTTTTTCTCGTTTTCAGGGCGTCCCTGAAATTAGTGTAAGATGTGATTGTTACCTTGCAACAGCCAGCACGTGTTCGCAGAGCGCGCGCACGTCCAGGTCACCGGACCGGACCGCCGGGAGACGTTTCACCGCAACCACGTCTTTGTAGAACTGAAATAAAGAGAGGTCGTATAAATAAGTTTCTCTTGAACACTTTAAGTTGGTGACATTGACAAGCTGATTAGACACCTTGGTCTTTCTTTAGTTGTTTCCACGCAGGGGATATTGCTTGAATGAATATTGCTCATGTAGAAAATAAAACCGACATCATTTTAGGTATATTATTTTATCATTTTTTGTTATAGAAGGAGCTCGTGGCTAAATAATAACAGCCATTTGGGCAAATCTTTAGGTTAAACCATGCTTGCCTAGGTTGGTCTGTGGATGGGTGACCACCCTTACATACCGAGTTTCCTCCGTGCACGTTAAGCTGTTGGTCCCGGCAATCATTTGTCCATCTTTAAGAAACCAGTCTTACCAAGTGGTATCGAAATACCCAGTACTAGCTGGGGTGTGGAGGTCAGATAGGCTGTCGCTCCTTGTAAAATACTGGTATTCAGTTGCATCCTTTTTGTTATAGATATTTTTTTCTTACAGCGGCAACAGAAACCAATTAACTGTGAAAATTACCACCGTCTATCTATCACGGTTCATGAGATACAGCCAGCCAGACAGACGGACAGTCGAGTAATTGTGATAAGGCCCCGCTTTTACCCTTTGGGTATGGAACCTCAAAAACGGGCAGTGGCCATGCGTGGTGGATCACGGGCCATTCTGTCGCAACGAGAGGAGGCTTGTTATACCCAATAATGCGAACGATAGACGCTAATGATGCTATGCTATGTCTATGAAAAACATGTACAACTAACCTTATAATGGCTTTTATTAGCAGCCATCTGAGCTTCTAAGTTAACAGTCGCATAGTTATCAGCTACAGGAAGCCAAGTAGAACCGCCAGTGGAAAAGCCAGCGTTTTTGGTAGCGTCCCAGTGGAACGGCGTGCGTTCAGGATCACGGCTGCTCTTCAAGTAGTTGACGGGGTCGTCGGTGTTGCAAGCCTGGGGGTCCTTAGTGTCTTTCCAGTTCACAAACCCGTCGGTCATGCCGAGTTCTTCGCCCTAGAATAAATATTCATAGAGGTCCGCTCAGGATGAGAGAGAAAAGGAAGCCCCAGTAAAGGTCGGATCCGTACTTCCGTAGCAAATGCTCAGATTCTCAGCTGGACGGTTTCGAAGCTGGACAGTTGGTCAGATTGGCAACGATAGAGTAGTAATACAAAATAATTTATTAAATAAATAACATAAGTTTTATTGGCTGAGGCACATTACACAAACTGGATGCCGATTCAACTCCGACTTACGGTAAAGCACCGAAATGTGATTAAAGGGCGTCTTTCTCGCCACTCGCAAGCAGTACATGTTAACAAAAATAAGGAAGAGCTCATAATTTGGATCTTAGGTTAGGTTAGTATTAGAACGAGCGAAATCAAATCTAAGCGATCGATGTACATTACAAGTGGATCTTATACTTCTTTATTATATCTATGATCTTAGATTAATGGCTTGTTTACCTGATAGGTGATGGTGATTCCAGGGAGCATGAGAGCCAACATGTTCATCGCGTCCACTCTATCAGTGCCGTATCTTGAGGCCAGACGGCTTTGATCGTGATTGCCGTTCTGTAAGTGTTTCATTAATTAGCAGTGGTCTGAGTAGATATCTATGAGACTATAGTTTAATCTGTGCTATAGGGCTTATTACATTACACGATTTGCAGGGCCCGATTTGCAGGGCACGATCGGCAGTGTGGCAGGGAAGTAGGGCGGTCGGGACCACTCGACCACCCGATTTCTTATTACACTTCCCTTTCTCTGCAGGCAGGGCCCGATAAATCGTGTAGTGTAATAAGCGCGTATGACCTAAGGTGGACATGCCTCTACAATCCTTAGTTTAAGAAAACATTTTTGATATAAATCTAAAATGGGGGTTAAAAAAACGTAAAATTATTAAGACTTTAATATCACATGATGCAAGTACTAAAATCAATCTGGCCAAGCTTTTGATTACTTTTTAAAAGATAAGCCACACATTGTTTTCTTCCGAAATCGAGTGAAGAATACACTCTTTCTTAGATTCCTCAATTAAGGGTCTGTTAATAAGCATATCTTATTTACATGTCTGTTATTAAGTTTCAAGAAAGAAGTAAAGATACCAACCACCCAATTGGCAACCTTTCCGGTTGGCATATGCGTCAACCAGGTATCAATGTTATGTTTGATATCCCTCACGTTGGATTTATTTGACAAATCTCCGAGGTACATGAAGTTGAAGGGAACGGACCCGGTCCTGGTCTGGTCTCCGTAGTAACGCATCATCAGAGGTAATTCGGCGTAGGCTTCAGTCATCATAATCTTGGACTCGTTGTGTTTCTCCGTGAACTCGTCAAGAACGGCTCGCCAGTCGTAAATAACGTCGTACGTTTCATTTTGATCTCTAGTGTATATGTGGGTTAGATAGTCATAGTCTTCTGGTGTCTTTCCGGCTGCACCTATGAGGAGTCAAGGAGCTTCATCTGTAGTTAGTACGTTCTCTAACTGCCTTGAGTTGGAACAAACAGTTCCACATTATTATGTACGTTGTATGAAAGCACCAATGGTGAGCAGCATGCAAAAAATACACGTAAACTTAACAGTATCTTTGGAAATTCCGATCAAGGTTATAATAAGAGTCACATGCACCAACCTGACAGTGGTTCATCAGGGTACCTTCCTTCAAACTTGGCGGGATCCACTTCATACAACATGTTGACTGCATCAACTCGAAAACCAGAGACGCCCTTTTCCAGCCAGAAACGAAGAATATTCTGCGAACATCGCATTTTTTTTTTTATAGAAATCGGAGAAGTCGAATCTCAAAGTAAAGACATTTGTACTTACTTAATTATATCACTAGGAAAGTTTTGAGTATGAATGTGGATGGCTAAAGCAGAAGGAAGAAGAAAACATGCTGCGTGGACACTAAATCAATTGGAATAGCCCTTTTTCCAGAAATTAAGTAAGTACCTTCATCTCCTCGCGTACTTGCTCGTTGCGGTAGTTGAGGTCGGGCTGTCCAATGACGAACTGATGCAAGTAGTACTGTCCACGGACAGCGTTGTACTCCCACGCACTCTTGCGGAATATGCTGATCTAGGTAATGTTAAGACAGAAGAAGAAGATTATTAAATGAAGGACTTGACTTAAATAAACCTAAATTGAGATGAAGCATTGAAGAAAGAGGAGCCAGGAACAGACCACGATAGCTATTGCAATTATAATCATTTTTAAGATGTCAGATTCAGATGATCAGATTTCGATTTGTAGAGCCTGATCATAGTGATAATTTACAGTGTGCATATGGTTCTAAATCGCATAACTGTCTACTTTTTTATAATATTGACCAGCTATAGGAGTCTCAAGATCCTTGATGATTTTGTACTTACCCAGTTGTTAGGAGGTTCCATATAGTCAGGATTCTTGACGTCGGGCTTGCCATTAGCCCAGATGTAATAGTTGTCATACTTGGGGTCTCTTTGTGTCGACTTGACAAACCACTGGCTCTCGTTGCTGGTGTGATTAGGCACGTAGTCCAACACCACACGAATTCCTGTCAGCATGTATCAATGTGATAGTAACATAGAACAGAATAGAAGGAAGAGACAGCCGTAACTCTTTGGTAAAGAATAATTCAAAATCGTCTATGAGGCCGTTCCATGGGATATCGTACTACTTACTCTGTCTTGCTAACCTTCGAATCTTCCATTTTGCAAAGTATCATTAAGCGAGTACCACAGAACTACATAATGCCTTTTCTTACAATAATAGTTTACCAAGACTTCCAATTTGTAGCGAGTCGTAACGACTGTGACATTGGCCGCCAATGGCCGGAAGACATCATTAAGTCGTGCGAAGATTGTATCGGTGACTGTTGTCGCGGACGACGCCGTTTAAGATTGGATAAACAATGTATTTGAAGTAGGTACCTACTTATTGTACAAGTTGTTAAACAACACTTAAAATGTTCGTTACTGCTTGCAGACCTTTTTGAACAACTTGCTACTGTTACTGGAATTTTACCGAAATTTTAGTCACATTAAAAAAAACTGCAAACTAAGATGCTCATCACTTCGGTAATCTGCATCTTATGGTTGGTTTAGGGTCTAATTTGCCTGTAAGTAATTAGGAATGCCCTCGGCGGTATCGATCCCCCTTTTTACTGAAACACAGCAATTTCAAATAATTTTACCTAATTCCTTAGCTGTTTTCATTAGTTTATCGAAGTCATCCATGTTGCCATACTCCGGGGCTATCTTTTTGTAGTCCGATATATCATATCCGAAGTCATACATGGGTGACAGGAACATGGGCGACATCCATATCGCATCGACGCCCGTCTCTTTCAGGTACGGAAGCTTCTGGGTTATGCCTGTTGAAAAAATGGCGTGATTGAATAGAGTTTCTCAGTCCCTGTCTTTTTTACCCAAACTCGCTATAGTGGGAAGACTTCAAAAACATAAAATAAGTAGGTGTAGCTAAAGAAGAATGGGTCACAAATTCACAATACACCCTTTTGATTAATTTGACGATATATTGTGAAGCATAAAAAAACGTATTTGTAAAAATGTATTTGCAAAATAAACATCATTTATCATCGTGCAGTTTCCTTGTTGCACCACTTCGATCTTGCGCCAAATATAACCAATGCTTCGAAATGCTGAATTGCTGATGAGAAACGGACACGTATCAAATCGTGCGTCGTGAATTGATCCTCACAGTTGTATTAAAACTATAAAGATGAATGAGTGAGATTACTGATGATTGTGTTATTGTCGATAACTCGATGCTGATGTTTAGTTATATCATCATCTGCCTCATCTGCCTGGCATTTTCGCAATTAGGTACCTATGTTGCGGGGTCGGCATCTAGTTTAACCGGATGCAGCTGAATATCAGTATTTTACAAGAACCCACTGCCTATCTTACCTCCACAATCGAGGTAGTATTACCTACAGTACGGTATCTACCAAGCCACGAGTGCGACTTTTTGCCAGAAAAATCTCAATATTTCTTGGCGGTATTCGGGGTTTGAAACTGGGACCTTAAGTATGCCCCATTGATGTGACACTATAGCCACGAGACAAGCTACACATAGCTTGTATGATAAGAGTATGTTCAGGTCATGAGAGTTCAAGTGATTGCATTTACTTAATGTGCAATTGTGCATGATGTGATGTCAATAAATTATGATATAGCATAAATAATCACTAGCGTGATCATTTCCAAGGTAATTTATTAATTATATAGCTAAATAATTTCAGTATTGCACAAATATTTTTTTACCATCAGACCTATACAACGAGATTTTTCTAAACATATTTGGTGCCTAGTTTCGTTAGTAGTTTCCACAGGTACCTACCGGTCAACAAAGTCTCCGTTTAATGAGCGAATCCAAATGGTCTTGCAATAAAGAGGCAAAACATTCTCACCATTAAGATCTCCGATCCCGTCTCCGTTGCTATCCATGAAGGAGCGCGGGTATATCTGGTAGACCACGCATGACTTCCACCACATGTCCACACATGAGACGCTCGCGATCGTCGCAACTATCGCGAACTGCGTTAGCACCCGCATTTTAACTAACTACGTGGAAAAAAAAAGTAAAACACAAAGTAATTTTATTATAGTAGTACCTAGCTGTATCATTAACTACAGAATCGAATACAGAACTTGTGGTGTAAAGATAATTTTCGTAGGTACTGTTCTCCGCTACTGAGCTAACCTCTGCTAAGAAGTCGTCAAGTAAAGCCTTATTTGGTTCCATAAAAATCAAAATATTGTCGTGTATTTCCATCAGGATTTTTTCATTAGCAGCTAATGAAAGCGTTTCTAAACATTGTAAAATAACTTCTACCATACAAAACATTATTTTTGTTCGAAATTTTGGGTGATCCCAAATATCCCCGTTTTACGGTAGGTACCTACGTAGGTAATAAAATTGCAAATAAAAAAAAAATACGCAAAATACAAAACCTTCTCCATTTTTGGTGATGGCTAAAATTGATTGTGATTCTGCATCCTAGTCATTTTTAATCGTCATTGATGTTGTAGAACCCCGTCAACGACCGAAACACTAATAAACTGGCCTTCGTAGGTACGTACCTTTCCGATTGCCACTACTTCCTTAGAACTTATAAACACTAACGATGTTTATAAGTTTTTCTTAAATAATATCGAATGCACAACCAGCCTGCAACAATCACTGCTCGCACTACTGTGCGAATAATGGAAAATTGCGAAGGCGACGCCACCTTACAATGTTTATAGTCCAAACATCCAAGTGTTGTGAGACTTACATCAAATTGTTTGTTCCAATGTTATCTTTTCGCTGCATAATTATTTATGATTGGGTTACCACTGGGTTCTCATTATGTAAGGTTTGTTACCGGATTCATTTTTTAATCGTTCGTGTTTCTCGAGCTGTGGGATAATCGAGCTATGCCAACCCTCGAGCTGCTGGTTAATCATGGTAGGTATTTAAGGTATTTTAGGTTATTGAACAGGAAAGTTTAATTCCTACATTCATTTTTTTTTTTTGTAATTATGTGAAGATGTACCATCAGTACCTACCACGGTGACAATGGTGGTGATGGTACAAGAGTTGTCCACTAGTTACAACACTTGTTTAATTGATCCTTCGAGAGTTGTAAGTACATACATTGCGGCTGTCTTTGCGAGAGGTTAAACCTAGGACCACATGCTCAAGGGTCGAATTTTCCAGCTAGATAGAAACTTGAAATTGAAGACTGTATTATAAACTTAACTACTATGTGACCCTCAGATCCTCGTCATCATCGAGCCATTTGGAGTGGACCGGACTGAAATGCACCAAAACACATGGAATTTTCTAGATTCTTATTCGTTTGGATAGTGTATTTAATTATTAAAAAAAACTTTGAACGATGTTTCTAAACGGAAACACAAAATGACACTTGGGTTGACTGACACTGACAGCTCGAAAAAACATCGCGCCAAGTTTGTGTTGGTTGTGTTTTTATTAAATTAAATTATTTTTGTAAAAGCAATGGCAGAAGAAGAACATTACGATGACGTAGACATATCGGATATAATTGACGAGTCGGAGCATTATTTGGAGGCGGATCATCAACATGCGGAGCTAGCAGAACCGACGGACTCTGAAAACATAAACACGATACCGGATTCAGATTTATTAAGTTCTGAAGAGCATACGGTGGACGAGAAGAGGCCTCAAGTGCAGAATAAGACCGAGGTTATACGTTCCACGCGGCTACCAATAGCTAGGATCAAGAATATTATGAAAATGGATCCTGATGTCAGCGTCGTCTCGGGCGACGCTGTGTTCTTAGTGACTAAAGCCACAGTAAGTAAACACCTCATTTTAGAATTCTAGCGACACTGAACTATTTGTTTTTGGAGGATCTGGAAACTTACTCATTCATTATCCTATCTTCATTTTGCTTAATACATTTTCGCTATTTGTTCAAAGATAAACCAACTTTTTTCCATTGATTGCTATTATTGAAGTGTAAGTAGATGATCTAGACTCTAGAGTAAAGTAGGGAAAAAAGTGCCATTATACCTAGTAGACAACAAAGTTGATTTTAGGTATTGTTTTTTTTTCAGGAACTTTTTCTGGAAACAATAGCAAAGGAAACTTATGCGTATACAGCCACAAATAAGAGAAAAATAATAGCAAAGAAAGATTTGGACTTGGTGATCAACAAAGTGGACTGCTTGTGTTTTCTAGAAGGTGCCATGGACTTTTGATGCTCTATTACCAGTTGTAGAATGGGAAAGAGATCATTATGTGTGTGATGACATCCTGACTAAAAGTGGGGCATTTGCAAAAGAGTTTGGACAATTTCGTTTTCAACCTTTCTTTATTTTGTTTAGGGTTGGACAGACAAAGTCTGGCTAGGGGGACCTAATAACCAAACAAATGTCTAGTGTCAATAAATCTTAATTAGGTTACGGTCCTCTACGTCCAATCCATGATGAACAAAAAATGACAAATCTTGTCAGTATTTTATAATATTTCCATTTTACACTTGGAAGTAGCCAGTTTATATTGCTGTAGTTCACTTTTTCACCATATGCATGTGTCACCATAAAATTACAATATAATGTGTTTCTCTCAAGCGATATTGTAAACTCTCAAATTATTGTCAACTGAACATATGGAAGTATCTCTGCCCCCATAATCGGGACTTGGGGCACCCCCCCGTTAGGTTAGTTAGGTTCCTTTAAACCCTGCACTCGTAAATAGGGACCCTGCGCAGCGGGGCTCCAACGCTTTTCCGGAGAATATAAAGTGTTTTAAGGTTAGGGTATATTAATCGTTTTTTCTCAGGAATGGAACAGTATCTCCTTCCCTCCACACCGCGTGAGTTGACTACCATCGCATACATTTCATGAAAAATAGTGCATTTTATTGTAGCAATATGTTCGTTTGACAGTTTACAATATCGCTAGAGAGATTACAATATAACGTGTTTGACAATTTTATGGTGACACATATACTGTAAAACGGGATCAATAGAGATGGTCAAACAAATAGGGTGTAGGGTCAGGACAAAGGCTATTTTATGTTGATTAGGAAGTACTTTTTTTTCTTAATATTATATTTAAGGAATCTACAAAGGTTTTTTTTTTCAAGCATTCCTTTTCTAAGTCAAATTTTGCAAAAAAAAGAGAACGATTCTTTATAGCCGTGGTGTTAGTTGGTCTTGTGGCAATAAGTTAAATTGTACCTGAACTAACAAAGTTCTGGTACAATTATGATTGACGAGTTTCAACCATTTCTTAGTTAGTTGTGTCGATCACAGGTATTAGTGTTAGGCAGTAGTATTATCCCATGTTAGACTTAGACCCCATTCCCACTACGTAGTAACAAGTAAGTTATCATTGCATTTTATTTGACAAAAGTCGTGGACGACAGTAATCACATCATCCTATAATTATGTAAACACTTCCATTTGGATTCCAAAGACACGACACTTACAACTACACGATTTTAAAGTTATAATCATTATGGTGGTAGTAAATTCTAGTAAAGAAAAAAAACACAAATTGACGGTTACAAAAGATTTATTTGAAGAAATTGAAAAAATAGTACAAATACGAGTATAAAAGACATTATTTACAAATACTCAACAAAACAAATTGTTCACACAATTACAAATTCTATTCATACAGGACCTTTTAGGGCTAGACCTGGAGGAATTCACCCTATTAGGATTTATAGATAGGTCCAAATAAAAATATATAAATTATAACTTACATATTATTATGTAGGTAAAAGAACTACGTCATCAAAGGCGTTTTGGTTATCTCAACCACATCATTTTAGCCATACATGAATTAATGACATAATAATGTACAGAATGAATGGTACTACGATACTTGTAGCACCACCTCCGGTATTGCCGCTGCCTCCAGTACCGGTACTATTTCCGGTACCAGTTCCGCCGGCTCCAGTATCGGTACCATTTCCACTGCCCCCAGTATCGGTACCGTTGCCGCCGCTGGTACCGTTTGTAGCTGCAGTCTGTAACGCCATCGCACAGTTTCCTGACACGGTAATACTGTCCCTTTGAACAGTTACGCTGCAACACAAAAAAAAATAAGTACCTAAATATATAAAAAAATACCTACACGAGGTAATTGTAGGATATATTTTTAATGCCATTTTGTGTGATTAAACTACTGGTATTCAGCTGCATCCAGTTAGACTGGAAGCCGACCCTCACATTGTTGGGAAAGGCAAGGCAGATGATTAGTCGTGTGAGGAAAGCTCCTGAATATAGTACTAACTAGTAAAAAGGAAGAAAGAAGCATTTATCACCGCAATTACACATACTGGTTAAGATAATAACCTAAGCACTGGAAAAAAGACCTAAGAGGAGCTATCGAAAATCTATACTTCTATACTATTTACTAGAATATTATAAAGCAGAAGAGTTTGTTTGTTTGTTTGGTTGAACGAGCTAATCTCAGGAACTACCGGCTCGAATTAAAAAAATATGTTTGCGTTAGCTAGTCCATATATCGAGGAAGGCTATAGGCCATTAACATCACGCTATGACCAATAGGAGCGGAGCAACAATAAGAAATGTTGCAAGCGGGAAATAAGGTTCCGTTGAGCAGGCGATGCGTTGCGATATCAAAACTTCATGCGAACGAAGTCGCGGGCAGAAGATTGTTATTATAATAAAGATCTTACTCTTTGTTCAGTGCGCAGTCGACTCCAGAGGCCACCACTCGCATTGTTTGAGGCACGCCGGCTATAGAAGCTAGATTTACGGTTGTCGATGAAGAATCCAAGTTTAGTATTCCTACGACTGCAGGATCACTTGTGGTGGGCACTCTAATAGAGACAAAAAGGCATTATATTATTAAGAAAAAGTTAGCTAGAAATAAACCCTTAAGTCCCTCACCATGCTTTCGAATCTTTTTGCTAAACATAATTTTATCAAATCGCGCCAATCGCGTTGATGAGGGCACATGGACACTCCAACATACGGGACATAGTCAAGACCACCGCAATCGAACGGTCTATAATTTAACCTTACGCAAATTTGCACTAATAGTAGCCTACTGGGGTCCGCAGTCGATTGATGGTTTTCCAGATAGGCCACTGCAGGTCATATCCATGCGTCCGATGCGCAACCGCAAATGCAACTGCAATTTTACTGATATAAACTTACCGTGTGACAACTAAGACGTTACTTGTGAGTGCATATGTCCCCAGCGAGCCCGAAGTCACTGCCTCAGAATGTTTCAAGGCAACGACATCCTTGTAAAACTGAAATAAGGAACATAAAAATGATTAATACTGGCTCGGAATTTGACGCACTCAAGGATGCAGAACCGAACTCACTCATATAAAGTAGTATCGGGCATTGATTACCCGCCTTCAATAAGTCGATAAGTTTGCGCCCTATCCAGCCAGCCAGGGGTTCCTAAACTTATTTTGTCTACTGCCCACTTTGAGAATAAAATATTTTTAGCGCCCCCATTTTCTATTAAAATTAAAGTTCTTTAAAAATTCTAAAATAAAATTAAAAATAATAATTAAGTATTAATAAATTGAATTAAAAAATGATAGCAAGTAACAAACTGCCAAAAACTAACAACTGTTATGTTAGCTTCGCTAGCTACGTAAATAGCTTTAATTTAAATTATAAATTTAATGATTTTTTAAAATTTAATTTATATTTTTATTTCTTACTTAATTATTTTGGTTTTTATTATTCAATAAAACAGGACAGAAAATAATATTATGAACTACACGGGGAGAAATATCGAACCAAGTTAGTTTGAGCAATCTCTTAATTAATATTAGTTGATGTTCAGAAGCCGAGAATCGAGAGCTCAGTCGGTGGCTAAGTCCTCCCAGATGAAATTACAAATCGCCCCCTAAGCCTCTACATAACATCCCTATTTTTCTGGGTCTCTTACTGCCCCCCTTTAGGCCTGCAGCGCCCACAAGGGGGCGTTATCGCCCACTTTGGGGAACCTTGGTAGACGATTTCGAACCACTTTAGATCCAGGTGGTTCGCGATGGTAATTTGGCAACTGTGATTCAGGTACAGTATTGAACCTTTATAACCGGTGACTTTCCATATAAGACAACTGACTACACTTAAAACTTTTATTATGAAAACTGCGAATGAGCTTAATGCATAGAGAACTGTCTTCTTGCAGTCATGATACGACAGTGACATGCAAGGCGCTTCTTATGTCTAATTCATATTTCAGTAACCTACCTTGTAATGACTCTTAGATGCCGCTTTCTGAGCGGCCACGTTGACGGTCCTGTAGTTACTAGCTACAGGCAGCCAGGTAGAACTGGCGAAGGAGAAACCGGCATTTGTGGTCCCGTCCCAGTGGAAGGGTGTGCGCTCAGGATCGCGGCTGTTCTTCCAGTAATTGATAGGATCTTCGGTGTTGCACGCCTGGGGGTCTTTGGTGTCGACCCAGCTAATGCTGCCATCTGTCATACCGAGCTCTTCGCCCTGAAATAAGGGGTTTAATTTTGTAATGGTAATACGGTGCAAAAGTACGTTGGGCGGGTTGTAGGTACAGGTTGTACCTGCGATACCTCTGCGATAGTTAAACATGTCAGAAATGATCAGAGAAAGTTTGTGGAAGAATACCCAGGAATTGATGCTTGTTATTAAATCAGTCTGCTGCTTTGCGATATGGTGCAACACTTACCTCGACGAGCCCTTTCACTTACCTGATAGGTGATGGTGACTCCAGGGAGGATGAGAGCCAACATGTTCATCGCGTCCACTCTGTTCACGCCGTGCCTCGTGGCCATGCGACTATTGTCGTGATTGCCGTTCTGTAACGACAGTTAATACTTAAATGATCTAAAAGTGCCATCCTGATCCCGCAACCTTAATGTGGAAGCGCCAGATTAGCACGGGATATTCAAAAAAATCTTACCTACCTATGTTGATTAAAATATGATTCGCGAGTTCGCGACTGTTTAATGTTGGACTAAAGTCATGCGACCAACATGAACTTTCTAAACTAATTAAATCAGCAAAGGAAGCTAGGAAGGAAGATTTCTATGTATTTTACTCTAGACTAGTTATTGGAAAGCTAGGCTAACCAGGCTTCCAAATATTGTGTTAGAGGATCTGTGGATGGTGTTTCCAAGAGATTATTAGTTCAGAACTTACCACCCAATTAGCAGTCTTATTAGCAGGCATAGCTGCCATCCACTTATCTACCACAGTCTTCATATTAACCGCAGTGGACGTGCCACTCAGCTCTCCAAGAAACACAAAGTTGAAAGGCATGGAACCGTCACGAGTTCCATCTCCATAGTAACGCATCATCAGATCCAAATCTGTGTAAGCTTCCGTCATCATGATCTTGGACTCGTTATCTACCCTTGTGAATTCTTCGAGGACTGCTCTCCAGTCGTACACGACCTCGTAGGTTTCATTTCGGTCCTTAGTATAGGGATGAAGTAGGTAATCGTAGCTGTTTTCGTCGGTAGTGGTATCTGAAACAATGATCAATGAATGAAGGATAAATATTTAATCCTAAATGTAACCTCGTGTGTTGGCCAGTAGAAGAACATCCTCGTGAGAAGTGGAAGGAATAGGGCATTTTTTGGCTTTCTCAGTTTATTCCATTCTTTTTCACTACATCTAGGATACTTCCACCTAAATATAATGCTTACGAGTACACGTTGTGTTCTACCTACACTGCGACGCTGACGCCAGCGGTGCGTATATTGCTTCTGTTTTTCTCGCTGACGTATACGACAAGATGTTGAAATGAATAAAGGAGATAATAATTATGGTGAAACGGTTTTCTCATTTGCTGTACTAGCTGAAATAACACAAAAACAAAAGAAAATCAAATTAATCTAATTGGGGGCGTCGACCACAGGTTCTTCGACCACTGGGGGCGTAAGCCACGGACCCACACGACCGACCGTGCGCGACAATTTTGAAAATTGAACTAAGTGCTTTTGTTTAATGTTGCTTATTGCCAGTAAACGGGCTAAAGAATATTGTAGAATTGTAAGGGTCTGAAGTCTCCGGGGTTGCGGGCCTGTTCGAAAGAGATACCGCGGCCCGGGACATAAAGGGCGAGGAAGGAACATGGATGGGTTTTAGTCAGTAAGAGTCTGACACTCCCTCCCGCTCCGCTCAGAGTGGGAGAAGTCATTTGATGACTTCCCATCTCAAAAAAAAAGAAGGGTCTGAAGTCTCCTATAAATTGAGTAAACATGGTGATATGATCGTACCTTCACTGCATTAGACGAAGGTTTAGCTCTGTTGTGGGACAATTATAGGCTCCTGCTGCCAGGGTGGGTATTATAATTAGGGGTGGACAAAGGTGACATCTTCCCAGCAAATTCTTATGTGGTTTTAACTCACTCGAGACTGGTTCATCGGGATATGTGCCGTCAGCATTGGCTGGCACTTCATACAACATGTTGACTGCGTCTACTCGGAAACCGGACACTCCCTTGTTTAACCAGAAACGAAGCACCTCCTGAAAGATATGGCATTTTGTGACATCTTTGAAGGGAGCTATCATGTAGAACAGCCCCAGCAAAGCGCCTAAACGTTATGGGCTAATAAAGTTTAAATAACAGGCTAATGGCAGGTAGTTTAGATAGATGTGCAAACGTACTTTCATTTCGTTGCGAAGATTTTCGTCGCGATAGTTGATGTCGGGCTGTTGAATGACGAACTGATGCAAGTAATACTGTTTTCGCCCTGGGTGGTATTCCCAGGCACTATTGCGGAATACGCTGATCTGAAGAAAAATACAATAAAATAAGCTGGGTAGATATATAGCCCACTCGCTGGAGGTAGGTAGAGTATGCAACTTACTACACGATCGAAGAAAAAAAAACATAAACATCAACACAGCGCCATCTAGTGCCACACTAAGCAGGGCTTGTGTCGTGGTCACCAACCAGTTGATATACTACGAGTACATATATACTTTTTGTTTGTAAATACATAGTTACTCGTATTAAACATGTAAACATCCATGACTCGGAAACAAACGTCGATGCTCATCACACAAACATTTGCTCCTACCGGGATTCGAACCCGGGACACTAAGAACGTAAGGCAGCCACACTACCGCTGCGTCACTCGGGTCGCCAAAACCGAATGATAATTTACTAGATACGAAACATTTGCGAATAGGCAAATATGCATGATGACAGTTTCAACAAATTACAAATCTATTTAGTCCGTCAGTTAGAGTATTGGAAAATAATGGACACATATTTTTTGTTTTTGTAAATCAATGAATATTGATAAAGATAAAACGCAACGCGGGGGTGGGGGCTCGTGACGTCAGAACTAGCTAAAAATTATACCTAGGCGTGACGTATTGGGAATTTTAAAAGCGTCGTGTTGTCTATTTTGATTTAAGTACGTATCAATAGAAAAAATACGGGTCAAATATTTTTTTAATAATCTACCTAACGGACTAGTTAGATTTTTTTTGTCGTCTAATGTTGGACGTTCAAAACTGTTTTTTAATGGCCTGATTGAAATAAATGGTTTGAATAAGATTAAAAAAAAACGCACATGTTATTTTAGAAATGATTTTAGTGCCAGTACCTACCTATGTCTGGTACTAAAATCATATATGACATGACTTACCCAGTTACTAGGTGGGCCTGAGACGCCATTGGAGTCTACTTTGGCGTTGGCCCAGATATAATAGTTCGTATAATTGCCTTTTTTATTTACGGAATCCAGGAACCACTGACTCTCGGTACTCGTATGGTTGGGCACGTAGTCCAACACCACACGAACGCCTGCATATCAAGGAACAACAAATTACCTAATGAAGTAAAAGACCTACCCCTTACCTAGTTTATTCCGAAAAAAAATGTACTCTTGGTTAGTGTAGTACTATATGTTTCTACACTACCCAGGAATACCTTAGTTATAAGAATAGATATGTATTATAACACCTCACTAAGTTCCTATTATATTGCAATAATCTATACATATAATAAAATCGTTGAGACCGAAAAATCTGTACGTTGAACATAAAAAAAAAACCGACCAGGGTGACTTAAACACATTAAAACCATTTTTTTTAATTTTCGTTTGTTTGTTTGTTTGACCGCGCATCACGTAAAAACTGCGGAACGGATTTTGATGAAACTTCACTAATATATTTAAATAAACTCAGAATAACATTTAGGCTATAGAAATTATGGAAAATTTTGGAAAAGGGGGGTGAAAAGGGGGAGTACAGTTTGGATGAAAAAAAAAATTTAGATTGTTCTAGATTCATAGAACTCAGAGTAAATACTTATTATAAAAAATAAAGAAATACCTGTTTCAGCATTTAATAAAATAATAATCCAGAGACGTAAAAAAGAGGGTTTTGTGTTTAAAATTAATTAACTTCATACACCTATAGAATAAAATCCAATGAAGTGTAAACCTTTAAAGTTGCTGTAAATACTTCAAATCGAATGCAGGTACCTAAATGTTATTTCTCAATTTTCTTGAATTTTGATTTTTGATGAGAATACGACCAAAGAAAGGTCAGAAATTGCAAAAAAATTACTTTCAGCGGGGTAGTAAAGGGAACTACCTTAACCGCTGCAGCTACATGAAAATGGTTCATCCGTAATTTTTCGTGAAATGTTGATCCCCAATCACAGATTAAAAAAAAGTAAAGTTAGCCAGAAAATAGCTATTTTACACAAAACATTTTTTTACATGCCAATCGATCCTGTTTCTAATACTCAACGGTAAAGGTAGCTCCCCTTACTGCACCGTTAATCGTTTCCATCCTGAATAATACATTACAAATAAAATAATACTAGGTACGAAGAAAATGTAGACCATAGAATGTACATAAGACATAAATCCGGAAAAGTTAGAGTTTTAGTTAAACATAAAACATTACATACGAGTACAAATCCTACCTACTATCTACAAATAAAAAATGCTTTGTCCTGAAGGACTGTCTGATGGATCAACGCACAGATTAAACAGCAGATTGTAGAAACCTGAAACTGGGACGGTGTATTTTTTGTATGACGTAAGCATACGATAAGAAAGGATTTTCTGAAATTATACCCCTAAGGGGGTGAAAAGGAGGGGGCCAAGTTTGTATGGGAAAATGTGATTCCTTGGTCCAATCTACTACAAATTTTGCAATTAACAATATTAACAGAATTGATGGACGCATTTCGTGTTGCATTGAAATCCATCCCCTAACGGGGTTAGAAAGGGGTAGAAAGTTATTTTGGCGGTGATTTGTTTCAAATTTGATATCAATACTCCTTAGAGATTCTGATATAAACTACACCTTTTATGAACTACACGTTATTTTGATACATGTTTCAAAACCCAATCCGATTTTATTCCAAAAAGGTTGAACTCACATAAAAATTTGGTGCAAAATTGCAAATACTCTTTAAAATCGGAATGTCTTGAAAGTCACCGTAAAATATGAATACCGCATTTGAAGATTTCTAAGCTTTAAAGAGGTTGTGCACTTTAAGACACGGCGCGGCGTCGTAGCGTAGGGACGTAGAGTTCGAAATTGTAAATGGTAAGCAGTTGTAAGAGGTCCGCAACAGTTTACAGCAGCTATATCGTGTTGCGGCTCATTTCATGCACCTTGATGAGAACTGCAGACCTAGCTGAGTATGACTGTCATCGAGTGTCTAAGTATGAAGATGTAAAGCTGTCAATAGAAGCCCTTAAAGCCGTTCTTGTAAACATGGTAATTTATTCTTAACCAAATAAGTAATATGTTGTAAAACGTAGTAATACGTTGTTAATCAGAAGTATTTGATTTTGAACAAAATTGCCCTTGGGTACGTAAATTGATTTCAATGCATATCTTAGGAGATACACCGTTTTAAATAACTCCGCAGCAAAATAATGATCATGTACCGGGTGCGCATTTTCATTATGCGGAAGGATGTGTGTGATATGCTCTTTGAAAATTGTATTATAGGTGCTTACGACCCACTCTCTGTAAGCCTCTCTTTCTCTTATGTGACGCAGACGAAGTTGCGCGGGTCAGCTAGTAGTTGACAAGTTAATATGTTTAGTCATCTCACCCATTTTGTTTATTATTTTCAGCTTTTATATTATATTTCGTATTCCAGAAATGGTTTATATGAGGATCCTTATTGTTAGATTTGAAATGTTTCAATTATCTACCATCTATATCTACCCATATTATGCGAATAAATCATTTGGTTTGCCTGTCATCCCCGTGGTGCTAGGCAGAGAAGGACACCCACATTTCACCAGATATGTTTATGTCCGATGTAATAGAGGGCGGGACTGTTCCCATCAACCGGGCACGAATCGTGGCTCCTACTGAGATATTTCTGATAGAAAAACCTGTAATAGATCTCATGCTCTGCAGTCGCGCTTGCGACCACTCCACCAACGCGGCAGTTTAGTGCTAGTGCAACTAGTTTTTAAAACTAACCGCTGGCCGCCATTGTCTAGTTATTACGATAAGATTAGAACCCTTGACATGAGTAAATGCACTTGAAAACCGAGTGGTAGATACCACGGTTCAGCAATGGCACTGCATAATGGCAAGTTTTACCAAGGTTATGGTAAAGTACCTGCTTTAAGTTAAGGTTGTAAGAAACACCTTGTGGTTCCAGTCAGAAAGAACAACACACACACACTTGATTCAATTTGATTCAAACGAGGTGGCGTTTGAATCAAATTGATTCAAGTGAGTTGTACCTCTTTTGATCTCTTGTTGTAATATTATTTTGAGATTCTAATTACGATGGTCTTGCTAAACTAGCAACGTAGAGCTGTTGTATAAAGAGATCATTTTCGTGGAACACACGACGCTGTATTGCAAAAGCACCCGATGCTTTTACCTTGAACCGCCGCAGAGCTTTTATGTGGGTTGGTCCTTCTAGCAAGCCCGTGTCATTTCGTCCCATCTATACCTACGACATCATATTCTTCCAAAGTACCAATTGGATGGATGGATGATTCCAATTTCTAGGTTAAAACGGGAATGTTATACTTAGAAATTGTGCAGTACACCAGGACTTACCCAATTTCTTAGCTTCGACCATGAGAGCGTCGAAGTCGGCCATTGTTCCGTAGTCTGGAGAAATAGACTTGTAGTCTGTTATATCGTAACCGAAGTCGTACATGGGAGACTTGTAGATCGGAGACAACCAGATCGCATCTACGCCCAACTCTTGTAGGTACGGCAGCTTACTTGTTATACCTGTCGATAGTGTACGTTTTATTAGAGCTAATCCTTATAGTAGACAAACTCATTAGACTGCTTAAGTACTTATTTATTTAAATCAGCAACCATATACTTAGTATTTTACCATTATGTACCCATCATTATGTTTAGTAAAAGAAATTCTGGTAGAAGAAGATTCCAAGATCACGAGATGCCTCTCATTTTTGCACTTAGACGGCAGTGTATAATTGTACATTCGCCTGCGCATCGAGTTACCACAGAGTCCACAAACTGTCAGATACCTATTCTCATTCAATTTTGAACTTAACTTAACCTTTGGAGACAGTACGTTAAACATGTTGAACAAAAAATGAGTTCCAGGAATTTTACCATTTAGATCTCCGATCCCGTCTCCGTTGCTATCCATGAAGGAGCGCGGGTATATCTGGTAGACGACAGCAGACTTCCACCACATGTCCACACACGAGACGCTCGCCACCGACGCAGCAACCAGGAACAGCGTAAACACCCACATTTTGGCTTTAGGAACACACAAAAAATGAGATCAATATTACCCAAGTAGCACAAAACTGCATTATAAGATGTCACAAGCGGTAACATCGGTAACTTTAGCATCTTATCTTATCTTTAGAGTTATTACAGTACACTCGACCTGCAATTGGTGAAAAGTGAGGTTTCACCTGAATAAGAACGTTATTATGCGTCACGGAGATAACACTGTAACGCTTCCAGCGTTAATATACGTAACACGTTCAGTATTATACAGCTTTAAGCAATTTAAAGGATTTTTGTACTCTAACTAAGCTATATTCTGAATTGAAGACCACAAGCGTACTCTTAGACCACTTGCATTTTAAGAAAGAACACGTGAGCTACTATAATGTACTCAGTTATTCTGTGGCTTCAAATAACAAAGATATAATGCCTTTTGTTGCACAAAGTGGAATTTGTGTAATGTTAATCAGCTTGTTACACGCAATCGTATAATAGCTCTTATAAAGCCCACATGATCACTATGGGTGAACATTATATGATGCTAAGTTAAAGCAAACTGCTCTATGCTCACATGTTACCCATAATCTCCGTGAGAACTAAACGACCCCAAACATAGCTGGGAAAAAGCTAGGCAGATGATTGTGATGACACAGTTGGGAATTGTCATTTCAAAGGGAAATAGCAGTCTTTTTGGACTTGGACCAAACAAATCCTTAACTATTATGTAAGTGCCCAATCGTAATCGTCACAATGCAGATAGACTACTTACGAATTCGAAGCGAAAAATTGTATGGATGTAATAAAAATTGGAATCATTAGAAAGTTGGGACTCTTGCGAACAGAGGGATCTATCGGTGTTCTGTTATCGATAAACAGCAGGACCCTGTCACTGGCTATCATGAGCTAGGGTCAACTCACAAAACACGACCATACAATTTTTATAACACTGGCTTTTTTCCGCGGCTATTTTCTCATGAAAACTTTTTAAATATAGTAACTTTCCTTAATTTACACTAATATTAAAAAAATATTACCCCTACATTAGAACTTTGTCTTTTTATAACATTAGGTAGTAAACTGATTCAATTTCATGGCGTTATTGCCTTCTAGAATATTCGAAATCAGAGCCCTTTGTCATCTGTAGGTATAAGTATGAGATGGTAGAAACTTTCTATATTGGCGTTTTCGTATTAGGAGGTACGGACAGAAAGAAAGAATGAAAACATATTTATTCGGCACATGCTACTAGTGCACACAACAGAAAAAAAAAACATAAATTATCAGAGAACCATAAACTATACGTACGAGTAAGTCACAAATATTATAAAAGCGAAAGTTTATATCTGTACTAGCTTCTGCCCGCGGCTTCGCCCGCGTGAAGTTTCAAAATTGTCCCATGGGATCTTACTACCGGGATAAAAAGTATCCTATGTGTTAATCCAGGTTATAGTAGTTTTTGCGTGAAAGAGTAACAAACATCCATACATACATCCATACTTACAAACTGTCGCATTTATAATATTAGTAGGATAAGTTTGTTACTCTTAAAGCTACTGAACGGATTTAAATGAAATTTTGCACAAAGATAGTTTAAAGCTTGGATTAACACCTAAGATACTTTTTATCCCGGCAGTAAGATTCCACGGGACAATCACCGAACTTCACGCCGGCGAAGGCGCGGGAGAAGCTAGTAATTATGTACATAACTACGTCACTTGATAAGATTCTAATACATGTAATCAGACTGACCTGTTTGCGCTGTTACTCCCACCAATAGAGAGATGGTCACAATCGACAGGTCTTTATATGCAGGAAGATTCGAGTGCTTTGACTGTCAGTACTTCATTTTGATTGTCGTTGTTATCGTTGGTCATAATACTACCTACTAGTATTCTTCAGGAGTACTTCATGTTTCCAGTTCTACTTAACTTTGAATTGGTGATACCTATTCGTAATTGGTAGGTTTAGGTATCCAAAGATGTGTTCAAGAATCAAGGATTTTAGAGCATTCGAAAAAAGAAGTTTCTTAGTTGTGAAAAGGTTGAGGAATGACATGAAAACGTAACGTTCCGGTTAAGACGAAGATTCGACAAAAAAAAAAACACAGAACCGGTCTTTTCATAAGCTCTGCAGTCGAAAAGTTGGCAGATACGAGTAGGCTTTTTGGTTTCTCAAACACGATGCCATTTTTAAATTTCTTCCATGACAAGCCTCCGAAAAAACTTTTGGCAAAATAACACACTGGTGGCAGACCACAAAGGAGATAGCGGGACGAACCGTATTAGTTCCGTCAGGACTAAAGAAATATGAGAGGGCTCGCAAACATGGGCGCCGGCAGGATTTTATCCAAGGAGGTGCACCCTCAGTTCCATGAAAACGGCCCGATATTTTTTGCAATCTATCTCAGATTCAGGGTGTGACTTGGTCAATCTATCCAGAAAAGCCCATCAATCATAAGAAGTAAGCAGGATTGGGTCTCGAGGTGGCATTGCACAAGTCCGAGGCCATGTGCTTTCATGGGCTTCGGAATGCGCCACCGTCGGGATCCGCACTGACGGTAGGAGGGGTATCCATCGGCGTCGAGTCGACGTTGTCGAAGTACCTAGGACTCGTCCTCGACAGCCGGTGGAACTTCGTAGAGCACTTCCGAAGTTTGGCCCCCAGACTGGAACGGACCGGGGCTCCTGCCCAACCTTGAGGGGGCCAAACGCCTCCTGCCGCAAGGTCTACGCGGGGGTCGTGCGGTCCATGTCCAGTGTGGGCGCGTTCCTTGAAGCGGCGAGCCGCTCATTATCTGAACGCGCCCCAAAAAGTGGTGGCCGTAAAGATGGTCCGTGGGTACTGCACGATCTCCCGCGAGGCGGCGGGCCTGCTTGCCGGATTGCCGCCATGGGATCTGGCGGCGATAGTCCTCGCGCGCTTACACGAATGGCGCGCGGAGGTACTACGCCGGGGGGAAACTCCGCTGCCGCGGCAAATTGCCGCGCAGCGGACAGACCTCCGGCGCGATCTCATGGTGACATCGAGAGAGCGACTGCCGCAACCCCGTGCAGGGCATGCCACGATAGTGGCGGTAAATCCCCTCTTTGAGGAGCTGGAGAGGCGCCACGGCGTCCTCACCTTTCGCCTGACGCAGGTCCTCACCGGACACGGATGTTTCGGGAGGTACCTGCACCGAATCGGGCGGGAGGAAACGCCCGGGTCTCCACTCCACTGCGAGGATCAAGAGAGGGAGAGAGCCTCTCTTCCCAGCCGCCGCGGGAGAATTTTGTGTAAATTTCAACTGTCTACCTTTTAGAGATCATGAGATACGGCCCGCTGACAGACAGACCCACGGACAGCGGAGACTTAGTAATGGGTTCCGTTGGTTACTCTTACGGTGTGGAACTCTAAAAACGCATCCCAATGATTCACCGGGTCTACCAAGCTACTTAAGAATGAAAGTATTTGAAAATGCAAACAAACCACTTGCTTTTATCAATAGAATGTCCACTTGTTTCCGTGACGTCAGGACATTAAATCCTTTAAACAACGCTTTAATAATGTCCGTAGTAGATTAGAATAGAGGTAATGCAAAATGTGAACCTTAAGAAAAAGAAAAAGGAAATGGAAGAATGCTTTACAGGTGCAATCGGCGCGGGTTTTTCAAGGCAGAAACGCGCAATCTATAAGCGCGAAGAACTATTAGAGAGACCAACTAACTACGATGATGATGTAATGTGACGATGTGATGCTGGGTTGGGGTCGGATTCCTAGTTTACTCATCATCATCATCATCATCTCAGCCGAAGGACGTCCACTGCTGGACATAGGCCTCCACCAAGTGTCGCCACATTGACCGGTCCCTTGCTACTCGCATCCACCGGATTCCTGCAACCTTCACCAGGTCATCGGTCCACCTAGTGGGAGGTCTTCCAACGCATCGTCTTCCGGTTCGCGGTCGCCACTCCAGAACTTTTCGGCCCCATCGGGCATCCGTTCTGCGAGCAATGCATCCTAGTTTACTGGAGGCAGCTAAATACTAATATTTTACATTACGCGACTGACCGTTCTGGCCTCCATGACACAGAATCTGAGTTATACCTCGGTACACCACGGTAAGACTGGTAAGTGAGACTTGTTAGGTTGCCCATAACAACTGTCATTTTTAACCGGCTTCAAAAAGGAGGAGGTTTTAATTCGTGAGAACCATTTTTTAATTTTTTTTCGTTGTCATGTTCCGCGGAATGTAATGTAACTCTGAAATGGCTCGACCGATTTGTTTTTTTTTGTTTTGTTTGAAAGGGTTTACTTCCCAGGTGGTCCCATGATCATCAACTAAGGATCTGACGATGGGATCCTTGCGAAATAGATCGAGATAACTTTTCAAATTTTATAGGGAAACTGAAGCGATTTGGGTAGTTTTTAACCGACTTCTAAAAAAGGAGGAGGTTCTCAATTCGAATGTTTCTATTTTTTTTTTTTTTTTTTTTTATGTTTGTTCGGGCATAACTCCGTCGCTTGCCACCCGATTTGGAAAATTCTTTTTATGTTGGAAAGAATATTCTTTCCAAATGGTCCCGTAGCCACCAAGTTGGGATCTGATGATGGAATCTTGGCGAAATCGAGGGAACTCTTCAAATTTTATATGAAAACGTGTTGCGATTTTGGTATTTTCTACAACAAGTGAAGCATTTGCGTTCAATAAGAACCATTCTACCATCAGATCTGATGATGAAGCCAAGAGTCACGGAACTCCATAATGAGACAATGTGTCCTAGTCGTGTTTGGGCTTGTTGTAATTGTAACGGTATGCACTTTCCATGTTTATCAAGCACATGTGAACCACTAAAAACTGAAAAATAAAAACTTTTTTGCAAAAAAATAAAACCGACTTCAAAAAAAAAACAAAAAAGTGAAAAATAACTTAAGCTTCTGAAGTCGGTGACCTTTGTTTGATTGCTTTAATTTTTTTGTCACCGACTTCAGAAGCTTAAGTTATTTTTCACTTTTTTGTTTTTTTTTTGAAGTCGGTTTTATTTTTTTGCAAAAAAGTTTTTGGAAGAGCACTTTCTCGGATTGGAACCATTTAAAGGTGAAGATCTAATAAAGAACGGTGGAATGAATCGGAGACAGGCAACGGAACTCCTCAATAAATGATAGCAAATGAACTGGGATTGCTGAAATCTCACGTCTGTCTATTGTTTACCACTAGTTCATGACATGACATTAGGTACGCGGGTACGCTATGAAGGGGAAAGCACAAGACATGTGAACCACTGAAAAGTGAAAAATAAATTTTTCATTACTCATACTCGGAAAGTAAGTCTGAAGTTGCCTGAGCAGCGGGCTGAAAGAATTACTTTTCAGCCCTAGGGAGAATCGCTTTCAACTGACAGCTATCATATTATTAAAAAAAAAACTAGTTCTATTTTCACATTTCTATTGAACCAAGTTCCGACTTCTATACAGCCTGTAAATTACAGCGCGATGGGAATTGAAATGCAATGATATATACAGGGTGTCCCAAAACTCAACGTCAAGCCGAAACGGGGTGACAGGATTGATCATAACCATCACGAGAAAAATCTGAAAAAAAATCTATCCCATGCAGTTTGAAAATTATGGGCATTTTAAGAAAAACCTAGAAATTTGATCAAACTGTACCATTTTTCGGTTATTGTGGTTATTATTTTTTATTTTTGTTCATTTGAACTTTAGAAACGTAATCCTAAATAACATTTCTAGAATCCCAATAAAAAATAATGACACAATTGCCTTAAGTTCCCGAGAATTGAGACTATTTGTTAAACTACGAATTTAAAATTTTCAAGATTCGTCGACTTTGACAGGCCCTCCTATAAAAAAAATGTACTAGAGTGCCTTGGCAAGTAGCATTAAAAGTTGGCGCATTTAATCAGAATTCTAAAATGGTACAATACTTGTTAGTTCCATACAATAGAAAAGAGTAAAAAAATTAAAACCTCAAGTAACCCGATTTTTGCTATCAGATTTTACTCAGTTAAAATGTTTTTAATTCGCACAAGCTCTAGGTAGGTTCTTAATTTTAAGGCAAAATGATGAGAGAGATGGATAATGGGTATGTTTGCCATGAGTGAGCGAGACAGATAGTGACGCCACGCATTGAGACGGAGATGCGTCGTTTAAACGAGTGCGAATGAAACAGATAGATGCTATGGCATCTATCTGTTTCATTCGCACTAGTTTCAGCCAAGCAAATGGCTACGCTACCAGTCCGACACCAACCAGTTAGTACGTTTCGCTCATTCGTCTACTGCGCACGTTCGTATTCGCTTGTGTTGATTTAGTACTGACAACTTTGGCTTCTCTTTTTGGACTTGAATCTTTGTGAATTGGACTTGTTGATAACATACCGGCAACTTTGGCTTCTCTCTGGACTTTTGTGTTGGCATCCTTTTTATCTACCATGCCTACGCGCTACACTTCACAAGAATATGCGAACATGCACCTCATTTATGGGGAATGCAGATGCAACGCAAGTGCTGCCGCTAGACTTTATCGTGAAAGATATCCAAATTTAGAGCGCTACCCGGATCACCGCGTGTTTGTTAATGTGCACCGTTCACTCACAGAGGGCGGCCATTTCCCGAATCAAATACAGGCTGGAGGTAGACCTGTGTTTCCTTTCCAGGAAGAAGTATTGCAAGAGGTCGCACGTGACCGAAGTATTTCCGTACGTGGAATTGAAGAAAGAACGGGAATACCGAAAAGCACTGCTCATCGTATTTTACAAAGAGCCGAAATGCATCCGTTTCACGTACAACGAGTTCAAAGTCTTCTACCTCGAGATTATCAGGAAAGGATTTCTTTTTGTAGAACAATGCTACAGAGGCATAATGAGAATCCCCAATTCATCCAAAAAATTCTCTGGTCAGATGAATCGACATTTAAAAAAGATGGTTACATGAACTTGCACAATTATCACGAGTGGCATGTGGAGAATCCACATTTAATGCGAGAAGATAGATCCCAGTATCGTTTTAAAGTAAACCTGTGGACCGGAATTTTAAACGGTAAAATTATTGGGCCTATTGAACTGCCTGAGAACTTGAATGGAACTAATTACCTACATTTTTTAAGAGAAGATTTACCAACCCTGTTAGAGAACGTACCACTAGCAGATCTTCGCGACATGTGGTTTCAACAAGACTGCCCAGCTCATTTCGCAGTGCAAGTAAGAGATTTCCTTGACCAGGAATATCCGGGAAGGTGGATTGGACGTACGGGCACTATCTCGTGGCCCGCCCGTTCACCAGATTTAAATCCCCTGGATTTTTTCTATTGGGGAGTTCTCAAAGAAAAAGTTTACTCAAAGCCCATTGAGAACGTAGCCGACCTGCGTGAACGCATTTCTCAAGCAGCTGAGGCGATCAACTCTCGAAGATATGCCCGACTAATAAGTAGATCATTATTAAGAAGATGTAGGGCTTGTATTGAGGCTGATGGTAAACAATTTGAACATTTATTGTAATAAAAAACGTTATTTCTCTATCATCTGACTTTTATTCCAACAAACCTAATTATTTTACTAATTTTACTAACTTTTTTTCACTTTGGTAAAAGTGGCGTCACTATCTGTCTCGCTCACTCATGGCGAACATACCCATTATCCATCTCTCTCATCATTTTGTCTTAAAATTAAGAACCTACCTAGAGCTTGTGTGAATTAAAAACATTTTAACTGAGTAAAATGAGATAGCAAAAATCGGGTTACTTGAGGTTTTAATTTTTTTACTCTTTTCTATTGTATGGAACTAACAAGTATTGAACCATTTTAGAATTCTGATTAAATGCGCCAACTTTTAATGCCACTTGCCAAGGCACTCTAGTACATTTTTTTTATAGGAGGGCCTGTCAAAGTCGACGAATCTTGAAAATTTTAAATTCGTAGTTTAACAAATAGTCTCAATTCTCGGAAACTTGAGGCAATTGTGTCATTATTTTTTATTGGGATTCTAGAAATGTTATTTAGGATTACGTTTCCAAAGTTCAAATGAACAAAAATAAAAAAGAATAACCACAATAACCGAAAAATGGTACAGTTTGATCAAATTTCTAGGTTTTTCTTAAAATGCCCATAATTTTTAAACTGCATGGGATAGATTTTTTTTCAGATTTTTCTCGTGATGGTTATGATCAATCCTGTCACCCCGTTTCGGCTTGACGTTGAGTTTTGGGACACCCTGTATATTTTTAAATAACTAAAAATATTTCTTTAAAATAACAAAGATTTGGGCAAAATATTTACTATTTTTTCAGTGACGATAGTGAAAATAAAGGCTGAATAGCCGGCCACAGAAAAAAATTACAAAATAGGCGGGAAAGCGGCAATCCGATCTTCATTTTTTTTAGAGTTGTTTCGTGTTTTTGTTTTTATTTTCCTTGTATTCGTAATGAAACGCACAGTGTTTACCTCGGGTTAGAGACTTATTTAGTCCCTTGAGCTATTAGCGCCCGCGCTACGCTTGGGCGCCAAACCTCGTCTCGGGACTAAATAAGTTACTTTCACCCCTAGGATAACAATGTACTATAGCTCTAGAATTCAGTAAGAAAAAAAAAACCAATCAAACAATGGTCACCGACTTGTGAAGCTAAAGTTATTTTACACTTTTTGTGTTTTTTGAAGCCGTTTTTTTTGCAAAAAAGTTTTTATGTCACGCTCTTTCATATAATCATCACCGCCATTTTAGATTTTCATCACGGTCTAGGCGTAGTCCAAGCTGTATCGTACACTGTCTTGAAGGGATAGTGTATTGTTTCCCAGGTTTACAGGGGGCAATTTCCTTGTCCCACTGTGAACTCTGTTATCCAGTTTTGGAGCCAATTGGCAATATTGTTAAGCTGTTTGTAGATTTTGTGATGCGAGCCCAGTGTTCTTGTCGCTTGCTAAAATTGCCGTATCATCTGCGAATGTAGCTGTAGTGACACTCTCCTCTTCTGGCAGGTCAGACGTATATATGGTATACAGCACAGGTCCCAGGACTGATCCTTGTGGCACGCCAGCATCTATTTATTGGAATTTGGAAGTGGAGTCAGCTTCCTTCACCTGAAAGAGTCTATGAACGTCTTGCTGACAGTTAATATCACAGGAGTGTGGTCTGAAGAGCCATCATAGCAAGATTCTGTTTTTATGTAGTGCTTACAGAGTCCTTTCATGATAAAGAAGTCAAGCAAGTCTGGTATTTTTTTCGGGTCTGATGGCCAATAAGTTGGTTCACAGGAGGAACTAACCATCAGATTATATTGCCTACGCAAGCTTTTAATTGACGTCTTCCGGTTGTTGTTAATCTGGAGCTCCAGTTGTTCATTCTTAGCATTCCAGTCCCCGCCTGCAATGAACCTATGACCAAGAGTGGCAATAAACTCTGTGAACATAACATGACTGGGTGAGGTCCATTGCATAAGGCACACAATGCAGGAGTGTTGCGGTCCCGTTTTGGGCAGTCTGACGTCTTATGGGATTGCCCATATTTGACACATCGATATTAATTTTTTGTGTGGCCATACTGTTGGCACCGTTGGCATTGGACCATGGTTTTTCTTTTCTTCGGATCCTCTATGGTGACTGATTATTGATATATACGAGTATATTTGAGGTCTTTAATAGCCTCCCTCCCTGATAATGGGACTAGTAGCAAGGCGCAAAAAGTTGGAGTTTCTTTTCAGGTCCATATCGGGCATTAATTATCCCGCCTGTGACTATGTTCCCTGGTGGCTTATCGTTGTCATCTGTCAAATCAATTGGTAGTCCAGTGAAGCTGTTTGATGTTCTCGTTGTTTCTATATGAGGACTAGTTGAGATTTTCCTTTTTTTTGTTTCTTTACTCTCTGGTACTCTCTGGCATGATGGGGGACATGTTAAGTTACTCGAGGTGGAAGTTGTAACATCTTTATTTGAAGTTTAGTATCTTTTTATTATTTGTAGTATGTTTATTTTTTAAATTTGTTTCCATTTTTCTAAAGAGCCTAACCTTGTGGGGGGGTATTTGGGTCCCCAAGGCTTACGATAGCCTCTTCCAGTCAGTTTCCTGCCTGGGTGAGTGGTTTTACCGCCACTGACTCGGTCGCCATTGTTTCGTTTGTTGTCTAGCAGGGAGCAGCGCGGAAGCCATTTGGCTTAGCCGCCGCCATGCGGCGGCCGGCGCATGCAGGTGAGGTTGACAGTCGGGACGGTTCAGATGTTATATACCGTTTTCCCCTTACCCTCCAAGTTCATAAAGGTCTCGAAACTGTGTTGTCAAGGTCAAAGTCGTTCCTAGGCCTTTATGGTCCTGGAGTGTTGTATTGATGATTTTGATGATTATAATTCTGTAACTACATACGTCTTATGGTCGCGAACAGTATTTTGATTAACAAACAACCTAGCACTGGCCTGCAAATTCCAAATTACGTGAGAAAATTTGAGCTACCGTGGAGCATCAGCCTTAAGTGGTTACTCAAGCGTTGCTTGAAGTATGAACAGCCGTCGAACCCTTAGAACTTCAAACTCCCGGTAAATGAGGTCTGTGGGGAATCTGAAAGGTTTTCTTAGTGCAACCTTGATCAGTGCCCGTTGTGCCCTCTCTAATGTAATAAATGTGGTATTACCAGCCCGACCCTATATGTATACAGAGACAGTACTGCTTATTAGACTGGTAAAGAGTATAGTAAACCATTTGCAGTATATCGATTGGGGTCGGAGTTTTTCCAAGACATGGATCAGTTTTCGCTGTCTGGACTTTGTATGTTAAGTCATAAGTGAGTTGTCTATGGTTATTCCGGCGTTGTTGTGTTCTTGTGAGCAAGTGTGTATTTTTACGGACATAGTTTAGGATGGGCTGGAGGGACTGGTTTTTGAAAACGCTTTATATTTACTTTTACTGACATTTAGTGTCAGTAAATTAGTGTCTAGGGCGTGCGCTATCTGAGACGGGGCCTTGTTCCGCCAAACGGTACAATTATTCCTAGGTAAAATCGTGAAAGACGATGGCAGTGACGTCTACGTAGCAGATCACTTCAGGGCTGAAAAGCGTTGGACGAAAAGAACTGCCTAGTGGAACACCAAACGGGAACTTGCTACCCAGCAAGGTACTTTGGAGATTACCTATTTTGGTTTGGAGTATTAGTACCGCAATGTCAAGTAGCTACAAAACCATTCTAAAGGTATCCTTGTCCCCGCAGCCTCTTAACTTTTTTGTAAGAATCCCCGGAGTCACGGTGTCAAATGCTTTTGGCAAATCAAGAAAACCACCGACACAGCATTTTCCACTTTCTATGTGGTGTGAAACTTGATTAGTCAAAAGTGACACCGCGTCATCCGTATAGACTTTCCTCGTCGAAATCCGAATTGTCTGTCCGAGATTATTTTGTTTTTGTCCAGAAAATTAACTAGTCTTTTATTGACTATTTTCTCCAGAATTTTGGAGATTTTCAATAGGCCTGTAGTTTTCTGGTAAGTCTTTCGGACCGGTTTTTATACATAGGGAGACACTGCAGCAACATTCCAGGCGTCGGGAAAGACACCCTGCTTCTATACCTGCTCAAATTAAATATGTGTCACGTAAGTGTTTTATTTATGCTTTCTCTGCAGTTTTTGATTGGTGGAAATGTTACTTGATCTGGCCCTGGTGCACTATCTATTATCAGGTTGTATAATATGTTGTTGTATATGTTAGATACTTCTTCTTCGTCTGTCGGGTGCAAATAAAATGATTGAGTGTTAAAGCTCGGTGTTATGTGAGAATCTATTAGTGATTGGTGGGTAATTGCTAGTTTGTTAAGGATCTTGGCAGAGTGTTTTTCCCCTACAGAGACGAAATGCTGATTGCAGTTGTCTAGAGATGTAGCTGGAGTTATGCTGGATGCGATTAAATGAATTGATGTGTTTTGAGTGTTGCATTTTTTGGCGTGTACAAACAAAGACAAACAGACAAACACACAGAGATTTTTTTATTGGTGCTCTATTACTGTTTCTAAACCATTCCATTTTTTTTTAATAAATTCAATGTACAGACACAGTTTTTTTACTGTTTTATTATATGTATAGATATAGATATTCATATTTAGAACATTTTTAAATATTTCCTTAATAAACGACGAAAAATATAAAAAACAGTAGCCGACTAGCGCTGTTTCCAGCGCTAGTGGGCTACTGTATTTTATATGTTGCGTCGTTTACGTTGTTTTCGTCGGCTACTGTTTTTGGTCCCAGCTGCCGGTGGTCAGGGCTCTTGGGAGAGGAACCTCCTAAAAATACGAGCCGTGTCAAGAAGTACTGCTTTCTGAATCAAGCCCGTGATCCAACTGCCAAGCGAGAGCCTCCTAAGATGTTGGTCGAGGCTCTTGGCTATTAAGCTATGACTGACACGACTATCGGCACAATGACTCACATCCCACATGTCCACAACCTCGAGAGCCAGATCTAGATATTAGATTTTTTATCTG
This sequence comes from Xestia c-nigrum, assembly GCA_916618015.1. Taxonomy (NCBI): domain Eukaryota; kingdom Metazoa; phylum Arthropoda; class Insecta; order Lepidoptera; family Noctuidae; genus Xestia; species Xestia c-nigrum. The sequence goes on along the minus strand of OU745257.1, from coordinate 20,075,755 downwards.
TCTCTGCCTTCACGACGTTCTCGTCATGCGGGACCGTTATATCAGCAATCATTGTGCGACGCTCCAATATATCTATCACCACAATGTCAGGCCTATCGGCAACAACAGTCCTGTCGGTGGTGATAGGTCGATGCCAATACAACGTGATATTACCATTAACGAGAACTGGGTCGGCACAATTATAGCATGGCACTTCTGGTTCAACAAGCTTGTACTTTAAAGCAAGTTGCTGGTGGATAATCACAACAAGGTTGTGTCTATGCAAGTACTCTCCGTTAGCCAGACTAGAACACCCAGAAATTATGTGTCGGATCGACTCTCCCGGACGGGCCTATACATATGCCTGACATAATTATGTCAACCGTGCCGTCCTTCACAATGTATTTGCGGTAGTTATTCGTCATCATAACTTCGTCAATTATTGCACAAACAAAACCCCGAAGAGGTCACCAAAGCGTAGCCAGGATACAGGGGCTAAGAAGTCTCCATCGGAGCCATATAGGGCCCGGTAAAAGCGTCCTTGAAGCTCCTTGCCTTGCCATTCTTGCCTACGGTCATTTAGTGTCTAATACTTTAGGCTTGCACCAGTTCTCGTTAGCCAGGGAGAGCGGGATGAGGCCCCAATTGTCCACTGAGACCACATCTCGGTGCACCCCCCACGTCGGCTTCCAGGAAATATTCCCTGAGACTGCATACCTCACGGTCGAGCAGGTTCTTAGCATTTAAGCAGCCTCGACCCCCGCACATTACTATTATTATTAAAGTTACAACTTTTTCACAAGTTTAAAAAAAAACAATTAAAGGTATATTTTTAATGTAAGATTTTTACTTTAAACGCCCTCACGACCACCGTTTTGTTCAATCCATCCATCGACACTACATTGAGTTCCACCGAAAAGTCTGATATTTTACCCAAGAAAAAGTCATTTCCAGTATTAGTTAGGCAGTAGTGTTATTCCATGTTAGAGTTATAAAGTTATAATCATTACGGTGGTAGTAAATTGTAGCAAAAAAAAAAACAACAAATTGGCTGGTACAAAAGATTTATTTAAATAAAACAAAAGATAAACACGGTCTACTGCGCACCTACTACGTATTGTCTCTGCATCACCATAAGGTAGACGGGCAGAAAATGCCCAAGGCATTAAGTCCGCCTTTGCACGTACTTGTGCATAAAGTTTTGATTAATAACAAATATTCAACAAAACAAATTGATCATACAATTACAAATTCTATTTATACAGGGCCAGGCTCAGATGAGTAGACCCAGAGGAATTCACCCTATTAGGACTTTTGGATAGGTCCAAATAAAAATGTATAACTTACATGATATTACATACATACATGTAGGCATGACAAAAGAAGTATGTCATCAAAGGCTTTTAGGTTTAGTTATTTCAACCACATCATTTTAGCCATACATAAATCAATGAAATAATAATGTACAGAATAAATGGTGCTGTGATACTTGTAGCACCACCTCCGGTATTGCCGCTGCCTCCAGTATCGGTACTATTTCCGGTACCGTTTCCGTCGCCTCCAATATCGGTGCTATTTCCGGTACCAGTTCCGCCTCCTCCAGTATCGGTACCATTTCCACTGCCTCCAGTATCGGTACCGTTGCCGCCGCTGGTACCGTTTGTAGCTGCAGTCTGTAACGCCATCGCACAGTTTCCTGACACGGTAACACTGTCCCTTTGCACGGTTACGCTGCAACACAAAAAACAAAAAGTACCGACATGAGATGGTGCTAGATTTGTAGTTACAGGATATATTTTTAATGCCACAGTTTGTGTGAGGAAAGCTCCCAAATATATTTAGTACTCACTGGTAACCCAAAATAACACGTAGGTTAAGATAATAAACCTTCAATATTTTAAGGTTTTGTACAAATAAATCAGACTGATCATGATCAACTCAAACGAGACATGAAATTGCTGTTACTGCTAACACACGATCATCCGGTCTGAACGGTCCTGGCAAAACCTCAAACTGAACGAAACTAAACACTGTTGAAATAAGACCTAAGAAGAGTTGTAAAAAAAAAACTATAATAAAGGTCTTACTCTTTGTTCAGTGCGCAGTCGACTCCAGAGGCCACCACTCGCATTGTTTGAGGCACGCCGGCTATAGAAGTCAGATTTACAGTTGTCGATGAAGAATCCAAGTTTAGTATTCCAACAACTGCAGGGTCACTTGTGGTGGGCACTCTAATAGAGGCAAAAAAAGCAATAAATTAAGAAAAAAATCCGCAAGCTAAAGCATGCTCACTTCGATAATGAGAGAGTACAATCCTATGTTTCATCTTTTTGCTTTCGAATCAATGGTAAAACATTATTACATTATTTATGGACTAGGGCTATGGACTCTCCAACTTACAGGACAAAGCTAAAACCACTAGAATAGACCACCGCAATCGCACTGGGTGTCGGAGTGGTCTATAATTTTGAATTTCACAGCTCTAGCAGCAGCCTACAGGGGTCGTCAGTTGATTCAGTCGAATGATGGTTTTCCATAGAGGCCACTGCAGGTTGTGACCTGCAGTCCATCCGTCCGATGCGCAACCGCAAAATATGCGACTACAATCTTACTGCTGGAAACTTACCTTGTAACAACTAAGACGTTACTTGTGAGTGCATATGTTCCCAGCGAGCCCGAAGTCAGTGCCTCAGAATGTTTCAAGGCAACGACATCCTTGTAAAACTGAAATAAGGAACATACGAGTAATTCATACTGGCTCGTAATTTGGCTCACTCAAGGATGCAGAATCGACCTCATACATAGTAGTATCGAGCATTGATTGCCCGCCCTCAATAAGTCAATATGCTTGTTCACTTTATGTTAGACAATTTCGAACCACTTTAGGACCAGGTGATTCACAATGAATGTCGTTTGGCAACTGCAATTCAGGTATAGTATTTGAACCTTTACAACCGGTGATTTTCCATGTCAGACATCTGAATACCCTAAAACTTTTATTATAATAAAGAATGAGCTTAATGTACAGAGAACTGTCTTCTAGCATATAAGATACTTCTTATACGTGCAATTCATATTTCAGTAACCTACCTTGTAATGACTCTTAGATGCCGCTTTCTGAGCGGCCACGTTGACGGTCCTGTAGTTACTAGCAACAGGCAGCCAGGTAGAACTGGCGAAGGAGACACCGGCATTTGTGGTCCCGTCCCAGTGGAAGGGCGTGCGCGCAGGGTCGCGGCTTTCCTTCCAGTAGTTGATAGTAGTAGTAGTAGTAGGACAGAGGGCGCCACAGCGCTTATGTCAATATCGGCTCCGTATTTAATACCAATTTAAATTTAAATTTACGAAGTATTCGAAGTGAAATCCATGAAAAACAGCATCCTTCAGAAGCAACTCAGCGGCTGAGAAGAAAATATTCCCAGGAAATCCCCAAACAGCGGGAAAAAACAAAGAACATCAGTTACCAACAAAAGTGCAATTATTTTGAAAAATCCTGTGATCAGTGCAATTATGAGTGTAGTGTTACAGCTAAAAGTGCTTTAGCCATATACAGAAATACCCGAAGTCACCCTAAAGGTACAGAATAAACTTTGTGAAACTCGTATAACCTAAAAATTTGCGCAATCATCATTTCAAACAAGATTTAAGTCGTTGAGAGACAGTACCGCCATCTATTGCCAAGTAGCGACACTAAACAACGCCATCTATCTTCGCACGATTGTACCAACGGAGAAGCGCCATCTAGTAGCAAGCAGCTGCACTAAGCATAAAGCGCCATCTAGCGTCGAATAGCTATACCACTTTCAAATCAATAACAATCCCAACCTTGCACACCGATCACTATGGATGAAGTAATGAAAATTTTGCAAGACTTAAAAAACGAAATCGCCGAACAAAAACAAGAAATAAAATCGAATGGTAAAAACATTGTCAACGAAATAAACGAAAACATGAATTACAAATTTCAGCAACTTTATCTTGAAAACGAAGAAATAAAATCTAAACTAGAAAGCCAAAACTCTCGTTTAGATTTCATAGAAAAAGAAATGAGGAAGAAAAATATAATTGTGTTCGGAGTTGAAGAAACTGAAAGAAACTATTTTGATCTTCAGGAAAAAATCTTGGGAATTATGTCTAATAATCTGGAAATCAGCTGTATACCAAATGACATAGAGGCAGTCCAAAGAAGAGGAAAAAAAGTGGAAGGCAAAGTACGTCCCGTAGTGTTAACTTTCACTACGCTGGGTATGAAAATTATGGCCTTAAAAAACAAGAAAAAGCTAGAAAGCTCTGCTTACTATATAAAACAAGATTATCCTAAACATATTTTGGAAAAGAGAGCCGCACTGATGGACCAGGCAATTTCCGAAAAAGAAAAGGGAAATAAAGTCATCCTTAAGTATGATAAATTAATTATTTTAGAAAATAAAACCCCCAAAACTAAACCTATTAACGAAACTGGTTCCTCAGAAAAAGCCAACACACGTGGAGAAAAGAGGTCACATACGTACTCACCTACGAAAGACGACAGAAAACACCAGAACTACAAAAGGAACAAAACGCAAACAATACTACCTTACGTAAAACATTCAGCAGCGCGTCCAGCACCAATACCAGTAACAAGTGACTCTAACATCGAAATATAGCAACTAGAAAGTGGCCCCCCTCTCGTCCCCTATACACTCCCAATACGGCTGGTCACCGCGGGAGAGTCAGACCAAAACCCTCCAAAGAAACAAATAGCACTAAGAAAAAATAAAATAAATATCTGCACTTTGAATGTTAAGTCATTAAGCTCACCTTACAAACTACTCGAATTGAAGACTGCCCTTCGTAACATAAATCACGATATAGTCGGACTCTGTGAAGTCCGACGCCAAGGAGAAAATATAATAGAAGACGAAGACTATATTATGTACCATATAGGGCAAACTAAAGGTCAATATGGCGTCGGTTTCTTGATTAAAAAAACATATAAAGAAAATATAATAAACTTTACTGGCATATCGGAGAGAGTCTGCTTCATGGAAATAAAACTAGAAAACTTACATTTCGCAATTATTCAAGCATACGCGCCAACCGAGTGCTCCCCACAAGTCGACATAGAGTTTTTCTACGAAAACCTTGAAAAGGCCCATGAAATGATCTCTACACAATACATTATAACTATGGGCGACTTTAATGCACAAATTGGGAAACCAAAAACTTACGAGCACAAAGTAATGGGTAAATACGGTTATGGTAAAAGAAGCCAGAGAGGTGAAAAATTCATCCAGTATGTTCAGCAACACAATCTAAAAATATTAAATACTATGTTTAAAGCAAAAGAAGAGAACAGATGGACATGGATTTCTCCAGATAAGAAGACAAGAAATGAAATTGATTTTATAACAACTACCAAACCGAATTTATTTTCTAAATTCGAGGTGATAAATTCCTTATCCTTTGGAACAGATCACAGACTTCTCAGAGCGACTCTTATTATGTCACCAATAAAAAAGAGTAGACGCAACTTCACCGGGTGCCCAAACACACTTAAAAGTGTGGAAAATCGCGAATTATTCATAAAAAGTCTAAGCGAACACATACCAAAATTGCTAGAGACACATGAAAACCATACAGCTAAAGACTACTACCAGTTAATTGAATCGGCTTTAAAAACCAGCCTGAAAGACAAATCAAGTTCCAAGAAGTCAACTATTTTAACAAAAAAGGCAATAGAATTAATGAAGAAAAGAGGCGCCCTACAAAACAAACCCCATCTAAGCAAAAAAGACAGAGAAGATCTAAAAATCCTATATAAACAAACAAACAAAGAAATAAAACAATGCTATGAAACACACAGAATGGACACTTTAAGGAAACATATAGAAAACACAAGATCAGCTAAAAAGGCATTCAAAGAACTAGACAGAACAAAAACATGGATTCCATCTCTCCAACATGGTTCAACAAATAGTAAATCACGTACTGAAATTATAAATATAGCTACAGATTTCTACGCAAGCTTATATAGTGAGCCACACCCTACACAGACTAAAGAGATGTCAAACCAACCCAAGAATACGTCGACTGTAGAAATGTTTAGTGAATCTGAAATCTTCAAACAAATACTGAAATTAAAATCTGACAAAAGCCCGGGACCAGACGGTATTACGAACGAATGCATTAAACACGCCAGAGGTCATCTAGTAGCACCTCTTACATTATTATTTAACAAGATCCTAGATGAGGAAGTGGTGCCCGAGCAGTGGACTAGATCAGAAATTATTTTATTGTACAAAAAAGGTGACCCAGCAGACATAGGTAATTACCGTCCGATAAGTCTTATGTCTGGCTTTTACAAGTTATTCTCATCATGCCTACTCGACAGAATATCTTCGGAATTAGAAGCATTTCAACCTATGGAACAGGCAGGTTTCAGAAAAGGGTTCAGCACTTCAGATCATATACACGTATTAGATCAAGTAATCGAGAAATACCTGGAATATCGAAAGCCGCTCTACATAGCTTTTGTTGATTATAAAAAAGCCTTCGACTCCATCTCGCATCGCAGTATATGGGAAGCATTAAATAACCAATCGGTCAACAATAAATATATAAATATTATAAAAAATATTTACTCTCAAAGCTCAAGTCGAGTTAAGCTGGATAGAGCCGGGCCTGCCATCAGTATCAACAGAGGAGTCAGGCAAGGTGACCCAATCTCACCGAAATTATTCATAGCTGTCTTACAGAATATAATGGCAGACCTGCCATGGTCGAAGAGGGGCATTAATATAAATGGAAAACATTTGAGCCATTTGCGTTTCGCTGATGACATTGTTCTGATGTCGGAAAATCCGTTGGAACTCAACACTATGGTCACAGAATTACAAGCAGCGAGTGAATATGTGGGTTTAGAGATGAACCTTAGCAAAACAAAGGTCATGACCAACAGCGAGATGACTCCTATCTATGTCAACGACATGCCGCTCGAATACGTCCAAGAGTACGTATACCTAGGTAAACAAATCTCCTTCAGAAAAAATAGGAATACGGAAGAAATAGATCGAAGGGCAGCTATTACTTGGAAAAAATATTGGGCTCACAAAGAGATATTTAAATCAACCCTCCCGATCAGAGCAAAAAAGACCATATTGGACTCAGCAATTTTACCTTGTCTCACTTATGGTTGCCAGACTTGGATATACGACAACAAGGCGAGAAACAAGATCCAAACCACACAGAGATCTATGGAGAGAAGTTGTTTAAGTATCAAACTAAGCGACAAAATACGAAACACAGAAATTCGCAATAGAACTAAAGTGACAGATGCTCTCAAATTTTCTCAAAGCCAAAAATGGAGGTGGGCCGGGCACGTTGCAAGGTACTCCGATGATCGATGGACAATCAGGGCAACTAAATGGAAAGGTCCACAGGGCACCAGAACTAGAGGCCGGCCCAGCGCCCGTTGGCAGGACGAGATTATAGCGAATGCCGGACGAGACTGGATAGCCACCGCTTCCGATAGAGAAAAGTGGAATTCTTTGGAGGAGGCTTTTACCCGAAGGGGGTCCACACATTAATTCTATTTTATAATTGATTATCAGGTTTACATATTATTATTGCTATCTTTGTTACATATATTTGAACTTACAACTTTTATTACATGAAATTCATCAATCTAAAGTAATCTTAAATCGATTTATTTTAATGAATATTTGTTTTCTAATTTTATGAAATTTTATGTTTTATTTTCTGCGATTTTATAATTAATGTTGTTTTTTAAATTTATTTCATTTGACTATTGTAAATATTTATTGTTCCTTTTTGTTTGCTAATCGTGATCACATACTCGTATCATAATTACGCATATTTGGAATCTGTAATTTTATCATTTGAAATTCAATAATCTAAAGTAATTTGAAAACGATATAATATTTGAAATGCATGTTTTTATTTTAATGTATATAGGTCGATTTTATAATTTAGGTTGTTTTTAATTTCACTATATTTGACCATTGTATATATTTATTGTTATTTTCTGATTATTAATTGTGATCACATATCATATTTACTTTAAATTATTATATCAATTTATAATTTTATTTTATTATATTACATGAAATTCAATAATCTTAAGTAATTTTAAATCGATTTATTGTAATGAATTTTTCTAGTCTATTGTAATTTATTAGTTGATTGCTATTATTTGAGTGTAATCTGATTAGTGTTTGATTGTGTGGAATGAATAAAGCTTTATTATTATTATTTTTATTATTATAGTTGATAGGATCTTCGGTGTTGCACGCCTCGGGGTCTTTAGTGTCGACCCAGCTAACGTAGCCATCTGTCATACCGAGCTCTTCGCCCTGAAATGAGGAGTTTCATTTTGTAATGTTAACGCGGTGCAAAAGTACGGGGTTGTAGGTACACACCTACGACACTTCTTTAAACATGTCTGAAGTGATCAGAGAATTGGTGTGGAAGAGGTCCTACGAAGGGATGCTTTTTATTAAACCAGTCCGCTGCTTGCGATATGGTGCAACACTTCCCTGGACGAACCATTTCCGAAGAACAGAGTGAAAACATAAGGCATGGTGGTTCACTTACCTGATAGGTGATGGTGACTCCAGGGAGGATGAGAGCCAACATGTTCATCGCGTCCACTCTGTCCACGCCGTGCCTCGAGGCCATGCGGTTGTTGTCGTGATTACCATTCTATAACAGACAGTAAATACTGAAATGGTCTGAAAGTGCCATCCTGATCCCCACCTTAAGCAGTCAGATTGAATGTTGTTTTTAATCTGATTCGCGACCGTAAAATATTGAACCAAGATCATGAGAAGCCAAGCTATAAGCTATCTTAATCCGCGAAGGAAGCCTCTAAACTAGGTTGCTTATGGTTTCCATGTATAATACCCTAGACTAATTATTTAGAAAGTTATTTAGCTAATCTGGCTTCTAAATACTGTGTTAGCGGATCTGTGGATGATTTTTAAGAGATTATTAATTCAGAACTTACCACCCAATTAGCAGTTTTATTAGCAGGCATAGCTGTCATCCACTCATCTACTATATCCTTCATATTAATTGCAGTGGACGTGTTACTGAGCCCTCGAAGAAATATAAAATTGAAAGGCATGGAACCGTCACGAGTTCCATCTCCATAGTAACGCATCACCAGATCCAAATCTGAATAAGCTTCCGACATCATGATCTTGGACTCGTTCTGTATCTCTGTGAATTCTTCGAGTACTCCCCTCCAGTCGTATACGACCTCGTACGTTTCATTTTGATCCCTAGAGTAGATGTGCTTTAGGTAGTCGTAGCTGGTTTCGTCGGTTGTAGTGTCTGAAACCATGATCAATGAATGAAGGATTAAAATTGAATCCTATGTAATCTCGCGGGTTGACGAGACAAAGCGCACCTTCGTGAGAAGTGGAAGGAATGGAGCAGGCCTTTTATATTTATTTATTAAAGAAAATTTTACAAAAGTCTTCATTTATGACAATGCACCACAAAACCGTTCGACGCACTATGAGAAATTAAGTAAAAAAAGTCGTATCTTCACAAATCGTTTATTTTCGCGATTTTATCGTATAAAACACCCAATATAAGACTAAAAGTATCATGGTGTTTTCAACCGACTTCCAAAAAGAGGAGGTTATCAATTCGTCTGTATTTTTTTTTTTTTGTGTTTGTTACCTCAGAACTTTCGACTGGGTGAACCGATTTTGTGCTTCTCGATTGGTCCCATTTTAATTTGTTGAAGATCTGATGCTGAACTTCCGAGATATACAAAGGAACTCTTCCAAAATAGACGGCAAATCTGCAGTAATTGCTGCAATCGCTTGTAGGTTCATTGTTCATACTACATCATGACGTAACATTATGCCTGTATGCTCTGAGGGGGTACCCAGATGTGTACAATACTCCCAGATTTCGACAATGTTTGTTGCCTCTGAACTTTCGACTGGATAAACCGATTTTGATGATGATTTTTTTATTTGAAAGCTGGTGCTTTCCGTGTGGTTCCATTTCAATTTGGTTAAGATCTGACGCTGATCTTCGGAGATATAAATGGAACTCTTCAAAAATACACAGCAAAGCTGCAGTAATTGCTGCAATCGCTTGGTTGTTTATTGTTCAGGTTCAGGTAACATAGTGACGTAACATCACGCCTGTATGCTCTGAGGGAGCACGCAGAAGTGTACAATACACCCAGATTTTGACAGTTAGATATGTTAAGTTCCATTTAATGGGATCCTGGAGAAATAGAGGGAATTCCTTAAATTTTATAGGCACACCAGAAGCGATTTGGTAGTTTTAGGAAGAGTACACTCTTGGAGTGATCCCATTTCAATTTGGTAAAGATCTGATGAAGAACTTCGGAAGATAGGCGACGGGAACTCCTCAATAAATGATAGCAAATGTACTGGGATCGCTGAAATCTCTTATCTGTCTATTGTTCATAAAAGAAAATCACGCCGGTACGCTGTGAAGGGGTAAGTACATGTGAACCACAAAAAAAGGAAAAATAAAAACTTTTTTACAAAAAATAAAAGCGACTTCAGAGAAAACAAAAAAGTGAAAAATAACTTTAGCTTAGCTTCAGAAGTCGGTGACAAAAAAACTAAATCAATCAAACAAAGGTCACCGACTTCTGAAGCTAAAGTAATTTTTCACTTTTTTGTTTTCTCTGAAGTCGGTTTTATTTTTTGTAAAAAAGTTTTTATTTGTGTCCGACTAAACGTTTGTCGCAAAAACGATGGTGAAAAGATTCCGCTTACTCCGACCACATACATAGGTTAGGTTAGGTTAAAACTGTGAGCAACTACTACTAGCAGCTACCTCAAAATTGGTCGCAGTAAGAAATTCGTATCCACTGACCCCGAGTTCACGACTTTGTCCAGGAGTGTCTGTGAAGCCCAACCGAATCGGTCTGACGTCATTGCTTAACTATAGTGTCTACTTCGCTAACTGATGAAGGTATATCTAAAAAGAAATGTAACCTGGTATTTAACCAATAATGAGTTTCTACATCATGTTAATGCATTCCAAGTTTATTTTGAAAAACTCACTACACTTTTTCACTACTTAAAGGAGACATCTAAATGCATGCCTTAAAAATATGGCGCGTTGGATTATTAACTCTTGATACTTATCCTAGCCTTGAATAATGAATTGTGCACACTTGTTTAATTAGCATTATTATACAGACTTCTTTTTAATTCTAGTATTCGCCCCTAAAAATCTAGGTGCATTGCCTTCTAAATTACTAAGTCTGCCACAACTAACGAGCGTCTGATTGATACTATATCTTAGCTACTTATATACTTAGTTACCTTTTATGTAAGCCAGTCTAAATACAACTCAGCATGGTGGTTATTTTTAGCATCCTACATTTGTAACAAGCATTCAAACAGTAAACTTCTAAAATATAAATATAATTATGACATCAAAAAATATATTCTAAAAGCTTCTAATTTTTTAACACAGTACGTTAAAATGTAACTCATTTGTTAATTGATCGTCAAAATTTAGCTTAAATAATTATTAAATAGTAAATTAAGGCCACCAATTGTACATGGAAAGTTAGGGAGACAAAAATAAATAATACCACTAAAGGTGGGTACTGACCAACGTTACGAGGTGTAATGTAACGTGTTACACAGCGAGCATTTGTGCAGTCAGTACGTAGAAACAAGGCGCTCGCAGCGAGCAACGAGCCGCTCGTTGCTCGCTGCGAGTGCTCCACCCGGCTGTCGGTTTTTTGGCGAACCCTTTGTGTGTTACGCGGTTCAGTCAGTATGCTCTTGCAAGTAGTCACGAGCGCACGCGCGTCGCGAATCATCAAACGTCGTTCATCTATATTTTAAAAAATGGAGTGGGACAAAGAAAAAACTTTGTTTTTTATAGAAAAATACAGAGATGAGGAAGTGTTGTGGAATGTAGCTCATCCAGAGCATTATAACAAACTCAAGAAAGAAGACGCTTGGAATAGATTGGCTTTGTTACTCGACAGTGAAAGAGAAACATGTAAAAAAAAAATGACCAGTTTACTGGCATCATTGAGGAGGGAGAAACAAAAAATTAAACAATCAACTAGTACAGGACAAGGTACGTAATTATTTATTAAGTTTTTAAGTACATAGGCCCACAAGTGACAGATACAATTATTATAAAAAATAAATACAATTATTTTGCTAGCATAGATAACGATATTCACGAAATATACTACTTTGGGTCGACGTTTGTTAATTGCAACTTTAATTTCAGGTGCAGATAAAGTGTACCATAGTAGTTGGTTTGCATACAAAGCCATGATATTTCTACTTGATAGAAATACACCTCGTGCTACAACAGATACTGTAAGTCCATTTTAAGCATAATTATTTTGCCAGCTTACAGACCCTTGCTGAATGCAGTATTCAGCAACTTCATCACGAACATTGTGAGCAGATCTTGTAGCCCTTCGCGGTCTTATTTGCAAGGGTAACATACTAGTCATATCATTGTTACCTTCTCTCCAGTTTCCTAATCTGACTTGGCCGTTCGATTCTTCGTCAAAGCTACCTGCAGGGGTATATACCTGAGCATTATTACCTTTTCTTAAAAAATTGTGAAGGCATGTTATTGCTGTTACGACAGATGTCGCGGTTTTCGGTTCTAACAACATAGGTTTCCGCAAAACTCTAAACACTGCAGACAATATGCCGAACACATTTTCCACCACTCTACGAGCTCTGCAAAGTCGGTAGTTATATATTCTTTCTTTAGAACCACGTTCATGATATCCTGCATACTTTCATCATATTTCCGGAAAGAGCAAAAGCTTCATCGGCAACAAAGTAAAATGGAATTTCTTCTGTTCTTGCTGGCAACGCAGTGGGTTGAGGGATGTTTAATGCATTATTTTTTAGTTTTTCGTTTAATTCACAGTTATTGAAAACCCCTCCATCAGATATTCTTCCTTGACATCCAATGTTTACATACAAAAAGTTATATTTCGCGTCAACAACTGCCAGTAATACGATGCTAAAGAAACCCTTGTAATTATAAAATTCACTTCCACTGTTGATCGGTGACTGCAGTAAAATATGTTTACCGTCGATTGCGCCTAAGCAATGTGGAAAATTCCACAAAGTATCATAGTCATTTGCTACAACCAGCCATTGCTCTGGTGTTTCTGGCATCTGAAATAATGATTTATATTTATTTTCAGCTACGTGAAGGTGAAGGTGCTTCAGAACAACCGCTTGGTGATTGCCCTCCGCCTGCCAATGAAAGCGACAATGATTGCCCTCCGTCTGCCAAAAAAAGGAAGAAAGCAGTCGTCCCAAGCCCAGAGGAAATAATGGCATCTACTTACAATATTTTAAAAAAGAAAACCGAGCAAACGGAATCAACTTCGCACAAAATTGACGAATGTGAAGCCTATGGTATTTTTTTGGCAAATAAACTAAGATTGTATTCAAAAACAACAAAAATGCATGTACAACATTATATATCTAATATATTGTTTAGTGCTGATCGCGGAGAATATGACTATGTTGGCATGAATACGAACAATTATTATTCACAAGGATACTCTACACGAACAATTTCAAGAGCCTCACCGCGATGCCACAACAAAGCCAACCGATGCCACAGCAAAGCCCTGAAACACCTGCATCAAATACGTCCCATCAAAGTGACTATGGGTCACCAGCTATGAGTGAACGATTTTTATCAGAATTTGGTGATTTAATTGATTAAATAATTTGATATGTAATGACTGCTTTTCTGAATTAATTAAAACACTACATACCTTTATATATTCTTTTAATGCTCCAATAAGGGCTTCGCTGACCTCTTTTACTATAAATCCTATTCGTTGCTTTGATATCTTGAAAAGATATTGCATACTAGTATAGGAATCTCCTGTTGCATAAAAACGAAGCGTTAGTGCTAATCGTTCGGTGACACTGATTGCTTTTCTATAATTTGTATCCTTTTTATGTACACTTGGTCCAATTAAATTCACGAGTTCTTCAAACTCGATCGGAGACATACGTACAAAGTTTTTATACTGTCCAGTAATCATTTGGTTTTTTAAAATTGCTATCAATGACAAACCACCACATACGCCTCTGTTTTTAAATAAGTTTGATGTCCAGTAACGTTTTTTCTTCTTCTTAATTTGGATAAAACAATAATTAAGTAGAATCAAAGATACCAACGCGGCCTCGCTGTCGGCCATCTTGAGTGAACTGGCGGCGAATATGGAGCACAGAGTTTTGACGAGCATGTTACGCCGATTTTAGAACACAGCGTAACGTGCTCGATGCGTACACGCTCGATGCGAATGTTACATTACACCTCGTAACGTTGGTCAGTACCCACCTTAATAAACGGGTCATCGGTAAGCGCTCGCGGAGGTGTGTTAAAAGTCTCGAGTGCGTTGTTCGTCACTGGTGATATTGGTGGTCAAAAATTAAATGTAATAAAGCGTAATCGATATAGCCCCGCTACGCGAGGCTCCTATTTGTGTCTGCAGGGTTTGAACTAACCTAACATAACCTAACGTCAGGTTTGCCCCAAGTCCCGATTATGGGGGCAGAGATACTTTCGTCGCATGCATTTCACAATATAACGGTTTCACTTCGATAGGTAGGATTCTACCGAAAAAAATAATGCGTTAAATTGTAAGCAGTATATTTGTTTGACAATCTTTCCAAAGTTTACAATCTCGCTAGATAGATTACCATCTAACGGGTTTTACAATTTTACGTTAACATAATATGAATAAGTAGGACAGGTTAAGATATTGTTGATCTTACTTGACTCTTTCTATGGAAATATTTAGTTGGCGTTGTGAAAAGGGCGAATTCGTATATTAGAGGCCATCTCATTTTCCCGTTGCGTGGTTTTGACATGAGAAGTCTGATCACGTGACCAATAAAAATCTGTGGCTTGACTTATCTCTTATATTAACGTGTTGCTTGTTGCCAGTAAAGGGGCTAAAGCAGAATAGTAAGGGTCTGAAGTCTCCTACAAATTTAGCAAACGTGGCGATCACAATCCCATGATGATGCCCTGTTGTAGGACAATATTAGACTGGCTGGGAATGGTATTATAATTAAAATATCGCTGGACATTAACACACAGCGCCACCTAGTGCCACACTAAGCAAAGCTTGTGTCGTGGACACTAGATAGTTGATATACTACATATATACTTTTAATTAGGGCTGGACAGAGTCCACATCAGCTTCCCAGCAAACGCTTATGTGGTGTTAACTTACTCGAGAGTGGTTCATCGGGGTATGTCCCGTCAGCATTGGGTGCCACTTCATACAGCACGTTGATTGCGTCTACTCGGAAACCGGACACTCCCTTTCTTAACCAGAAACGGAGCACCTCCTGAAAGATATGGCGGTTTGTTATACCTTCGAAGTTTATCTTCAGTGATCGGAATAGGTAGAGCTATTTACGTTCATGGACCGCAAACATTTGTTTAAATAAGTGAATTATTGTTGAAGCGTATTGATTATTTTAATTAAAATTTTATTGTAAATAAAAATTGTTTTATTTTATAATGTTTTGATTTTCTGAGGAACAAATAATTTGTATGGTAATATGTTATTGTACCTACCTACAACTTCAGAATAAAAATGTTTAAATGATCTTGAATAAGAAATTGTTACATAAAAAAAAACATTTTTCTGCTTTAATGAATCAAGTTCAATCTATTTATTATACTATCCTTAATCCCGTCCTTCTTATATTTCCCGTCAGAAAGGAAGTGTAATCTTTCATTAGTCCCGAGAATAGTTTCTTTTATGATTTTACTACCTACTTAAAAACCAAATCCAGGGACCTGGGGAATATTCATATTATTATAACCTATATTATGGCAAGTACATAAAACAGCTCTAGGTACCTATTCCGATGTAGCGGAGATGAGAATGTTGAGGTGGATGTGTGGAGTGACAAGAATGGATAAAGTAAGAAATTAATATATTAGAGGAAGTTTGAGTGGCACCTGTTACTGAAAAATTGAAAGGAAGTCGTTTGGCTTGGTATGGACATGTAATGAGGAGGGATGAAACGCATGTGACTAAAAGAGTGATGGACATAAGTATTGATGGATGGAGAGGGAGAGGAAGGCCAAAGAAAAGATGGATGGATTGTGTAAAGACTGATATGAAAGAGAAAGGAGTAAATGATGCCGTGACGTCTGACAGGGGAGAATGGAAAAAGAATACGTGTTGCGCCGACAACAAATAAAATGGGACAAGGGCAAGAAGATGATGAGGTACCTATTCCGATCTATGGTTATCATGCAGAACAGCTCCAGCAGAGCGCCTAAAAGTTAAGGGATTAGGTTAAATAACAGGGTATTTATTGGCAGGTAGTTTAGATAGATGTGCAAACGTACTTTCATTTCGTTGCGAAGATTTTCGTCGCGATAGTTGATGTCGGGCTGTTGAATGACGAACTGATGCAAGTAATACTGATCTCGCACTGAGTTGTATTCCCAGGCACTGTTGCGGAATACGCTGATCTGAAGAAAAATACAAAAAAATTAGCTGGGTAGGTAGGTATAGTAGACGAGACTGAAGGCAGGCAAAGTTACTACAAAATCGAAAAACTAATGATAATTAAATAAGAGAGACGAAACTACATTTGCGAATGGGGCTACCTACAATCTATTCCATTTCCGTGTAAAATTCCGATTCCCGCGTAAAAACAGTTCTAAGTTCGTAGTTTTTGTGGACTAATTGAAATAAATAATTTGATTTTAATAAAAAAAAAACTCGTGTGTATAAAAAAATGTTATTTTATAAATGACTAGCTGTTGCCCGCGACTTCGTTCGCGTGAAAATATTGATGGATCATGAGTGAGACTGCATCGTTGGTCAAGTTGTCGCAAGCGCTACTGAGGATGAGGTCCTTGGTTCGATTTGCGGGACGGGCAGTGTTATTGTATTATTTGTGCCCAGTTGATGGGATTAAGCTAAATGTGCGAAATATACTTCTACCTAACAGTGGCGCAGGGTGAAAATAGTGTCAGGGGAAGTCGAAGAAAAAAAAGGAAAACTGTTTTTTTTGCTTCTGTTAACTGTTTTCCCCGTGTTAATTTTGACCTCATTTTCACTATCAGCGACACCAAAAACCACGAAAACGACACCCATAATTGAAAAACCAAAAACTTTCGTCGGAGCCATTTTCGATTTTTATTTTGACTTCATCTTCATTCATCAAAAGTAAGATCAGTAATGCAGAAGAGAAAAAAAAACAGAAATCTACAAAATAAAAAAATCTAGTAGGTATCAAATACGATATCGACAATTACTCATTCTATCTCGTTCTACTATACATACTTTCTTTTTCTGCTCCTGCCGTAAGTCCATAATCTTCGGCTTACCTAGGTCCCTACAAAACGGTAAGTACTGCCAGCCGCGAAGTCACGTGTGCTATTAACTTGTGTACGGCCTATACTATTAACCTGCACTGCTGCAAAAGGTCTCTCCTGCTGCTGTTATTGGCGAACGAATGAACAACTACAATGCAAAACTTCATCCTCTTTACACTTTTTGTGGGTTGAAATAAAAAAAAACTAACGACTTACTAACTTAAATACTATTTGGTGACTCAAAAAATAAAAACTTTAATTAAAAACAAATTGTTGTTCTTTTTTCACCCCTCAAGGGTTGAAATTCTAATAAAGCCGTTGCGTTAGCTTCCAATCATAAGCCCAGATAACAAATTTTGTACTTTTTACGTCGAAAATTAAGGATTTTTCACACACAATTTCATCCCCTTTATAAGCCTTCGGGGTGGAGTTATCAAAAACGCTGAAACACGAATAAATTAATTTTCAATCGTCAGCCTAAACACAAAATTAGAAGATCCTAACTTTAAAACTGACGGACTTTCATATAAGCTTCCATCCCCTATTTTATCCCCTTGGGGGTAGAATTGATCAAAATCCTTTCTTAGTGGATGCCTACGTCATAACATCTACCTGCATGCCAAATTTCAGCCCGATCCGTCCAGTGGTTTGGGCTGTGCGTTGATAGATCACTATGTCAGTCAGTCAGTCAGTCACCTTTGAATTATATATATTTAGATTTTAGTGTCACAGACAATAAATGACATGACTTACCCAGTTACTAGGTGGGCCTGAGACGCCATTGGAGTCTACTTTGCCGTTGGCCCAGATGTAATAGTTCGTATAATTCCCTTTACTATTTACTGAATCCAGGAACCACTGACTCTCGGTACTCGTATGGTTGGGCACGTAGTCCAACACCACACGAACGCCTGTACATCAAGGAACAAAATCTTCATCTCTCATAGCCGGGGTTCCGTTGACTTATTCTATCATGCTAGTGCAACATAACATAATGCCTGTCATCCCCGTAGTGCTAGGCAGAGAAGGACACCCACATTTCGCAAGATATGTTCATCATCATCATCATGGGGTTTAGGTTTCCGCACTTAGTCCTTGAAGTGGACCATTGTGCGTGAGCCATGGTGGCCGATTACTCCAACCAGCCCACCTCCCTCCAGAAGCAGATTAAACTTCCCGGTCTCCTCAGGATATCTGCAAGTGATCCTGGCGTTCCCAGGGTCTCCTCGCGAATCTTGGTAACGCCTGTGCACTCCAGGAGAACATGCGCTACTGTCTCCTCCGCCTCCATGCACGCTCTGCACAGGGGGCTGTCGGTGATACCTAGGGTGTGGAAGTGTTTGTTCAGCGAGCAGTGACCAGTGATGGTCCCTGCCACCAGACGCAGGCTATCTCTGTCCAGGTGTAAGAGGCGCCTGGTCAGCTTTGGATCCAAGGATGGCATAGCTTCCTTGGATTGCCTACAGCCTGGTGCCAAGGCCCACCATTTCTCTGCTTGTAATCGGGTGTGATCCTTTAACCAGTTCCTCAGCTGCTTGAAGGGAATGGGCACAATGGGTTCGGGTCCGTAGGGTTTTGTGCTGGATCCTCTTCTGGCAAGTTCATCAGCCGCATCATTGCCGAGTGATCCACTGTGTCCTCTTATCCATTGCAGCGTTACCGTGTTGTGGTTCAGCACCGTGATTCTTTCTAGAGCCCTGTGGCACTCTAGTACTAGTTTCGACGTGATCTGGTTACTTTTTAGGGATTGAAGGACTGAGGCACTGTCGGAGAGTATGCGAATATTGGTGCCCGTAACCTCCCTGGCCTCTATGGCGTGTGCTGCTTGGATGATGCCTACGCACTCTGCTTGGTAGACAGAGTTGAGCCTTCCGAGAGATCTTGATATTTTAATGTTGAGGTCGTCGGAGAACACCCCGACGCCTGTCCCATCTTTGGTTTTGGATCCATCAGTGTAGATTCTCAGCTCTTTCGTGCCTGAGTAGTCGCACAGCTCCTCTACGAGCACTATATTGTAGTGTTTTTTGAAGCAGTGAGTTTTCAGAGATCTGTCGATAGGTGATGCCATCATCGGCTGATCTTTGATTGAATCTCCTTTGATACGCGTGTGTTTTATTCTGGAGTCGTTGCTTAGGGTGCCGGCTAATTCGAGTCTGAAGATCGCTGCGGCCGCCTCCTCTCTCACGACGAGGTGTAGGGGTGGTAGCCCCAGCATCACCTGTAGGGCAGCAGTTGGTGATGTTCTCATGCTGCCGGTGATTGCCACGCAGGCAAATCTTTGTAGTTTCTCAAGGTCCTTTTGGGTCGTGCTTAGGTTGGTCCTGGGCCACCATACCAAAGACCCATATGTGATAATTGGTCGGATAACTGTGGTGTATAGCCAGTAGGTGATTTTGGGGCTTAGGCCCCAGTTCCTCCCAAGGAGTCTCTTACATTGCCAGAGGGATATACTGGCTTTTGTGGTGATGTAATCCGTGTGTTTTGCCCAGTTTAGCTGTTTGTCCAAATAGATACCCAGGTATTTGGTCTCAGTCGATAGGCTTAGGGTTGCCCCAAAGAAACTTGGTAGGTGCAACGTTGCCAGCTTCCTTTTTCTTGTGAAGAGGACAAGTTCGGTTTTGGTAGGGTTCACTGCTAGCTTGTGTTCGTTGCACCATTCTTCTACTATCCTTAGAGCCTGACGCATGAGGTTGCATAATGTGTTTTCATGTGTCCCATTTATTATTATAGTCAGGTCGTCGGCATAGCCCACCGTGTAGTAGCCTCTGCTATTGAGGCGGTTGATGAGGCTATCTACTACGAGGTTCCACAGTAGTGGCGAGAGGACACCACCTTGGGGGCAGCCCTTCGCCACTATGGCCCTAGTGGTGTCGTTTACTGTAACTTGAACCGCCCTCAGTCGGAGCATATTTGTGATCCAACCTCGCAGGGTTGGGTCCACCCCGTGTTTCTCGAGGGCTGCGTTGATGCTATAGAAGATGGTTTTGTCAAAGGCGCCTTCTATGTCGATGAAGACGGCCAGTGACGAGCATTTGTGTTCCACTGCACATTCGATCCTGGAGACCACATTGTGCAGCGCGGATTCTGTTGATTTTCCTGTGGAGTACGCGTGTTGCTGTTTGTGAAGTGGTCTTTCTCTAAGAGGTCCGTCCCGAATGTG
Organism: Xestia c-nigrum; assembly: GCA_916618015.1. Lineage (NCBI taxonomy): Eukaryota > Metazoa > Arthropoda > Insecta > Lepidoptera > Noctuidae > Xestia > Xestia c-nigrum. Next base: position 20,055,231 of record OU745257.1, on the reverse strand, counting down.
TCGGTCGCAGAGTCTCTCGAGAGTTTTCAGTAGGAAGGATGTTAGGCTTATTGGCCTGTACGCCTTGGGTTGTGTGTAGTCTGATTTGCCTGGTTTGGGGATGAAAATTACTTTCACCTCACGCCATGCAAGTGGTATATATCTCTGTGCTATGCAGGCTTGATAGATGATGGTCAGCCATGGCGTTAAGACGTCCAGTCCCCATTGTAGGAGGGCGGGGAAGATTTCATCTAAGCCTGCAGATTTATATGGTTTGAAAGTTCTTATTGCCCATTTTATTCTTTCTGCTGTTACTATAGTGCGGGCTCTGTCCCAGTCTTGGTCGTTTGGTGTGTGCGTTGGTTCAGTTGCCCAGGTTCTGTCTTCGCAGAGGTCACAGTCTGGAAAGTGGGTTTCCAGGAGAACCCTGCTTGTCTCGTGATCCGACTTGGTGAATGTGTTGTTTGGGGTTTTCAGCGACCCGAGGGCGCGATCCTGATCGGTAGACAGGATTTTTCTTACGCGTGCGGCCTCGCTGTTCGATTCAATCTCTTCGCAAAACCTGCGCCAGGCCGCCCTGCTGGCGTACCTGACTTGCTTTTTGAAGGTGTATTGTGTTTTTTTGTATAGATCCCAGTCTTCTGGTAGCCTGGAGTTTTTTGCTTTGTTGAATTGTTTGCGCATGGTTTGCCTGAGCTTACTAAGTTCCGAGTTCCACCAGGAGTTGCCCTTTGTCTTGGTGTTTGGGTCTTTTAGTTTGCAGCAGGCGTGATAGGCTTCGATAATAGATTCCGAGAGTTTTGTTACAGTGGCTTCGAGTTGTTTAGGGTCCGTTAGATTTAGGGGCGCTTGTTGCTGCGTTAGCAGGGAGGCCAGTAGTCGTTTGTAGCCGGGTACGTTGGTACGGCGTGGGTTGCGTCTGGGTTCGGGTTTTTTTATACTGGCCGCTAGTGAGAAGCGGATTCTTCTATGGTCAGAGCAGGAAGGCTCGTTGGATACGTGCCAGTCGGATATGAGTTTTGCCGCGCTTTCCGAAGCCAGCGTGAGATCAATAATTGTTTGTCCGCGAGATGTGACCCAAGTGGGTTCCGAGCCGCGGTTTGCGATGTTAAGGTTAGTGGAAAACAAATATGTGCATAGTACCTCACCTCTAGCGTTGGCTTTGTTGCAGCCCCAAAGTGGGTGATGGGCGTTTGAGTCCGTGCAAATGACCAGGTCCAGGTTGGCATCTTCACAGTACCTTACCAGGTCAGTCATCTCCTTTGGTGGGCAGTCTACATCCTCACCAGGCATGTATACCGATGCTAGGACGATGTCAGGTGCATCGCCGTCGGTTTTGATCCTGAGGGCTGTTAGATCTCTGGAACATAATTGCGTGAGTGTGGTGGTGGGTACATCTTTGGGTATATAGGCGCACGTTCGTGGCCTATCTGTGCCTTGTGTATCGAGGATTAGCTTACCTCCAATGTTACCAAGGCCACATATTCTATTCTTGCGGATCCACGGTTCTTGGATGAGTGCAATGGTGCGGGGTTCCGTCTCCAGCGCTCTGCGCAGGCAAGCGGTAGCCGTCTGGCTATGCTGGAGGTTGGTCTGGATGATATTTATGGGACGGGATGCGGGCGGTAGTGGGGTGGAGTTAGGAGGAGAGGGATCCATCTGATGTAACACTCCCCCCTTCCGGCCCGTGCTGGCCTTCGTCCGGTGTCGGTGACGACGAGAGCAGCCTCTCCGCCCACCCTGATGGTGAGGCTGCCATCCTCACTGCGTCGGCATCAGCCACCGCCGTTCTGGCCATCTCCTCCTCCAGTTCGGTCATGGTCATGTCGATGGTCGTCGGTGCCGGGTTCGTCCGTTTCGTGTCGGTCTCGGTCCGAGTGTCAGTCTGTGTGTCGGGAGGGTTGGTTTTGGGGAAGAAGCGAACGTATATCGACCCAAGAAGGTACGATATCCGTCGCTCCCTACCCAAGACCTTTTCGGCTTCGTCCGGTGGGATTCCCAGGGTCAAATATGTCCCATAGTTGTCTCCACCGACCAAAGTCGCCCTGTACAGGGACCACTTTCCGACATCATACCAGGGGTTCTGGCCTGTAATGATCTTTTGGAGCCGCGCTATGTCCCCCTTGTACCTGGGTACAAAGAGCGCCGCTCGAAGTCGGGTCGGTACGTCGGACTGTCTCATTACAGTCAGTGTCGCGTCAGTGTCCGGCAGTCGTATCTTGGGTACGTTCAGAGTCAGCCAGGTCAAAGCTGTTTCGTCCTCGCACCATATGTGCACCGTGCCATCCGCTACCCTTGGGTAACCGCGGAAGGCCGGGCCTTTAAAGGGGTACGTACAGCACATGTCACCTATGAGGTCTTCGAGCTTGGTCTTTACGACCTCGCACTCGACAAGTGTCATGTCCCGTGATGGAGGTGGGAGGCAGATCGCTACGGCGAGTCGCGCAGGAATATCCTTTGTGGCCCGCGCGTAGGTTCTCTGCTCCCCTTGAGCAGCCTGGGTTCTAAACCGCTTGGCGTCTCCCTGGAGCGTGCTTGGTGAAGCCGTGTCGTCCGGGCGCTCCCGCTTCGCCGCTCCCTGGCCACTTGGACCCGGTTGCGGTTCTGTGGGGCCCGGCTTGACTCTCTGTTCCAGGGACACCCGGTTTAAGAACCCAGCCCGCTTTCCTCGTCTTCTTGTTCGGTGTCGGTCGCCAGTCTTCTCGTCGCGGTTTCGGTCGCTTCCTCCGGATGGTCCCGGTGCGGGCAGTGACTTCTCGCGTTGGGTTTCCCCTTCGCGTACTGTTCCCTGCCCGCTCGTTTCCGCGTCCGACTGCTGCTTGCTCTGGGTTTCCCCTTCGCGCGCCTGTAGCCGGTCGCGTACTCCCTTACAACCTCCCGTTTGCGCATCGCGTAGACTGTTGCCTTCGCGGGCTTTGCGCAAACGTTTGTTGAGCTCTCTTTCTCTGTTTCGGAGTTTCCCGCGCTGAGTCTTCAGCGTGCGAACCTCGTCCACAGAGATAAAACCGGAATCGCCAGGCTCCGCTTCCTTCCCCGTCCCGAGAGAGTCTATGTCCCTCAACCTTGCCTCGATCTTCCCACGCTGGAGTGCCAGCGTGCGGAGTTCGCTGCTAAGGCTGGATACACGCGGATTGTCGTTGTCGTTGTCGGGATTGTTTGTTACACTGTTCCGAACGATACTCTGTTGCCAGGCCATCGTGGAAGGTGTCACAGTCGTCGTCGTGTCAGTGGGCGCACAAGTTGCCGCCGTGGTCGTGTCCGAGTTTGATTGCTTTGGCGCGTGAGCCGCAGCCGATGCTGGCGGTAGAACCGCCTTAGGCAGAAGAGTGCCCCCCCCCAGATTACGGTGGAGGCAGACCGACGAGTCGGTGTGGGATTCCCCGGCATTACCGGGACCCACCTGGGGAATATTATTTTTGCTGTTCTGCATTGCATGGATTTTGGGGTGGGCTTTTTTGGAATTGAGGTTACCCGTCCTCATGGACTGAAAGGATAAAAGGGGGAGAAGGGAAGGAGGGTCTGGGTGTGGGATCATGGAAATGGGGTGAGGGATTACCCTAGGCCTGGGATTTTGGCTTTCGGGAGGATGCGAAAAAGCGCCTGGGGGTTTTCGTTACGTCTATTTCTTATGGAATTAGACCAAGAACAGGGTGGCAACCTCGTGAAGGTGAATCCCCCAGACCTGCCTTGAGGATCTGCACGACCGTAGCGCTCTCCCTCAAGACCCCGCCACCCTACTGCCTCTGAGGGAGACAGTAGGGTAGGCCTGCATCTATACTACCAAGCAAAGCATGAGCAAAGCATGTCGTTGTGCAACCGCGAAAGCATAAATACAGACCCCCCCCAAAAGATATGTTTATGTCCGATGTAATAGAGGGCGGGACTATTCCCATCAACCGGGCACGACTTGAGACTCTATGGCTGCTATTGAGTTATTCCTGATAGAAAAACCTATAATAGCTCCACCTATAAAGGGTGTAAAACATCTCTTCACGAAGCCGAAAGGCACTTGTTCTCCCCATCATTGCGAACTTTTTTTTGTTCTACATCATACCTGGGAACCTTCTAGTTACGGAAATATGGGGGGTCAAAGTTACAACTTTTGACAAGTTTTTTTTTAAATACTAATTATTTTTTTGTAAGATTTTAACTTTTAAAACCTCCACGACCCCCGTACAATCCATCCATCAGCACAATGTTTTAAATGCGTTACATTGAATTCTACCGCAAAACATGATTTATAACCTCAAAAAAAAAAGTTGTTTCCCAGCAATAATTTTTGCGTAAAGCTACTTAGTTTGATGTACAGAATGCTTGGTTAACGGCTTTGTGATGAGGTGGTGGTTTACACCCTGTATACCCAGCTCATGTTCAGCAGTCGCTTGCGACCACTCCACAATGAGGCAGTTTATTTAGTGCTAATCAGTGGCGTAGCGTGGCTGTTAGCCGCCCGGGGCGGAAGACAATTTTGCCACCCTTTTATTTTAGGTACCTACTAGCTGTACCTGCGCGGTTTGTTGGTTGGTGTTTAACGAAGTATTATAATATCTGTGGTGTTTATAAGATTTAGTGTGAAACCTTAATATACCAAGAAAACAGCACTTCAAGAGGATATTACTGCGTGACTTGATTAACTCGAAAATTGGTATAAATAATCTTTAAGGCAAGTTTTGGAAATGTTCTAAACGATAATGAGCTCTAAAAATATTCCACATGCATTTGACGCTCAGTTCTTCACACAAGACAGTTTTTTTCTTACAAATCAAGAGCAAACAAAATTTAAAATATTTTTTGTTGCCTATTTATATTTACCTACGTGGCGCTCAAAGCCATGGCCACGTTACGGTTCACCAAATAGGATTGGGATGAAAATAAGCATGCGCCATCACAGGTATATTTACTATTTTGCAGAGAATTTGCGCTTCGTTAGAAGTAATAGTTTGCCGCTTCTCGACACAATCAATGGCATAGTGAATTGGGACTGGGATTGTGAAGTCAACTGCACACATTCCACTGATTTAGTGAAAGTCGGTGATTCTTCAATATTGCCGGCATGCAGGTCAAAAGATAATTTTGATTATTTAAAATTGGCCAACGGAATTAAAATCCAACCCCACTATGCTACGCCACTGGTGCTAGTGCAACTAGAAAGTTTAAAACTGACCGCTTGTTTCCATTGTTTATGTTATTCCGATAAGATTAAAATACTTGACAAAAGTAAAAGCACTTTAAAACCGAGTGGTATAGATACCACGGTTTAACATTGGCACTGCTGCATAATGGTAAGTTTTAATGGAAGGTTATGGTAAAGTTCCTGGTTTAAGCGCGTCTTTCTTTTATACTTCGTTTCGGCTCTTTCGGTAGTCCGTGGTGTGGATCAAATAATGAAAAGAGATGAAACGATGCCTGGATTATTCCAATTTCTACGTTTAAAAAACGGGTATGTACTTAAAATATTGTGCAGTAAACCAAGACTTACCCAATTTCTTAGCTTCGACCATGAGAGCGTCGAAGTCTGCCATTGTTCCGTAGTCTGGAGAAATAGACTTGTAGTCTGTTATATCATAACCGAAGTCGTACATGGGAGACTTGTAGATCGGAGACAGCCAGATCGCATCTACGCCCAACTCTTGTAGGTACGGCAGTTTACTTGTTATACCTGTCGATAGTGTACGTTTTATTTTATCAACCAACTTCCAAAAAGAGGAGGTTCTCAATTCGTCTGATTTGTTTTTTTTTTTTTTTTTTGTGTTTGTTACCTCAGAACTTTCGACTGGGTGAACCGATTTTGATGATTCTTTTTTTTTATTTGAAAGCTGGTGCTTGTCGTTTGGTCCCATTTTAATTTGCTGAAGATCTGATGCTGATCTTCCGAGATATACAATGGAACTTTCAAAAATACACGGCAAAGCTGCAGTAACTGCTGCAATCGCTTGGTTGTTTTTTGTTTATGTAACATAGTGACGTAACATCACGCCTGTTTGGTCTGAGGGAGTACGCAGAAGTCTACAATACACCAGGGGTGCGATGCCAACTGCTGCAATCGCTTGGTTGTTTTTTGTTTATGTAACATAGTGACGTAACATCACGCCTGTTTGGTCTGAGGGAGTACGCAGAAGTCTACAATACACCCAGATTTCGACAATTAGATGTGTTAAGTTCCATTTGATGGGATCCTGGAGAAATATAGGGAATTCCTTAAATTCTGTAGGCACACCAGAAGCGATTTGGGTAGTTTTAGGAAGAGTACGTTCTTGGAGTGATCCCATTTCTATTTGGTAAAGATCTGATGAAGAACTTCGGAAGATAGGCGACGGGAACTCCTCAATAAATGATGGCAAATGTACTGGGATCCCTGAAATCTCATGTCTCTCTATTGTTTACACCAGTTCATAACAAAAAATCACGCCGTTACGCTGTGAAAGTAGCACATAAATATGAACCACTAAAAAGTGAAAAATAAAAACTTTTTTGCAAAAAATATAGTTTTTTAGAGGTACATAAGTAGATATCCTTATAGTAGACAATGTCATAAGAACTGTTTGGGTACTTATTAATTTAAATCAGCAATCATATAGGTTAGTAGTTTACATCATGCTGAGTGGTAACCTATTTGTCGCACACACGACGTGCAATTTTTTTTTTATTTATTGTCCGCTTTGTCTTGCAATTATTATAATGTTAAAGTTGTTGTTGTGTTAATCTTCGGTTTAAGTCTAAATGTTTGTGTTTGTATAATTGCGTTCTGTTTGTTAATATTGTATGCGCGTCATGACTTTGCGACGAATAAATGTTTTTTCTTTCTTTCTTCTTTCTTACCATTAGGTACCCATCATTATGTTTAGTAAAAGAAATTCTGGTAGAAGACTGCTGATTGCAAGATCACGAGATGCGTCTGATTTTTACACTTTGACGGCAATGTATAATTGTACAGTCGCCTGCGCATCGAGTGACCACAAAGTCCACAAACTGTCAGATACCTATTCTCGTTCATTTTTGAGCTTAACCTTTAACATTTTTGGTTTAAAATTATTTGGCTGTACGTTAAACGTGTCCTACAAAAAAATGAGTTCCAGGAATTTTACCATTTAGATCTCCGATCCCGTCTCCGTTGCTATCCATGAAGGAGCGCGGGTATATCTGGTAGACGACAGCAGACTTCCACCACATGTCGACACACGAGACGCTCGCCACCGACGACGCAGCAACCAGGAACAGCGTAAACACCCACATTTTGGCTTTAGGAACACACGAAAATTATTTTTGGGATCTTTTTTTAATAATAGCCTAGATATTGGGGTCAAATATTTTTTGAAAAAATCTTTTTAAATGCAAGTTTTTAATGTAAGTATTTTATTTTAAACAGCTACATACAATCGTTCAATCCATGCATCAGCACAATGTTTTGAGTGTGTTACATTGAGTTCTCACAAGTCGTTTCCCAGCAATATTTTTGCGTAAAGCTGGCAGCATATCGACGTCACTTGGTAAGATTTAAATTTTAATCGCACTAACCTGCTTCCGCTGTAGCTCGACCAATAGAGATGGTCACAATCGACAGGTCCTTATATGCAGGAAGATTCGAGTGCCTTCACTGTCAGTACTCGACTTTGTTACCCCGTTGTTATCGTTGGTCACATAATACGGTAGTATTAGCATTCTTCAAGAACACTTTATTTTTCTAGTTCTACTTAACTTTGAATTGGTGATGTTCGTAATAGGTAGCTAGCTATTGCAGTATTTAAAGACGTGTTCGTATCAAGGATTTTTAGAGCAGTCGAAAAACATCTCGTTTTGGTTCTGAATAGATTGAAGAATTACCTACGTGAAAACATGACATTCCGGTTTAGCTGCAGAAAAGTACTGAACCGTTCTTTTCATTTATCTACGGCCGAAAACATGGCAGTTAGGCTTTTTTGCCTAATTCCTCACCTTGTCAACCATTATGCAATTTTTCCATTTCTTCTATGCTCATCGCTATCATCTTCTTGCTCTTGTCCCTTTCTATTTGGGGTTGGTGCGATACGTTTTCTTCTACCATTCTCCTATAACAGACGTCACGGCATCATTTAGAGTACACCTTCGTTCCCTATTTCTTCCATGCTAAATCTCATGGAAAACTATTGGCAAAATAACACATTATTGGTTGCCCTGTGGCAGTGAAGCTTGATCATGGCAAATTACAAAGGAGATAGCGGGACGAACTGGATAGTGGATACGTTTCGTCACAAGTGGATCTATGATGCGCAGCCACCGAATGTTGGCAGGGCACGGAGGTTTTTGCCATGAAGTGTGTCCCTTCGGAAACAAGACACTCCGCCCGTAGTGCCAAAAATATTACAAAAATGCAAATAATGAAAAAGTTAACAAAGAAAGCAACAGGTAGCGCCAAGTAAGCCGGTGCTCGGGTGTCAGAATTCAGAATTAAAATCGTATGGACGCGCACACGTGACTTTGCGGCTGGCAGCACAGATGCTGGCAGTACCGTTTTGTAGGGACCTAGGTAAGCCGAAGATTATCGAGTTATAATAATAATAATATTCATTTATTTCAGATAACATGATCCATAAAGAGCAAAATTAAAATAAACAAAATTATTAATAATAAAATAAATTAACATTAAAATCAACAAACTAAAATACATTACCACAAAATCAGATTTAAAATAAGATAAAATATTCAAGTAAAAATAAGATAAAATAAAAATTATAACATTCAAATTAGTCTAAGATAAAATTAAAATTAAAACATAAAATACTTCAATACAAATACATACAATCAAAACACGGTCACATTACACTTTAAAAACTCAATTGACATTAATTAAAATAATATTTCCACATTAGCCCGTACATGTACCATGTCACAGTGATACACGTACTGGCAGTCGAAACGCTGGGCGAAGGATACTGTTCGGGCTGACCCGCACCCTGCGCACCATGGATGTGCACCGCTTGCGCATGGTAGTGTGAAAACAATCCACGCGCGCTTCAGCAAACATCCCTGAAGCGCTGCAGAAGCGAGGCAGCCCCAACAGCACCCTGAACGCATTATTGTATTGGATGCGTAGAGCGCTGTACTGCTTTTGCGTATAATTCACCGACAGACTGCTCGTGTAGAAGGACGTGCAAAATGCCCTGAACAGGGTGATCTTGACGTCTCTTGAACAGCGAGCAAATCTGCGTGCTATCATATTCGCACGAACAGACAACGCTCTACGCTCCCTTTCTATGTCAATATCGTCCTTCAGATCCGGGGTTAGTAAGTGCCCAAGATATTTAACCTGTTCTACCCTGCTAATGGGGTAGCCATTCAGTCTAACTTGTGGAGTTTGACTTATGGACTTTCCCCGAGCCTGAAAGACCATAAACTCACTTTTCTTTACGTTATACACCAATCCGTGTCGCTCAGCATATTTTTCGCAAATGTCAAGCAGCTGCGATAGTCCACCTGCAGAAGCACTCAGCAGCACCATATCGTCCGCGTAACTAATATTATTAAGGCAGACTCCATCAATATGGCAGCCGACATGTGTGCTGCTGAGCTCCTCCACAAGCGCGTTCATATACAGGTTAAAAAGTTTCGGCGAGGTCAGCCCCCCCTGCCTCACGCCGCACTCCAACCCATACGGGGTCGAATATGCCCCTGACCACCGAACAACGTTGATCTGGTTCCCATACCAATATTTAAAAGTACGTATTAAATCCTCGGGCATCGTTGTTTGTTGTAGTTATGGCAGGGGCAGAAAAAGAAAGCATGTGTGGTAGAACGAGATAGAATGGGTAATGGGCCGTATCGTAAATGGTACCAAGTTACCAAGTAGATGTTTTATTTTTTTACCTAATTATATGATATAATTACTTTTTGTTGTTTTTATTATTACTCTGCATTTTATTAATTTTTGGGGTCGCTACAACTAAATACAAAATGACGCCGACGAATTTTTAGTTTTTTCGTCATGGGTGTCGTTTTCCTGGGTTTTGGGGTCGCTGATGATGAAAATGAAAATTCAAAATGGCACCGACGAATTTTCTAGTTTTTTCATCATGGGTGTCGTTTTCGTGGTTTTTGGGGTCGCTGATGATGAAAATGATGTCAAAATGAAAATCCCAAATGGCACCAATGAAAATTTTCGGATTTTTCGTCATAGGTGTCGTTTTCGTGGTTTTTGGGGTCGCTGATGATGAAATGAGGTCAAAATGCAAACCTAAAATGGCGCCGACGAAATTTTTTAGTTTTAACGTCATGGGTGTCATTTTCATAGTTTTTGGGGCAGCTGATGATGAAAATGAGATCAAAATTAACATGAGAAAAAAAGTAAAAAAAAACAATTCTCAATTTTTTTTACTTACGGCTTTCCCTGATACTATTTTCACCCTTCGCCACCGTCGAGAATAAAGTAGAATAACCGGCCAAATGCGAGTCGGACTTGCGCATGAAGGGTTCCCGTACCACCGTATTAGTATGATTTGATATTATAATGGCAACGGAAATACGTACACATTTATTTTATTTATTTATTTATTGGCCTATCTACAATTGTTACACTGTTTATCCTAATAATACAAGCAATATGGTGATACAAGCATAGTGTACAATATGATGCGATAGACACAGCATGCAAAAAGAAAAATATACTTAACAAAAATAAGATTACATTATCAGTGCAGAAATAACACTTTCAACAACAGTGGGTAGATTTAGTAATACAGTAAACACAAAGATGACAACAGAGAAAAGAAAAAAGAAAACAATATGCTGGTTAGTTTTGATGGACTTGGCGCTTGAATTTTCGAAGTGTTGTGGAAAAGATATCTATTGAATCATCGCAATTATTAAGAAGCCTGCAAATTCTGGGGATGGGGGAGTTGGATCCTGATACAGTTTTTCGGAATGGGGGACGTAATAGTTTTATAGGATGACGCGGATAGTTGTGGGGTATGTTAAAATTAAACTTGCTTAACAACTGGGGGCAGTCTATTTTACTCTGAAGTATTTTATAAAGAAAAATTAAATCTATACAATCTCTACGTTTTTCGAGTGAAGTCATGCTAAATTTTTGGAGACGTTTTGCATAGCTCCGAATTTTTTTACTTAATCCCGTAGAGTAGGCAAGATGGTATAAAAATCTTTTCTGGATCCTCTCCAACCTGAGACTATGTGTTGCGTAGTGGGGACGCCATACAACAGCGCAGTATTCCAATACAGTACGAACGAGACAGTTAAAAAGATAAATCTTAGTTTTAGGCTTGCGAAAACATTTTGCATTACGTAACACAAAACCGAGTGTCTTTGAAGCTTTTTTAACAATGTTGTCCATGTGCGGAATAAAAGTGTGTGTGTGTGTTTACATTGTGTGTAAATTTGCAGCCTGCAGACAGAGGGTCATCTTCCCGTTATTTCTGGTCTCCTTTCACGTCTTCCCGTTATTCCCGGTCTTCTACCCGATCTTCCGTATCTTCTTCTCGGTCTTCCCAATATTCCCGGTATTCTTCTCAGTTTGCACGTATTCCCAGTGACATAAATGCTACTATTTGATGAAGATACAAAGATCTGCCAATCATCTTGAAGCCCAAACTCATCGATGTGTTTATCCTGCCCGTCCTATCCTAACCTACGGTCCTCGGACCTCGTCACTCAACTTATTGCAAAAGGTAAGGTAAGCAGGAGTATCATAATCAGCAGTTTATAGGAATATTTTGTGACCTCTCCAAAGCATTTGATTGCGTAAATCACGACACATTACTTTTGAAACTATTGAGAATCACGGACAAGGTAAACTTTGATAGGTAAGTTTGGTAAAATCTTATTTGAGTGATAGACAACAATATGTTCAAATAAATCGGGATCCGCAAGGCTTCATATTGGGTCCTTTCCTCTTTCTGGTACATAAATGATCTACCCCATTTATTGATAATCCAACTTCAGAATATGGTGTTATTTGCTGATAACATTTTCCTAATTTTTGACGAGATAACGTCTTATTATATCGATGAAATAAGTCCATCGCTAATTTGCAGTTGCAAAGTACACGAAGAAGGCCTGAACGACTAGGACTGATGCGACTAGGTAAGTGCCTACACGCTAAGGGCACCCCCTGGTACGAGTTTCGGCTTAGGGCGTTGGTAAGAGAAGAGCAGCAAAGGGAAGGGCTGGATCTGAGCGACGTCATTATTTATTGAGGCTAATTTAAAACTACAGATTATAAACTGTTTAAAGATTGTCAACCGAACATACTGCTTACAATTTAACGCATTATTTTTCGGTAGATTATAAACTATCGAAGTGAAACCGTAAAATTGTGAAATGCATGCGACGGAAGTATCTCTGCCACATCTTCGGGAATTAAAACACCCCGATGACAGGTTAGTTAGGTTCATTTAAAACCCAGGTACCGTGAGGCACTAGCCACTCGATAAAGAAGAAGAAACCCTGCAGACAGAAATAAGAGACCCGGAGGGCGGGGCGCGAAGCTCCGTCGATTACGCTTTTTAGGCGAATATAAAGTGTTTTGAGGTTAAGTTATATTAATCGGTATTTCTCAGGAATGGTGCATTATCTTTTCATGAGAGTTGTACCACTGGGCAAGGGGGACCCCTCCTTCCCTCCACACCGCGTAAGTTGACTACCATCGCATGCATTTCACGAAAAATAATGCGTTTTGTTGCAAGCAGTATGTTCATTTGACAATAATTCGAGACTTTACAATATCGCTAGAGATATTACAATATAACGTATTTGACAATTTTACGGTGACATATACACGGATACATCCCGACAGTTGTCATTTTTAACCCCCGACGCAAAAAACGACGAGGAGTTTTAAGTTTGACGTGTCTGTGTGTCTTTCAGTGGCATCGTAGCTCCCGAACGGATGGACAGATTTTGATTTTGTTTTTTTGTTGTTTAAAAGGTGATTAAGTCGGGAGTGTTCTTAGCTATGTTTGGTAAAAATCAGTGCAAGATGGCCACCCCCACAAAATGGCGGATGGATTACACATTTATTAAACAACTCTCTCAATATTGGTATCAAATGAAAGGGCTTGACAAGTACAATACTATACGCTATAATAAATTTCAAATCCAAGATGGCCGCCACCACAAAATGGTGAATAACAGTTTTTCACAACTCCATGAATATGGGTATCAAATGAAAGGGCTTGAATAATTTCAAATTATGACCCTATGTGTCGGAGGTTTTTTAAATTTAATGTAAGTAACTTCTTATCAAGTTACATATTTAGAGCTATCTTTTTTTTAAAGAGTTAATTTTTTTTGGTGTGGCCCTTGCCTTCTTTTTACCTTTGGACTTTGAATTAAAACATGGTGTTTAAGTAAACAATATTTTATTTATAAATAAGTTTATCACAATATTCAACAAAATAGTTACATAATGTAGATACAGAAAATACTTAATAGCTGTGTCGCTTTTTCTTCTCCGACATTGTGTATTTGTATTAATCTGTGGAGGCTATTGTATCTTATTAAAATATAAAAATAAATAATGGTAATTTGTTCGTAACCATTGCATTATTTTAACCATAGATGGAGCAATGAAACAAAAATATACAGAAGTACAGGTGCTAAAAATCTTGTGCTTGAACTTCGGAATACCAGCGCACAGTTTCCAGACACGGTAATACTGCTACTCTGCACTGTCGCCCTGAAACACAAAATAAAAAAATAAGTTTATTAACAAAAAGGTTACGTTTTATAATGTCCGATGGGATTGGCATTATAATGTATAGCCTATGCTGCTCGGTAAATATGTAGCTATCTAATGGCGCAAGAGTTATTTGAATCGGTTAAGTAGTTTTTGAGTTAAATCGTAACAAACAAACAAGTAAATCAAATGTTTCCTCTTTAAATAAATAAATGTCTCTGGACATTTTACAAAGCGCCATCTAGTACCACACTAAGCAACGAAGCTTGTGTCGTGGGCACCAGATAGTTGATATTTTTGAACGGTTTTATTTAGCTCACCCCGTTTTTTTATTTATTCTTGGGTCAAATTTAGTAATTCATTCATAGATACTTTTTGTTGAGGAGATGGGTTTCTCTAGCAGTAGAACAGTTATAAGCTGGAATATAATGTCAGACTTACTCTTTGTTGAGTGAGCAATCGACTCCTGAGGCAACGACTGTCATAGTCGAAGTGACGCCAGGTGTACTAGCCAGGTTCAGGGTTGTTTCTGTGGAGGCCAAGTTCAGTACTGCTATGTACGCACGTTCAGTTGAAGCAGTAGGAACCCTGGTGGCGAAAAAGTAATAAGGTACAGGGACCCTGATGGTGAAAAGTAATTAGAAACCATAATATTCTTCTGACTAAAATACAGGGTGTAAACAACCTCATCATGAAGCCGTCAACCAAGCATTCTGCACATCGAACTAAGTAACTTTATGCAAAAATTGTTGCTGGAAAACGATTTTTTTTTGGGTTGAAAATCATATTGTGTGGTAGAACTCAATGCAACGCACTCAAAACATTGTGCTGATGGATGTATTGAATAATACGGGGGCGTAGTAAAAATTGTACTTGTACTTATTAAAAAAAAACTTGCTAAAAAGTTAGAACTTTGACCCCCAATATCTTCGTTACTAGAAGTCATGGTGTAGAACAAAAAACTGCTCGCAATGACAAGGAGAACAAGTGCCTTTCGGCTTGTTAAGAGTTATTTTACACCGTTTATGGTTAAACGTTTCCGAGCTGAACTATATTAAATCAAGATCAAGGTTTACGCTACATGAAGTCAAATGCGTTCCATTACCACAAAATATTAGACAATACCGCTTTATAACGCCAAAATATAACCCGATCAAGTGGAAATACTCGTCAGTTTCGTTTCCATCAAGTACAAGGTCCGAGGTCCTTGTGCCACTCGTACTAGATGGATAGTATCTTTTGCGAACGTCCATGTCTTGGCGCCACAGGTTATCAGCATATCTTAAGCACTATTGGATCTTTATAGAACTAAAAATGTGTTGGTAAAAGAGCACGTACCTCGTAACAACCAAGACGTTACTTGTGATATTATAAGTTGCCAAAGAGCCTGTACTCACTGCTGCAGTATGTTTCAACGCAACGACATCCTTGTAAAACTGCAAAGAGGTTACAAATAAAATAGTCATTAATTATACTAGTTCAGATGAATTAGTAAGGGAACAAGAAGTTCCAAGACTCACGGAAACTGCTTGGTTGAGTATTTCAAAGACGATTTAGCAATACGATTAGATGCAAGCTGATTGATATGTGTTTTCTTCCCATCCTTACGTTTATTTTATAAAATTGGTCTTTGACTTAAATGCTAGGCTGCGCGTAACTGACTGATCACATTAGAAAAATTGCACCGCACAAAGTCGTGATACTGAAATGTTATTGGGTAGGCCATATTTGCCGTATGCCAGCAAAATTGTGGCTCTTCATACTGAAAAACTTACTAGGCTGGACAGGGTAGCTGTAAACAGTGGAGATTTTTTTTGGGACATGCCCGCCACATTGTCCCCAGCCCACTGTAACTCCTGTGCGCCAGAATCAACAGTGGCGACCACCAGAAAAGCGCCGAGACAATCAAGCGACGAAGTCTCGAAGAAAGAATTTAACTGTCTTGGATCCCGCAACGAAATTAATCAGAAAAGAATACCGGAGGAGTAAAAAAAAAACATTAAAATAGTAATTTCTACTTTCCTCCATATCAGCAGGGGACAGAACGAAACAAGGTCAATAGGCACAAAGGGACGTTTACAACTAGGATAGGCCCAGTTGCCTAGCACCATGGATATTAATATTTTCAATATTTTCGATAGAATCCTCGAGTTTGGTGACAGGAAACCCAACAGTGGACGTATCAAGAATAGCAAGATGTGTGGTGACTCCTGTGCCTCGAGTAGACACGAAATAGGGGGGGGGGGGTTTCTTAGTGACTTCAGTGTTACCTTATAATGACTCTTAGTAGCTGCTTTCTGTGCCTCTACGTTAACTGTCTTGTAGTTACTCGCGACCGGCAACCAAGTCTTGTTGGAGGTGGAGAAGCCGGCATTAGTGGTCGCGTCCCAGTGGAACGGCGTGCGCGCAGGATCGCGACTACTCTTCCAGTAGTTCACAGGATCATTGGTGTTGCAAGCCTGAGGATCCTTTGTGTCCACCCAGCTAATGTTGCCATCTGTCATACCGAGCTCTTCACCCTGAAATGAGGAGTTTATTTAAATAAAATACCCTTTTTTACGATAAAAGAAATGGTTTTACCACGAGAAAGTAGGTCCGATACCCCTCCCTGCTTGAAAAGCACGTTAAGCATTTGGCCGCGGCTATCACTTGTAGATTGTTTGTTTTAGTGGCGAAAAATGCTAACAGCTAGTCTTACCAGAGGGTACCGTATTACCCAGTACTAACTGGGTTATGGAGGCCGATCCATGTAAATTTCCAGAAAAAGCAAGTTAAGCAGATGATATTAACAGTGCTTCGCTTACCTGATAGGTGATGGTGACTCCAGGGAGCATGAGAGCCAACATGTTCATCGCGTCCACTCTGTTCACGCCGTGCCTCGTGGCCATGCGACTTTGATCGTGATTGCCATTCTGTAATAACCAAATCACAGTGAATACTTAAATAATTAGAAAGACTTGCGTGACGTTTTGTGTATGTCGTAAGTTATAATGATTTGTTAACTTAAGGACAGATTCGCTTTACGCCAGATTCGCTTAAAGATAGCTGCTATTTCCTGTATTGAGAGGGAGCGCTAGCCATTAGGCACACGTGGAGGAATTATGAAAGAGCGACCCAAGATTCGAACCCCTTTTTTTTTAGCACAGATTCGAGGACACTTACCACCCAGTTAGCGGTCTTATTAGCTGGCATATTGGACATCCACTTGTCGACCACAGTCTTCATATCATTCGCATTGGTCGAGCCACTCAGCTCTCCAAGAAACACAAAGTTGAAAGGGATGGAACCGTCACGAGTTCCATCTCCATAGTAACGCATCATCATTGCCATTTCAGTGTATGCTTCTGTCATCATGATCTTGGACTCGTTCTGCCCGAATTCGTTGAGGACTGCCCTCCAGTCATAGACGACGTCATAGGTTTCGTTTCGATCCCTTGTGTAGGGGTGGAGCAGGTAGTTGTAACTGTCGGAGTCGTCAGTAGTATCTAAGGAAACAAAATAAGGTTAATATTTAGAAAATTGTGAAGAAAAATAAGCTTTTTGGCAACCGTATTCAAATTTGCTTAAGATTTTTGCAATTTGCAAGCCAGTGCTAGGTTGTATTTTGATTAAAATATTGTTCGCGATTGTAAGACGTATGTAGTTACAGAATTATAATCATCAAAATCATCAATACTACCCTCCAAGTTCATAAAGTTCGAGGAACGACCTTTTCAACGTCAAAGACTTTCCTCGCCGCAGTGAAAAACTAGTATTTATTTAAATGTGCAAGTGATTTCTCTGTTCTTAATACGTAGGTAGGTTACCGGTTAAGTCCCTGTTTGGCAGAGGATGTTTTCCAGCAATTCTACCGTTACAGTGCATGTGCTATAAACTTACTTGAACGTGGTTCATTGAGGAATGTGCCGTCGGCGTTTGGTTCCACTTCATATAAAAAGTTGACCGCGTCTATGCGAAAACCGGATACTCCTTTTCTTAGCCAGAAACGAAGCACCTCCTGAAATGTTTCGGTGACTTTTATCTGTGATCTTTTAGCTATCGATGAAAGTTAAGGGCCTAAAGTTCTAACAAGTTTTCTAGTCTTCTAATTAAATTGCTGATTCTTTAAAACATGTCTTCTATGATTAACTTACGTTTAACTGTCAGTTAATTTGCCACGTGTCGTAGGTAACGGTGTTTCTATAAACAAAATAAGCTTGAAATATCCTTTCCGTGTCACTTGATTCATAGAAACATCAAATTATGCCAATGGCCGTTAGGCGCATTGGAAACAAGGGTTATTGATTAACTTCAAATAATTATATTTATTAATGAATAAAGGATTATATTAATAAACATGTTTAAAATGTAGGCTAAATGATATCAGCCGCTCGGGTCGACTTTTAGGTTAAGCCATGCTTGCCTAGGTTGGTCTGTGAATGGGTGACCACCCTTACATACCGAGTTTCCTCCGTGCCTCGTGTGTTTTAAACAGCTGTTTTTAGTTAATCAGACCGTCATCTTTTTGGTGAACATGGATCTAAGTTCCTAGGTATGGTCCAGAGCAAAAAAAAAATATATAAGGGTATATTTACACCCTTTATCTATACAAATAAACAAATACAAAGAGGAAAGATTTTTGTATTTTTGTATGTAACGAATAAACTTAAAAACTACAGGACCGATTACCGGGATAAAAAGTATATCATGTGTTAATACAAGTTATAAACTATCTGTGTGCTAAATTTGATCCAAATCCGTTAAGTAGTTTTTGCATGAAAGAGCAAACATCCATACACACATACTCACACACTTTCGCATTTAGAATATTAGTAGGATTTACATACTTTCATCTCTTCACGAAGATTCGCGTTGCGGTAGTTGATGTCTGGCTGTCCGACCACGAACTGATGCAAGTAGTACTGCCCTCGCTGCGCGTTGAACTCCCACGCACTGTAGCGGAACTGACTAATCTGAACGAAAAGTGGAAGATGATTAGCATAACATTGTTATCGGCTGCTGAATGATATATCCAGTCAGAAAAAAAAGACGTCCCACGAAAACTTGCACTCCTTATTTCACCCCTTTAGAGATGAATGGGGATGATTTGTGACTGAAAAAAATATCATCCTGTTTAAGTTCAGTTAGATTATCGAAAAATATTGAATTCGTGTATTTTTATTAAAATATTGAAAACGCGTCAAAGATCAGGTCAGATCGCCCCACTCCTGATCTTTGACGCGTTTGCTTGTGACGTTACTTTCCGGTAAAATGTACTCAAATGTGACGTCACACGAGTTCTTGACGAACTGTATCGTCTTAATTTTTTGTTTAAGTACGTGAAAAATTTAAAAATGTATCAAAGTTTGTTGGAAATCTATCTGACGTACTTATTTTTTTTGTCCGTATTTTCGAAAATCCTTCCCGTGTTCGCTTGAGTTAGAAAAGGACTATGTGCAGAAGTACATGCTTGTAGACCCAGCGGTTTACGGACAAATTAATTATATATTTAATTTTTACAGGAAAGATGAATGGGAGGATCCGAGGAGCTCCTGGCTAAATAATAAAAGCCGCTCGGGTCCATCTTTAGGTTAAGCCGTGCTTGCCTAGGTTGATCTATGGATGGGTGTCAACCTTTACATACGGAGTTACCTCCGTGCCTCGGAAAACACGTTCAGCAGTTGGTCCCTGCTGTCATTTATAGATCTTTGACAGTCGTTACAGATAGTGTGTGGTCCAAAAAGTCTGACAACCAGTCTTACCAAGGGGTCTCGTATTACTCAGTACTAACTGGGTTCAAGGTCAGATAGGCAGTCGTTCCACGTAAAATACTGATATTCAGCTGCATCCGGTTAGACTGGAAGCCGACCCCAAAATCGTTGTGACAAGACCGTCAGATGATGATGATCGATAAGAAAGAATGGCATAAAATGCCAAATCAAAAGATTTGTTTCAATAAGGCCTTTAAAAGACACTTTTCTTCTGAACATCAATGGTACAATACAAGTAACAAGGGCATAAATATGATTATTATTGAATTCTCTGCTAGGACTTTATTGCTTTCCTAATAATATAAGGAAGGTACAACTTACCCAGTTACTTGGCGGAGCTCTGGCGCCTGTTGTTGCATTGACGGTACCGTTGGCCCAGATGTAATAGTCTGTGTAATTGGCTTCTCTGTTTATCGACCTCTTGAACCAGTCGCTCTGGTTGCTCGTATGGTTGGGCACGTAGTCCAACACCACGCGAACGCCTGCGCATCAGTGAAAGTGTTAAAAACTTCTAAGTAATAAGAATAATTATAATATAATAACTGTCGCTCACAATGGGTTTCATCAGAAGGCTTAAAGTCACTCAAAGGGTAATGGAGAGGGCTATGCTCGGAGTTTCCTTGCGTGATCGAATAAAAAATAAAGACTTCCGCAAGAGAACCAAGGTTATCGACGTAGCTCGAATAATTGCCAAACTTAAGTGGCAATGGGCAGGGCACATTGCTCCCCTGCCTTTTGACCTCCACAACCCAGCTAGTACTGGCTAACTGATAACTCTTGGTTAGATTATCTCTTGCTACTTCATCATCTGCCTCGCCTTTTCCCAATTATGTTGGGGTCGGCTTTCAGTCTAAACGAATGCCGCTGAATACCAGTAATTTACATGGAGCGACTGCCTATCTGACCTCCACGACCCAGTTAGTACTGAGTAAAACGATATACCCCTTGGTAAGATTAGCTGTTAGACTTCTTGAGCCACTGACTACCTGTAACGACTGTCAAAGATCTATAAATAATAGCCGGGTCCAACTGCTTAACGTGTTTTCCGAGGCACGGAGGAAACTCGGTATGATAATGAGTGATAACATAAGACGAGATCGACTCCAGGGGCTGTTATTATTTTGCCACGAGCTCCACCTATAAATACTGCTACTAACTAAGTACGTGAGTACGTAACTAAAACGTGATTTTAGTATAACGACTTACCCAGTCTCTTAGCTTCAACCATGAGAGCGTCGAAGTCTTCCATCGTTCCGTAGTCTGGTGAAACCGACTTATAATCTTCTATATCGTAACCGAAGTCGTACATGGGAGACTTGTAGATCGGAGACAGCCAGATCGCATCTACGCCCAAGTCTTGTAGGTACGGCAGTTTACTTTTTATACCTGTTGGAATTGTAAGGTTTATTATATTATTTATTTATAAATACATTTATCGTTATATGCAGATAATTTCATAAGAACTACACTGAGGTAGGTACACATTAGTATAAGATCTCTGTTGAAAGCGTTTTTAAGGCGTTGACCCCTTTTTGGGTGAACAAAAATCATGGAACTCGCGTGACCGTCACCTAGCGCTTCGTAGCAATCGTAGCCGATCCGCTACGGCGTAGCACCACTTAGACGTGCGCGGGCACAACACGTAGTAGATATAGATTACTTTTATCGGCAGCCAAAGACTGCTAAGGGTAGATACTCATTTTGATTCATCTACGTTCATACATACATATGTACCACGAACCTGAAGTTTCTGAAGAATCTCTACTGTAAGATCAGTGTTACTAGATTATATAATTTTAATCCAGTAGGCAGCCATGCCACCCAGCCATCAGTGTTTGTAGGTCCTCAAAAGTGCAGGTGAATATACCTTACAACGTATGGGACATGCTTTGGTCTGAAGCATTACCAGAAACAAAAGAGGCCTGGCTCTGGGCGGAGCGGATGGGAGTTTTAGACTTTTACTGACAAACACCCATCGATGTTCCTTCTTCACCCTTTGTGTTCCAGGGCCACGGTATCTCTTTCGAAAAGTCCCGCAGCCCCGGGAGGCAAACATAAGTAGGCTTTGGACCGGGATCTACGTGTAATTAGATACTACCAGTTCAAGAAGGCCTAGTTTCTTCTGCATTAGCCATGTCATAAAAAGAAGTTCTAAAAAGGTTACCATTAAGATCTCCGATCCCGTCTCCGTTGCTATCCATGTAGGAGCGCGGGTATATCTGGTAGACCACGCATGACTTCCACCACATGTCCACACACGAGACGCTCGCGATCGTCGCAGCAACCACAATCAGCGTGAACACCTGCATTTTGGCTGAATACACCAAAAATATGTTCACATTATTAGGTTTATTTTCATTTTCTTATTCTTATAAAAGGTCCGAAACTATCATTTTGTAATGAAGGTTAATTACGAAGTGGGACACAATAAAATAATAATAAATATCGCTGGACATTACACACAGCGCCATCTAGTGCCACAATGACAAACCCTGGGATTGTGTTCACGAATGCTATAAGCTAGAGCGCGTAGCTCGTAGCAATTCTATAGCAGTGCTACCTTCCAGAAAAATGTCTAAGTACCGCCTTAACGATTCAGATTCCAATTTTAGAAAAAATATGTGAACACCTACTTACACTTGAAGTCTAGAAATCTTTTTGCGATTCTTCAATAGTAGGTAGCTATTAGTCATAACTGCAATCCACTTGACTTATATTAAAGTTGATAATCGTTTGAGAAGAAATAACACAAATTGGAACCAGGAATTTGAACAGACTTTAAAGTAAATGAGAGTCCAGATATGAAGCACTTGAGTTAGTTAGGTAAGGGATGCATTGAGTAATTAGATTTATTTTAATAACTTGAAAACACCTACCTGCTTTCACTGCAGCTCCACCAATGGCGATAGTCACAAACGGCAGGCCCTTATATAGACTCCAATGTGCACTTGAGCACTCGACATTGTTTGCGTTTTTGCGAAATTATCAATGATGATTAATAAAACGTAAAATAAGTCCCTTCAAAGATACTTCATAAAGATCTACATCTGGGTTCTGTATTGGTAATTGTGCATAATTTTCGTCGACTAGTCATTATCTGAGACTAGGTTTTGTTCGCGACTTCGCTCCCGTTAAGTAAGGAAATTAACTCATGGGAAAATGTAGCTTCTCGTTAGCGAAGAATTATTGGAATCGGATAAGTAGTTCCTAAGATTATCCCCTACTACAAAAATTAATTAATTAAATTACAATGAAAATCTTTCCTCTTTATAATACAAGTATAAACTTTATAAAGAGGAAAAAATTGTATCTTTCTAAGTAACGAATAATCTTAAAAACAACAAAACCGGATTGAAAAATTCTTTCAGCAATGGATAGCCACATTACCAGCGAGTAAATATCTATACTTTTTGCTATATTTTATCCCCGTACTCTCACGGGAACGGAAACAACGCGGGTGAAACCGCGTCACGTCCGCTAGTATATTTATTTTTCAATACCTTATCTGAGAAGTCGGCAAACGAAACAATCTGAAATTATTGATAGTAAAATAGCTAAATGGATGTAATAATATCCTACGGGAACGTACTGCTGAGATACAAATATCATAATGTACCCCGGATACTTAGCACGTGTTTTCGTATAGACATCGGGAACATGTCTATCTTGAGGCATGACAACGCAACAGTACCAAAATTTTGCAAATCTATGTAGTCCGTCAGTTAGTATTGGAGAATAATGGACACGTATTTTTTGTTTTTGTAAATCAATGAATATTGACTAAGACAACACGCAACAAAACTCGGGAGTTGGGGCTCGTGACGTCAGGACTCGCTTAAAATTATACCAAGGCGAACATTATACGTGAAGAACGCGAAGACGTTGAGAATTTTAAAAGCGTCGTATCTTCGTCAATTTTGGTTTTTGTAACAAAAGAAAAAATACGGGTCAAATATTTGTTGATAATCAAACTGACGGAGTAATTTTTTTTTTGTCGTCTACCATATTAGCTAAAGTACGTCTTAATGCAGAAACCAACAATTAGCTAAAGTACGTGCTAAGTAACGTACATGATAATGAACGTCAAAGAACGTCGCGAATGTTCATCATCGCCGTGTCAGTATGATTTCATCTTAAAGGTAAACGCACACTTATCTGCGCCAAAAGAAACATTTTCTCACCCGTATAACGTTACCTATTCGTCCGATTCGGCGCGGATAAGTAATAAATAGTAATAAATATAGCTGGTCATTAACACACAGCGCCACCTAGTGCCACACTAAGCAAAGCTTGTGTCGTGGACACTAGATAGTTGATATACTACATATATATACTTTTTTGTTTGTACATACATACTTATTATACATATAAAACATCCATGACTCGGAAACAAATGTCCATGCTCATCACACAAACATTTGCTCCTACCGGGATTCGAACCCAGGACCCTAAGAACGTAAGGCAGCGTCACTACCACTACGCCATTCGGGTCGTCAAGTGTGTGAGGTTTTATAGAATTTCATACAAGTCATTCTAAAATTCGATTCTTTCGCTTCCTTCGGCTCTGATAAGTGACGGACAAAAAGTCTGCGACAAATTTTGCGTGTTTAATGTATTTTTGACTACTTATTTGACCTTTTTTGTCGACTAAAAGGCGATCAGTAGGAGCCTTTCCATTCCATCAGTAGATCCTTATAGTGGACAAACCGTAGTGAAACACAATTAAACACGCAAAATTTGTCGCACACTTTTTGTCAGTCACGCACAATAAGTCCGTCGTCTGCGCAGGCCCTTAAAAGTAATACACTAGTGTCCAATACAAACAAATGGTCTGAGTTGAAATTTTCACTTTATTGAGTCATAATCTTGATTTTATATAAAAAATAAGTCAAACGGAATTAAACTTTTTTGCTGTCATAATCAATAAAGAAAATACAATTTGTAATTATTACACACACGGACAGTTATTAAAAAGTACTATTATGGACATTTTTTTGTCATATACATACTATTTTGCAGGGACACTTGCTTTCAAATGTACTTTTTATATAAATATAATTTCACAAAATGGTCATCGTCCATCTAACGGCTTAATCAGGTGCTTGTAACGCCCCAACTCACTTTACGAGTACGTATAAAAAAAACGGACTTTATTCTGTGTTCATTAGAAGTACAATTACTTATAATTAATAAATCTCTATTGACAAATTATTTCTCAAACGTCAGTGTAGCCCTGGCTCTTGTACTAGGAGTTCCTGTATCACAAGAGCCAGTATGTAAGTAATTTTAATCGTCCTTTGTTAGACCGGTTTCCAAGTCAACTGTTGTCGCTTAAATCCTTTTTGTTTTAGAAATTCGTCTCTATTCCAGACAGTATTGAGTCTATTTTTCAATCCCGTCACAAGATAGCTTAGGTTGGATGAATGACGACCATGCCACATTAAGAGCACTGTGTTCCTGCGTGTCATTTTATTTAATAAATGTCTTGCATGGGATGGTCTCCACAGTCCATGCATTTTGAATTTATTATGCGGTAGACGAAAACGTTTTCGTTCATGAAGCTATTGGAAAAGAAGTTTCGCAAATTTTCACCACATTTTTTGCTTTACTTGTTCCATTAATTTAAATATTCATTTTATTGGATCCAAATTAAAATGTATGTAACTACGTATTAAACATTATACGCCTATTGCTTTTAATGTCTACTACAGTTAGGAGACATACAGATATGGGAAATGTTTTTTTTTTTACACGAGAAAAATAGATTTATTCGTAATGCTAAGTACTTTGTACTATTTAAGTGTACATGTCAATGGAAGTCGAAATAAGACTATTTTGTAAGTACACCAGTGAGATGGAAAATAATAATGTACTGAAAACGTAAGACAATGAGAAAAATTGTTTATGATTTAGACACAGAGTCATCAAGAATCTTGGAATTAATGACATCCATGACGTTTATCGCTACGAGATAATTTGTGGAAAACTCAGGAACTTTCAATCAATGCTGCCATTCATAAGAGATTGTACGTTTTTCGTTCGTTAAATTAACGAAATTTACTTACTGTAGCAGAATCAATTTCACTATCAAGTAATTTAGACATTATAATAATACTTTAGACTGGCCTCGAAACCAGAAAATCATATACAATCTCAACTTAATTCCTTTAAAATTAATTGATCACACTCATTCATTACAGATTCTTATAACTTCATAATATTTACAAAATGTACAAGATTTTATTCTATAATCGTGAGATGCATCAAACTTGAATTTTTTATCTCCGAAAACTTGCTTTTCCCATTTTTTTTTTATTTGCAGTCAATCATAAGCTCAGTTCAAAGTTACTTATTATAAGATTGTGTCTACTCATAATGCACGCTATATTCCTGTCGTACAAATCGGATTGTTAAAATTACGCTTACGAAACTGACAAATTTTCCCAATCAATCTTGAACTTAATGCTTTAGACATAAAGTTCAAAATCTATTCAAGAAATTTGACAGATTGTAGTGCTGGCGCAACTAAAAATAGTTTTAAGAGTTCTTGTTTTTATTCTCTTAGAAATTCCGAATTGCTTCATATGATATGTTAAAATGTACATAGTGTACTTGTTACTTAACAAGTAATTTGACATATCGACGGTATTATGCAGTACGCCAGTCCCACCATCGATGATTACTGAGAACTGGAGACTCAAAACGAGTTTTTTGTAGTCGCCAAACAGCCAGCAATCTTTTTTGCTGACACAGGACTTTTGGTACGGTCGCACAAGCTAATTGGATTACAGTTTTACCCACAACTTACATTGTAAAGTGTAAACCAACTAGCTAGTTCGACCGTAAGTATTTTAAGAGAAAATAGTCGATAAGGTCCTTGTCGGTGGTGGACGATGTCTAAATATAAACGTAAATGTAGCGTGCGCCAGGAGCAGTGTGCACAATCATATACTATCGACGTCAGTTAGTACTACAAATAATTTAGTCTATTTGGAAGGGCAGGTTGGCTGCTATTCTCGGTTTTTTCTTCTTCATCGGCCGCGATGTCGGATCCTGGTGTTGTTGCGCCATCTGTCATAATGATTGAGGTGTCAATTCCATATTCAACGTGTTTTAACATCGCTGTTTTGAGCGGCAGTCAGGGCAAAACTGCTAGTCGGTAGGAAAAAGTAGTTTGTTGTTTAAAGGTATTTGAGTGTTAGGACCATGCCAAACCCTTCCTTATTCATTGTTTCCTGTTACTCGGTCCATATCTGCGGCTCAAAAAAGTTATCATTCGCGCGCAGTTAACTAGCAATTTTTGCAACCTGCGAATCCTGGCGAATAGGTTTAGCTCAACTCTAAAGTACAATACGCCAGGATACGCAGGTTACAAACTTTGCTTTACTAACTTGATTAATAGTCAACCTAGATATCCTGGCCTATGTTAAAAAGCTACATTCAACTCTGCAAGAACAATATAAAACTCACCGGCGCGGCATTAGGCTGTGGTTTCGGTATTGTAGACTTGGACGCTTGATTTTGTCCTGAATCTCTTCTGTGCGATGAGCCGCTTGGCTGAGAGACACGTCTGTTAAAAAGAACAAATAGTTTATTTACTATACGTAACTTACTACTCCTGACGTACGTAAACTTTTGACAGCTGATAGTTTATGGGCAGGCAAAAGGCCGGAAGTCTGACAATTAGTATTACAAAGGCGGATCGGGTTTTTAACTGGGTTGTGGAGGTCAGATAGGCAGTAGTTCTATGTAAAATACTGGTATTTAGATGAATATAGTTGAGAAAAGACCATTTCGAAAGTTGGTGTCTAATCGTGGGTACCTAACGAGGCTATCACCTTCGTACTACACAATAACTCTGCTGACCCTTGGAGAAATACAATCATGCGCGATGTTAGTCTATGTCAAATCATTCGTACGGTTGTAGCGATTTCAAAATCTAGTTTCTATAAAAAATCTCAGAGGAAACCCAGAATTTGTAACTGGGCTAGAGTAAGTAATGCTCGCCCACCGTTATTTTGATGTGATATCAGTCTCAGAGAAGAAATGTCAAAGATGTAGGATCCCTACTATGAGATGTTGAAGCCATTCATAAATTGTCCCTTTGTGAAAAGATCTATCCATAGCTCCATCTTTCTTTACATTTATGTTCGCACAACTCGTCAAAATGTACGGAACAGCTGTTTTTTTTTTCGCGATTTCAAGGTTCGTCCCATAGAAAAAGTTGTTCAAAATGATGAGTACAATGACCCCTTTTCGGGTTTAGTATAAACAAAAAATAAGGTTGTATACTTTTGTTACCTATGTTCTACAAATAAAAATATTTGAATTTGAATTTGAAAACCTCTCATTAGCAGATACCACCCTCTTAAGTATTAGGGTTAATATTATGATTCACTTCCTAAACTGCCAGACCCTTTGTGTGCTGGCATGCAGAATCGGGTTTCGGTCTTATAGTACAACCGGCTATTGGACCAAAACTGGGTTTCGCATGTAGTGGAAACCTTTTATAGTAAAGTCCTTGACTTAGTCTTCATAAAACCATCATGTGACATGTTACACAACACTTGGAATTTGAAACGTGATCCTACACAAGTACATAACAATAGTGATTGTTCACGCGAAGATATGGAAATGAACAGGACCTTGCATGGCTTAGCTCTCACTTGCTGCTCAATAATTATCAAGCACTTTAACTGGAGTGGCGCTAGGCACATATATGTGTCGTGGCCATCTAATGAGCTGAGTAACAAGCATGATAGCTTTCCCGGAGAGGGTAGATGTGCTCCCTTAGGGGCAGCCTAAATAAGCGAGCGAATCGCGGCGATTCAACGTATTTCTATTAGTGTTGCCCAAATGCAAGACCAAGACGAGACCTTAGCCAGTCTTGGTCTTGGTATTGCGCTCTCAGTCTTGGTTTTGGTCTTGCTCAAATCTTGCAGGGTTCAGGTCTGATCTTGAGGCTTGGTCTTGCAAAAATGCAAGAACAAGACCAAGAATGCAGACCGAGACCGATTTTGGGCAACACTAATTTCTATGCGAAAATATCACCGCGATTCTCTCGTGGAGACGGCCCAAGAAAAACGTGGCATAGTTTTCAGTGACTAACGGCTGTTTTCTTTAATTTAATTGTGATAAGGAGAAGAGAATGACTAGTATTTTCAAGTAAATCAGAAAAGTTCTCGGCTGCGAAACCGGCCTTCGGTCAGCCATTACTGATTATTTCATTGCTCCGATAACGTATCACACGCACAGATACTCTGTCGAGGATTACGTGCTGCACGGGAAGTGTTTACCGAATGAGTAAGCCCTCATGCTGGAGTGCACCATTGTGGGATTTTACAACAACGATCTAAAGACAATCACGTTTATAACGATGAATGATTCAGTTCATTTACTTGAGAGTTCGACTACTAGAGGTTACAGTGATTTATTTTATTTACTCTGGATGCTCTTATTGTGCACGTCTTTCTACATCGTTTTCACATATATGTATAATCTCAACATGAAAGATGTAACCAAGATTTTGTAACAACATTTTTGATTGAAAAGAGTGTCCGTGGAGTTTCCTGCCCGTTCTTCTACATGGAGATCTACGCTAGGGAATGGGCAACTACAGTACTTTCACAAGTTATTATACCTTGTGTCTGTGACTGTAGCTTTGATTTTTCTTTGTATTTTTGACATTCAAAAGTGCCGTAATGGTCTAGTTGATATAAATGATTTGAGTTTGAGTGAAGGCAATTTAGCTTTTCAAATTCTTCAGGGTTATAATTTCCACACTACAATTCCGTGATGTCTTCTATTGCCGTACACATAGAGGCCACGTATAGCGTAGGTATCCTCAACGATTGTTGCTCCATTTCAACTTCGTCGAAAAATGTCGCAAACGGAAAGTTAGTGTTTTAATAAAGAAAAAAATCAAAACTCAGCTATCGATAGTATGTATAGTCTATCTACCTGACGGACTAATTATATAATAAATAATAATTATCGCCGGACATTAACACACAGCGCCACCTAGTGCCACACTAGGCAAAGCTTGTGTCGTGGACACTAAATAGTTGATAATACTACATTCATACTTTTTTTTTGTTTGTAAATACATGCTTATTTTACATAGAAACATCCACGACTCGGAAACAAATGTCCATGCTCATCACACAAACATTTGCTCCAACCGGGATTCGAACCCAGGACCCCTAAGAACGTAATTCGATGTCTTTTTTGTCGTCTGCCCTATTATATTATCGATTCAAAAATTGACGTATTAACGTTACGTTTACATCGCGCGCGCTTGTGCTAGGGCCTCGGCAGTACCCCGGCATTATTTTCCAAAAGTTATATCAGTAAAGCTAACAATAATTGTGAAATCATTAATCATCAACAATCAATCATTTAAACGCACGGATCAGCATTTTCTTCGAATTGCAACTCGCTAAATTGAGATGACCGTAAGCGATTTCGATGCGAATGAATGCAGATGCTTAAGACAGCAGTTTTCTCGCTCCACCAAAAGACGAGTTTACGTGATAGAATATGATAGAGATATTTGAAAACGCTCATCCGTGCTTGCAAATGTAATTCCACCATAAGTACCATTCTGTATTAAATATAACTTACCTTTGGCTAGTCTGTACTTGCAGCGGCACGAAGGGGTTGTTGACCTTGTCTGCGTTATTGTGCGCGGGCGCTGCAGCTTGCTTGTTGCTGTTCGCTGCCGGCTTTACACTCTGAAACAATCGGTAGATATTAAACCCTAACTAAAACAAGATTAACGCTCATACTCTACTATTGCAACTTTAACGGTTATTGTTACATGTTGTTGATGTTGTGTGTGTGTTGTGTTGTCGTGGCATACCACGCCCATAGGCATGTGATGCGGAGGAATGAGGAAAATGTCGTGAAAAAAGTTTTGAATATGAATGTGGATGGGTATTTGAGTAGAGGAAGACCAAAGAAACTGGATGGACTGTGTTAAGACGGATATGGTAAGAAAAGAAGTGTCTGATGAGATGACGAAAAATAGAGGAGTATGGAAGAAGCAGACATGCTGCGCCGACCCCAAATAAATTGGGATAAGGGCAAGAGAATGATGAATGATGATGTACTGCCTCTGGTATCATCATCATCATTTCATCCGAAAGATGTCGACAGCTGGACATAGGTCTCCCCAAGTGTTGTCACATGGACCGGTCCCGTGCGACTCGCATCCAGCGGATTCCCGCAACTTTCAGCAGGTCATCGGTCCACCTAGTGGGAGGTCTTCCAACGACCTATTTTTCTCTTAGCCTATACTGTGAGTGTGCCCCATTGTTGTGCAGACCTCGCCTTTCTTCTTCCGAAATCTCTGGTTTGTGCAATTTCTGTTTGCCCCGTGAACATGACCAGATCGTTACATCACCTTTGCCGCAGTCGAACTCGACGGCGATGCATACACCCAGGCGCCTTGCGTACATTTTATAAGTATTTCGAGGCAGAGAGCGAGCATCTTGAGTCGTTTAGCAAAACATTGTACGCGACAGATGTTGTTTAAAACGTTTTAACTCTAAACGCAACCATACTGGAACAATTGTATTGTATTGTCCAACAGGCTCGTGTCAGAAACTCCACGTCAAACCTCGTATTTTGCGTATGGGCTATTATAATCCACCACGCGGACCCAGTGCGGGTTGGTAGATGTCACATGTCTTCGAATTTTTGGTTCTAGGACATGCCGGTTTTCTCACGATGTTTTCGTTCACCGTTTTTTAGAGCAGCGGTGATGAAATAAATTACACATAGTAATGCGCCTGCCTGGGTTCGACCACTGGGCCACCGCTGCTCTCTACTGGAACAATAACTATACTTCATTGAAAGAAGAATTCTACAATAATCATCATCTGCCTAACCTTTTCTCAACTATGTTGGGGACGGCTTCCAGTCTAACCAGACCAGTATTTAACATGGAGCGACTGTCTATCTGACCTCCACCACCCAACTAGTACTGGGTAAAACGACAAGACTTACAGCCAGGACCAACAGCTACAATAAAAAAAATTCTACAAAATATTATCAAAAGAGGTCAAGTAAGTATGGGGTTCAGTATGATATCGGGGTTAACGAACCAACTCTGAAAAACTCAAGTTTCGCTTATTTTTCAAAAAGTTTTTAAATGGGTTGGTAGCATATTTATGCTATCTATTCCTTATTTTATTACATTGCTTCTGTATTTAAAGACGCATTCTTATGATGAATCCAAGTTTTAGTCACGTTTAATAAGTACAAAACACTCGATAGATAACGTGTTATTACACTTATGATAAGGCACTTTACATTGTGACCATACAACTTATAATCCCCGACCATTGGAACGTGAATAAACTCGGTATTTTTTAAAACTAGCGACACTTCGCCTTCGCAGAACCTTCGGCAGTCCCCGAAGTCCCCTGCCCCGCACGTGTTTTTTTAAGGATACTTGACAAAACATGAATATTTCATCATCATCATTTGCCTTTCCCAAGGGGTCGGCTTCCACTCTAACCGGATGCAGCTGAATACCAGTATTTTACATGGAGCAACTGCCTATCTAACTTCCACAACCCAGTTAATATTGGGAAATATGATACCACTTGGTAAGACTGTTGTCAGACTTTTTGGGTCACTGACTACTTGTAATGTAACGACTGTCAAAGATGGACAAATGACAGCCGGGACTAACAGCTTAACGTGCTTTCCGAGGCACGGAGGAAACTCGGTATGTAAGGGTGGTCACCCATTCACAGTCCAACCTAGGTAAGCATGGCCTTACCTAAAGATCGACCCGAGCGGCTGATATTATTTAGTTACGAGCTCCTCAAAACATGAATATTTCTGTATTCAATATTAATATATTTTGTACACTTAAACCCTTTGGAATAAATTTTCTATAGATCTGCGTAGTTTTAAAGCACAAAGCGGTCACACAGACGAAAAGGAACCAAACATTTTTGCCTAGAAATGATGGAACATGAAATTTCCTAATAGTAATATAGTCAAGTAATCCTTGTCGCTGGAAACGAATGATGTGTTGTACGAGAAGAAAACTAACCCCATTCACATTTTAGAAGTAATTTTGAATGATTAGTTTTTGTTAAATTCCGCCCTTCCGTCAGTACATCCCATCTGGCTTACCACCCACCATCTACTACCCTCATCCGTGTGTCTCTGGGGGGGGCCTACAGAAAGCCAGCGCTGAGTGTTTTACACCCAGCATTATGCTGAGTTGGCTACCCTTTCGTTATGGGCATGCGAGGCGCAGTTGATGATTAATTAATTGTGAAGCTGTTTGTTGTTATAATCTATATGTATGTGCTACTCTTTTGACGCTGTGACGTTTTATTTTAAATGTTACAGCACCATGCTGAGATAGGAGCCTTTTGGTCTTGTACAGGACAAATTCTGTTTCGTATTTTGTTTGTTTTTTTCTTATGATATCGTTATTATTATTATTTTTTTTTTATTATCTCATTATGTTTACTTTTAACTAGTGTTGTAATCACAATTTTACCATTTTTTTATTTTTTTTATTTTATGTTTTGTCCTGTCGGGCTAATAAATGTTTTTTCTTTCTTTTGTGTTGTGCTGTCCATTAGCGAATAAATGATTATTCTATTCTATTATATTTTTCTATTCTATTGTATTACTGTATGACTTATTTGAAAATCGCAAGTGTAATCTTTCTTTACTGAATCAATATTATTGTATGAGCAATCACTCCACAAACAGAAAGTTCCCCGGTTCCAATAATCTCTAGAGTACATACTCGCTATCTCCAATTGCAATATTATATTTCGCAATCAGGGCAAATACCAAAGAATAATACCTTAAAAAAGTAACTAAAATTCACCTGATTATTAGGGTGGTTCCAACTTGGTCCCAAGGTAACATTGGCCCCAACAGCGCCAACACTCGGCAAATGTTTGGGGAAGCCTGGTTGTTCGAACCCTCTGTTCGGTTGGTGCGCTTGGTTGCGCGGCCCGTTGTCTTGTTGGTTGCGGAACGTGAAGGGTTGGTTGCGCTGTTGGAAGTGCGGGTTTTGGAACTGCGGGAACGGAATCTGGCTCGGTCCCGGACCTTGGAACGGTTGTCCGAAGGTCGGGTACGGCGGAAGAGGTGGTTGGCTCTGTAGGAGACAAAATTGTAATGAGTTTAGTAGCTATTTATGCAGTCGGATTCTACGTTGTCTTCTTTCATGTACCCAATAATTAAATGGTTCAATGAGATCTGACGTAAAATAGACCACATTTTACATTATTTTTCAATAAATGATTTTATTCAAGAGAAGTATCAGGAAAATTTTAGAACATGAGTTTTGTGGCACTTTATTTCCCAAAGGCTAAGTACTTCTTCGAAAAAATGATTGCTGATTTAGATTCTTTCATTCATGAGCAATCAGAAAAGCATCAGATTAACATCCTAAACGGCGAAGATTTCTTACAATCAACAGTTTATAGTGGAGAGGTGGAAAAATTCCAAAAAAACTTCGATTTCTTGTAGCCACCAGGTTATCGGGTCAAAATTGTTGCAAATTAGGTCTGTTATTACTCATTTCAAGGAATGCACCTGTCACCGTAAAATTGTCAAACACGTTATATTACAATATAACGTGTTTTTTCTCGCGATATTGTAATGTCTCGAATTATTGTCAACTGAACATACGGAAGTATCTCTGCCCCCATAATCGGGACTCGGGGCACCCCCCGTTAGGTTAGTTAGGTTCCTTTAAACCCTGCACTCGGAAATAGGGGCCCCGCGAAGCGGAGCTCCGTCGACTACGCTTTTTAGGGAGAATATAAAGTGTTTTAAGGTTGTGTTGTATTCATGTTAATTTAATTTAGTTAAGTTAATGTTATGTTATATTAATCGGTATTTCTCAGGAATGGTGCATTATCTTTTCATGAGAGTTGTGCCACTGGGCAAGGGGGACCCCTCCTTCCCTCCACACCGCGTAAGTTGACTAACATCGCATGCATTTCACGAAAAATAATGCGTTTTGTTGTAAGCAGTTTGTTCATTTGACAATAATTCGAGACTTTACAATATCGCTAGAGATATTACAATATAACGTATTTCATAATTTTACGGTGACACACCCAATCAACCTGTACTGTATCAAGTCGCACCTTATACGTGTTGTTCCACTCGTTGTTGTAGACAGGCGGGGGTCGGTTGTTGCTGATGACGGGCGCAGTCTCCTTGCGCCAATTCTGTTGTTGTGCCGGGCCCCTGTGTTGTACACACCATAATTAGTACAGGGTGTAAACCACCACCTCATCACAAAACCGTTAACCAAGCATTCTGTACACCAAACTAAGTAACTTGACGCAAAAATTATTGCTGGAAAGCAACTTATTTTTTTGAGGTTATAAGTCATGTTTTGTGGTAGAACTCAATGTAACGCACTTAAAACATAGCTGATGGATGGATTAAATAGTACGGGGTCGTGGAAGTGTTTAAAATCAAAATCTTACAAAAAAACTTGTTTAAAAAAAACTTGTCAAAAAGTTGTAACTTTGACCCTCCATATCTCCGTAACTAGAAGGTTCCCAGGTATGGTGTAGAACAAAAAAAATATCGCAATGATGGGGAGAACAAGTGCCTTTCTGCTTCGTGAAGAGGTGTTTTACACCCTTTATATCATCCCCTGTTTATCCCGAAGGATAGAGCAGTAGTATCTAGGAAGATGGCATTTCACACGTTACCTATGTTTTAAGTTACAAGTTCAAGGATTTCAGAGTAAGATATTAACCGGCCCCGAATCCCGAATCCAGTCGGCTTATGAAATAATCTTCATAGAAATCTTAATAAAGGTCTTGAAGTTTGTATGCGACAGCTGAATATTTCATCGTGATTACGTTATGGGTCACGCGGGAAAAGTTGTTCAGTGTGATGGTCTATAATAGTCTATGTTACACTCTTATGATACATGTTGATGATTGAAGCTACTCGGTTGAGATAAGAATGATGAGTTAGAGTAGCTATTTTATGTTTTTAATGGTCTTAGAAGTTTAGAACGTTGTAAAAGACATGTTTTAATTTAATGTCATACCGACAGCGCCATCTAGTGTACCTATTTAATAACACTTCAAGTAGTTTAAAAGATAACATTAAAGGCGCCAACAGATCCAGCTGAATGTATCATTACCGTCGGTCTATAGACGTCCTAACATTTGCACAGTAAGCTACTGTTTCGAATTTCTTTAATAGATTTTCAACTTTATCACTAGAGCATTGAGTTCAAGATTGATTGGGGAAAGTTTCGGGTAGTTTGATGTGCTGGCGTCTGTAATTCAAGAGCGCGCTTTGCGAGCAATGAAATAAGGTTTAAATTGTAGGCCAATCCTGATATATGACTTTTTCATTAAATAGTCATTCAATTGAGTTACATGAACTTGGAGGGTTGTATTGATGATTTTGATGATAACAGCTCCAGTAACTACATACATCTTACAGCGCATCGAATCATATTTTCATCAACATACAACTTTACACTGGCCTACAAATTGCAAGAAAAAATTAATTACGTGGGTCACCGTGGAACTTCCTTCCACCTTAAGTGAAATGTATTTCTTACCCAGAAAATAAACTCCAAAACGCAGGAGGGGTGCTTGCACAAAAATTAACATAACATAAATGTATTATGTACAGCGGGCCTAAAATGGCCGCTTTAGCAGAACATAATACGAATCATTTAAAAAAAAAAAAACTAAAATAGACTTTACAGTCATAGCCATAAAGTCCATTTCAAGAATTTTGATCTGCTGAAGCGGCCATTTTAGTCCCGCTGGTTAGTTAACTCAACAGGCCACGTGTTTCTATTGTACATTGAGTTATAGCTATTAGCACCTTTGCATAAATAAACGGTTGGATTTAGATATAATTTTATAGTTCTATTATATTTTACTTATTTGAACAACGAAGCTTCCAAAATACTTCAAGTCCGTGAAAACGTTAATCAATAATGGAAGGAGAAAATCGCTTTTGAATTTTGAAAAGTGTGCATTTTTGACGATCCGAATGGCGCAGCTATAGAGAGGCTGCCTTACGTTTTAAGGGTCTTGGGTTCAAATCCTGGTAGGGGCAAATGTTTGTGTGATGAGTATAGATATTTGTTACCGAATCATGGATGTTTTATTTACAACAAAAAAAATATCTAAGTAAGTATGTAGTATATCAACTACGTGGTGTCCACGACACAAGCCTCGTTGATTAGTGTGGCACTAGATGGCGGTGTGTGCAATGTTCCTAAGTCCCTAAGTCTATAGACTAGACTTAGGGCCTGTTTCGCCAGCTACGATTAAGTTAGCTTAATATTAACTACTCGGCAGGTAATATTAAGTAAATTCTGTTTTATTTTTCTTAATGAGTTGAAGAGTGTAAAGCTCACCTCTGTTGCTGGGGTACCGGGCCCGCCGTGGGTTGGTTGTCATTCTTCAAACGCCAGTTACGATTCTCTGGCGTTGTATGCTAAAGAAAGATAAAATTACATAAACATAACTTTCTTCTACTTATTTCTCTGGGATTTCATCGAGCTTCATTGTCGCGGCACTTTTCTGGTGGTCGCCACTGTTGATTCTGGCGCACAGGGGCCTAATTCTGCTATTTAAATAAATTCGTCACTCCAACACGATTCCATTCTCATCCCATTGTCATTTTCCTTAAAGTTCGTAATCTGCTAAATTCACAATGGTCGCTCATTGGTCGGTCGATGGTCTCGTAATAAAATTGTGTTTTAGTGGCATTTTCGTATTGCCATTATTATAAAACCATTAGTACAAATGGTTTTCCAAATCTACACACTAAATGCGAAACATTTATTTATGCCAGATTTCATGTACGAGATTCATATTCTATGACATTTCTTTCAATGGAGTGTCAGTGATTGTTAATTGAGAAGTCATAATGACGCCATTATATTAGTAGATTACCAAACTTGTCAAAACTTGACAGAACTTGATCATTGTGACTTCAATGATCGCCTATTCTAATAGCAGAATCGAGGCCCAGGAGTTATAGTGGGCAGGGAATAGTGTGGCTACTTTTGTTACTTTTCAGTAATAGACCAATAAATAAAAAGACTATTGACTTTATTGTTTTTTCAGCCGAATTCCGAAAAAAGGAGGTTCTCAATTCGACTGTATTTTTCTTTGACTCAATTAAAGTACTCCAAAGCGTTAATTACCTTAGTCTTCTTAGCTTCAGCATCGGTCTCGCTGATCTTCAACAAGCTTCTAAGTAAGTGTGTGGCGTTGTCCTGTTAACAAACAAATCAAAAACTATTCGTTATTGGTATTTCTTGTTTCGGTAATTGTTTGCAAGAAGGGTCAGAAAGTTTCGTTGGAGAAAGATTGGAAACCAAGTAACTCGTCAATGGGATAAAAGTCAAAAGCCCCATTCTATGTCTGAGGGGGTCCAGCTCTGTCTGTATATCAAGTACTTTATTTATATGTGAGAGAAGGATGAAGGATGTAATAAACAGAGCATATTATAATAACATAGCATTGATAGCCTAGTGGTGTGACTTTTGAATTGCCAAGTCATTGATTTCGAGTTCAAAATCAATCAAAATCAATCAAAGCATTTATTTCAAGTAGGCCAATAACAGGCACTTTTGAATTGTCGAAACAAAGATGAAAATTAAATGTAGCTACAGTCCCAGTCACAAGACATAAAAACTGTGAAAGTAGTTGCCCATTCCCTAACGTAGATCTGTATAGAGAAGAACGGGCAAGAAACTCCATGGACACTCTTTTAAATCAAATTATTGTTACAAAATCTTGGTTACATCAACGTAAATTATGTGAGAACAATGTAGCAAGATGTGCACGTTAAAAGTGTACATAGTAAAAACAAAATAATAAACGAACCCAAGGCACGTTACTCTGATTTGTAGAATTCATGTGCGTATTGTATAATTATCACTTGCTTCGGTGAAGCAAAACATATTGAGGAAAGTAAAAGTAAAATAGTTCTTTTTTTGTCGACGGCAAGTAAAGCTAAGTGGGCAAGGTATTATGCCTTGTGACTGTGATTGTGGTTTTGTATTTTTTTTTTTTTTTTTGACATTCAAAAGTGCCGGCTGGTCTAATTGAGATAAATGCTATGAGTTTGGCTTTGTTTTTGAGCGGCATAAAAACTTTGACACCAGATTAGGCACTGACCACACGATAAAGAAGAAAGAAGGCAGAGATAGAAGATCTCCTGTTCGCGCTGCGTTTGCTTATAAGGTTTTCTGTGAACCCCTTTCTATATAAAGGAATAATTTGGTTGGTAGGATTAATAACATTACCTGTCCGGCTGGTCCATTGCTAGCATCAGAGTGGCTGCTGTGGTTGCGATTGTCTGGCGACACCGCCTTATCTCCCGGCGGACTGCAACGTTTAATGATTGCTATAATACTTGTTATTTACTACAAGAAGAAAGCCCGTGTACTAAGTCATCGCAGTAGAAACTTAACATTGAAAAAGTGAAAGTAACTTGTTCAGGAGTGAGGCGTGAGGCATACCAACTCAGTCAAACTTGTGTGTGGACAAAAACTATCAGGAGTGAGTGAGTAAAGCCTCAAATACACTAGGGGGCAAATGGAGCAGAACATGACAATCAGTAACTGCGTTGAACGGTTGAATGTCCCGAGACATATTATGTCGCCGAACATTTTGCAGGCTATACTAGTTTCTGCTAATAGAAATATCGCCCGAGAAGGTTTCGTTTCCCCACACTAGTAACACGTTGCAGGGCACGTTACGCACACGGCTACACCCGGCAACAAAGCGCGATACAGACGCGGTACACGTGTACTTGCTCTCGGAGCAAGTTACATGTTGCAGCGTCATGAAGATTCATTGTTCCGCATCATGTTGCGAGACAAAATGTCTCCAAGTATATCCAGGGCTTAAAGCCATGTATCCACTAGGCAACAATTGACGCGCGATACGTGACCCTCAACATGTTCGGCAGCGTTACACAACATCGCGGAGCGTTGCCAGCTGGCGCGCAACATTGAGCCCAAAACAAAAGTTGCTAAACTAAAGTTCCACGCCGACTTTCAACACATTGATCAATATATTGTGCGCTAAATGTTGCCTAGTGGATACGACGCATCATAACTTTGATACGCTTGTTATAAGATATAAATTTCAGTGATTGACGCGTGTTCAAAATGAAAATAGTTTTATCTTCGAACTATGCTTTAATTTCATCATAATCACACTAAAAACTCAGAACAAAGCGAGTCTTTAATGCTCTAGAGCAGTGGTACCCAACCTTTCTTAGACCAGGGACGACTTTGGTATGTTCATTGTTAATAGGGACCATATGGTCCTAGACAAACATGGACACCGACAGGATTATAACTAGGGGAGTGAATCTTTAACTCACACTATACGAAAATTGGATAATGTGATGAGAACCTTTTGAATTAAGATAGTTATGGATACAAAAGCGATCGAATTGAGCTCGAAAAATTTAATAATCATTAAGTATAAGATTCTCAAAAAATAGAACTTTGCCTCTGATAGGTTCAATTAGGTTGGGTTGAGCTTGCATCTTAATACTTTTAATCTTTAATAACATTTTAATATTTCGCGGACCGTAGTCGACGCTCCTGCGGACCACAGGTTGGGAACCGCTGCTCTAGAGCAATAAAAATGTATGAAAGGAGAATGACCAAAAATGTATGGGCTCACGTCTAAAAAAAAACTGCTGCCCCCAGGGTTGACTCCATTGTGGGTTAACTTATACTGATGGACTAACTATGTGTGCAAATGTGCATCAAATTCTAACCCACAGTTACAGAATAATTCAACAATATTGAATACTGTAACGTTACACTATTGCCTGCACTTATTTTTTGTGTACCTCATTTCTATATAATCTTATTCACTAAATAGTTCAATGAATAATAAATAAAAAACGATATACTCGTAGTTATTCAAAAAACGTTTTTATGTTTCCTTTTTTAAATCATGATGCCTGGTACAAGAAAAAGCCGTCAAGTGAATGTGCTACTTTTTTTCAAGTTCACGTTTCAGCTAATATCTATGATTCCGTGGGACAGATTTTTTCAGTTCCATAGAAGAAAATGAAGCATTTTAACCCGTCTTTCAAATGAGCTATGTCGTAAATCTGGGGGCGGATCTTATCTTTTTTTTTCAAATTTTGGTCCACTTTGGTCAATCTCCTTTTAAAAAAAAAGTACAAGGTGAAGCCGACAATGTTATAGAAACTTCTATTCTAACTGTTTGATATGAGTTTCTTTTATTTACTATTCCTATAGGTAATAGTTGAAAGAAAAGCATATTATGCACCTCGCCTTAAGTAATTTATATTGCCCTCGTGCCTGTTAGATTAGAGCCCTCGCTAACGCTCGGGCTCTAAATCAGGCACTCGGTGCAATAATAAATTACTTTGTGCTCGATGCAATAATCTACAAATATTTACCTGTAGTTAGCAAACGCGGAGTGATGTCCGTCCTCCCGTCGGAGCAGGTTTTTCGTCTGTGTCTGTGTTTGCGGCAGGAAGTAGTCCTGCGCCGGCGCCGCGCTCACTGTGCCGCGCAACTTGCGACCAAACGACAGGTTCAGCATGTTCGAAGGAGATAGTCTGTTGGATACGCATGGTATTAACAATATTGGTTTGTTTTTCAGTGTTACCTCTGCCAAAATGGGGATGCACAATGTGGAACTAATGGCGCTAGCATAGCTGGTTCTACGCATCCTCATTGGTTGAAAATCAAGAAATGTCATTTCATATTTTAAATACTTTGACCTCATTGGTCAGATTGAGACCTGCTATGGTGGCGCCATCTACATTAGCTTTTAATGGTTTTCCCCATTAAATGACGAATTTAAAAATAAACTAAAACACGTCACATTTTTTTTTCTTTCATTTTGAAGTTGATAATTTTTCACGTTTAATTTTGACGTTGATGGCAGAAAAGAATATACCTAATAACACACGTGCAACTAGATTGTGATCAATCGATGACATCGAACATCCACTGTGCATTAGGGTCGAGCGCAATTTTTATTTTAGGTTTTTGCTAGGCAGGGTGCAAATGGGTGAAATATGTGTGGAATAATATGAAAGAGAAAGGAGTAAATGATGCTGTGATGTCCGACAGAATAGAATACAAGAAGAAAACGTGTTGCGCCGGCCCCAAGTAGAATAGGATAAGAACAGGAAGATGAAAGCAGGGTGCAGTCAGCTATTAAATATAAATATATCGCTAGACATAACACACAGTGCCATGTAGTGCCACACTAAGCAACGAGGCTTGTGTCGTGGACACCAGATAGTTGATATATTATATAGATGCTTTTTTTTGTTTGTAAATACATACCTATATACGCATATTATAGAATCGAAATAATTTGAACTAAGAAGCCTAATAAATTTAAAAAAGACTTACCTATAAAACCTCGCCTCTTCAAACAGATCCTCAGTCATAGCCCCAGGGAAAGGTTTATCAAACATGATGAGATACGAGTGGTCTGCGTTCAGCTTGTCACTCAGGCGCACAGTGTTGTTGTTAGGCGGCGCGCAATCCGCGACAACAGTGCCGGTGTACCCGGCGGGCACGGTCATGTTCCGCGCGACGCACACCACGCGGTCGTACAGTTTGAAGTCCGCGCGAGGGTCGGGCGCTATGTTGCCGCTGTGGAGCTCGGCCTGACAACATACAAACGTATGTGGATATTACATTGATTGCGTACGCAAGTGATTGCTGCTTACGTAATCTGACAAAATAGGGTATTATTGGTTCCTCCAACACCGAGTGCGAGTGCGGCGCTCCGGACCAAAGTATGCCCCATCTGCTGGACTATCCCAGAAGTCAGTTTACTTACGCTCATGACGTCCTGAATAGTTCCTCTGTCGCTGCAATAAACGCGACCACCTATCTAATATCGATACTACAAGAAAAATAACCATGCTTGTACACCCAAAGTATTAAGCAGAGGTATACTCCCTTAAAATATTGTTCCGTAAACACAAAGTGGAGGGATGATATGCTAACGAAACTTCTATGATCAGACCATCTCAGACACTAATCTGGTCCTCATGTGAGTTGACCAAGATTATGTCTAAACCTTAACCTTTTACAAGGACGTGCGTGCCTTGTATGCTAAAAAACGATACAATTATGTGACAAAATCTATACTAATATCTATACTAATATTATAAAGCAGAAGAGTTTGTTTGTTTGTTTGGTTGAACGCGCTAATCTCAGGAACTACAGGTTATTGAACATTTCTTTTTGTGATGGATAGTCCATTTATCGAGTAAGACTATAGGCTATACAACATCACGCTACAACCATTAGGAGCGGATTTGCAGGCCAGTGCTAGGTTGTATGTTGATGAAAATATCATCAATAATCCAAGAGGTCTTAAGAAAATTTGAATTTCGCGGGCTCTCCTAACGCTTTCACTTAGCAACACAACCAACTACATTGTGTCAAATTTCTTTAAGTACATAAATAGATTATAGATTAGAGATTCAACTTTATTGCTGAACCAATAGGTTCAAGTTTGATTAGAAAATTGAGTTTCGGATAGCTTGATGTGCTGACGTCCTCCGACGTACCAATTTTTTCATTAACTTACCTTATAAAGTAAATTCCACTTGACTTGCAACGTGACCTTCTTCTCCTTGCTCTTCAGGTCCTCGAGCTGCCTGTCCAGGTCCTGTGCGAGCACTTTCATCTCTTCAGGTTCCAGAGCTTCGGAGCCACACTGACGTCGGGCCGCGCGGCAGTGAGGCTGATTCTTTATCCATGTGGCTATGTCTTGGGGCTTGTTTTTGCTGTAGGAGGAAAAATGGGGGATTTGAAATTATTCATTT
Source organism: Xestia c-nigrum (assembly GCA_916618015.1). Classification (NCBI taxonomy): domain Eukaryota; kingdom Metazoa; phylum Arthropoda; class Insecta; order Lepidoptera; family Noctuidae; genus Xestia; species Xestia c-nigrum. The sequence goes on along the minus strand of OU745257.1, from coordinate 20,011,977 downwards.
CCAAATTAATCCCGTTATGAACGGTAATTTAACCACGGGAATGTTTTAAATGTAGTCTATAGCACTCGGGGATAATGTATTCCCATTAATGAAAGAATTTTCGGAATCGTGTCAGCAGTTCCGAAGATTACTACATGGGAACAAATTTTACTTCTCTATAATATTATAGCACATAATTATATTATTAATTTCATAGGTACAACCTAGGCGGATTTTAACAACTTTAATTATGGGATAAACTGAGTTCGCTGTTGTATACTTCATTTATATAAGAGTGATTATACAAATTGATCGAAAATTCATCTAAAAAGAGTAGAGAAATTTTGTCATTTACAAAATAAGGTCTTACTTTAGCCTAAACTTACAACTTCAAACGTATTTTTTGGATGTTGAAGCTTACACTGAATCATTTTTAGTTACATTCTTGATGGTTCAAATCTGGGTCTAAACCTTGATTTATATTTTCCGGATTAAGCGAAAATATCCCACATGCCTGTTATTTCTGGTACTGTACGAAGACTTACAGTTAAATATATTTTTATTTTTATTTTCTCAAAAGAATTACAAATTAACTTACAGAAAAAAAAATAGATATACAGTGTTATCTGCCAGTGAGCGTAGATGAAAACAAAAAACAAATACAAATACGCATCTTAAAACTACAATTTAAAAACATTTCGAATTAGCATAAGTACATCGTTTTAGCAGAACAACAAGTACAAGATTATCAAATCAGAAGAAGGTAGGTTACTTATAAGACACAAGAAATGACACAAAAGTTTGAGCGATGAGGGTAGGGTGCAATTTAGAAGTTCTTGCGTGTTTACTAAGGCCTATGACACAGTGCAGAACATGAGCGATTCATTACTTACCCAATTTCATTCGGAAAGAGATCGCTTTCGAAGTAGATGTCTTTATTGAACCCGGATAACGTGTCGAAGAGCTCAGGATACTGAAGCTCGTACGATTTGACCAGCTCGATGCACCGCTCCGAGTATAGCCACGAGTTGGTCACCCTACAGCGGCGAGTGTAGCCGGACACTTCTAGATTCTATTGGAAAAAGATAAATATTATTATTGTTGTATTATCACTAGCTTCGGTGAAGGAAACCAGCATGCCTGTTAGATATTTCTCGACAGCAAGTAAAGCCAAGTCAGAGGCCCATGGGCGGCAATAAAAACTAATACCACAGATTACTTATACCGGGTTAGGGAGAGGTTATACAAAGGGGACGACAGGGCGCCCGGTTCGCTGGTACATAAAAAGTATGACGCTCTGGAACGAAATATACAAAGCAGCGCGGGCGAGCGGCAGTTTCGGCTGTCATTTCTCCATCTTTGGCAGTCGTTACAGGTAAGTGGCCCAAAAAGTCTGACAACCAGTCTTACCAAGTGGTATCGTATTACCCAGTGTTAACTAGGTTATGGAGGTCAGATAGGCAGTCGCTTCATGTAAAGTACTGGTATTCAGCTGCATCTGGTTAGACTGGAAGCCAACCTCAACATTATGTAGTTGGGAAAAGGCTAGGCAGATGATGATATTCTGTCAGTGATTTTAACATGACAGACAGAATGTTTTTAATACCTACGTTAAACTCAAGCAGGCATAAAGTTAGCGTACTTACTTTCTTACTAAACTTCAAGTTAAGTCCAATATTGACTTTGTTGACGCCTTCAGTGGGCATGTCGTGTCGTTGTCCCGCTACTACTAGTACCGTGCCCGTGATCCGAGACAGTAGTTGTGCTGATAATCCTGCGAATATTAATTAAAAATTATCTTTAACATTTTGAACGATTGATTAGAAATTATACAATTATCTCCATGCTTTATTGATTTAATGTTTTCTCTGGACGCTCTTAATGTGCACGTCTTTTTACATAGTACTCACGTATAGTCACAACATGAATGATGTAACCAAGATTTTGTAACAATATATTGATTTATTAAAAGAGTGTCCATGGAGTTTCTTGTCCGTTCTTCTCCATAGAGATCTACGCTAGGGAATGGGCAACTACAGTACGTTCTCAAGTTATTATGCCTTGTGACTGTGACTGTAGCTTTGATTTTGATTTGTATTTTTGACATTCAAAAGTGCCGTAATGGTCTAGTTGAAATAAATGCTTTGAGTTTGAATTTGCTTTTATCAAGTGCGCTGATGCTGCAAACGAGGTCGTAGTGTTTTTCGTATCAATGGCAATAACTATAAATCAAGTCCAAGATGGCTTCCAAACGAGCGGACAACCAATAAGAAAGGGATGTTTATGTTACAATAAGGTTGATGTTAGGTTGGTTGCTCCGTGGTAAAATAAGTATGACTAGGACTGTATGTATTAACAAGTTCCCTGACGACCACTTTTTAACTTTATTCCTTAAGGTGAATGTTCCAAGATAGCCAGCGAAATTCAAATTTTCTTACGGTTTGTGCAATTTGCAAGTCTATGAAAGACTTTTTCAAGGTCAAACTCATTCCTAGACCTTTATGAACTTGGAGGATTGTATTGATGATTTTGATGATTATACAACGTGTACCGTTAAATGCGCAAAACCTGAAAATAATTTAAGTAATCACGAGCAGACAGAATCAATTGAACAAAAGTCTTCCTTAGAAATGTTGCTCTGTCTATTTTATAATAGATCAAGCCGTCACGTGCGCAAACTCGCCAAAATAACACAAATGGTTGTCGTCCAATTGAAATTTTCTCATAGTAGTAGATCTAATTGCCAGTAAAACTAAAACAGCAAAGAAAACCTTAAATTTTTTGTTTTTTTTTTCTATTGAATTAAAAATCATTTGGGGTGTCTGAGGTTTTGCGCATTTAACGTGACACGTTGTATAATTCGTAACTACATGTGTCTTATAGCATATCTAGCATTGGCCTGCCAATTGCAAAAAACGTAAGAAAATTTGAATTTCGCGGGCTACCCTGGAGCATCCACCTTAAGTAAATTGAAAAATTAGCGTAACACCAAAATGTAAAAGGGCTCTTAAGACATAAGTGTGAAAACTGGTAGACTGTCAGTGTATGTCAGTGAGGTCGTTATTAGAACGTACCGCAGGCGGCGGCGGCGTGGTTGGCGGAGCGGTACGGCGTGGCCGACACGTGCGCGCCGGGGAGCGGCTCCGCGCGCTCGCGGACCTGCACCTTGATGCGACCGCTGCGGATACACTCCGAGTCCACCACCTGGGGGAGAAAGTAATGCCTTTAAATAGATACAATAGCCTTTTATTATTTCATCATCAACCTATAATGTTCCCACTGCTGGGACACGGCCTCCTCTCAATGAGAAGGAATGGGCTTTAATCTACCACGCGGGCCCAGTGCGGATTGGTAGATGTCACATGTCTTCAAATTTTTGGTTCTAGGACATGCCGGTTTCCTCACGATGTTTTCCTTCACCGTTTTGAGAGCAGCGGTGATGAAATAAATTACACAAAGTAATGTGCCTGTCTGGATTCGAACCCACGACTTACTATTTGTAAGTCGGGGCCGCCACCACTGGGCCACCGCTCCTCCTTTATTATTTACACCACACAAATTACAGGTTCAAAGGTACTTTTTTACAAAATTTAGATATCTCACCGTAAATTTGTTAAACACGTTAGATTGTAATATAACTAGAAAGATTGTTAATTCTCGAAAGACTGTCAAGCGAACATAGCGCTTACAATATAACGCATTATTTTTCGGTAGATTGTAATCTATCGAAGTGAAACCGTAATATTGTGAAATGTATACAATTGAAGTCAACTCGTGCGGTGTGCAGGACGGGGAGGGAAGGAGGAGTCCCCCTTGCCCCATGGTACCACTCTCATGAAAAGATGATGTACCATTTCGTTAATGTTCAGTTTTACAATTTCGCTAGAGAGCCTACAATCTTACGTGTTTGACAATTTTACGGTGACAGATAGATATAATAATCTTTTTTTATGTAAACCATGATAAAGATTATTCTAATTTCATAATTATAGGTTGTTTTACACAATAAACCTTTTAAAGACAACCTTTGGATGGATCCTTTATTTGAGCATTTTATTCTGTCACGGGAATCCGAAAGCGTGAGTTAGAATGATGCACGACAGGAACATAAATATTTGCCACCCAACACACAAATTATTTGTCACATGTTGTCATGTGTTCGCCACGAATGTGCCAAGTGCGAATGTGATGCACCGACAAGGTACCAAAGCGTACCGTGTGTGGCTAGGATATTTTATAGGAAAGCAGCATTGCTGCCTAGAGAATAAACTTTGATTCGTTTATGATAATGGCTCAAGAACTTTTTCAAAATAATTTCTAGTCCACGAATGCATGAAAGCGAATGGAACCCGGAAGTTCTTTTTTTTAATTACGATCTACAGGATGATAAAGTTGATATGCCGCCGAGGTCAGCCCAGAAAGCGAGAGGATTTAGACGCGTACCGCGAGGTTTGGTTCGAGGAGGCACGGGAAATGAGCACATGGAATGAATACATGATACAAGCTACCAAAATAAGTTGATAATAAAATAGTACTCACAGTAGCATGAGTCCCGTAGTGCTGGCCCAGCGTGAGCAGGAAGACGCTGTCCCCGGGCGGGTAGGCCTCCTGCGGCGTACTGAACTTGCCGCCCTCCTGGATGATGTGCGCGCGGACATCTTTCACCACGGCCTGGGCCGCGTACCCACAAGGTATACTGCACCATTCAGGCTCTTGGACCATTTTCACGTTGTCTTGGATCAGGTATTTAAAACCTACATACGATGAGTCATATTAGGTTAGTTATTTCATGGTTGTAGACAAATAATTCTTGAAAGTCTTTCGAAAAGCCTCTGGAACAATCTTCTTTACTGGACGTGGACAAATGGCCAAAATTTGTATGTGCTGCAAATCGGCTTTGTTCAATCTACAGAACTATTGTTTCGCTCAAATTATAGTACATTTTTTTACATAAAATAAGTATAACTATTTACTTTTTCCATAGGATGCATTTTGGGAAGTTATGTATAAGCAAAATAGATTTTTGGACAACCATTCAGTTAGTAAGTACATATATATATTTTTCACTTCTCATGGTCTGAAAGTGCTTATTTGTTAAAACTAGGTTTAAAACGATTAGTATCCATCACAAATTATTTCAGTGCAATTATTTGCGACCTAAGGCGGATTTTGTGTCTGCCGTGCCCGATTTAAGAGGCCTGCAGAGCATGCGAATTTCATACAAAAGTAATACCAAAATAATTTGTAAATCAAACATATTCTTAAGGTAGTGTGCATTTATTTCGATTGGATTACGGAATTTTAGGTTCCCAAACACATATTTTGAATGTACACTGATTTAAATAATAGTAATGAGAAAAAATAATTTTCTAGAGAAATTTTAAATTTCTCATATCTCGTCTTTATATCATTGTCCTTTCAAAATATTTATTTGGGAACATAGATATTCTATAATACAATCAAAATATATACACACTACCTTAAGAATATGCTTGATTTTTATATTATTTTGGTATTAAGTTTGTATGAAAAATGCATGCTACGCCGGCGCCTAAGTACGTAGGAAATAATACATTACAGTGCAGTGTACTAATCAAAATTAGAGACACTTTCTCAGAAATTTTAAGAGCAAGGAGGGATTCAATTTCTAAAATTTAATATGTGACTCACCTTTTAAACTTACTGCATGAATGATGATCTTGACATCACCCAATTCTAATCCAAGACGGTTCATATTGCTGAAACAGAAAAGAACAGGGTTATATTCAGTGATCGGAGCAGGGACTCATACTGTAACCGTGTTTTGAAACAGTTTCAACAGAAAAACACTTTTAGGTGTTACTGAATCAAACTGTAACCTTTTATATGTGTTAATAAGTGTTAATATGTGTAACTGAAAAAATCAGTTTTACAACAGACTGCGACTAGATTTCGGCTATCCAATGGCAACGTTGATTTTACAGATATGTAACGGTTACACTTTTGTAAGTGTTTTGGGTTAACACATTGAAAGCACATTTATAAGTGTTACATATATTTGATTCTGTTACCAATTCAACATGTAACACTTATAATTCTGTAACCTTTATGAAGGTGTTTTTAAGTCCCTGGATCGGAGTAGCTAGATTGATTTTTGGTATTTTGTATCATAAATGCACACAGAAAGAATTACATGGTTATGTCATTTTTTCGGAAAGTAATTCCGGTATTTCCGGATTTAATTAAATATTGATAATGTTGGAAGTGATATTATTACCACTCAATTCAAAATTTAAAGGAAGGTACCAAAACTAAATGAATTAATTATTTATCTGTTGAATAATAAGAACAATGGAATTCCGATCGGAGCATTAATATTTTTTTTGTTTAGCCTTTTTATGGCCACAACTTTTTATAAATTGTTGCACATAAGTAATTAAAAAACTAATCGAATGTCCTTAATAATAAATACTTACGTTTCGGATCCATGACCCCAATTCAATCTACCTAATCCGATCACTAGAAGACCAAATACCGAAATAGAACTCTAAACTTCGTTCAACTTTTGAATAATAAGCAAGCAATCATTGAGTTTAATTAACTTGGTTTTTCTTTATATTGGAGGCGTTAACGTAATAAATGAATTATAGTGTATAAGAAAAACATCAATGACTAGATATGTGTGTTAAACTATCTACAATGCGATTTCTCTGAGGAAATCAATGGGAAATCCATTTTGATTTTACCTAAGGAATACTCGGAGAAGAAGACGGACGTTAGCTACGAAGACATGATAAAATAAAATGATAAAAGTAATTAAAAGAATAAGTGCTTTTATTTGCTTTTATTTGTTAGGTTCCTATATATATTTTGAATGGACACTGATTTAAACAAACTTATGAGAAAAATAAGTTTTCTATAGAGATTTTAAATTCCTCATATCTCGTCTTTATATCATTGTCTTTTCAAAACATTTATTTGCGAACCTAGATATTATGTAACTCAATCGAAATCAATAC